>HG992174.1:5456250-6875000 GCA_905220505.1 Laothoe populi | reverse complement strand
TACAGATCGTCGATGCGCACGCGCGGCGTCACACGTTAATGATCCTTCCGCAGGTTCCCCTACGGAAACCTTGTTACGACTTTTACTTCCTCTAAATGATCAAGTTTGGTCAACTTCCCAGCAACGCCGACGGCCGTGAAGCCACCGCGTGTCGGTCCGAAGACCTCACTAAATCATTCAATCGGTAGTAGCGACGGGCGGTGTGTACAAAGGGCAGGGACGTAATCAACGCGAGCTTATGACTCGCGCTTACTAGGAATTCCTCGTTTATGGGGGATAATTGCAAACCCCAATCCCCAGCACGAAGGAGTTTCAGCGGGTTGCCCGGGCCTCTAGGCCAGGGAGAACATGCTGATTCCTTCAGTGTAGCGCGCGTGCGGCCCAGGACATCTAAGGGCATCACAGACCTGTTATTGCTCAATCTCGTGCGGCTCGAAGCCGCCGGTCCCTCTAAGAAGAATTTTAATACGTCGCCAGTGAGTTGCGTGACGGAGCCACGCACACCTAAATGGCGACGCCTATTTAGCAGGCTAGAGTCTCGTTCGTTACCGGAATTAACCAGACAAATCGCTCCACCAACTAAGAACGGCCATGCACCACCACCCACCGAATCAAGAAAGAGCTGTTAATCTGTCAATCCTTCCGGTGTCCGGGCCTGGTGAGATTTCCCGTGTTGAGTCAAATTAAGCCGCAGGCTCCACTCCTGGTGGTGCCCTTCCGTCAATTCCTTTAAGTTTCAGCTTTGCAACCATACTCCCCCCGGAGTCCAAAATCTTTGGTTTCCCGGAAGCTGCCCGCCGAGCCATTGTAGTAACGTCGGCGGATCGCTAGATGACATATTTACGGTTAGAACTAGGGCGGTATCTAATCGCCTTCGAACCTCTAACTTTCGTTCTTGATTGATGAAAACACCTTTGGCAAATGCTTTCGCTGATGTTCGTCTTGCGACGATCCAAGAATTTCACCTCTAACGTCGCAATACGAATGCCCCCAGTTATCCCTATTAATCATTACCTCGGAGTTCTGAAAACCAACAAAATAGAACCGAGATCATATTCTATTATTCCATGCACGAAATATTCAAGCAGCATTTTGAGCCCGCTTTGAGCACTCTAATTTGTTCAAAGTAAAATTGTCGGCCCATCTCGACACCCGACGAAGAGCACCGCGATAGGATTTTGATATTGAACCGACGCTTGTTAACGCCGGCTCACCGACGATATGCTCCGCAAACGTGTCAGTATCACCGCGGATGCGGTGCACCGACAGCGCGGCGCACAAATGCAACTACGAGCTTTTTAACCGCAACAATTTTAGTATACGCTATTGGAGCTGGAATTACCGCGGCTGCTGGCACCAGACTTGCCCTCCAATTGTTCCTCGTTAAAATATTTAAAGTGTACTCATTCCGATTACGAGGCCTCGTAAGAGTCCCGTATCGTTATTTTTCGTCACTACCTCCCCGTGCCGGGAGTGGGTAATTTGCGCGCCTGCTGCCTTCCTTGGATGTGGTAGCCGTTTCTCAGGCTCCCTCTCCGGAATCGAACCCTGATTCCCCGTTACCCGTGACAACCATGGTAGTCGCAGAAACTACCATCGAAAGTTGATAAGGCAGACATTTGAAAGATGCGTCGCCGGTACTGGACCATGCGATCGGCAAAAGTTATCCAGATTCATCAAAATTAACGACTTCGGACGCGAGGCCCTCCGTCGATTGGTTTTGATCTAATAAAAGCACTCATCCCATCACTGGTCAGAGTTCTGATTGCATGTATTAGCTCTAGAATTACCACAGTTATCCAAGTAACCGAGTAAGATCTAAGGAACCAAAACTGATATATTGAGCCATTCGCGGTATCGCCTTAATACGGCTTGCACTGAGACATGCATGGCTTAATCTTTGAGACAAGCATATAACTACTGGCAGGATCAACCAGGGAGCCACAAACTGTGTGTGTGTTGTGTTTCGTGTTTTTGTTGTCGAGGTGAACACAGATCGCCCCCGATGAATCGTTACAATATTATTTGAGCACGATCACGGAGGGTGTTTCGTTGTTTCTCTCTCAACTCGAACACCACCACCACCACTTCGCTTACGCGTTGTGTGGGTGTTGTCCTTTTACGTGTTATAAACATATAAATATATATCACTATATTTATATGTATTATTATAACACACTAACGTCAAACGATCTATGTCATTCAACGGCGAACGTTCATGAACACCGAGATTTGACAAAATTCACAATACGTCGCGCTTATAAACGCGACATAAAAAATCATTTCTCACTATGCGTGTGTTTCTAAAAAAAATTCATCACGCGCGGTGTTTTCAGAATACAACTCGAACATGCGTTCGTCCATTTGGAATATAGTATGTGTGTGTGCCGTGCACACGCACAAATTAGTACTAATACTGTATATAATACGTATTTTTGTACATATATATAGGAACTGTAGTGACGAAACGCGAATTTTCATTCGATTTCGTAGTTCCGCACAGAGTTTGTAAAAAAAATTTATCTTCGAAACGAATGAGCGAGCACCACTTGTGGCGGCGCGGGGGTCGCAGTCGTCGTGTGTGCGCGCCGCGCGTTTTCTTTGATCAAAATCGAAGACAAACACAGTATGATAAACAACGCACACTCGAATCACACCACCCTCCCCCACACACTCCACACTCACAGCACTTCGCGCCGAATAGCGATCGTCTAGCCGCCGCCGCCGCCGCAGTCTCGCCGCCGCCGCCGCAGTCTCGCCGCCGTCCGTCCCCGTCCGCGCACATCATATATAATGCGCGCGGCGCACGTCGCATCTCTGCCGCGGCTCTTCGCCACGTATATACGTTGAAACTGCGCAAGCGTGACCAGCGAGCGACAGCGGACTTACATGATCACTTGACACTTGACAATATAAAAATGATGAACAAAATATATGAATGAATGAATAAATAAATATGTACATGCACATACATAATATATATGAAATGATAATAAAATATCAATAAAATTAAATTAAATTAAATCACATCACATCACATCACATCACATCACATCACATCACATCACATCACATCACATCACATCACATCACATCACATCACATCACATCATCAACAAACAACATCATCATATCAACAACAATAATAAAATCCCACTGCTGGGCACGGGCCTCCTCTACTAACGAGAGGGGTTAGGCCTTAGTCCACCACGCTGGCCTAATGCGGGTTGGCAGACTTCTCATACCATCGAAAAATTCTCAGGTATGCAGGTTTCCTCACGATGTTTTCCTTCACCGTTAAAGCAAGCGATAATTAACATTTTAATACACACATAACTTTAGAAAAGTCAGAGGTGTATGACACATGGGTTTCGAACCTACGACTTTCGTCTTGGCAGTCCGTACCGCAACCAACTAGGCTAAACTATACATAATCAACATATTATAATAATTTTATTATTATTATTATTATTCACATTGTTACGGGTCGTTGATGTAAACTCAAAATAGCTTGCTAAAATATTTTATTAACTATGACCAATGTGGAGCTGAACAACTTATCATCTAAATTAATTCTAATATACTTATCATCTAATCTACTTATCATCTAAATTAATCTAATCTTGGACGCCAGGAGGGTTTTTGTCTATCTAGCAATCCGGAACCCTGCCAAAACCAAACCACGGCTAACCCGATGTCACAGGTGTGAAGAAGTGTGCCAAATTCAAAGGGGCAGTTCTTTAAGCTACAACAATGTAAATGTCTCATAATTATAAATAGGCACTCTCAAACACTAATATCCTAATCTTATAAAATTAATGCAACTCACCCCCTCTGCGCACAACACAATATTTGACAAGAAATAATAATATAAAATTGCCAGAAAACAACAATTTCAACCATTAATATTACAGTACAATTGCCGTATTACTTTATCACACGTCACTCTCGCGTGAACTTCTGTTTTGCAATGTCACGAGTACTCATATTATAACGCCAAATAAATTATAAAATACAAAAACAAAAAAAAACATTCAAAAACAGACTGCATGTACAGTGGGGATTTGAACTCAGGTGTCACGACTTCTAATCACAGCGCATTACCACTGAGCTAATAATTTCTACTATGCACTAACAAAATTAATTATCTTGTAGATCTGTAGTGTAGAATTATTATTTTTATGCAACTATCTGCCTTTAAATTGGATATTGTTTAAACTATAATAACATAATCACGTCGCGGTGAACGTTAGTTAATTTTTCATATACCTACAATAACAATATTTATAGGGTCATCAACGTAATGTACACTAACAAAACCGAATACAAAATAATTACAATTACATATGACCACAGCATGCGAAGTTATGAACAACTTAAGAATTTATTAATGAAATAATTTAAAACCAAGAAGAATAGAAAATGCAATAATAATATAATAATTTAACTACAAAAATAATTATCAGTAAATAATCAAACCCAAAAAGGACATGAACAACTTTTGTATGGGCGTTGGCATAGTTATTAAATTTAGTTAGTGTACACCAATGATTTTTGGTGTTTTATATTCGTGAATATTGGCACATTAAACTGCTATACATAAAAATCTCAAAGAACTTGGTGATAAAATACTAGAGCGTAAACAGTTTCATCAAACCTTTTAATCAGATAGCTAGCGATAAGTGTATAGAATATGTTTTTGCTATTAAAAAACATAAGGCGCTTTAAAATAGCGAACAATTGTGAATTATTTCAGTTAACTAATATGGTTTTTAGGTATAGGAAAACACAAAATAGTATAGATAATTATTTATTTATTAGAGAAAACAAATTCAAGCATAGAAAAACTTAAACTTAAACCACTATACATAATAATCTCAAAGAACTTGGTGATAAAATACACTGAACAGCAGTGCACTGTTAAATTTAACAAGTTCAGATGTTAGTAATGTCATTGTACAGGAGCCTAGTTATAATGCATCGAAAAGAAACACTCACAAACATTACATTATTACAGACAAACTAGGATTAGGCCTAGGTACCTTGTTGAATCAGTATACACAGCAATCGCTTTTAAATATATGTTCACCCGGAGCTAGTATTGATTATATTAATCAAAAAGTTAATTTAATTTGCCAAAATAATAAATCATGACATAACTATGTTGATATTACTTGGAGACAGCCTGTCTATAAATAAAAATGACATCTTAAATATGGTTAATACAATGATCAAATTTAATTCTATAATAACAATAAATAAATGTATTCTATGTGCCTTTCCATACTCGAATATTTTGACTAAAGAACAAAACAGGCACATTATGACATGAACATGTTAATGTACAACATTTCTTGTTATAATCTGGCTATTTCCTATTTTGATACAAATGTTTTTATTAAGAAATTTAAATTAACAAAAGATACTATGTATCTGCCTTATGTATATAAGAAAGATCTTGCTAAAACATTAGCATTTTATTTATTAAATATTGACACAGATAACAGTAGTTTATCTAAGTATTCTTCAAACATTAGCATTTACATTAGCATTTACATTAGCTTGACTAATGGTGATAATTAATATTTTTTTACATAGTCACATAGTGTACTTGTAGTACTGTTTCTAATTAAAATGTTAAACTAAAGGGTGCAAATAGGAAAACACAAAATAGTATAAATAATTATTTATTTATTTATTTATTAGAGAAAACAAATTCAAGCATAGATTTCAGATGGCTGTCTGAATAATGTCCCAGGATATTATTATTATTATTTTAATATTCTTCAGTTCTTATTACAATACTGTCTAAAAATCCTGCTGGAGCTAAATATATATTGTTTTGGTGTCTTTCCCAACCAAGGTACCAGATGACAATAAATTACAATAGTACTTACTTAACCTAAAATAGCTTCCGAGACAGAATCACTATAATGTTCAGTGGCAAATAAAACATAGATACCTAAAGTAAATTCTCTGGAAACATGACGAGATTTAATAAGTCCTCTTAATAAATAAGGATTATTTCCACCAACCCGTGATATAATTTCTTCGGAGTGTTCCAGTTCTGGACACACTTGAACAACATAATATATACCATTCCATATCCCTAATATGTTCACATCCCTACCAAGGATCATAATTTCACCAAAGTATGAACGCGCTTGTTTCATCTTGTTAAATCAATCCAAATCAGATATTTTTTTTATTCGTACAAAGGACAGGCTATAGTCAATCGACCATGCTGCCTAGTCTTACGTTAAATTGACATAGATAAATAAAGAATAGAATAAAAAAAGTAAACGAATTATGTTTTTGTGTGAAATATTTAAAAAATACTATTTAACGCATCAACATTTATGAAAAGATAATTTTATTAAATGCAACATATACCAATGAAGACAGTTTCGTATGAATAAAATGTACCTAAGAGCATTTGTCGTCCATATCACTTACCACTACCTACAAGTAGTATGCGTGGTCCGGAAAGTCCATATTATATATTTATCTTTTTCTATGGTCCATCATGGCCGAAGTTGACAAACGGAACTTTGAATTCATATAGCATTACTTATATTAAGAAATAAAAACTGACAAGTTCAGAGAGATTGAAAACTACGCATTAATTCATTTTTCAATTTTTATTATACAATATAACTTACTGTGTATCTCTCTGTACATGGAATGTACTTTTTTGTCCATTTCCTTTAGTAATAGTCAATTAAAAAAAAAACATAAACAATCAATAACATAAAATAACAGTATTTATAAGTTATAATTCTTAGATTATACACAAAATATAAGTATAATTACAAGTTATAAATTATGAATTATGAAATATAAAAAAACAACCAACATTTTTGAAGGAAATATATATTAAGGATTATATTGTATTTCAGTGACATCTTTCTTATTTCGTACGTAGTTCATAATGTTTTAATTGACATGTTGACAATAAATGAATGTTCTAATGTAATCTAACGACGCGACGCCAGCTAAATATCAAAGATGGCGCTGTTGCACAATATTATAATGATTTATATTAATTATAATTTTCATAATAAACTGTGAACACATAATATTATATTATTATCTATTGTCATTAATGTAATTCAAAATTCAAAATAGCTGTAGATGTAATAGAGACACAGTTGAATAATAAAATATAAATATTTTACACAGTACAATTTTTACAGGTACGCGTTTACTTACTTTTATATATATATATATCATCAGTTCAGTAATTAAATACTAATTTACCTTTTTGAACACTAAAGTAGATATGAAGTGAAATTAAATTGTTAAATTATGTACGGCAACCCCGTGTCTCGGATAATAATACGGACATATACATTAGCTGTACAATTGTGTTACCATTACACACAAAATTAAAAAAAATAAAAACAAAACAAAATGTCCGCCATGTGCCGCGTGCGCGTATTTACTTAATTGTTTGTGTAATTATGTATATTATTAACAAAATATCCTGGCCATTGATACAATGTAACGTTGAGTTGAGTTTGATTTAATATAAATGGCTATTTATTAATAAAATAGAGGTAAGAAAATTGTTGGTACTCATAAATGACGTGTTATGTGTGACACACACGATTTTCTACCTAATTATATTATTATAGCTAAATAAGCTAACCTAAGAAGGCTTATGTGAGCAATTTCTATACCTAATAGGTATTTTTATTATTACTGTTTTCCAGGTTTCAAATCCATGAGCTGGACAATAGACAAATGAAATGAAATGAAATGAAATGGAGGAATCAAAAAGTGAGTAACAACTCTGAAATAAAATGTATTATTAAACTTATAACGGCCATGAAGTGTTTGTTTCCACTTATATTTTATTTAGGTAACTTACCACTATAATAAAGTGGTTCATAATTAATATAGTTTCTAAAGTACTTGTAACATTCAATGGTTGAATGATAATATACTTAATAAACCTAATCATAATATTATAATCTGACAAAATAACTATACTAACTAGATTAGACCCACTAATGAATAACTTGATTGTATTTTAGTCTTTAACGGGCACACAGACAAGAGGTAAATAGGTATATATAAAATATATGTATTATATAATAATAAATATAATTTTTTATTAATTCTGTTCCAGGTTTGAATTCCATGAGGTAGACAATAGACAAATGAAATGAAAATCCCAATTGTGGATTTGCACCTTTGTATATATATAAATACAGGATAATACAGAATCACCTAAATGGTGGTAACATGGAAATGGAATCAAAAAGTGAGTAACAACTCTGATATAAAATGTATTATTAAACTTATATGAAAGAAAGAAAGAAAGAAAGAAATGCACTCATCTATATATCTCATATACCTTTGTGGCTTCATAATAAAAAGCAACATACAATCTAATACAATAAATAATACAATGTACAATCTAACCTGGATACTGGACATTTTACACAATTAAAGTTACATACTTACACATAAATACAATCAAATCAAAGTGAACAGTCGTCGAATACATATAACATGTTGTGAATGTATGAATGAAGGAAGGAAGTTAGGCATGAATAAATATTATTATATGTATAGATAAATAATTAAATAAATAAACTAGGTGTGATAGATAGATAGTTAGTGTTAAAATTTAATGACAATGACACAATAATATTTGTTCTTAAATTAATAATGATACTCTTTTGTATGTATGCTACTTACTACATTGAGTATTTACTAATAACAGAAAACAGAAAAGTGATTAGCGTTTATGTTTTTAACCGACTTCAAAAAAAGGAGGAGGTTCTCAATTCGACTGTATGTTGCTTTTTTTTTTTTATGTTTGTTACCTCGTTTCTCTGTACTGTGTGAACCGATTTCGACCATTCTTTCTTTGATTGAAAGCTGGTGCTTGTCATTTGGTCCCATAAAAATATGGTGAAGATCTGATGAATATCTTCGGAGCTGGAGAGGGTAACTCCTTAAAATTAAGTAGTATTCCAGTGGTTCTTTTTGCATTACGTTCATTATAAAAGTTAAGTTTCAGTGAGAGAGGGTAAAAGGGGTGGGGGTGAGGGAGGGGGGTGATAAAATTAAAATACACGTAAATTCTAATATCTTCAGCAGCTTTTAACCAATTTTATATAATTTACCACTAAAAAGCAAAAAATAAATTATTACTTTTTAAATAAAAATTAAACCGCCTTCAAAAAAACCCAGACACAACTAAAAAGCAAAAAATAATTGGTTACATTTAAATCAATTAGTTATATGCAATTTAAATCAATTATTTGGAGTCGGTGCCAGCCAAAACATGGAAAAAACAGAATAATCAGGCATACAAAAAAATATAAAATAGATCCAGACTTGGTTTTTATAAATCTAAAAGTAAAGAAAACAACACCGGCACCGACTCCAA
Organism: Laothoe populi; assembly: GCA_905220505.1. Taxonomy (NCBI): domain Eukaryota; kingdom Metazoa; phylum Arthropoda; class Insecta; order Lepidoptera; family Sphingidae; genus Laothoe; species Laothoe populi. The sequence continues at coordinate 6,865,594 of HG992174.1, read as the reverse complement.
AAATAATTGATTTAAATTGCATATAACTAATTGATTTAAATGTAACCAATTATTTTTTGCTTTTTAGTTGTGTCTGGGTTTTTTTGAAGGCGGTTTAATTTTTATTTAAAAAGTAATGTAGAATACATGTAGCAAAAAAAAGAAAGTTTATAATGTAAAATACTGTATGTTGGTGTACTGTACTTTAGATAGATATGACTGGTTATGTTAGATAGTACAGGTAATGGGAGTGTAATAGTGACATTATAGTAACATAAATCTCTAATATATATCCATACTAATACTATAAATGCGAAAGTAACTCTGTTTGTTTGTTTGTTACCTCTTCACGACTAAACGGCTGAACGGATTGTAATGAAATTTGGTAAGGGAATAGATAATATCCTGGCGAAGGACATAGGCTATCTTTTTTCTCAAAACACAACTTTAAAAGGGGTCAAATAAGAGTTCAATATTTGTATGGGAAATCTATCATTCCTCAAGTTAGGGATCTGAAAAATCATATTAAGGCTTTTGGTAGGAAATAGAGAAACACATGTTCCAACGTTTTTGAAAAATCATCCCTGAAAGGGGCAAAGTGAGGTTAAACTTATGAGGTATTCTTTAGATGCAATCCAAGATTCAGGCACAACAACTGAGAGGCTGGACAATCGCTACAGGTGCCTCAGTGCAGAGGACAACTCCTTGGATTGTATACTTACATACATACATACATATACATACATATTCACTCACGCCTGTAATCCCCTAAGGGGTAGGCAGAGGTGTAACCAGTACACCCACTTTTCGCCGAATTTCGGTCCCATATTGTGATAGGGGGCGAGCCTATCGCCACACCGGGCACCATTCCAGACTCCGGGTTAATATACTGAGTATTTCTAGGTAGAAAAACCCAATATCACTTTACCCGACCCGGGGATCGAACCCGAGACCTCAGCACAGCAATCGTAACGCATGCGCAATTACAACTACGCCACCGAGGCAGATTGTATACTTCTGCTCCCGAAAATAACCTTCACGCGGGCGGAGCCGCGATCAACAGCTAGTTTATATACGTATGTATGTATAGATAAAATAATAAGTTAATAAACATAACAAAATTACATGTTCCAGCATCAGGTCAGGTGGCTTCACCGGCAGCATCAGAGCAGATTCACCAGAGCTGCTGCGACGAAAGATAGTTGATATAATATTATCATTGTATTGTATTCACAACGACAACAACAATAATAAATAATAATAAGTATAAATATAGAAAAGAAAAAAAATATAATGTGTGTAAAAAGAATATAATTATTATCAACCTTTCCCTTCCCCTTCCCTTCACCCTCGTCACACATAAATAAACAAACAACACAAACCCCCCCCCCCCCCCCTATGCAGTCGTCACGTCCGCCGAGCGAAAAGGTAAAATTGAACGTTCGCGTAATGATTTTTAATTTTTTATTTTGATTTTCTTTAAATGCAAAATGACTGTAATCTTTTGCCTTTTATAGTTACTAACAATACATGGGTCGTGAATTATATTTTCTATTAATCTAATTACATACATTTAACAATAAAAATTAAAAAATCGCTTAATAACGAAATGAACCGTGGCAGGATGCGCGTGCGGGCAAGCCGCGGGGAGACAGATGAAATATTTGAAATGTATTTGAGAAAGTTCAAATCCAACGCTTGGCGAATTTTGCTTCGCAATGATAGCAAGAGCCGACATCGAAAGATCAAAAAGCAATGTATTTGAGAAAGTTCGCGTAATGAATTTATACTAGTATAAATAATTCGAAATTCAATTTTGGTGTATGTATTTGAGAAAGTTCACGTAATGAATTTATATTAGTATAAATCATTCGAGATTCAATTTTGGTTGTATGTATTTGAGAAAGTTCACGTAATGAATTTATACTAGTATAAATAATTCGAGATTCAATTTTGGTTTTTGAGTTTGTGTGTTAATTAATTATATTATATAATATGCGTGTGTAATTGTTGTTGTTGTTGCAGTTGCTGCAGCAGCAGATTCTATCTAAACGTTCCCGTTATGAAAAAAAAAAAAAACAATCGCGTGTTGTTGACTAACTTACGCAACGCAAATGCGCACATTACACGATCGAATCGAATATCATCATCGTCCTCGGACGAATCACCTGGCGTAGGGCTGAGTCTCAACAGATCGCAGCACGACGCTGCTCTACCGAGCACAACACCCCGCCAGGAACGGAAGTCGTCTACAGACTATTCCGAGCCCCGACATCGAACTGAGGTAAATGTGGACCTTCGGAGCCGTGATGCACGTGTTAAACCGTTAGCACCGATCTCCGCGATCCAAATGGGCTTCGACGTCGCACCTCACGTGGTGAAGCGCGACTAGTAAAGTCACATTGTTTAGAGCCTCCCGACTCTCGGAGCTCCACAGTGAGCATATCCTTGCCGGATTCGGCTAGGCTGGCTTCGGCCTTAGAGGCGTTCAGGCATAATCCCGCGGATGGTAGCTTCGCACCACCGGCCGCTCGGCCGAGTGCATGAACCAAATGTCCGAAACTGCGGTTCCTCTCGTACTGAGCAGTATTACTATCGCAACGACAAGCCATCAGTAGGGTAAAACTAACCTGTCTCACGACGGTCTAAACCCAGCTCACGTTCCCTTTTGATGGGTGAACAATCCAACGCTTGGCGAATTTTGCTTCGCAATGATAGGAAGAGCCGACATCGAAGGATCAAAAAGCAACGTCGCTATGAACGCTTGGCTGCCACAAGCCAGTTATCCCTGTGGTAACTTTTCTGGCACCTCTTGCTAAAAACTCTTTATACTAAAGGATCGATAGGCCGTGCTTTCGCAGTCCCTATGCGTACTGAACATCTGGATCAAGCCAGCTTTTGCCCTTTTGCTCCACGCGAGGTTTCTGTCCTCGCTGAGCTGGCCTTAGGACACCTGCGTTATTCTTTGACAGATGTACCGCCCCAGTCAAACTCCCCGCCTGGCAGTGTCCTCGAACCGGATCACGCGGGAGTTGTACGGCACGACGGCGTTGCCACCGCCGCGCCACTCTAACACGCTTGGAACGAAACACCGTGCGCCCGCCGATATAATCGACCGCGCACCGCTTCCGCCCAACCGAGTAAGTAATGAAACAATGAAAGTAGTGGTTTTTCAGCGACGATCGCGAACGATCTCCCACTTATGCTACACCTCTCATGTCTCCTTACAATGCCAGACTAGAGTCAAGCTCAACAGGGTCTTCTTTCCCCGCTGATTCTCCCAAGCCCGTTCCCTTGGCTGTGGTTTCGCTAGATAGTAGATAGGGACATTTTCCCACCAACCTCCCATGGCCCAACTGATCTTCCGATCATATGGGGCCTAAACTGGGTGTCGCTCGCGCGGAATTGGAGCTCCACCGCGCGAGTTCTTCGGACACCCTACAAGTTATTTCTTTGCCAATGTCCCGGAGCATCTCTCCCCTTTCTGGGGCATGCTGTCCTATCTAGCTTGCCGTGCCTAGTAGAAACTCGCCATGTGACGTATCCTGATTGGCGAGCCTCGGTGCGTTCCTCCTTCTGTGCCAGTTGTAGGCGAATTCACGCAGCTGTCCAAAGTTGACCTCAGAGCTCACGAGATCGGCGTACCAAACAGGGCCGTGTGTCTCCAAAACCAGACCTTCAAGCATTCTCCAGCGGAGGTCGTCATATAAAGAACAGCACCACAGAACGTGGTGCCTGTCCTCCTCCATCCATCCACACTCACAAGAACTGTCGTCCCGAAGCCGCATATCAGATAGGCGCTTGTTGAAGCACCCATGTCCAGTAAGAACCTGAGAAGTCACATAATCTGGTACGACCCAGCTCATGCTGAGTCTTCCAGCCACGTCGGGGAAAAACAAGTATAGCTCGCGACCCTTCGTCTCTTCCTGCCAACGTTCCTGCCAGAGTACGCTTACCGAACCCGAAATTTCACGTTTCAGTCTGCGCATCTCTGTCTTAGCCGCGGTTTTACGTGCGTCCTCCACACCGCCAGCACGGTAGACCTCGAGGTCGGCCGGCAACACCCCGGCAAGCACCGGGAGCGCAGCAGTGCTGACCGACCGGTAGGCCTTGGTCAAAAGCACTAGTGCAGGCCGCTGCCCCCGGAGAAGAGTGTCGCGGATCGCCTGTACCGTAACCCGCTGGAACCAACACGCCGCGGCATACACAAGAGTGGCAACAAAAGTGCCCTGGTACAAGACACGCAGGCCAAGGAAACGGATGCCCCAGGAGGACGCCGACACACGCGACATCTTCCCGAAGCACCTGGCCGCGCGCTCGACGATGTCCTGTGCATGCCGCGAGAACAGGAGACTTCCATCCAGTACCACTCCGAGCACAGTTACCGAGTTCACTGAACGTATCGAGACGCCATCAAGGCGAACGACTGGGGACCTCTGGAACTTTCCCCTGATAGTCATCGTAGATGATTTAACAGGGGAGAATCCCAGTCTATTGCGGGCACCCCAGGCGGAGACAGTGCCCAGCGTTTCCGCTGCAGCTGCCTCTATTCCAGCTCTTGATTGCGCCTCGATTAAAATCGTGACATCGTCGGCATAAGCCACCATGCTAACCCCCCCCGGCAGTGGAGACTGGAGCAGGTCATCTAGCAACACGTTCCATAACGATGGGCCGAGTACAGAGCCCTGCGGACATCCCATGGTGGACTCCTTCCACAACACCCGGCCCCCCACGAACAGGCCAACACGGCGGCCGGTGAAGTATCCCACCAACATTTTATAAATGTTTGGTGGGCATCCTCCACCCTTCACCTTGGCCAAGATCATGGGCCACCATGCGTTGTCGAAGGCGCCCGAGATGTCCAGGAATATCGCCTGAACATAGCGTGCCCCTGATAATTTAGCAACCCCAATGACGGAGTTGAGAGCTGTCACAGTAGACCTACCCCGGGTGAAACCATGCTGGCGGTCAGATAACCCACTAGTTATTTGTGGGGCGCACTCCAGAATTACTCGCTCCAGTAACTTGCCGAAGGCAGAGAGCAGCGTAATTGGACGATACGCTTTCGGGTCCGTAAGTGGCTTACCGTTGCCCTTTGGCAGAACCAAGAGACGACCGTCCTTCCAGACGTCCGGGAAAACGCCTTCGTCGATGCATTTGGCATACACCGAGTGGAACTCCACCGATGCAGCGGCCCAGACATTGTGCAAAATCCTGGCGGTGACCCCGTCGAGCCCAGGAGCCGTGTTAGGCGTCTGCCTAATCATGTTCCCCAGGCTCACACGGGACGGAGGATGGACAATAGGGCCAGAGGGGAGCGTGTCAGCCATCGCGCGCAGTCGAGTATGACACTCCGTATCCCTAGACTGGTCGTCATCAGGACACAGAGCGTACACAAGGCCACGCATGGCTTCCTCCACGGTCTCCGCTTGACCATTGGCGTATGTCGTGCCATTGATTACATTTGCAGGCGGACGGGACCGCCCGCTGGCCGTGCGGTACGCGAGTCCCCAGGGGTCCTGGTTACCGGACTCAGCGATCCGCCGGAAGTACGCGGATTCAAACTCCTCCATCCTCCTCCGATATGCAGCCCGATCCTTTCGGAAGATCTCACTGGCATACTCCTCCGCTGGACCGCCCGCTCGGCGGGTGCGCTGCCACGCTCTACGCGAGGAGGCGCTCCGCTTTCGCAGGCGGTCAAGTTCAGGCGTCCACCATTCATAACCCTCCTCATTCTTTGGTTTCCTGACACCGAGGGACTTCCGCGCAGATTCAACAACAATGTTGGTGAAGACCACGGAAGCCTCGATGGCAGGTGCACCCGGATTCATTCGTCCCACACCCAAGTGAATCATAGTTCTGAAGCGGCCCCAGTCAACACCCCGATCCCGAAAGCTCATTGGCTCTTCGGACGACCGCGCAATGCGCATGCTAGACTCCTTGGTCCGTGTTTCAAGACGGGTCCTGCGAGTGCCCGAAACTGAATCATCGCAGATATACATAACACGACGCGCACAAGTCCGAGACGGCACGGCGGCGACAACAGACGCGCCGCACCCCCGTCCGCGCTTAGGCAGGGCGGGGGATTAAAACGACGTTGTCTTGCGTCGGGCCGGACGCGTTGAAAACGCGTGCGCGTCGTCATATTTTAAATACCGTCCCGTAGTTATCGGCAGGCCCGGTCAAGTTCGGTCCGCGAACGTGAACCGGTTAAAGTTCACGTCCTGGGCTCCCGAAAGGCGCTTAGATAACATTTAACAAACGGAACGGGTCGCGATGCATTACTGAGAGAGAAGTGCACGCCGTCCGAGGACGTCGGACGCGCGCGTCCCGTGCGAACGGAAACGCACAAGGCGCACAGTCCGCATCGTGGAGCGCGCACGTACGCCCCGGAATGACGATGAATCTCTCCGTTCGTTCATTCGAGTTTCGCAGGTTTACCCCTGAACGGTTTCACGTACTCTTGAACTCTCTCTTCAAAGTTCTTTTCAACTTTCCCTCACGGTACTTATTCGCTATCGGTCTCGCGGTAATATTTAGCCTTAGATGGAGTTTACCACCCACTTAGGGCTGCACTCTCAAGCAACCCGACTCTGAGGAGAGTCCCTCTCGCCACCGCCCTCCGTCGCTACGGGCCTGGCACCCTCTACGGGAAAACGGCCCCGTTCAAGACGAACTTGGACAGGAGTATCGGTGACGAGAAAGCGGAACCTCCCGAACACCACATCTCCCGCTGCCGTTACAACAGCGGGATTCAGTGCTGGGCTATATTCCTGTTCGCTCGCCGCTACTAAGGAAATCCTGGTTAGTTTCTTTTCCTCCGCTTACTAATATGCTTAAATTCGGCGGGTGATCCTCCCTGATCTGAGGCCAACGATAAAAAAAAATTCGAGGCAGACACGATATCCGTCAGCGCTACGACGACGCGCGCGCGTTTATCGCTCAACGCGTCGTCGATGCGCTCTTCGGACGTCGAGTCCGCCTACACAATACAGCACACATAAATCGTTGAATTTTTTTGGTTTTTGAGTTTGTGTGTTTACACAAATTAATTATATTATATAATATGTGTGTGTAATTGTTGTTGTTGCAGTTGCTGCAGCAGATTCTATCTAAACGTTCCCGTTATGAAAAAAATAAAAAAAAACAATCGCGTGTTGTTGACTAACTTACGCAACGCAAATGCGCACATTACACGATCGAATCGAATATCATCATCGTCCTCGGACGAATCACCTGGCGTAGGGCTGAGTCTCAACAGATCGCAGCACGACGCTGCTCTACCGAGCACAACACCCCGCCAGGAACGGAAGTCGTCTACAGACTATTCCGAGCCCCGACATCGAACTGTACTGTACTGTTACAGAAGTAACATTGTCAATAAATACTTTTTGTTTCCGATTTGTTAGGTATGACGACATTAACTTTAGCGCTGGGCCGCGAATTCCATAGATATTAAGTTTTAAAATGAGAGTGCTATGATCAACCAAACCAAATTGCCTATTATGCGGTATTCTAAGGAGTGCTAGAATTGCAGCCGGAATCGCCCCTGCGCGGTGCCGCGTAGCAGCCCATCTCCATGGGGGGTTAAGGAGCCCCCGCGCACCGAACAACGACAGCGAACGAGGCCTTATCACCCCCGCTGCCGTCCATCTCGGGGTCGCACGATGCTCCGAATTTGGGAGTGCATCGATACGGGCTGACAGCCCCCCGCTGCGCGCCCGCGACCCGCGTTGGCTCCTATACACTGACGTCTATTATATGGACAGGATATCTAATACAAAATTACAGCTATTTTCTTGACTTATTTGAAGCGCCCCTCTCGAGTGTATTTGAAACTAAATTTGACATATAATAGGGATGTTGATATTTTTTTAAATATCGGTTTTCCGATATGTCGATATTTTATATACATTCCTAACATATACATAGTCAGGTCATAAATTCTGTCACATGTTTAATATAAAATAATTGAAACAAGTTTATTCATTATGTAACCATTTATATACCAAAATGAACTTAACAAAACATAGATTCTTATGACATTAAAGTTTATTCAAAATGACCTCCGTGATTTTGAATACAGGCCTTCAATCTGCGCGGCCAGTTGTCTATCGCAGCACGAACGAGGTCCATGTCAATATCGGCGGCTGCCTTAATCAGGGATGTCTTGAGTGACTCCAAATTGGGATGAGGCTTTGAGCACGCCTTTTCCTCCAAGTGTTGCCATATCTTGTAATCTAACGGATTCAAATCTGGACTGGAGGAGGGCCAGTCTTCGTGCCGGATGAAGTCGATTTCACGCGCCGCCAGCCAGTCTTGTGTGCTCTTCGCTCTATGAGCTGGCGCCGAATCTTGTTGGAATACCCAGTGCCTGTTATTGAACATGGTATGAGAAACAGGTTCCACAAGGTTCGTCAGGACTGTATTTTGATACACAACTGCATTCGTTTTTACACCTTTCTCACAAAAATGTACCTCTGTTAAGCCCCAATAAGAAACTCCCAACCATACCATGAGCGAGGATGGAAAATGACCTCGTTGGACACGCGGAATACGGTTGCTGGCTTCTTCACTACTGTGTGCGTACACCTCATCATTTTGTTTGTTGTAGCTCTCTTCTACGGTAAATTTTTTTTCATCTGAAAAAAGAATTTCCCGATATTTTTTTCCCGCATACCGCTTCAACAAAGCGCGGCATCTCTTTAGTCTCAGGTCCATTAGACGAGCATTCAAACGATGTCCTGTTTTTCTTCGATATGCCCGAAGCCCTAAGTCTTCATTTAACACCCTTTTCACTGTGGTTCTGCTTAACCCCATCTGAAGGGCCAACAGTTTCTGCTTACGTTTGGGATTTCTTTGAATTCGCGCCTTCACAGCTTTATTCACTGCTGTCCTAACAGACCGAGGGCGACCACTTCTTGACCTGTCATCTACACTAGAGTCTTCATTGTATCATTTGATGGTACGATAAACGAATCTTTTGGTTATATTCAAATTTTTCAGTATGTCAAAAATTTGAATTGGCGCGTAACCGCAACGATGCAACGCAATTACTGCAACACGGTCTTCTTTAAGCGTCCACTCCATATTTAAAAATGAGTAAAATTCTAAAAAGTATACATTTTTATTTTCATGAACAATTTGAAATTCGAATTCACTAAACTTTTTTGTGGCCAGCATTCTAAAATAAAAGTTTTTACTGTGTGACAATACTTATGACAATACTTATATTCGTGTATAATCATTGAAACAGTTGGTAACTTGTCGGTCGTAATGCCAAAATATTGTTAAATTAGTAAGTTAAAGTGATGTGAAAGTGTTATTGTGTACCGAATATTGTAATGTAAACTGTGATGTGTTTAAAAGAGCAACCATGAGGGTTTCTTGCCAGCTCTTCCCCATGGAATACTGCATTCCGAACTGGTGGTAGCTTAAATAGACTCTGAAGTGTTAATCTCGTGTTTTATTACCGAACTATGATACGCTATGCATCCTGACCATATCTGGAGATCAGAGAGGGACGTGTAAGCCCTCTCACTGCCTCGGTCGATGACCGCCCGACCCGTCATATATATATGGCCTTTTTATTGTTTTAACTGATTATTGCGTTGAAGACCTGAACTTGAAGAATTATTTGTGTGTGGTTTTTGTTAATAAACCATGAGAGTTTGTGTTTATTGTATAACCCGTTACCAAACGGGAAGTGGAGTAACATTTCACAAGTTAATAAACTTGCATCATGTTTTAGCTATGTACATTGAAACTAGTAATTTTAAAGATGACATTATAATTTGTAAGCAAAAAATTACTCTAATAAGACATATGTTTATGTTAATTTGTTTTGTAATAGCAAATTTATATATAAATTATATCTAGGTAGGGTTGCCCAAGTTTCATATCGACAATACATATCGATATATTTTTTTTAGTTTGGATCTACTAGTATTTATGCTTTCATGCTGTGCCGTCAAAACATAAAATCATGAATTAGGATTGATCATATATTTTGATATAAAATAAAATAAAATTTGTATACGAGGAGCTCTAGATCGGTAAACCTACATGTTTTTATACTCCAGGATTCTGTGTAAGGAATAGGAAATATTCATTTCAAATCATAAAATTACATTATAAAATTTCCATTATAGGTTTCCAACTGACTCGGTGATACAAAAACTATGGCTGAGAAACATGAATGTTGAAAATTTGTCAAACATAAGTACCTATTTATGTTCTAAACATTTTATGGAAGATTGTTTTATTAGACATGTTTCACGGACCCAGTTAAAAAATATAATATTTTCCTGTGGGTTTAAAATTATATTAAGCGTTTTAAACATAATATAGTAGATTAAAATATGTTTTGCTAAGGCGATGTTTTTATTATTTTTATATCTTAAAGAATTTATTTATTTTCTCATAAGAACTTACATACAGTTCACTTACAATGAGATTTAACAATTAACTTAAACTAACTTATAAATTCAAAAATTAAACATCTAGACTGTAGTGCAGTTACATTATGGATACATATTTTTTAAGTTTATTCTTAAATATTTCTATTTTATTACATTCTTTAATATCATTAGTAGTTTATTGTACAGCTGAACTCCTTCAAATAAGATCGTTTTCTTTCCGTAATTGGTTCGAACATTAGCAAGTTGAATTTTATATTTATTTATGTTTGGTAGCTAATTGTATATTGGATTGAATAGAATTCGTGTTAATATTTTTAATTAAAATGCAAGTGTAGTATGTATAAAGTTGTGTAAGATTGAATAATTAAGTTTTTTCGTATAATTGTGCGGTTGGAGTACGTTAGTGACAGTTGTGTAATACTTTAATGATTTTATTTTGGGTTCCTTGCAAGGGGTTTAGGTAAGTTGCAGCAGCTGATCCCCATATTTCAATAAGATATTCAAGGTGCGATTTCACAAGTGAATTAAATATTATACTACGGACTTTACTTGGTATGCAATTAGATATTTTACGTATGACTCCTAATATTGAACTAAGCTTTATTCTGACATGATCAATGTGCACTCTCCACGTCAATTTATCATCTATCCACAAGCCCAGATATTTTTCTTGGTTGGAGCGTTTTAATATATCATTATTGATGGTGAGTTGTGTGAAATCTAATATTTTTTTATTTTTTGCCGCAAAAATCATATATGATGTTTTAGACGTGTTGATCGTAAGTAGATTGTATTTTAACCATTCATTGAGTAAGTCAAGATCCCTTTGCGCATCAGATACAATTTCATGAATGGACTTATCAAAATAAAAAGAGCATATATCATCCGCGTATAGTGTAAGATGCCCCGTCAGTCCTATTTTATTTATATTATTTATGTATATCAAAAACATTAATGGACCTATGATCGATCCCTGGGGAATGCCATAGGTAACATCTTGGGTGGAGCTAATGAAATTATTAATTTTAACAACTTGTCGTCTGGATTGTAAATATGATGTAAACATATCAAGTGCTCTTCCTGTAACGCCTATATTGTGCAGTTTCTGTAGTAACTTTTTGTGACTTATCGTGTCAAAAGCTTTCTTTAAGTCAATAAATATACCTAAGGCAATGTTTTTTTTATCAATATGTGTTTTTATTTTAGTAATTAAGTCAATTGCAGCTGTGAGAGTACTCGATTTTGGTCGGAAACCATATTGTTCATTAATGAGAATTTTGTTTTCTAGTAAATAATCATTTAAACGGTTATACAAAATTCGCTCAAATATCTTTGACATAACGGGTAGCACTGATACTGGCCGGTAATTACTTGGATCAGATCTACTACCTGATTTATAAATTGGACTAACCTTGGCCGTCTTTAGTGTATACATCGGGAAAGATTCCTCGAGTTAGACAGACGTTAATACAAGTAGGTAGTTAACTTTTAAATTATTATATTTTTTAAACATTTTATTGCTTTAGTGCTGATACCGTCTAAACCAGTGCTGGTGTTACTGTCTAAATTATCAATAATTTTAGATATTTCTTCTGTACTACAAGGTGCGAATTCATTCATGGTGTTATTATGTGTAAAAGTATTTTCGTACATTATTTTACCTACATGATAGTGATTTGGTATTTTGTTTGCTAGTTCAGCCCCAATTGATGAAAAAAAATTATTAAAGAGATTACAAATGGACTGACTTTCTGTAATAAATCCAGAATCCAATCTTAGTTTAAGAGGAGCACTGCTGTCTTTAATTTTATTTAGTGCTAGACTATTAATAATTTCCCACATATTTTTAGGACGCTTATTGTTATTAATAAACAAATCACAATAAAAGATTTTCTTGTGTGTCTTAATTATGCCTTTTACTCTGTTATTTTCGTCTATAAATTTCTTCTGTAAATCTTTATCATTCGGATTAACCTTAACTTGTTGCCAGAGATTGTTGCGTGAGTTAATTGAATCAATTATATGTTTGTTTGTCCAGTCCTTTCTGGGAGGGTTTAATATTTTTGTCTTTTCTATTTTACTTTTAGCTACCTTTTCTGAAATAAATCTTTCTAAATAGTAGAAATCATTATCTTCATTATTGTAGTTCGCTTTTAGAGTTTCCTTGTAAAGATTTTCGTAATCAAGTGCTTCATACCGTTGTTTTTTATGTATTCGCGGTGGTAAGCTGCCAATTTCTAGAAATATCTGTTTGTGATCAGATAGTGAGGACTCAATTATGGACATGCTAAATGAGTGATTGCTTATATTCGTGCAGACATGATCTAGTATAGAGTTCGAAGTGCTCGTTTCACGAGTGCAATACATTTTATTGATATTATTAAGTATTTTATAACCAGTTTCCTGTATGTCATATAAGTATTGTGACACATAGCTTTCGGTACTGAGAAGATCGATGTCGAAGTCACCAAAGACAACTGCCCTTTTTCTCTTTTCCAGCTGTTGTGTATATATGTCGAGAAAGTTACTTACATTAGTCTCGCCAGGTTTATATATAACTCCAATATTTAAAGATAGTTTATCTATGTATATCCATATGTAATGGTTCCCATTTTCACTTAATTCCTCTGTAACTTCATAATTCATACGTTGTGCACGTAGATTGATACACCACCACCCCTGCTATTTTGTCTATAATTGTAAATATGCGTGTAATTTGGTAGGTTATATAATATGGCATCGTTTTCCGATGTGATCCATGTCTCTGTAAATATACATATGTGGGTAGTCTTTGGTATCGCCTTAATTATACATTTAATCTCATCAAGCTTCCCTGGCGTTCGAATACTACGCAAATTAGCGTAAAAAAATCTAAGTGATGACGAATTTAACGGAATGTCTTCATACTTTTTAACGATGTGATGATTTAATTATTTTATTGTTGATGTATTTTTTTAATTTTGTAATGATTTCGTTATAAGTTTTTTTACTTGTTTTGTTCTGAGTTATTATGGGTTCTCCCTTAATATATTTAATAATGAGATCCTTCTCGCCGGCCTCAGTTCTTTTGTTCAGCTCCTCTTTTAGAGATTGCAAATATTGCTTTTGTGTTGGGGTCTGATCGGAGTAGATTTTTATGTTCCCAGGTAATTTTGTCATATTCCTTAAAATATATTTAGGAACATCACTATTCTTAAAGTATACTTTTAGAGGCCGATTCTTGTCAGGGCAATATTTCCCCAAACGCATAGTTTTATTGGGTTCCGGGCAATCTTCACTTATTAATGATAATATCTTCATAACTTCATTATTATCATAATTACGCCGAGAATTAAAATTATTGTCATTTTTTTCCGATATACCCACAATAACGATGTTTTTCTCGCGTTCGCATCGATCTTTAAACTCAAGGATGAGTTTTTCGTGCATGAGCGAAGGCGTTTTAAATGTTGTGTTTTCTACACTCTGTTGATTTTTAATTTGTGATATATCATTTTCTATACATTTAATCTTATCTTGAGTGGACCTGTTGTTTGTTTTTATACATTCTATTTCATTATTAATGTGTTTCATCTGTTGCGTGAAATTGTCGGTAACTGATTTTATTGCTTTTATTACATTTATTTCTTCTCGTATATGAATTAAGTTTTCATTTTGTTTTTTGCCAAACTGTTCGAGTAGTATAGTCATATCTTTGCGAAAGTTATCAAATTCAAGTTTATAGTCATGTATCTCAGTACGCTCCTTACGTTTTCTTGTATTTTTGATTAGGTAAGTTTCATCACTGTCATACGTAGATAAGTTAGGCACCGATCCAGTTTCGTTTCCGCTGCCGCTTATTAACATAGCAGCAGGCGGTGTTCTTTGTAGACTCATGGTGGCGCTGGCTGGCGTGTAGTTACCTGAGTTTCGTGCAGGCTTGAGCGAGACGAAAAATGCAGAGCTCTCGTCTCACGTGAGGTGTGCGGGGTGCTAACCTCTGCGTAAGCGTCGATGTGCAGTGTCACGTACTTGCGTAGAATTGTAGGGTCTTGGATCACAATAATTTCTTTCTTGTGAAATACACTTTAAAACAATTGACACAACAACTTTTATTGGTCGTCGTATTTTTAATTGAAAAATATAATTTTTGTGCGATTTGTAAACACGTCTGCTTCCTACGAGCGCTAGATGCTATTTTTCCACATTACCATCGACTGTTGTGTATCATTGTCGATATATCATCCTTCGTGGCTCAACTCTATCGTTAGTTCCACGGACGCTCACTACTTGTATCAGCGCCAATATGGCGAAAATCAAATAGGCACACTTTCGCGGATCAAATATCCTGTCCATATAATAGACGTCAGTGCTCCTATCAGTCGCTTCGTACCACAGGGCTGACATTCCTTTTATAATTCCCAGAAAGAGCAGGATGCACTTATTACGAAAAAGCTAAGAGCAATAGGAACAGACATACTATTTGCTGTCACTATCTGAGTTTCACAACTTTTTGATTTGGCCTTTTTTGTTGGCCAGATAGTCTGAATGTCAACGAAATATATATCCGTGATTGTGGAAATATATAATTATAAATTGTGTTTGAAAATACATTTCGCGTCGTATTTAAGTGTTTAGAACGTGTTGAATATGGTACATTGCAGTGTTCTTGGCTGTAAAAGCCTAAGTAAGCGAAAATGTGAAAATATAATGTTTTATTCGTAAGTAGCAATAATACGTTACTATTTATCAAGTTTCTTAAAAATTATTGTAAAATATTGATAGTCTACCATTTTCTAGGCATTCCTTGCTGCAGAAGTAAAATAAATATATTTAAAACCAATTTAAAGGACAATGGGCGAATTTGTATGAGCCCTGTCCCCACCCACCAACAGACACCATACATATACATTATTATTAAGTGTACTATAAAAACTCTTACCACATCATTTAAATTTAATAAATCCATGGAGATTCCTTACAAAATAAAAAAACATAAATTAAAAATGTTTTTAGTAAACACTGCTATTTTATTGCATTTTTTTAGTGTTTTGACATACTTTTAATAAATATATAAAGAAATATGGTCGTGTAACATTTTGTTACATTTGATAGGCAATTTCACCAGGAACCGTTCGCCAAGTAACTAAACCTTAGGAACTACCAATAGCTAAAACAGCCTGTTTGGATATTTGAGCTTAGAACCTTTGACATATTTATAGTACAAAATCTGATGATGGTAGGGAAAGGAAATATAAACTGGATCTTGTAAAATGTAATAATTGGAGACGTCTTGTTTGCTCGTATATGTTTAGTACTCTGTGTAATTGCAGAAGTTAAAATCTTTCCACAACAGATGATAGCAATAACAAAAATATTATCGGAGCTCGTGAACTACATTAGTTAAAAACGTCCCGTTTGGACATAAACGTTTAAAAACCTAGACAATAACAGAAACACCCTACATACGTGGTGCAACACGACCGTTATTCATAGCATGAATGGCATGAATACTTTTTAGTATTTTGTTTTTACAAATATCAAAAGAGATTTAAAATTAAGATTGTCTTATGAAAAACTATTCATTTATGGTTGTTCTTATTGGAACGAAGTTCCTTATCGCGCGTTGTGAAAGAGGGCTAGACGGAAAAAATTCTTACGAAAAGTTGTCACGACACTTTTATATTGGAACGTTTTTAACAGCTGTCATTATGTTTATATGTAATTTTACTTGCTGCAGTTGTTGCTAATATTATTATATATTATTAATATATTATTATTAATAATTTTAATAATATAATTTTAATATTTTATTTGTTAATAATAAAAAAAATATTATTATAACTTAAAAAAAAAAAAAAAATTACAATTCCTTCACTAATTAATCGAAAGGAACTTCGTTCCATCCGGGTGTCCCTTGACACCTCTCAAGTTTTTTTTTTGCATATATTTTTAAAATAATAATATCAGACGAATTAAAAACATAATACTATATTAGCCATCATCGATTAAACACAAACTAAACTGAAAACAACTGCATGCACACTGATTATGAGAGAGTATGTCACGGAGTTACAGCAGAGAACAAAGTGGCGTACAAACTGTTCAAACTTGAAGATTGGCGACATGGTTTTATTACAAGAAGATAATGCCCCTCCTCTACAATGGAGATTGGGGCGAGTGTCCCATTTGTTCCCAGGTCCAGATGGCATTGCACGAGTTGCTGACGTCACGACCTGCAAGGGGAGCGTCAGAAGACCCTTCGTGCGTCTGTGTCCGCTGCCGACGCCTGAAGAGCTTCAGTGTTGAAAGAGTGCCTTTCAACGAGGGGGAAGATGTTCCGGCCCAAACGCCTACTCCAGCCTGCGAGCCATGTTGCGTTGCCTCGTTTCAATCAAGACCAATAACTTCACTCACATTCGCCAGTCTACGACTCACTCACCAATTCATTCTTTGAACGAGCGTCTCTTCGAGTCGCCCCTGTTCGCCGTCAGCCGCCTCCGCGTACACTAGTTTTAAATAGCACTAAAATATGTAATATTAAAATTTCAAATAATTATATTGCCACCATTTGTACACGGGTTTCATTTGCATCGAAGTGGATGTGACTCCATTATGTCCTCTATGAGACAACCCCTACACTATTTTATTATAATATTTACTAACGACCCCCCGGGTTTGCACGATTGTAGAAGAACTTGAAGGTTGAAGTACATGTCAATGTGAACTCTTTCTAGATCATTTTGAAAATCATAGTGCATTATTTTGATTTAGCCCTTATGGTTAAGCTGGGTAAGTTTTTTTTTGGCGCGGCAATGTGACCACACCGCACCAGATGGTAAGCGCAGTGCCGTCCAGATAGAGTATCAAGTAGCGAGAGACAGTAATGTAATCACCCGAAAATATTATTAGACGATACGATTATCAAACGTTGACTTTACTGTACATTCTACAAATATAATATGTAAGTATTAGGTATACATTTAAACCTTCGGGAAAAATATACAAATGATAATTATCATGTTGAGGCTGTCGAGAGGGCTTATATATCCCTCTCCGATCTTCAGATATAGTATCACAATGCAATCGTGTGATAGTTCAGTAGAAATAACACAAGTTATTAACAGAGTTAAATAACTTGTAATAACTTCAGAGTTTATTAAACTACTGCCAGTTCCGAATGCAGTTATCCTATGGAGAAGAACTGGCCAGAAACTCCATGGTCGCGTTTTCGTGCAAGAAATCCCCGTTTTCTCCCATCCCCGTTCTTCAGGGTGTTCCATTCGCAATGCGGTATGACCTTAGTGTTCTAGGTATGGATATCCGCTGCGATCTTAATCCCAGGAGTCACATCGAGGGCGTAATATCCGCCACCTCCCGCAGGGTCGGAATCCTGAACAGGGTGCGGCGGTTTTTCACGCCCGATCAGCTCTACCGCTTATATAAAGCGCAGGTGCGGCCGGGAATGGAATACTGCTCGCACCTCTGGGACGGTTCCGCAAAATACCTCCTCGATGCCTTGGACGGGTTGCAGCGGCGGGCCATCCGCATTGTGAATGATGCAGACGTGAGTAACAGTCTGGAGCCGCTACAGCTGCGTAGGGATATTTCCTCGCTTAGCGTGTTCTACCGTCTGTATCATGACGAATGCTCTGAAGAATTGTTTGATCTTATCCCATCCTCTCCCTTCCATACCAGAACCACGCGTACTGGATTGAAAGAAAGAAAAGATTTTTTATTGTCGGAACGTTAAAACACATAAAAAAAATGCAAAAATTACAATAATAATAATTGATCCGACAATGGACCTATTCAGCTGCATGCTGCAGTACAGGCTAACCCATACTGCTGCGCTGGTTTTCGATAGAGCCCAACCAGTGACGTACACATGTTATACAAAATAAAAACATAATAAAAACTCTTGAAAACTAGCCAGTATTAAATATAACCTAGTAACAAAAATAAACCTGAATTAAGCGTAATATTGCGGAGCCACAGCTTCGTGGTATCTACTACCCCGGCCCGAACCAAGAGGTTCTCAAACTCGTTTTTTGGCCGCACCATCAAGCTGTGGAACAGTTTGCCAGCTACCTGTGTTCCCTCCTTCCTATGATCCTGGTTCCTTTAGGCGTAGTGTGAAGAAGCTAAACAGCAGGCTGGCATGATTATGTTGAGGAGCGATGGATAGACTGCCTCTTGCTACTCTATCTGGAGGTGAAGTGTGGTCACTTTGCCGCGCCAGCATAAAAAAAAAAGTTGACGAAGCATTCGTTAGGTCCCCCGTAGTCTCGTTGAGAACGCGAGTCGCTACCGCAAAACTGCAACCTTGTCGGTTTTATGTAAGACAGCGGTAACATACCAGTTGAGGTAGGCCATTCAAGCTGTAGAAAAAAATGATTATAATGTAGCTCTACCACCTATATACTAAGTTATAGCACGGCGTAATATATTAAAATCAGCAAAAATTAAATTTTCTATATAAAACAAAAATGTGAATTTAAAAAAAACTCAATACTTTTCGTTGTTGTCGTCATACCAAAAAATCATCACCTTGCTAGGATTAATCAATTGAGACCAATCTCAAACCTGTTGACGGGTGGGGACACTTGACCCATTGTCCTTTCTTGTATTATCTAGTCAAATTCGGAAGTTGTTTAAATGTCATTTGCCGCTGTTTAGATATTTACCTGTGCATGACAATTTTACGTAAATTTAACATGGCTGCATAATACACATTATGGGGATACCAACGTTCACGACATTTAATTACCTCTTATTTATGGTTAATGTATCAGCGTTTCCCAAGAATTTTAATTAAAAAATAATACAGTTTAACTAACAAAATAAAAGTGAATATAGATGTGAACAATTGGACTAATTAATATCAGAAAATTACATTATAAAATATTGAAATTGTTATTGTTGGCAATTTTCTATTGCAAATAAAATCGGGTGCAGGTAAACATTATGTTATTTAAATATGTGTATGTAATGAATGAATTTTATATAAATAACAATATGTATTTTCTTATGCCTCGGTACCGCAGTTGTAATTGCGTACGTGAAACAACTGCTGGGCTGAGGTCTCGGGTGCGATCCCCGTGTCCCATCCCATCGAGTCAAGTGATATTGGATTTTTCTATCACGAAATGCTCAGTATTAGCCCGGAGTCTGAAATTGTGCACAGTATGGCGATAGGCTACCCCCTATCACATCATGGGACGGTAATATGCTCGGCGAAATGTGAATGTACTAGTTACAACTGTGCCTACCCCTTAGGAGATTACAGGCGTGAGTATATATGTATATGTGTTTATTATGCGTAGTAGTACACTTTAAATGGAATATTTAATACATCTTCAGTTTTGTCATAAGTTAGTGAATCTTTTCGCTTTCTTTGTCGTTTTATCCCTCGTGTTGTTGTTATTAAATTTAAAATTTATGGATAACTATCGAGAAAAAACATTCAACTGAATAAATAAATATAACACAGTATTGGGGTTATTTTTTATATCTTGTGATTATTTGGCAAGACTGTTATAAACATGCACTCTTATAAATTTGCCAAACCTTTGTGCAAATCTGGTGTTGGCAGATGGGCTGGGTAGTCTATAAACTCTATAATAATAATAATAATACTAGCCCTATATTTAACATTGTCCCACTGCTGGGCACGGGCCTCCTCTACTAGTGAGAGGGGTTAGGCCTTAGTCCACCACGCTAGCCTAAAGCGGGTTGGTAGACTTCACATACCTTCGAAATTCGTATAAGAATTCTCAGATATTCAGGTTTCCTCACGATGTTTTCCTTCACCGTTAAAGCAAGCGATAATTAACATTTAATACACACATAACTTTAGAAAAGTCAGAGGTGTATGCCACTTGGGTTTCGAACATACGACTTGCGTCTTGGCAGTCCGTACGGCAACCAACTAGGCTATCGCTGCTAGTCTATAAACTCTACGACTCGCTTATCTTCTCCTACAAGAATGCAGGATTGTGTTGGTCGTCTATTAATTGCAGCAGTTCCTCGCGATTCTTCATTCTCTTTTGTTAACCACTACGTAATGCTCATCAAAAGTATTTTTCAAAGCTATGTAAATGTCAGGCCCCACTGTGCTGGAAAATCTTACGTAGATAAAAAAGACAATATTAGAAGAAACCTATATACAAAATTAATTTTATTTAAAGGACAGTAATAATTACTTGTTTTGAATTATTCATTGTTAATAAAGTTATTATGTCTATTATGTAACTGTGAGTTTTTGTTTCAAGAAGTTATTACTATTCTTATATTATGTCTATACCCGTACCGACACGTATTAGGCCAGCGTGGTGGACAAAGGCCTAAAGAAGAAACTGACTGACTGATCGATCAACGCACAGCCAAAACGGCTGGGGTTAGAGACTTAAAATTTTGACAGTAGGTACCTTTTATGACGTAGGCATCCACTAAGGAAGGATTTTTGGAAATACCACCCCTAAGGGAGTAAAATAGGGGATGATAGTTTGTGTCACAATCCGTCATTTTTAAGTTAAGTTTATGAAAATTAGTATTTGGCCTTTTAGTTAAAAACAAAAAATATATATTTCAGGATTTTTGGAAATTCCACCCCTAAAGGGGTGAAATAGGGGAAGAAAGTTTGTATGAAAATCCGTCATTTTTGAACGTTTAACTTCAAAAATGACGGAATGTTGATGAAAATTGTTATTTTGTATTGTATACTTTTTTTCCCAAACATGACATCCACGCGGGCGGAGCCGCGATCAACAGCTAGTACCTCATATTTTTTAAATTTTATCTTAATTTGATAGAGGCACGCCTAAGATTTCAAGAACTGGGTAAACTAATGTTAGTTGGTAACCCCATAGAGTTCAGCTGTCCCTTTCGGGTGCACGCCTATGCCTCATCTACGGTTGTATATACTATATCTATGCTTCGTACGACAGGCAGGGGTTCAATGGAATTCAAACGCCCCCATTCCACAGGGCGGAGATTGATGGTACCTACCTGTTTCATAGGGCATCGTAAATAACAAGAACAATATAAAATTAAAATGTTTATTCAATATTAAATAAAGCAATCGAAACAAATATAGCAATCAAATATATGGAGTCATCTTCAGAAAGAAAGGCATAAACCACATATGGAAAACCTCTAAAAATAATCCTACAACACTTTAGGCATTTGTAAAACCGAAGTTTTTAATTTCGTAAGAGGGCCCATACAATTTTTCGGAGCCGTTTATAACCCTAATGTATATAAAGCATTGACTTATCTAATATATAAAATTCTCGTGTCACAGTTTTCGTTGCCATACTCCTCCGAAACGGCTTGACCGATTTTGATGAAATTTTTTGTGCTTATCCGGTATCTATGAGAATCGGCCAACATCTATTTTTCATCCCCCTAAATGTTAGGGGTAGTCCACCCCTAAATTTTTTTTTATTTTTTAGACAACATTTTTAATTTCTATTTTTTTATGATACAACATACAAAAATACATACAATCCTCAATTTTCACCCTTCTACGATCAACCCTCATTTTTTAATAGCCATTTTAGTAATCCCCAAAAGTTAAAAAGTAGAAAATGGGGATTTTTTTGGTATTAAATCCAACCTTATTCTTAATATCCCATGCAACAATGATATCTAGGGTCCGATGGATCTCTTTCTCCCAAAAATAACTTACACGCGGGCGGAGCCGCGGGCAACAGCTAGTATTCTATAGACTCGAACAGTCGAATTTGTTCCAAATACCTTGTCCGCCCACTAATGCCATCTATTCATTTTACTAAGAACTATTTGATAGTTAGAACTAGCGTGATAACTCCGTCACTTTTTCTCGAACGGGACTTTCCGCGCGCCAAATCGGGACAAACTATACAATGAATTTTGTTGTGAAATATAGACTTTCCGTATTCAAAATTGAAATTAATTAATATTTATTGATATTACGTTCTAAATGTTATGAAATTATGTTATTTACCTTATATACTATTAACAGTTTCACTGTAAATCAATTTAAGGCAGATTTGTTCGGGAATGTCGCTACAAATAACTAAAATTAACTCGACACTGAAACATCCAATGTGGTGCGCTTGCTTAGGTGGCATGAAGCAAACTAACGTCGGCGCGGTGGTTCCACCGCAACTCGTTGGAACATAATATTTGTTCTGGTCGCCGCATCTAGTACGTAGTACATATAGATCGCTGATATAAAGCCAGCTCTGTATTGAACACTGTGCCACTGCTAATGAGTCTCCTCTGCTAATAAAGTTAGGCCTTAGTCCACCATGTTATTTATTTACATACCTTTGAAGTTCTTATGGAGACTTCTCAAGTATGAAGGTTCCTAACAATGTTTCCTTCGATGTTTAAGCAAGCGGTAATTACCAATGAATAGGATAGTTGACACTTTTTTATTATTTTAATCAAGTTACATTACCTAAAACCTATTATCGAAACAATTTTATGAATCCGAATAAAAATAAGTAAATTAGACGCCATTCTAATCTGTTGGAAAGGGTAATCGTAATTTGTCAGCAAAAGTATGCATGGTGTATCACTGCTTATTGTAGAATAAGCTTTTTAAATAAACATAAGATTAGAGGATTCACTTATTTGAGATTATTTTGGATACAGTAATATCGACTTTTATTATCCATATGCACTCGTAAATGTTCTTTCAAAGCACCCCTTCCCCTAAATTTCTCATCACATATTTCACCTATATACGAGTTTTCTCCTGTGTGAGTTCTAGCATGTTTCTTCAAACCACTATTTTCTGTACATGGATAAGTACAGTATTGACATTTAAACGGCTTTTCTCCTGTGTGCGTTCTAATATGTCTCTTTAAACTACTATTGTCTGTACTTGTATAACTACAGTATTGACATTTAAATAGCTTTTCTATTATATGAACCCTTATATGATAATATACGTAGCATTGAATCTACTAACAGATTATTTACAAGGGCTTACACAAAAAGTTTGAATTGAAAGCTATGTTAACAATGGTTCGCCAATCTCATACGGGGTACTTCAAGGGAATGTTTTGGGTCCCACTGTCTTTTTGGTCTATATTAATGATTTGCTAAATCTTAATATAGTTGGTGGACTAACATTTTCTTATGCTGACGACACTGTAATTGATATTGGTGGTAATTCCTGAGACTCTATATACCATACCGCTGAATTGGGGCAAGGATCCCTCTGGCTCAAGTTTATTTAACTCACACATAATATATCGAAGACAAATTATATATGCTTTACAAAATATAATAGCACACAACCGCACAGTAGATACAAATTAAAACTACATGAATGCAACCTCATAGACAGAATAAATTGAAAATGTACCCTACTCGTAAAGGTCTCTTCTACGAAGTATCTCGGAGTTATACTCGATCAGGATCTATTTTGGTCCATGCATATTGAGTATATCACGAATAGGATAAGAAAACTCATCTCGATATTTTAAACTATAAGACATATTGCTACCAAGAATTTGTTAATCCAGTTATATCTGGCCTTAGCCCAATCCGTTACGAGTTACTGAATAACCATATGGGAAGGTGCTACTAAAACTAAATTCCTGGAGGCAGAAAGAGGTCAGCGGTGTTTTTTAACAATTTAGGTTCTCCTTAGCAGAGGTCTATGAGTTTTGTTCTATGCTACCTGTGAGAAAGGTCTTCATCTTATTCAAAATACTGAGATCCATTGCTCCACCCTTTTAAATCGGAGAGTTGTTAATCAGCCACGTTGTAAAACTATGTTTGCTAAACGTCATTTCTAATACTATCAGTACATTTGTATAATAAAATTAATTGGATAATAAATATCTACCCCATGTAAACGACTAAACGCAAAAAGATTTTATTAGAATGAAAACCAATTAGTCATGAACAAGTTGAAGATCTCATATCTTAAACTAAAAAATACCACTAAAATAGTACACACACACAACACTTACACATACAAAATAGTGTTAAGCTACTGATTTAACATGTACTTGTTTCTTAATTATATGGTTTGTTATGTTATACACAAACTAATTTTAAGGAATATGATTGTTATGAGAGAGCGGGACCTGCTGCCACAGGCATACTTTCAACCAACCTTCATTCATAGTTTAAGATATTTGTGGAACGAAATAAACTTTTTTTTAATTTCTCATATGTACATGTATATGACTACAGTATTCCCAATAAAACATTTCTCCTGTTTGAGTTCTGGTGTCTTTTTAAATTATAACTTACTATACATGTATAATAACAGTATTGACATTAAGACGGCTTAGCTAGTCTATGAACTTTAATATGATTCTTTAAATGACTATTTCGTGCACATTTATAATTACAATATTGACATTTAAAGGGCTTTTCTCCTGTGTGAATTCTAATATGATCCTGTAAATGACAACTTCGTGCACAGGCATAATTACAGTACAGACATTTAAACGGCCTTTCGCCTGTGTGCGTTCTTATATGTCTGTGTAAACTACTGCTTTCTGTACTTGAAAAACTACAGTATTGACATTTAAACGGCTTTTCTCCTGTGTGACCTCTAATATGGATCTTTAAATAACTATTTCCTGTACATGTAAAACTGCAGTATTGACATTTAAACGGCTTTTCTCCTGTGTGCGTTCTAATATGTTTCTTCAAATTACTATTTTCTGTACATGTATAACTACAGTATTGACATTTAAACGGCCTTTCTCCTGTGTGAGTTCTAATATGGATCTTCAAACTACTGTTTTCGGTACATGTATAACTGCAGAATTGACATTTGAACGGCTTTTCTCCTGTGTGTGTTTTAATGTGTCTCGTTAAACTACTATTTTCTGTACATGTATAACTACAGTATTGACATTTAAACGGCTTCTCTCCAGTATGAGTACTTGTATGTATCTTTAGGTCATCTCTTCTAACAGAAATATAATTACAAAATTGACATTTGAACTCTTTCTTCAAAATATCATCATTATTCTTAACTAATACTTGCTTATTATTTCCATCATGTAGTAATTGGGATGACTTATTTTCATTAGGTATTGTTTGAGTTCCGGATATGCTTTTTATATTTTCAGTTTCTATAGAATTGTTTTTAAATTGACTTAAGTTATATTTTTCATCCAGCTTCGGCTCTTGGTTTGGCGGTGCTCCTTAAAAATCACAAATACGTTTTATAGAACCACTAAATATTTGGATAATTGTAATAATAATACCAGATCTGCTGGGCAGGGGCCTCCTGTACTAAGCGGGGTTAGACTTTAGGCCATGCTGGTTGGTCTAAAGCGAGTTGGTAGACTTCACACGCATACAAAGTTTTCCTTTATTAAGGTTAGAAAACAGTAGTATTATACACTAGATGTTGCCCGCGGCTCCGCCCGCGGCTCCGCCCGCGTGGAGGTTATTTTTGGAACAACATATATACGATCCATGGAGGCATCTTAAGCTATTACACCTATATTTTGGTAACCCATAGAAAGCGTGCATTTTTCCGAGATAAACTGTAGGCTATGTAATTTTATGATCTTTAAACTGCCACTATGTAAAAAATTATGTCCATCCCTTGCTCTGTGAAAAACTAAACAAGGGAACTGTACATTTATCCAGGATGAAAAGTAGCTTATGTGCTATTCCAGACTATAATCTATCTCTGTGCCAAATTTCAACCAGATCGGTCCAGCCAGATGGTAGCGTGATTGAGTAACAATTATCCTCCTATACATTCGCATTTATAATATTAGTAGGATAGGATTTGAAATAAGGTATATTCACAATACAAATAGTTATATATACCACCCAAACACTATCCACATATGAATGTGATGTTTACAGTTTACATCATAAACACACTTATGATCCAAATTTAAATGAATATTATATTTTATGATGAAAATACAAAAGACCTACTGCTGAGTTTCTTGGTGCTTCTTCTCAGACCAGTGGGCATTTCCGAAGCACCGGTAGATAAACTTCAACCTGACATGTAAAAAGTGCTCCTAGTGGCCTAATTTACAAAATAAATGATTTGATTTGACCAGTGTGGGTCACGTGCGAATATTGGTTGGGCCATAAAAATAGGATCATACTTCGATCGAACGGAATAAAATTATTTAAACTGTTTTATTTCTTATTTTAACAGTCCATTCATATAGTTATGTCTCTTTTTATTCATGTCAACCAAGAGGTGAGTCTCGAACTTGGAACTTTTTATTAGATGGGTCACTGTTCAGGCAACTTTGGGAACCATTGATCTAGACACTTAAACATTGCAAAGAGTTCTGAGGCAATACATGATAGTATTGCCAATTTGATTAGGTATTATATGATGAGGGTTTTATTTCATCCAACATTGGAAGTTTGCTGCTGTGAGATGAAATAGGGTGCGCTTTAAAACTAGTTGAAGTGGAAATTATATCTAAAGATGAAAATATGTTGTACGCTTCTACCATTCTGTGCAAAGGTGAACGCAGACCAGCGTTAGATCGACAAGAGCTAACAGTAAAGAGATGCTGCCTCCACACCACTCAACATGTCGGTAGTAGGAATGTACTTTGTTTTTATCTTCTTAAACTAATTTTCATGACGGTCGGTTGAACGTCATTGCAAGAACACATGCAAACTTTCAACTCGATCAAACCTATGACAGAAGTTCACATCGCTTCATCACCTAAAAAAAGAATAATTTACAAATAGCTTATATTTTTTCTTGAAGACAGCTAAGGACACACCCGATCAAGTCACCTTTGAAACAAAAAACTGGATAAAAATCGATTCAATCGTTAACGAACTATGATACTGTTGATCATCATCTGTATATATAAAAGAAGAAATTTTGACAGTAGGTACCTTTTATCACGTAGGCATCCACTAAGGAAGGGGATGAAAGTTTGTATGAAAATCCGTCATTTTTGAAGTTAAATTCATGAAAATTAGTATTTGGCATGTTAGTTAAAAATAAAAAATATATGTTTCAGGATTTTTGGAAATTCCGCCCCTAAGGGGGTAAAATAGGGAATGAAAGTTTGTATGAACATCCGTCATTTTTAAGTTAAACGCATGAATATTGGTATTTTGTATTGTATACTTTTTCTCTCAAACATGACCTCCACGCGGGCGGAGCCGCGAGCAACAGCAAGTGTTATATAATCAAGTGGCGGAAATATGTGCCATACCATTTCGGAATCTCGATTAAATAGGCATTTTTTTATAAACTTGGCATTAAAGCGACTACACTTTTTACACCACGGTAGGGTGAAAGTGACGAATTATAGTTAAAAAACGTAAAATTTGAGCTTAATATTGTTTAAAAAAACAATGCTTGTGTTATAAAAAATAATACCTTACATTGGATAGTACATCTATTCATGAATACTACCCAAAAAATAGATAGGAAAAATGTCTTCTATTGCAATCTTGGTGTCAAAATGAATAACAAAGAGGGAAATATTTTAAAATTTCGAATATCTCAGAAACCGTGACACTTTTAGTGAACATCACATTGGTTTATCTGAACCAGCACAATGGCCTCTACCTTAATATCCGCTCATTACGCTACATCCTGTATATGACTACACACTTCTGTAACACATTTTATATATATGAAGAATAATAGTTTAGATACTATAATATTGCAAATACTTACAACTGAATAATGAGTGTTTCAGTAACTAAGAAATAACACTTACTGTCATCATCTGGTTCACTTGTATAGCATGTCTCTTTAGTGTCACTGTCAGCATGGTCCTCCATTTTTATATTTTTGTTGTATTCCGGTATTAGTAGAGACACAATGTCAGACACTATCAGTGAATTTTGACAGACCACATAACACTCTGTCTAAGAAAGGGGAGGTTTTTAAATTCAGCTGTAAAAAAAAGAAAAACACCATGAAAAAGACCAATGTTTTTTTTTGTGCTTTATTAAAATCCACAATCATTTTCTCAACTATGAACGGATGAGTTACAGGATAACTTTCACGTCGAGTGTGCTCTCCATCGAGGGCACTACCCTTATTGCAACAATGCTATTGCCTCTCGTGCATCTTCATTATATTGTGCCTTTTCAGGCGATCCGGATAGTTTCGGACTTTTAGTTGGGTTGCCAGTGGATTAGGGTGCGAATCAAGTCGCATATGGTATCTTTTTGAGATTGACCTTATTTCTTTTACTGTGTCCATGTTAAAGTTTTTATGGATTTCACTATTTGTGACAAACCAAGGAATGTTCGAAACTGATCGCAAAATAATGTTTTGCAGTCTCTGTATAATAGAAATACGGTATTTGAGTCGCTGCGCTTCTCCATAGCTCTATGCCGTACATCCAAACTGGCTTTAGTACAGTCTTGTAAATGAGTAGTTTTTTTTATTTATTTTTTATAGTATAGTCCGACAAACAAGCCAGTGGGTCACCTGATGTTAAGTGATCTCCACCGCCCATGAACATCAACAATACCGAAAGTATCATGTATGCGTTGTCGGCCTTAAAGGACAGGAATAGGGATTAGGGAAGGGATGGGGGAATCTGGGCCTCCGGCTATCTCACTTACCATACGAAACGCGACAGCAAACTGTCACTTTACGTTAGTTTTCTGTGAGACAGTGGTACGGCCAGTAGTGGTAATGGCCGGTACATTCGTGTTGTAGACAGTCTGTGCTGACAAACTGTGAAACTTAAAACCAGACATCTATTATTTTTGGCTAGGAAGTCAGTGCCAATGTGTTATATTAATTTTGTTACTTACATTGCACTTAAATGAACTAAAACCTCTGAATAGATTATGTTAGCAGGAGTATATAATTGCTGAATCAATAAGGCGAGAACAAACATTACTTACCTTCTTTTTTGTAAATTTTCATAAACATCTTAATCTCCCGAACCCGATATTCGATGCATTCGGACATTGTTGTCCAAACATATTCGGCAAAACTTGAATTTAGACATTTCTAAAGTAATAAACAACTAACTTGAAACTAAATATTATTTATTTCACAACAATTTTTCTTTCACTAGTCCTTTACAGTATATATATTTGTTTGATAAACAGCGTTTTTATTATTATTGAAAAGATTTTTATACTGTTATGTTTTTTTATACGTCCAATGGACAGGCTATAGTCAAACGACCATACTGCCTAGCGCTCCATAAGGAACTGACTAACGTCTGAGACCATGCTGCCAAGTCATAAGTAAGTTTTATATTCCTACGATGGCAGACATCTTATGCTGCGTACACACCAACCCAACGAACGCCAACGAAGGAAATTCAGCGTTGGCTACCGCACGCTCGTTGGCCTTCGAAGATACGTCCAAATACATTTAGTGTTCGGCGAAACGATAGTTGGCACCTGATTCCGGCTCGCATTTGCTGTTTTATCATGGACGACGATGATATAATTATAATTGCTAGTTTTTTATATACCATAACGAGTTAGCAAGGACCAGAAAAATTCAACGAAATAGAAATGGGAAGTAAAATTATTGCAGACTTACAAGTGGAAAAATATATTTCGAGATTAAAGGTTTTGAAATATGATAAAATAAAATTTATAAAACAGTAAAACTTTGTTTCAATATTCCTATATACCTAATAGATTGAATGCGGACAGACACTAAAATTTCATCTAACGTTATGTTGAATTTATTACGACGGGAAATATATTAATTTAGCGCTAGCCTGGTTGGTTGCGGAGCGGACTGACAGTCCGAATGGCAAAGCCGCAGATGATTTGAACCGTATTGTGTTAAGAAAAAATTGGTCTAAACGACCCTTTCGGTTAGACCTTGACACCTCCTAACAGTCTTGAGAAAAATAATAAAAATAAAAATCTTCCATACATTTTTTCTTTCAACTTTTTTTTATGTACTTAGGACACATTTTTATGAAAAACTGTACATAACAATTATTGTTCTGTTTCATTAGTTCTATCTAATAGTATTTTTTATAACAACAAATTTAGAGTGTCCACTTTTTTTAAATCCGGACCATTGTGCGACGTTAGATTGCTTCACGGCAGGCTATCTTCATAATAAAAAATTTCGCCTTACATCGTGATTTGGGGGGTTTGTTGCTCACGTCCGTAGGACTTACCACCTTTTCCTAGGCCCACCCTACACGTGCCCCCTGGGTGGTGCAAACGAGCAACAATGCCGAGCAACAGGCGGCGGTCAATTATCCTGTCATGGCTACCACGAGCCAGGAGGCATTAAATACCCTCAAAAAGTGTGGTCATAACACCTTGGGAAAGTGATATGAAATAAACCTCCCAACCCCTTTTTACTATGAAAATGTCCGAAATAGAATGTGATTTGTCATGCGATCCGGCTAACGCCCGGCGCTCTCCAGTACCCGGGCTGGAGAGTGGGAAATATGCTACCGAAGACAGTACAGGAGCGGGTAACCAGGCTTCTGTACCAGTTAATGCTACTGGTAACAAAAAACTTGTACAGCAGGCTTTCCATCCTAGCCTGTTTGTAACGCGTGTAAGAAGTGCGTCACTGTTGAGCAAGCAGAGTAGCTCCAGTGAATCTATAACATCACAGCTTAGCCAATCTACGCCACAGCTAGTGGAGTCACATGAAAAGCAACGAAATGTATGCCCTCCAGACTGGCAAAGAGTACCCACTGCAAGAAATCCTAAACGGAAAAAGATATCTGATAGCCCACCACCTGTAGCTACATCAAACAAATATGGAGACCTTCCTGTAGACGCAACGGATAATGAAGAAAAGTCCCAGCCAAGCAAGTCTTACAAGCCTCCACCTATAGTCCTCTATGGAGTTGATGACGTAAATAAGCTAACTGAACTGCTAAAAACTGTGACAGAACAAGATGAGTTCTCTTATAAAATAGTCAATAGAAACCAATTACGAGTTAGCAGTGCGACAATAGACACCTACAAAAAGCTTATTACACTGGTACGGGAACAAGGTCTTATTGGTCATACATTTAACAGAAAAGACGAGAGGTGCTGCAGGATTGTTATCAGAAATTTGCATCCTTCAACGCCGCTAAATGTTATAAAAGAGGAAATTGAGCTTACTGGAAATGTCATAGTAGGAGAGATCATCAACTCGAAATACGGACCTGAGAAGAAACCAACCTCCACCTTTTTTGTGAACTTAATGGCCGGCCCAAATAACACTGCCGTAAAGGAGCTTAAATATATTTATCATCAAGCAGTTATCGTCGAAGATCCTAGAAAAAGAAAGTCTATAGCACAATGCCACCGATGCCAACAATATGGGCATACAAAGAATTACTGTATGAGGCCGTATCGATGTGTAAAATGCGCTCAACAACATAAAACCTCTGAATGCCCTAAGCGAGACCGAAGTACCCCTGCAATGTGTGCACTTTGCCATGGACCACATTCGGCAAATTACAAGGGTTGCGAAGTGTACCAGGAAATTTTGGCCCGTAAAACAGCTAGACCAATATTTAAAATACACTCGAAAACAAAGGAAAAAATGAACTTTATAATACCAACACCGAATAATGCTGAAGACAACAACGCGATCAATGTAACATATGCTGAAAAACTCAAAAATAGTAAAAAAACGGAAGAAGCAACCGAGCCCAACCCACATAGTCAACACTCACTTACTGATCTGGTAGAAAAAATACTCTTAAAACAAGCAGAAAAACTCGACTTACTCCTTCAACAAATGAGCACCATGATAGGGCTCTTGACAACCGTCATCAATAAGATGACCAAATAAACGCAATTAGGTTGGCAACTTGGAACACAAATGGACTTGCACCAAACAAAGATGATGTCCAATTGCTAGTCAATGAACACAAACTTGATATAGTGCTCGTCTCGGAAACCCACTGTACGAGCTCAAGCAATATAAAATTCAAGGGTTACCACACTTATCTAACAAACCATCCAGATGGAACAGGTCACGCAGGAACAGCTGTAATTATTCGGGATACTATAAACCACCATCCTATGCCTGAATTTAAAACTGAATATCTGCAGGCTACTACAATCGCGCTGGAAGACAAATGTGGATACTTCACTCTTTCTTCAGTTTATTGTCCACCCAAACATAAAATAGACCAATATATGTTTACAAAATTCCTCTCATCTCTTGGGCATCGTTTTATTGCGGGCGGTGACTGGAACGCTAAACACAGTGATTGGGGGTCTAGACTAACCACAACTAGGGGCAGGCAACTAAAAAGCAGTATTGATATCAACCACTACCATACGATATCGACTTCCGAACCAACTTACTGGCCGACAGACCCAAATAAAGTTCCAGATCTTCTAGATTTCTTCATTATAGGTGGCCTCTCTACAAACTACTTTAAAGCGGAGTCTTGTTTTGATAGCTCTTCCGATCATACTCCAGTCATCCTGACTGTTAGCACAACCCTCATAGAATATGAGACCCAGGACACACTATGCAACAAGTATACAGATTGGGAATCATTTCGAAAGTATATGGACAACAATCTAGAATTGAAAGTGGCACTCAAGTCGCCAGAGGACATTGAAAATGCTACCAAACATATTACGAGTCTCATACAAGACGCTTGCAGAAAATGTAGTCCTAAACAGAAACGAACGAAGATTTATACAAACCAACCGTTGGAAATTAAACAAAAAATTCTGGAGAAACGAAGATTAAGAAGAGTGTGGCATCAAACCAGACATCGAATGGACAAAACTGCTCTGAACAAAGCTACTGCAGAGCTCAAAATTATGATAAATAATCTACATAACAACACTTTACAGTCAAAGCTAGAGTCATTAACAGCTACTGCAACAACGAACTATTCACTTTGGAAATTTACAAAATCTTTAGACCGACCCCAAGAAGCAAAGCCTCCGATCAGAACAGTAGCGAACGGATGGGCTAGATCAAGACAAGAAAAAGTTTTCGCAGAACATCTTTCTGACGTATTCACGCCTAATGATGTAAGTGATATTGATACGAATTTTGAAGGAAGCGTGGACTGCGTTCTTAATCAAGACCTACAACTGGACTTACCACCTAAACCAGCGACGACCCGAGAAGTATGGGGAGTGATAACGAATTTAAAAGACAAAAAAGCACCAGGATTCGATCAAATCACAAAAGAAGTGCTTAAGCAACTCCCAAAGAAGACCGTAGTATTTCTAACTACCCTTATTAATGGTATCCTACGTGTACAATATTACCCGCGATTATGGAAAATCTCCCTTATCATCATGATACACAAGCTAGGAAAACCGGCGCACGAAGTCACTTCTTATCGGCCTATCAGCTTGTTACCCACTCTGTCGAAAGTTTTTGAAAAAGTCTTGCTGCGTAGAATTATGCCTATACTTATAGCAAACAAAACAATTCCTGCGCATCAGTTTGGATTTAGACAACAACACTCCACTTTGGAGCAGGTTCACAGAGTCTGTAATGCCATTCGGAGCACACTTGAACAAAAGGAATATTGCTCGTCAGCATTTCTAGATATCCAGCAGGCTTTCGACAAAGTTTGGCATAGTGGTTTGCTCTGTAAGATTAAATCAAACATACCGCACAGCTACTATTTACTACTATCGTCATATCTATCAAATAGGCTTTTCCAAGTAAAGGAAGGTAATCTTACATCAGATTTCCATGAGATCAAAGCTGGCATACCTCAAGGTTCAATTCTTGGTCCCGTATTATACATAATTTACACCGCAGATTTACCAGAAGTACCAGGAGTTATGACAGCCACCTACGCTGACGACACAGCCATTCTGGCTACAAATAAAGATCCTGCAACTGCGTCAGCAATGTTACAAACAAGCCTAGATGCAATAAGTGTTTGGTTGGACAAGTGGAGAATAAAAGCTAGCACAAAAAAATCGGTACAGGTTACTTTTACGCTAAGGCGTGACAACTGTCCACCAGTTAGCCTCGGTAAGAACATACTACAACACACTGACGGCGTGAGGTACCTCGGTATACACTTGGATCGACGACTAACATGGAAGACACACATAAAAACCAAAAGAAATGAGCTAAATATCCGATACAAGAACATACATTGGCTGATGGGTAGAAATTCAAGATTATCAACAGATAACAAATTACTAATATACAAAACTATATTGAAACCATCTTGGATGTACGGAATCCAGTTATGGGGAAGTGCTAGTGATTCTAATATTAACATCCTACAACGACTGCAAAACATAATACTTAGAAACATATCGAATGTCCCATGGTTCGTTACAAACGTGGAAATACATAAAAATTTGCTAATGCACACCATAAAGGAAGAGATAAGGACTTCCATTATAACCTACAAAAAGAGGTTAACAAACCATCCTAATGACCTGGCAGTCCAGCTGATGGATGCCAACAGTGATACGCGACTGAAACGGCGTATTGTTTTGAGCCTGGACCAAATATAAGTATTGCTCTGGGTGCAGTTGTCTCCGATGGGAGACACGCTCGGCATGACATGATGCTCGGACAACATCTGCTTATAGTCTTGGGACTGATCGCAGATATACAACAGATAAAAAAAAAAAAAAAAAAAAAAACATCGTGATTTGTCTATGGTTCCGACTAATGAAGATGACATTTTCCCTCCTCCCCTCGCCTCTTACTTCTTTCCTATGACACCCATTACACATTTGTTTACAATTGACAACTGTCATTAAACGTAAGACTAGGCAGTATGGTCGATTGACTATAGCCTGTCCTTTGGACGAATAAAACGAAATTGACAACTGTCAAAGTAATTCCCACGGCGCCATTACTATTCAAAGTTGATCGAGTAAAATTTTGCGTTGGTTAAATTCTGTAAATTATCCTCTCAGTATAGAAGCTATACTAATAATTTGTGCAACATGTACGACCAGTGTTGTATTGTGAGTTGTGCGAATAGACGAAAGGACGTTAATTTATATAGATTTCCCAAAAGTGAGACAGGACTACAGAAGTGGTTACATTTTATAAATTTAATTGTGAAAGATTGGGAAGTTTAAATGTGGAGGAAACTTAACAACACGTGTACCAGAAACACTTTGAGAAAAAAATTATAGCGTCAAGTCTTTTACATATGTCTTATACATATTGTAAGATTGGAACTGCAGAGAAACATATTAGGTTTGATAGTGGTAAGTTACTATTTTTCTCTAGTAAATCTTACAAACTATTATGTTGTTTTGGGGGTGTCCATTTGTTTAACCTGATTAAAAAAGAATAGTTGGTTCTTTTATATTATACTAGTCTTTGTTTAGGGCCCCACCCACATCCAAGATATACCTGAGTCCAAAAGTACAACCATGCAAATTTTCCAAGATGAAACAGCGTGCATCACACAATGGTGAACCAGCACATAGCCTACCTATGTGCAAAAATCCATCGAAATAAATTTAATTATTTATACAGTGTAAACTCTATATAGCGACACTGAAGGGACTGTGCATTTTATGGCGTTATAGAGAGTTGTCGTTAAATGGAGAGAAGAAACATCAGAATTAGAAAAATAAAAAGTTTATTTCTGACTATTGTTAGTAGTTATGTGCATAAAAAAGAATGTTATTTGAACGCTATTGAGTATAGTCTGTTATTTTTGTCTGACGTCTTTTGCTGCACCAGTAATTTTGTTGTATTTTTTTAGTTATTTTATTAATATCTAGCAATACTGAGGCATCTTGGTTATAAAGGAAATATTTTTCCAATAATTTTGCTGCTTCCAGAGCTTCTTTAATGCTCGGCGGAAGCTCAGGCTCATCCGTCTCATCTTCTTCATCACCTTGTTCTTGATCCTCAGTTTTTCTCACTGAATCCAAAATTTCTTCGTCTGTGAGTGAAGCCGTTGTAAGCAGGCGGTCGTCCACTTCAATGTAGGTTTGAAGATTTCGTGCTTCCCCACTTATTTTACCATAGTTGATATGATGACGCTGCTTGAATTTTCCGAGCCATCCTTCTGATGCTTTGAAAGAAGTTAAACCAAGTTCAGCAGCAAAATTCTCCGCCTTAGCTTTCACGAGCGGCCCCGAGATAGGCATATTATTCTGGCGCTGTCGATGAAACCATGATAGTACAGCTTTATCCAAATCTTCGTATATAGGTTTCTTTAATTTTTTGGAAGATTTTCCCTCGCCCGCAGCGTGGAGGATTTTTTCTTTATTTTTCCATATTGTGGACACGGTAGAGCGACTAAATCCAAAGCGTTTGCCAACATCACTTATCTTCTCTCCCGTTTCTATTGCGCGTATCAGTAAAACTTTTTCGTCAATACACAGTGATTTTCTTTTAGTAGCCATGTTTACAGTTTGCAAGTTTGTGAGCAACTAAGAATATGATAAGGTATAGATAATCCATGACTCCTAGTTATGTATCATGGTCAATAACAGTCTACACGTGCAAGCAATCCCAATTTGTAAACAAAAGAATGAATTTCTTAGAAAGTTCGGTATGCATGATGCCGACAGTCGAGTTTATTGCGGGCTAGGATAATAAAGCGACAATAGATCGTACACAGCTGCGCAGTTTTTACTAATTTTAGCAACTTAATTGTTGTCGTTATTGAGAGTAGGTGTAATGCTATATAGAGTGAAACATTGTATGAAAAACAAGCTAAACCAACCAAAGCCAATTGATTTCGACGCTTAAGAGAGTTTGTCGTTAAATAGAGTGACGTTACATGGAGTTTACACTGTATATTCATTTTTAACAATCATAACAATTACCAAAATCTTCTTAAACTTTTAGATTAATTAAAACAGTAAATGATATGAGACTGTTCAGAGTTACTTATTTTGGTCTACTTATACATTATATTCGAAATTTAATATATATAAGGTATATTATGTCCTTACATTTCTGTCTCGTAAAGACTGCACAACAAAATGATGTAGTATGGATTAACATTTACCATAAACCGTAACATGTTATATGCATCAAATATTTTTTTTTTTTATAAATATTCAGTCAACTATGCACTTAAACCTAAGTTGCAGTTATAAGCACATATTTAAATTCTATTTCAGGAACCATTATTATGCAACCTGAGGTGACAATGATTGAAGAGATTGTTGAACAGTTACCTTCAACTTCTCAAACACACAATACTAGAGGTACTTAATTTAATTTACTATACTTGTTCAATACCTCCATGGATTTGATATCCGTGCATGACAAATTTTTGTGTGACAGACATATATTAATTTTGAGCCTGGGTGTTGTGGGACTGTAGTTCCTCATAGTTCTTGATACCCATGTTACAGGTTTTATGCAGTGTGAGGTGACTGTTGGGTTTATTTTTATTTTATAAATTTGTTAACATATAACTTTTTAAATGGTTTAGAAGAGGAACAGTCACTAAAACATTTTACTGTATAATTGTTAAACTATTAATTAATTAATCACATGAATGCATAAGCTTAGCAGTGGATGTCTTCTGGCTAATGAAGATAATGATAAGATTTAGGTTTTGTTTCTATTTCTATATCATTCTTTTTTTATGATTTCAGATGCAGACATTCGCATACCTAATGTGTTGGCAAGAAAAAGGAAGCAAGTGAGTGTTCATAAAAAAATGCTTTCACCGACTTGCGAAATTGTAAATGCAATTAGCAATACTGGGCTGTTGCCTGTAGCTTTATTTTGTGACCAAGTCATTGTTAATCACAAGATTTATTAAAATTCATTCAGAGAGCTTTAATTGTGAAGATGTGATTCAGGCGAGCAGCTAATAAATTTAAAGACACTTTTTAAATCAATTAAAATGACTCCTAAAGATAACTCTCCTGAATCCTCTAAGTTTTAAAATGTAAATCTAGACAGTGTTCCTAACACAGCCATTCAAGAACGAATTCATGTCTATTCACGTGCTTACACAGCTGGGTGGGTGGTAAGAAAAAATCTTGCCAAAAATAAGTGCAGGCAATGTTAAAGTGACATGTCCATATTGGAAACAAATGTAGAGGAAAATTCGGATTCGGCCCGTCGTTGTGATAGGATATACACGCGTCCGCGGCAGTCTCGTTTCTATAATACTGATACTCTTATTAAGTGCTTTTTATAGTTAGTAATAGGTAGGTATGTGGTGATTGGTATTGTGATCGTCAAATTTTTATATTCATTTGTACTAATAAAACTTATTTGAATTACTAACACTTTTTTTTATTAATAGTAGGTA
Source organism: Laothoe populi (assembly GCA_905220505.1). Lineage (NCBI taxonomy): Eukaryota > Metazoa > Arthropoda > Insecta > Lepidoptera > Sphingidae > Laothoe > Laothoe populi. Next base: position 6,827,067 of record HG992174.1, on the reverse strand, counting down.
GATTAAAATAAATTAACAAAAATAATCCCGTAGTATGGAGGTTGGGGAGGATGAGCCTCCAGATGGAGGTGGTGGTCTTCGCCCCTTGAGCGATGATTCCGTCCAGTCTCCCCAGGCTTCAAGTAAAAAGTCACTCAAACGTCCGTTAGATGTAGAAATTGATAATAATCATAAAAAAAATTCCTCGCCAGCTTCATCTATCCAGGATGTGTATACATGTCCAGACTACGACGAAAAATTTTTATATTCTGGTACTGATAAGGCTCCTTTCCTTGTATATATTTCTGGTAACAACAACTCATCTATGCCGACCCTGAAGCTAGCCAAAATACTGTTCCAGAGCAATGTCTCGGGCATTGTTCAGGGCAGTATTAAATCTGTAGGGAGAACTAAAATGTCAGTCATGTTCACCACTGCAGACTTGCCTAATCAATTTATTAAATCGGATGTTATAACTCAGAATAATCTGACAGCTTCCATTCCTAAATTCCAAATTTCCCGTATGGGAGTTGTGAAAAACATTCCTACAGATTGGTCCCTGGATGAGCTAATTTCAGGTTTACAATATCCAGAAAATTGTGGACAGGTTGTTAAGGCTCGTCGCCTAAATAAGAAGATTGTACAGAATGGTATCACAGACTGGACTCCCTCTACAACGGTGGTTTTGACATTCAGAGGTCGTGTCCTCCCCGAAAGGGTGTTTTGTTTTAATTCTTCCCTTCCTGTCTCCCTCTATCACCTTCCCACGATTCAATGCCGTCAATGCTGTCGCTTTGGCCACGTCAGTTCTCAGTGTAGGTCCCAGCCTCGTTGTTTCTGTTGTACCCAAGAGCACAGTGGCAACAATTGCCCTGTCCGAGAACAGCAAGCCATCTGTATATTCTGCTCGGGTAACCATATGGCCACATACCATAATTGCCCTGAGCATTTGAGGCAAAAATCCATAAAATTGGTAATGTCGGAGGAGAATATATCTTTCTCTGAGGCAGCCTTGAGATTCCGTCCTGTGCGTAGATCCTTCGCTGATATAGCTAAGTCCCCAATAAATTATACTCCCAAAATTGATAACCCTCCTACTCACCCACCTCCTGTAAGATCTTACAAAAAAACCGTCTATATTGACCGCCAACCTGCTTCGTCAAAAGGAAAGGGTTATGATTTCCATGCCCACTCTATTTTAACCCAATCTCCTAAATCTCAACTTCCCAATGGATGTGCCCTTTCTTCTCCTGTTTCCTGTGATCCACCATCGCTTCCTAGGCAGTCTTGCTCTTCTCCATCCCCAAATGATAATCTTATCGAATTGCTTCTTTCTGTTCTCCTTAACATTTCTCAAAAATTTAGTGACACTCTTCCCCCTAATGTCTTTTCCCTGCTACAACAACTTTTTGCTCAATTCAGTTCCCATAATGGCTCCCAAATTCCTTCAATGGAATTGTAGAAACATCAGGCATAAAAAACATGAAATAATTAATTTAATAAATTATCACAGCCCCCTCGTTTTTGCCGTCTCTGAGACATGGTTGCGGCCTGGATTACCCTTTAGGGTACAAGGCCTTAGGGAGGACAGAGACGATGGTTGGGCTGGTTGTGCTCTCCTTGTCAAAAGATCCGTAACTTATTCCCAGATCCAACTCCCTCCCCATGACTCTTCTTTCCAAATAATCGCCGCCAGAATCCTAAATATTTCCTTTGTCTCAATTTACATTCCACATCCCAATGCAAATGTTATAAATAACCTGCGTAGAGTATTGCTTTCAGTTCCTTCTCCTTTATTTATAATGGGTGATTTTAACTCCCACCATGTTCTATGGGGATCTCATCATATAGATGCCCACTCTATGCTTCTTCTACAACTATTTGATGACCTCAATGTCTGCATTCTTAATGATGGCTCTTCTACAAGAAGAGTCCCTCCAAACCAGAACATTAGTGCAGTAGACCTCACCCTTGCTTCACCTAACCTATCTCCTACTATATCTTGGTCTATCCTTCCTCTTTCCTATGGCAGTGATCATTTTCCTATATTGTCAATCTGGCACAACTCTTTCTCTCCCCAACATGAGCCTGAGCCTTTACTGAAATACAGGCTGTCTAAGGCAGACTGGTACAGTTACAGAGAATACTTAAATATTAAAATATCATCTATTTCCTGTGTTTTATCTGATACCAATTATCTTTCAGTATACAGTGCATATTCTGATGCTCTAATAGCTGCTGCAGATATGTCGATTCCCTTAAAAAATTCAGTTCTAGGCAAAATTCCATCTCCTCCATGGTGGGATGCCGATTGCACAGAAGCGGTTCGTAAACGCAATGCAGATGAAGTCACTTTTGCATTGGACTCGACCTTAGAAAATTATCTAAGCTTCAAAAATTCTTCTGCAAAATCCAAGAGGATTCTTTCTAAGAAAAAGACTCAGGGCTGGTCTAACTTCTGTGAATCCCTGTCCCCTTGTTCCCCTCCTTCTGTTGTCTGGAAAAAGTTAAAAATTAATCGAAGGTCTCTGCATAATTTACCCAGCCCATCCTCCAATGATACTGACCTCTGGCTCCATGAATTCATATGTAACTTAGCTCCCCCAACTATTCCTTCCATAGATTGTTTTCCTGCACCTCTTCCTCCTGATCCCAGTGACAAACTTAATGATCCTTTTTCTTTGGCCGAGCTTACTTGTGTTCTTGAGCGACTCAAGGATTCAGCGCCCGGCATTGACGGCATACCCTATTCTTTTATATTCATGTCCTCCCAATCCTCTAAGTCTTATTTCCTTAATATCCTTAATCATATATATCTCCATGGTATTGTTCCTGACAATTGGAAGACCCAAATTATTATTCCTATTTTAAAGCCTGGTAAGGATTCAAACCTAGCCTCTTCCTATCGCCCCATTGCCCTCTCCTCAACATTATGTAAAATCATGGAACATCTGATTAAGAACCGAATGGAATGGTTTGTAGAAAGTAGAGGACTCTTATCCAACTCCCAATTTGGTTTTAGACGGGGCATGAGTACCATGGACAACCTGTCCATCTTCACTACAGATATCCGCTTGGCCTTTTCCCATGATGAAGATGTCATTGGAGTATTCCTTGACATAAGCTCAGCTTACGATAATGTTCATCTTCCCTTACTCAGGCAGAAAATGCTCCAGCTGAGTATACCGGCGAGGATGATCAACATATTGTTCAATCTTCTCATGGGCCGTTCTATCTTACTTAGTGACAAAAACTATGATCATTCTCCAAGGACGGTCTGGAAAGGTCTCCCTCAAGGCTCTGTCCTCAGCCCATTGTTATATAACATTTATACGGCAGAACTTGACAAATCTGTAAACTGTTTTGTCAATGTGTTGCAATATGCAGATGATGTTGTCTTATACACTTCCTCCAAATCACTTATAAGAGACTCAAGTAAGATGAACGTAACATTGCATTATTTGAGCCAATGGCTTGACAACCACCATCTTTCTCTTTCTGTTTCGAAAAGTGTAGCTGTGGTTTTTTCTCGTAAAAGACTGGTCCCTCCAATTGTTATATCTGTTGAAAATAAAATAATCGAAATTAAAAATCAGGTTAGGTTCCTTGGTGTAATTCTTGACTCTAAATTGTCGGGTATTCCTTATTTAAAACATATAGAAAACAAGTGTGAAAAAGGCATCAATGTTATTAGAGCAGTCTCAGGTGTTCGTTGGGGTGCTCATCCATATAATCAGAAGCTGCTGTATAATGCAATTGTACGGAGTCATTTTGATTATGCATCCTTCCTTTTAGAACCATGCAACAAAGCAGCCCTAAAAATTCTCGATAAACTCCAATCAAGATGCCTTCGTATAATAACAGGAGCCATGAGATCTTCCCCAATCAACGCTCTACAAGTTGAATGCCTAGAGCCTCCCCTATTTCTTCGCAGGCAATACCTTTGTGATCGGTTTTTTTTTAATACCCTTCAGAAATCATCCCATCCACTCCATGATAAACTTCCCACTCTTTCCCAATTAGTCCACAATTCCAGGTATTGGCTCCACAAAGATGTTCCCCTACTCATCAAAAGTTTTTTAAAATTTTCCAACTCTTCCCTTCAAATATTCCAAACTAACCCCCATTTCCTTTTTACATTTGATTTTCAATCTCTAATTTTTAAACCTAACATTCTCCTTAATTTTGGTATCCACAAAAAGGATCTTGATGCAGCTAACAATTTCACCCGAATACTGACGGAGGAGTGGAGGGATTGGATCCCTCTGTTTACAGATGCTTCCAAGATTTCTGACTCTGACCCAGTCGGAGCTGCTGTGTGGATCCCAAAATATAGGATTATCCTTAACTTTAAATGTCCTCCTCAATCTTCTATATTTACCGGGGAAGCTATAGCTATCCTGGAAGCAACCCAATTTGTCCTTTCCCATAGTCTGAATAAAACCATCATCTTCTCTGATTCCCTGAGTTTACTCCAGGACATTCTTAAATCTTCTTTTCAAAATCAGCAGTTCTTCTTAAGCCTGAAAATTAAAGATACACTATATAAATGTCATAGATCTGGCATTGAAGTAGTTTTGGCTTGGATTCCAAGCCATTCTGGAATCCTCGGCAATGAAATGGTAGATCAATGTGCCCGTGAAGCTATCTCAACTGGAATGGAAGTCCACAAGCAGTGTTTTTCCAGAGATTTAATGTATGGGGCTAAATGTAATTTAAGAGAGTCCTGGAATGAACAATGGCAGACCTCACGTTCAATTAAAGGTATTCACTATGGTTCCATCCAACCCGATATCCCTCTAAAGCCCTGGTTTTTTAAATTCCGTCATATTAACAAAAAAGTCACCTCAGCTATTATCCGACTACGCTTGGGTCACGTTTGTACCCCTGTTTTTCTAGCTAAGATTCGCGTTCGCGATCATTCCCTATGTGAATGTGGTCTGGACGAAGGTTCCTTAGAACATTTATTTTTCAATTGTCCCAGAGTTCCTGTCCCTATTTATGATCTCCTTCCTGCAGATTTCCCCCGGCCTGTGAATGTCAAGGTTTTATTGTGCTCTGTTTTCTCTCCATATATAAAATATCTATGTAAATTTATTCAAGTTAATAATTTATACCTCTGAGTTTCCTTACCATTTTTTTTACCCTTTACTGTCTTAAATCCTATCATAAGATTACAGTCACTGACCATTAATTTCCCACCCTTTTATGTTTCCAAAATAAATTTATGTTCAAATAAAATGGCGTGTATGGTGGTATGACATATGCAACATACGTGGAACCCACAGACTGGTAACATACCATACCATGTCCTAACACTGATAATTCCCCCCTTTTTTTTCCCTTTTTTATTAATTTTAAATAACAATGTGTTTGATTATAATGTAAGTTTGTTGTTTTTTAAGGGCTTTTACTTTATTTATTTATTTTATATTATAACATACTAACTCCATGTTCTAAAATCTTAATAATTGTTTCATTATTTCGGTATACTAAAATTTCGAATTTATATAAATAATATTATAAAGATCTAATTTGACCGACTAGAATTCATTTAAAGTAACTTCGGGCCGGATGTTAACAAAACTAAAGTTGAAATTCCTACTGACAAATGACAACACTTTACTTGACATTGGCAAAATCACTGGTGAAACGGTGGAGCCATCTAATTTAAAAAAAGAAGAAGAAGAGGAAAATTCAATTAATAACTATATAAACGTGAAACTATTAATAAATAAATAAGTAAACTATAAATACTTGAATACAAATGTATTAAAAAAAGAAAGCTAACCTACCCATCGGAACAAGCTGTGAGATTGTTTGGTAGTGTTATCAAGGAAGCAAATGAATACTTGGAAATACAACCTCAGAAAAAATGTATATTTTATTTAATTGTTTTACAATTGAAAATATCTCTTCCAAGTATTCATTTGACTCCCTTAATTGCGAATTCCATAAGAATGCTGTATTAGAATGCTTTTTTAATATATCTTTAAGTTACAATGAATAATTGGTGTAATATAATTAACAACATTTAAAAGGGCACAGATGTACTTAGATTAAAAAAATAAAAGATTGCCACCCACGCAACCATACAATAAATATGTAAAAAAATAAAACAAGTTATAAATAAAAAAGGTGTTTTCATTTTAAGATACAACCTTAGAGTATTTAACACTGGAGACGCCATTGAGCGCTTACCCCGTTTGACAAATGTAAGAGCACGGTGCTCATACACGTTCTATAAAACTAGTTGCGCTTCGTGATCCGCCACTAAAAAAGTGACATCACGTGCGAATGGAGCTCCCTGAAAATGCGAGCCTGTAGCGGTATTAACATGTAAAAATAGATCTGACACATGAAACTTACAAAAATACAACATTATTTTTCACCTGGACGTATTTTTTAAAGTAATATTATCCTTAAATGCAACAAAACATATAATTTCTAAAAAATATCATCGGGTAATAAATGTTGCCAGGTTAAACTTTTAGCCACAGTAGTGTAAAATTTATTTGCATTCAATATCTTAAACGCAAGTTGTTTTTTTAATATTCATTTTTAACTAAAGTTGCCCGCGGCTACGCCCGCGTGTAGGTCTTGGAGCATTTTAACCTTCTATATTTTGCTATCCCATAGGAAGCGTGCCTTTTTTCGAGTTAAAAGTGGTCTTTGTCATTTTGTGATCCTAAACTGCCACTATGCAAAAAATCATGTCGATCCCGTGCTCTGTGAAAAACTAAACTATCCCATGGGAACTGTACATTTCTCCGGGATAAAAAGTAGCCTATGTGCTTTTCCAGACTATAATCTATCTCTGTGTCAAATTTTAAGTAGATCCGTCCAGCCGTTGTAGCGTGATTGGATATCAAACAACCATGCATCCATCCAAACATACGCATTTATAATATTAGTAGGATTACTTTATTTAACTTAATTTATAATTGAAAATATTAGGAGAGTTGACATATCGACTAAGTTTACAATTTCATAAACTTTATTACACTGGCATTTTTTGTGGCTTATGTGGTAACACTGTCGTTTATGCAAGACTCAAATAGTGTTGTAGATAAACTTACTATTTAAATAAAGGTTATCGATAAAATTACTAATCCATCTGGACTGTCTTCTAAACACACACTTTTGACAGCCTCCGTGGCGCAGTTGGCGAGTAGCCGGCTGTGAAACGAGAGGCCGTGGGTTCGATTCCCACACCGAGACAAATGTTTGTGTCACAGACAGATGTTTGTGTCCGGGGTCTGGGTGTTGTGAGACCGAAAGTCTCTCGTAGTCCCCGATACCCACAACACAAGACTCGTATCTTAGTGTGGGGTCGGGGCTATGTATGTGGCTGTTGGGTGTTATTTATTTATTTTAATGTAAATAGTTCTAACACACTAGGAATGTCACGAAACATACCAAAACCAGAATAAAGTATTTGTCAAAAAAATGTGATCCTATAAATGTATCCGGTATATTTAAAAAAATATTTAGGTATGAATTTTGGCGCCATTCATTTATTACGTAAGATGATGTAGGGGGGAGTCGATCATGTCATATTTTTTCTTACAAGGGGTGGGAGGGAGTCTTAATAGTTCTTACGTAAGATCACACAAATGCGTAAAGTTAGGATTATACTTTGAAAAAGCGCGGGCCATGCCTATAATTTTAGAAACATGCAACTTAGATTTTTTTGATAACCGGTATGACTTGCCTTTTCACCCGGTTCCGGCTTGACGTCGACTTTTGGGACACCCTGTATTCATATCGAGATCTCAAGCCCTATTTATATGCTCTTCATAATAGATAGCCGTTAGCCGGCTACCACACCAAAACAGGCGATAATCGCTCTCAATGACATACAATAATTTCATTCGCAGCATTCGCTAATTGCATTCGTTACCAGTAACACTGTATTTCTTGGCTCCGCTTATTTAATTTAAATTTTGATGGAATAACAGAACCTTTTCTCACAAACTATACCATTTGAAAGGTCGTGTTGTGTACTTTCCAGTGGTATATTTGCTGAATCGGAATACCTCAAAACGAGTGAGTAATCATCAAATACATTTTAAAATAATTTGCAACGGCCGTCATTGTTGTGTTCCATGTGCTGACATACCTGAAAAACGCTTCTCTACAATTAGTGTTGACCAAAAAAACAATGGAAGTGTCACGGATGATGTGCAAAGCAACCAAAAACTGATAACAGTAATACACCTTTACGCCACATTGACTCAACCGGCAAGTCAAGGAACAATAATGACGCGAGTCATTATTGTTCCAAAAGAACGATCGCTGAAAGGGTCAAGGAACACATTACAGCTGTAAAAAACCGCCAGATCAACAAATCAGCGGTGGCTGAGCATTTGCTGGAGGCTGGATCTAATCATTGGATAGAACTACACCAACCACAGGTTCTATCCACCGATCGCCATTATTACTCCAGAATAGTACGTGAAGCGGTAGAAATCAAAAAACATCAGAATTTTGAACCGAGAGGATGGATACCGTTTGTCAACAACATAAGTATATGTAAAAGTATATGTAATGTATGTAGTTTTTCGTAGATACAAAAAGGACCGCTCAGATGAAAATTGGTGCCTCTTTAAGGCTGCAAGGAATCGGTGTAATCAGATGGTACGTAATGCTAAACGCCGTCATATTCTTAGTAATATCATTTCCTCTTCCCCTGCTAATATATGGAAATTCCTCAGAACTTTAGGAATTGGCAAGGGAAAAAACTTGGACTATCATGGTAAAACTATTGGTTTGGATGATATTAACGCTCATTTCTCCACTGCTAACTTAATTGATCCCCAAACCAAGAGTTGTACCAAAAACCTTATAGTCGGTCTCCCCAGGCCTAACATCGATCCCCTGCAGTTTTCTCCGGTGCCGCCTGATGAGATAAGGAAAATAATCCTCTCCATCAAGTCCAATGCGACTGGCTACGACAACATTAGCCGTCGTATGATTATTTCCGTCCTGGATTATCTTCTTCCCGCTATTTCCCATATAATTAATGCCTCCCTCTGCACTGGGGTTTTCCCGTCTTTATGGCGGAAAGACTTTATTATACCTCTTCCCAAAATTCCGAACCCCTCACTCCCGACGCATTTTCGTCCCATATCTATTCTTCCTTTCCTTTCCAATGTGCTGGAAGCCTGTGCACACAAGCAGTTGACTGGGTTCGTGCACCTGAATAAACTGCTGGGTCCTCTGCAGTCTGGCTTTAGGCCCGGCCACAGCACCGTTTCCGCTCTCCTCAAAGTGACTGGCGATATTAGGGCGGGCATGGAGGATACCAAAGTCACCGTGTTGGCTTTGGTTGATTTCTCTAATGCCTTCAATACCGTCAGTCATGACATCCTGTTATCAATCCTCTCCCATTATTTGATCTCTCCGACGGCACTGGAATGGTTCTCCTCTTATCTTCAGGGGCGCCAGCAGTCGGTGCGCCTTGGTGATTCTTCATGAAACTGGTGCGATATTGACTCTGGAGTCCCTCAAGGCGGCATACTTTCTCCATTGCTATTTTCTATCTTTATTAACCTCATAACTCAAAACCTTCAGTGTGCGTACCATTTGTATGCCGATGACTTGCAGATATATTCTCAGTCTGGGGTCGATTGTGTGGCCGCAGCTGTGGACAGGGTGAACAGAAACCTACAACATATAAAAAGTTGGTCCGACAGTTTCGGTTTATCTGTGAACCCTGCGAAATGTCAGGCCCTAACCTTAGGTAGCTCAAGAATTATAAGCAGACTGGATTCTACGATCATACCCGCTGTTGTATTCGATGGCTCTGTCATTCCTTTGTGTCAGAGTGTTAAGGATCTTGGGCTGCACATCGACTCCACCCTGAGCTGGCGGTCCCAAGTAAACTCTGTTAGTCAGAGAGTCACCGGTATCCTTCGTTCTCTTTACCGCCTGAAGAATTTTCTTCCCGTTAAAACTAAGACAATGCTCGTGCAAGCCTTAATCCTTCCGGTAATCGACTATGGTGATGTGTGCTATTACGATCTGAATGCAGATTTACTCAACAAACTTGACCGTCTTCTAAATAACTGCATTCGATTCATTTTTAATCTTCGTAAATATGATCACGTTTCTTCCTATCGTTCGCAATTAAAATGGTTACCCATTCGCCAGCGCAGATCTATGCGGGCACTTACTACTCTCTTCTCATTTCTTACTTCTCCTACACCTCCCTCTTATTTATCTTCACACTTTCAATACCTTTGCGACAGCCATAGTAGGACTCTTCGCTCATCTAGCAATCTTCTTCTAATGTGTCCCCCTCACAGCTCCGACTTCGTTCACTCTTCTTTCGCTATCCAATCAATACTTCTCTGGAATTCACTCCCTCTCGAAATCAGGTCGTGCACCAGCCGATCGGCTTTCAAGCTGAGAGTTCGTCAATTATTGCTGAATGGAGTGGCAGAATCACCACATCATTAATTTATGATATATATTGATATGTATATTTTGTATATATTTATATGTGTTTATTTATGTATATGTAATAGAATGTATTACATATTTATGTTTTATATATATATATATATATGACGGGTCGGGCGGTCATCGACCGAGGCAGCGAGAGGGCCCACACGACCCTCTCCGATCTCCAGGTGTGGTCAGGATGGATAGCGTATGATAGTTCGGTAATAAAACACGAGATTAACACTTCAGAGTCTATTTGAAGATTTGAAGCTACCACCAGTTCGGAATGCAGTCATCCATGGGGAAGAGCTGGCAAGAAACCCTCATGGTTGCTCTTTTAAACACATCACAGTTTACATTACAATATTCGGTACACAATAACACTTTCACATTACGTTAACTTACTACTTTAACAAAGTTTCGGCATTACGACCGACAAGTTACTAACTGTTTCAATGATAATTCACGAATGCCGCACCAAAGACGAGGTGCTCTTTTATATTGTGATTTTCGTTGTGACCCACTCCTCTGCGAGTGAGATCACTCGATAAACAAGTCGAAACCACCTTCAAAATAGCAAAACAAATGGCGGTATCCACAGTTTACAATAAATAAAGTTATTAGCAAGTTCAATTTAGTGTCCATATTCATCACGCTCCGACATATATATATGTATATATATATATATATTTTTTTTTATTCTGGCGCGGCAAAGTGACCACACTGCACCTGATGGTAAGCGCAGTGCCGTCCAGATAGAGTATCAAGTAGCGAGAGACAGTCTATCCCCCGCTACTCAACACAATCATGCCGGCCTGCTGTTTAGCTTCTTCACATTACGCCTAAAGGACCCAGGATCATAGGAAGGAGGGAACACGGTAGCTGGCAAACTGTTCCACAGCTTGATGGTGCGGCAAAAATACGAGTTTGCGAACCTCTTGGTTCGGGCCGGGGTAGTAGACACCACGAAGCTGTGGCTCCGCAAGCCAGTACGCGTGGTTCTGGTATGGAAGGGAGAGGATGGGATAAGATCAAACAATTCTTCAGAGCATTCGCCATGATACAGACGGTAGAACACGCTAAGCGAGGAAATATCCCTACGCAGCTGTAGCGGCTCCAGGCTGTTACTCACGTCTGCATCATTCACAATGCGGATGGCCCGCCGCTGCAACCCATCCAAGGCATCGAGAAGGTACCTTGCGGAGCCGTCCCAGAGGTGCGAGCAGTATTCCATTCCCGGCCGCACCTGCGCTTTATATAAGCGGTAGAGCTGACCAGGCGTGAAAAACCGCCGCACCCTGTTCAGGATTCCGACCCTGCGTGAAGTGGCGGATATTACGCCCTCGATGTGACTCCTTGGATTAAGATCGCAGCGGATATCTATACCTAGGACACTAAGGTCATTCCGCATTGCGAGTGGAACACCCTGAAGAACGGGGATTGGAGAAAACGGAGACTTCTTGCACGAGAACGCGCACACCTGGGTTTTCTTGGCATTAAACTCAACCCGATTCCTGGTACCCCATGATGAGATGAGATCCAAGGTCTGGTTGAGCTCAACGACAAGATCCTCTCGTCTCCTCTCAGTATCCGCCCGGCAACCAGGAGGCTTGCTGCTATGACGCCCATGAACCGTGCTGTCGTCTGCATAGCAATGAATGTTGCCAAGCGACAACATATCATTGATATGCAGAAGAAACAAGGTGGGCGAAATCACAGAACCTTGTGGTACTCCGGCATTTACTGACATGAGCTGCGAAGCGTGTCCATCAACGAGGACACGCATTCTACGCTCATGCAGAAAGCCGGAAATCCACTTGCACAGGTTGTCGGGCAGACCGTATGCCGGGAGCTTGGAGAGAAGGCCACGATGCCAGACCCTATCAAAAGCCTTGGCTATGTCGAGACTCACAGCCAGAGCCTCGCCATGCTTGTCAATCGCCTCCCCCCAGTGATGTAATACGAACGCTAGAAGATAGAGAAGGTAGTTATCAAAACCCCCACTAAACTGGTTACCGATACTCCCAACACACGAAAGCCCACCTTACGAAGACGGCACTAAATCTACTCAGTCAGCCCGTGACCACGGTCGATGCAACTCGGTCGAAACGTCGGGAAATAATTGTGGTATTTATACCATTAAAGTATTGCGCGATTAAGACCCGTTCCTAATTTTATAATATGTATTCAAATCGCGAGAGTCTAAAAAAATTCATATAACTCTATTTGTGAAACGATGTATATATGATGTATTTGTTGATAAATTGCCAAAATTCAAAAAGGTGTTGTGGCAAAATGGTTAGCTGTACATACAACTAACCATTTTTTCTTATAGCTACAATTCTATAATATATTTATAATTAGATATAATATATATATATATATATATATTATTAATTAAATTCTCATTTGGTCATGCTCATTGTTATTTTGAAAATTTAATTAACCTTTTACTTTTATTAAATACTGGTGTTACTTTTTTTCTCAACGCATGTCGTGGTATCCTTAAAATGTTGTTCATTAATAGTAAGATTATTGTTACCTCATTATAACTTAGTCCTAAGTAATGTAACAACAGGTGGATATCCATTTTAAATAAATTAAAGGCGTATTATTTAAAATTCATTTTTTAAATAATAAAGTTTTTATTCTTGCTTATTTGGCTTGTATTTTTCTCAGTACGCATTACCTTTATTATCTTTACAGTATTTCGATTAAATTAGAAATATTAATTTACACTATTTTTAACTATACCTCTCTACTTCCGTCCCTTTTCACGAAGTCACACCCAGAGATTGCAAGAAAGTGATAGAAAAGATGATACAAATAAAAAATAATTTTAAAACATTTCATAAATTATAATTGTTTAATTTTATCTATCGATAGATAAGGACAACGCTATCTATACCTCGTGTCGACATTGCTACGCTCTACTGTTTTTACACAGTTGTCAATATATGACACTGTAAATACATTACACGCCAAGATAAATTTGTAACTGTGTGCATAAATTTGCCAGTGTTGTATGAAATGGTGTAGTATGCGTGCGTAGCGACGTGATTACATTTTGCATTTGTGTGCACATGTTTATTTGTAGTTGTACGAAGCCCCCCACCGACATTGCTGAATTTTTTGTTCAAGATTCGAGCGAATGCCGTCTCCTTTTGGTTGCCTACTCTAAGACACATACGAACAATGGGATTATAAAAAGAGGTATTATTATGATAAACTTTAAGAATGAAAACATTAGGATTGCGGCATCTTAGGTTGATATTAAAATTATATTAGATAGTAAGGACGGAGAGTCAATCATTGAGTGTATTATTTTAAACAGATAGATGAAATCGCTTATTTTGCGTCTATGTTCCAATGATAGTATAGAAAAGTGAATAAATTTGTCTTTATATGAATTAATTTTGCGGTGAAGATTGTGACGGAAGCATAATATTTTTAGACAGTTTCGTTGGACCCACTCAATCCGGTCAATATGATATTGGTAAAAGGGAGACCAAATTACCGCGCCATACTCCAAGATAGTTCGAACTAGGGTGTAAAATAGGTAAATAAGGCCTACGAGGGTTTCTAAAAGGTTTAGTTATCCGAACAATAAAGCCAAGAATCTGTGAACCTCTATTAACAATATGGTCATAGTGGTTTCGGAAAGTTAAGGTGTCATCAAATATGATTCCAAGATCTTTTACAATGGTTCTGCGTTCTAGAATATAACTCAATGGTAACACGCTTGATTCATGAACAAAAATTAATAACCGACATTCAGCCATTTATCATTCGGTAGCCGCGTTGTTTTTTATGGAAAAAGGAGGCAAACGGACAGGAGGCTCACTTGATGGCTACCGGACAAATACTGGACAAATAATCACCCTTCTTTAACGTGCGTATTAAGCTATTTTTAACGGTAATAATATGGAAATAAGATTGAGTTTGGTTTATATTTCACTCACTACTACCTTTTTTAAAAAACTCGCTACCTTAGTCGACGAGAGTGGAGGCTCAATCTCGTTCAATACCGACAAAATAAAGTGCACAGCACGAATAAAGAAGTTTTCACTTCAAAAATAGCGCGCGCTTCCGTACTTCCTGTTACAAACTTCCGTCCCTTTTCACCAAATTACTCCCACAAATCGATAGTAAAGATGTTACACAAAAAAATGTAAATAATTGATATAAGAACGTAAAGTGTAATAGCTATATTGACCTATTTTGAGTCATTCCTCGCCAATTCCATCCACAATGCAGCTGAAAACATTAAAGTGTTTCAAGCTATGAAATGTAAAATTCTATAAGTAAAATTATAAATGTTACCACCCCGGACGCGTTGTGCAAGTCACGACTTTTTGGCGGGAAGTCAAATAAGGCGGCAATATAAAATTTTGCAAGAGTTTTATTTTAATAATTATTAGTTAACAGCGTGTAAATACTTTGTTTCATAGTATTTTTAAATAAATCCTTTCAACATGGGTCCTCCCACTGATGGTGAGGACCCGGGAGACCTCAAGAGGAGGAAATATTCTCGTTCTACCACTGAGGAAGCTGAGGGCGGTAAACTTGAGAAGTATAGTATTTTCATGAAACCAAACTATAAAAGACTTTTCCTGGAAAATAATAACACAGTGTATATAGTTTATGTTGAGTCTACTGAAAAGGAAAAAATAGGAAATAAAAATCCTATAACTTTAACTAATATGTTAAGTGACTATGTTAAGGATATTACTGGAGTACACAGAATAAATGCTCTGAAAATTGGCATATCTTTCAAGTCTGCAGCAGCTGCAAATAATTTCTTAAAAATGGAAGATTTTCTGGAAAAATATAAATTAAAAGCATTTATTCCATCATATTTGACAGAAAAAATAGGAGTTTTAAGATTTGTTCCCAAAGAGTTGTCGAATGAGGAAATTTATAAGAATATTAGCAGCGATGCTGAAGTTATTTCTATTAAGAGGATGATGAGGAAACTAAACGGAATATTAACACATTTAGAAACAGTAATAGTTACATTCGCTTCAACATCTTTACCTGAGTATGCATATATTAAATTATTTAGATATCCGGTCAGCAAATACATCCCACCACTACTTCAATGCTATAAATGTTTAAAGTTTAACCATTCAGCAAAAGTATGTAGAGGAGTGCAGAACTGCTCCTCATGTTCAGGTCAACATTCCTATAAGGAATGTCAGGTAGAAGAGATAGTTTGCATTAATTGCAGCGGAAATCACTTGGCAATATCGAGAGACTGTCCAGTTAAAAAGCAGAAGATTGAGGAAAAAAAGAATAGATACATGCAGAACTCATATGCCACTGTGGTGAGTACTCCACCTGCATTTCATGCAAAATCTTTTCCCACATTGCCCATTAAAAAACAAAATATTATTAATTCTAAAGCTACTGAACTAAATGTACAAGAAATAATTAATAATGATGTTATTCTTAGAGCAATAGTGAAATCTCTTGTAACTCTTGGTAATAATATAGAAAATTCTCCTTTAACTACTAAGAAAATTAAAGAAATACTTTTATCCAATCTAACATAATATAATTTTTTACAAATATTACAATTTAATATACAGAGTTTGCAGAGCAAAAAAGCCTTATTACAAAATTTATTAAATGAAAAATCAGTCGACATTTGTTTACTTAATGAAACATGGTTAAAATCCAACTCTAGAATTCCCAATTTTCCATCATATAATTTTATTTACAAAATGTCAGAAAATCCTCATAATGGAGTAGGTATTTTAATTAAACATGGTTTAGAGTATAGAGTTATTGACACATTGTACCATGAGTCTGTTCAAAACATTTGTATCTCTGTCAAAACTGATACTGGTTTTATATATTTGCTCTGTATATATTGTCCACCCACTAATCAATTTGACAATTCCAAACTCAAGAGACTTATTCATTCCCTACCAAAACCATGTGTTATAATGGGTGATTTCAATGCCCATCATATGGCTTTTGGTTCTAATCATGATAACATTAGAGGTAAATGTCTGTTTAATATTATTGATGACTATGATTTGTGCATGTTAAATAATGGTACCCCAACAACTGTTCCTTATCCAGGTAGACATGCTGCTGCTTTAGACTTGGCTCTTGTCAGCTCCTCTATTGCTCATCTTTGTAATTGGTCTGTTCATGACGATCCAATGGGTAGTTATCACCTTCCAACTCTCTTAGAGATCACTGTGACACCATCATTATACTGTGCCCCTTCTGTAAATGAAGAAAAATATATTTACTCTAGAGCAAATTGGCCTGAATACTTCTCTTTAAGTGAAAATGGCTTTTCACATTTGGATTTTGTTAATGACAGTTCACTATCATTATATAATCATTTTGTTTTAATATTAAAAACCTTAAGAGATAGAACTATTCCTAAAGTTAAAATAAAATCAATAAACTCAATTTCAAGAAAACCAGTCCCTTGGTGGAATCAGAAATGTGCTGATGCTGTAAATAACTCTAAAAATGCTTTAAAATATTATTTTTCTCAGTCTACAATAGAAAATTGGATAAAATATAAAAAGATGGATGCTATCAAGAAAAGGATATTAAAGGAGGAAAGCATTGATTCTTGGCGCCATTTATGTGGTAGTTTCAATAGATTAA
Organism: Laothoe populi; assembly: GCA_905220505.1. Lineage (NCBI taxonomy): Eukaryota > Metazoa > Arthropoda > Insecta > Lepidoptera > Sphingidae > Laothoe > Laothoe populi. Next base: position 6,810,003 of record HG992174.1, on the reverse strand, counting down.
CACCTATTTCTCGTATATGGGGTTATGTTAGAAAATTTAAGAGGATAGGAAGCACTAATAGAAATCGAAATTTTATTGATGACTGGGTTCCCGAATTTTTAAATAACTTAGCGGACACAACTAAACACAATCAAGATAGGCTTACTTATTTATTTGATAAGGCAACAGAAAATGATATTAATGCATTTCTCAATAATTCCTTTAATTTAGATGAATTACATATTTCTTTGAGTACAAGAAGAGATACTACACCAGGCCTAGATGACATTCCATATATTTTAGTTAAAAAATTACATTTAAATGCACAAATCATTCTACTTAGTATTTATAATAAAATGTGGAAAGAACTGGTAATACCAGATTCCTGGAAAACTCAATGTGTCATTCCTATACTAAAACCTGATAAGCCAATAAATTGTCCATCTTCATATAGACCAATATCTTTGTCTTCATGTTTGGGAAAACTTTTTGAGAACATGTTAAAATTAAGATTGGATTATTTTATAGAGTCAAATAATGTAATTCCTCCTATACAGTTTGGTTTCAGAAAAGGTAAAAGTTGCTCTGAAAGCTTTGTATCATTAATATCAGATATAAAACTAGCTCGATTAAGTCACTCCAATATGATATGTGTTTTTCTGGATGTAAAAGGAGCGTTTGATAATGTTAACATAGAAGAACTCATTCAAGTTCTAAATGACACAGGTGTACCTGCCCATGTATTAAAGTGGCTATATCACTTCATGAGTGACAGAATTGTTTTTGTTAGATATAATAACAAACTACATGGACCTAAAAGTATAAATAAAGGTATAATGCAGGGGGCTACATTGTCCCCGCTATTATATAATTTATACACATCAGAAATAACAAAATATGTTGATACAACAAATATAAAGATCCTACAATTTGCAGATGACTTACTTTTGTACAGTATAAATCAAAATTTTGATGTTGCTCAAAATAACATAAACATTGCATTAAAACAGCTGTATAACTTCTACCATAATAAGCTTAAACTTGATATTAGCCCTTCAAAAAGTTCTGTTTTAATTTTTAGTAGAAAGTTAAACATTAATGATGTTAATATTTTTTACAATACAAATCAGATCCCATTAGTAAAGCAACATAGATTTCTGGGAGTCATTATTGATGATAAACTCAAATTTGATCAGCATATTAACTATATTTGTAAAAATGCATTCAAGGGTATTAATTTACTAAGATATTTAGCAGGCACTTTTTGGGGGTCTGACCCAAAAACAATGGCTATGTTGTACAAAAGTATAGTTAGAAGCCACTGATTATAGCAGCTTAGCATATATGAATGCTAACAGCACTCTTTTAAAGAAGTTGGATGTAATTCAAAATATTGGCTTGAGATTGATTTGTGGGGCTATGAAGTCTACACCTATTAATTCATTAGAAATAGAAACTTGTATATCTCCTCTTGCTTTGCGTAGATTACAGTTAGCTCAAAGATTTTATTTGAAAATTGTGTCCTTAAATAACAGTCTTCTTCATAATAAACTAGAAGTGAATCCACTGGCCATAGAATTAGTCTCATCCAATGTAATGTCTATTTCTTCACTTATTCATGGGACAATACCTGAAATTCAAACAATTTATAACCATGTTAAAGAAAATTCTGTACATATTAAAAAATATAATAACTGGCCATTGTACACTAATCCATTCAGAGTTCTTGTTGATTCTTCTAGAGTAATCCTAAATGAAAATACTATACATAATAATACAGACTTTTTAGAATTTAAGAACAGCAAAAATACTTATTATTTCTTATATACAGATGGATCTAAGAGTGATAATTATTGTACAGCAGCATTTTATGATCCTCAATTAAATCATACAAAATGTATTAAGATTAATACCAATTGTAGCATATTTACAGCAGAAGTTTATGCAATTTACTCTTCATTACTCTATATTGATTTGTTAAATAACTCTCTAAAGGATATTTTAATAGTTTCCGACTCGAAAAGTGTATTGTACTCATTAAAAAACATTAATATTTCGTATAAGGCGAACTATTTACTGTTTGTAATTTAAAATAAGTTATTACAACTCGGAGATGAAAAACAACTAAATATTGAATTTCTGTGGGTTCCCTCACACAGTGGCATACGGGGAAATGAAATAGCGGATAGGGCTACCCATGCGGACCCTGACGACGATCACAATGAATTAATGAAAGTTCCTTTTACCGACTATTACAGTTCGTTTAAAACTAACAATAAACTTTTATGGAAACAGTACTGGGACTTTACACTGCAGACCAAAGGAAAATGGTACCGGCAAATACAAAAAGAAATACCAACGAGACCTTGGTACGACAAACTTAAATATATTGACAGGAAGTTTATTACCTGCATCTCACGAATGAGGTTGGGCCATTGTTTGACTCCAGCACATCTTCACAGACTGCGCATAGTAAATAATAATAAGTGTAAATATTGTAATCAAATTAACGCCGACTTGGACCATATTGTGCTTCGATGCCCTGCATTTGGAATTGACCGTTTAGTATTAGCTAACGACATTAGTGACAGTATATCTAATGAGAACAAAAATGAAAATGATGTTGAATATGAAGCTGTTGAAAGTATACCCCGCCGATTAGAAGATTTATTGTCCGATACCAGAATGTATATAGCTTTATATAACTTTATAATCCATACTGTAGAGAAAATTTAATTTCAATTATAAAATGTATATAGATTTATAATTCATACTGTTGAGAACATTTTAATTTAATTTTTAGTCTTTGTTTTGTATTTATTTCTTTTTTGTTTAGTTTAGTTTTGTATTTATTTATGTATACGTCTGAAGGACTAGTATCCATGGACATGAATAAATTAAAAAAAAAAAAAAATGTGCAAGTCACATCCACGAGATAGCATAGGACTTCCTTTATTTTTGCGACTGAAATCAGAAAATTGACAACGATAGACATATTTTATTCTCTGACGAGACTTTTTTTCAATAATGGTAATTATGGTTTTAATTTTCATTAAAATCGGAGTTCAAGACTCACGGGCGTAGCCAGGTTTGTGTATCAGGGTGGGGTTAAAAAAAACAAATTCATATTATGAATAGTAATAATTCAGTAATCATTTATACTCCTCGCCTCTTTATTTTCATATATAAGCAGTCAGGTAGTAGGTATTTACATAATACCTCCTGCTATCCGGTTCAACAAAATTTACATAATAATCACAATATTAAATAAATAAATAAATAACACCCAACAGTCACACACATAGCCCCGACCCCACACTAAGATACGAGTCTTGTGTTGTGGGTATCAGGGACTACGAGAGACTTTCGGTCTCACAACACCCAGACCCCGGACACAAATATCTGTCTCGCACACAAACATTTGTCCCGGTGTGGGAATCGAACCCACGGCCTCTCGTTTCACAGCCGGCTACTCGCCAACTGCGCCACGGAGGCTGTCAAATCATGGTTTGAACTATGAATGAAAAAAAGCATAAACCTAGCCATATCAACAGTCATAGCAGAACCAGCCATGAAAAAGGCGGCGTCCCCGGCGCCCACGCGTGATTTTACTATACTTTCAGAATTTCTTTGTAGTTTATTGGTATTATTTTGATTTGTTTTATATGTCACATGAGTCCATGAATTATTATTTTTCTAAAAATATTTTCTAATCAACCAGTCAGCCAGTATATGAATTTTCTAGTGTTGAATCCTAATATAGTTCTTTTCTGACTATTTCGTGTACATGTATAGCTACATTATTTACAATTTAACAGCATTTCTCCTGTGTGAGTTTTCATGTCTTTTTAAATTATAACTTACTATACATGTATAATTACAGTATTGACATTTAAGGGGCTTTTCTCCTGTGTGAGTTTTAATATGGTTCTCTAAATGACTATTTCGTGAACATGTATAATTACAGAATTGACATTTAAACGGTTTTTCTCCTGTGTGAGTTCTAATATGTCTTTTAAAATTACAATTTATTGCACATGAAAAATTACAGTATTGACATTTAAACGGCTTATCTCCTGTGTGAATCCTATTATGGATCTTTAAATGACCACTTTGTGTACATGTATAACTACAATATTTACATTTAAACGGCTTACGTTGAGTGTGAGATCTTATATGGATCTTTAAAGCACAATTACGTGCACATGTATAATTACAGAATTGACATTTATAGGGTTTTTCTCCTGTGTGAATTGTAATATGTCTCTTCAAACGACCATTTTGTGTACATGTATAACTACAATATGGACATTTAAGCGGTTTAACTCCTGTATGAGTACTAATATGGATCTGTAATTGACTATTTCGTGCACACGTATAATGACAGAGTTGACATTTAAGCGGTTTTTCTTTTGTGTGAGTTTTAATATGTCTTTTCAAACGATTATTATCTGTACATGTATAACTACAGTATTGACATTTAAAAGGTTTTTCTCCTGTTTGAGTTCTAATATGGGTCTTCAAACTACTATTATCTGTACATGTGTAACTACAATTTTCTATATTTGTCTCATTTAGTTCTATAGTCATAGGTTTATGTCCACTAATATGTTTTATAAGAACAGCTTTGGTCTCACATGTTTTACCACAATCGTTGCATATAAAAGATTTTCTTACTAATACTTGCTTACTTTTCTCGTCATTTACAATTCGGGATAAGTAATTTGAATCAGTAGCTGTGTTTATTTCGATTTTAAAGATGTTTTCTTTCTTCCCACTTTCTATAGAATTTAAATCAGCATGCCCAATGTTGTGGTTTTCGGTCAACCTAATTTTCTTGAGTGATTGTGCTGTCACGCCAACTATAACAAAATATTTGAGGTTTTTAAACGGTAAAAATCAATGAAATCGGGGGCTAGGTTTACAAAATTGTGACGTCACAGTTGGAATAAGGAACGTATCGTAGGTGTGTATTAATTTAATATTACTGTCGGATTATTTTAGTAAAAACAGAATGTAAAAACATAAATATTAAAATTAATATTTTGTTACGCCCGCCGATACAACGTAAGGCAACTGATAATACCGCGTTCTATTATCGAGTATATATAACTCTATATGTCCGCGGATTCCATTCAGACCTTAGTGCCGTCCAACACCATCTTGAGATGGCCCAGCGTGCTCTGCTCATCCCAATGGAGATGCAAATTTGCAAACCGACCGATACGTCATATTTGCTTTACCCCGGCTATTCGCTTGAAGAAAGCTTCAGGCCGAGGGCCGGAGTATGCCTGTATGTTCGGTCGGACGTCGGCTGTCGCCGTCTGCGCTGCATGGCGTCCGCCCTCCTTCTCCACCCTGTGGGTGCACGACGACCTCGGCTCCAAGAGTCGGGTTTACGTGTGCCTTTACAGGTCACACGACGGGGACGTAGAGACAACTCAGTTATTTAATTATATTAGCCAAGCGACAGACGACGCAAAGGAGCAGTTTCCAACAGCTGAGTTGGTAGTTCTGAGGGACTTAAACGCACATCACGAGTTGTGGTTGGGCTCGTCCAGGCCTGACTATGCGGGCAGGACTGCTCATGCATACGCTTTAGCGAATGGCTTGACACAGCTGGTGGACTAGCCTTCCAGGATCACACATGTGGCGGGTCATGCACCCTCTCTGCTGACGAGTCACCCGACCGGGTATAAAGTGACGGTTGGTGCTCCCCTAGGTACCTCCGATCACTGCCCGGTTGGGACGTCAATTCCTTCGGCTTTGCCTCCACGTCCCGTGAAGATCAAGCGCAGGGTCTGGCATTTGGTCGGCAGATTGGGATGGTATGCGAGATTACTTCGCATCCATCCCTTGGCGGCAGCGCTGCTTTGATAGAAAGGATCCTTCAGCGAGTGAGGACGCCATTGCTTGCGAGATCAGAATAGGAATGGAATACTACATTCCTTTCTCTGAGATCGCAGAAAAGTGCTGAGGACGCTCTTGGTTCAATCGTGCATGAGGCAATGCTATTAGCAAGAAACAGCCGGCGTGTCGAGCTTGGATCGGGGGTCGCGCTACGAAGGATCCTAACCTCAAGTCACTAAAAGAGCGGATGATCGATTTATTGGCAGACCTCTTCGCGGCTAATTCGAGACTCGACGATTGCAATGCTCATTTACCACATACGCTGCCCGGTTGCGGTCAATGCCTGATATTCAAATCAGGCATTATGATGTGCGGCGTGTGCTGCAGTCTCTCGACGTCCGGAAGGCTAGTGGTCCTGATAGTATCCCAGCGCAAAAGTGTGTTCTTAAAAGTGTGCAGCGGAGCTGTCTCCTGTACTGTCGCGCCTATACCGATCGTCCTACCTCTCAGGTGTTGTACCTGAATTGTGGAGGGAGGCCAATGTGCATCCGATTCCCAAAAAGGGTGATCGGTCAGACACTAACAATTATCGCCCATTCGCCATAACCTAGGAGCGGCCGGGAATGGAGCACTGCTCTCATCTATGGGACGGTTTCTAAGTACCTACTCGATGCCTTGGAGTGAGGAGCCATCCGCATTGTGAATTATGCGGATTATTTTAACGGTAGGCAGCGGCTTTGCTGTGCCCTGGCATTGCAGAAGTCTATGGACGGCGGTGACTACTTACCATCAGGTGGCCCGTCTGCTCGATTATGTGATGATTTAAAACTAACATTTTCAGACTGTTTTTTGCCTAAGCTATCTCAAAAATATATTTTTAGATTTTGGGCCTCGTTCACCACCCGCAAGTAAAGTGTCAAGTAGGCTCATCGCCAGTTAAAGTCACCCGTAATTGCACGTGTGAATTTCACGACGTCCGAGTAGCGCTCATCTTATGATTAAACTGTCCAGTAACTTACTTGCGACTTCGTTTACCAATTAACGTGTTTACTTGACGGTATTGAGTGAGCAGTAATTTTTACTACTATTGTCATTTTTGTACGTAGATACCATCAGCGATTGTTATATTTTGTGCATAAAATGGATTTATTAGATTTAATTGATCATCACTTAGATGAATTAGAACATTCTTCGATGCAACAGATACCGAGGATTCGTGTATTTAGGTTCCGTTTTGATTATTTTACGGATCTAGGCGAAACTGATTTATTTGCTAGATTTCGACTATCAAAATATGCCGTGACTCAAGTGCATAACACGATAAAACGTAAAATAGCCCCAAAATCACAAAGGTGAATGGTCTTTGATTTATTTATTATAAGTAATATCATGATAAATTACGTAGACGAATGTATTAACGTTTTATATTTTGTTTATAAAAGAACCTTTATTTCAGAAATCAAGCAGTTTCAACAGAAACAAGCCTATTGTTAACATTAAGGTATCTCGCTACTGGATCGTACCTAATAAGTGCAGCTGATTTTTGTGGTGTCAGTCCACCCACAGCGAGTCGTATAGTCGTAATCGTATTACTGCAGCTATTGCTCAATTACGCCCAAATAAACTCATTTGCAAAAAAAACGGTCACCTAAGCAATGAACCATTTCGAATGTTACTATTGGTTTGTTTGATAATTATAGGTAGTTTTACTTTCACAATTTTGTAAATTAATAAGCAAATAATCGTTTTCGTCAGTATTATCATAAAATTTTGATAAAATTTATGGGTTTTAATGCTAAAGTTCACTAGTAGTGTATGCTCGCTAGTAGTGCATATGCTCGTGAAGTAAAAGTTAACAAAGATTTTTGTTTGTTTTTCTTTAATAAAGTAAAAGCAGATAAATGTTTAGTATCGAGTGTGACCCCCTCTAGCTGAAATCACAGCTTGAATTCGTCTGGGTATGCTAGCGAGGATATCCCGGATACTTGCTTGCGGAATACGTTCCCACTCCGCGGTAATCACATTCTTCAGCTCTCTGATGGTCTGCGGAGCCGGTTGTACTGATCTCACGCGTCGTTTCAGAACGTCCCAGACATGCTCTATAGGATTGAGGTCGGGACTTCGAGCTGGCCAATCCAAACGACGAATGCCGACCTCTTGCACATACGCTTCCACATCGCCAGACCGGTGGGCGCGAGCGTTGTCGTCCATAAAAATGGAGTCTTCGCCTAAAGCAGCCAATGCGGGTTGTGCATGACGAATTAGAACTTCCGTTATGTATCGATGTCCAGTCAGTGAGCCGTTTTCAATGAAGACTAACTCTGTACAATCCATTGAATTTATTCCTGTCCAAAACATAACAGAGCCCCCACCATAAGGTGTGATTTCTTCAAAACAAGCCTCTGCAAAGCGTTCTCCTCGTCTTCGTAGCACTCGCCGACGTCGATCTTCACCGAACAGAGATATCCTGGCTTCATCGGAGAACAATACCCTATTCCAGTCTTCTTGAGTCCATGACTCACAATTTCGAGCAAACCTAAGCCTGGCAACTCTGTGCTCACGGAGTAGGTAACTTAGGGCCGCGGGCCGGGCGATGACTGCGTATATTGGCCGCGGGCCGGGCGATGACTGCGTATATTGGCCGCGGGCCGGGCGATGACTGCGTATATTGGCCGCGGGCCGGGCGATGACTGCGTATATTGGCCGCGAGAAGCCTCGTCCTGACCGTCCATAGACTAATATGCACATTTCTTACTTCTTCGAGGTTGTTCTTAAGGTCCATATACGAACACTTGCGATTTCTCAATGCGCGACTCACAAGAAAACGATCATCCCGTGGTTGGGTACATGGTTTTCTTCCAGAACCAGGCCTTCTCTCGACGGAACCGGTGTCTTGATACCGCTGCCAGGTCCTTTGAACCGTCGAGCGACTCACACTTAGCCTCTGAGCCACGAAGCATTGGCTGCAACCCTCTTCGAGCAGCGCAATAATTTTGGTAGCTTTTACCACTTTCTCTAACATTATTGAGACAGCTAAACAGCAATAAATGAAGCTTTGACAATTAAGAATATGATAAATTCATAAAAATTGACTAAAAGTTATGAAAACCGATATTATCTTTCGGAACTTCGCACCAAAAATGTAGGATAAAAAGTGGTTTTCTGTAAAAACGAGCATCAAACGAAAATTAAAATTTAGAACGTACTGTTTTAAACACCACGGCATTTTTAAAACCGGCCAGTAACATGTACCTACAAATGATTGAAATCATTTTGGTACCGTATTTTTTTAAAGAAGAATTAAAATCAAAACCGCTCGTTTTTTTGCAAATGAGTGTATAATAAAGTTCCCTGATGACTTAAGTATACTCAAAGGTTTTTATAAAATAGCAAGATTCCCTAGGGTTATAGGAGCTCTAGATTGTACTCATATTACAATAAAGTCACCTGGTAAGTACAAATGTATTTTTTTAAACTTGTGATGTTGATGTAGAAAAAAATAACTATATTTAATTAAGGACCTCATACAAGTTTCACATATTATATTCATATTTCAGGAGGCGAGTCAGCTGAAAATTACAGAAACAGAAAGTCAAATTTTTCAATAAATGTTCAGGTGGTCTGTGACAGCCAATTAAAATGCTTAGATATCGTAGCACGATGGCCAGGGTCTGTTCATGATCAGACAATATTTAATAATTATTTTCTGAACCAAAGATTTGAAAGTGGGCAATTTGGAGATGGCTTTCTTCTTGGAGATAGTGGGTATGAGTTAAGACAATACCTCTTGACGCCATTCTTAAGTCCATCATCCCTGGCAGAAAACTTATACAATGAATCACACATACAGACAAGGAATACAATTGAAAGATGGTTTGGGAGTGTGCAAAAACAGGTTTCCTGTCCTTAGGCGACAGATAACATTAAAATTGGAACGAGTACAAGCTATAATAGTTGCCTGCTTTGTACTACACAATATTGCAATTGATTTAAATGACCGAAACTTTGGTGACAACTTCAACTTGTGTAATGAGGCACAGACTCGTGAAGAAATTCCAGCCCAGAGCCAACTGGATGCTGAAGCTAGGAATAGACTGGTGCAGGAATATTTTTTACCATTATACAATAATAATAGAACATAAATAAAAGAAATTATATAATTTTTAACCGACTTCAAAAAAAGGAGGAGGTTCTCAATTCGACTGTATGTTGCTTTTTTTTTTTTTTTTTTTTTTTATGTTTGTTACCTCGTTTCTCTGTACTGTGTGAACCGATTTCGACCATTCTTTCTTTGATTGAAAGCTGGTGCTTGTCATTTGGTCCCATAAAAATATGGTGAAGATCTGATGAATATCTTCGGAGCTGGAGAGGGTAACTCCTTAAAATTAAGTAGTATTCCAGTGGTTCTTTTTGCATTACGTTCATTATAAAAGTTAAGTTTCAGTGAGAGAGGGTAAAAGGGGTGGGGGTGAGGGAGGGGGGTGATAAAATTAAAATACACGTAAATTCTAATATCTTCAGCAGCTTTTAACCGATTTTATATAATTTACCACTAAAAAGCAAAAAATAAATTATTACTTTTTAAATAAAAATTAAACCGCCTTCAAAAAAACCCAGACACAACTAAAAAGCAAAAAATAATTGGTTACATTTAAATCAATTAGTTATATGCAATTTAAATCAATTATTTGGAGTCGGTGCCAGCCAAAACATGGAAAAAACAGAATAATCAGGCATACAAAAAAACATAAAATTGATCCAGACTTGGTTTTTATAAATCTAAAAGTAAAGAAAACAACACCGGCACCGACTCCAAAAATAATTGATTTAAATTGCATATAACTAATTGATTTAAATGTAACCAATTATTTTTTGCTTTTTAGTTGTGTCTGGGTTTTTTTGAAGGCGGTTTAATTTTTATTTAAAAAGTAATAATTTATTTATAATTCTTTTCTTAATTTTAGATTTCAATTTATACTCCTCTTCCTTCCATTTGCGTTCCTTTTCTTCAAACTCCCAAACCTTCTTTCTTTCTGCTATTTCTGCTTCAAAAAAACTTTTTTGGAGTTGAACTAACTCCAACTTGGCTTGAGTCAGCTCATCAAATAGTGTTTTTTTCTGTACATTACCTATAAAGAAACAATAAAAGTAAAACTAAGTTGAGAAATAAATTTATTTATTTATAGGGTCATCAACGTAATGTACACTAACAAAACCGAATACAAAATCAATAATAATTATTAAAGCTAAATGTAATTACAATTACATATGACCACAGCATGCGAAGTTATGAACAACTTAAGAATTTATTAATTAAATAATTTAAAATGAAGAAGAATACAAAATGCAATAATAATATAATAATTTAACTACAAAAATAATCAATAAATAATCAAACCCAAAAATTTAGTAATAGTCAATTTAAAAAAAACATAAACAATCAATAACATAAAATAATAGTATTGCAAGTTATAATTAAATAGTAATTGTATAGTGGTTAATACTAACTATATATCTTACCAATGAGTGCAGGACGCTTCCTTGATTTCAAATTGCCTATACTAGTGACATCCCACTTTTTATTCGCTGACGTTGGAGTTAGTACACATTTCCCACTTGGAGTACCATACAAAGCTTTGAAACAAAAATATTGATATGTACATAAATACATTATTTAAAAAATATATATATCTTATTTTAAACATCTCACATTGTATTTGTTGATGTAGTTGAAGTTAGAACAGATTACTCACTTGAAGTAAATAATGAAATATATTATTATAATGCAGTCAGCAGCGATAGCCTAATTGGTTGCGGTACGGACTGCCAAGACGAAAGTCGTAGGTTCGAAACCCAAGTGGCATACACCTCTGACTTTTCTAAAGTTATGTGTGTATTAAAATGTTAATTATCGCTTGCTTTAATGGTGAAGGAAAACATCGTGAGGAAACCTGCATATCTGAGAATATTTTAAAGGTATGAGAAGTCTGCCAACCTGCATTAGGCCAGTGTGGTGGACTAAGGCCTAACCCCTCTCATTAGTAGAGGAGGCCCGTGCCCAGCAGTGGGACAATGTTTAATACAGGGCTAGTATATAAAAAAAAAATATTATAATTAGTATGTACCTATATATATTTATTTAAAGTTTTATGAAAGAGATAACTTATATACTATATGTTCTTAATGGATACTCCTAAAAGGATGGTTGAAGTTCAGAAATGAAAAGTACTATTATAAAAATAATATCAAGACATACCATTCTCATTATTTAAATGAAGTTGTTTTTCTTCACGTTCTACACTAGTACTGGTTTCACTCTCATTTGTAACAACTATTACAACTTCTGCAAAATAGTACAGCATTAGAATATGATTTATTTTTAACCGACTTCAAAAAAAGGAGAAGGTTTCTTCAAAAACAATTCATCGGAATATTTTTTTTTATGTATGTTACCCGATTACTCGAAGACGCCTAGACCGATTCCAGAAATTCTTTTTTTGTTTAAAAGTGTATACTTCCCAGGTGGTCCCATTGGCACCAAGTCAGGATCTGATGATGGGATCTCAGAAAAATCGAGGGAAACCTTAAAATTTTATAGAGGCGCATAATTTGTTTTTCATTGAAGTCGGTGTACTTTTTATGAATTAAAAAAACTTTTACTTATAACACAATAGATACTATTTTTATTCTTTAAATTTAATATTAGCAGTTGCATTTAGTAGCCTCACCTTCTATCACCTCATTCTCAGTGTCAGCAGGTAATGGTGGTATTGCAATGGATTCTTCCATCTTAGGAATATCAAAGGCATCTGTAATAAATCATATATATATATATATTTTTTCTATAGCCTATTTTATGTCCCAAAGGCCTCCCTCTTCCTTTTCCACTCCTCTCTGTCATCAGCCATATTGCGCCATTGCTTACAAAAAGAATCCAGGTCGTCCCTCCATCGCATTCTGGGCCTTCCACATCTTCGCCGACCGTCGTGTGGTATCCAGTCAGTAGCAATTTTTCTTAAAACATTTAAAAAATCAGTATTTCTTACAATAGTTGACTGCAAGTATGGCGGTGGTATAGTGATTCTGTATTACTATTGTTGCATATAGTATTGTGAGCTCAATACACCCTTATGAATAAATATTTGTGTGAGACAGATATTTGTATGAATTTGCGTGTACTTTCTGTCCATTAATAATCGTATGTCTCTGTAAATATAGGATTTGTATTTTAATTCAGGCAGTGTCATTTTTCAATAAGTAAACAAAATTACCTTGACTTTCTTGGGTTTGTGGTAACATATCGGAGTCGTAAATACTTTCCAGGCCATCGGTACTTAAAGCGATCATCGCTTTAATTTGTTGTTCGATATTATTTAGTGGAGGTGCTGTGTTTCTTCCTCCTCCAGTACGATAAAGTTCCGAGCGTATTATTGCAGACTTTTTTCTAACCGTACGTTTCAGGCCCTCGAATTTGAACTTGAGAGTTCTGGTCGATCTGAATGTGCCTCCAGATCGAGCATTAAATTCATTTTTAATGCATTCCGACGCAGCTTCTTTCTTTTTCCATGTCGTAGCATCACATAATTTATTTTCTAACACTGGTATTTTATACTAAGCGATACCAAAATATCTCTTTCTTGCATAGTAAAGTTTGCACTTTCTCTTTTAACTTTATGCATTACCAAAAATATGTTCAACTATTTATGATGACAACCATTATTACTTTTTAAATAAAAATTAAACCGCCTTCAAAAAAACCCAGACACAACTAAAAAGCAAAAAATAATTGGTTACATTTAAATCAATTAGTTATATGCAATTTAAATCAATTATTTTTGGAGTCGGTGCCGGTGTTGTTTTCTTTACTTTTAGATTTATAAAAACCAAGTCTGGATCTATTTTATATTTTTTTGTATGCCTGATTATTCTGTTTTTTCCATGTTTTGGCTGGCACCGACTCCAAATAATTGATTTAAATTGCATATAACTAATTGATTTAAATGTAACCAATTATTTTTTGCTTTTTAGTTGTGTCTGGGTTTTTTTGAAGGCGGTTTAATTATTATTTAAAAAGTAATAATTTATTTTTTGCTTTTTAGTGGTAAATTATATAAAATCGGTTAAAAGCTGCTGAAGATATTAGAATTTACGTGTATTTTAATTTTATCACCCCCCTCCCTCACCCCCACCCCTTTTACCCTCTCTCACTGAAACTTAACTTTTATAATGAACGTAATGCAAAAAGAACCACTGGAATACTACTTAATTTTAAGGAGTTACCCTCTCCAGCTCCGAAGATATTCATCAGATCTTCACCATATTTTTATGGGACCAAATGACAAGCACCAGCTTTCAATCAAAGAAAGAATGGTCGAAATCGGTTCACACAGTACAGAGAAACGAGGTAACAAACATAAAAAAAAAAAGCAACATACAGTCGAATTGAGAACCTCCTCCTTTTTTTGAAGTCGGTTAAAAATTAAGTTTTAACGAACGCGGGACGAGTGATTTTTTTTTCGTTTTCCCCTTGTAATGGGAAGGCAAGGGTTCCAGCCCATACAGACTCGTCAAACGTGTATATGATGTCTTTTTCCCAGTGAGGCCTAAGCCAAGTCTTCAATTTTATCTTTCAATATAGGTTTTTTTTTTTCAATAAGGCCTAAGCCAAGTCTTATTTATTTTTACAATATATGTTTTTATTTTTTCCTAAGGCCTAAGCTAAGTCTTCGTTATATTTCATTTATCCAATTTTTATTTAATTCTCCGGCCGAAGCCACGTCACGTCCTTAAATGTCCGTTATCTCACTTCAATCAAGCCATTTATTTATTCCTTTATCAAAAGAATTTATCATGAATTCTCCGGGCGATGCCACGTCTCTTATTCCCGCCATTCTCCATTCCTTTCCCATAGGTTTCTTATGTTGTTCAAATAATGTCTTCAGTATAAAATCTTCACTCTTTATTAACAAGGCTTTAATTAAGCCATTTATTTATTCATTGTCGTCACATTTCACTGATTTTACACTCGGTTCACATTTACAAACGACGGAAAGCGCGGGAACGTCTTTTCTCACTCAGACGTTCCCGCGCTCTCCCGCGGGACGAGTGAAATTTGACGTAATATTGAACGAACGTGACGTATGATTTGTTAAATCATTCACTCAACCAGTAAGTAGTTACTTGAAGCTTAATTTTCGTTCGTGAAATTGACAGAAGATACTCGTAACTTTTAGTTGCCACTTATCTTTAATCAGAAGTAACTAATAGACACTTTACTTGGAGATGGTGAACGAGGCCCTTAGTCTCTTAGAGAATAAAATACCCTTTTGAATGTATGGGGGATGCTGGGATTGCGTGGAGAAGAAACTCAATGACCAGATCGATAAAGTAGCAGTATATTGCTCAGACCAGGTTACAATACTTTTGACGTCAAAAATATACTATATGACGCCTTGCAGTCCCGTTGTTCTTTCTTCAGGAGTCCAGGGTTCCCGTTCTTCAGTCTTCCCGTTCTTGAGGCTTCCCGTTCTTCCAATATTCCCGTTTTTCTTGCTTGACTTTTCTTCTTGTTGCTGGAGCGATCTCGGAGCGAACTGATTTTCGGTGGCCCGGGGCGTTTCTTTTATTTCGTTTCCGGGCGTCTCGGGCGCGCTCGCGCAGCTCGGGGTCAGCCATGGGACGAGTGCGCGCTCGGCCAATCAGAGCGCGCGCCGGACGCCGCGGATGTCGCCGGGGAGCCTTGATGCAGAGGTGTGCGGGCGGCGAGGTGACGGCCGCGATGATTCGGCCAATCCGCGCTCAGCCGCAAAATGTCGCACCTTGATGTTCGCTAATAATTTACACAAAACACGATAATAATAATAACTAATTATAACTATTTACATTATATACAAGATACATGGCTTGATCCTGTACATTCTCCCGCCGTGCATCGTCACTCTTTGGGTGTTGACGATGCATTTTAATTGGGTACAGGATCAGTCTTCTCCATTGGGAGAAGTATAAGTTTCTTCGTCGGACGCCGCAAGATACCTCCTCTGGTGGCGACGTCGACCGCTCGTACGATGCCATCGGGTCCGGGATGAGTTGCGTGGATGCGTCCTCGTATCCACATGTTGCGTGGTAGGTTCCCGTCTATGATCTGCACCAAATCTCCGACTTGTATCTCGGGGCCTTTTCCGTGTGAGTCTCTTCTATTCCTGAGTTCCGGTAGGTACTCCTTCAGCCATCGCGACCAGAACATGTCGGCGAGACGTTGTGAAGCGCGCCAGCTGCTCCGCAGGTTCAAGTCCCGGTCGTTGAACGTTCCTGGGGCTGTGTTTCCGACTGGTCCGCCCAGGAGGAAATGGTTCGGGGTGAGCGCCTCCGGATCCTCGGGGTCCACTGACACGTGAGTCAGTGGTCTGCTATTCACCGTATGTTCTGCTTCGGCGAGGAGTGTATGTAGAACCTCTTCCGCGGGATGCCTCTCGTGTAGTACCGTCGCGAGAGCAGTCTTGACGGAGCGTACCATCCGCTCCCATGCGCCTCCCATGAACGGCGCACCCGGTGGGATGAACCGCCAATCTATGATTTTCCTGGATGCTTCCTTTTCTGTGGCTGCAAAGAGGGCATGTCTGAGTTCCTTTTCAGCTCCGTGAAAGTTAGTTCCGTTGTCGGACCAAATCTGCTTCGGTACCCCTCTGCGTGCGATCATCCGTCGGAGCGCCATAACCGCTGAGTCGGCGCTAAGTGACTGCACTAGCTCTAAATGTATAGCGCGTGTGGTGAGACAGGTAAACAACGCCACGTACCTCTTTTGATGCGTTCGACCTACAGTGATGCTGAGAGGGCCGAAGTAGTCTAGACCTGTGTACGTGAATGGCCTCTGGTGATGTGCTAGGCGGCCATGTGGTAGGTCTCCAGTCATGGGTTGCGGTGGAGATGCTGTCCTCATGCGGCACCGTACACATTGTCGTATGATGTTCTTGACCGTAGGTCGTAGACGGAGTATCCAGTGTCGTTGTCGGCACTCGTTAGTTGTTGCTTCGGCTCCTGCGTGATGTAGTCGACGGTGTTCATGTTCAATCCACAGCCTAGTCGCTCGGTGGTCGCCGTCTATCACCAGGGGGTTCTTCAGCTCATCAGAGACCTCCAACGCTGCTCCTATTCTGCTTTTTAATCTCAGCTGTTGGTCGGATAGTTCCACGCTCAACTTGTAGAGACGACTATCGCGGGGGACCTGATTTCCTTTTTTAAGTTCTTCAACCTCCTTTTGGAAGGAGTCTTCCTGTGAGGCCTGCCAGATCAGGGCTTCAGCACGTCGTTGTAGCTCTGCGGGAAGATAAAGGTAGCGGTCGTCGTTAGTAAACACTTTGACAGTTTTCAACGGTCGTGTCGTGTTTTTGGCGTATTGCCAGTTCGGGTCGCGGGTTCGATTCCGCGCGGTCCTCTTGTGGTTGACTCGCTGTTTAATAGCTTGTTTGAATACCTCAATGGCGTGTAGTATCCTCGCTGTTGCTCGCAAATATCTCGACCATTTCGAGAATCGGTTGACGTCCGGTAATGCCGCGTTGAGGCTTCGCGGTCGTTGACCCCCGATGACCGCGTATGTCCGCTCTTCCCCGGTCGGTGTCACTGTGCTCCTGTTATCCGCCGGCCACGACTCCGGACTTTTCTGTAAAAAGTCGGGACCGTTGAACCAACGATGGCCTTGGTGGAAGTCGTCCGGTACGTCTCGGGTGGCGTCGTCAGCCACGTTTGACTTGGTCGGTACCCATCGCCATTCGCTGCTCTTGCTATGTTCCTCGATGGCGGCCACACGATGAGCGACGTACGCTTTGTAACATCTAGACCCTGTCCTGATCCATGTCAGGGTCGTACGGCTGTCCGTCCAGTAAATGGTTGCGTCGGGCTTCCTCTCGTGGGCGTCCTTCACAGCTGTTGCCATGTGAGATCCGAGTACTGCAGCTTGTAGTTCCATTCGCGGTATTGATGTTACCTTCAGTGGTGCGACCTTGGCCTTGGCGGTGACGAGAGTTACGCTGACCCGTCCTTGATCATCCACGGCGCGCCAGTACAGCGCCGTCGCGTATGCGGATTCACTGGCATCCGTGAAGACGTGTAGTTGGAGAGACACTGCTGCGCTGTAACTTGGGTAGCTTCTTGGTATAGATACGGCGCTTAGGTTTCGTAATTCCACTAACCATTTAGTCCAGTCGGCTGCCAAGTCGTCATCGATGTTCTCGTCCCACGCAGTTCCTCTTCGCCAGACTTCCTGTAGAATCTGTTTGGCCCTGATCGTGATCGGTGATACGAGGCCAAGTGGGTCGAAGAGCGACATTACTATCTTCAATGCTTGCCGCTTGGTGGGTGTCGCGTTGTTCAGGATTGCCGATGGAATGCGAGCTAGGTCCAAATTGAAGGCGAGTCTGTCGTTCTTCGGTTGCCATATGAGCCCGAGTACCCTCTCGGTTTTCTCGGCTCCTTTTAAGTCGACAGTAGGTTCGAGTTCAGTGACCTCGTCGAGAGTCTGTAGTAACTCCGCCGAGTTCGAGGTCCATTTTTTCAATTCGAACTTAGCCTCTCGATGAATGTCGCGCACTTGCCGCGTGACTTTTGCCGCCTGTTCGAGGGATTCGAAGCTGTCTAAGTAGTCATCCATGTAGTGCTTGTTCCTTATGGCTTCGACTGCCTCCGGGTGTTCGTGTCGGTGCTTCTCCGCGTTGAGATTCATCACGAAGATTGCCGTGGCTGGCGAGCTTGATGCCCCGAAGATCAGCGACTTCATGCGGTACTGCTGAGGTGGGTGATCGTCTCTCCTGTCCCCTCGCCATAGGTACCTTAGTGCGTCCCTGTCTTGTTCTTGAAGTTCTACTTGCATGAACATTTCTGTGATGTCAGCTGTCACGGCGATCGGGTGTTGTCGGAACTTCATGATGACCCCCGGAAGGGGTTGAAGAAGGTCCGGTCCAGTCAGAAGCTGGTCATTCAGCGACGTTCCCCTTGTCTTCGCGGCGGCGTCGTGGACAACTCTGAGTTTGTCCGGCTTCATTGGATTGAAAACCGCGAAGTGTGGTAGGTACCAGGTCCTCTTGTTTGAAGTCGGAGGTACGGGTTCGGCGTAACCCTTCGTCACCAAGGCTTCCATTTGTTCGTTATATTTCTGCTTCAACTGAGGATTCTGGTCCAACTTCCGTTCTATTGTGTGAAGTCTTCTTAAAGTGTTGTCGTAATTGTTCGGCATGACAACATCTTCCGACTTCCAAAGCAGGGCTGTTTGATATCTGCCCTCTGGGGTCTTTTTTGTGCGCTTCTCAAGGATCCTTAAAGCCTTTTCACCCGGGTCGCTGGCGGGTCGTCTGGGGTTGATGTAGAGGTTGTCCATCGTGATGAACTCTCTTATCATCTCCTCCAGATGGTCATCTGTCGTGATATGCTTCACGAAATTGACCCTGTGACCCAGCGTACGAGTGTGACCCCCGTGAACTACCCAACCAAGCGGCGTCAATGACGCAACAGGTTGGTTTCTCCTGCCCGTACGTACGTCCGTAGCGAGGAGGAGGTGCCAATTATCTTGGCCTATTAATATCTTCGGTGCCGCCTCACTCGGTTGTATTTCTGCCAGGATACTCTTCAGGTGTTCACACTCTTCAATGGCTTCTTTCGGGACGCGTTGGGCTGCTAGCTTGAGGTCGTTGACGGTGCGTGCCTGGATCCGATCTTGATGTTGATTAGCCCCTCTAATCTGGAAGTTAACTCGGCGTGACTGTAGGTCGCTTCCGGATTCCCCGTTGTACGTGATGATGTGGAGAGGTTCGTCTGGACCGTCGGCTCCTATTTTCTTCGCCAACTCTTCGTCGATGAGAGTGACGGTCGATCCGTCGTCCAGAAGAGCTAAGGTATCCGCAGCTCCCGCCGGTCCAGAAATGTGTACCGGTACGATCTTGAGGAATGAGACCTTGGGCGTCCACGCTGAGTTGACATGTTCATCTTCCTTTGGTTCGGGGTTCTCTTCCTTCTTGATTTGTTTCTTAACCGAGTGAAGGAGTTTGTGGTGAAGATGAATGCATCCGTCGGTTTCGCACTTCTTAGGCTTGCAGCTATGTTGTTTCGATCTGAAACGCAGGCATCTGAAACATAAGCGGTGTTTCTTTGCGATATCCCATCTCGCATCCGTACTCGCATCCTTGAAACGCGTACATTCTACGATGCTGTGACCCTGTTGACTACAGAGGCCACAGTTTGACTTGTAATTTTCGCTGACGGTGTGTACTCGTTGTCGGCGTTGGCCCTCCGTGTTCGTTTTGCTGAGACTTCGTTCGGTAATAGGTTCGGGTTGGGCGAACGGACTACACATTTCCGCTTCCCGCTGTATGAACCGACCGAATTTCAGCAGATCTGGTTCTTCCTTTGGCTGTGTGGCGGCGAATTCGTACCACTGCCTCTTGAGGGTTGGCGTCAGCTTCTCTGTCATGTTCTTAGTTACTTCTGGGTTGTATAGGTAGAAGACGCAGTTGAGTGCCTGTAAAGTGCCTATTGTGTTTTCTACCTTTGTGGCGAAGGTGCAGAGTTCCCGCGGCGATTCGGTGAGACGCGGTAAGGTTCTGAGGCGGTCAATCTCTGCCATGGCTATGGAGTCGGGACGTCCAAACCGCATCTCTAATGTCTTCATGACATTGTTCGGGTCCGCGTTCGTGATCAGCAATCCTTGCACTGCTTCCTTCGCTGTCCCTCGAAGGCTTCTGCGTAAGCGGGACATGTTTTCTATGCTAGTGAAGTGGTGCGCTGTCTCGAGGTAGGCGGCGCGATATGTCAGCCAGTCTTGATGAGCCCCGTTGAAGCTGGGAAGTTCTGTATACTTCAACGGTTGACGATGGTGCGCAGCTTGGACTGCACTGGTGATGGCTGACGCGAGTTCTTGCAGATCCGTCCGCGATTGCCGGACGGTGACGGCTCCATCTTCAGTCGGATGGTTTACCTGTTGTGGTTGCGCTGCCCCAAAGTTCGGTTGCCAGGATGCGGCGGTGATCACTGGCGGAGGTGGCGGTGCAAACCCGATGTTCGATTGCCAGGACACGGCGGTGGTCACTGGCGGAGGCGGCTGCGCAGTCCCAAAGTTCGGTCGCCATGATGCGGTTGCGGTCACTGGCGTAGGTGGCTGCGCAGGTCCGAGGTTCGATTGCCAGGACGCGGCGGTGGTCACTGGCGGAGGCGGCTGCGCAGTCCCGAGGTTCGGTCGCCAGGATGCGGCTGTGATCACTGGCGTAGGCGGCTGCGCAGGTCCGAGGTTCGATTCCCAGGCTGCAATGTTTCCTGGTGGTTCAGCTCCCGTAGTGTGTACTGGAAGTGCGGTGGGCGGTCCCTCTGTTGACGTTGCTGGCTGTGGATGAGGATGAGAATGAGACGTTGACGGTTCGATTGCAGAGAGACGCAATAATGGCGGGGGTGCGGCAGTGACTCCCGCCGGTGCAGACGCCGGTGTGTCCCAGGATGCGGCAGTGATCGCTGGGGCAGCAGGTTCGGCCGGCGGCTGTGTAACTATATGCGCCTCTGTTGCTTGGTGAGGCTGGCTGTCTATGGCGAGTAACCGGCTGTTCTCTAGCCAGCTGTGTACGCGCTGTTCCTGTTCAGCCTCGGTGACAACAGAGCTCATGTCGTCTTCATCCGATTCCGCTTCTATTTCGGCAATGCGGGCGGCGGCTAGCTCGATCTTTAACTGGACGAGTTCGGCCTTAGCTTGTGCCAAGCGGCGTGTTCTTGAGGGATTCTTGCTCCTTGTTGAACGGGCTTGACTTCGGCTCGGTGATTTGCGGTGTTCTGTGACGATGCTTTTTTGATCTTCCGGCGCAGGTCTTGAGGCGGGCGGTGTTCTCAATACCGCCGTTGAGCGTTCCGTGGCGGTCGCGGTGGCGGTAGCGGTACCGGAGGTGTCCGTGGTACCGGTGGCCTCAGTCGTAGTGCCGGACGTACCAGTAACCTCGGTCGTGGTACCGGAAGTACCCGTGACCTCAGTCGTGGTGTCCGTCGTCATCGTCGCCGAAGCAGTTCTGCGCCCTACCGATCTAGTCACTGGCATCTTTCTCCACGTAGATCCGGCTCGAAGGACCAAGACGATATGGGGGATGCTGGGATTGCGTGGAGAAGAAACTCAATGACCAGATCGATAAAGTAGCAGTATATTGCTCAGACCAGGTTACAATACTTTTGACGTCAAAAATATACTATATGACGCCTTGCAGTCCCGTTGTTCTTTCTTCAGGAGTCCAGGGTTCCCGTTCTTCAGTCTTCCCGTTCTTGAGGCTTCCCGTTCTTCCAATATTCCCGTTTTTCTTGCTTGACTTTTCTTCTTGTTGCTGGAGCGATCTCGGAGCGAACTGATTTTCGGTGGCCCGGGGCGTTTCTTTTATTTCGTTTCCGGGCGTCTCGGGCGCGCTCGCGCAGCTCGGGGTCAGCCATGGGACGAGTGCGCGCTCGGCCAATCAGAGCGCGCGCCGGACGCCGCGGATGTCGCCGGGGAGCCTTGATGCAGAGGTGTGCGGGCGGCGAGGTGACGGCCGCGATGATTCGGCCAATCCGCGCTCAGCCGCAAAATGTCGCACCTTGATGTTCGCTAATAATTTACACAAAACACGATAATAATAATAACTAATTATAACTATTTACATTATATACAAGATACATGGCTTGATCCTGTACAGAATGTTAAAAAACGAACAATACTAGGTGTTGGATTACAAGCCTTCTTATTATTCGACAGTCTCCGTGGCGCAGTTGGCCAGTAGCCGGCTTTGAAACGAGAGGCCGTGGGTTCGATTTCCTCACCAGGACAAATGTTTGTGTGACAGATAGATATTTGTGTCTGGGGTCTGGGTGTTGTGAGACCGTGCGTCTCTCGTAGTCCCTGATACCCACAACACCAGACTCTTATCTTAGTGTGGGGTTGGTCGTTGGATGTTTATTTATTATGATTATTAGCCGTATTATATTATGCCAAAAGCATAATATAATAGGTGGCATTCCGGCAAGTTAGTCACCTGATAGTAAGTGGAATGAACCACAAGCAACTATAATGTCAAAGAAGGAATGGACTGGGGGTTTATCATTAGTTGTGTATTAATCAGAGCACCTCATGTCTCATGTCACCTACTTACATTCAACATCAGAACCATCTTCCACAATCTCTTCATTAGTGTCACTTTCATCTTGCTTTTCTGTTTTTATAAATTCATTGTATTCTGGTATTTGTAAGGACTCTATATTGGTAACCGCCAATGAATGTACCAAGCCATGTGTCAGCCTGTCTTTAAACCTAATCTGTCTCAGGTGGAGCTGCAAAAGAAAATGCATACAATTAACCCATTTACTATTTGATGAATAATATTGAATGAGATAAATATTAGAACTGTTCGGAACTGTACTGCCCCTTATTAAAATAATCCTACTAATATTATAAATGCGAATGTTTGGATGGATGTTCGTTACTCAATCACTCTACACCGGCTTGACAGATCTGGTTGAAATTTGGCACAGAGATAGGTTATAGTCCGGAATAGCACATAGGCTACTTTTTATCACGGAAAATGTACAGTTCCTGTGGGATACTTAAGTTTTTTACAGAGCAAGGGATCAACATGATTTTTTGCATAGTGGCAGTTTAGGGACCAGACAATGACATCAGCAAATTTTTATCCCGGAAATATGTACACTTCCTATGGGATAGTAAAATATAGAAAGGTATTAGCTTAAGATGCCTCCATGGATTGTATTGCACAACTCGTATACCTTATCTTCGAAAAATAACCTCCATGCGAAAAAGTTCAACAGGGCAAAAATGTGTCTTCGTGGGAATATCACATTTTCTCCTGCACATGTCTGCTCCGTTATGGCAATGCCATGGTCGGTGACGTCATGCTGCCATTTATAAACAGCATTGAACTAATACACTAGACTTGTGTTCTATCGTGCACACTCAGATGTTGGTCACATGGAACAAGGAATGGCAAATTACAAAGAAAATGAAGGACAAGTTCTTTGGTGATGTTCAACCAGAAATACCTCCAAACCATGGTTTTTATTTTTCAAAAATTAAAACTGTTTCTATCATAATTTGTTGAATACATTAAAATCATTCTTGTACTCTGGTTCGCTTGTCCAAAAATAAAGTATGTGATCATTCACTCATCAGTGTGGTTTAGATGATGGATATCTTGACCACATCTTTTTTAGCTATCTCATTGTGCATCAGTCTTTATATGACATCCTTCCTATGGATATTCTACGTCCCACATGCATAAAAACTCTTCTGACACTTACATTTTCGGCATTTGTGTACTATATAGGTAAATTTATAGATAAGAACAAAATTAAATTATAACTTTTCAATTTTTTTTTTCTCCTCGTATATATATATTTTACTATTTATTTCACTTTTAATAAGTCCTGTGATGTGCTATTGATATCATCTCTATTCTTCAAATCATCTTGGTTTTCAAATAACAGGCTCAACAATATTTTACTATCTTTACTTAGTGTCCATAGTTTGTGTAATTTACCTCGATCCAAACATTTGTTAATTTTATAATGTGACATTGGCAAAATTGTGGAATCGTACCTCCGCAAAGAGCATTGAAACAAGAAGAAGAAGAACTAATACGGATGCATGGTCATAGTAACTCAGACATGGGTGAAAAGTATTCTGTATTGGTAAACTAAGCTCAGGAAGGAAGTCCAGATGGTGAAACTAAATGGGGCCCTCAGTCTGCTTCGAAATTGATGTATTTGTTTCAATGCGTACTAACTGCCACCCTTGGTCTTGTTAATCTTGCCTTGAACACAGACGTAAAGTTGCTAGTTTATCGGTATTTTACCGGATACATTTCGGCGAGTGTGCCTTGGAATTACATAATTTAATTCCCCCAACCCCTTTCCATCATCGGACGACAAGAGACTCGGCGAAGCGTCATCGATACATGGTTGATATTCCACCAGTGCGCACGAAGCGTTTTGCTAGTACATTTATCATGCGCACCGCTAGAGAGTGGAACTCTTTGCCGGAGTCTATATTTCCCGAAAATTATAACTTGGGTATCTTCAAGTCAAGAGTGAATAGGTATCTTCTAGGCAAGCGTGCTCCACCGTAGACCACATCATCACTTTCCATCAGGCGAGATAGTGGTCAAACGCAAGCCTATTTCGATAAAAAAAAAAAAAAAAAAAAAAAAAAAAAATCTGAAGTGTGCCATAAATCAAAATGAATATAAATTAATTGGTCATCTGCATGTACCTCACTATTAATTGGAATTTGTTGAAGCAACTCCTTTGATTTTTGTAATTTTGTGACAACTAGCTGGCAGTTCTTTAATTTGCAATAACATATGTAACATGCGAAGTATAGATTTCTGTCCTCTAGAACCTGTGGATAAAATTATATATATTAGTAATTTGAGTAATTCAAAACAACACAAATAAAAAGTTGGAAAAAAGATAACCAGTTGATTTAAACAGAAAATCATAGCTATCCTTTTAAATATTGAGATGAGTACAAATGTACAGATAGATAGATAGATAACTCTTAATTGCACACCAACATAATAATATTACAACAAGAAACCTTAAAACTAGAGTAAGTTACATCAGGCGGTCTTATCGCTAAAAGCGATCTCTGCCAGACAACCTTAATAATATGGAGATAAATGAAAAGGGCCCGTAAAAATGAGGGGTGTGAAACACAATAAAAATGATATATATATACACATAAACATACACACACATACATGCATACATATGCATTCACGCACATAGCAATGATGTATAGTGGGAACATTTTCTCTCCCTCGCATCTAGATGCATTTGCTGATAGCATAGCCTGCTGTGTAGCTTCTTCACACTACAATGGGGTAAGGAGGTGAAGAAGCAGTGTAGTGTCAGAGTACTCAAAAACATCTGACCCAAACTCTAGACCCCTGACAAAAACCAGATGTACACTGGCTCACACCAGAATGTGACACACTTGTGTGTGCCACTATGGCCGGTTACACTCTGTGTACTGTTGTTTACTATAAACTGCTATGAAAGTCCATGATTATTTGTTCTAAGTCCGAGTTGGCACACTACATCAGTGAGTATACCAGTGATTGCGGTGCATGCTATACTTCAGGGTGCACTGTAGGACCGCCTGCATGAACATAAAACAAAGAGCACCACATCTAATGCCAAGCACTGCATACAGATAAAACAAGACTTATGTCAAATAAGGTCTAAGGTCTTGCGGTAGGCAGCGGCTTTGCTGTGCCCTGGCATTGCAGAAGTCTATGGGCAGCGGTGACTACTTACCATCAGGTGGCCCGTCTGCTCGTCTGCCTATCAAGGCACTAAAAAAAAAAAAAAAGGTCTATATTACTACAAAATCCATGTATGCTGCTCTTGAATTTGTGAAGGCTCAGATGAAAAAGGAGTGGAAAGTTAATGGACTTATCTAATTACACCTATGTCTTTCAAAGAAACTGTTAATGTATGTATTACCAGTATGTATTTTAACATTGTTATAGTAAAAACGCAGCCCTAGCCTAGTTGGTTGCGGTACGGACTGTCTAGACGAAAGTCATATGTTCGAAATTCAAATGGCATACACCGCTGAATTTTCTAAAGTTATGTGTGTATAAAATGTTAATTATGGCTTGCTTTAACGGTGAAGGAAAACATCGCGAGGAAACCGGCATGCCTGAGAATTCTTATAAGAATTTCGAAAGTATGTGAAGTCTACCAACTAAGGCCTAACCCCTCTTATTAGTAGAGGAGGCCCGTGCCCAGTGCGACAATGTTTAATTCAGGGCTAGTATTATATATTAAACTATGTGGACAGAGGCTACTCTGGTCTAGCCAGGCCGTATCGAAATTCATCGGGGATAACTAGGCTCTGCATGACAGCTCAATCTTAGGGCTAAAATATTTCAGGACTAATCTTACCTTATTTGTTAACTTTTCGTACACATATTGAACTTCCGACCCCGATATTTGATGTAATCGGACCTTGTTGGTCAGACATATTCTGCATGTTTGTAGTTCAAACATTTTTTCATGTTAATACACACAGTAATAGAACTGTATAAAATCTGTTTATCAATTATTTTAAGTATCACTGTAAAATGTAAATTATCGTATGTAGATAACAATGACGAAAAAACCTAGGGTGTGTTCCGATAACAAGTATATAACAACAAGATTTCAATATAGACAATATATCAATTCAATATTGTTTTTTTGTTTCATTTTTTTCCCTTATTCCTTTTTCCCTTGTAATGGGAAGGCAAAGGGTTCCAGCCCATACAGCCTCGTCAATCGTGATTCAATATTGATATTTGATTGATTTCAATATTGTTTTAATTCTATTTCCCTTATAGTGATAAGGATTGAAGACCATAAAACCTCGTCAATCGTATAAAGATATCATGTTTTTTTTTTCACTAAGGTCTGAATGCCAAGTCTTCATTTCATTTTTTCAATATACATGGTTTTTTTAGTAGTCCTTATGCAAGGTCTTCATTATATTTTTTAATAATTAATTATTAATTCTCTGCTCCGACTGAAGCCAAGATCCTTCCTTATAATATATCTATACTATAATATAAAGTCAGCAAAAGATGTAGTATTTTTAACTGTACAATGAAGGAAGTCAAATCAAAAATGGAAAAATGGCTAGGTAAGCTGAACTACACGATACGAAGATGTACTGAGAGGGTTCACTTAAAAATACATAACACACGCACACACAACGCTCACACACATACACACACACACACACACACCCGCACATAACACACACTTACCGTTACTATTTTTAACCAACTTCAAAAAAGGAGGAGGTTAACAATTCGTCGGAATCTTTTTTTTTATGTATGTTACCTGATTACTCGAAGACGCCTGGACCGATTCGAGAAATTCTTTTTTGTTTAAAGGGGTATATTTCCCAGGTGGTGCCATTATATGGTCGCAGATATATTTATAAATTGCTATAAATGTTTCTGTTCTTTTGAGAATTATGCTTATAGACCGCGAGACAAGCACACATTTTTTAATAAATGCTAATCGTCTTGTCGGTAAGTAAAAATTTGCATGCTGAAGGCCGGGCATTCGGACAATACCTATGTGATTAATGGTTTGAACATTCTGGTTTGCAATCGGTGCAAATGAGAGACAAAAAAATGCGCATTCGGACAAGGTGAGCTTTAAATTGCCATAGCTAAATCTAAGTCTATTAATTACTGTGTATTTTTGTGTACTTCTGGAAAACCATGGACGCTTTCCAAAATCATTAGAATGAAACAAAAAAATTCAATATTGATTGTTGTCAATTGTCATGATTTGGAAAAAATTACGATAGACAAAGCTGCATAGTGGAGAACCTTTGCCTTTTTTTATGTAAAAAAGAGATAATGAAACAAAAAAATTACAATGTTGATTGTTGTCATAGGCAGTATGGTCGATTGACTTAAGCTTGTCTTTTGGACGAATAAATTTTTGACGATTTTTGTCATTTACATTCGATTTATTTTACTGTGTGTATAAACACGAAGAGAATATAATACACTTATACATTAATAATATAATAAACATAAAAAAATGTTTGAACTACAAACATGCAGAATATGTCAGAACAGCAACGTCCGATCACATCGAATATCGGGGTCGGATGTTCAAGATGTATACGAAAAGTTAACAAATAAGGTAGGCTCTTAGTCCTGGAATAATTAGTATAAATTTCCTACGAAAATCAATGGCTCACAGTGCGACTGCGAGTGTACCAAATTGTTATTCACCCAATAACAGACAGCCTGGGCATCCTCCATCTCGTTCGCACACTGCCCGAGGCTCGAATCTCCCAACGGATGCCAGCTTGGCAATATTCTCTTCAGCATCCTCAATAGCAGTTATCAGCAAACATGCATCTTCATGGCGGCATTCTTCTGACTGCCTCGGTGGCGCATTGTAATTGCGCATGCGTTACGATTGCTGTGCTGAGGTCTCGGGTTCGATCCCCGGGTCGGGTAAAGTGATATTGGGTTTTTCTACCTAGAAATACTCAGTATTAACCCAGAGTCTGGAATTGTGCCCGGTGTGGCGATAGGCTCGCCCCCTATCACATTATGGGACCGAAATTCGTCGAAAAGTGGGTGTACTGGTTACACCTCTGCCTACCCCTTCGGGGATTACAGGTGTGAGTGTACATGTATGTATGTATGCATCTTCATGTGAGGGAGAGAAGCAGATGTTCCCACTACACATCCATTTGTACTCTTCTCTATTTAAAAGGATATCTTTCCTCTTTGAATCAACTGGTTTTTTTTTTGCTTTTTTCTATTTATGTTGTTTTACTCAAATTGCTAGTAAACATAATTTCATTCACAGGTTCAAGAGGATGGAAATCTATACTTTGCATGTTACATATGTTATTGCAAACTAAAGAACTGCCAGCGACTTGTTACAAAATTACAAAAATCAAGGGAGTTGCTTCGACAAATTCCAATTAGTGAGGTAGATGCAGATGACCAATTAATTAATTAATAATAATAATGATGTTTTGCAGGAGGTACACACCTCTCAACTTGTGACCACCAAATCTGGCAAACCAAGAGTGTGTATGAAATGGAGCAATGATATGAATCTATTTATCATGCGCACATATTACTACATTACCAGACTAGAAACAGATAAAACCATATATTGAAAAAAATGCATGATTAATTTCCATTTTAAATACTTTCATTATTTGTTATTAGTCTGTAAGCCTTCCGAATATTAAATAAATAAATAAATAAATAAATAATAATAATACCTGTATTAAACATTGTCCCACTGCTGGGCACGGGCCTCCTCTACTAATGAGAGGGGTTATGCCTTAGTCCACCACGCTGGCCTAATGTGGGTCGGCAAACTTCTCATACCTTCGAAAAACTCTCAGATATGCAGGTTTCCTCACGATGTTTTCCTTCACCGTTAAAGCAAGCGATAATTAACATTTTAATACACACATAACTTTAGAAAAGTCAGAGGTGTATGCCACTTGGGTTTCGAACCTACGACTTTCGTCTTGACAGTCGGTACCGCAACCAACTAGGCTATTGCTGCTATATATATGCTATAAATACTTGTATTGTGTGAAAATTTTTGGAAGACGATAACACCGACCATAATCCCCAATATGATCTCCACTTGGTCTAGGCCCGTGGTGTTCATTGTTTTCTGAAATTCTTTAAATTTTGAGAATAAATGTCTGTACCACAATATAATAATAATAAATAACACCCAACAGTCACCCACATAGCCCTGACCCCACACTAAGATAGGAGTCTTGTGTTGTGAGTATCAGGGACTACAAGAGACTTTTGGTCTCACAACACCCAGACCCCAGACACAAATATCTGTCTGTCACACAAACATTTGTCCCGGTGTGGGAATCGAACCCAAGGCCTCTCGGTTGACACCCGGCTACTCGCCTACTGTGCCACGGAGGCTGTCAATTTCGAGATTATGTGATATTCCCACGACAGATGCCACATGAACCATCCAGGTCTCGCATAGCCCACATCCATCCACTAGGGCATCTTCTTCAAGTCATCAATCCATCATGCAGCAGGGCCCCCACACTATGTTGCCTAAACGCAGTCGTGATTATTTTTTTTATAACCACCCGGAAATAAATGTGTAAATAAACAAATATATAAAAAAAAAAAAAAAAGAAGACAAGGGCCCTGGTTCATACCAGGGGAGAAGTGGCTTTTAAGAAAAAGAACCTCCATCTAGAACCATGCAACGGTATGTGCTAAATTTGACATTTGTTTAGCTGACGGAAACATATTAAAATAAAATGAATGTCACAAGAAACTATTATCCGCCATCATATTGACATTTGACGCATTCTTCTATATTCTATCAGTATTTAGTATTTGTTTGACATAACTATCTGTAGTCAATAAAATCAGTAAACAGTCATCATGGAAGAAACCTTCATCATCATCATCATCACATAAATTTTATTTACTTATTTAACTTTTTATTACGTGACATTGGCAAAATTGTGGAGTTGTTCCTCCGCAGAGGCCATTAAAGCAAGAAGAAGAAGAAGATGAAATATGTAGGCATGGTTGTGATGTCGCGAGAGATAGATTGTCTCTCGCTACTTGATACTTTGTAGTGTGGTCAGTTTGCTGTGTCATGATAAAAAAAACAATATATTGCATGGATCATTGGATATAAATTATATTGTGTTTTAATATACTGTTAGAAAAAATGATTATTGTACTGTCTGTATGTAATTTCCCGCTTGACCCCTCAGGGTTCTCAAATATACCTTTGAATATACAAATTCAGTTCATCTTATTCAATATCTTTCATCAAATAGTACATGAGTAAACATAATGTATTAATTTCTAAAAGTAAAATAAACCGCGATAGAATCCATAAATTTCGTTTTATTACAATGTATAATATTCGTGTAAACATAAGAAACCATTATTGTATTAATTTCTTTTGCAGATCCAGCTAAGACCTATAAATTTTTTGGACAGACTGACACATGGTTTGGTAAATTCTTTGACGGCTACCAATGTAGAGTCCTTACAAATACCAGAATACAATGAATTTATAAAAACAGAAAAGCAAGATGAAAGTGACACTAATGAAGAGATTGTGGAAGATGGTTCTGATGTTGAATGTAAGTAGGTGACATGAGACATGAGGTGCTCTGATTAGTACACAACTAATGCAAAATCCCCCAATCCATTCCTTCTTTGACATGACATATATTCATGGTTCATTTCACATATACATAGACGACAAGAGACTCGGCGAAGCGTCATCGATACATGGTTGAT
Source organism: Laothoe populi (assembly GCA_905220505.1). Taxonomy (NCBI): domain Eukaryota; kingdom Metazoa; phylum Arthropoda; class Insecta; order Lepidoptera; family Sphingidae; genus Laothoe; species Laothoe populi. The sequence goes on along the minus strand of HG992174.1, from coordinate 6,778,324 downwards.
ATTCCACCAGCGCGCACGAAGCGTTTTGCTAGTACATTCATCATGCGCACCGCTAGAGAGTGGAACTCTTTGCCGGAGTCTATATTTGCCGAAAGTTATAACCTGGGTATCTTTAAGTCAAGAGTGAATAGGTATCTTCTAGGCAAGCGTGCTCCACCGTAGACCACATCATCACTTACCATCAGGCGAGATAGTGGTCAAACGCAAGCCTATTTATAGTAAAAAAAAAAAATATTATCTGGTGAATCACGTGACCAATTGATGGCCTTATTATATTATGCAAAAAGCTCGTAACCTGTAAGCTTGTATTATAAGTTTCCTAACTTTGAATTGAATTTGTTAAATCTCTGGTTCATTGCACATAATCTCTTCCTCATATAAACATTTTAAAGTTATTCCTTGATTATAAAAATAAATAAAAGTGGTAGAGCTACATTGCTGGTGACAGGATTTTCATATCCGCCCGGCGACCACATTAAACCAGGGTGTAAAACCCGCTATATTGGTACACGTAAATGTCTCGCGCTCCGGGTCAGCCAGTGTACATCTATTTTTGGTGGGGGGCTAGAGTAGTGAGTAACGATGTTTGGTGCGGGTATTCGCCGATTCACAGTCGGTTGGAGGCGTATTAGTCCAGGCCAGGGAGACCCATAGAAGCGGTTACCGCTGGCCGCCTGCGGTACAGTACGGCGGCCCAATCGTGACTAACCACCAGAAGAAGCTGCCCTACCATGCCGCGCATAATCTTAGGTAGATCTGTCGTGCCGGTTGGTGACCAGATGTGGGGTCCCGACGGCCTATCCCGAGAGGATACGGGGGTCCGTCCGGATCAGCTCACCCCCTCTCGGCTCGATTAGTAGACCGGCGCTGGTTGCGGCCTTCTGAGTACTGTGATACTAGACCCTCAATCGCTTCTTTTCCTTGCCCTATAATTCCAAGACAACGCCTATAAAAAACAGAACTTACAGCGTGCGTAACGCCACCACCGCTTTCAGAATGGAGTTCGTTAACATCCGCAGACTCCATCCGAAACTTAATTCCATCCATCACCATCTTGAGGCGGCCTAGCCTGTTCTTTTTTGACGGAGTCAGATTTGTAGTCGACCGATACTTCATCCTTGCTTTGCCCTGGCTACTCGCTTGCAGATAGCTTCAGGCTGAGAGCCAAGGTATGTCTGCATATCCGGTCGGATATCTGCTGTCGCCGTCTGCGCTACACGAAGGACCCTTCCTTCTCTCATGTGGGTGCACGTCCACCTCGGCTCCCAGAGTCGGGTTTACGCGTTCCTTTACGGGTCACACGACGGGGACGTGGAGACAACTCGGCTATTTAATTACATTAGCCAGCGACAGACGATGCGCAGGAACAGTTTCCAACATCGGAATTCGTTGCACTTCAACGCACACCATGAGTCGTGGTTGGGCTCCTCCAGAACTAACCGTGCTGCCAAAACTGCTCATGCATGCGCTTTGACTAATGGCTTGACACAACTGGTGAACCAGCCTACTAAGAGTCCAGATGTGGCAAGTCATGCGCCCTCTCTGCTGAACCTTCTGTTGACGAGTCTAAAATTACGGTTGTGCTCCTCTGGGGAACTCCGATCACTGCCTAGTTGGGACGTCAATACCTTCGCTTTGCCTCCACATTCTGTGAAGGTAAGGCGCTACTCGTCGGCAGATTGTACAATGATATTAAATTACTTCACTCCCGCCAAAAACGCTCTTTTTTCCAATTGTGATGTCCTAGCCGCCAATTTCATTGATTGATTCCGTTTAAAAAATATATTGAATTTTATCCATGTCTTTCATTATAACTCAAATATTTTGTTTTAGTTGGCATAGCTGCAGCATCACTTAAAAAAATTTGGTTGAGCGAAAACCACAATATTAAACACGGTGATGTCAATTCCATAGAAATTGGGAAGAAGGAAAACATCTTTCAAATAGAGATAAACACAGCACCTGATTCCAATAACATATCCGGAATTGTAAATGAAGAGAAAAGTAAGCAAGTATTAGTAAAAAAAACTTTTATATGCAACGATTGTGGTAAAACATGTGAGACGAAAGCTGTTCTTATAAAACATATTAGTGGACATAAACCTGTGACTATAGAACTAAATGACACAAATATAGAAAATTGGAAATCTTTGTGTGAAAAGAAGTTTAAAAGTGCAATAAAAGAAAACGATAGTTCAAACAAAAACTTACCTTATAAGTGTAAATACTGTAATTATAGATGTACGCAAAATTGTAATTTAGAGTCCCATATTAGAACTCACACAGGAGAAAAGCCGTTTAAATGTCAATACTGTAGTTATACATGTACAAATAATAGTCATTTGAAGAGACATATTAGAACTCACACAGGAGATAAGCCGTTTAAATGTCAATACTGTAGTTATACTAGTGCGCGTAATGATGATTTAACGATGCATATTAGAACTCACACAGGAGAAAAGCCGTATAAATGTCAACACTGTAGTTATAAATGTGTACGTAATAGTGTTTTAAAGATCCATATAAGAACTCACACAGGTGAAAAACCGTTTAAATGTCAATTCTGTAGTTATGCGTGTGTAGGAAGTAGGAATTTAAAGAGTCATATTAAAACTCACACTGGAGAAAAGCCGTTCAAATGTCAATACTGTAGTTTTTCATGTATATATAATAGTATTTTAAAGAATCATATTAGAACTCACACGGGAGAAAAGCCGTATATATGCGAAATTTGTGATAGGAAATTTGGAGCAGGGCGTTCCCTGAGAGAACATCTACGGGTTCATATGAATAAGAAAAGTCGATAATACTGAATCCTCTAATCTTGTTGTGAGGTCACGGCATGGCGTATAGGTAGATACGTCCTGTGTAGTGTATGTAAGACCGTACATACTTATTTACCTTACCTTACCATAACCACATACAAATACCATATACCAGGACTAACGAGAAAATAGGCAAAACATGCAGAAGCAAACATTTATTAAAATTATGTAACTTCCTGACGTCGAGCCAGTAAACTGAGACACGAAATAAAGGTGCGCGGCGTAAAAACTACGCCAATGTCTCACGTTTTACAAAGTATTCAAGAGGAGCTGTGACTTATGCCTCGTACACGGTAGGCAGCGGCTTTGCTATGCCCTGGTATTGCAGAAGTCTATGGGCGGCGGTGATTACTTATCATCAGGTGGCCCGTCTGCTCGTCTGCCTATCGAGGCACCAAACAAAAAAAAACACATTACGTGCGGCAAACCCTCGAACATTGGATTGCGCGGCGGCAGCTCGAGCATTGCCGCACTCGAACGGTTCGCTGACTGAGAGCGCATCAAAGGAAGAGATTTTGTACATTGGCTCGCGCGGCAATACGCAGAATGGACAACGAAAGTGCTGTCTACTAATACAATTATATGGCGCTTTATATACAGGATGGGCCATAAATTTTTGCACTTTTGGAACATGAATAGAAATAAAACTACTAATGTTATTTTGTTGATTGTTTATTTAACGCATTAAACATTTATTGAAATTTATTTTTTATAAATGACGTCTTCGAGATGTGCGCCGTCTCGTCGTTGGCACTCCTGCAATCGAATGCGCAAACTTTGGAAAACTCGCTGACACATGCTGCGAGGGATCGCGGCTATTTCCTCGTGGATAATTTCCTTTAATTGGGATATTGTCTTCGGTTTATTCAAGTACACTCGACTTTTCAGGTATCCCCACAATAAAAAATCGCAAGGTGTAAGGTCCGGGCTTCTCGGAGGCCATGGGATATCACCTCGGCGAGAAATCAATTTGTTAGGAAACATTTCTTTGACCACCAGTAAAGTCACATTTGACGTATGGCATGTTGCCCCATCTTGTTGCATCCAAGTCCTGCTGTTGTATCCTTCAAATTCATGTAACTGTGGCGTCAAAACCTCTCACAACATCTCGACGTATTCCACTGAATTCACAGTAACTTTATTTCCTTGATTATTTTCAAAGAAATACGGACCGATTATGCCCTTTGCTGATATGGCAGCCCATACTGTCGTTTTAGGTGAATGAAGTGGTTTTTGGTGTTTAAGGCGAGGGTTATCCCTGCTCCAATATCGACAATTGTTTACGTGCCCATTGATGTGAAAATGGGCCTTGTCCGTAAACAATACATTCCAAGGCTAGAGAATCGCACCAAAAAAGTGTTAGCCAATAACTTACGTCGAATGTAATCGTTTTGTTTCATCTCTTTCACAATTTGAATCTTATTTGGGTGTAGTTTGAGGTCCAGGTGCAAAATTCGCCGAGGAGTAGTTCTTGGTATTGCCAGAGCCGCCGAACGCTTACGCGAAGATGATTCTGGATCGTTCCTTACGGAAATTTCAACTTCCCGAATGTTCTCATCGCTTCTTCTTGAACCTGTTTGTTTAATATTCGTTGTCGATCCCGTTTGCTCGAACTTCTTGACCCACGCTTTGATTAAATTAACACTTGGACACTCACTTAGACGGCGTAATCCGCATTCAATTCTAAACAGGTGTCGTACAGCAACGTAGGAATCATTGTTTTTGTAAAATTGTTTTCCACAAAAAGTACGCTGTTTTCCGGTGAAGCGCTCCATCGTGGTTATAATTGCGTGAAGCAACGCACAATTCCCTGCCACCCGCGCGCCTTTCCCTCTAACGGTTTTTGAGAAATGCAGTGTTGCAATATGCAAAAATTTTTGGCCCACCCTATATTTATATGCAATTATACGAAGAAAATGACAACTTGAACTTGACTGAACTGAGCAAAAGTGGCCTAAAGTTTGAGACAATGAGTATGAAAATAATGGGGTTTGTATATTCATGAATTTTAAATCAATGTACCTACATAATTGCAATTTTTGCAATGCCATCTTGTTGTCATCATATTGGCAATTGGTGAAACTAGAGATAGGCCGGTTTTGCATTAAATTTTCGCACATTTTAAATAATTTGTAGTACATAGGTCAGATTATGAAAAATTGAGGATTAGGCCACTTTTGCACTGACATACATACACACAATCACAGGTTTATAATAATGAACTAGAGTGACTATCCGCCGCGGGCTGTTTTGCTGGATCGCTTACCGCGCGCCGTAGACGAGGCTGGTTGTAGGATATACCTACCGCCCGGATAGCGACCACCGTACATAGGGTTTAAAACCCGCCATAGTGGCACACGCAAGTGTGTCGCGTTCCGGGATCAGCCAGTGTAGGTACATCCGGTTTTTCTCGGGGGTCTAGAGTTGAAGATTATTGGCCATATTGCGGCCTTCTGAGTACTCTGAGACCCTCGACCACTTCTTCACCTTCATGCCCATGGCGTAGTGTGAAGAAGCAGGCCGGCATGATTGTGTTGAGTAGCGAGGGATATATTGTCTCTTGCTACTCGATACTCTAAATGGACCGCACTGTGCTTACCATCAGGTGCAGTATGGTCACTTTGCCGTGCCAGTATAAAAAAAGGCTCGTCATACTAAATTCATATCAACACATAGGCTCGCGCAGCAGCCGCGCGTAAAGTATACGCAGCTTTACATATACTTTTGGATTGCGATCGCGGGGTCCGGGCTCGGGGAGAAGAAGTCTATGGGCGGCGGTGACTACTTACCATCAGGTGGCCCGTCTGCTCGTCTGCCTATCCAGGACCTAAAAAAATTATTAGTGTAAGGATAGACCATTTTTTAAACATACTGTTATCGACTAGTTCAGAAGACGGGGTTTGGTATCACAAATGAAAATGCATTAATAAAATTAACATATATAATGACATTATCAGACTAAAATTAGAGAATTAATCATCGACACATCCAAATCAATCCAGTCACAATGTGATTGTAATTTTGTAAGAACTGTTGCTTCCATTTGCCGTTATTTTACAATCATCGTTTCATAATATAAATTGTGAATAATCCACATTACTTACACAAATCTGTATATTATAATTATAGCCTCCGGACTAATTTTTCACCTTTTACGTTTCGAACTGGCGCCTCTGTCAAGAAGTGAGAGAGTTTTTTTAAAACGACTGAATAAACGGCCAGTATGACTGTATGTATATATAAAACTAAGGAACTACTTAATCTAGTTACAAAACAATATGTTTGGCCGTTACGATAATTTAAATCTAAAATGACCTTTGGACTATGACAATAAGAAAAAAAAAATACACTTTATACTCAAGAGATTTTCAATCACTATCTTAATTTCACACGATCACGCAGTGTAATTTTGGCCTGGAGGCATAACCGATAGACAGCCGATGTTGTGGGCGCGAGTTCGTAACCTACTACTTACGGAATCTTATTTTATGATTTCAAATTTTTATTTAATGTTTATTTAAGAAGCGACATCTGCCAGAATTGAATATCATTACTACCAAGAATTCAAAATATAACCTCATAATTACAAATTAGTGATTGAAAATATTATCACCAGCAGCGCAATCTATTGTCATTCGTTGCAACTTCCCAGTCAAGTTCCGATGTTGTTGAGGTCATAAGAATTACCACCACTGCTGCCATCTAGCGCTATTCGTCCAGACCACTTAGGACCACATGTTACAAAAGCCCGATCTACTGAACTAGAATATTATAATCAATCCAATAAACCAAAACTTAATACTTTTCATAGAGGTCACTAGGTGTCTCTCATCTTGTCAATACACAATGGAGGAACTAAAACAAATGTTGTCAGAAATGCAGCAAGATATGAAACAACAAAAACTAGACATACTGGAGATGAAGGAAGATATAAAAAACACAATAATCAACAACATTAATGAGAAATTTATTAGTCTGGAACTGAAAAATGAACTTTTAGAGAAAAAAATGGAACAACAAAACACAAAAATAACCAACTTAGAAAGACATACTAGACGCAAAAACTTAGTCATCTTTGGAGTAGATGAGTGCGAAAAATCCTATTACGAACTAGAAGATAAAATAATAAACATAATAAGCACATATTTCAAATTTCCATGTGACAGAAACAACATTGAAGCGGTCAGAAGAATGGGCAAGAAAAGCGAAAAAATTAGACCGGTTGTAATATCATTCACTACGTTGGGGTATAAAATAAACATTCAGAAGAACAAGTCCTGTCTACAAAACTCTTCATACTACATAAAGGAAGACTACCCAATAGAAGTCCTACACAAGCGAAAGGAACTCCAAGCTCAATTGCAGAATGAAAAAGAAGCAGGCAACACGGCTTTTATAAAATATGACAAACTTATAGTGCTGAGCAACAACAAGCGCACCCCTCGCAACCAGATAAATAAGAAGAACCTTTCTGAATCCCCGGAGTTAGCGCACCCTAGCAGACAACACGCCCAACATGAGAATAAACAGCCACAAAAGAAAAATAAAGTTACCAACATGAAAGACTATATATTACAGAAACCAAAACTAACCTTCAATCAGACAGATGCCTCTCAGAGCCAGGCGAAGACACCACAGCACAACTTAACCTAGCAATCACAGTTGGACCCTCTTATCCGCCCCCATCATCTCCCAGTACGCCCGGTCAGCGCGGGAGAGTTCGACCAAAACCCTCCAAAGGTAGAAAAGAAAAATAAAAGCAACTTTAATATATGCACCTTAAACGTAAGATCACTATCTTCAGAACCTAAACTTATTGAGCTAAAGGCAGCGCTAAAAAATATTAACCACGATATATTAGGATCGTGTGAAGTCCGCCGATTAGGCGAGAAGATCATAGAAGACGAGGAATACATTATGTACTATCTAGGTCAAACCAAAGGTCTGTACGGTGTGGGTTTCCTAGTCAAAAAACAATATAAAGATAAAATTATAACATTCACAGGAATATCAGAAAGAGTTTGCGTACTAGAAATTATACTAGAACATATACCCTTCGCAATAATTCAGGCGTATGCGCCCACTGAAAGCTCATCTCAGGAGGAAATTGATAAGTTCTACGAAGACTTGGCAAAAGCTCACAACTCCACCTCGACGAAATATATTATCTCTATGGGTGATTTCAACGCACAGATAGGAATACCCAAGGAACATGAACAGTCAGTTACCGGCAAATATGGCTACGGGAGTAGAAGCACTCGCGGGGAGAGACTTATTCAATATGCACACGAGAACAACTTAAAAATTGTGAACACAATGTTCAATTCAAAACCGAAGAACAGGTGGACATGGATCTCTCCAGACAAAAGCACAAAAAACGAGATTGATTATATCATGACTACTAAACCTCACTTGTTTTCTAACTACAAAGTACTAGCATCATTCCCCTTTGGATCAGACCACAGAATGCTGAGAGCTACAATCCACCTGAAAGCAAAAAGAAAAAGTAGGCGCAATTTTTCAAACACACAACGAAAACTGAAAACTGAAAAAGAGCAAGAGATATACCTTGAAAACCTAAGTACTTATATACCTGAACTTATTGCGACAAGTAAAAGGTACAAAGCCGAAGTTTATTGCCAAAAAATCGTAAACTCTATATTACAAAGCTTAAAATGGATCAAAGGGTCAATAAAGTGCAATATATTATCAAAAGAGGCGATAGAGCTCATGAAAGAAAGGAACAAAATACAAAATAAGCAAAAATTAAACAAAACCGACAAAGAAAATCTTAAAATACTCTACAAAACTACCAACAAGATAATAAGAAAATGCTATGATACCTACAGAATGAACACTATTCAAAGACACCTTGAAAAATCTAGATCCACCAAAAAAGCCTACAAAGAACTGAATAAAACAAAAACATGGATTCCATCTCTTCAGCCCGGGTCTACCAACAGCCAGTCCCGATTGGATGTCATAAATGCAGCTACGGAGTTTTACAGAAAACTTTATAGCCAGCCGAACTCTCTAAAGAAAACGAGTACCGTTAACCAATGCATGGACAACTCACCTACTCCAAAGTTTTCAGAGACTGAAATCCTAAAGCAAATAATAAAACTTAAATCAGATAAAAGTCCTGGACCAGACGGCATCACATATGAACATATCAAGTTCGCAAGGACTCTACTACTGACACCAATTACACTTCTATTTAACAAGATATTAGACGAAGAAGCTGTGCCACCCATGTGGACTGAATCCGAAATTATCTTACTGTATAAAAAAGGCGACCCGGCCGACATAGGGAATTACCGCCCAATAAGCCTCATGCCTTGCCTTTACAAACTATTTGCCTCTTGCTTGCTGGAAAGAATATCCCCAGACATAGACGCACACCAGCCGATAGAACAAGCCGGTTTCAGAAGTGGTTTCAGCACAACGGATCACATTCAAGTAGTCGATCAAGTGATTGAGAAATATCTGGAATTTCACAGGCCCTTGTATGTAGCCTTTATTGATTACAAAAAGGCTTTTGATTCTATATCACATGACAGCATCTGGGAAGCATTAAGTTCACAAAATATAAAAGAAAAATATATAAATATCCTCAAAAACATCTATGCCAACAGTACAAGTAGAGTCAAACTAGATAAATTAGGAGAAAAAATCTACATAAACAGGGGTACGAGACAAGGTGACCCAATATCCCCAAAAATCTTCGTATCAGTATTACAAAATATAATGAAAAACTTACCATGGTCTACTCAAGGCATCAACATACAAGGGAATTTTCTAAGCAATCTCAGGTTCGCCGACGACATCATCCTATTCTCGGATTCTGCACAAAAACTAGAAAACATGATAAACGACCTATACCATGCTAGTATACGAGTTGGATTAGAAATGAACCCTGACAAAACTAAAGCCATGACTAACCACCACAAGACACCCATCTTGGTAAATAATGTCCCTCTCGAGTTCGTAGATAAATACGTTTACCTAGGCAAACAGATCTCTTTTAGCAAAAGAAGAGGTGGCGAAGAAGTAGATAGAAGAGTAGCGATCGCCTGGAGGAAGTACTGGGCTCATAAGGAAATATTTAAATCGCAGCTTCCTTTGTCTACAAAGAGGATAGTTATGGACTCGGAAATTCTACCATGCCTCACCTACGGTAGCCAAACCTGGACATTCGACCTAAAAACCAAAACCAAAATCCAGACTACGCAAAGGAGAATGGAGAGAAGCTATTTAGGCTTAAAAATACAAGACAAAGTGAAAAACGCAGACATACGGAGAAAAACAAAAATAACAGATGCACTTACTTTCTGTCTTCAAAGAAAGTGGAGATGGGCAGGACACGTGGCCAGATACAACGACGACAGATGGACGCAGAGAATATTAAAATGGTCGGGACCGCGAGGCACCAGATCGAGAGGTCGGCCTTGTGCGAGATGGGCAGATGAAATTACAGAGGTGGGGGGTCAAAGATGGTTGGAAACTGCCAAACTTAGAGATAAGTGGAATTCCTTGGAGGAGGCTTTTACCCGAAAGGGGTCCATTCAGAATTTAATTTAATCATATATATTTTTTAATTGTAATTCATTATCTAATTTTAAATATTGTTAAATAATTTAATGATTAATTTATCTTATTTTATAATTATCTAGTTTAACATGGAATAAATAAAGCTTTATTATTATTATTATTATTATATGACTGTATGGTTCGAATGAGTGATTGTTTTAATAAAAAGGTTCGATATTATTCAGGATTGGTAAATACAAGCTAACAGCTCGGCCATCCTGTTCGAAGCGTGTCCTCATGCGTAACAATTTTTGTCACAAAAAAAAAACAATATTCTATTATTACTTCTTATTATGAACACAATACAAAAACAATTCATGCGAATTTTGCTGTAATAAACGACTTTGTCCGGCCTAAGAAATTAAATTTACTAATAAAATTAGGTACTAATAAAATTAATTAACTAATAAAATTAGGTTTTATTTATATATCTAAGGTCCTTCTACTTCGTTATCACAATTACTCTCATAATTACTCTCTTCACCACTTTCAAAATTTCTACTGAACGTTAGCCAAGGTTGTATTTTATCGATAGCTACAATAGCTTCGTATCGGCGACCATGTTTACGAGTCATTGGTGTATCTTCTATGAGATACCTTTCATTAGGAAGCACTTTTACTACGCGATATGGTCCTTGAAATTTAACAACAATAAAGCCTTTCAACTCTAACTAAATCTCCCACTTTATAAAACCTACTTGGTTTTCTACGCTTATTGAACCGTACTGTATCTTTTAATTGTTGGTCCTTGATATTTTCACTAGCTGTCCCTCTTAATTTTTTCAATTCTTCTGAACTAACTACATTAGTAGTTTCTGATATTACGGAGCTCAGAATGCCTTCCGATCTACTCATAACATCAAATCCAAATAATAATTCAGAGGGGCTTTTCTTAGTTGTTTTGTTAATCGTAGTATTAATGCCTACCTGTATGTCATAAATATAGTCATCCCATGTTTGTTCGTCTTGATTGTAAGTACTTGTTGAGAGAGCGTCTAAAATTGTCCTATTAAAGCGCTCGACTTGTCGCTCTGGGTGTCGAGACAGCATTAATAATATGTTTAATACCATGGGATGTAATAAACTCTTTAAATGTTTTGCTAGTAAAACTAGTTCCTTTATCAGTTATCAGGCGAGAGGGAACCCCAAAGTAACTAATATGTTCCTTTAATACTCTTATAGTAGTCAAGGATTTCGTGTTCTTGACTGCGGTTATATTTATGTATTTAGTGAAACTATCAACAAGGACAAATAAATAACAGTTTCCTTTCTTACTCCTAATGAAAGGGCCTACATGATCTGCGTGTACTGTGTGGAATGGGACACTAACCTTTTCAATAGGATGTAAGACACCTTCTCTTTTGCCACCAGGTAACTTATGTTGGGTGCATTCTAAGCATGACTGCACATATTTTTTTACAAGACGACGCATTTTCGGACACCAGTAATGTTGTTGTATGCGCTGAAGAGTTTTATCAAAGCCATAATGTCCAATGTCATCATGGTTCATTTTTAATATTTGCCAACGAACCCCTTTTGGAACTAGCCACCTAATTTCATCTCCTACTATGCGATAGATATTATTGTTTTTTAATTTATAGTTTTTGTGTATGTCCTGGATCATGTCTATATTTTTATCGTTTAAAATATTTTTAATTCTTTGTACTTCTTCATCTGCGGCTTGTACCGTGGTGATCCAGTCCTGTTCGGAATTTTCAATAGCTAGGATATCTAGAATATGATTTTCAGGCGATGAACAAACGACTGGTCCCCGACTTAAAGCATCTACATGTGCCATTCGAGAACCTGGTCGATACTCAATAGTACAATCAAATTCCTGGAGTTGGACCCACCAGCGTGCAACCCGCGGAACTAAGTCACGTTTAACGAACGTGGATCTCAAGGCACTACAATCTGTATAGATGGTGAACGGTATTCCCAGCAGGTATACTCTAAACCTACTCAGTGATGCTACAACCGCTAGAGTATCAAGTTCATAAGAGTGTAATTTACGTTCATCAGGGGAAGTTTTACGGCTGAAATATGCTACAGGGTGTAACGCCCCTTTAGAATCATCTTGTAAAAGTATGCCTGCCAGTCCATCTTTACAAGCGTCCGTGTGTAATTATTGTTTTAGATTTAGGGTCATATAGTGCCAATAGTGGTCGCTCTATAAGTAAGGTCTTAATCAAATTGAAAGCTTCATTCTGTTTACTAGTCCAAACCCATTTAGAATCTTTTTTTAAAAGATCGGTAAGTGGTGACGTGATAACTGCATAATTTTTAATAAATCTCCTAAAAAATCCAGATAAGCCCAAAAACTGTCTCAGTTCATGAACATTTTTAATGTCGTGAAGAATTTTATTAATAGTTCTCTGAAACACCGAAGGCGCGTTAACCAAATCAAACGGCATGCGATTATACTCAAATTGACCATCTGGCGTTACGAAGGCTATTCTATGGCGAGATTCCTCTAATACACCAATTTGGTAATATCCCGAGGTCAAATCAAGGGATGTAAATAATTTATTACCAGCTAATTGATCTAACTGATCCTCTATACGAGGAAGGGGATAATGATCTTTCTTGGTCTTTCTATTTAACGCTCGATAGTCAACGATAAACGTTTTTCACCAGTCTTTTTCTTAACTAGAACAATAGGGCTAGCGTAAGGCGAGGATGATTCCCTGATTATACCACTTTCTAGCATTTCATTCGTCATATCATTGACTAACAACCTTTCAGCGTGTGCTAAACGATAAGGCCTGTACACTATGGGTACAGCATCCTCTAGTTCTATAACCATTTCAGTTGTATCAGTAAATCCTAGATCCTTTAGGCTACTCGAAAAACAATGTCTATATTTATTAAGTAATTCATGCAAACAAGAGCGTTCATTTTCATTTAGACTTTGACCACAATTCATTAATTCACTTGAATTAGTAAAGTCGTAGATTATCTGATTACAATCTAAAATATAACCTAATCGTTTAGTTTTAACAGACCGAGTTAACAGTAAACCCTTAGAAATAGTTATAACACTATCAGATATATTATACGCAAGCAACGAGCAATAGCCATCCTTTAATTCATATTCACCCGGTAACAAGTAATATTCTTTGCCTTCTTCGCTTCTAAGTGAACCACGTACATAAACGTACCCATCATATAGCGGTTCAGACATAACAGATATAACAAACAATGAATTATTAGGAATAGTTGTATCATTATGCACTAGCAAATTAACTTTAATGTTATCAATTTGTTCAAAAATCAATTTAGATGGCGTCTTTGTGATTATAAGATCAGGCATTTCAGTAAATGAATGTCCTAGTAAGGCAGGATGACTGAGAATGTAATATTCAACTACATACATATCGATAACCTTTACAATATGCTGAATTTCAACGCTAGTAGTGGTTACTCCTAGTGGGCTTATTAAATTTGCACCTATACCTCTAAGTAACGGTAGATTAGTAGAAAACTCAATATTGAGTCCAAGTTCTTTTGCTTTGCTAATCATTATTAGTGAACATTGGCTACCTAAGTCTATGTGACAGGATAATAATAATAATATAATAATAATAATAATTCATTTAATTCAGACAATACAGTCCATATAAATTACACAATAAACTAAACAAAATTAAACAATTAAATTAAATTAAAAAGAACATGTATAAATTAAACCATTACTACAACTAAATACTTAGGTGATAAGATTTCACCGTTAATTTTGACATCTAAGATATATTTATCATTGGCTTTATCAGTTAAACACAATTTAGATACCTGTTTCTGGGTCTTATCCATCGTTAACATTTGATCTTTAGATGTATTTGATTTATTTCTAAAACAATTTGAAGTTTCATGCCCAAGTCTATCACATAAGGAACATTTAATAAGTGGTTTTTCGCATTTAAAACTGGGGTGGCCAACCTCCTTACAATTAAAACAACGTATGTTTGAGTTCATGGTACCTAGTCTAGAGTTTAGAAGCTTAGATGTAATGCTGGTTGAAGACTTGCGATCATTTTTATTCTTATTGGATGTGTCATATGCTTCCCTAGTTTGTCCTATTTTGACGGTTCTAAAGTATTTGAGTACTTGCTCTGGTTCACTAAATTGAGCTGCTTGAGCACCCACTTTAATAGCACGATCGTCAACGCCATATAGAACACAATCTACGGCCTGTTTTCCGAAAATTTTACACCTATTTAATAAGTTTAATTTAGCATAATAATATTGTTCCAATGATTCACCGTATTTCACACGCTTGGCCAACATTTCAGTCAGAAGTTCACCGTAATCCTCACGACAAGGAAAAGACTCTATCAACTTTTTTTTCCATTCGCCCCAAGTATGTAAGAGAGAGGGTAGACCTTGATACCAGGTCTTTGCTACCCCTGTGAGCTTAGGAAGTGCATAGTGGATCGTTGCCTTCTCATCCCACCCGTATATCTCAGCACATTCCTCAACTTTAGTTAGCCATACCAAAACAGTCTGTTCCTTGCTCATGGGGTCAAATTCAGGTATAACATTAGTATTAAATGTTAATTTAGGTTTATCTGAACTTCTGACTTTATCTAAAATAGTTAAAAATTTGTCTAACATTATATTAGCTTCAGATTTTTGTGAACGAGATGTTCCACCTGAACTCGATCTATTAGTACGGTACCTTCTTTGTTGAGATTCCTCCTCTCTCTCCCGTGAACGTCTCCTGTACTTCCTCTTCCTTTTGTCATAATCTTTTTCAGAACTGACTGAACTGTCAGAATCTGTGAAAGTATGCTGCCTTTGTCTGCGTCGAAATTGACGCGTCGACAACTCCTGATTCCTCTCCTTCCGCTCAGCAATATTCGATCTTCTGTTCCGTGATCCCATCCCAAACGGAGAAGCCGTTTACCTTTCAACCCAGGTTCATCCTCGAACCTAGGCATACCACCTGTACCAAATCCATGTATTTCCTGGCCCCCTAATCCGAACCTCCTCTCACTCTCTAACCCGAGTGTTTCCTGGCCCTCTAACCTGGGCGTCTCCACGCTCTCTAACCTGAGCGTTCCCTGGCCCTCTAACCTGGGCGTCCCCACGCTCTCCAACCTGAGCGGTCCCTGGCCCTCTAACCTGGGCGTACCCACGCTCTCCAACCTGAGCGGTCCCTGGCCCTCTAACCTGGGCGTCCCACGCTCTCCAACCTGAGCGGTCCCTGGCCCTCTAACCTGGGCGTCCCCACGCTCTCCAACCTGAGCGATCCCTGATTATGCATGTTGATCAACAGTCCTTCCCTTCGACTGCGATCTTCCATAATATCCTCTTCCATCGTAAGTTTCTGAAACTTTTAATTATGTAGCTTAGTATCTGTCTGCAACATACATTACAATTTATGCATTACAATATTGAATTCACAATATATATTTTAATCTCGAACCTTCCAGTAAAATATATATTTTTAAATTTAATTTAAATTACTTGAATGGATATCCCTGTACAATGTATTATAATTTATTCTGAATTTATTGTAAAACTGTACTTGATATAAAAAAAAAAATGTGTACCTTATTTCATAAAGAGAAAGTAAAAAAAACAATAGAATAATGTCTTTCTAGAAACGACCATCATAAATGTGTGGACGTGAAAACAAAAAGAATTATGAGAATTCTCTCAGTATCCCACTTCTGAACTGTTATCGACTAGTTCAGAAGACGGGGTTTGGTATCACAAATGAAAATGCATTAATAAAATTAACATATATAATGACATTATCAGACTAAAATTAGAGAATTAATCATCGACACATCCAAATCAATCCAGTCACAATGTGATTGTAATTTTGTAAGAACTGTTGCTTCCATTTGCCGTTATTTTACAATCATCGTTTCATAATATAAATTGTTAATAATCCACATTACTTACACAAATCTGTATATTATAATTATAGCCTCCGGACTAATTTTTCACCTTTTACGTTTCGAACTGGCGCCTCTGTCAAGAAGTGAGAGAGTTTTTTTAAAACGACTGAATAAACGGCCAGTATGACTGTATGGTTCGAATGAGTGATTGTTTTAATAAAAAGGTTCGATATTATTCAGGATTGGTAAATACAAGCTAACAGCTCGGCCATCCTGTTCGAAGCGTGTCCTCATGCGTAACAATTTTTGTCACAAAAAAAAAACAATATTCTATTATTACTTCTTATTATGAACACAATACAAAAACAATTCATGCGAATTTTGCTGTAATAAACGACTTTGTCCGGCCTAAGAAATTAAATTTACTAATAAAATTAGGTACTAATAAAATTAATTAACTAATAAAATTAGGTTTTATTTATATATCTAAGGTCCTTCTACTTCGTTATCACAATTACTCTCATAATTACTCTCTTCACCACTTTCAAAATTTCTACTGAACGTTAGCCAAGGTTGTATTTTATCGATAGCTACAATAGCTTCGTATCGGCGACCATGTTTACGAGTCATTGGTGTATCTTCTATGAGATACCTTTCATTAGGAAGCACTTTTACTACGCGATATGGTCCTTGAAATGTAACAACAATAAAGCCTTTCAACTCTAACTAAATCTCCCACTTTATAAAACCTACTTGGTTTTCTACGCTTATTGAACCGTACTGTATCTTTTAATTGTTGGTCCTTGATATTTTCACTAGCTGTCCCTCTTAATTTTTTCAATTCTTCTGAACTAACTACATTAGTAGTTTCTGATATTACGGAGCTCAGAATGCCTTCCGATCTACTCATAACATCAAATCCAAATAATAATTCAGAGGGGCTTTTCTTAGTTGTTTTGTTAATCGTAGTATTAATGCCTACCTGTATGTCATAAATATAGTCATCCCATGTTTGTTCGTCTTGATTGTAAGTACTTGTTGAGAGAGCGTCTAAAATTGTCCTGTTAAAGCGCTCGACTTGTCGCTCTGGGTGTCGAGACAGCATTAATAATATGTTTAATACCATGGGATGTAATAAACTCTTTAAATGTTTTGCTAGTAAAACTAGTTCCTTTATCAGTTATCAGGCGAGAGGGAACCCCAAAGTAACTAATATGTTCCTTTAATACTCTTATAGTAGTCAAGGATTTCGTGTTCTTGACTGCGGTTATATTTATGTATTTAGTGAAACTATCAACAAGGACAAATAAATAACAGTTTCCTTTCTTACTCCTAATGAAAGGGCCTACATGATCTGCGTGTACTGTGTGGAATGGGACACTAACCTTTTCAATAGGATGTAAGACACCTTCTCTTTTGCCACCAGGTAACTTATGTTGGGTGCATTCTAAGCATGACTGCACATATTTTTTTACAAGACGACGCATTTTCGGACACCAGTAATGTATTGTATGCGCTGAAGAGTTTTATCAAAGCCATAATGTCCAATGTCATCATGGTTCATTTTTAATATTTGCCAACGAACCCCTTTTGGAACTAGCCACCTAATTTCATCTCCTACTATGCGATAGATATTATTGTTTTTTAATTTATAGTTTTTGTGTATGTCCTGGATCATGTCTATATTTTTATCGTTTAAAATATTTTTAATTCTTTGTACTTCTTCATCTGCGGCTTGTACCGTGGTGATCCAGTCCTGTTCGGAATTTTCAATAGCTAGGATATCTAGAATATGATTTTCAGGCGATGAACAAACGACTGGTCCCCGACTTAAAGCATCTACATGTGCCATTCGAGAACCTGGTCGATACTCAATAGTACAATCAAATTCCTGGAGTTGGACCCACCAGCGTGCAACCCGCGGAACTAAGTCACGTTTAACGAACGTGGATCTCAAGGCACTACAATCTGTATAGATGGTGAACGGTATTCCCAGCAGGTATACTCTAAACCTACTCAGTGATGCTACAACCGCTAGAGTATCAAGTTCATAAGAGTGTAATTTACGTTCATCAGGGGAAGTTTTACGGCTGAAATATGCTACAGGGTGTAACGCCCCTTTAGAATCATCTTGTAAAAGTATGCCTGCCAGTCCATCTTTACAAGCGTCCGTGTGTAATTATTGTTTTAGATTTAGGGTCATATAGTGCCAATAGTGGTCGCTCTATAAGTAAGGTCTTAATCAAATTGAAAGCTTCATTCTGTTTACTAGTCCAAACCCATTTAGAATCTTTTTTTAAAAGATCGGTAAGTGGTGACGTGATAACTGCATAATTTTTAATAAATCTCCTAAAAAATCCAGATAAGCCCAAAAACTGTCTCAGTTCATGAACATTTTTAATGTCGTGAAGAATTTTATTAATAGTTCTCTGAAACACCGAAGGCGCGTTAACCAAATCAAACGGCATGCGATTATACTCAAATTGACCATCTGGCGTTACGAAGGCTATTCTATGGCGAGATTCCTCTAATACACCAATTTGGTAATATCCCGAGGTCAAATCAAGGGATGTAAATAATTTATTACCAGCTAATTGATCTAACTGATCCTCTATACGAGGAAGGGGATAATGATCTTTCTTGGTCTTTCTATTTAACGCTCGATAGTCAACGCATAAACGTTTTTCACCAGTCTTTTTCTTAACTAGAACAATAGGGCTAGCGTAAGGCGAGGATGATTCCCTGATTATACCACTTTCTAGCATTTCATTCGTCATATCATTGACTAACAACCTTTCAGCGTGTGCTAAACGATAAGGCCTGTACACTATGGGTACAGCATCCTCTAGTTCTATAACCATTTCAGTTGTATCAGTAAATCCTAGATCCTTTAGGCTACTCGAAAAACAATGTCTATATTTATTAAGTAATTCATGCAAACAAGAGCGTTCATTTTCATTTAGACTTTGACCACAATTCATTAATTCACTTGAATTAGTAAAGTCGTAGATTATCTGATTACAATCTAAAATATAACCTAATCGTTTAGTTTTAACAGACCGAGTTAACAGTAAACCCTTAGAAATAGTTATAACACTATCAGATATATTATACGCAAGCAACGAGCAATAGCCATCCTTTAATTCATATTCACCCGGTAACAAGTAATATTCTTTGCCTTCTTCGCTTCTAAGTGAACCACGTACATAAACGTACCCATCATATAGCGGTTCAGACATAACAGATATAACAAACAATGAATTATTAGGAATAGTTGTATCATTATGCACTAGCAAATTAACTTTAATGTTATCAATTTGTTCAAAAATCAATTTAGATGGCGTCTTTGTGATTATAAGATCAGGCATTTCAGTAAATGAATGTCCTAGTAAGGCAGGATGACTGAGAATGTAATATTCAACTACATACATATCGATAACCTTTACAATATGCTGAATTTCAACGCTAGTAGTGGTTACTCCTAGTGGGCTTATTAAATTTGCACCTATACCTCTAAGTAACGGTAGATTAGTAGAAAACTCAATATTGAGTCCAAGTTCTTTTGCTTTGCTAATCATTATTAGTGAACATTGGCTACCTAAGTCTATGTGACAGGATAAGATTTCACCGTTAATTTTGACATCTAAGATATATTTATCATTGGCTTTATCAGTTAAACACAATTTAGATACCTGTTTCTGGGTCTTATCCATCGTTAACATTTGATCTTTAGATGTATTTGATTTATTTCTAAAACAATTTGAAGTTTCATGCCCAAGTCTATCACATAAGGAACATTTAATAAGTGGTTTTTCGCATTTAAAACTGGGGTGGCCAACCTCCTTACAATTAAAACAACGTATGTTTGAGTTCATGGTACCTAGTCTAGAGTTTAGAAGCTTAGATGTAATGCTGGTTGAAGACTTGCGATCATTTTTATTCTTATTGGATGTGTCATATGCTTCCCTAGTTTGTCCTATTTTGACGGTTCTAAAGTATTTGAGTACTTGCTCTGGTTCACTAAATTGAGCTGCTTGAGCACCCACTTTAATAGCACGATCGTCAACGCCATATAGAACACAATCTACGGCCTGTTTTCCGAAAATTTTACACCTATTTAATAAGTTTAATTTAGCATAATAATATTGTTCCAATGATTCACCGTATTTCACACGCTTGGCCAACATTTCAGTCAGAAGTTCACCGTAATCCTCACGACAAGGAAAAGACTCTATCAACTTTTTTTTCCATTCGCCCCAAGTATGTAAGAGAGAGGGTAGACCTTGATACCAGGTCTTTGCTACCCCTGTGAGCTTAGGAAGTGCATAGTGGATCGTTGCCTTCTCATCCCACCCGTATATCTCAGCACATTCCTCAACTTTAGTTAGCCATACCAAAACAGTCTGTTCCTTGCTCATGGGGTCAAATTCAGGTATAACATTAGTATTAAATGTTAATTTAGGTTTATCTGAACTTCTGACTTTATCTAAAATAGTTAAAAATTTGTCTAACATTATATTAGCTTCAGATTTTTGTGAACGAGATGTTCCACCTGAACTCGATCTATTAGTACGGTACCTTCTTTGTTGAGATTCCTCCTCTCTCTCCCGTGAACGTCTCCTGTACTTCCTCTTCCTTTTGTCATAATCTTTTTCAGAACTGACTGAACTGTCAGAATCTGTGAAAGTATGCTGCCTTTGTCTGCGTCGAAATTGACGCGTCGACAACTCCTGATTCCTCTCCTTCCGCTCAGCAATATTCGATCTTCTGTTCCGTGATCCCATCCCAAACGGAGAAGCCGTTTACCTTCCAACCCAGGTTCATCCTCGAACCTAGGCATACCACCTGTACCAAATCCATGTATTTCCTGGCCCCCTAATCCGAACCTCCTCTCACTCTCTAACCCGAGTGTTTCCTGGCCCTCTAACCTGGGCGTCTCCACGCTCTCTAACCTGAGCGTTCCCTGGCCCTCTAACCTGGGCGTCCCCACGCTCTCCAACCTGAGCGGTCCCTGGCCCTCTAACCTGGGCGTACCCACGCTCTCCAACCTGAGCGGTCCCTGGCCCTCTAACCTGGGCGTCCCACGCTCTCCAACCTGAGCGGTCCCTGGCCCTCTAACCTGGGCGTCCCCACGCTCTCCAACCTGAGCGATCCCTGATTATGCATGTTGATCAACAGTCCTTCCCTTCGACTGCGATCTTCCATAATATCCTCTTCCATCGTAAGTTTCTGAAACTTTTAATTATGTAGCTTAGTATCTGTCTGCAACATACATTACAATTTATGCATTACAATATTGAATTCACAATATATATTTTAATCTCGAACCTTCCAGTAAAATATATATTTTTAAATTTAATTTAAATTACTTGAATGGATATCCCTGTACAATGTATTATAATTTATTCTGAATTTATTGTAAAACTGTACTTGATATAAAAAAAAAATGTGTACCTTATTTCATAAAGAGAAAGTAAAAAAAACAATAGAATAATGTCTTTCTAGAAACGACCATCATAAATGTGTGGACGTGAAAACAAAAAGAATTATGAGAATTCTCTCAGTATCCCACTTCTGAACTGTTATCGACTAGTTCAGAAGACGGGGTTTGGTATCACAAATGAAAATGCATTAATAAAATTAACATATATAATGACATTATCAGACTAAAATTAGAGAATTAATCATCGACACATCCAAATCAATCCAGTCACAATGTGATTGTAATTTTGTAAGAACTGTTGCTTCCATTTGCCGTTATTTTACAATCATCGTTTCATAATATAAATTGTTAATAATCCACATTACTTACACAAATCTGTATATTATAATTATAGCCTCCGGACTAATTTTTCACCTTTTACGTTTCGAACTGGCGCCTCTGTCAAGAAGTGAGAGAGTTTTTTTAAAACGACTGAATAAACGGCCAGTATGACTGTATGGTTCGAATGAGTGATTGTTTTAATAAAAAGGTTCGATATTATTCAGGATTGGTAAATACAAGCTAACAATACACAGTCGGAAATATAAACTCGAAAAATATACTCAGCTTCAGACCGACAGTTTTATCGACGATACACAAGGCTGCTCAGAAGAAGGTCATTTATCCGTAGTGTTAATATACGTGGTTCTATGAAATAAATAAGGAATGAAAGGCTTCTCATACTAATATCTTCAGTTTATTTAAAAGGACAAACTATATCAAAACTAGGACATTCCTATTGAGCAATATATATAAAGTGAAATACAATTTTCCATATATTGTCAATGTAATCTAGACAGCAATCCAAATTCAATTCTCTTATGGCACTGGCCAAAGATAAACTCAAGGAGGTTTATTGTTTACTAGCTGTTGCTCGTGGCTCAGCCCGCGTGGAGGTCATGTTTGAAACAAAAAGTATACACTACAAAATACCAATTTTCATGCATTTAACTTCAAAAATGAAGGATTTTCATACAAACTTTCTTCCCCTATTTTACCCCCTTAGGGGTGGTATTTCCAAAAACCCCTTCCTTAGTGGATGCCTACGTCATAAAAGGTACCTACTGTCAAAATTTCAAGTCTCTAACCCCAGCCGTTTTGGCTGTGCGTTGATCGATCAGTCAGTCAGTTTCTTCTTTTATATATACAGATAAAATCATTACGTATTTCAACACGTAGATGTAGGGCTTGCATAAGAGTGGGAGGCCAACAATTTGAACATTAATTAAAAACAATATGAAATAAAAGATTATTAATGTCAAATGTTTTTTATTTAAGCTCATAGGACAGTAACAATTTTATTAAAAAACCCAGAGCATAGCTTTGACCTTTCCTATAATTCCTTAGGACGTCTGTTGAAAAATTGATCTAATATTATCTTAGAGTAGGCAACCAAAAGGAGACGGCATTGCGCTCGAATCTTGAACAAAAAATTCAGCAATGTCGGTGGCGGCCTCGTACACCTACAAATAAACATGTCCACACAAATGCAAAATGTAATCACGTCGCTACGCACGCACACTACACCATTTCATACAACACTGGCAAATTTATGCACACAGTTACAAATTTATCTTGGCGTGTAATGTATTTACAGTGTCATATATTGACAACTGTGTAAAACCGTAGAGCGTAGCAATGTCGATACGAGGTATAGATAGCGTTGTCCTTATCTATCGATAGATAAAATAAATCAATTTTAATTTATGAAATATTTTAAGATTATTTTTTATGTGTATCATCTTTTCTATCGCTTTCTTGCAATCTCTATATATGATCTATATATATATATATATATATATATATATATATATATATATATATATATATATATATATATATGTGTGTGTGTTAGGAATGTTGATAAAATATCGATATTTATTACTTATATTTTTTTGGACGATATATCGATATTGAAATGTAGATATCGGAGATCGATATTTATACTCGTAAAATATTGAAACTACTAAATCATCGTCAACTTAATCTACGGTACTTTATTTACGCTATAATATGTGTTTCCTCTTTCCCTATTTAATTTAGTTGCTTAGTATAGTATTCACTTACATTTTTATAATAAATATAGTGGATTATAAACTGTGTAGCTAAATAATTTTGTAGCTCATTACCATTATGATTGTCTTTACACACTTTATATTAGCTACAATTGTATCTAAGTAGAATAAGTAACGGAATATATGTAACGGAATCTTTCAACGTAATGTTCACCACCTTCAAGACATCCGACTTACTTGAATATTTACACACGTATCAAGGCCCTATGATCTATAGGTTCACCAAGATAATAAAAAATATAAGGTATCATTTTAGATCATATTTTTTTATGGGGTCTTAATTTGCAATCGAATATTTTATTATAACTAGGTTTGATGCTGTTTTGGGACAATAAATTATATTTAAAAAATAGCTCGCTTTAATAGCTACCTGAACTAAAAAGTAGAAAATAATATTAAGTTCATGGCAAAAAATTATAAGTTGAAGAAACTAAAAAATATCACGTTTTAAGGTGTCGTCTAATATGATTCCAAGATCTTTGAATCTAATAAATTCATTGGCGCACCGATTCACGAAGAAAGGATGTATGGCGTCAGGACCAAACCCTTAGACGAGTCAAAATTTTTAATAAAAATATCGAAATATCGATATTTTTTTCGGATATACCAAACTCCGATATTGATATATTTAAAAATATCGATATATCGGAAATCCGATATTATAAAAAATATCAACATCCCTATTATATGTGAAATTTAGTTTCAAATACACTCGAGAGGGGCGCTTCAAATAAGTCAAGAAAATAGCTGTTATTTTGTATTAGATATCCTATCCATATATTAGACGCTTAGAGTATTTAACACTGGAGACGCCATTGAGCGCTTACCCCGTTTGACAAATGTAAGAGCACGGTGCTCATACACGTTCTATAAAACTAGTTGCGCTTCGTGATCCGCCACTAAAAAAGTGACATCACGAGCGAATTGAGCTCCGTCAAAATGCCTGCCTGTAGCGGTATTAACATGTAAAAATAGATCTGACACATCAAACTTACAAAAATACAACATTATTTTTCACCTGGACGTATTTTTTTAAAGTAATATTATCCAACAGCAACAAAACATATAATTTCTAAAAATTATCATCGGGTAATAAATGTTGCCAGGTTAAACTTTTAGCCACAGTAGTGCAAAATTTATTTGCATTCAATATCTTAAAAGCAAATTGTTTTTTTAATATTCATTTTTAACTAGATGTTGCCCGCGGCTTCCCCCGCGTTTAGGTCTTGGAGCATTTTAACCTTCTATATTTTGCTATCCCATAGGAAGCGTGCATTTTTTCGAGATAAAAGTGGTCTTTGTCATTTTCTGATCCCTAAACTGCCACAATGCAAAAAATCATGTCGATCCCTTGCTCTGTGAAAAACTAAACTATCCCATGGGAACTGTACATTTCTCCGGGATAAAAGGTAGCCTATGTGCTTTTCCAGACTATAATCTATCTCTGTGCCAAATTTTAAGTAGATCCGTCCAGCTGTTGTAGCGTGATTGGATATCAAACAACCAAGCATCCATCCAAAAATAATACTAGTAGGATTACTTTATTTATGCTTCCTTAACTTAATTTATAATTTTAAAATATTAGGAGAGTTGACATATCGACTAAGTT
The DNA here is from genome assembly GCA_905220505.1 of Laothoe populi. Classification (NCBI taxonomy): domain Eukaryota; kingdom Metazoa; phylum Arthropoda; class Insecta; order Lepidoptera; family Sphingidae; genus Laothoe; species Laothoe populi. The sequence continues at coordinate 6,752,894 of HG992174.1, read as the reverse complement.
TACAATTTCATAAACTTTATGCCAGTGTAGCATTTTGGGTGGTTTATGTGGTAACACTGTCGTTTATGCAAGACTCAAATAGTGTTGTAGATAAACTTATAAAGGTTATCGATATAATTACTAATCCATCTGGACTGTCTTCTAAACACATACTTTTAATGTAAATAGTTCTAACACACTAGGAATGTCACAAAATATACCAAAACCAGAATAAAGTATTTGTCAAAAAAATGTGATCCTAAAAATGTATCCGGTATATTTGAATTTTGGCGCCATTCATTTATTACGTAAGATGATGTAGGGGGGGAGTCGATCATGTCTTATTTTTTCTTACAAGGGATGGGAGGGAGTCTTAATAGTTCTTACGTAAGATCACACAAATGCGCAAAGTTAGGATTATACTTTGAAAAATCGCGGGCCATGCCTATAATTTTAAAAACATGCAACTTAGATTTTTTTATATTTTTTTGATAACCGGTATGACTTGCCTTTTCACCCGGTTCCGGCTTAACGTCGATTTTTGGGACACCCTGTATTCAATTCAAGATCTCAAGCCCTTTTTATATGCTCTTCATAATAGATAGCGTTAGCCGGCTACCACACCAAAACAGGCGATAATCGCTCTCAATGATATGCAATAATTTCATTCGCAGCATTCGCTACCAGTAACACTGTGTTTCTTGGCTCCGCTTATTTAATTTGAAATAACAGAACATTTTCTCACAAACTATATACGAACATGAATTTATCCAATCCCGGTCAACTAATACAAACTTGGTCACTATTACCACAATGAAATAGTGAATGCAGTTGATGCAGAGGCGCAAGTTGATGTTATATATATGGACTTTGCAAAGGCATTTGATAGAGTCTCTCACCAGGTGTCGTATAGTGACAAATTGAAACATTTTAGATTAGTGTATCCATACGTAGAAAACTTTTGTTGCATCAGCCGTCCGCCAGAACCAACCTAAAACAACTCTCTGCCATATCCCGTTTGTCCAAATCATATAACACTATTTGTGAAACGATGTATGTATGATGTATTTGTTGATAAATTGCCAAAATTCAAAAAAGCTGTTTTGGCAAAATGGTTAGCTATACATATAGCTAACAATTTTTTCTTATAGCTACAATTCTATAATATATATATATATATATATATATTATTAATTTATTAATTAAATTCTCATTTTGTCATACTCGTTGTTATTTTTGTAAATTTAATCGACCTTTCTACTTTTATTGAATACTGGTGTTACTTTTTTCTCAACGCATGTCGTGGTATCCTTAAAATGTTGATCATTAATAGTAAGATTATTGTTACCTCATTACAACTTAGTCCTAAGTAATGTAACAACAGCTGGATATCCATTTTAAATAAATTTAAAATTAATTTTCTAAAAAATAAAGTTTTTATTTTTGCTTATTTGGCTTGTATTTTTCTCACTACTTATTATCTTTATAGTATTTCGATTAAATTAGAAATATTAATTTACACTATTTTTAACTATACCTCCCTACTTCCGTCCCTTTTCACGAAATCACACCCAGAGATTGCAAGAAAGCGATAGAAAAGATGATACACATAAAAATAATCTTAAAATATTTCATAAATTAAAATTGTATTATTTTATCTATCGATAGATAAGGACAACGCTATCTATACCTCGTGTCGACATTGCTACGCTCTATTGTTGTTTACACAGTTGACAATAAATGACACTGTGAATACATTACACACCAAGATAAATTTGTAACTGTATGCATAAATTTGCCAGTGTTGTATGAAATTGTGTAGTGTGCGTGCGTAGCGACGTGATTACATTTTGCATTTGTGTGCACACGTTTATTTGTAGGTGTACGAAGCCCCCCACCGACATTGCTGAATTTTTTGTTCAAGATTCGAGCACAATGCCGTCTCCTTTTGGTTGCCTACTCTAAGTTCGATACCGATACTTTATATTCGATACTTGTACTCGATACCTACTTTTTGACTGGTATCATATCGAATAAACCTTAGAAATTACCTACTTAAAACTTGGCTATTTAGGGCAAGGCTAATTAGTTCAATTATGCCGAACCTTTTAAAACATTAGATGGTGTTTAAAATTGGTTATTCACTCAGTCATTCTTCGTTATTCTACTATACATTCTTTCGTTCGTTTCGATCAAATCGTATGCCTGAGTTATAGTCTAGAATAGCACATGTCTATTATACTGGACAGGATATCTAATACAAAATGACAGCTATTTTCTTGACTTATTTGAAGCGCCCCTCTCGAGTGTATTTGAAACTAAATTTCACATATAATAGGGATGTTGATATTTTTTATAATATCGGATTTCCGATATATCGATATTTTTAAATATATCAATATCGGAGTTTGATATATCCGAAAAAAATATCGATATTTCGATATTTTTATTAAAAATTTTGTCTCGTCTAAGGGTCTGGTCCTGACGCCGTACATCCTTTCTTCGTGAATCGGGGCGCCAATGAATTTATTAGATTTAAAAGATCTTGGAATCATATATGACGACACCTTAAAACGTGATATATTTAGTTTTTTTTAAATTATAATTTTTTGCCATGAACTTAATATTATTTCTACTTTTTAGTTCGGCTAGCTATTAAAGAGTGCTATTTTTTAAAAATAATTTATTGTCCCAAAACAGCATCAAACCTAGTTATAATAAAATATTCGATTGCAAATTAAGACCCCATAAAAAAATATGATCTAAAATGATACCTTATATTTTTTATTATCTTGGTGAACCTATAGATCATAGGTCCTTGATACGTGTGTAAATATTCAAGTAAATCGGATGTCTTGAAGGTGGTGAACATTGCGTTGAAAGATTCCGTTACATATATACTTATTCTACTTAGATACAATTGTAGCTAATATAAAGTGTGTAAAGACAATCATAATGGTAATGAGCTACAAAATTATTTAGCTACACAGTTTATAATCCACTATATTTATTATAAAAATTTAAGTGAATACTATACTAAGCAACTAAATTAAATAGGGAAAGAGGAAACACATATTATAGTGTAAATAAAGTACCGTAGATTAAGTTGACGATGATGTAGTACTTTCAATAATTTACGAGTATAAATATCTATCTCCGATATCTATATTTCAATATCAAAATATCGATATATCGTCCAAAAAAATATTAGTAATAAATATCGATATTTCTAAATCAGAATATCGATATTTCGATATTTTATCAACTTTCCTAACATATATATATATGGCCGTTTTATTGTTTCGAGTGCGTCTGTCTTGTCAGTGGCTTTTAACTGATTAGTGCGTTGAAGACCTGAATTTGAAGAATTATTTGTGTGTGGTTTTTGTTAATAAACCATGAGAGTTTGTGTTTATTGTATGACCCGTTACCAAACGGGAAGTGGAGTAACATTTCACAAGTTAGTAAACTTGCATCATGTTTTAGCTATGTATATTGTAACTAGTAATTTTAAAGATGAAATTATAATTTGTAAGCAAAAAATAATAAGACATATTTTTATGTTAATTTGTTTTGTAATAGCAAATTTATATATAAATTATATCTAGGTAGGGTTGCCCAAGTTTAATTTCGTCAATACATATCGATATATTCTGTCTAAGGAATAGGAAATATTCATTTCAAATCATAAAATTACATTATAAAATTTTCATTATAGGTTTCCAACTGACTCGGTGATACAAAAACTATGGCTGAGAAACATGAATGTTGAAAATTTGTTTCCAAACATAAATAGCTATTTATGTTCTAAACATTTTATGGAAGATTGTTTTATTAGACATGTTTCACGGACCCTGTTAAAAAAAGGGCAGTGTGCCCACAATATTTTCCGGTGGGTTTAATATTATATTAAGCGTTTTAACATAATATAGTAGATTAAAATATGTTTTGCTAAGGCGATGTTTTTATTATTTTTAAGATTTGTAAACCATCGACTGTTGTGTATCATTGTCGATATATCATCCTACGTGTCTCAACTCTATCGTTAGTTCCGCGGACGCTCACTGCTCGACTGCACTGCTATCAGCGCCAATATGGCGAAAATCAAATAGGCACACTTTCGCGGATCAAATATCCTGTCCATATAATAGACGTCAGTGAATAATGCTCTTTGGTTGTTATTTTATGTGACCGTTCGGAAGTGTATTATATTCTCTTTGCGTTCGGCCGATTAGTAAATACACTAAAAATACGTTCAAACTTAATATAGGTACTGAATTAAGTTATTATTATTTGTCTAATCATTATGGATGGGTAAGTAGTAAACAGTTTTAATGCATCGATTGTGTATTAGATAAAGATTTTGAACATTAACTGTTGTGTACATCAAACATCGTAATATTTTACCACGCTACCGCCATCCCCGTATATTCCACGTTATATATTAAAAAAAATTGTCTAGCAATAGCAAGATGTCTTTATTTAGTAAGGACTTTACTGTTCTACTAAATTTTACGCATAAATAAAATAAAAGTACTCAACCCAATTCGCTGCTAGTCCTTGAGGCTTCGGCACACGGAAATTAGCGTTCACGACTGCGAGAATTATTTGTTTTTATTAGGCCGTGTTCCAACGAATCGCTATTTTCCTTAGATTGAACATGAACGGTAGGCAGCGGCTTTGCTGTGCCCTGGTATTGCAGAAGTCTATGGGCGGCGGTGACTACTAACCATCAGGTGGCCCGTCTGCTCGTCTGCCTATCGAGGCACTAAAAAAAAAAAAAAAAGAACAATATTTATTAGGTTTGAATTTAATTATATTGTAATATTTAATGGTCTTTTTTTATTGATTCATTTTAAATATAGGTAATTAATTACCCACATAACATTTTCTAAATCATTATTTATTTTTAATTACTCCCTCAGTGGCGCAGTTGTAATTGCGCATCCGTTACGACTGCTGTGCTGTGGTCTCGGATTCGAACCCCGGGTCGGCGAAAGTGATATTGGGTTTTTCTATCTAGAAATTCCCAGTATTAGCCTGGAGTCTGGAACCTGTGCGCGGTATGGCGATAGGCTCGCCCCCTATCATATTATAGGTCCGAAATTCGATGAAAAGTCTACTGTTTGAACCTCTGACCTCTGCCTACCCGTTCGGGAATTACAGGCGTGAGTGTTTATGTATGTTCTTTTTAATTAGTGTATCAAGAGCTCTCATTCGTGGACCGCGGCGTGGTAGAGGAGTGCGTATTCTAGGAGGCAGGACTCCACTGGTGGTACAAGAGGACACTATGAACCAGTCAGTTATAATATATGCCTAATGCTCATTTTGTTTTTAAATATAAACCATTTTCTAGTGTTACAATTGAATGGTTTAAATTTCAGACTTGTAATCAGCCACATTTCAGACATGCCCTTAGGCGAGGGGCTCGAGAAGGCGTTACATCCGAAGCAGAGGTGCATGAGGTAAGGACTTTGTCATGTTAGTTGTAAATATTCTGATGGTAGTACTAAGTTTAATAATAAATGTTCATATAGATCTGATTCAACTTCCTCACGGATATCGCGACCTACCGCATCCACCAGCCTGACGCAGGGTTCTCGGGTTGAAGATAGTTCGGATGCTGAAGATCCACTCCTAGTGACGATTAAATTGGAGCCAGCGACGCCAGAGTAAGTGGCTTATGGACTTTCTGTTTATGTCTAAAGACATAGTACTATCAAAAGTTTCTTCTAGGTTTGTGGAGTGTGGGGACGCAGCCCGGAGCCCATTCAGCTCACCCAAAGGGTGTTCTCGCCCTCCTCAGACCTTGGCAGATTTTGGTAAGAAATTGTAGATTATAGATTGGGATCAAATCTAATTAAATATTTATTGAATGTAATGCTCTAGAATCTTTAGATTCAATCAAATCTTTTTTTAGTCTACTGCCAGTTCAGAATGCAGTTTCACTAGAGAAGAACGGGCAAGAAATGGGAAAACTCTAGTGTTGCTCTTTTCGAACACTGGTCAACAATATTTGGTCATACAATTAAAATTAGGATAAGTTGCCTTATTGTAATATAGTGAAAAAAAACTTATTATATGACCTATTGTTGCACATGACCGTTGTGAGATGGAACTAGGAGCTAAGTTTTGCTGTTGCTTGTTACAGGAACCGATGAGAGTTCTGACGAAGGCGATGATGACGAGTTAGTGTGTCCGGTAATCCCCAGGATGTTCAGGAGCGCCTTGGAGACACCACTGGACGCCGCTGCTGATGGCGTGGCCTTCGACCACCATACTGCCGATGACCATCCAGACAACTCTGCCACGATAGGGCCCTCTTACTATGATTTTGATTGGAAACTGTTTCCGGTCCCTCCGATCCCACCAAAATCAAGGAGGGAAACATTTTCAGATAACAATGTCGGTCCGACAGCTCCATATGTCGACCCGTATGACATTTTTGTTGCCATATGGGATCGGCAATTTATGGAGCACATTGTCTTAGAGACAAATCGGTATGCTAAGCAGGTGGCAACCCAGATGATAGTTGGTAAAAGTCTCCAGCCCAATAGTCGCATCTTACAATGGCGTGATACCAACGTTGATGAATTGTACACATATTTCGCACTTATGATTGCCATGGGGCTTGTGATCAAACCTAAATTAGAAGATTACTGGAGCGCCACCACAGATTTTTTTTGTACTCCCGGTTTCAGCGCACACATGTCTATAAACCGTTTCACATTACTTAATAAATGTCTGCACTTTAACAACAATGAAGATATGTGTGCGCTACAACTGGGTGGTTCTGAGGCAAGACTATTTAAGATACAACCGGTGCTGTCACATCTGAATGATAAATTCAGTTCAATGTACAATTTGCAACAGAATATTTCTCTAGACGAGTCTCTTCTGCAGTGGAAAGGCTGGTTACAGATAAACCAGTTCATACCCAATAAAGCTGCTAAGGTGGGGATAAAGTCTTATGAGATTTGTGAATCTCAAACCGGCTACTTGTGGCGATTTAAGATTCACACTCCTAAGTCATCTCCGTCGAAGCGGTCTGAAGATCCATTAGATGCATCAACACCGTCACTTGTATTAAGACTGATACAGGGTCTTGAGTACAGGGGTCACACGTTGTGGATGGACAACTACTACAATTCGCCAATACTCGCTCGCCGCCTCAAGACCTTGGGGTTTGACTGTGTAGGAACCCTGAGGACCAATCGGAAGTTTGTTCCGCAGACGTTGCACAATCTTACCGATCTGTCTCCAGGGCAGATCACAGGTCTGACTTCAGGGGACGTCGATGTCATGGTATGGAGAGATGTTAACAGGGTTGCTATGATCTCTACATACCATGGCAACGCTGTTGCACAAGTCCGGGGATCCACAAAACCCATCCTGATATTGGACTACAATATCATGATGGGTGGAGTGGATAAGAAAGACCAGATGCTGGCTGCGTACCCTGTCGAGCGGAAGCGAACTAGGATTTGGTACAAGAAACTGTTTAAAAAACTTTTAAATGCGTCTGTATTAAATTCTTACGTAATACACAACCATTGTTTACCACCTTTGTCACATTACAATTTCCGTGTGACTCTGGTCAAATCCCTTTTGTCTAAACATTGCCTGTCACCGTCCATACTGCGTCCAGTACGGACCCCACATACTCTTCAGACCCGTAACGTAGACTTGACCCATCGCTTGTCTATGTATCCGTTTGGTGCGAGCAATCAACGTCTGCGACGCGTCTGTAAAGTCTGTAAAAAGCATACGTCAACATTCTGTGTTGGATGTGATAAGGCTGTATGTATGGAACCATGTTTTGTGGCCTTACATGAATAATTGTATCTATTTGTTGCTAGTAGCTGTGAAACGAGGGGCCGTGGGCTCAGTCCCAGACAGAGGCAAATGGTCGTGTGACAGATGTTTGTTTTTCAGGTCTGGGTGTTGTGGGACCGTAGTCTTTAGTAGTAGATACCCACAAATTGACCTAGTGTGAGGTCAGGACTGTGTGTGTGACTGTTGGCTGTATTTATTGTTATTATAAATGTCTGAGCAACATGAAAACAGATACTAAATTGTGGCACTGTCAAGTCATTTTGCTATTTTGAAGAGTTCATGTAAGGGACATCCTCACCATTTGGTACAACATTCAGAAATAATTATTGAACAGTTAGTAATTTGTTAGTAACCCCTCTCACTAGTAGAGGAGGCCCGTGCCCAGCAGTGGGACAATGTTTACAGGGCTAGTATTATTTTTAATATTTTTTTTAGTAACTTGTGCCGATATTATGTTAAGACTGACAGCACCAATGATTTAAAGTAATAAGTAAATGTAAATTACTATTACTCTCACGACGGTCACTAGGTCTTGTAATGAGTCTTATTTTACAATATTGCATTTAGGCAACTTAACATACATTGAGCTGCTCTAAACTAATGTAACCCGACCCCACACTTAGATACGAGTCTTGTGTTGTGGGTATCAGGAGACTACGAGAGACTTTCGGCCTCACGACACCAAGACCTTGGACACAAATATCTGTCTGTCACACAAATATTTGTCCCAGTGTGGGAATCGAACCCACAAATAAAATCATCTAATACATTTAGATCTGCCTGACTAATACTAGACTGCCTCGGTGGCGCAGTTGTAATTGGGCATGCGTTACGACTGCTGTGCTGAGGTTTCGGGTTTTTTTTTTTTTTTTTGGAAAAAGGGGGCATACGGGCAAGAGGCTCACCTGATGGAAAGTGATCACCGCCGCCCATGAACATCTGCAACACCAAAGGGCTTGCAAATGCGTTGCCGGCCTTTCAGGAAAGAATATGCTCTCTTCTTGAAGGTTCCCAGGTCGTAACGGTTCGGAAAGACCGCCGGCGACAGCTGGTTCCACAGAGTGGTTGTGCGTGGCAGAAAATGCCGTAAAAATCGCGCTGTTGTGGAACGCTGGACATCGAGATGGTGCGGATGGAATTTTATGTTTTGGCGCGATGTCCGATGGTGAAATTCAGCGGCCGGGATCAATCCAAACAATTCCTCGGAACATTCCCCATGATAAATGCGGTAGAAGATGCAGAGGGATCCAACATCTCTACGCAGAGCCAATGGATCAAGCCGATCGGAAAGAGCTTGATCGTCGATCGATCCCCGGGTCGGGTAAAGTGATATTGGGTTTTTCTATTTAGAAATACTCAGTATCAGTCTGGAATTGTGGTCGGTACGGTGATAGGCTCGCCACCTATAACATTATGGGACCGTAATAACTTAGGCGAAAAGTGGGTGTACTGGATACATTGCCTACTTATGTATGTACATTTAGATCTCGGTTGCAGGCTCGGAAATTAGATTTTAGGCTTTAGCTGTAAAATTAGCACTCGCTTGATGTGAATTGTTGTTTTCAATAGAGGACGCCACGCGTGCCCAGCAGTGGGTCGATGAATATGTACATAGTGTACGTATAATGACTACATTATTTTTATTATTATTAAGGTGCTTGCGTAATATTTGATGTTTTGTTTAATATAATTTCGCTGTATACGAGTACAACTAAAACGATTTTTTTATCCTGGCACGTTAAAGTGACCACATTGCATCCGATAGTAAGCGCAGTGCTGTCCAAGTAGCGAGGACAAACATCCCTTGCAAAGTGACACAATCATTTCAGTCAGTCAGAAGCTTCTTCACAGTACGCTTAATAAATCCGGGAATACAGGAAGGAGGGAACACGTGCGCTGGCAAACTTTTCCACGGCTTGATGGTGCGGCTAAGATACAAATTCGCGAACCTCTTGGTTCAGGCCAGGGTAATAGACACCCCGCTGTTGTAGCTCCGAAGGCCGGTATGTGTAGTTCTGGCATGTATAGAGGAGGATGGGATAAGACCAAACAATTCTTCGAAGCATTCGCCATGATACAGACGGTAGAACATGCTAAGCGAAGAAATGTCCCTGGGCAGCTGTAGCAGCTCTAAGCTGTTGGTCACGTCTGCATCATTCATAATGCGGATGGCCCGTCGCTGCAATCCATATCAACCATCGAGCAAGCAGTTATCGGAACCATAACAGAGGTGGAAGCAGTATTCAATTCCCGGCTGTACCTGCGCTTTATATTAGCAGCACGCGAATATACGCTGACCGGGCGTTAGAAATCGCCGCCGCAAAATTAAATCCGATATCTACACCAAAGATCCTAACATCATTCGGCATCGTCATTGGAACACCCTGAAAGTGGAGACTGGAGAAAAGGGGGATTTGTGGTATGAAAAAGCGCACACCTATGTTTTCTTGGCATTGAATTCAAACCTATTTCTGATATCCTGCGAAAATATGAGATCTAGGGTCTGGTTGAGCTCAATTACAAGATCCTCGCGTCTCCGCATAGTGTACGCCCGGCATCCGGCTACTAGGCAGATGCTAGAGGGATGTAATAGCGTAATATGCCTCCATGGATAGTATGCCTTTTCTCTCAAAAACAACTTCCACGCGAGCGGAGCCGCGGGCAAAAGCTGGTTATTAATATATATGTATGTTTAATTCTACTACATCCTGGTTCGTTTCATAAACTTGGCGAATTGTATATCATCTAGCGTGGTGTGCGTTAAACATTTGTTTTATTCTACGTTGACATTTAATATTCAGATGTGCTGGTTGTAAACATATTGTCATAATAAGCATGTACTTGGCACCTTTTGTAATGACATTGTATTGTTGACTTTTTAAATGTTTGTAAGGCAACATGTATTTATATTGTTTTAAGCAGTATTTGAATTTATATTTCAAATAAATCTAACAGAATTGGCTCTATAATCTTTTGACAGCCTCCGTGGCACGGCGGGCGAGAAGCCGGACTCCGGACTGGCGGCAGAGTAAAAAAGATTGACTGAATGTAAATAAAATAATGTTTAGCATTACATGGATGGATTTATTAAAATCTTTAGTGTTTTTTAGCGTTTTTTGTTTTATAATATGTGGATCGAAATATATGATAAGTTCTCGAAATAAAATTTTTAATACATAGGTATGTCGTTTTTGACCTTAGAGTATTTTTTTTGACCCTCGAGTCGCCCAAATGAGCCTTGACACTGAATAAGAAAAAATCGGGATATGTGTTATTTCGAATCATATTATAACTATTTTTGTGTAATTAAAACGAAAAGTACTTAAAATAATGGTTTTCTTTTTAAATTATAACATTTGTGTAGAAAGGTTGAAGAAATTCAGTATCGCTACTTTCCACTTGTAGCTGGACCCTGAGCACAAAAGATCGAACCAACATTTTTATAAAATAGGGTTAAATATATTGCCGTAATCTCCTAATCAAGTTTCATATGTGCACGAAAGACCCAGGCAGCTTAGTGACATTTACACATAGACTTATTATACTATATGGAAATATAATAAGTCTATGTGTAAATGTCACTAATGGAAATTATACCGGGTCATTGAATAGGCAAAATGGCACCAACTCAATGGTGCTCGTTTGTAAAAAAAAGCACCAATGTGAACTCAGTCATTGCTAACTTCCTTCGCGCGTTGTTACGCAAAGCAAAAGTGCCCATTTATATGATTAAAACTGCACCAATTCGGTTAAAAAAGTAACGGTTTCAAAAAAAGCATAGAGTATCTTTTTTCCGATAAGTATATCAAACATTTCGTAAAAGTAAAGCTGTGGAGCCATTTACTCTAATTACAGTTTCAGTATTAATAATGTGCAGTCATTTTAATTTTATTGGTAGACTGTCTTAATTACTCACAAAGTTGAGCGGCATTAGTTTGGAGCATATTTTTAATAATTCTTGACGAATTTAGAAAAATTGACATCAGGTGCAATGAACCAAATGGATGATTAAAATGAACCAATAAAAATATTATAATATATTTAAATTCAAATCTACATAAATCTGGTTCATGTTCAATCTAAGGAAAATAAATAGCGCAATTCGTTGGAACACGGACTAATTAAAACAAATAATTCTCGCGGTCGTGAACGCTAATTTCCGTGTGCCGAAGCCTCTAGGACTAACAGCAAATTGGGTTGAGTTTTTTTTTTTATATGGCTACAAGCACTGTGTTGCTGTGCTGCGCCAAATTTTTTTATTTTATTTATGCGCAAAATATAATAGAACAGTAAAGTCCTTACTAAACTCAGAATACAGAACAAACTTTTTTCTGTATTCTGAGTTACTAAATAACGACATTTTGCTACCACTAGTCAATTTTTTTTATATAACGCGAAATATAGGGGCATCGCAATACCGTGGTAAAATCTAACGATGTTTGTTGTACTAGGGATGTGAAAAAATAATCGATTTTTATATTAATCGATTATTTTTGAGATAGTCATCTCGCAGAAGGAGAGTGCCGAAAGGGATCGGGAACGATTTATCCCAACATATTCGGCAAAATTTTAATTTTGACATTGCGAGTAATTAGTATGTAACTTATTATTATTTATTCCAAGAAAAATATTTTACTATGTGTGTATTGTATATTTATTAATACAGAAATTCAGAATAGATTTTCAAATACCTACTGTTTACATTTCTTTTTTTTTATTCGTCCAAAGGACAGGCTAGTGATAGTCAACTCGAGTTACTTCTAACTCGAGTTAACTTTAAAACAGAATTTATCACCCAGAAACCATAAAACGCGATCTAAAATCACTCGAAGAAACAATGTTTACTTGCGTGCGACGTCACCAGAGTTGCAACCAATCACAGAGTGTTCACAAAACAGATAAAATTAAAAAAAAATGTTTTAATTTTATTCCCTTTAATCAGCAAAAAATATATATTATTTCGTTTAAAATTAAGTGAAATATGGTTTTTAAGGTATTATCTGAAAGGATGACCAATTTGTAGTGTATTTTCAATGTTGTCAAATAGCCTATTCAATAATATAATAATGATATCACTTTACCCGACCCGGGATCGAACTCGAGACCTCAGCAAAGCAGTCGTAACGTATGCGCAATTACAACTGCGCCACCGAGGCAGTCTTGCCTAATGAATATAGTCACACATAAATGATCGCTGCGCGTGATTAAGAATGAGACAGAGTGAGTGCGTCAATCAGTTCAAGTCTTCATTTACTGCAGCAATCCAACTCGAGTTAGGAAGAATTCAACTCGAGGCAACTCGATCTAAGCGCAACTCGAGTTAGAAGTAACTCGAGTTGACCATCACTAGTCTGTCCTTTGGACGAATAAAAAAAAAAGAAATGTATCAGTAGGTATTTGAAAATCTATTCTTTGGCGTAGCACAGCAACACAGTGCTTGTAGCCATATATATATAAAAAAAACTATTCTGAATTTCTGTATTAGTAAATATACAATACACACATAGTAAAAGATTTTTATTGGAATAAATAATAATAAGTTACTTGCTAATTACTCGCAATGTCAAAATTAAAATTTTGCCGAATATGTTTGGATAACAATGTCCAAATGCATCGAATATCGGGTTCGGAAGTTGAAGATGTTTATGAAAAATTAACAAAAAACAAGGTACATTGTTTGTTCTCGCTTTACTGATTCAGAGATTGTGCATTGCTGCTAACATAATCTATTCAGAGGTTTTAGTGCATGCTATGAAGGTAACATACAATTAATATAACACATTGGCACCGACTTACCAGCCAAAAATAATAGATGTCTGGTTTTAAGTTTTAAACTTTGTGGAAGCACTACACACATCAGCACACACTATATACAATAAGATTGTACCGGCTTAACGAAAGTAGTGAGTACTAGAATGAAACCTTTAAAATCGGCCTCATTTAAAGTTGTGCTAGATATTTATAGACATGCACACAGCAATATATGCAACCAGCTGACTTATCTATAACTTTACATATAGATCAGAAGAAGGCCACATATTCATACACCTCTATCAACAGATATGTTGGTGCTTCATGTGTTATGGATACAGATTTTCTAAGATAGTTTTATTTTATTTTATCTACAGATTCAAGATGATGGAAAACTGTACTTTGCATGTTACATATGTTATCGTCAGCTAAAGAACAGCCAGCAGCTTGTTATAAAATCACAGAAATCTGAAGAGTTGCTTAAACAAATATCTGTCAATACTCCTGAGGTATAGTGATACGTACAGTACTCTTTATTTATAGAGGATTTTTTTACCTTTTTAAACAAAAATCTCTATATTAAATAACTTTGATGGTGAGGCCTAGGACCCAAACGACTGGTGGTTAGGACTCCAGAATGCAGAACCTCCTCACAAAAAGCACTGTCTCCAATAGTACTGCTTTTTGTATCTCACTTTTGACCCAATGACCAATGGAGATTGTGAAGATGTTGCTTGAGGCCCTTTGGTAACAGCCCATGTGCAATATCAACTATATGGACAATCATAGCAGAGTCAATGTTCCACATGTCAACAACCTTGTCAGCCTAATCTAAATATTACATTTTGGCTTTTTAATCCTGGCAAAGTTACCACACTGCACCTGATGGTAAGCACAGTGCCGTCCAGTAAGTGTATCAAGGAGTGAGAAACAATCTATCCCTCACTACTCAACACAATCATGCGGGCCTTCTGTGTAGCATCTTCTCACTACACCACGGGGCAAGGAGGTGAAAAAGCGGTTGAGGATCTAGTGTCAGATTACCGCAACACGGCCAAACATCATACCCCAACTCTATATCCCCAAAACAAAAAACAGATGTACACTGGCTGATCCCAGAACACGACACACTTTTGTATGCTACTATGGGTCTGACACCCTGTGGTGTGGTGATGGTGGATATGAATATCCTACCACCAGTATCTTTCTCAACTTTAATTTGATTATCATCATGCCAATTGGGAATAACTACTGGGAATTCATTTTCTAATCATAGATACTTCTGTTTTCGCAAAAGGTATCTCTTTCCTATTATGTTCCAAATGAATATCAAATAATAAACAAAATTGAAATTAGAAGATACCATGTACAGAACAAAACCCACATTTATCTTATTTATGGCATTTGTCTATCTATGTTCTTTACAGCTGAATTTGAAAACCTTCACTTTCTTAGACAGAGTGTTATGTGGTCTGCAAAACTCAATGATAGTGTCCGACATTGTGTCTCTAAAAATACCGGAATATGACAAAAATATAAAAACGGAGAACCAAGCGGACAGTGACACTAATGAGACATGCAATACAAGTGAACCAGATGATGACAGTAAGTGTTGTCTCTTAGTTACTGAAACACTCATCATTCACATAGCTTGTAAACATTTACAATATGAAAGGATCAAAACTATTATTCTACTTATAAATACAAAGTGTTACAGAAGTGTGTTGTCATATATAAGGTAATTGACTACACCTGTACCAGGAATACAGTAGTGTTAGAGGCTATTATTGGGCGGAAAGGGATAGTGCAGAGTGTAACCACACCCTTCTGAAACACATTGTATAAATAAATATGTTGGTATATATGAGATTGATAAACTCTAACACTGTTTGAATGATCACCACGAAAAATGACACACATAAATGTTGATCATGGAGAAGATTCTTGTACACAATGGACACACTTTGTGATTACTCGCCACTAGATGGCGCTGCAACTCATCAACTTACAAATGTTCAACCGACAGCCAATAAAAACTCATTGTAGGTATTTGAAAACAGATTTTTTTGCTCTGTCTACTTTGTTGTAATTCGTCAATAGATGGCGTTGTAGCTTTTTTATATACTTGCACGGCAAAGTGACCACACTGCACCTGATGGTAAGCACAGTGCGGTCCAATTTGAATATCGAGTAGCGAGAGGCGACCTAAATCCCCCGCTACTCAACACAATCATGCCGGCCTGCTTCTTCACACCACGCCATGGGCAAGAAGGCGAAGAAGTGGTCGAGGGTCCAGTGTCAGAGCACTCAGAAAGCCGCAAAATGGCCAAACATCGTACCCAACTCTAGACCCCCGACAGAAACCGGATGTACACTGGCTGATCCCGGAACGCGACACACCTGCGTGTACCACTATGGCGGGTTTTACACCCTGTGTACGGTGGTCGCTATCCGGGCGGACACGAATATCCTACCACCAGCTCATCTCTTAACGTATAGATGCGTGTGAAGCTGCGGGCAAAATCTAGGATTTTATATTGTTAAATGTTCAACTGGTAACGACAACAAACAAATAATAATATATTATCACTTGCTGTAACAGTGAAGGATAATATCATAAAGAAACCTACATGCCTGAGTATCCATACTAATACTATAAATGCGAAAGTAACTCTGTTTGTTTGTTTGTTTGTTTGTTACCTCTTCACGACTAAACGGCTGAACGGATTGTAATGAAATTTGGTAAGGGAATAGATTATATCTTGGAGAAGGACATAGGCTATCTTTTTTCTCAAAAATCAACCTTGAAAGGGGTCAAATAGGAGTTCAAAATTTGTATGGGAAATCCATAATTCCTCGACTTAGGGATCTGTAAATTCATATATAGGCTTTTAGTAGGAAATAAAGAAATACGTGTTTCAACGTTTTTTAATAATCATCCCTAAAAGGGGCAAAGTGAGGTTAAACTTATGGGGTATTCTTTATATGCAATCTCAAGATTCAGGCATAACACCTGAGAGGCTGAAAAATCACTATAGGTGCCTCAGTGCAGAAGACAACTCCTTGGATTGTATACTTCTGCTCCCGAATATAACGTCCACGCAGGCGGAGCCGCGAGCAACAGCTAGTTCTAAATAAGAATTTCATATGTGTGTGAAGTCTACCAACCTGCTTTAGACCAGCATGGACTAAGGTCACCCGGCTTATTAGTAGAGGAGGCACATGTCCAGCAGCCTTTATATTATTATTACAATTATCCATATATATTATAGTTCTATAAAACTTTTTATGATTTTTAAGGAGCACCGCCAAACAAAAAGCCGTATCTGGATGAAAAATATAACTTAAGCCAATTTAAATCCAATGCTATAGAAACTGAGAAGACAAAAAACATACCTGAAACTGAATTTCAAACAGAAGCTAATAAAAACAAGTCATGCCAGTTACCAAATAATGTAAATAATGAGCAAGTATTAGTTAAGAATACTAAAAAGACTTTTATATGCGATGATTGTGGTGAAACATGTTATTCGAAGTCTCTTCTTATTAAACATATTAGTGGACATAAACCAGTGATAATAAAACCAAATACGGCATATATAAACATACATAAATCTAAACCTGGCAGAGAAATTACAGGCCATGATAGTTTGAAGAATGAGTTCAAATGTCAGTATTGTAATTATATTTATGTACGAAGAGATAATCTAATGAACCATATTAGAATTCACACAGAAAAAAAGCTGTTCAAATACTGTAATTATACCTGTGCAAGTAACGGTCATTTAAAGGATCATATTAAAATTCACACAGGAGAAAAGCCCTTTAAATGCCAATACTGCAACTATAGATGTGCACGGAATGGTAATTTAAAAATCCATAATAAAACTCACACAGGAGAAAAGCCGTTTAAATGTCAATACTGTAGTTTCACATGTACAGGAAATAGTAATTTAAAGAGACATATTAGAACTCACACAGGAGAAAAGCCGTATAAATGCCAATACTGTAGTTATACATGTACAGTAAATAGTAGTTTGAAGACACATATCAGAACGCACACAGGAGAAAAGCCGTTTCAATGTCAATACTGTAGTTATACATGTACAGTAAATAGTAGTTTGAAGAAACATATTGGAACGCACATAAAAGAAAAGCCGTTTAAATGTCAATACTGTAGTTATACATGTGCAGTAAATAGTAGTTTGAAGAAACATATCAGAACGCACACCGGAGAAAAGCCGTTTAAATGTCAATACTGTAAATATACATGTGCAGTAAATAGTAGTTTGAAGAAACATATTAGAACTCACACGGGAGAAAAGCCGTTTAAATGTCAATACTGTGATTATACATCTGCACGTAAAGGTGTTTTAAAATGTCATATTAGGATTCACACAGGAGAAAAACCATTTAAATGTCAATATTGTAGTTATAAATGTACAGAAAGTAGTAGTTTAAAGAAACATATCAGAACTCACACAGGAGAAAAGCCGTTTAAATGTCAATACTGTAGTTATACATGTATAGAAAGTAATAGTTTGAAGAGACATACTAGAACGCACACCGGAGAAAAGCCGTTTAAATGTCTATACTGTAGTTATACATGTATAGATAGTAATAGTTTGAAGAGACATACTAGAACGCACACCGGAGAAAAGCCGTTTAAATGTCAATACTGTAATTATACATGTGCACGAAATAGTTACTTAAAGAACCATATTAGGATTCACACAGGAGAAATATCGTATATATGTGAAATATGTGGCAAGAAATTTAGTGCAAGGAGTGCTTTGAAAGAACATTTACGAGTTCATATGGATAATAAAGTCGTTAATAGTGTATCTTGAGTGATCTCAAATCAAACCAATCTGAAATAAGTTAATCCTGTAATCTTATATTTACTTATACATACATTTAAAAGCATTGTTCTACAGTAAGCAGTGAGCACTACAGAGACGAATATCGTAGGAGCCCAAATGACATACACCTCGTACTTCTATAAAAGTTAAGTGTCTTCATGTGTAACATCGCATTTGACCGAGTACCGAATATTCATTTGTTGTTTTTTTTTTTGAATATATAAAATTGGTGTGTTTTAAAAACTTTTGGCTGTACTTATTTACAAAGTCATAAGATGCAGCAGTATTGACAGTATATGTGTGACTCTCCATCCTTGTTATAAAACACAGAATGTTTTCTTTAGTGTCTGTTCTGGTTTCTGCTGAAATATACTTATTTTAAAGTTCTTCAAGAACCTCTGTGGCGTAGTTGACGAGAAGCCCTTTGTGAAATGAGTAGGGGTGAGTTCGATCCCCGTACAGTTATAATGTTTATGCGAATATCAAATACTTGTTTCCCGGCTTAGTGCTGTGGGATCGTGGTCCCTCGTAGTTGATGCCTCTGTTACAAGTTTAACTGAGTGTGACGTCAGAATGATGTGTGTGACTTGGGTGGACCTATTTGTTATTGATGTGAAATATCTAATGCCGAGGGATAGACCGTTGGTTCGACTGTTGGCGTGGCGACATGTTGCTCCGACATATTATACAGTGTCATTTTCTAACCGTAGACATAAATTGAACTGGGAAAAAGTTATTTTCCAATAAGTTCCTCTAACCATAGGTCTGAAATAAAAAGAGAATTTTTCAAACAAAATAATTGTTTTTATTTTTACATATCCTTTTGCCACTACTACTATACTAGAAATCATGGGAGCGGCAACATCGCACAGTCATTGATAATATTATGCTCACTGCACACTCGGAGCGTGTGTCCGTCTGGCGTCTACCGTGGGGCGAAATCTAGCGAATAGATGGTACAAAAAACATGACGTTCGGTAATGTCTACGTATTCTTATTTTAGACAATATTATGACGATAGGTTTTTTTTTGATGTTGGAATAAACAAATACTTAATTCCTTTTATACATTTATTTACATAACGTTTTTTTTGAAGTGATAATTTCTTATGGTAGGCTAAACCGCTTTGTAACGTAACGCGTTCATACATCGCCACTTTGTCTGGCTTTTTATTAATTTCTATTTCTGTCGTTCCATAATATCTGTGCTATTTTTTTTGAAGTGAAACTTTACAATCTTTGTGATTTGTATTGAGTGGATATAAAAGTATATAAAATAAATTTTATAATCAATAAAAGATTTTAGTAATAAATAACCTTTTCTCACAATGATATACAAAGTTTAAGTAATAACTTAAGCTTTATTGAAGTTAAACAATTTCAATATTAAATAGTTCAACTTAGATAAGTTTAAGTTATCACTTCTGTCGAGCGTCCCGAGACGCACTCGTTTTTTTAATTTTAGCTTATGTTGTTCTATTATCACGTTTTGGTGGGGGGTAGGGACCGTTCTTGTAGTAATTTGCATTTTGCTTATGTTAATTGGAATTCCGCGTCTCAATGAACTGCTGGAAAAATGACAGTGAATTGAGTATTGAGAGTAGGGCTTGCATTACCGGTTTCCCGGTAACGGTTTTTACCGGTAAACCGCCTATTTTGAGAGACAAAAAATTACTGATAAAAATTTTTGATACCGGTAATGTACCGATTTGCAAAAAGATCGGTAAAATATGAATATTAAATGAAATACGATAACTGTTTTCCAATTTTTGTTATAAAACTATTATACTCATTAGGCGAACACAAGTTAATAAATTACCGGTAAAAAAAAGTCAAACCGGTAATTTACTGGTTTGAAATCATTTGTTTTGTGATAAAATATTTTTTGCATTAGCAACTTTTACCAATGTTTATTTACGTAAATGGTTGACACTTGACAGCTTTTACGTTTTCGCAGTATGTGTATTTCTCATTTTTGAAGTCTAGAGTCTTTGATTGTCAACAAAGTAACGGTAAGTGGTGTTAACTTTGCAAAAGTATGGAACGTGTACTGAATGGCAGGCTCATAGCATACCTTGAAGCGAATGATCTCCTAAGTGACAATACGGATTTCGTCAACTGGAGACCTTCTAGCGTATGCCACTCACATCTGGAGCGAGGCTGTCGAGAGGCATGGGGAAGCGCTTGCCGTTTCACTCGACATCTCGAAGGCCTTCGACAGAGTGTGGCACGATAGCCTCTTAAGCAAGCTT
Organism: Laothoe populi; assembly: GCA_905220505.1. Taxonomy (NCBI): domain Eukaryota; kingdom Metazoa; phylum Arthropoda; class Insecta; order Lepidoptera; family Sphingidae; genus Laothoe; species Laothoe populi. The sequence continues at coordinate 6,732,215 of HG992174.1, read as the reverse complement.
CCTTCATATGGCTTGCACACTGGGTTATGTGCATGGATATCGGACTTCTTGGGGGAACGATTGATTCGAGTGGTCATTGATGGCTGCTCCTCCGATCTATTGGCTATCAATGCCGGGGTACCTCAGGGGTCGGTACTTTCTGCGACTCTATTCCTGCTGCACATCAATGATCTCCTTAGGCCCGGTACTTTTGGGTACGCTGATGACAGCACAGTGGTAGAAAGTTACATATCTAATGCACGAACCAGTGGAGTCCAGTCCAGAGTGCAAGTCCAGGCCCTCAGGGAGGCCTTGGTAGAACGCTTGAACTTGTCCTTAAAGGCAGTCTCCGATGGGGGTGATGCCAACCTGGTCAAGTTTAATGCCACTAAGACCCAGGCTTGTCTATTCTCTGATAAACGGAGTCCCTTCCAACTGACTCCTACTTTCAGAGATGTGTCCGTACCGATAACTGACCACCTAGAGATTCTTGGCGTAACTATGTCTCCAACTCTCAGTTTTGGCTCCTACATTAAGCATAAAGCTCAATTGGCTGCCAAAAAGCTGGCTATCCTTGCGAAGGTGAGACGGTAATTTACGCCGCGACATCTCCTTGATCTGTATCAAGCGCAAGTCCGGTCGTGCATGGAGTACTGCTCTCATCTTTGGGATGGATAGGCCAAGTACCAGCTTGAGGCGTTGGAGGCAATCGAGAGACGCGCCAAGAGGCTCGTAGGCAACGATTCCATAGTCGAGGCAAGGCTGCAAAGCCTTGAACACAGACGTAAAGTTGCCAGTTTATCGGTTTTTTACCGGATACATTTCGGCGAGTGTGCCTTGGAATTACATAATTTAATTCCCCCAACCCCTTTCCATCATCGGACGACAAGAGACTCGGCGAAGCGTCATCGATACATGGTTGATATTCCACCACTACGCACTTAGCGTTTTGCTAGTACATTCATCATGCGCACCGCTAGAGAGTGGAACTCTTTTCCGGAGTCTATATTTCCCGAAAATTATAACCTGGGTAACTAAATACATAACCAATTCTATACAATGTATATGGTTTTATTAATTATTAACAATCAAATAAAAGTTTCAAAATATGATTGTTTGTTTGCCTTTACTCCCTGAATGAAACAAATTTATGACTTTTTAAATCTGTGAGTTTAGGTTTATTTAAAATATATATTATGTTTACTGTCTTTTTACTTTAACGCTACTAAATAATATTATCTACTCCTAGTTTATAATAAATAGAAAAATGCCCCTATTACCGGTTTACCGGTAAAAAAAATATTACGGTATTTTTTTACAGGTAAATAATATTTGCGGTAATTGCAAGCCCTAATTGAGATTTCATTTGTGAGCTGACCTTAACCCTATAGGCTCTGTGATAATATCGTCAGCTGTGACCTGTGACGTAGTTAATTCAATAATTATGATAAGCGCGTTGTGGCATCACGGCCACACACATACAGGACGTATGCCGGGATTACCAAGAAAATAAACGACGCATTTCTACTTTAACAAAGCCTAGTTATTAGATTCAATGTAAACTTTTACCTACGGAGAAATAGCTGTAAGAACCATTGTATTTTATGTTTATATTAATAAACACCACGACTGCTGACAGTAGATATTCATATGGCCAGAACGGGGGTGCCGCGCAGAGAGTATGACTATACAAAAGTCACGGCCGCGCTACGCTCCATACGAGTCTATCAAATAGAGCGACACAGCATACACCTATCACTGTCGGCATTCGAGTCAGATACAACGTTATTGTTTTATTCACAATCCTGCAATTTTATAAAGTTCATTGAGTAGGGCAGAAGCAACCCCTACACGCGTTAAAACACAGCATGATCAAAAAATCTAAAATTCAGGATTATTGGCGAAACTATGTATTCATATGAATTTTAATTTTTTTATGGTGTTAGCAGAGGTCGGAACGAACAGGGGGTTTCATTTAATAGCGCAATGTCAAAATTTCACTATATATTATACATTTACGTTCAATGAAACAACTTTTACAGAATATTACATATTACAACAACGTGAGTCCTACTCCACGTTCCCACTTCCCGGCAAAACTCCATAGAAGAATGAATGCCATCTTATATGGAGGACAAGTTGAAAAAGTGTCCAGCTGTAGGTAGCAAATAACAACACAAAGACCGACCACAATAGCGCTAGCGTAGCAAGTGCCTAATTGGTCGCTTTTCGACAGACGCTATTTCATCATCATAGCAGCTAAATGTCTAAACCGCGGCAAATGACATTTAAACAACAAACAAGTTATTTAAACAACTTCCGAATTTGACTAGGTAATACAAGAAATTTTAAATTGGTTTTAAATATATTTATTTGACTTCTGCAGCAAGGAATGCCTTGAAAATGGTAGACTTTCAATATTTTACAATTATTTTTAAGAAACTTGATAAATAGTAACGTATAATTGCTACTTACGAATAAAACATTATATTTTCATATTTTCGCTTAACTAGGCTTTTACAGCCAAGAACACTGCAATGTACCATATTCAACACGTTCTAAACACTTAAATACGACGCGAAATGTATTTTCAAACACAATTTATAATTATATATTTCCACAATCACGGATATATTTCGGATATATATTTCGTTGACATTCAGACTATCTGGCCAACAAAAAAGGCCAAATCAAAAAGTTGTGAAACTCAGACAGTGACAGCAAATAGTATGTCTATTCCTATTGCTCTTAGCTTTTTCGTAATAAGTGCATCCTGCTCTTTCTGGGAATTATAAAAGGAATGTCAGCCCTGTGTATTTCATATACAGAGATTGTGCTCCTTATTCACTAGGCTCCATGGTTTGGTCTCCACATTATCTATAGTCTCCATTACTCTCTCAGACTGCTTGTCAGTGTTTTCGAAACACAGTCTATATTCCTTGCTAGTAGTTATTAGGGATGTTGATATTTTTAAAAATATCGGATTTTCGATATTTTATTTATTTATTTATTTATACTCTTTGTTGTACACTGGTAAAATTAAAAGTACAATTGGCGGTCTTATCGCTCTCGGGGATTTTTTCAAGACAACCATGGGATGGAAAATTTGTAAAGGGAAAAGAAAGAGGGGAGGGCAGACTGTGTACATAATACTTTTAAGGAAAAACAACAATAATAAAAATACGAACACAATATATGTATACATATATATATATACACACACATACATACATATATATACATTATATGAATTTAAATATATCAAATATATTTAATATCAGGGTTTGATATATCGATACAAAATATCGATATTTTTTGTAATCATAAAACTTTGCTCCTCTAATGGGTATGGCCCTGACCGCGTCATACCTCCTTTCTACCTTAAACGGTGCGCCAATGAGCTTATTAGATATTTAATATAGTTTTCCACCAATCTTTGCGACTCGGAGTTTTCCCTTTATACTGTAAAAACGTACATGTAGTGCCAGTTCTCAAATTCTAAATATCAATTATTTACGAGAAAAAATGAAAAATATGTCAAAAAGTATCGATCTTCGATATCTATATTTCAATATTGAACTATCGATTTATCGACCAAAAAAATATTAGTAACAAATATCGATATTTCTAAATATTAATATCGATATATTATCAACATTCCTATTTCCTAATAGTTATGCTTTAAGCTTATGAGAATATTTTGTAAATACTAATAGATAGATTTTTTACTGATTCTTTGGGTACGAAGATGACCGATTCGATATTTTGCCGAATATGTTTGATTAAAAACGTCCGATTGCATCAAATATCGGGCTCGGAAGTTCAGATTGTGTACGAAAGATTATCAATTATGAAGGTGAGTCTTTTCTAGACATTTATGTTCATCATTCATTATTTTATAATTTAAAAACAATATGCCTGTGTCCTATCCATAACATATGAAGTTATATCGCCTCGGTACTCGGTAGTCATGAGACGGCGAAGTTAGAACGTGAATCTTCTGAGATTGAGAGTATTTTTTTTTATTCATACCAATGGGAAACCGGCTTAGGTCAGAGACCATGCTGCCAAGTCATAGGTTAGGGTTGTTAGACAAATAATGGTGTGCAATTTTTGTGTGTAATTTCTCTTCATTCGCGCGCGAGCAGCCGTAGCGAGCGCACTAGCTACAGCCGATTTGTTAATTCCGTGCGTGTTTTTTAAGTCTACCCACGCATTTCGTAAATGATTGTGAGCTATGAGTGAAAATGTTGAATTTTGTGACTCGAGCGGCAGTGATATAATGGAGGAAGAATTTGATGATGAAAGCGAGCAACGAGTAAATGTAGTATTATCGGGAGAAAATAATATACGCAAGGAAGATGGAAAACGTGTACCAGAAAAGAGGTTCAGACAAGATGACGAAGAAATAATAGAGGATGATGGCTTTATTACAATTAGACGAGAATATAAACGCGTGGACAGAGGCAACTCAGAATTAGAAGAAGAAAAAAATACTGGACATAGTAATTGTTCGGAAAAATTTATAGTGTGCGTTACATCTACAGAGATATTACCAAAACAGTTTGGTATGGCAAAACTTTTAAGACAGGAAAATATACAAGATATCAGTAAAATTCAATACAAAGGCCCATACAAAGCTTTGATTCATTTTGATAAAAAAGATAGCACACAGAAACTCATAAACTCTAAAAAGTTAAGCGACCTAGGTTACAGAACGCGAATGATTGATGAAAATACTGTAAGCTATGGCATTCTTAAACAAGTAGACTTAGACACGGATGAGAAGGAAATATTAGAAAACTTAAAATGTGATTACGACATTGTTTCTATAAAAAGGCTAAAACGTTTAGCTCATACTGGAGAATGGATAAATTCTGAAACAATACGTTTATGTTTCAAGAGTTCTACTTTACCCACGCATGTGTATGGATTCGGGTGTAGATTTAAAGTGGAGCCATATACCTTCCCGGTGACTCAGTGTTCGGGGTGTTGGAAGTTTGGACACTTGTCTCGTTCGTGCCCCTCTAAAAAGATTTTATGCCCAAAATGTGGAGGTAATCACAACAATTGCGAAACAACAACTTATAAATGCATAAATTGCCAAGGTCCTCATATGTCTATGTATAAAAACTGCCCCATATTTTTAAAAGAAAAGGAAATTCGCAAAATTATGTCTGAAAGAAATTGTGCATATCGTAAAGGGTTAGAGATATATTTAGCGAGCAGAGAAATGCAAAAAAATACTGATATACTATGTGAAGATAGAATTGAACAATTAGGTACAGTATATCAAAACGAACCACAGAAGAAAACATATAGTGAGATTGTTATTCAAAAAGCCCTAATCCATAGAGAAAATATAATATCTCCTGTAATTGAAAATGAACAACAGAGTCAAAGCTCGAGAAAAGAAGTAAATATAGAGCCACAGAAAAATAAAAGGGGTAATAATAATAAAGCAAAAAGGAGAAATAATGCCGAGAATTATAAATCACAAGAAAGTCTAATCCACACAGGTGAAGAGGCAATGGAACAAGAAGTAGATGAAAATGACACAGCTAAAAATTTTGATTTCAAGCGAATTATAAGTAAAATTAAAGATATATGTTTTTCAAGTAGCAGCATTAATGTCAAATTAGAGTTGATTTGTAATTTTATTGTCCAAGAAGTTGTATGGTTGTTTATTAGCATTTTTAAGAGTAAAGATACCTGCAAATCATTTATTTCTATATTTAATAATGGAGGATAGAAAAGAAAAAAAGATTTTATGTTTAAATATGATGCAGTGGAATGCACAGAGCTTGCGGCCTAAACTAGCTGAATTTGAACTTCTACTTCTACAAGAAAAGATTCATATAGCTTTAATATCAGAAACTTGGTTAGAGCCTGATTCAGTATTGAACATCAGTGGGTATAACACATTTAGAAATGATAGAATCGATTCTTACGGAGGAGTAGCTATAATTACTCATAAGTCATTGAAAGTACAGGTATGTCCTTTAAATATAAATAATACTGGTATACAAATTATATGTGTTAAACTTTTGAATTGCACCAAAATTAAGAACATTATTTCATTATACTGTCCTTCAGCAGTACATACTACTAAATCGGATTGGGATGATTTGTTTGAATGTTTTGATAGCAAATGTCTAATTGCGGGTGACTTTAATGCGCATCATACCAATTGGTCGTGCAAAACAGATTCAAGAGGTGCATTGATATTTGACGCCGCTTTAGAAGCAGGGTATGTGGCTCTTAATAATGGAAATACTACTCGACTCAAAATAGTTAACAATCATGTACAAAGTACTTCCCCAGATATAACATTTGTATCTACAGATATAGCATTAGACTTTATATGGAGAGTAACAAATGAAAACTTGGGAAGCGATCATTTGTGCATTAAAGTATTCACAAATGTTAAGGATTCATATGCAATTTATAGTAAACGTAAAATTAAATGTGCAAACTGGGAGGGATATAATAACCTACTAAAAGAATCATTCAGTCAATATGGTGAAGAACATAAAGATATAAATAAATATAATATGCAGGGCCATTATGATAATTTTATAAGATTAATTAACGTAGCAGCTGATGAATACATACCGGTAGTAAAATACTGTGAATGTCCAAAAAATAATTTCCAACCAAAGCCTTATTGGAATAAAGACCTCTCTAAACTGGTAGCGCTACGTCGATTAGCACTAAGTCAATTTAGAAAGAACCCTACCCCTAATAATCTGTCTATTCTGGAGGAGCATATTTTAAGAGCAAAGAGAGCTATAAGAATTGCAAAGAGAGATAATTGGCAAAGTTACTGTTCCAGTATTGATGAATCCACATCTATATCGGATATGTGGAATCGTATGCGCTGGATGAAGGGATTCAGATCGCCCAGGTCCTTTGCCTCACATGATCAAAAGGCAGAACTCCTTTGTAATCTCGCTCCTGACTATGTGTCATGCAATATGCCAAATTTTTATTCTGTAAACATGCCTTTAGAATCTCAATTTGCTTTACATGAAATGAACAACTGTATTAAGAGAAAAGATACGGCTCCCGGTGGGGATGGAATATACTATTCAATGATTTTCCATTTACCTATGAATGCTAAGTTATTTCTTTTGAAATTATACAACGTTATATTTAGTACTGGAATCATACCTAAGCAGTGGCGAAAAATACTGATTATGCCTATTCCAAAGCCATCTACGTCTTCAGATAATCTCAAAAAATTTAGGCCCATATCCTTAATATCGAGTTTATGCAAAATATTACACTCTATGATTACAAAACGTCTGGAGTGGTTTATTGAAAGAAACAACATTTTATCTGTGTATACAAGTGGTTTTAGAAGAGGACAATCTTGTCAGGATTGCCTGACTCGATTGATATCACATGTCCACCTCGGATTTTCAAAAAAATATTCAACCTTAGCTTGTTTTCTTGATGTAGAGAATGCATACAATAATGTAGTCATAGATGTGTTGATATCAGTGCTCGATGAAATTGGAGTTGGAAAGAAAATATGTACTTATTTATGGAGTTTTTTAAATGAGAGACATCTGAAGATTAACGATGAAAGAAATGATGAAAGTGCCATAGTTCGTTTCACAAATATAGGTCTTGCACAAGGGGATCCTATGTCGCCAATATTATTTAATATAATAACCCACAAATTGACTACTGAAATAAGTGAAGTGTACCTTTGTCAATATGCAGACGACTTTGTAGTGTACCACACTGGCAAGAATATTTATGAAAGTTCAGCTAAAATACAAAATGCTTTAAATACATTTTCATCACTTTTAAATAATTTAGGATTACAGTTATCAGAAATAAAATCTAAGGTCTGTGTTTTCAGCAGAGGATATAAACGCAACCAAGTAGAATTGAAAATAAATAATCATAATTTAAATCTTGTAGATAGCTATAAATACTTAGGTCTATGGCTAGATAGGTCACTACGTTGGAATAGACACATAACTGAATCTGCGCAGAAAGCTCAAAAATTCTTAAATTTACTTAAAATTCTATCAGGACCTTCTTGGGGGGTGCACCCTAAACATCTGCGAAGAATTTATATTGCATTGATTAGAAGCCGGTTGGATTACAGTTGTTTTTTATTTGGTAATAGTGCCAACACCCACTTAAACAAAATAAATAAAATACAGAATCAGGCTCTAAGAGTTATAGGTGGCTTTATTAGATCAACACCTATTCATGTGATGGAGTGTGAGCTTTATATTCCTCCTTTACATGTGCGAAGGAAATACTTAGCATACAAATATTGCTTAAAGGTGTTATCTTATACGGACAATGTTACAGTTAATCTGCTGGCTGAACTCAGCGCTCTTTGCCATAGTAGACCTTATTGGAAGAATAAAAAAATCCCTTTATTAGTTGAGATTTATAATGAAATTAAAAATGTTAAAATAAATTCTTCAACACCTTTAGAAATGTTCAAATTAGTAACTTGGGTTAGTAATATAAATATAAATGATACAGTTGTAATAGATTTGGATTGTGTCAAAGCATCCAAAGGAGATTCAGAAATTAATAATCTAAAATATGAGGTTTTAAAAGAATTAAATGATAAATATGATAATAATTGGTTCAGAGTCTACACAGACGGGTCAAAGAGTGGTGATGGAAGTGGAGCTGCATTTTATGTAAAGGATGACCATAATGTAACTAATAATTGTTTTAAATTAAGTGAAGAATTGTGTATCATGTCACTGGAATTGGTTGCAATTTCGAAAGCTTTAACATATCTGAAATCAGTGAAATATACCAAAGTAGTTGTATGTACAGATAGTAAAAGTGCTCTGTATCATTTAGCTCGATGCGCCTCTGGCTTTAGAGGTGTTTCGACAGCTTATGATATACTTTCAAATATACATTATTTTATATTGAATAAAGTTCATTTGAAATTGCAATGGGTTCCAGCACACATAGGTCTCCGAGGTAACGAGAAAGCTGACGAATTGGCTAAATGGGCTGCCAAAAATGGTAAAGTAATAAAAACTTTACCCTGTTATTCGGAATTACTGCCAAAATACGCAGAGAGATGTCATGAATTATGGAAAGAGCACTTTGATCTAAGATCATTAGAGAAAGGCATATGGTACAGGACAATTCAGTGCCATTTATCTCGTATACCTTGGTGTGCATATACAAATTTAAGTCATAAAATTGTTATGCTAGCGCATAGGCTGAGATCTGGCCACATTCCCGGTAACAAATTTAATTTTTTGATGAATAAATCATCATCCCCAAATTGCAATAGTTGTGGAATCATTGACGACGTACACCACAGGTTGATGGAATGTGTCCGGTATCAATCGGCCAGGAAAAAGATGGTGGAAGATCTAAGTTTGAATAGGCTGCATGTTGGTGTATTACATGATATACTGTCACAACCTAATTCCGACGCAGCACTAACTTTATTTTCATGTTTATTAACTTAAGTTATTTTAAGATTGCTTGTATCGTTTTGGTATTATAGGACTGACATATACCTATGTATAAAAGTCCTTTAAATAAAAGAAAAAAAAAAAAAAAAAAAAAAAAAAAAAAAAAATTTCTCTTATATATAAAAAAGGCAAAGGTTTTCCACCATGCTGCATTGTCTATCATAAGTTTTTTCAAATCTGGACTCTACAATTCAGAGACAAGCCCATGTCTGTGAAAACTATGTCCAATACTTTTGTATTTAAAAGAACCAAGCCATGTCTGAATTTGGGTGCACAATTTACTATTTTTTTTTGGCGATACAATATGGCTTGTATTCTTTATAATAGATTATAAAATAATAATACAAGCCCTGTTATGAATATTGTCCCACTGCTGGGCACGGGTCTCCTCTAGTAATGAGAGGAGTTTGGCCTTGGTCCACCATGCTGGCCTAATCCGGGTCGGTAGACTTCACATACCTTTGAAATTCATATAAGAATTCTCAGGTACACAGGATTTCTCACAATCTTTTCCTTCATTGTAAAACCTTGCGATAATTAACAATTATTACTGGTATTGTATATAAGACTAGCTGTTGCTCGCGGCTCCGCCCGCGTGGAGGTCATATTTGGGAGAAAAAGTATACAATACAAAATACCAATTTTCAAGCGTTTTGCTTCAAACATGATGGATTTACATGCAAACTTTCTTCCGCTATTTTACACCCTTAGGAGTGGAATTTCCAAAAATCCTGTAACAAACATTTTTATTTATAACTAAGATGCGAAATACTAACTTTCATGCATTTAACTTAAAAAATGACGGATTTTCATACAAACTATCATCCCCTATTTTACCCCCTTAGGGGTGGTATTTCCAAAAACCCTTCCTTAGTGGATGCCTACATCATAAAAGGTATCTACTGTCAAAATTTCAAGTCTCTAACGTCAGCCGTTTTGGCTGTGCGTTGATTGATCAGTCAGTACCACTACCAACTATGCTAGCTCTGTATTAACTTATAATACATTATTTTTTATTCAACAGTTTCCAAACAAAGTATTAAACTATGCATGTTACTCGTGCTATAGTCAGCTACGGAAGTGCAAGCAGCTTGTTACAAAATTACAGAAATCCAAGGAATTATTTAATCAAATTATGACAAGTAATAAAGAGGTAAGTACCAACAATTTTTCAAGTTAGATCCAACCAAGCACATTAACAGCCTTCATGGCGCATGGCAAGTAGCCAGCTGTGAAACAAGAGGTTCTGGGTTCGATTCCCACACCGGGACAAATGTTTGTGTGACAGACAGATATTTATGTCCGGGGTCTGGGTGTTGTGAGGCCGAAAGTCTCTCTTAGTCCCTGATACCCACAACACAAGACTCGTATCTTAGTGTGGATTTGTGGCTATGTGCGTGACTGTTGGGTGTTATTTATTTATTAACAAAAATCCGTTGAAATTGGTTGAATGATTCAGAGTTCATCAACATTGTTACTTGGTAATTGTACATATTTAATGTACTTTATATATTTTCACAGATATTATGCTTTACTATAAACATCATAATTTTAATTTCATAGAATGGTTTGTACAATATGTAACATAATAATGATCAGTGTTCAATACAGTCTGTATTGAACTAACACCCAGCATTGTATGTGTGCCCTTGTATATGGACAATAAATGTTTAGACAGCCTCCGTGGCGCAGTTGGCGAGTAGCCGGCTGTGAAACGAGAGGCCGTGGGTTCGATTCCAACACCGGGACAAATGTTTGTGTCACAGACAGATATTTGTGTCCGGGGTCTGGGTGTTGTGAGACCGAAAGTCTCTCGTAGTCCCCGATACCCACAACACAAGACTCGTATCTTAGTGTGGGGTCGGGGCTATGTATGTGGCTGTTGGGTGTTATTTATTATTTATTTTATTATAATATTTTTTATTGCAGCTGAATCTAAAAAACATAACTTTTTTAGACAGACTGATATATGGTCTGTCACATTCCTTGTCTATTACCAATACAGAGTCCTTACAGATACCAGAATACATTAAAATTATAAAATCAGAAAACAAAGATGGTAGTGATATCAATGAAGAGACGCTCAAAGATGAACATTATGATGACAGTAAGTAACATGTTTCATTTAGTTATTCTAAAGTCAAGCATGAAAATAACTTATAACAGTGTCATGGCGAATGCTCTAAAGAATTGTTTAATCTCATCCCATACCCTTAGTCCCTTCCACGCGAGAACCACGCGTACTGTCTTGTGGTGCCACAGCTTCGTGGTGTATACTACAGTACTACTCCTACATCCGGCCCGAATCAAGCAGTTGTATAATTTTGCCGGTCGGCATGTTCCCTCATTCCTATAATCCTGGGTCCTTTAAGCATAGCGTTAAGAAGTTACTCAGCAGGCATGTCGTTCACGAGTAGCAAGGGGTGGTTGTCTCTCGCTACTTGGTACAATTATTTGATATTATTGTTAATAGGGATCCAACCAGTTGCTTCTTTACCCTCTCTGATAAAAAAAACCATTGTCATAGGCTTAGAATCAGGTACCTAATCGAATCTTATATATGTCTTATGTTAAAACCTTTTTATTTCATTATATAATGGCAATCATGCCAGTTAAAAATTCTAATTATATTCTGGTACAATAATATTTGTTCATGATTTTCAAGGTGCACTGCCAAATGAAATCTCTGATCTGGACGAAAAACACAACTTTAGTCAAGATGAAACGAATTTTATACTAAATGTTAAACAGGAATATGTCACTGGATGTCAAACGAACACAGAAGCTAATGAAAATGAAAATGTGTTTTCCCAAATAGTATGTGATGAAGAAAGTGAGCTTGTGCCAGTTAATCATGTTGAAAATTGTTATTCATGTTGTGATTGTGATGAATCATGTGATTGTAAAAAATCTACGTGTAATGGAAAATATACAGAAAATGATAATTTCAAAAAAGATATTGCTATTGATACAAGTATAAAAACATTAAAATGTCAATACTGTAGTTATACAAGTGGGAATAAAGGTGATTTAAAGATACATATTAGAACACACACGGGAGAAAAGCCGTTTAAATGTCAATACTGTGATTATAGATTTGCACATAAAGGTGGTTTAAAGAGACATATTAGAACTCACACAGGAGAAAAACCTTTTATATGTCAATACTGTAATTATAAATGTAGTTTAAATAGTCGTTTAAAGATACATATTAGAATTCACACTGGAGAAAAACCTTTTAAATGTCAATACTGTAGTTATACATGTACACAAAATGATATTTTAAAGAACCATATTAGCACTCACACAGGAGAAAAGCCGTTTAAATGTCAATATTGTAATTATACATCTTCACGAAATAGCCTTTTAAAGAAACATATTAGTAATCACACGAGATATAAAGCATTTAAATGTCAGTACTGTAGTCAAGCATTTATAACAATCAGTAAATTAAATCTACATATAAGGAATCACATAAGCAAAAATCCTTTTCAATGTAAATACTGTACTTATACATTTGCAAAAAGAAATCATTTAAAAAATCATATTAGAACTCATACTGGCGAAAAGCCTTTTAAATGTCAACACTGTAATAAGGAATTTTCAACAAGCAGTTCTTTAAAGAGACATATTAGGACTCACACAGGAGAAAAACCCTATAAATGTCAATACTGTGATTATATAACTACACGAAATGCTTCCTTAAAAAAACATTATACTGTAAGGCATATGGTTGAAAATCCGTTGACATGTCAATACTGTAGTTATACGTGTACAGACAAACCTAGTTTTAAAAAACATATGAAAACTCACACAGGGGAAAAGCCTTATAAATGTCAATACTGTAATTATGCATGTAAAAAAATTGCAATTTTAAATGCACATACACGAACCCACACGGGAGAAAAACCTTTTAAATGTCAATACTGTAGCTATTCATGTACAACAACTAGTAATTTAAATAAACATACTAAAACTCACACGGGAGAAAAACCTTTTAAATGTCAATACTGTAGTTATTCATGTATAACAAATAGTAATTTAAAGAAACATATTAAAATTCACCCAGGAGAGAAAACTTAGACACGATAGTTATGTGTACATATAATGGTGGTGTTATGTATGTATATAAGTATATGTGGAAAGTCAGTTAGCTTTACTTATCTGACAAATACATTGGTGCTTTGTTAACTTGTCCTTACGCATCTGTGTAACACGTAGTATAAAGAAACATTACGAACTCAAAAGAAGAAAAGCTATATGGCTATATCGCGGGCACAAGTTGTATTTTTTAAAAAATATATTATAAAGAGCTCATAAAACGGAATACATTTATTGCGAATATTTTCACACAAAATAACATTGACATTTCTAAATTCAAATATCTATCCACCAAGGCTCCATAAACAAATAATTACCAGTACCGTTTAAGTGTAAATACTTTTTGGATAAATAAAGTCGGTCCGACAACTAGATTTATGCAACCTCAGCCCACATCTCTCCTCTCCTCCCCTCCTCTCCTCTCCGCCCCTCTCTCAACTCCCTCTCCTCTGCACTCCTTCCGCATCAGCTCTCCTCTGGCTTCTCTCCATCTCTACTCTTCTATGTCCCTCTTTCCAATTGCTCACTTAATTGCTTGTCCCAAATATTACAATTACAATTATGCGCGTTACAATATTTTAACTCGCATAGTAGAAATAGCGTACTGTAATGTATGCATCTTATACATAAACGATAAAAGGTACTTTTTAGGAATATATTAGTTCTAACACAGAAGAAAAATGTATGTATATGGGATAATGTAATAGAAACTATGGTCCAGGTTTTAGTTACATCTTTAGTAAAACATCTTAGTCTTTTAAAAAACGTGTTTTCTTTCTTTTTTAACATCGTATGTCATTATAATTTTAATAATTCGTTCCATATTTAAATATTCCAACATTCGGTAAGCTCACCCACCCCCGAGCTACTCTCGTGACAATATTATTGTGGACGGTGGTACCGAGATATCGTCGCCTCATCCTTGACAGTCGGTGGAATTTCACTAAATTAGTCTACAATCGGGTATATGTTATGAGTTTTCTTACTGTTTTAATCAACACTTTACATTACCTTAAACCTATCATCGAAAGTGTTATGTATAAAATGTAGTGCCAAAAAACATGGCTGGCTGTTCCTTGAGTTCCCGTCGCTGTGCCGATTTCACGTTCTAAGTAAAACTGATAATATTATAAAATACATAAATAATCCGTTATCAACTACACTCACCCCGACTCCGGCGACTTCAAGATGATGCCGCTAACACTCCAATTACCGGTTTTCCTTTTATTAACTCTCCGCTAGTTTTTCAAACCGACCGCCATATTTTGTCGACATGTCTTACACTATATGCGCTAGAGCGCGTGCGTGGTATTCGTCAAAATAGTCCACAAATCACTCGCACTTCCGCTACATCTTACATTGTGGCAGAGTCCCCAACCCCACAAGATTATGAGATATATTTTAAAAATAAAATAATATTAATTATTACTTTGACTGCCTCGGTGGCGCAGTTGTAATTGCGCATGCGTTACGATTGCTGTGCTTAGGTCTCGGGTTCGATCCCCGGGTCGGGTAAAGTGATATTGGGTTTTTCTATCTAGAAATTATCAATATTAGCCCGGAGTCTGGAACATGTGCCCGGTATGGCGATAGGCTCGCCCCCTATCACATTATGGGACCGAAATTTGGCGAAAAGTGGGTGTACTAGTTACACCTCTGCCTACCCCTTCGGGGATTACAGGCGTGAGTGTATGTACATGTAATATTAATTTGTACCGCTAGGCAATGTGTGTGTTTATGTATATTTATTTATTCGATGAACTGTATCCGCTTTCCTATTGGTCATAGATATTAAACAGAAAGACTTATAAATCCGAACAAAAATAAGTAACTTTTTTGCGCATGCGTTACTTCTGCTGTGCTGAGGTCTCGGGTTCGATCCCCGGGTCGGGTAAAGTGATATTGGGTTTTTCTATCTAGAAATTCTTCAGTATTAGCCCGGAGTCTGGAATCTGTGCCCGGTATGGCGATAGGCTCGCCCCCTATCACATTATGGGACCGAAATTTCGGCGAAAAGGGGGTGTACTAGTTACACCTCTGCCTACCCCTTCGGTGATTACAGGCGTGAGTGTATGTGTATGTAAAAATAAGTAAATCCGACGCCATTCAAATCTGCTGGAAGTGGTATTGTCAAATGACAGTAAAAGAATGCATGATATGAGCCGTGACGTCACCTCTCAGAATGACCATTACTGTGCCAATGTGCGAGGCAGATAGTAAGATGTTCCCACTAAGCACAAATTTTTGTTTATACCAATATTTTAAATATTAAGACCTAATTTTTCAAGCAATTTTGATTCTGCTTTCGCTAAAGACTTTCTTTTGTGTATTACATTCGGTTGGATATCGAATAATGTACTAAATAAAACTCAGGTAACTGCCCTATTTTCTCGGGCCAGACTCCAGAAAGCTTGATGCCTGACTTGGAAGGATCCAGCGTGCCATGCCGACGATTGTTCGCGACACTAGCCCCCCGTTGGGACGGCTGATGTGCCGCTCTTTTACGCTAACCATGTAGGGTGATGACGCTCATTGGTCGCTTGTCCCGCATGGGATTCTCCGCGTCGCGAATTAATCGCTGTCGTCGGGAACAATCTCTCGCCTTCAACATTGGCACTGGCCATGGTCGAGAGAGCAGGTCATATCCGCAAAGGAAACAGCTGAGAGGGAAAGGGAGCGAAGTATGAGACTCCCCTTACAAAATCGACGCTCGCGAAGCCGGAGATGATCTCCGGCCTCCATAAACAGGCCTGCAGGCGACGGTTGCATAGACCGGCCCATCGCCATGCAAATTGAGGGTAGCGTGTTTCATTCGCATCCTCTGTGTTCCGTCTGAGGGGTCTATTCCTCAGATCGTGATTGGCTCTGCACAAGGGCCGACTCCGGCGGTGGCTGCGGTTGCATGCAATTGCGTATCCCGTAGCTATCCTCATAAAGAGAGAGCGGAACAACGCGGGGTTTACTCGGTAGGACGGTCTAGCAGTCGTAACGCATGCGCAATTACAACTGCGCCACCTAGGCAGATTGAATAACAGTACGTGTAATAGGTCTTGCTGCTGTTTTTAACACCGAAGACATCTTTCCTTCACGCCATGAAGGAACAGTATGATGCAGAGGCGGTACCGGTGGCATGCTCCGGGACTACTACTAGCTCACGGTACCCCTGTGCCGCATCGAGGAGAGCCACCGCGGAGTTTTTGGTATTCCCACTACGACTCCCACGGTCGGTGCGGAATCGTAAAGCGATTACCCGTGAAAACAGCGTCCGCGATCATTCTTACCGCTCGCTTTTTTTGTGTCCTATGTATCTGGATATATGTATATGGACCAAAGCCTGGCAATGAAAATTCACCGACACATCAATATTCACAAAGTTGTATCATTATTTGTTTCACGTTTTTGTACTAGATGACGTTAGTGGGAGATATTTAATAAAATTTATCGGCCCTGGAATCAAGTCCTTTAAGCCATTTTAGGGAAGTGGGGAACAAAATGTTCCATGATTTATTTTCAAATTTCGAAATAATGATTAAGTTTAATTTTCATTGAATAGTGATTATTTGTATTTTGAATATAAAGTATTTATATTCGTGGCTTGAGCCACTAAAAAGCGAAACATAAAAACCTTATAGTACCTTTTGGAAAAATACCTAAATAAATAAATACATCCCTAAGCCAAGAACGCGTCAAGATATTATATTATAAAAGCTATTTTAAATAAATAATATTCATTGTCCAAATATAATTCATAAAAAGTACACCGACTTCAATAAAAAACAAATTATGCGTCCCTATAAAATTTAAGGGTGTCCCTCGATTTTTCTGAAATCCCACCATCAGATCCTAACTTGGTGCCATTGGGACCACCTGGGAAGTATACCCTTAAACAAAAAAAGAATTTCTCGAATCTGTCCTGGCGTCTTCGACTAAAGGGGTAACCTACATAAAAAAAAGATTCCGACGAATTGAGAACCTCCTCCTTTTTTGAAGTCGGTTAAAAATGAAATATATATATCAAAATAACGACATGGAATAAACCGAAAGTTATTTCGTAGAGGGTTGTCATAAGTGCTCGCCCTGCAATTTTATTCCACTGTTATTTTATACTAGCTTTTGCCCGCGGCTACGCCCGCGTGGTGGTTATTTTTGGTATAAAAGGTATACAATCCATGGAGACCTCTTAAGCTATTACACCTTCTTGTATTATGCTATTCCGTAGGAACCGTGCATTTTCTGGTATAAAAAGTAGCCCATCGACTAACACTATGCAAATAATCATGTGGATCCCTTGCTCTGTCTAAAACTAAAACAAAACTATCCTAAAACCCCCTATTTTACCCGCTTACGGGTGGAATTCCCAAAAATCCTGAAAATATTATTTTTAATTTTTAACTGGAAGTCCAAATACCAATTTTTATGCGTTTAACTTCAAAAATGACGGAGTTTCATACAAACTTTCTTACCCTATTTAACCCTCTTCGGGGTGGAATTTCCAAAAATCCTGAAATATATATTTTTTATTTTTGACTAAAAGGCCAAATACTAATTTTCATAAACTTAACTTCAAAAATGACGGATTTTCATACAAATTATCATCCCCTATTTTACCCCCTTAGGGGTGGTATTTCAAAAAACCCTTCCTTAGTGGATGCCTACGTCATAAAAGGTACCTACTGTCAAAATTTCAAGTCTCTAACCCCAGCCGTTTAGGCTGTGCGTTGATCGATCAGTCAGTCAGTCACGTCAGTTTCTTCTTTTATATATACAGATATCCCTCTCGCTGACCTACATGTTTCAACCGACGCATCTTCCAGCTGCTGGATATCTTCGGGACTGTGCCCTGGTTCTAGACTGAAGGTTGGTGAAGAGCATTATTTTTGCAGACCAATACTTTTGCTGTGCTCTTTGCGAGAAGACGCGCCTTGTGTAGTTATGCTCTACCGAGTTCCTTGGCCAAAAACATAGGCTATCTACCTATCAACGCGTATATACCTTAACTGTTAAAAACACAGGGCTGACATTCATTTTTTAATTCCCAGAAAGAGCAGGATGCACTTATTATGAAAAAGATAAGAGCAATAGGAATAGGCATATTATTTGCTGTCACTATTTGAGTTTCACAACTTTTTGGTTGGGCCTTTAGTTCTGGCCAGATAGTCTGAATGTCAACGAAATATATTATCCGTGATTGTGGAAATATATAATTATTAATTGTGTTAATTAATTGTGTGTAAAACATTTCGCGTCGTATTAAAGTGTTGAATATGGTACATTGCTTGGCTGTAAAAGCCTAAATAAGCGAAAATATGAAAATCTAATGTTTTATTCGTAAGTAAACTATTTATCATGTTTCTTAAAAATAATTATAAAATATTGATGGTATACCATTTCCTAGGCATTCCTTGCTGCAGAAGTAAAATAAATCTATATAAAACCAATTTTAAATTTCATGTATTACCTAGTTGAATTCGGAAATTGTTTAAATGACAATTGCTGCTGTTTAGATATTTAGCTGTGCATGACAATTTTAGGTAAATTTAACATGGCTGCATAATACACATTATGGGGATACCAACGTTTACGACATTTAATTACCTCTTATTTATGGATAATGTCTCAGCGTTTCCCAAGAGTTTAATAAAAAAATAATACAGTTTAACTAACAAAATAAAAGTGAACAGTGATATGAACAGTTGAACTAATTAATATCAGAAAATTACATTATAAAATATTGAAATTGTTATTGTGTTGGAACTTTTATATTGAAAATAAAATCGGGTACAGGTACACATTATGTTATTTAAATATGTAATGAATTAATTTTATATACACAGTCAGGTCATAAGTATTGTCACATAAGTATTGTTAAAACTTTTATTTTAGAATGATGGCCACAAAAAAGTTTATTGAATTCGAATTTCAAATTGTTCATGAAAATAAAAATGTATACTTTTTAGAATTCTTCTCATTTTTAAATATGGAGTGGACGCTTAAAGAAGACCGTGTTGCAGTAATTGCGTTGCATCGTTGCGGTTACGCGCCAATTCAAATTTTTGACATACTGAAAAATTTGAATATAACAAAAAGATTCGTTTATCGTACCATCAAACAATACAATGAAGACTCTAGTGTAGATGACAGGTCAAGAAGTGGTCGCCCTCGGTCTGTTAGGACTCCAGCAGTGATAAAAGCTGTGAAGGCGCGAATTCAAAGAAATCCCAAACGTAAGCAGAAACTGTTGGCCCTTCAGATGGGGTTAAGCAGAACCACGGTGAAAAGGGTGTTAAATGAAGACTTAGGGCTTCGGGCATATCGAAGAAAAACAGGACATCGTTTGAATGCTCGTCTAATGGACCTGAGACTGAAGAAATGCCGCGCTTTGTTGAAGCGGTACGCGGGAAATAAATATCGGGAAATTCTTTTTTCAGATGAAAAAATTTTTACCGTAAAAGAGAGTTACAAAAAACAAAATGATAAGGTGTAGGCACACAGTAGTGAAGAAGCAAGCAACCGTATTCCGCGTGTCCAACGAGGTCATTTTCCATCCTCGCTCATGGTATAGTTGGGAGTTTCTTATTGGGGCTTAACAGAGGTACATTTTTGTGAGAAAGGTGTAAAAACGAATGCAGTTGTGTATCAAAATACAGTCCTGACGAACCTTGTGGAACCATGAACCACCATATTCAATATCATATCAATATCATACCATGTTCAATAACAGGCACTGGGTATTCCAACAAGATTCGGCGCCAGCTCATAGAGCGAAGAGCACACAAGACTGGCTGGCGGCGCGTGAAATCGACTTCATCTGGCACGAAGACTGGCCCTCCTCCAGTCCAGATTTGAATCCGTTAGATTACAAGATATGGCAACACTTGGAGGAAAAGGCGTGCTCAAAGCCTCATCCCAATTTGGAGTCACTCAAGACATCCTTGATTAAGGCAGCCGCCGATATTGACATGGACCTCGTTCGTGCTGCGATAGACAACTGGCCGCGCTGATTGAAGGCCTGTATTCAAAATCACGGAGGTCATTTTGAATAAACTTTAGTGTCATAAGAATCTATGTTTTGTTAAGTTCATTTTGGTATATAAATGGTTACATAATGAATAAACTTGTTTCAATTATTTTATATTAAACATGTGACAGAATTTATGACCCGACTAGGTAAATACCAATATGTATTTTCTTATGCCTCGGTACCGCAGTTGTAATTGCGTACGTGAAACGAATGCTGGGCTGAGGTCTTGGGCTCGATCCCCGGGTCGAGTCAAGTGATATTGGATTTTTCTATCACGAAATGCTCAGTATTACCTCGGAGGCTGGAATTGTGCACAGTATGGCGATAGGCTAGTCCCCTATCACATCATTGGACGGTAATATGCTTGGCGATATGTGGATGTATTAGTTACACCTCTGCCTACCCCTTAGGAGATTACAGGCGTGAGTATATATGTATATTATGCGTAGTAGTACACTTAACAGGGAATATTTAATACATCTTCAGTTATGTCATAAGTTAGTGAATCTTTTTGCTTTCTTTGTCGTTTTATCCCTCGCGATGTTGTTATTATATTTAAAATTAAAAATTATGGATATAAATGATTATAAAATTATGATTATAAATTATGATTATAAAATTATGGATAACTATTGAGAAAAACATTCAACTGAATAAATAAATATAACAGTATTGGGGTTATTTTTTATATATTGTGGTTATTGGGCAAGACTGTTATAAATTTGTAGTCTATAAACTCTGCGACTGGATAATCTTCTCCTACAAGAATGCAGGAATGTGTTGGTTGTTTATTATTTGCAGGAGTTCCTCGCGATTCTTCATTCTCTCTTGTTAACCACTACGTAATGCTCATCAAAAGTATTTGACAAAGCTATTTAAATATCAGGCCCCACTATGTTGGAAAATCTTACGTAGATAAAAAAGACAATATTTGAAGAAACCTATATACAAAATTTATTTTATTTAAAGGACAGTAATAATTACTTGTTTTGAATAGTTAATTGTTAATAAAGTTATTATGTAACTGTGATTTTTTGTTTCAAGAAGTTATTACTATTATTGTCTATACCCGTACCAACCCATATTATGCCAGCGTGGTCGACCCGTCTCACTAGTGGAGGAGACCCGTGCCCAGCAGTGGGACAATGTTTAATACAGGGCTAGTATTATTTTATATATTATGTCAATACCTCATATTTTTTTAATTTTATCATATTAAAAGACGCACGCCTAAGATTTCAAGAACTGGGTAAACTAATGTTAGTTGGTAACCCCATAGAGTTCATCTGTCCCTTTCGGGTGCACGCCTATGCCTCATCTATGGTTGTATATACTATATCTATGGTTAAAAATATATAACATTTAATGACTAATCATTAAAAAAATAATGTTTCCTAGACACTGACGTATATTATATATATGATGTATATTATATTGACGTATAATATACGTCAGTGTTCCTAGATAATTTTAAGATGGCGTTACTTCTCGGGTACAACTAAATGTTGACTGTCCGCTACTGGCATCTTGTTACAATCACTTTAGTTAAAACAGAAAAAAACATAGGAAAAAAAATTAGGAAAATTATGTTTATTTCATAGTGTAATAGCATGATCACAAGAAATGTTATAAAGACTTTTACGGCGCTCGAGTTGCAAATGAAGGAAATGTGCCGTATTAAATTGTAAAACGATGTATATTTGTGTAAATTAAACAAAATTAAATTAAAAATATTTGAAAAAAATGTTTTATTTTTAATTGATTACAGAATATAACTGGAAGTCATTTGCTCACGGCTCAATTTTAAATATTTATTTTTATCCTGGCAAACTGCAAACTTTCTGGCATGTCTGCGTATTTAGTCTGGCATTGCAAAACACTAACGTCTGTAAGGTTTAATAAAATAATACTTTAACCATTTTTACGGCTACGAATATTAAATTTAATTAAATATATAATATTAAATTTAATTGAATACAAAATTATGACAGACTGTTGTAGGTAAAATGTACATGCGCTTTTTGTTGGGGGTCTAGAGTTGGGGTGCGATATTTGGCCGTTTTGCGGCCTTCTGAGTACTCTGACACAAGACCCTTCTTCACCTTCTTTCCCATGGCGTAGTGTAAAGAAACAGGCCGGCATGATTGTGTTAAGTGGCGGGGGATAGATTGTTTCTCGTTACTTGATACTGTAACTGGATGACACTGCACTTACCATCAGGTGCAGTGTGGTCACTTAGCCGTGCCAGGATAAAAAAAACAATGGGTCCATACAATTATTCTAAGCGGGTAAAGTATACTTTAAATAATTTTACACAAAGCTGTCCTTTTTAATACTACAATAGTCCCGCTTCACATTACGACGCCTTTTTTATAATGCGTTTTATATTCTAAGCACTAGAGTAATTTGCTGATTACAGCGGAATGCATATTCCAATCTGATTCATATAGCTCGTAACAAAAACTCCCACGGATCATTTGCACACAGTAAAACTGGCAATACTCGCCCTTGACGTGAGTATTAAGCGTATTTGTAACGTTAATATCATAGAAATAAAGTTGCTATTGGCTTGTACTTTTACGCACTACTTATTACTTTTCCGAACACCGGTGTCCGTGACACATGATCCTTTGATCACATTGTCCTTGTAATCCATGAGAAGAATAATATGAATAATTGGTAACAAAACCTTAACTTAACTTAAAAAAATTATGTGTGCGTCTCGGGACGCTCGACAGAAGTGATAACTTAAACTAATCTAAGTTGAACTATTTTAACTGAAATTGTTTAACTCGAGAAAAGCGTCAGTTATTACTTAAACTTTATATATATTAATATGATAACGTGAGGAAAGGTTATTTAATAATAAAATCTTTTATTGATTATAAAATATATTTTATCCACTCGATCCCACTCAAATCAAATCACAACGATTCTAAAGAAGTTTCACTTCAAAAAAATATAGCACAGAGATTATGGAACGACAGAAATATAAATTAAGAAAGAAGCCAGATAGAGTGGCGCCGTAACGCGTTACATTACGAAGCCGTTTACTCTCCCATAAGAAGTTATCACTTCAAAAGAAAGGGTACAATTTCTAGCACGCAAGTGTAATCGGGAGCAAGCGCGGTACGGGAGGCAAGGGTGGCCTGATACACCAATCACTGAGAGGTGACGTTACGGCTCATATAGTGCACCATTTTACTGTCATTTATCATCTACTCCTTCCAGCAGATGGCGTCTATTTTACTTATTTTTGTTCGGATTCATTTTTGAAGTGAAATCTTTAGGCACGTTGGGCACTTTTGGGATGGGGAAAAGCACTGAACTCGCGTGACAATCTCGCTCAGATTTTATTACTTTTGACATAAGCACGCCTATGAACTTCTATAATTATTGACAAGTAATCATAAATAAAAAAGGTTACTACTTCATGGACGCTGTTTTAAAAAAAAAGTAATTCCGAAGTTTTAAGTTTTCACTTTTGTCGGTAGCCCCTATGAATGCCTATGTTTATTATAGTAGGTTTTAGGTTGATTAAAATAATCAAAACATTGTGTGAACTATATTGCCACCGGTACCGCCCCAGCATCGACGGTTTTGCTGCACCTTTTGAGTCTGTCATCCGCTGCATCATCCAAGGTAGTTAGCGTAAAAGAGCGGGACATCGGCCGTCCCAACGGGGAGCTAGTGTCGCGAACAATCATCAGTATCAAGCTTCCTAGTCTGGCCTGGAGGCTATTTAGTGAAATGCACCCGGAAATTACACCGGCTGTCAAGGATGAGGCGAAGGTACCATCACAGGTGGCCCGAAAACATAAAAAGTACTCTACACTGCAAGTTTAAAACATCTGAGCGATCTTTCGAAATCAAAATACAAATTTGAATTTTTCTCAACAGTTATAATTTTCAACCAAGAATCTATTATCGAAACTAAAAAACGATGCCGGTTTTGCATATATACGTACATAACACTATCATTATTTGTACATATATAACTGTCATTCATAAGGTTATTCTCCTGTGTGAGTTTTAAGATGTTTCTTTAAATTACTATTTGTTGTACATGCATAATTACAGTATTGACATTTAAAAGGTTTTTCTCCCGTGTGAGTTCGTGTATGTGTCTTTATGGCAACTCTAGTTTTACATGCATAATTACAGTATTGACATTTATAAGGCTTTTCTCCTGCGTGAGTTTTCATATGTTTTTTAATACTATGTTTATCTGTACACGTATAACCACAGTATTGACATGTAAACGGATTTTTAACCATATGCATTACAGTAATATGTCTTTTTAAGGAAGCAGTTTCTGCAAAAGTGTAATTACAGTATTGGCATTTATATGGATTTTCTGCTGTGTGAGTTTTAATATGTTTTTTAATAATAAGTTTATCTGTACACGTATAACTACAATATTGACATGTAAACGGATTTTCAACCATATGCGTTACAGTAATATGATTTTTTAAATTAGTATTTTGTGTACATGCATAGTTACAGTATAGACATTTATATGGCTTTTCTCCTGTGTGAGTTCTAATATGTGACCTTAAACAAGTACTTGATGTGCATGTATAACTACAGTATTGACATTTAAAAGGTTTTTCTCCAGTGTGAATTCTAATATGTATCTTTAAGCGACTATTTAAACTACATTTATAACTACAGTATTGACATTCAAAAGGTTTTTCTCCTGTGTGCATTCTAATATGCCTTTTTATATTTGTACTTACTGTCGATGTATAACTACAATAATGACACTTAAATTGATTTTCGTCTGTGTGTGTCCTAATATGTATTTCTAAATTACCATTTCGTGGACATGTATAATTACAGTATTGACATTTGAATGTTTTTATACTTGTATCAATAGCAATATCTTTTTTGAAATTATCATTTTCTGTATATTTTCCATCACACGTTGATTTTTTACAATCACATGATTCATCACAATCACAACATAAAAAACAATTTTCAACATTAATAACTGGTACAAGATTACTTTCTTCATCACATACTATTTGGGATAACACATTTTCATTAGCTTCTGTGTTTGTTTGACATCCAGTGACATATTCCTGTTTAACATCTATTACAAAATTGCCTCCATCTTGTTCAAAGTTGTGTTTTTCGTCTAGATTAGAGATTTCGTTTTGAAGTGCACCTTGAAAATCATGAAGAAATATTATTGCACAGGAATATAGTTATATTTTTTTACTGGCATAATTGCATGATGAAATTAATAGGTTTAAAAAAAGAAAGATATTAGATTCGATTAGCTACTGAATTCTAAGGCGATGACAATACATTTTTTAGCCACGAGGGTAAACAACGTTCTTCTTATTTTTAAGAATTAGCTGCACCGTTTACAAAACAGTGATTTTGAAAAAGTCAAAGTACTTTGATACCTATTTCACTTTTCGACTCGTAGTTACCAAAGAGTAAATATGTATAAAACGGCTAAATGGAAGGGCAAAGAGATGATTTAGTTAATATTGTGATTTTTGTTAGAAGGCAATTATATAGAGGGTAAAAAATAAATTTTTGGAGAATGCATGTTTTGACAATGCAACTGACATTCAGTTACAATTATTTTTGGGTTATGTTGTAAGTTATTGTCATGGTTGACTTTAAAATATACAACATGTCACTTACTGTCATCATAAGTGTCATCTTTGATCATCTCTTCATTTGCATCACTCTCATCTTGGTTTTCTGTTTTTACAATTTCATTATATTCCGATATCTGTAAGGACTCTGTATTGGTAATAGACAAAGAATGTGACAGACCATATGTCAGTCTGTCTAGAAAAGTTATGTTTTTTAGATTCGGCTGCAATAAAAAATATTATATAATTTATTGTCCATATACAAGGGCACACATACAATGCTGGGTGTTAGTTCAATACAGACAGTATGGAACACTGATAATTGCTTGCAGTAGTCCTGATCACTAGACAGGTAATCTCAAGTCTGATAGCTCCTAAGTATTTCATCCATCAACATTTATAATGATTTCTGTGTTTTAGTGCCCAATAATTTAACTATTACAAAAGTAACAATAAAATATGTTACACCACTTACCATTGTTCAAACTATTCTATGAAATTAAAATAATGTTTATGGTAAAGCATAATATGTGTGAAATTACTCGAGTATTGTATAATGAACATTTTAATATATACAATTCCCATACAATATGACGGACTCCGAAACCACTCAACTGATTTCAATGACATTTTGTTGAGGTGCTTGGTTAGATCTAACTTATACGATAATACTGTTTAAGATCTGTCACATACCACTGTTGTCAAGATCTGATTTATGAAATTTTTAAACAAAAATTTGGTTTACAGAGAAGGTGGTTTGTGGCAGGACAATGTCTTCACAGGCCAATTTATACCATACTCTTGTCGATTAAATATATATATTTTTTAATTCATTAATATATCCCACACAATTATACGAGTCTTGTGTTGTGGGTATCAGGACTACGAGATAATTTCGGTCTCACAATGTCCAGACCCTGGACACAAATATCTGTCTGTCACAAAGACATTTGTCCCAGAGTGGGTATCGAACCCCAGCCACTCGTTTCAAAGCCAGCTAAATAAAATACTGCGCTACGGAGGCTTAATATTATTGTGATCAATTATATCCTTATGATACAATTTTTACTGTGTTCATCTGCCACTGAAGAAACAGCAGTATCTTTAAAAGCATTGTTAACTGGTTACATATACACTCACGCCTGTAATCCCAGGCAGGCAGAGGTGTAACCAGCACACCCACTTGTCGCCGAATTTCGGTCCCATACTGTGATAGGGGGCGAGCCTATCGCCATACCGGGCATAGATTCCAGACTCCAGGCTGATACTGAGAATGTCTAGATAGAAAAATCCGATATCACTTCACCTGACCCGGGAATCGAACCCGAGACCTCAGCACAGGTGTCGTAACGCATGCGCAATTACAACTGCGCCACCGAGGCAATTGTATATGTATGATGGCGTTAATTTTTTGTATGTTTTAAAACAATTAGTAAACATATATTTATATATATAATTCTACTGTATGTGTGTATGTCACTGAAATCCCCCTAAACGGCTGGACCGATTTGAATGATTTCTTTTGTATGCGTTTGGGTGGCGCCCTGGATGGTTTAGATTCACAAATCAGCCCGGCAGATGGCGCTGCAGTCGGTGTGGCGCTGCTTTTATGGGCGGGACATGTGCCAAGCCCGCTAGTACTTCTATATATTGGTACTGATTTTTATTTTTTTATTTATTTATTTATTTGGTAATCAATAGAACCACCTCAACCCTTACACAGCTTGGACATAAAGTTGACTTTACATTACATAGTACTTAGGAGCAATCAGTATCCAGAACCAAAAATAATAGAAATTAAATGGTTTGTCGGTTCTTACCCCTTTATTATTTGTCGTAATTTGTTTAAGCAGTTCTTTGGATTTCTGTAATTTTGTAACAAGCTGATTGCATTTCAATAGCTGGCTATAGCATGAGTAACATGCATAGTTTAATACTTTCTTAGGAAACTGTTGGATAAAAAATTATGTATAAGTAATTATAAAAAATATACTTATGCCTTTACAGGGCTTTGGCCTTATAATTACACAAATATAGGACATGGTTTTCACATTTTAAATAAAACTACAAACATGGCCTGTCTCTTTGAATCACAGAGTCCAGGTTTGAAAAAACTAATGACAAAGCAGCAAGGTGGAATAACATTGCCTTTTTATATACAAGTGGAAATTTTGTACAAAAATTGCACACCATTATGTCTGTAAATAAAATAAATAAATAACACCCAACAGTCACATACATTGCCCCGACCCCACACTAAGAAACGAGTCTTGTGTTGTGGGTATCAGGGACTGCGAGAGACGCACGGTCTCACAACACCCAGACCCCGGACACAAATATCTGTCTTTCACAGAAACACTTGTCCCAGTGTGGGAATTGAACCCACGGTCTCTCATTTCACAGCCGCCTATTCGACAACTGCGCCACATAGGCTGCAAAACACACCTTATGACTTGGCAGAATGGTCTCTGACCTCGGCGAGTTCCTGGTGTTATCATTGTTTATTATCTCTTCAGATTCAAATAAAAGATCCAGCAAATATTTCTTTCCACTTGAAGAAAAGTTATCAGTTTTTTTTTTATTTGCCCAAATATTAGCCCTACTTTTCCGAGTCTGGTTCTATGCGACTGAAATGTTACCGGATTGGGTACAGGCATATTGTTTATAAATAAAATAATGAATGATGAACACAAATGTCTAGAAAAGACTCACCTTTGTAATTGATAATCTTTCGTACACAGTCTGAACTTCCGAGCCCGATATTTGATGCAATCGGACGTTTTTAATCAAACATATTCGGCAAAATATTGAATCACTCATCTTCGTATCAAAAGAATCAGAAAAATTCTATTTACAAATTATTCACAAAAACAAATACATCACTAATATTATAATTTATAGCTCAGACTGAAAAACTTTATATACATCTTTAGTTGTACTGAAAGCGAATACCTAATATAAAACTGGATTTTTTATATCGCAACTCTACAGTAAATGGTATATTTCGAAATTAGAAAATCAAAAAGCATTTTAAAATGATCTTTGGGTAGGGATGTGTAAAAAAATCGAACTAAAAAAAAATTGATTTCTTCAGAATATTATCGATATCTATGGTCGATATTTTAAATCTCAAAATGTAGAGATTTGATAATTATTTCCGAGTATTGGATAGCGAAGGCTGAATGTGATGAAGCGACGCTCAGGAGTGACCGCAAGATTTTCTGGCGGGAGCCCACCCGGAGTCCAACTCAGAGCACCTCGAACATAATCCTTACATAAGTCGAATGGATTGACAGATAAAATAAAATAGCAAAAGTGAGGTAAAGTCCTAACACCTTTGGGAAAAATTACGATTATAACGAAATTTTTACTCCCATATGTTGATATATTTTTTCATTTGCGCATCCCTATCTTTGGGTCTATTACCATTGACAGTAGTTTTTTTTTTGTCTAAAGATCACGCTGTAGTCTTTCGATCATACTGCCTAGTCTTTTTTTTTTTTTTTTTTTTTCTCTTTATTTAAGGGCTTTTTCACTTAGTGAATATGTCGCCCTGGTACAGATACTTATAAATACGTACATGAACTTATGACACAGATATTATAATTTATAAATTAATTGGTATAACATTCTGGCCGAATCTGTATGAGGCTCTGCCAGAATGCTGTTACAAGCTCCCAGTTGAAGTACATTGAGTCTGCACTGACTTCGAATATCCTTGTTACGGACACATTCCATAAGGATGTGATATATGTCGTGAATCACATTGCAATCAGGGCAATTAGGTGATGCGGTCTTGTTCATTAAAAAGGCGAATTTATTACATGGAATGTGTCCGGCCCGAAGTCTTAGAGCAGTAATAGTGTCTGTCCTATTGAGTGATACATTTTCTATCCATGTATTATGCATAGGCTGAGGCTGGATCGTTCGGTACCAGATTCCTTTCTCGCGAGACCTTACATCAAAGTATAATTTGAATAAATTGAAACACTGAGTTTTTAGTGTGGAAATGTAGTTAGTGAAATAAGGCAGAAAATTGATAAGGCAACCATCGCTTGCAGCTTGTTTGGCTAAACAGTCAACTATCTCATTTTCTTCTAGACCTATATGAGATGGGATCCATTGGAGAGCAATTGAAATATTCATTTCTTGTAGTTCACAGATCAGGCCTAGAATAGTATAGGCTATCGGTGTACCTCGAAACTTCGAGGTACACCGAGCCAAGTGCTGCAATGAGCTCTTACTATCGGTAAGAACTACAATTTTATTAGAATTAGTTAACTGAATATATGATAAAGCTTCTGCAATGGCTATAAGTTCAGCTTCCATGATAGATATTTTAGCATTGATTTGGAATTTTACACTTTGTTTTTGTTGTGGGTCGTAAAAGGCAGCTCCTATATTCGAACCATTTTTGGATCCGTCTGTAAAAAATTTATAATATGATGTATACTTTCGGTTTAAGTATTCACAACAAATAGTCTTTAAATGAGAAGGATTAAAGTTACGTTTAGGTTTACCTATACTTTCTATACTTGCGAAAATTATATTTGTGAGATCTATATTGGTTATCCACGTGTCCATTGAGAATATACTAAATTTTTTTTTTGAGGAATGCAGGGTCAAATGGATTCTGTGTCGGATCGGAAAGGAGGTGTCTGCCGTGTGCCACCATTGTGGCAACTGCCACGAGGACACGGCCCAACACACGTTGGAGGAGTGCCCAGCCTGGGACGAAGAGCGCAGCGCTCTCAGAGCAGTCGTCGGAGACCTCTCGCTGCCGGCCGTGGTGTCGTCCATGGTCGCCAGCCGGAGGTCCTGGCGTGCGGTGGCCCACTTCTGCGAGAGCGTCATCTCGCAGAAGGAGAGTGCCGAGAGGGATCGGGAACGAAATGATCCCTCCCGCCGCCAGAGAGGACGTAGGAGGCGCCGGGTGGACGACTGACCGGCGTCTCCCGCCCTGTGGAACGGGGGCGTTTGAATTCCACCACGGTAACCCCTGCCTGTCGTACGAGGCGACTAATTGGGGCCATCGGGGGTCGCGGGCTCGCAGCGGGGGGCTGTCAGCCCGAATCGATGCACTCCCAGTTTCGGAGCATCGTGCGACCCCGAGATGGACGGCAGCGCGTGTGGTAAGGCCTCGTTCGCTGTCGTTGTTCGGTGCGCGGGGGCTCCTAAGCCCTCCCATGGAGATGGGCTGCTACGCAGCACCGCGCAGGGGCGGTTCCGGCAGCAATTCTAGCACTCCTTAGAATACCCCGGGATCGCTCCGTAAGCGCCGAAGAAGGCCACCGCGGGGTTTTAGCTGGTAGTGTCGGGTGGGGTGTACATAGGGGGTAGGGACTCGGCCCAGCGGCTGCCCGGATAGCCATCATCCGGGCGAGGGGGATGCTGGGTCGTAAGACCGGCTAGTCCAGCATAACCGTTTTATTCTTATTCCGCTTCCCCCCGGAGCGGGCGGTAGTAATAAAACGCTTTCCCCGCGACAACAAAAAAAAAAAAAAAAAAAGGGTCAAATGGATTAGGCTATCATGTATCTGAGGTAATAAAGGTTTTTTTTTGTTGTTCCAATAACTGCTCTGACATAAATTACCTAACTCAGATATTATTTCAATGCAAGGAACATTCGCAACTGCCCTACAACGTAACCAGTATTTTCCGGCTAGGTATCTACGACGTAGATATAAGGGATGGAGCCCGAGTTCGCTCTCCATGACATGGATGGGGGTAGTTCTAATAAAGCCACCAATGACACGCATGGCTTGATTTTGAATTCTATCTAGTTTGATTAAATTCATAGCAGCACTATTGTCGTAAAGGAAACTAGCATAGTCAATGCGACTCCGAATAATAGAGATGTACAACCTTCGCAAATGTTTAGGGTGAACACCCCAGCTTGAGCTAGCTAAAACTTTAAATATATTGAGGAATTTAAGTACTTTTTCGGATACTTCAGTAATATGCTTACGCCATCTAAGTGAACGGTCCAGCCACACTCCTAAATATCTTACACAGTCAACAGTTTGGAGGTGACAATTATTTATCTTAATATTCATATTAATCAACCCTCTTTGCTTTCCTCTTCTAAAAATGCATACTTTACTTTTAGAGGGAGATATATTTAAATTTAAATTGCTAAATAACACATATAAAGAATCCAGGGCAGCCTGAATTTGGGAGCTTGCATCTGTTAAGTTATTTGAGGTGGCATACAGGACGAAATCGTCAGCATATTGGGAGATACCTATGTTACGGATAGTTTTACATATATGAATAGTAGATACGTTAAATAGTAGGGGTGACATAGGGTCACCTTGGGGGAGACCGCGTCCTGTACACCTGCTGATACAGTAATCAAATCCTTCAATTTTCAGACATCTCTCTTTAAGATAAGACCAGATATATTTGCAAAAGCCAGCTCCGACTCCAAGACGGTCTAGGGTTAATAGAATGCTATTTACGTCTACATTATTGTAGGCATTTTCCAAGTCCAAGAAACAACCAATAGTAACAGAACCTCTTGATAGACCAGTTTGAATTTCAGAAACTAGGGTACTCAAATTATCCAAGCAAGAAAGACCTCTTCTAAAACCTGTAGTCTGTTGGGAGAAATGCTCATAGTATTCCATAAACCATTCTAATCTATTATTAATTATAGAGTGAAAAATTTTACATAAACAAGAAATGAGCGATATGGGTCTGAGAGATGAGATGGAAGAAGGATCTCTTCCTGGTTTCGGAATCGGGACTATACGGATTTGTCGCCACTGATTCGGCACGAAACCATTCAAGAGGAATTTATTATAGAGTGAGAGGAGGATATTTTTACCAATAAGTGGGAGGTTTTTAATCATAGAAAATGAGATCTCATCCACTCCTGGTGCAGTGTCTTTAGATTTGATGCATTTATTCAGTTCATGCATAGATATGTGACATTCTAGCTTGCAGTTTTGAGATAAAAAGGTAGGTTGAGGTGGAATAGTAAAATCGGGAGATAAGCTGCACAGAAGAGAATAGGCCATCGGTTTTTCAATGTTCATTTTGGGACATCTATATCCTTTTAGCCATCTCATCCGATGCCACATATCGCTGATTGACGTACTTTCATCTACCGAATTACAAAAATTTTGCCATGATATACTACTAGCTTTCCTTATTAATTTTTGTGTATTGCTAACTTTTTCTTGTAATATGACTAAATTATTGGGAGTTGGGTTTTTTCTAAAGCGGGTTAAGGCGAGTCTTCTCTCAGCAACTGCCTTGGAAAGGTTTGGAGACCAGAATGGTTTAGGAACAAATTTACTGTTAGGGTTTAAACAAACCTTATAATATGGAATAGTGGCATCGGCAGCCCCATTTATTATATTAACAAATAAGTTATAACTTAGCTGTAAGTTAGAGTCACAGATATTAAAGTCTTTAAGAGCTTCTTCTAAGTAGTTTTTATAAGATTCCCAATTGGCGTATTTAAAATTTCGTTTTTTATTGTTAGTAGGATTGGATGTAATATATGATGACAATTTTATCATGAGATGATCACTGCCAAGGGATTCATTCAAAACCTGCCAATTAAATCTAAAAGAAATATCTGAAGAGACTACAGATATGTCAGGGGCGGATTGCTGTAAGATTCCATTAACTAATCTCAGTCTTGTAGTTGTGCCATCATTTAATGATACGAAATTATTATCTAACTGTGATTCAAATATTTGTGTGCCTCGCAAGTCTGTTCTATTTGACCAATTAGAATGGTGAGCATTATAGTCTCCCATAATTAAGGTTTTGGTATTAGATAAAGAAAAAATTAAATCCCAATCTGACTGAGATGTCTGAACATTGGAAGGGCAATACAGGGATAGAACATTTTCAATGTGATCACAATTAAGGATTTTGACCCATATAATCTCTATACCACTATTAGGTGATTGAATAGAACAATGTTGAGATTTTATAGATTTGTGTGTCAATATAGCAACCCCCCCATAAGAATCTGCTCTGTCTTTACGAAACACGTTATAATCTTTAACCTTAAATTGACTACCAGGTTCTAACCAAGTCTCACTCAGACATACAATGTGGATTTTCTCTTGGTTCAAAAGTTGTTCAAAAGAAAATAGTTTAGGTCGTACACTTTGGGCGTTCCATTGGGCAATGTTCACTTTAAGAACTTGGTCCATAATTGTTGATAAATTTCAATAAAAAAGACCAGTCTGAAATGTTTTGAAAAATACATGAGATGGCGAAGTCTAGGCAAGTTTGGAGTCCACTTTGTATTTTCTCTATAATTGAGAGATTACGTTGCAAAATTATATTTTTAAGTTTTAGAAATAGATGTTTAAAAGAGTAGTCTGTTTTTAGCCTCTCACCTTTATTTTGTTCTGATTCAGATTGGTCTTTATTATCAGATTCGATATCGCTTTGTATTTCCGTCATAGAATATGAGTGTTCAGCTTCTACATTTGTTATTTTCCTCTTGTTTTTTTTATCTGGAACTTTTGGAGTAGTAGCCTCATTATGAAGTTGTATAGTTATGGGTTCTTGAATCGGAATTGATGATTTAACTTTTTGGGCATAGGTGCAAGAATGGTTCTGGTCTTGTGGAATAAGTGCAGGCGTCCTGAGAGACTGTTCAGTTTGACAGGTTTCAGTTGGCAAGTCATGTTCTTCTGAGCCCGCTGGGTCTGATATAGGGGTATAAATAGTCATAGCCTTTCTGTATGGGCAATTAAACTCTGCCATTATCTCACGAATCTTTTTTTCTTTTATATAGACTGGACACGTTTTATGCATTGCCATATGAGAACCCAAGCAATTGATACATTTATAGGATGTAACTTCACAGGTCTCATGTTTACCAGTACATTTGGGACAATAGGATTTCTTTGATGGGCACATCTTACGTGTGTGTCCGTACCTCCAGCACCTTGAGCATTGTGTAACAGGGAATACGTATGATTCAACTTTTATTTTCATATCATATATATAAATGTGTGCCGGCAACGACGGACCTTTAAAACCTACACGAATAGATTCGCAGTCTACCCACTCAGATTCCCCAACTATCTTGCGTTTAAGGCGCCTGACATTACAAACCTCGGTTTCACATGATATGGATTCTAATAGCTCTGCCTCGGATAAATCCAATTCAATGTTTTTAATTACTCCATAGGATAAACCTACTTCGTAAGGGCTTTGAAAACGCCACCCCATCTTAATGAATCGCTCGCATTGTATAAGCCGCTTGCCGTTTACGTTATCCACCTCAATACTTATTTTGAAGGCGTTAATATATTTTACCCTATTTATTTTGCTAATTTTTTGGTCTTTTAACAATTTTGCTAGTGCAAATCGTTTTGGGAATTCGTCTTTCGAAGTAATACATAACTCCATGTTGTTTCTAATTTCACGAATTCTTTGT
Source organism: Laothoe populi (assembly GCA_905220505.1). Lineage (NCBI taxonomy): Eukaryota > Metazoa > Arthropoda > Insecta > Lepidoptera > Sphingidae > Laothoe > Laothoe populi. The sequence continues at coordinate 6,696,596 of HG992174.1, read as the reverse complement.
TTTCCTCTTATAACCTCGTTCCAAGATTCATCTGTATCATCTTCCAAAACCCTTTTCTTGGGACGCGTACTATTTCCGGATGATTCTTCTCCTTGAACTTGTTGAGTTGAGTCTTCTAAATTGGATGGCATTTGATTTTCGTCTAGTTCAACTTCATTTTGTATTGAATTATCCGTCGCATCGACAATCTGCATTGATTCTTCCGCCATTGTAAACAAGGCTCAAATTATAAGTGCCTACTACCGCTCGGCTCAGACCGCACGCGACACGGGTCGGCCGAGCCGCCCGAGGTAAACCGGTTTATAATTCTACGAACTGAGTATTGTAGACACGCGTCTAAACCATACAGCGAGCGAAATCGAACTGCTGCCTAGTCTTTTAAAGTCAAAATAAACAAAGGTGGCTTATGTGTTGCCATGGTTGCCAAATTTCATGCATCTTATGGACACCGGTGTCCGCAGTTAACCACTCGCGTATCAAAAGCATATTAAAAAGTAATAAAGTAGGGGTAATACATAAAAGCCAAAATCATTTTTATTTCCATAATATTAAAGTTAAAAATAGTATGTAAGAACGGCGAGTGTTGCCAGTATTTGTGGTAGATAGGTTTACAGTAATCATTTTATAAATATGCGAGTGGGCTGTACAAACTTGCTACTGGCATTGCAAAAATAATTGTGACTATAAACATTAAAATGTTGTAGTTAATTATGAATAGATAAAACTGGTATATATGATAAAATAACATATATACATTCGTATATACATAAATGTATAAATACATAAAAACATACGTAGACATTAACATATATACATACATTTTGTGATTTCTGTAATGAAATGACATCTATTTTGTGGTGGTTAGCAAAAGTTCGGTATCTGCATAATTTAAGGAAAGGAGGTATTTCTTTAGTTTGCTTACAGCTTCATGGTGGCTTAAACAACTGATGTATCGACGTTTCATTAGCTTTTCTCATACCTATGTGAGTTTGAATATGTCTTTTTAAATTACCACTTTGCGCACATGTATAACTACAGTAATGACATTTCAATGGCTTTTCTCCTGTGTGTGTTCTAATATGTATTTTTAAACTACCACGTTCCGCACATGTATAATTACAGTATTGACATTTCACTGGTTTTTCTCCGGTATGTGTTTTAATATGTCTTTTTAAATTATTACTTCGCTCACATGTATAATTACAGTATTGACATTTGAAAGGCTTTTCTCCTGTGTGTGTTTTAATATGTATCCTTAGAACACGATTTTCAGTACTTGTAAAATTACAGTATTGACATTTCAATAGTATTTCGTTTGTGTGGATTCTCATATGTCTTCGTAAATTACCACTTTGCGCACATGCAAAATTACAGTATTGACATTTGAATGGCTTTTCCCCTGTGTGTGTTTTAATATGTCTCGTTAGAAAATATTTTTCAGTAGTTGTATAATTACAGTATTGACATTTCAAAGGTTTTTCTTTTGTGTGTGTACTAATATGTCTTTTTAAATTACCACTTCGCCCACATGAATAATTACAGTATTGACATTTGAATGGCTTTTCTCCTGTGTGTTTTTTACTATGTCTCATTAGATAATAATTTTCAAAAGTTGTATAATTGCAATATTGACATTTGAAAGGCTTTTCTTCTGTGTGTTTTTTAATATGTCTCCTTAGAGAACGATGTTCAGAAGTTGTATAATTACAGTATTGACATTCAAATTGATTTTCGCCTGTATCAATATCAAAGTCTTCTTTCAAATCATTATTTTTTGTATATTTCCCATTATTTTGTTTTGAAGTCACAGATTTATGTCCTCTTATATGCTTGACAAGAAGAGCTTTCGTATCACATGATTTACCACAATAATTACATATAAAACAATTTTCAATATTCATTACTGGAACTAGCCCACTTCTTTCATCACAGTTTATTAACCGACTTCTTTGGGATAAAATATTTTCATTAGCTGTTGTATTTGTTTGATATACAGGGATATATTCCTGCTTCACAGGCGGTATAAAATTGACTTCATATTGTTCAAAGTTGTGTTTTTCGTCCAGAACAGAGATTTCGTTTGGAAGTGCACCTTGAAAATCATGAAAAATATTATTGTACCAGAATATAATTTAAATTTTTACTCACTAGTTATTATCTTATATATATTTTAACACATTGACTGCGACGCGGAATAATACGATATATATATCTAAGCGGCTCGCAATACGCTAGACATTTCCGGCAGTCGTATGTAACACACCTTGAGTGTGTTACACCCGCATATAATGTGGGACACTTATAACAACAAAAATGCACCCTTCGTGCTAAAACGGAGGTTCTATTTTAATAAAACCTTAGAGAGTATTTACATATACATCTAATTATATGAATACTATAATGACTCTAATTAGCAAGCGCTGTGGATAATGTATGATCACTTGTAGAGCAACGTATGATCACTGGACGGCACTGCGCTTACCATCAGGTGCAGTGTGGTCACTTTGCCGTGCCAGGATAACAAAACGGGTGTCAGTATTCCTTCAGTGACCCTGGGAAATCTCCAGTCAGACGGCAGTTGTTACCTGACCGGCCGCGATCACTCTGACCGATCATATTACCGGCATAATTGTGTCGAGTAGCAAGTTACAGTTGTCTCTCGCTACTTGATACTCTTACTGGATGGCACTGCGCTTACCGTCAGGTGCATTGTGGTCGTTTAGCGCTGCCAGAATAAATATACAGTGTAAACTCTATATAGCGACACTGAAGGGACTGTGCATTTTATGGCGTTATAGAGAGTTGTCGTTAAATGGAGAGAAGAAACATCAGAATTAGAAAAATAAAAAGTTTATTTCTGACTATTGTTAGTAGTTATGTGCATAAAAAAGAATGTTATTTGAACGCTATTGAGTATAGTCTGTTATTTTTGTCTGACGTCTTTTGCTGCACCAGTAATTTTGTTGTATTTTTTTAGTTATTTTATTAATATCTAGCAATACTGAGGCATCTTGGTTATAAAGGAAATATTTTTCCAATAATTTTGCTGCTTCCAGAGCTTCTTTAATGCTCGGCGGAAGCTCAGGCTCATCCGTCTCATCTTCTTCATCACCTTGTTCTTGATCCTCAGTTTTTCTCACTGAATCCAAAATTTCTTCGTCTGTGAGTGTCACATTTGTATCAACACTTCGTGCTTCCCCACTTATTTTACCATAGTTGATATGATGACGCTGCTTGAATTTTCCGAGCCATCCTTCTGATGCTTTGAAAGAAGTTAAACCAAGTTCAGCAGCAAAATTCTCCGCCTTAGCTTTCACGAGCGGCCCCGAGATAGGCATATTATTCTGGCGCTGTCGATGAAACCATGATAGTACAGCTTTATCCAAATCTTCGTATATAGGTTTCTTTAATTTTTTGGAAGATTTTCCCTCGCCCGCAGCGTGGAGGATTTTTTCTTTATTTTTCCATATTGTGGACACGGTAGAGCGACTAAATCCAAAGCGTTTGCCAACATCACTTATCTTCTCTCCCGTTTCTATTGCGCGTATCAGTAAAACTTTTTCGTCAATACACAGTGATTTTCTTTTAGTAGCCATGTTTACAGTTTGCAAGTTTGTGAGCAACTAAGAATATGATAAGGTATAGATAATCCATGACTCCTAGTTATGAATCATGGTCAATAACAGTCTACACGTGCAAGCAATCCCAATTTGTAAACAAAAGAATGAATTTCTTAGAAAGTTCGGTATGCATGATGCCGACAGTCGAGTTTATTGCGGGCTAGGATAATAAAGCGACAATAGATCGTACACAGCTGCACAGTTTTTACTAATTTTAGCAACTTAATTGTTGTCGTTATTGAGAGTGGGTGTAATGCTATATAGAGTGAAACATTGTATGAAAAACAAGCTAAACCAACCAAAGCCAATTGATTTCGACGCTTAAGAGAGTTTGTCGTTAAATAGAGTGACGTTACATGGAGTTTACACTGTATATATGTGTGTCAGAGGATGGTCAATATGTCTAGAGTACACACACACACAAATTTCTTGTTATTATTCTAACATTATACCCCAATGACTTTGATTTTTGGTAATTGTAATTAGTATAGGGTCCTCATGATACAGGAGTAGTCCTATGCTTGTGTGACGACCATCAGTAATTAATTTAAATTGTCTTTTACTAATTGTCAGTAACCCCATGCTTCAGGCCAAAATGTAACTGTGATTGACACATTATGTAATTTTTTGGAAATATAATTCTTACTATTTATATCTTTATTCCTTATGATTTGTTAATTAGACAAACTTTGGTAGGAAATCAATATGATAAACATAAATAAAATTGAGAACTTAGCTTTTAATTATTAATAAATTAAAACTTTTGTAGATACCATAAATTAGGTACTGTATTATTTTTAAATATATTAATTAAATTGTAATAAACTAGGTACATAAGAGCGATAGAAGAATTAAGGGTCAGCTCCTACCTAAGCCTCCCTACACTGATGCCAAATATTAAAAGTTTATTATCAAACCACCAGATTCATCCCTCCCACAAAAAAAATGATTTTTTTTACTTATTGATTTTATGTAATACTTAATTTTATTGAAGTGTAACATGTTTACTATCGATTTCTGGGTGTGAATTCGCGAAAAGGGACAGAAGTGTGTACCAGGAAGTTGAGGAACCGAGTGATATTGAGTGGTACCGAGTAGGATCGAGTGGGATAAAATGGGATTGGTTGGGATGGGTTGGGATCGAGTGGAATCGAATTGGTTACTATGACGCTGACGATACTTCTTTCATCATCAATGGTTCATCTTTAATGGTTTTTAAATTCTTTGAAATGACAATATACTTGTCTCATATTTGAGTTATAAACAAAATACAATTTTCATTAAAAATAATCATTCTTCATTACGAAAAATCATTTCAAATAATAGATCAATCATTTATTTCAGGCTATAATGATAATGTTGATTATTACCAAGGGGAGTTGTCAGATGTTACACATCAGATGCGAACTACGGAGAGGCTAGTTCGTTTTTTTTGTTTGTTTTTGGTTTGGTGTGATTAATAAATATATAAAAAATAATGTGGCTTTTATTGTTTTTTCTTCTACATCTCACTACAGTTAGACATGAGTCGAAACACATTTGAATTCGATACATATTCAAAAATGCAATAAAAGCATAAGTACCTAGTATCTAAGTATCTACACAAAATATGGCAAGTGTTGTATGAGACAAAAAAGTTTCGAGATTCAGAAAGGCATTTGTTATTCATCGGTACGCGTGTGCTGTGTGTCGCCACACGTGTCTTTAAATAAGTATTGTGCAAATGCATTATTACAGTAAAGACAGATGGCTTTTCTCCTGTGTGAGTTCCAATATGTTTCTTTAAACTACTACTTACACATATTTACGCACTACTTTACACATAACTTACGCACATTTATAACTACAGTATTTTTTTTCATTAGTAATATAATTACAATACTGACATTTTAATGGTTTTTCTCTTGTCTGTGTTCTAATATGTTTTTTTATTACCACTCGCTCACCTGTATAATTAAAGTATTGACATTTGAAGGATTTTTCTCCTGTGTGTTTAATATGTATCACAAGAAAATAGTCACTTAAGATGTGTAACATCTGACAAATCACCTTGATAATTAAAGTTAAAATGAAAGAGTAAAAAGTTAAATTGTTTAAGTATTATAACAATTATATCCTTAAAAATCATTCAGGTATAAATAATAATGATTTTTCATTACGAAGAATGATTATTATTATTGAAATTTGTATTTTATTTAATAAAAATTAGGAATAATGCATTTTTTTATTGTAGACAGGTATGAGACATAAAGTAAAAGTATTGAAAACCGTTGAAAAGCTGCGTCTATAACTGTGCCATTGTTATCAAATCATTTCAAGCTTGAGTTCATCATTTTATAAAAAGCTATGAGCAGCTTAGCTTCTGCTGAAATAAAGTTTACGTTAAAATCGTGGAGTGTGATAGTTTTTTTAAAAGAGCCAAACTACCTTCTCTATAAATTATAAAAGTACGCAATGCAGAAAATCTATTATTTTTAATTTGATTCATTTGAATGAGCATTCTGCCGCACATATGTCCCCAATTGCTTGAGTAACAATATAATCCAGTCAACTTATTTGACAATGAGTAAAGTCCATATGAAGAGCCACAACATGTGAGTTGTTCTGTTTGCGATAGATTGCTATTTGCTACACCAGCTGCTCTTTTACCGGGTCGTTTAAATTGTACTCAGCAATCGAAGTTCGGTACCGAAATACGTTCATCATTATCTAACCACGTCTCTGCCAAAATGAGTAACGTATGTGGAATAACGTTGTCGAAATTCTTTTGGTGAACTCTGAGACTTTGAAAATTAAACGTAAGGACCGCAAATTTATTCTGAATGAAGTGTAATAAGACTTGCTGGTACGTGTGAAGTAGATTGATTTATGTGAAATGTTATGGAATTTGAAATTACAAGTTTTGTCTCCACCCTTTCCCGAATTGAACAAAAATAACTGACTTCAATAAAAATTGCATTTCTCCTAGTTAATTAAATAAAATTCAATTTTTATTAGGCATAATTATTTTTCGTTACGAAAAATCATTTCAAATAATACCTAAATAAATATTTTTTTATAATGTTAATGTTGCTTTTTACTAAGGTGAGATGTCCGATACACATCATATACGACTACTGTAAGACTCGTTCACTCTTTTAATAAGATGTTCCACTTGTTCAACTACTTTCCGAACTACTCATTCTTGTTTGACACCGCAGGGCACGGGTGAATGTTGATGTAGACGGAGTAAGGGAAATTGACAACGATGGCAATCGTAACGTAGCATGACTGACAACCAGATTTGGTAAAACAGCAGTTGGGTCAGCCGATGATGTCTGTGAGAGAATTGCTCTCGCTGCACGTGCCCGAAAATCCCTGCTACGCTGAGTCGAATTTCGCGCAATTTTTTTTGGCTCCAGCTTTCTAGTTTTTAATTTTTCCTCGCGTTTTTTCTGCCGATATTGTCGCATATATTCTGTTCTGGATTTACGCACGCCTGCAACTCACGAAATCGTTAAAATTAAATTAGAGTTATAAATATTTAGGAAATCATAAATATCAACCAAATGATTCGTGTAATTAGTTTTTGATGTGAAACATCTAAAGCGGCGGATCAGCCGGATTTTTGGCATGGAGACGCGTCACCACAGTATATGATATATAACAGCCATAATGTGTGGTGACGACAGAAGTCACTAATGAAAAAAATTGATGGTGAATGGGAAAGTCGGGTCGGTACCATGTGACGGCAAACTCTAGCACCGCGCATTCATTGGACAAATCAAATAGCGCGCGCTTCCCCAGCTTACTGCTACACACTACCGCCCCTTTTCACGAAATCACTCCCCCAGATTGCACGAACGCGAGAGGAAAGATGTTACATATGAATAATTTTCAGTAGTTGTATAATTACAGTATTAACGTTTCAATGGTTTTTTGCATGCATAAGTTCTTATGTCTATTTAAGATACAACTTCGCACACATGTATAATTACATTGTTGACATTTGAAAGGTTATTCTCCTGACTGTGTTATGTCTCATTACAAAATGATTTTCAGTGACCAAACGAAGATTCTGTTTCGTCAAAATAATCTAGCTTCGGCACCAGTTTCGGTTTCGGTAGAAAATCTACCGAGCCTTCGGCCGCACCGAAACTGTGCGTTTGTGGTTTATCGCGCGTCGCTCGTTTGACTTCGGAAAGTTCGTGTCTCGTATGTCACCCGCCATCGTCAGCTGTCAGATCGCCGACCGGTCCGGCGTGATTGTTTAAGATCCGTTTTATAGTAATTCTCATAAATTGCTTAATATCAATCTCCATTATGGGGATAAACATCATAAACCGTGTAAACATTGTAAACTTTACAAATGAAATAAAATAAAATTGATTGATTGTGTTGTGTGTTTATGTGTTATTTGTCGCGCATATTGATTAGAGAAGTGTTTATTTTTGTTATTACTATTAATAGCTTTTATTGAGCATTGAAGTTCTTTCCGTTTAGTAATTCACTCAGATTTATGAATGATGGGAATTATATTTGATTCAAACATTCATTTATTACTTAATTCTAAGTACCCAAATAACTACCAGCTATGATTTAACTGTGTGAATTTCAGATACTTGCTTCTTTTTTTGCAGCATGATGTGCTGTTGTCCCTAAATATTCAAAATCAAATATTTCAATGGACGTATTGAGTACTAATCAACCGAATCTTGTTCAGTTATCGATTTCGAGTTTGACCCCAACATCTAAACTGGTTCAATGGCTGATAATCATGAAATTCCAAAAAGGATTGACAAAACAATAATGGAACTCATAATTGTGGACATGCGGCCGTATACTGAAATAGAAGGCAAAGCGTTCCGGCGACTCAATTTCACTGATCGCTACACGGTTCATAAATAATAATTAATAGTTATTATTAATGACTTATTGATTAGGTAATCATACACTACTAATTCAAGGATCTCAATGAATGTCAAATTTAGACTTAAGAATGTTGTGATACTAAACGCAATCGAAATACTCAATTAATGCGGTGATTTTTTATACTGTAAGTGTTGATTATTGTCAATTTTTTGTTCCAAGAAGCGTTAACATGTTTGTTAATTTTTGTTTATTTTATAGCAGTAATATCAAAAGAAATAAATAATTATTTTATTTTATTTCATTTGTGGCATCACGGCCACACACATACAGGACGTATGCCGGGATTACCAAGAAAATAAACGACGCATTTCTACTTTAACAAAGCCTAGTTATTAGATTCAATGTAAACTTTTACCTACGGAGAAATAGCTGTAAGAACCATTGTATTTTATGTTTATATTAATAAACACCACGACTGCTGACAGTAGATATTCATATGGCCAGAACGGGGGTGCCGCGCAGAGAGTATGACTATACAAAAGTCACGGCCGCGCTACGCTCCATACGAGTATATCAAATAGAGCGACACAGCATACACCTATCGCTGGCGGCATTCGAGTCAGATACAACGTTATTGTTTTATTCGCAACCCTGCAATTTTATCAACTTCATTTGAGTAGGGCAGAAGCAACCCCTACACATTTAACACGTTTTAACTGTCTGTGTGTATAAAATAAGCAAAATTTCAGTAAAAATAGATTTTTAACATGCCTGAAGAAGTTTCGGTTTCGTATTCAGTTTCGGCCGAAAGTGAACACATACCGAAGGTTCGATTTTGGTTTCGGTAGAAAGACTTGTTTAGGTCGGTCACTGGTTTTTTAGTAGTTTTATAGTTACATTATTCATATTTCAATGGTTATTCTCATATGTGAGTTCTAATAAGTCTCTGAAAATTGCAACTTTGCACACATGTATAATTAGAGTATTGACATTTTAATGGCTTTTCGCCAGTGTGGGTTTTAATGTGTCTCATTAGAAATATAATAACATTGTATAATAACAATATTGACATTTGAAAGGTTTTTCTTTTCCGTTTGTTTTAATATGACTCCTTTGAAAATAATTTTTAGTAGTTGTATAATTACAGTATGGGCATTTGAAAGGCTTTTCTCCTACATGGATGTCAAAGTCGGCTTTTGAATTATCATTTTCTATATATTTCCCCTTATTTGGTTTAAAAAACACACATTTATGTCCTCTTATCTGACTGACAAGAAGAGCTTTCGTATCATATGATTTACCACAATCATTACATATAAAACAATCATCAACATTACTACCTGACACTGGCTTACTTTTTTCTTCACATACTGTGTGGGATAACATATTTTCATTAGCTTTTGTGTTTGTTTTAAATCCATAGACACATTCCTGCTTCTCGATTGGTATCCAAATAGTTTCATCTTGTTCAAAGTTGTATTTTTCGTCCAAATCAGACATTTCTATTTTAAGTGCACCTTAAAATCATACAGATATATTATTGTAATACAATGTATTGTTATAATAGGCTATTTGACTAATTTTCGAAAATGATTTAAAACTATTCTTTATTATATAATAAGCACACTACATTGATATTTCAGGAAAATATACAGTATTTTTAATAAAAATCAATGTTAAAGTTTAAATCTCCAAAATCGCGGCAAAAACGCTATTTCTGTAATGGCGCTGGTGTGACGTCACATGCAAGTAAACAAATTTTAAATAAATGTTGTATTTTATTTCATTTAATTTGCAAAAAATATACATTATTTTGTTTAAAATTAAGTGAAATATGGTTTTTTAAGCTATTGTCTAACAGGATGACCACACTTTGCAGTGTATTTTCAATGTTGTCAAATAGCCTATTATAATGTGAAATAAATGTTGTTAACACAAACTAGCCGACCCTAATGCTATTAAAATTGACTTTTACTGAAGAAGAGATAAACCACCAAGTGGGCGGGTCCCATGAACAACTATAATATCAAATAAGTTGTGGAATTACATGTCGAAGTTTTCTGTGTTAGATAATTGTGTTCTGCTGTTAAGTTATTTTCATGGTGGACTTTAGAATAATCTTATACAACATGTCACTTACTGTCATCATAAGTTTCATCTTTGATCATCTCTTCATTTGTATCACTCTCATCTTGGTTTTCTGTTTTTGTAATTTTAATGTACTCTGGTATTTGTAAGGACTCTATATTGGTAACGGTCAATGAATGTACCAGACCATGTGTATATCTGTCTTGAAAAGGTATAGAGTTTAGATTCAGCTGTAAAAGAATGTAAATGCATTATGTTTTACCCACATATTGATTATGGTCATATTATTGAGGCTGCAGTTAAACTACTATAGTTTATTAAATGGGAAGAATGGTATATGACAAGCACTCTAGTTTTGATTACATAAAATAAAACCCTGAAGGGGAGGGCCGAAGTATAACCAGTAACAAATGCGCCACTGAAGCAGTCAAAGTTACTGTCAAACATATTTATCTTTTCTTTTCTTGTATAATTAGGAGCATTCAGTATCCAGAATCGAAAATATTTAATAGAAATATGGTTCTATGGTACCTCATTATTAATCAAATTTTGTTTAAGCAATTCCTTGGATTTTTGTAGTGTTGTAACAAGCTGCTTGCACTTCAGTAGCTGACTATAGCATGAGTAACATGCATTGTCTAATACTTCCTCTTGAAACTGTTGGATAAAAATGAGGTATTGTATGTAAATGCTGTAAGGTATAAAACCAGCCCAAAAATGGCACCAACTCTATCTTTCCTAAAATAACATGTGTATTCATTGTTAATTAACACTAGAACAAAAAAAAACATTGTGAGGAAACCTGAGAATTTTATACGAATTTCATAGGTATGTGAAGTCTACTAATCCACATTAGGCCAGTGTGGTGGAATATGGCCTGATCTCATTGGTAGAGGAGGCCCGTGCCCAGCAGTAAAAACTGAAATCAGTTTTTTTTCCCATTGTAGCTGGTGGTAGGATATTCATATCCGCCCGGATAGCGACCACCGTACACAGGGCGAAAAACCCGCCATAGTGGCACACGCAAGTGTGTCGCGTTCCGGGATCAGCCAGTGTACATCCGGTTTTTGTCGGGGGTCTGGAGTTGGGGTACAATGGCCATTTTGCGGCCTTCTTAGTACTCTGACACTAGACCCTCGACCCCTTCTTCACCTTCTTGCCCATGGCGTAGTGTGAAGAAGCAGGCCGGCATGAGTGTGTTGAGTAGCGGGGATAGATTGTCTCTCGCTACTCAGTACTCTATTTGGACAGCACTGCGCTTACCATCAGGTACAGTGCGGTCACATTGCCGTGCCAGGATAAAAAAAAAAAAAAAAAAAAACCATTGATCCCTAGTCTTACCACTCATTGGGATGATAGCCCTACATTGGAATAGAACCCAGAATCTCAGAAGTTTCCGCAACCAAGCTGTCACTATACTAGAGTTGCCAACCTTCTCGTTTTCCCAGGACATGACCTTGGTTTTAGAATGACCTAGAGTTTCCTGGTTAGCTTTTAAACAGCGTCCTGTTTTTAAATGCCCTGACAGGGACCAGAATTTTTAATTCGCACGCCACTTTTCACAATCTGCGAGTGATCGCGTCCTGTTTTAAATTAAATTGTCCTGGTTTGTCCAACTTTAAATCATAGTTTTTGAAATTCGGGTTGGTAACCCTAGACTATACCAATGTGACGATGTTTTATTTTGAGTATTGGATTATGTCTGAAGGACTAGTATCCATGGACATGAATAAATTAAAAAAAATACCAATGTGACGAATTCATATTTTGAGTATTGGGAAAAAGAGAAATGGCGGGAATGTGATGCGATGTTTTATTGTGATTAAAAGTGAAAAAATATTACAGACATGGCTTCGGCCTTTTAAATTGTGACTATTTCAGACATGGCTTTGGCCTTTTGAATTGTGTTTATTACAGACATGGCTTCGGCCTTTAGAATGGGAAAAAAATCGGACATGGCTTCCCCCTTTTAAATGGATGAAGACTACAGACATGGCTTCGGCCTTTTGTATAAGTTAAAACCAGAGAAGAAGACTTTAATTCCATTTCAGATTTGGAAAAAATAACGACAGACATGGCTGCATGGTGGAGAACCTTTGCCTTCTCTTTTATAGAGTGAATAAAAAAAATGAGTATTGGATTCAGGCATTACCAAAATTAGAACAAATGCGTAGCTTCTCTAAGTAATCTGTGGAACAAATGACCTGCGTCCAGGAAATACTAACCTTTTTGTGTGATAACTTTTCATACACTTCTTGTACTTCTGAGCCGGATAATTTATGCATTCGGACATTGTACACTAAGCATATTCGGCAATATTTTGAATCGCACATTTTACTTGTGCAAAGAAACCATTTAAAAATATAATTTACAAGTTATTCTCATTTGTTATTGGTAGAGTAATATTCCTTTAGTAAAACAGAAGAACATAATTATCAAAAACTGAGAGACTAGGGCCTATGCAGTTTAAGACTTTCCTTGGTAAATAAACTGTTACTGTTACTGGATTTCAGTAACGCCTTCAATACTGTTGACTTTGACATCCTTCTTGCCTTGCTCCGCTCTATTAACATATCTCCAACGGTAATCGATTGGTTTCACAGTTATCTGTACGGTCGCAGGCAGCGAGTTCGCCTTGAAGATAATTTTTCATCATGGTGTAACACGTCAGCCGGCGTACCGCAAGGTGGCGTCTTATCTCCTTTACTCTTCGCTATCTTTATTAACACAATATCTCAAAATCTTACTTCTTCCTACCACCTTTATGCAGACGATCTCCAAATTTACTGCCAAGCATCAAGAGAGAGAATAAACGACGCTATTGGGTTCATAAATGCCGATTTGAAGAAAATATCCGAATGGGGCACTCGTTTTGGTCTTAAAGTAAATCCAGCCAAAACTCAAGTTATAATCATGGGTAGCTCGCGGCTTATGTCCAAAATAGACTGGCCGGTTCTTCCTCCTGTTGTGTTTGATGATATTATAATTCCTTATAGCGAGACCGTTAAAAACTTGGGAGTAATATTCGATCGCAACTTGTCTTGGGGACCACAGATTGCAGTTACGAGCCGTAAGTTGTTTGCTTCTGCAGCAACTTTAAAGCGACTACGTAATTTCTTGCCCACTGCCACCAGAATTGCGCTTGCACAAGCTTTACTTATGCCCGTGCTTGACTACGCGGATGTCTGCTATCTGGACCTAAACCAAGTTCAACTTGATAAGCTTGAGCGCCTCCAAAATTTCTGTATAAGATTTATATTTGGTTTGCGCAAATATGATCACATCTCGGAATTTCGCTCTAAGCTCAAGTGGCTCCCTATTCGTCTTCGCCGGAATACTCACATTTTATTTCTTCTTTATAACATTTTGTTCAATCCGATATATCCCCACTATCTTAAAGTACATTTCAACTTTCTCCATGACTCCCATTCCTTCAATTTAAGATCGTCAGAAAATTTGACTCTTAAGACTCCACTGCACTGCAGTAGTTTCTTTGACAGCTCGTTTACCGTACAGGCTGTTCGCCTGTGGAATTCCTTGCCGCAATTTGTACGGAAAGCTCCATCACTGAGTATTTTTAAAACCAGAGTAAAAATGTATTATATGTCTATGCTTGCGTAATTATATCATAACGCTTTATTTTATATAATGAATTATTATTTCATATTATTGTTATATGTATTGATATATTATTTATTCTATGTATGCTATGTGCATGTATTCATATATATGTATGTATGTGTGTGTATGTTTATGTGTATATATATATATCATTGTTATTGTTTCACATCCCTCATTTTTACGGACCCTCTTCATTTGTCTCCATATAATTAGGGTTGTCTGGCAGAGATCGCTCTTAGCGATAAGACCGCCTATTGTAACTTACTTTAGCTTTAAGGTTTCCTTTTGTAATATTGTTTTGATGGTGTGCAATAAAGAGTTATCTATCTATCTATCTATCTATCTAAACAGACATATTGACGTATTAACTTTTTTTGGATCAATACTGTCATCTTTTATAACAAAAGAAAAGGCAAAGATTTTCTACCATGCTGTCTTATGTAAATATATTTGCCATACTGTGACAAATACATAATGAAAAAGACTTGGCTTCGGCAGTATATTCAAAAATTTAATTGAACATAAAATAATAAATGACTTGGTTAAGCTTTACTGCTTTCATAAATTCCATGTAATCCATACTACGATTGACAAGGCTGTATGGATTTAAGCCCTTTGCCTTCCCATACCATAAGGCAAAAACGAAAAAAGATAAGTCAGTGTCAGATAGTCTTAAGCAAAAACTTTGGGGAGTTTTCATTTTTTCTCCCAGTTTTTGATAATTATGGTATTCTGTTTTACTAAAGGAATAGTACTCTCCAATAATAATTTGTAAATTATATTTTTAAATGGTTTCTTTGCACTAAGTAAAATGTGCGATTCAAAATATTGCCGAATATGCTTAGTGTACAATGTCCGAATGCATAAATTATCCGGCTCAGAAGTCCAAGAAGTGTATGAAAAGTTATCACATAAAAAGGTTAGTATTTTCTGGACGCAGGTCACTTGTTCTTAATGTTATAATTCCTGTTTCCAATACACAAAGTATGAAAGAACATCGACGTATTAATGAGTGACAGCCTAGTTGCTCACAGCATGAAACTTCAGAGTTTTTTTTTAGTGCCTCGATAGGCAGGCGAGCAGACGGGCCACCTGATGGTAAGTAGTCACCGCCGCCCATAGACTTCTGTAATGCCAGGGCACAGCAGAGCCGCTGCCTACCGTTGAACCTCGATAGGCAGATGGGCCACCTGATGGTAAGTAATTACTGCCGCCCATAGACTTCTGTAATGCCAGGGCACAGCAGAGCCGCTGCCTACCGTTGAACCTCGATAGACAGACGAGCAGATGCGCCACCTGATGGTAAGTAGTCACCGCCGCCCATAGACTTCTGCAATGCCAGGGCACAGCAAAGCCGCTGCCTACCATTAACCAATTCCAATATTGATTCTGGATACTATTCCTATGTAGAGCTATCATCCCCACAAATGATTAAAATTAGAAGAATTTTTGCCCTTTTTTAATTTGCGCCTGATTTGCAATATTTCACCAATCCCATTATGGGATAAAAACAAACTTGGTGAATTTTTTGTATTAACTATTGAGTGCACAATTTGCTTTTGTTGATATGGGCATGAGTCTTTTCTATATAATAATAATACCAGCCTAAAGCCCAGCATAAATGTGTTAAACATTGTCCCCCTGCTAGGCACAGGCCTCTACTAATGACAGGGGTAAGGCCTTATGGCGATTGGTAGACTTCCTTTGTAATTTATATAAAAGTAGCTGTTGCTCGCGGCTCTCCCTGCATGGAGGTCATGTTTGGGAGAAAAAGTATGTAATACTAAATATGAATTTTCATGTGTTTAACTTAAAAAATGAAGGATTTTCATACAAACTTTGATCCCCTGGATGATTTTGAAAAAAATATGAAACACCTATTTCTTAATTCCTACCAAAAGCCTCAATATGAATTTCCAGATCCCTAAGTCGAGGAATTATGGGTTTCCCATACAAATTTTAAACTCCTATTTGACCCCTTTCAAGGTTGTTTTTTGAGAAAAACGATAGCCCATGTCCGTCTCCAGTATATAATCTATATCCTTGCCAAATTTCATCACAAATTTGTCAGCCGTTTAGACGTGAAAAGATAACAAACAAACAAGCAGAGTTGCTTTCGCATTTATATTATTAGTATGGATTCTCAGGTATGCAGGTTTCCCCACAATTTATCTTTTGTACAAGCAATAGATAATTAACAATGAATGTGTCAGGGGCCTTTAAAAACCCAGGATGCTGCTTGAAAATTAACTAGGTCCTGGGAAAACAGGATGGTTGGCAACTCTAGTACAGTGGCAGCCTGGTTGCTGAAACTTCTGAGATTCTGGGTTCTATTCTAATGTAGGGCTATCATTCCACTGAGTGGTAAAACTAGGGTCAGGGATCAATGTTTAAATGGGCAAAAAATATGGGATTTCAGTTTTTACCCAGGACAAATAAAAAATACATGGTGACATTTTTTATTTAAATTTGAGGATTGATTTAGTTTATAAGCGAACATTGAGTATGTAAGTACTTGTCAATAGTAGATCATGAATTTAACAATGAATACACATATAATTTTAGAAAAGATAAAAGTGGTGTCATTTTTGGGCTGGTATTACACCTAAGTCATTCTTCTTTCAAAATAATGGCATTTAATAAATTATTTTTAATCCAACAGATTCAAGAGGAAGTATTAAACTATGCATGTTACGCATGCTATAGTCAGCTAATGAAGTGCAAGCAGCTTGTTACAAAATTACAGAAATCCAAGGAATTGCTTAAACAAATGTTGATGATCAATAACAAGGTAACACAATAGAAAATAATTTATTTTATATATTCTGGATTCTGGATACTGATTGCTCCTAATTATGCAAGAAAAAAATGTAATCAATGCCAGAAAGAAAACAAAATACTAGAATATTGTTTGACAAAATACTTTGGAGCCAATTCTTCAGATTATCTGAGCAGTTACTCAGGACTACTGCAGCCAACCCCAATGTTTATTTATTACTTAAAGGGTACTGCCTCGGTGGCACAGTTGTAATTGACATATTTCGAAATCTAAACTAGCGTAAAATAAAAATAAAGTTTCTTATGTTTTCTATTCTTAGTTCAAATATATATTTTATATTTTTTTTAATAAGTTTAGAAGAAAAAAAATAGAAACCGAAAAATGCTTGCTGATGTCATATATGACCGTATGTACGGTCAAATGAAATAGTTTCTTGGCTCACCATACTATTTATTTTAAAAACCAATACATTGTCATTTGTTAAATATCAATAATTCGCCAATTAAAAAGACAGAAGTTTGAATTGTCAACTCACATCTGTCACTTGTCAGTTTTTTTTTGCAAAGCAAAGGTCATTACGTCTTGAGCCGTATGTGTGACGTAATTTAGTGCTTACGACGGTTTAGAATAAAACAAAATTCAAAGTGAAAATCATGAATGAAAATATCTGAATATTGAAAAAAGAAAAAATATAGGTCTCATAATTTTAGTTCAAGTTTCATATAGTATACAAATTGGAGCATGTTAGAAAAATTAAATGTTGTCAATTGCGCATGTGTTACAACTGCTGTTCTGAATCAATAAGTGGGTAAAACATAATGCATTAACATTCTTTTACAGCTGAATCTAAACTCTATACCTTTTCAAGACAGATATACACATGGTCTGGTACATTCATTGACCGTTACCAATATAGAGTCCTTACAGATACCGGAATACATTAAAATTATAAAAACAGAAAACCAAGATGAGTGTGATACAAATGAAGAGATGATCAATGATGACAGTAAGTGACATGTTCCATAAGATTATTCTTAAGTCCACCATGAAAATGACTTAACAGAACACAAATCTAGTCGTAACTAACATAATAAACTTTGCCATGTAATTATTCAACTAATTATTTCACATTATAGTTGTTCATGGGACCTGCACACTTCGTGGTTTATCTGTTGTTTTGTAAAAGTCCATTGTCATGGCCTCAGTGTCGTTTAGTTTATGTAACATTTTTTGAAGTTATACTTCTTTTGGCGCCATGGAGAAAAATGATAAGCGCACACCGACAGCGACATCGTAAAGTTAGTTCTAGGTGACATGAAAATCGATATATAACTATGTTCAAGTTGTATATTCTAGTATTTTTATATTTAGAACACGTGTTTCGTAACAGTACAATTAAACAGTGTGAATAAATAAATATTATTTTGGTGTTTTTATTAAATCAATTTCACATACGACGGTAATAGTATTTACTAATAATTTATGAGTATATCAATATATATATATATATTGAATATCAGTGATAAAACTGTTTTGAGTGCATTTATATATTTGAGGTTAATTGTCGGTATGTGTGATTTATTTACATCGTTAATTAAAAATTATTACATCATGTAAAAAATATTTTTTTTTCGTTTTGTTTTATTTCTGGTATATTATTAACAAATTTTACGTGTAAATAAAAAAAATAATTCATTTTCTATATTTGTGTATATTAACCTTAAATGCTGAGTGTTTATACTATCTTTGATCTTGACTATTTGTTAAAATTTGATTTATTGATATTTTAATTATTTTTTATATTCTTATTACAACAATAAAATTTTATTAAATATCTCTTAAAATAACGAGCACTCAGCTTAACATGATATATTTATATAAACATATTGTAACGCGCAATATTTGGGACAAGCAATTGGAAAGAGGGACATAGAAAAGTAGAGATGGAGAGAAGCCAGAGGAGAGCTGAGGCGGAAGCAGTGCAGAGGAGAGGGAGTTGAGAGAGGGGCGGAGAGGAGTGGAGAGGAGAGGAGAGGAGAGGAGTGGAGAGGAGAGGAGAGATGTGGGCTGAGGTTGCATAAATCTAGTTGTCGCCCGACTTGAATTTATCCAAACAGTATTTATACTTAAACGGTACTGGCAATTATGTTTATGGAGCCTCAGTGGATAGATATTTGAATTTAGAAATGTCAATGTTATTATATGTAAAAATATTTGCAATAAATGTATTCCGTTTTATGAGCTCTTTATAATATATATTCAATTTTTAAAGTAGTAGTTGAAATAATCAAAAATAAATTCTGATAAATAAACTTAAATAATTTTTAATAAATAAACTTAAAATCTAAATAATCTTAAATAGAACAATATAAATATTTTCTATACTAATTCGTATCTATCTAACTATGATCTTTTGCAGGTTTCTCTGAAACTAATAATACTACATAATTAAATTTCAATTTCTGTTTTAGTTTCCGAGATGTCTGAAGATATTACTCAAAGAAATGCACGAAACTGTAAAAAATATCGTTTACGAAAAAAATCTACAAATCAGGGGGTAGTGAAAAAAAAAAATAACGCTGAAAATTGTCGACGGTATAGACAACGAAAAAAATTGCTTGCACAACTCCAATCTAAGAACGAAGTTATTCATACTCCATCAACATCAAGTTTGCAAATCACGTTTGAACCTCAGCTTATTACCACAGGTAAAAATTTAAATAATTGGAATATCACAGTTATAATTATAATTAATGAGATTATATAGTTTTGTAACAAACCCTACTAGTAATCCAGCAGGATTGTATAGTGTAATTGACATAAGTTTCTATTATACGCCAATAGATGGCGCTGACAAATTTATACATGGCGATGTCAAGATTCTCAAAGAAAACATGACCTGAAATCGGTTATCGTTTAGAGTTAAGAAAAGTGGGAGTAGTGAGTGTTAAGAGAATAGGAGGAGAGTTATAGTATATCAATCCATTCTCACAGTACACAACCATACGCTTACAGTTTAGCTTCCGCTCTGTGGAACTTTACTGGAACGTTATCGGTGAATGCTGAGTGGATTGTTGTTTATTTACCTCACGCGTAACGTACTACGGCGAACTATTGTAATATATAGACTATTCACAATAAATGACGGTACCCTGCTGCCTTATTTCTGACGACACTTCGCACCCCGAATCTTCAACGCGACGAAACCCAACGTTTCAATCTGGCGCCCAACGTGGGGCCAACAAGAAAAACTCTTTACAGTTTTATTTAATTAGTTAATTCAAATTAAATTATTTATTTTAATTATTATTCTATACGCCAAAGAAGTATAACTTCTAACGCGTGTACATAAGTACACACACTCTTTTTTTTCATATTATAATGTACAGTAATACCCCGTCTTACGCTACCCCGTTTTACGCGAATTCGGATATACGCGGTTTTTTTTTATGACTGCACGGATCATCTTTCCTACTCCGCCCTGTTAGTGTTCCGTGTATGATAGTTTCGAATGTGTTCCACCTGTAATTATTTTACGTACGCAGTGCGTCTTATTGATAACCTCTAATTATGCCATCCAAAAAAACAAAAAATGAGTAATTTAAAAAGGGATTACAAATTTGAGAAACAATAGACTCCTATAAGGAGTGCATTTCTACTGCAAAACGGGGAATACACGTTACTGACATGCTTCGAGGAAATTTTGCGTGAGAAGAACAACTAAGTGTTCGACATCAAAATAACTTCGGTTTATGTTGTTTTATTTATAAGAATTAAAATTGTTTTATTATCTAACATTTTATTAAAAAAATCTTTTAAATTATTTCTTTAGACTCTGGTCCCGATTGAATATACTCTATATGTATTTATATGCAAAGTTGGACCCCGACTTACGCGAATTTTACTTACACGGTTATCGCTCGGCACCTATCGCCTAAGTCCGGTGTATTACTGTATAGTATTACATATTATTATTAAAATATATTGTGTTACAATATTTCTTACGATTTTCAAGGTGCACTTCCAAACGAAATCTCTGATCTGGATGAAAAACACAACTTTGAACAAGATGAAGCCAATTTTATACAAATCGAGAAGCAGGAATATGTCTATGGATATGAAACAAAAACAGAAGCTAATGAAAATATGTTATCCCAAATTGTTTGTGATGAAAAAAGTAAGCTAGCTCCAGTTATGAATGTTGAAAATAGTTTTATATGTAATGAATGTGGTAAATCATGTGATACGAAAGCTCTTCTTGTCAGACATATAATAGAACATAAATCTGTGGTTTTGAGACCAAGTAATGGGAAATATAAAAAAAATGATAATTTGAAATTAGACTTCGATGTTGCTGGAGAAAAACGATACTGTAATTATACAACTACTGAAAATAATTTTCTAAAGAGACATGTTAAAACACGTACAGGAGAAAAGTTATTCAAATGTCAATACTGTAATTATACATGTAAACAAAGTGGTAATTTAAAAATACATATTAGAACTCACACAGACGATAAACCTTTTGAATGTCATAACTGTAGTTGTAGATTTACGCATAATAGTAATTTAAAAAAACATATTAGAACACACACAAGAGAAAAACGATTGAAATGTCGATATTGTAAATATACAACTACTGAAAATCGTGTTTTAAGGACACATATTATAACACACACTGGCGAAAACCCTTTCAAATGTCAATACTGTAATTATTCAAGTGCGCGAAGTGGTAATTTAAAAAGACATATTAGAACACACACAGAAGAGAAACCATTGAAATGTCAGGACTGTAATTATACGTGTGCGGAACCAGCTTATTTAAAAAGACATATTAGAATTCACACATGCGAACGAACATTGTTGAAATGTCAATACTGTAATTATACAACTACTAAAAATATTTTTCTAATGAGCCATATTATAACTCATACTGGAGAAAAGCCTTTCAAATGTCAATACTGTAAATATGCATGTACGCAAAGTAGTGTTTTAAAAAGACATATTAGAACTCACGCACGCCAAAAACCATTGAAATGTCAATACTGTAATTATACAACTACTGAAAACTATTTCCTTAAGAGACATATTAATACACATACAGGTGAAAAACCTTTTAAATGTCAATACTGTAATTATAGATGTGCGCAAAGTGGTAATTTAAAAATACATCTTAGAACTCACACTGGAGATAAACCTTTCAAATGTCAATACTGTAATTATAGATGTGCGCAAAGTGGTAATTTAAAAATACATCTTAGAACTCACACTGGAGAAAAACCTTTAAAATGTCAATACTGTAATTATAAAACCACTGAAAATCATTTACTGAGTAGACATATTGAAACACACACAGGAGAAATACTTTTCAAATGTCAATACTGTAGCTATACATGTGCGCAAAGTTGTAGTTTAAAAATACATATTAGTACTCACACAGGAGAAAAATCATTAACATGTCAATATTGTGATTATAGAACTACTAATAATTGTGCTCTAAGGAGACATATTAAAACTCACACAGGAGAAAAGCCATTCAAATGTCAATACTGTAATTATAGATGTTCGCAAAGTTGCAATTTGAAAATACATATTAGAACTCACACGGGAGAAAAACCTTTTAAATGTGAATACTGTAATTATAGATGTGCACAAAGTGGTAGCTTAAACAAACATGTCAGAACTCACACAGAAGAAAAACCTCTTTGATGTGAAACATCTAATACTGCAGCTCAGACTGACTGTTGGCATGGTGACGCGTCGCCACGCTATATGATAATATGAAACATCTAATACGGTGTGGTGACCACAGAAGTCACTGATAAAAATAATTAAACACCTTTATATAGTAGAGTGTGCTATCATGATGTTAACACAAACAAGCGTTTTCTCCCTCAAAATATTCCGCAATAATACATCCTATTTTAATCCTATTGTCCGTATGTGTCGGCAATATAAAGAACTAGTCAATAGAAATCCCTCTATAGATTTATTTCATAGCAATAATAGCACTACATATAAGAATCTGATCCGTAATGTCTTTAACGATTTATCTTAAGCTAAGTTTAATATCTATTTAACTATGTATGTCGTACACCAATTGAATTTTTGCTCATTCGTATTCCACTCCACTAACTTATTTAAAAATTAACTAGTTGAAATTAGCATTGTATTAGATGATTTTCACTTTGTTATCTCGTTAACACTTAGTATTAATTCCGGAACACAAATTTGTGGGTACACAATTTGTACCTGATTATAAACTGTTTTATGTGTTAAAGAAAATAAAATAAAACACGAATATTAACAAAATGGATTTACTATCATATACCACTCAAGTACAGCTGTGACAAGAAACTTATAGGGAGTTTGAAAGAACTATTATTGAAAGCTATTGTAATAATTACTGCGTATTAGTTATTGAACTTATACTTCTTTAGGCGCGTTATGAAAAAATGATGAGAGTGAAATTTTAAGATGTGCGCGCATACCGTGACACAAAACTAACACTCTGAAGCTGCCCGCTAAACCACTCATTAAGTATCGAAAAATAGCAACCAACAAAATAGATATAGAACCTCTAAGTTACATATAGTTATCTATAATTTATATTATTCAGTAGTGATTTAAATTGAATAGTGTTGAATATTGTTTACTATTCGTAAATATTAGTGAAAAAAATGTGCTTATATACTTTTTCAAGTGCTCCAATATAATTCAGGTTAACTATCCGTATGTATTATTTTTTGATATAAATTAGAATATTATTATTTAATATAATTAATACTAAATATTGAAGTTATACTTCTTTTGGCGCGATGGAGAAAAATGATGAGAGTGAATTTTTACGATGCGCGCGCACACCGACAGCGACATCGTAAAGTTAGTTCTAGGTGGCATGAAAATCGATATGTAACTATGTTCAAGTTGTATATTCTAGTAATTTTATATTTAGAACACAAAGTGAAATTTTAAAATGCGCGTGACACAAAAGTCACACCTTTGAAGTTTTCCTGAGTACCAGGCTAGCAGAAATGTAAGGATACCGTTTGATACCGTTTTTATACAACTGATATAATAGTGAATTCCGTAAGAGCTAGAATCTTCAGAATTTAAATTCGGAATATAGATATGGCCAGTACTTTATGGTATTATGAAATACCGAATTAGTACTATACAGTAATATTATTTAGGTCTTTCATGATACTGTAAAAAGTACTGGCCAATAAAATATTTTGTTGTTATTCTTTTTTTACTTTATGTACCAGGCTCCCATGAAATGTAAGGAGATTTGCCACTCGTGTCCAGAAGGAAATTAAAAATAAATAAAGGAGGGAGTAAAATCATTTTTATTTCCATAACATTAAAGTTAAAAATAGCATGTAAGAATGGCTAAAGTGGCCAGTATTTGAGCTAATGGTACATGACTAGCTAGTGACTTCTAGGTAGATAAACCTTGCATTTTCATTGAAGTTATACTTGATTTTTCATTTTGTTTTATTTCTGGTATATTAACAAATTTTATGTGTAAATAATAAAAATAATTCATTTTCTATACTTGTTTATATTAACCTTAAATGCTGAGTGTTTATACTATCTTTGATCTTAACTATGTATTTGTTAAAATTTGATTTATTGGTATTTTAATTATTATTAATATATTAATTAGTAGCAGCGATAGCCTAGTTGGTTGCGGTACGGACTGTCAAGACGAAAGTCGTAGGTTCAAAACCCAAGTGGCATACACCTCTGACTTTTCTAAAGTTATGTGTCTATTAAAGTGTTAATTATCGCTTGCTTTAACGTTGAAGGAAAACATCGTGAGGAAACCTGCATATCTGAGAGTTTTTCGAAGGTATGAGAAGTCTGCCAACTCGCATTAGGCCAGCGTGGTGGACTAAGGCCTAAACCCTCTCATTAGTAGAGGAGGCCCGTGCCCAGCAGTGGGACAATGTTTAATACAGGGCTAGTATTATTATTATTAATTATTTTTTATATTCTTATTACAACAAACAAATTTTATGAAATATCTCTTAAAATAACGAGCACTCAGCTTACTTAACATGATATATTTATATAAACATATATTTTTAAAGTAGTAGTTTAAATAATCAAAAATAAATTCTTATAAATAAACTTAAATAGAACAATATAAATATTTTCCTATACTAATTCGTATCTATCTAACTATGATCTTTTGCAGGTTTCTCTGAAACTAATAATACTACATAATTAAATTTCAATTTCTGTTTTAGTTTCCGAGATGTCTGAAGATATTACTCAAAGAAATGCACGAAACTGTAAAAAATATCGTTTACGAAAAAAATCTACAAATCAGGGGGTAGTGAAAAAAAAATAACGCTGAAAATTGTCGACGGTATAGACAACGAAAAAACTGCACAACTCCAATCTGAGAACGAAGTTATTCATACTCCATCAACATTAAGTTTGCAAATCACGTTTGAACCTCAGCCTCAATAATTGGAATATCACAGTTATAATTATAATTAATGAGATTATATAGTTTTATTTAATTAGTGAATTCAAATTAAATTATTTATTTTAATTATTATTAACTATGAAATAATTCAATCTTCATAAAATAAAATTTTAATTAAATTATTCAATTCTAATTTTCTGAATTTAGTTCAATTATGTAATTTTGATAATTAAAAATATTACGATACAATGCAACTTATAATATTGATAAATACATTGATCATAATTTTCACTCACATCTAGATTCAACTTCGTCCACTTAAGTATACAACACTCACAACTGTGCAAGCTGAAGTCCACATGGAAAATTCTCCTGTGCAGTATGAACATCGAACAATATTTCATTAGTAGAAAAACAGCAAGATTCACGCTCTCGTCAACGAGAAAATAATCAACAGTTAGCTGAAGCTTCAATTATTATTGTACCGTATCAAGAATGCAGTATGTTAAACCAAGATGTAATCATGGATCAGGAATTACTTCAATCAAACAAACCCAATAATTATTGCAACTCTTCAGACCAGTTAATAATTAATCATTCTGCTGATGAACAAATTGATATGGATTTATATTCATATTTACCATATAGCAATTATCATAAATTTGAACGAGCTCGTCGGGAATTTAAAATAAATTTCTCTGACAATTCATTCGGACATTCATGTTCAGTATATATGTACATACAGTATATATATGAACATAAGGATATTCTCACAATAATTATACCAAACGTACCAACGGAAAATACTCAGCTTTGTAATACATGCTTCCAAACTTTAAATAAAAATAAAAAGAGTGTGTGTACTTATGTACACGCGTGAGAAGTTATACTTCTTTGGCCTCATTAAAAATTAAGATAATATATATACATATATATATATATTCATAACGCGCCTAAACAAGTATAACTGCAATGAAAATGCAAGGTTTATCTACCTAGAAGTCACTAGCTAGTCATGTACCAAAAGCTCAAACACTGGCCACTTTCGCCATTCTTACATACTATTTTTAACTTTGATGTTATGGAAATAAAAATGATTTTACTCCCTCATTTATTTATTTTTAATTTCCTTCTGGGCACGAGTGACAAATCTCCTTACATTTCATGGGAGCCTGGTTCATAAACTGAAAAAAGAATAACAACAAAATATTTTAATGGCCATTACTTTTTACAGTATCATGAAAGACCTAAATAATATTACTGTATAGTACTAATTCGGTCTTTCATAATACCATAACGTACTGGCCATATCTATATTCCGAATTTAAATTTCGAAGCTTCTAGCTCTTAAGGAAGTCACTATTATATCAGTTGTATAAAAACGGTATCCTTACATTTCTGCTAGCCTGGTACTCAGGAAAGCTTCAAAGGTGTGACTTTTGTGTCACGCGCATTTTAAAATTTCACTCATCATTTTTTCATCATCTGTTTAATTTTACTGTTACGAAACACGTGTTCTAAATATAAAAATACTAGAATACCTATACAACTTGAACATAGTTACATATCGATTTTCATGCCACCTAGAACTAACTTTACGATGTCGCTGTCGGTGTGCGCGCGCATCGTAAAAATTCACTCTCATCATTTTTCTCCATCGCGCCAAAAGAAGTATAACTTCAAAAATACCATCGATGTCAACGTACAATGGTTTCAAAGGACAATGGCGAAATCTTAGTTCCAAAAAAAAATGCGTTTAGGAATTTCATACTTTGAAATCTAAATATTATTATTTTGCATGATTTTTCAGCATATTAACAATAGCTGTATAAGTATAGATAAGTTGTATAATTTATTAAAAATCTCAATTGATTTTTTTGTAACGTGTTATGGCTGGTTATGGCCGAAGATTTTTTTAATGAATGGCTTAAGGTCTTTTAGGCCAAAGAAAAATCGTTTTCATAAGAATTCTATAACTATAAAATCAATGCAAGTTTGTGTGTCCCTACAATTACAAATAACAAAAATAAATCAGCTATACTTTTTACCAACTTAGTGAATGACTGGATCGTCTGTTATTTGGCTGTATAGTTACGACCATAGCTTATCTTATTTAGGAAAAAAAACCACTACTTCCGTCATTTCATACCATAGATATAGTATATACATCCATAGATGAGGCATAGGCGTGCACCCGAAAGGGACAGATGAACTCTATGGGGATACCAACTAACATTAATTTACCCAGTTCTTGAAATCACAGGCGTACTTCTTTTAAATTAAGAAAAAAATAAAAAATTATGAGGTATAGACATAATATATGTCCGAGAGACTATGTGTTGTGTCAGATGGCTGAGGTCATGACGTCATCATAGGTCATGACTATGAGGGTTATTCATCCCTCTTTGCTCTACAGATAATCAGGATTCACTTCGTACGATAGTTCAGTAGAAATAACACACGTTAATCACTTTATAGTTTAATAAGCTACTGCCAGTTCGGAATACAATAATCCATGGCAAAAAGAACTGGCAAGAAAAACCATGGTTTACAATTACATTACTTTAATTGTAGGCAACGATCAGTTAAACAGCACTTGGGCATTACGACCTCTAAATTACTAAACCATTCGCGATATTGACTCGTCTAATAATTATTCCTGAATGCTTCGCCAAATGCCGAGGCACTCTTTTATATTGTGATTTTCGTTGTGCCCCACTACGAGTGAGATCATTTAATAAACAAGTCGAAACTACCTTCAAAATAGTAAAACAACTGACGGTACCCACAACAGATTTACAAAAGATTAAATAATTTGTAAGGTCAATTCAGTCTCCGTATTCATTATTCTCCGACACGGCCATTCTGAAATGCGATGCGTGCTCTGCATCGCTTGCTAAATCCTCTAAAACTCCGCTGAAACTTAGAATATCATCAGTATACACAGGCTAGGGTACTCCACAGTACACCTGCCAACGTTGTGAAAATTATCATAGTTATGGTCCTTAAGACGTAATAAAGATGTGAGTTCGTAACCACTGTAATCAAAGTTGATTTGCAGATTTCAATAAGATGCAACCAAGTCCTCGTACAAACTTGTAAAATTTGCTAGAAAATATGTTACTGCTCCACTCAATGTGACAACAGTTCAATGAGTGGGCTCACTATAAGTGACAAAAGTTCAAAGTTGAATGTTCTGTGTTACTCACTATAATTGACAAAAGTTCAAAGTTGAATGTTCGGTGTTACTCACTATAAGTGACACAGGTTCAAAGTTAAATGTTCGGTGTCACTCACTAAAAGTGACAAGTTCAAAGTTGAATGTTCGGTGTTAAAGTAGGATAGGAATGACACGTTGAACGGGGCTACACGCCATCAGTCAGTTTTTTTTTGTTTACTTGCAGCTTTTTAGCTTACAGCTTTTTTTTAGCTTTTAGCGTTGTGTGTGTGTGTATGGTTGTGGGTCTGTGTGTGGTACACAAATGAGATACCAATATGAAAGTTGCTCACCAAAAGTTACAGCCACGTTGAATCAGCGTGTTGGTTGGGCATCGTCCTTGCCACCAATGTCAGCAAGATGTCAAAATATTTCATGGCGTTCCGACTCCATTCTATAGTGCGTTAGGCACTTTGAATAGTTTGCTAGATCCTATCTGAAACTTACAGACTAACTCTGCGTGACAACAGCATAATTTGTGAGAAAAAATGTTACTGTTCACTCTGCGTGACAACAGCATAATTTGTGAGAAAATATGTTACTGAAACTGCGTGACACAGCATAATTTGTGAGAAAATATGTTACTGTTCACTCTGCGTGACAACAGCATAATTTGTGAGAAAATATGTTACTGTTCACTCTGCGTGACAACAGCATAATTTGTGAGAAAATATGTTACTGTTCACACTATGTGACAACAGCATATTCATTAAGGTAGTGTGTTAAAATGTAGGAGTAATTTATAATAGCAAAACATTTTTTTTTTTTTCTTTAAAATAATTGATAGACTTAAATCTTGTAAATAAATTGTGTAAAGAAGGTGCTATGGCGACACGGCCATTCTGAATTGCGATGCGTGCCCTGCATCGCTTGGTTAGTCAGCCTTTTCTGAAACAGATACTCAAACAGATAGTTAATGTTAAGCCTAGGTACTTCCACAGTACCTAAGCATAATTATTAGAAAGAATATTTTTTTTTATTTTTATTAATCTGCTCACTCTACGTGACCACAGATAGATATTTAAAAGCTCACTCCTTACGACAAGGGTGGCAGATGAAATGTTGTGGTAAAAGACACTGCTCACTACACGCGAGTATAGGTCAAATAAAATACGCGGGTAAAAATATAGAAAACTATACTCAATTAGAGTGCCATAATTAATTGTGGAATATAGCGTAAGACACTGTTCACTCCACGTGACTACAGCATTTTTTTTTTTAATATATGGACTGTTCACTCCACGTGACTACAATCTCTTTAGGTTTTGTGTATAGTGTTAAATGTAAGAGTAATTTGACAGCTCTTATGACAAGAGTGCCATACATAATGAATTTGTTGAATAGCGTAAGACACTGTTCACTCCACGTGACTACAGGTCAAATATGTGTATTGAAATATATGCAATACTGTTCACTCCACGTGACTACAGCATTTTTTTTTTAATAATATATGGACTGTTCACTCCACGTGACTACAGTATAATTTGTTGAAATATAAGGACTGTTCACTCCACGTGATAACAGTCACAATTTTTTTTTTCTTTTGGCTCTTGAACGGCTCCACACGCCAAGAGCATCTTTTCATATATATTTTTTTTTTTGCTATATTTTTTTCATTTTTTTTTTGGCTTTTGAACGGCTCCACACGTCAAAAGCATCTTTTCATATATTTTTTTTTTCATTCATTTTTTTATTTTTTTTTTTTTTTTTTTCATTTTTTTTTCATGTTTGGTTATGTGTGTTTGTGTGTATGTATAGTGTGAGTTTTGTGCAAAACATAAAGAAAGGTGCTCACACGTCCATGTGTGAGGTACCTGAAAAGAGGAACGGCACACACAGTAAAACCGTTCACCCGTTCGGCCGATCCGACCAATGAATGATAAGTAGACGCAAATGTCAGTGTCCAATTAGCATAGAAAAAACCCATATTACTGATAAAAAAATCAGTAATACTTAATAAACTTCAATAAATTTGAACTTCTACTAACATTGTAGTCACTAATTATTAAGAAACCGAAATTTAGTTCATTAATTGTACACACATCACAATAATAAAACAATAAAAACAAAATTACTTGAATGAACCAATGAACTTAAGATTGTTTTTCAAGATCGATTCTATCTAGCGCTAGATAGTTCACAGGAGAAATATGTTTCACTCGGTCACTCCTGACCCTATAATTTACCGACAACCGCTCGCGAATTTTCTGTGTGTGTACATCAGTCGCTAAATCGCTACACATCAACGACAATGGTCTTGGAATTTTTCCGATCAAAAGTTTCAGAGACGTAGCTTTTGTTATTTTAAGCATTGCTAGGTGGACCTCTCTTATAGAGTCCTACCACGATCTGTGATCGCTAGTCTATCGCAGTTAACTATCGATTTAAGGACACTCGTGAAACGCTCTACATGAACGTTCACTCGAAAACTCGACATTGAATACTTATAAGCCCGAATGAAATTGCGGCATACTCGTACTAACCCTTAGGTGTAACAAACGCTGTACACTGATAGGTCGGAGTTAAATGAAACTCAATCTAATTGGTCGAATAACATTAGCAATCAATAAGTAAAAATAAACGCCTTCTAGTGGGAGTGGTGAACCTGGGGCTTTGATAATAAATATTCAATATTTGGCTTCAAATTTGTGGACCCCGTTTACACTCCATAGATCCCTATTTCTATTTTTCTTTCACTCACTTTGACCCCTTAGTAGTCATCGGCCCCAGGGTGTCGATATAGACCACTTTGGATATCAATGCTTTAAGGTAACTATGTCATGTTCAAGTTTTCCACAAAACTTGGATGTAAAACTTTCTTTAATGTCACTACCAGAAGATAATGAATTTAATTATGGATAATTAACTCACCACGATCACTAAGAATCAAACCAAATCAAATTATTTTCACCTCAACTAATTGCACAGCTTAGCGTAACTATTAATATAAAAATAATGTATTACCGGGCAGAACGCATTAAAACCAGAACTAACAGTTACCACCAATACCAATATAAAAATTCCGCTCTTTAGCGGGAAACACAAGCATGATACGTGTACGTCCTTTTTTTTTAGTGATTTGTAGTCAATGTTACAAAAAATAAATGGTTATACTTGACTAACTTGATTATCAACTATCAATTCTGAAACTTTAATAAAAACTAGACCCGTAAAACAATATTGCAGTAACTATTAAATTACTGAATTATTCATTCAATGCAGTTTTTTCATAATACGTTAAAACATATTATAGTTTTTGTTTTTTTTTTTTTAACACCAGTTAAAGAGTAAATGTTTTTTTTTTCAACCCACACACATGATGGAATTGAACCACATAAAATTCAAGGTTCATTAAATCATCAAACATCACACGCGTCAACTGTTATGTATCTTCACATACATACACACTCACAAGTGTAATTCCCGAAGGTGTAGGCAGAGGTGTAACTAGTACACATAATTCGCGCAGCTATTATCACCCCATGTGTGATAGGGGTGAGCCTAACACCATACCGGGCATAATTCCAGGCTCACGGCGGATAAACCCAATATCTCTTTACTAGACCCGGGGATCGAACCCGAGACCCCGCACGGCAGTCGTACAGGCTACGGAATTACAACTACGCCACCGAGGACCGTGGACGTCCAAATATAATATCACTGCGTCATTAGCAGTTAAGCAAAATCTCGATGAATTTTATATCGGTTGTAACAGTACAAATTTAAATAAAGAAATAATCAATTAAGTTGGAAACAAACCACACTATTTTGCATTTAACTGTTTAGATTAGCAGAAAGATCAAACTTAATAGTCTTTCATTACCATCAGTTTTAAATACAAAAACAAAAAAATCAATGAGGTAGGAAACACATCCTCATATTTCCAACTAAATTAATAGTTTATTTTAGCAGAACGATCAAAATTAAAAATCGTTCTGTATATTTAAAAACTGAGAGCGACTCACCAAATTTCAAATAAATCCACGGGTAGGATCACATATGTAGGTAGGCACGCGAACAACTCGCTGTAGCACTACTTGCGCTGCCAGAGAACCGCCTCAACAACTCCACAGCGCCACAGGAAACCATCCACAGCATATGGAAATTGAACACCAAAATCATTAA
Source organism: Laothoe populi (assembly GCA_905220505.1). Classification (NCBI taxonomy): domain Eukaryota; kingdom Metazoa; phylum Arthropoda; class Insecta; order Lepidoptera; family Sphingidae; genus Laothoe; species Laothoe populi. Next base: position 6,663,855 of record HG992174.1, on the reverse strand, counting down.
CACAGTAAACATCGACACTTCATACCTATCGTTTAAACGATTTCGTTTGGAACATAAAATAATTCAAAATTTATTTACCAACATAAGGGACTTGCTATAATTTACAAACAGCACAATCCAAATGATTCTCAAAATTCGCAATCTTCAAATGTACTGTAGACTAGCAAATTTACAGTACCGCCGAGCACTTTTTACCACTTATAAAGCGGTAGAATATTACACTTTACGATCACAATTTTATTTCGGATGATAGAATTTCAATGATTAATAACTTTTTGCACAACCCAACAAAGCGCATAAACTAATTACTAATGTTTTCCAAACTCTCGAAACAGAAATATTATAAAATGAAACTGTAAGTATCACATCACCTGATCTACGATAGTGGATGTCCAGTTCGATCCCACTTCTGATGTCCGAGAGACTATGTGTTGTGTCAGATGGCTGAGGTCATGACGTCATCATAGGTCATGACTATGAGGGTTATTCATCCCTCTTTGCTCTACAGATAATCAGGATTCACTTCGTACGATAGTTCAGTAGAAATAACACACGTTAATCACTTTATAGTTTAATAAGCTACTGCCAGTTCGGAATACAATAATCCATGGCAAAAAGAACTGGCAAGAAAAACCATGGTTTACAATTACATTACTTTAATTGTAGGCAACGATCAGTTAAACAGCACTTGGGCATTACGACCTCTAAATTACTAAACCATTCGCGATATTGACTCGTCTAATAATTATTCCTGAATGCTTCGCCAAATGCCGAGGCACTCTTTTATATTGTGATTTTCGTTGTGCCCCACTACGAGTGAGATCATTTAATAAACAAGTCGAAACTACCTTCAAAATAGTAAAACAACTGACGGTACCCACAACAGATTTACAAAAGATTAAATAATTTGTAAGGTCAATTCAGTCTCCGTATTCATTATTCTCCGACATATATAAAATAATACTTGCCCTGTAATAATCATTGTCCCACTGCTGGGCACGGGCATCCTCTACTAACGAGAGAGTTAGGCCTTTGTCCACCACGCTTGCCTAATACGGGTTGGTACGGGTATAGACATAATATAATAATAGTAATAACTTCTTGAAACAAAAACTCACAGTTACATAATAGGCATAATAACTTTATTAACAATGAACAATTCAAAACAAGTAATTATTACTGTCCTTTAAATAAAATAATAATAATATGGTCTTTTTTATCTACGTAAGATTTTCCAGCATAGTGGGGCCTGACATTTCCATAGTTTTGACAAATACTTTGACGATCATTACGTAGTGGTTAACAAAAGGGAATAAAGAATCGCGAGGAACTGCTGCAAATAATAGACGACCAACACATTCCTGCATTCTTGTAGGAGAAGATACCACCATATTACCCACCCCATCTGCCAACACCAGATTTGCACAAAGGTTTGGCAAATTTATAAGAGTGCATGTTTATAACAGTCTTGCCAAATAATCACAAGATATAAAAAATAACCCCAATACTGTTATATTTATTTATTCAGTTGAATGCTTTTTTTCGATAGTTATCCATAAATTTTAAATATAATAACAACATCGCGAGGGATAAAATATCAAAGAAAGCGAATAGATTCACTAACTCATGACAAAACTGAAGATGTATTAAATATTCGCGTTAAGTGTACTACGCATAATTTTATTTTTTATTTTATTTTACTTTATCTGGAAAACAAACAGTAAAATAATAACTTATGAAATTAACAGTATGGTTGTTTAAGTACCAGTTAGATGTTTTCACATATTAATAAATATACATTAAATACAAAATACACAAACTTGTTAAAATTTTACCTAAGTCTACTAAATAAGGAATATAATACAATCACATTTGGTATATCGACAACATTATGAAAAACAATCAAGATATCAAAGAAATTATTTAAAAACAGTCAAAGAACCGAATCGAACCAGTCGGTAGCTAAAGTGTGTTTAAATGTGGTCACACTTGAGTTAAATAAATCTAACTCTGGGAAATCCCCGAGATCGTTAAAGAAATTAGGAGACCTTATGAAGAATGAGTTTTGTCTGTAGTTGGTGGTACTGTGAGTGACGTGAAGCAGTTTAGTTCGTCTAAGTGTTCTAGTAGGAACTCGCAACTGAATCTTGGAAAGAAGTAAGGGAGAATCAATTTTGCCTTGGACTAACTTTACCAGTAAAGAAATGTCCGCCACTTTCCTTCTTACATTTAATGGTAGAATGTGGTGTCTTCTACATCTCAACTCATAACTCAAGTCGCGCCCTCCACATTTGTGTTCTAAATACCTTAAGAATTTTCGCTGTATTGATTCGAGCCTATCCGTATAAACATCGTACTGTGGATTCCAAATTTGAGAGCAATACTCGAGGATGCTGCGAACATATGAACAATAAAGTACTTTCATTGTTTTAATATTATTAAACTGGGAACAAGATCTCAGAATAAAACCCAAAGTTCGGTAGGATTTTTTTACAATGTAGTCCACATGTTTATCATAGATAAGTTTAGAGTCGTGCAATACACCTAGGTCCCTGATATGGTCCACTCGTTTAAGTGTAGATCCCTTAAGTATGTAGTTGTGTCTAGTCGGATTAGGTTTACGAGTGAATGTTATTGCATGGCATTTATTTACACACACACACACATACATACATACACTCACGCCTGTAATCCCCGAAGGGGTAGGCAGAGGTGTAACTAGTACACCCACTTTTCGCCGAATTTCGGTCCCATAATGTGATAGGGGGCGAGCCTATCGCCATACCGGGCACATTTTCCAGACTCCGGGCTAATACTGAAGAATTTCTAGATAGAAAAACCCAATATCACTTTACCCGACCCGGGGATCGAACCCGAGACCTCAGCACAGCAGTCGTAACGCATGCGCAATTACAACTGCGCCACCGAGGCAGTCATTTACATTGAGGTCCAATTTATTTTGAAGGCAATAAGACTCAAGTCTTGTCAGATCTTCTTGTAGCAGAAAGCAGTCATCATAAATATTAATTTGTTTAAAGATTTTCATATCGTCCGCATATAGCAAAAACTGTGAATGTAGGAAACAAGAGTTTATATCATTAACAAAAATCTTGAATAATAAGGGACCCAGTAGAGACCCTTGGGGAACTCCTGATAGTATTGAATGCCAGATAGATATATAACCATTGACAGTGACAGCTTGCGATCTGTTTTTGACGTAAGAGGTGAACCATCTGAACAGGTTTCCATGGATTCCTGCAGACAAGAGTTTTCTTAAGAGTATTTGATGGTCTATACGGTCAAAGGCTTTGGTATAATCCGTATATACAGAATCTACCTGTCCGCCTGACTCCATACTTGACGTGGTGAAATCAATAAATGACAGTAAATTGGTTGTAGTTGAACGATTTCGAAGAAAACCATGTTGTTCTGGAATAAATATGCCTGACAATGTATTGTAGACCTGGTAAAAAACTATTCTTTCAAGAATCTTCGCGAAGATACATAATTTTGAGATTGGCCTATAGTTTTTTACTTGACTTTTGCAGCCGCTTTTGTGTATAGGCGTTATATGCGCGGATTTCCAGATGTTGGGTACAGTGCTTTCTTTGATAGAGCTCTGGAATAAAATAGCGAGTGGTTTGGTCAGATTGTTTGCACACTTTACAATGAATAATGGTGGTATAGGATCCGGGCCTGCACGTTTAGATAAGTCTAAAGATTTGAGTAAATTACACAGCCTGTCTGCATTGATTTCCACATCACAAATTGAATGCGAGTGATGTGAAGATGAATAAGTGTTATTGCCATCATTAACGTCGTGATCAGAGGGAGAAAGAAATGTTGAATAGAAGTATTTGGCGAATAAGTTAGCAATTCCGTCTCCTGAGTCTGCTGAGTGACCTTCATAAGTCATAGTGGAAGGGATAGAATTGGCATTTTTCTTGTTACTTTTAATGAAGGTCCAAAATAATTTAGGGCTCGTGACTAATGACTCTTCTGTATTCTTAAGGTATTTGGAATAACATTCTTTTTCAATGACCTTAGCTCTTTTCCGGAGTAAGCTAAAAGCTTCGTAGTCTTTAGTATTTCCATAAATTATAAATTTCTTGTGGAATTTTAATTTTTCCATAAGAATTTTTTTCAAACTTGAATCATACCAAGGTGGAAAAGTCGAGGTGCCTATGATTTTATGAGGTATATATGTGTCCCTCAACTCGTAAATCAAGTTATAGAAATATTCGATAGCTTCATGAAGTGAGTTGTTATAGAGGTGTTTTTCCCATGTTGTTTTATTTAATATGGAGTTTATGCGACTGTAATCTCCTGCGGGATAAAGTTATCTTTTATTTTTTCTTGGTGTAAGGGACTCTGGAGTGTCAAAATTCAACAAAATATGTAAAGATTTGTGGTGAGCATCTTCAGAAACCAATGGGTCATCACAAGCATTCACAACAAGGTCTATAGGTTCGATAGGGATAAATCTAATAATCTATCGTTAATATTTCGACAATGGTTGAACTGTTTTAGGTTAAATTCCGAAAGTGAATCAACAAAATGTGTTTGTACCTCCCCTGTATAACCTTCAGGATAAGATGAGTTACCCTCAGTAATCCAGTCGATGTTGCTCATATTAAAATCTCCAGTTATTAGGAAGAAATCGTTTGGGCAGGAATTTATTATACTAGAAAGATTGTCGGTGAAATTCCGCAGCTGACAGTTGTAGGAGTTGCCATATTTTTGATTGCAAAGATAAAGAGTGCAAATATGCAGTTTTGACAATTTACGATTATTGTGCCTAATCGTAACAGTCACCCAAATATCTTCGGCAGATGAAGTCCATTCTGGGCGTTCCAAAAATAAGCATAATAAACACATATACATATATACTCACGCCTGTAATCTCCTAAGGGGTAGGCAGAGCTGTAACTTGTACATCCACAGTTCGCCGAGCATATTACCGTCCCATGATGTGATAGGGGGTAGCCTATCGCCATACTGTGCACAAATCCAGACTCCGGGCTAATACTGTGCATTTCGTGATAGAAATATCCAATATCACTTGACTCGACCCGGGGATCTAACCCGAGACCTCAGCCCAGCAGTCGTTTCACGTACGCAATTGCAACTGCGGTACCGAGGCATGAGAAAATACATATTTATATTTATATAAAATTCATTCATTACATATACATATTTAAATAACATAATGGGTACCTGTACCCGATTTTATTTTCAATAGAAAAGTGCCAACGAAATAACAATTTCAATATTTTATAATGTAATTTTCTGATATTAATTAGTTCAACTGTTCACATCACTGTTCATTTTTATTTTGTTAGTTAAACTGTATTATTTTTTATTAAACTCTTGGTAATCTCTGAGAAATTATCCATAAATAAGAGGTAATTAAATGTCGTAAACGCTGGTATCCCCATAATGTGTATTATGCAGCCATGTTAAATTTAACTAAAATTGACATGCACAGCTAAAGATGTAAAGAGCGGCAAATGACATTTAAACAATTTCCGAATTTGACTAGGTAATACATGAAATTTAAAATTGGTTTTACATATATTTATTTTACTTCTGCAGCAAGGAATGCCTTGAAAATGGTAGACTATCAATAATTTACAATTATTTTTAAGAAACTTGATAAATAGTAGCGTAAAATTTCTACTTACGAATAAAACGTTATATTTTCATATTTTCGCTTATTTAGGCTTTTACAGCCAAGAACACTGCAATGTACCATATCCAACACGTTTTAAACACTTAAATACGACACAATATGTATTCAAAGACAATTTATATTATTATTATTTCCATAATCACGGATATATATTTCGTTGACGTTCAGACTATCTGGCCAGAACTAAAAAGGCCCCACCAAAAAGTTATGAAACTCAGATAGTGACAGCAAATAGTATGTCTATTCCTATTGCTCTTAGCTTTTTCGTAATAAGTGCATCCTGCTCTTTCTGGGAATTATAAAAGGAGTGTCAGCCCTGTGTTTCATACTGACATATTGTGACATAATATAAATACACGAATACTTGAAAGATTCATTGATATATAGAAGGAAAGATTCACTTAGAAAATAATCTAGCAAACATGACTGTGGCCACAAATATGATCTGGAGATCGGCTAATTTCCAAAGCATAGCTGCAGACCGATATAATATGCTATATTTGCCGTGAGAACGTACCAAATTCGATAAACACGTTTCTATTATGGTGAACATGTACAGTCAGCAGCAGAAGTAGCTAAACAACCAAGGTGATCATATAGTACTACACACTCAAAGTGACCAAAATGATCTACACACCAAAAGTTTCTTAATGTTGTTATCACTCAATCTGTCAATTATAACTGAGCACATACATTGTCAAATATTTAGTAGCAAACTGAAGGCCGTTGCTATGATAAACAATCTGGTATCTAAGCAGATTTCCAGAACAAATGAACAAACACGAATAATAAATCCTATGTATATGTCCTTAGACTCATAATTGCTTGGAATAACATTAGGTACTATAATGCCATGATTTGTCAAATGAATTTATTTTATCAAATACTAGTCAAGTATTGATTTCATTCCTTGTATGACGTCAGTGACGTATCTTTGTTTCGAATTACTTGAATACTATCCAAATTATATGAAATCAAAATAAAATATATACACTGATATATTTTCCCACGCGTACGATTTATACAAGCGCTCCTTACTCACCTGCCAAATCCAAAGCCAAATAATTATGAATTATATTTTAAAGATATAGATATCATAGATTTCATAAATTCGTGGTGTATTTATTATAATATAACATAATGTAACTTAAAATGTTAATTTTTTTTTGTAAGACTAAATAACTATTTAAGATTCTTGTAATGTAGCAATAAATTATCCACATTATTAAAAATGTCATGCATGCCTATGATCGGTATGATTACATTGTATTTTAAATAATTAGTTTAACAATATGTAAATTGAATTAATATGTAATCATTCTGTTGGTGTGCTAAAAAATAAAAATAAAGTGATTCGATTTTGCCTTCTCCGTAAGTAATCTTTACCAGCGGACCCACATGGAATGTATCACTAATTAATCTCAGAAATATTATTTTAAGTTAAAAAATATTAAAATTTTAAATCGCTGTGATTTGAAACTCGATGAAACAAAAATTTAAAATACATCACCACAAAGAGGCAATCACATAAATATAAGTCGGTAAGAAAATGAGATAGAATACATTACACAGTATATTATATTCTAGGTTTATGTATTTTTTTAATGTGTGTTAATACGCGTGTATGCGCCTGCGTATTACAAAGCTTACTCGTAGGATACTTTTCTGAAGTTTCAAGTTTTTTTTATGTTAGTATCTGAATGCGTCTTTGCGCATACATATTAAAAGCTTACTCATAGGCATTGACATATATTCTACCGATACGAATTGTCGTAGAAACAATAATTTCCAAATACCTTTCCGCTAGCGATCTATATGTACTACGTATTAGATGCGGCGATCAGAACAAACATTATGTTCCACCGAGTCGCGGTGTATACACTGCACCGACGTTAGTTTGCTTGATGCGACATAAGCAAGCGCACCAAATTGCATCTTTCAGTGTCGAGTTAATTTTAGTTATTTGTAACGACATTTCCGAACAAATCTGCCTTAAATTGATTTACAGTGAAACTGTTAATAGTATATAAGGTAAATAACAATAATTTCATAACGTTTAGAACGTAATATCAATACATATTATTTAATTTCAATTCTGAATACGGGCAGTCTATATTTCACAACAAACTTCATTATATAGTTTGTCCCATTTTGGCGCGCGGAAAGTCCCGTTAGACGTTAAGAGAAAGTGACGGGAGTTATAACTTCCAAATAGTTCTTATTAAAATGAATAGATGGCATTAGTGGGCGGACAATGTTTTTGGAACATCTTTTTTCTTCGACAGTTCGTGTCTATAGAATATAAGTCAATGTTTTACGCACACTAATGCCATCGATTCCTTTTCTAAGCCAAACACCAAAAAGCATCACAGTGAGCAGATGCGACAGTTAATTTCAATTTCTGAGGAACTATCCGGATTGTGTAGTTGTGTAAAATTTAATTTTATTACCCAACAGTGACAGAGCCCAAAATAATGTATTTCGTCATCATGTATTTTTTTGAAACAATTTACTTTTATTTTAAACTTTTGTATTTACAATTATTAAGGTGACTCAAAGTGAGGTATTATTGGAGCCACATAAATAAATAAAAATAATGCAAAGTTTAAATTTAAGTGGAAAATAAATAAATCACTTTTAATCTTTACTTATATATAAAGCTGAATAGTTTGTTTGTTTACTTGAACGCGCTAATCTCAGGAACTACTGGTTCGAATTGAAAAATTCTTTTAGTGTTGGATAGCCTATTTATCGAGGAGCGATATGGGCTATATAATATCACGCTATGACCAATAGGAGCGGAGCAGCAATGGAAAATGTTGCAAAAACGGGGAAAATGTATTCCTTTTGAGAGCTTCCGTTGCGTGCGCTGCGTAAACGGTTAAAGTTACGTAACAATAATGTATCACGGAATTGTTCCTCTTAAAAAGTTATAAAAAAAAGTCCGCGACAGCATATGTCTATCTTTTTCGGTTAGCTCACCGACCTTTTTAATGGTGATCGATTTTTTTCTGAAACAATTGTATTATTTGGGAAGGGCTTTTATATACATGGTATTAATCCTTATCCAAATAAATACTTTATTTATCACAAATATTTATTTTTGAACAAAGTTACGTCATTTGATATCAATGAATTTTCTTAGGAGATAACCTATGTCCTCCAGGATATAATCTATCTCCTTGCCAAATTTCATCACAATCTGTTCAGCCGTTTAGTTGTGAAAAGGTAACAAACAAACAGAGCTATTTTCGCATTTATAGTATTATTATGGATAACTTCAAAAAATAATTGTGGCCAGTATGTGAAAGTATTATGCAAGACCGAATTACTGAAAAGAAAAACAAAATAATTGTGGCCAGTACATATGTTATAGCATTATGCAAGACCGAAATACTAAAACAAAAAATAAAATAAAAATTATATTATAATTTATTATTTTTAATGACCAGTACTTTACAGTATCATGATAGACCTAAATAATATTACTGTATAGTACTAATTCGGTCTATCATAATACCATAACGTACTGGCCACATTTAAATGATTAATTTAAATGTTATAATTCAGACCGAAGCTTCTAGCTCTTCTCCTTACATTTCTGCTAGCCTGGTACTTAGGACAACTTCAGAGGTGTTACTTTTGTGTCACGTTTATTTTAAAATTTCACTCTCATCATTTTTTCATAACGCGCCTAAAGAAGTATAACTTCAAAAATAAAAATAGAAATTGTATAAAAATTATGTGGATAAACAATACAAAGAATGTGAAATAATACAATAGTACAATTCATCCATCAAGTGCCTATTTTGCACCCTCTGATCGATTGATCTATGACTGTTAGAAGCGTGGTAACTCTGTCCCTTTTTGGGGACAAAAATGGGACTCTCCCATATTCAGAATTGTAATTAATTAATTATGTCATTTACCTTACATACTATTAACAGTTGCACTGTAAATCAATTTAAGGCTGATTTGTTCGGGAATGTTGCCAATTAAAATAATTAAAATTCATTCGACACTGAAAGATGCATTGTGGCGTGATTACTTCGGTAGCATGAAGCAAACTAATGTCAGTGCGGTATCGGAACCGCAACTCGATGGAACATTATGTTTGTTCTGGTCGCCGCATCTAGTACGTAGTACATATAATCCTTGCTCATAGGTTCAACTTTACTTTGTTTTTAATAATATTTTACGTTTCTAGTAATGTTAAAACGATATCACTTTCAGTTAGAATAGCTCATAAGGATTACAATGCCAGTTTAAATTATCCAATTTCCAAGTTGACATTGCTTGGAATCAACCAGCCCCAGGGCGGGCGGCAGTACTAAAACAATGATGATAAAAATGAATACACATGTAACCATAAAAAAGTCAGAGGTGTATGCCTTTTGAGCTGGTTTCGAACATACTACTTTTTGATAGTTCAAACCACTACCAACTAGACAATAGGGTTGTTTCCTGTGTTTAATTTTGTACATTATTAAACACAGGCACAGGCGTAAGCGAAAACGATGGCGTATTGGGAAAATATCGCTATCTCCCTCGCATAGCGGTACACTACAGGCGATTCATAGTACCGTGACGTCACGGTATCAGATATGCATCCTTGTACTGTTATTTGACAATTACCCCTTCCAGCAGATTTGAGTGGTATCTAATTTACTTATTTTTGTTCGGATTCATAAAATTCTTTCGATAATAGGTTTTAGGTAAAGTAACTTGTTGATTAAATTAATAAAAAAAATCGAGTCAACTACCCTATTGCTGCTATTCAATAAATTATAAAAAAAATATACTACAAGTAAGTTAAATATCACAATTCAACAATGTGATAGTATGAAATGCCGCTGCATAATAGAACTTAAAAAAAGTTTATTGTATTTAGGTACATTTTGTATGGAAAATCTTTTCAAGCTCTAGGAAAGTACTTACAATTAATATTAAGGGCCATACATAACTTCTAGGTGATTATTTTTATATATCGAATTAAATTTTAGATGGGGAGTCATTAAAATAGTCAAAAAAAACACTATATTATTATATATCTGTATATATAAAAGAAGAAACTGACTGACTGACTGACTGACTGACTGATCGATCAACGCACAGCCAAAACGGCTGGGGTTAGAGACTTGAAATTTTGACAGTAGGTACCTTTTATGACGTAGGCATCCACTAAGGAAGGGTTTTTGGAAATACCACCCCTAAGGGGGTAAAATAGGGGATGATAGTTTGTATGAAAATCCGTCATTTTTGAAGTTAAGTTTATGAAAATTAGTATTTGGCCTTTTAGTCAAAAATAAAAAATATATATTTCAGGATTTTTGGAAATTCCACTCCGAAGGGGGTGAAATAGGGGAAGTAAGTTTGTATGAAAATCTGTAATTTTTGCAGTTAAACGCATGAAATTTGGGATTTGGCCTTACAGTTAAAAATTAAAAACACATATTTCAGGGTTTTTGGAAATTCCACCCCTAAAGGGGTTAAATAGGGTAAGAAAGTTGGTATGAAAATCCTTCATTTTTTAAGCATGCAGTTGATGAAGTTAAAGCATGAAAATTGGTATTTTGTAGTGTATACTTTTTGTCTCAAACATGACATCCACGCGGGCGGAGCCGCGTGCAACAGCTAGTAAGATATACAAGGTTAGTCAGAAAGGGTTTACTAAGCCATAAAGTTTCGGTGACAAGGATTACAATCGTGAATATCTTATCTCTTAAAGGCAATATTTTTACTTTCATACAAAAATCAAATATTATTTATTTTATAAATACGCTCAACCCTGTACGTATAGGTTAGAGAATTTAGTCAATTGCTACTGTGAAGATTTGTTTACAAATATTTGAAAATCGAGTGTGTAGATCATTTTGACGCAATGGATGCTCACTATAATTTGACTACTTTTGTTGTGTAGATGTTATTGATTTTCTTGGGTGTATAGAATTATTTGAACACATTATGTGCTTATATATATCTGCTGCTGACTGTACGTTTCCACGGTAGTTCTATAATTGAAGTGTGCAAAGAAACAAATTAGTTCATCTTAATTTAATTTAAGAAGCAGTTCAGATACTTTATTGATAAGAGGTAAAATAAAATCACACCATGTTTCAAATAAACAGTATTATGTTTAATTACTAATTGAAAATAATGTACCTGGTCCGACCAGGCTGGTCGAGCAGGCATTATAGAATTATTGTAGTTGCTTGGTTGTGCGTCGTACAGTGGGCTGCTGCGCTCATACCATGATAGTAATCTGGTATTTGGGACGGGCCAGACATCAAGACATATCTGCCCCTCTTAGAGTATTTAACACTGGAGACGCCATTGAGCGCTTACCCCGTATGACAAATGTAAGAGCACGGTGCTCATACACGTTCTATAAAACGAGTTGCGCTTCGTGATCCGCCACTAAAAAAGTGACATCACGTGCGAATGGAGCTCCCTGAAAACGCGAGCCTGTAGCGGTATTAACATGTAAAAATAGATCTGACACATCAAACTTACAAAAATACAAAATTATTTTTCACCTGGACATATTTTTTTAAAGTAATATTATCATTAAAAGCAACAAAACATATAATCTCTAAAAATTATCATCGGGTAATAAATGTTGCCATGTTAAACTTTTAGCCACAGTAATGCAAAATTTATTTGCATTCAATATCTTAAACGCAAGTTGTTTTTTTAATATTCATTTTTAACCCAATGTTGCCTGCGGCTCCGCCCGCGTGTAGGTCTTGGAGCATTTTAACCTTCTATATTTTGCTATCCCATAAGAAGCGTGCATTTTTTCGAGTTAAAAGTGGTCTTTGTCATTTTCTGATCCCTAAACTGCCACTATGCAAAAAATCATGTCGATCCTTTGCTCTGTGAAAAACTAAACTATCCCATGGGAACTGTACATTTCTCCGGGATAAAAAGTAGCCTATGTGCTTTTCCAGACTATAATCTATCTCTGTGCCAAATTTTCAGTAGATCCGTCCAGCCGTTGTAGCGTGATTGGATATCAAACAACCATGCATCCATCCAAACATACGCATTTATAATATTAGTAGGATTACTTTATTTATGCTTCTTAATTTATAATTTAAAAATATTAGGAGAGTTGACATATCGACTAAGTTTACAATTTCATAAACTTTATGCCAGTGTAGCATTTTGGGTGGTTTATGTGGTAACACTGTCGTTTATGCAAGACTCAAATAGTGTTGCAGATAAACTTATAAAGGTTATCGATAAAATTACTAATCCATCTGGACTGTCTTCTAAACACATACTTTTAATGTAAATAGTTCTAACACACTAGGAATGTCACAAAATATGACAAAACCAGAATAAAGTTTTTGTCAAAAAAATGTGATCCTAAAATTGTATCCGGTATATTTAAAAAATATTTAGGTATGAATTTTGGCGCGGAGGGAGTCTTAATAGTTCTTACGTAAGATCACACAAATGCGCAAAGTTAGGATTATACTTTGAAAAAACGCGGGCCATGCCTATAATTTTAAAAACAAGAAACTTAGATTTTTTAAATTTTTTTTGTTAACCGGTATGTCTTGCCTTTTCACCCGGTTCCGGCTTGAAGTCGACTTTTGGGACACCCTGTATTCATGTCGAGATCTCAAGCCCTTTTTAAATGCTCTTCATAATAGATAGCCGTTAGCCGGCTACCACGCCAAAACAGGCGATAATAGCTCTCAATGACATACAATAATTTCATTCACAGCATTTGCTAATCGCATTCGTTACCAGTAACACTGTATTTCTTGGCTCCGCTTATTTAATTTGAAATTTTATGGAATAACAGAACACTCCATTTTCTTACAAACTATATACCATTGGAAAGGTCGTGTTGTGTACTTTCCGGTGGTATATTTGCTGAGGTATAATCGGAATACCTCAAAACGAGTGAGTAATCAACATTTTAAAATAATTTGCAACGGCCGTCATTGTTGTGTTGCATGTGCTGACATACCTGAAAAACGCTACTCTACAATTAGTGTTGACCAAAAAAAAATGGAAGTGTCACGGATAATGTGCAAAGCAACCAAAAACTGATAACAGTAATACGTCTTTACGTCCCATTGACTCACCCGGAAAGTCGAGGAACAATAATGACTCGCTACCTTTTAATAACAATATTACGCATCGAAAAAAGCCACTATTGATACTAGCGCAATTAGTGGAAGTTCCGGCTTAAACTCTTCCGCGTCAGTTATTACAAAGAAAGACGCTAGGGAAATAATAAGAGAAGAATTCAATGTCATGAAATTGGCTTTAGCACAGGAGCTTAACCAAACACCCGAATTTCAATCTCGAAAATCAATTCATAAAACAGGAAATAACTGCTTTGGATAATAATGTTTGTTTCTGAATGAAAATTATGAAACCACCAAATCCGCCATCGCCAAATACCAAGACACACTGGGAGAGCTAAAGAAATAGAACGTTCAGTTAACATATACATTACAGGATCTGCAAATCAGGCTTCAGGTTGCTGAGCAGCATAACCGTTCTAACAATCTTGAGATAGAGTGTGTGTCCGAGCACAAACAGTAAAACTTGCTATCTATAATTACTCAGCTGTCTAAGGTATCCTGCAACTTGAAAGAATCCGACATTCATCATTGCACTCGTGTGGTAAAAAGTAACAGAGATGACAAGAGACCTCGCTCAATCATTGTTAAATTGGCTACCTCTAGGCTTCGGGATACATTTTAGCGAAAACAATAAATTTTAATAAGGCAAATCCAAACGACAAGCTCAGTACTGCTCACATAGGCATTGGAGGTAATAAATCGCCGCTTTACATTGTTGAGCACCTTTCACCTAAAAACAAATTACACGCAGCGGCTCGCCAGATCGTCAAAGAAAAAGAGTACAAATTCGTGTAGATTAAGCAAGGTCGTGTTTTCATTAGGAAAACAGAAGAAGACGAGTTTACTTATATAAGAAACCAAGAGACCAGAACCGACCTAAAACAATTCTCTGCCATATCCATACTAGCTGTTGCTCGCGGCTCCGCCCCCGTGGAGTTTATTTTCGGGAGCAGAAGTATCAATGCAAGGAGTTGTCTTCTGCACTGAGACACCTATAGCGATCGTCCTGAATCTCAGGTGTTGTGACTGTCTAGATGGCTAGACAGGCACAACTCCTAACTTAAACTTCTAGCACTCCTTATAATACCCCGGGATCACTCCGTAAATGTCGAAGAAGGCCACCGCGGGGTTTTAGCTGGTAGTGTCCGGTTGGGTGTACATAAGTAGTAGGGACTCGGCCCAGCCGCAGCCCGGATAGCCATCATCCGGGCGAGGGGGTGCTGGGTCGTAAGACCGGCTAGTCCAGCATAACCGTTTTATTCTCATTCCGCTTCCCCCCGAAGCGGACGGCAGTAATAAAATGCTTTCCCCGCGACAAAAAAAAAGTGTTGTGCCTGAAGCTTGAGATTACATTTAAAGAATACCTCATAAGTTAACTCCTCACTTCGCCCTTTATAAGGGATGATTTGGTAAAAACGTTGAAATACGTATTTCTTTATTTTTTACCTAAAGCCTAAATATGAATTTTCAGATCCCTAAGTTGAAGTATTACGGATTGCCCATACAAACTTTTAACCTCTATTTCACCCCTTTCAAGATATTTTGTTGAGACAAAAGATACCCTATGTCCTTCCCTAGGATATAATCTATCCCTCTACTGAATTTCATTAGGATTTGTTCACCCGTTTAGTCATGAAAAGGTAAGAAACAGACATACAAACAACAATATTAATTTTGTTGCGGAGATATTTTAAAACTGTAATATCTCCTAAGATATTCATTGAAATCAAATGACGTAAAGGGCAACTTTGTTCAAAATTAAATACTTGTGATGAATAAAGTATTTATTTGGATAAGGATTAATACCATGTTTATAAAAACCCCTTTCCAAATAATACATTGTTTCAGAACAAATTCGATAACCATTAAAAAGGTTATAGTGAGCCAACCGAAATAGATAGACATATGCTATTGCGGACTTTTTTTAGAACTTTTTAAGAGGAACAATTTCGTCGTACATGATTGTTATGTAACTTTAACCGTTAACGCAGCGTACGCAACGGAAGCTCTCAAAAGGAATCAATTTTCCCCGTTTTTGCAAAATTTTTCATTGCTGCTCCGCTCCTATTGGTGATAGCGTGATGTTAAATACCCTATAGCGCTCCTCGATAAATGGGCTATCCAAAACTAAAAGATTTTTTCAATTCGAACCAGTAGTTCCTGAGATAAGCCCGTTCAAATAAACAAACAAACTCTTCAGCTTTATATAATAGTATAGATTAAATAAATTAAAGGCGTATTATTTAAAAAAAAACTAAAAAAAAAAAGTTTTTATTTTTGCTTATTTGGCTTGTATTTTTCTCAGTACTCATTACCTTTATTATCTTTACAGTATTTCGATTAAATTAGAAATATTAATTTACACTATTTTTAACTATACCTCTCTACTTCCGTCCCTTTTCACGAAATCACACCCAGAGATTGCAAGAAAGCGATAGAAAAGATGATACACATAAAAAAATATCTTAAAACATTTAATAAATTATAATTGTTTTATTTTATCTATCGATAGATAAGGACAACGCTATCTATACCTCGTGTCGACATTGCTACGCTCTACTGTTTTTACACAGTTGTCAATATATGACACTGTAAATATATTTCACAACAAGATAAATTTGTAACTGTGTGCGTAAATTTGCCAGTGTTGTATGAAATGGTGTAGTGTGCGTGTGTAACGACGTGATTACATTTTGCATTTGTGTGCACATGTTTATTTGTAGTTGTACGAAGCCCCCCACCGACATTGCTGAATTTTTTGTTCAAGATTCGAGCGTAATGCCGTCTCCTTTTGGTTGCCTACTCTAAGCTGCCCCTGCAGCATTTTAGATGTATAAGATAGGATAATTATGAAGATGAATAAACATTAAAAAAACCATTGTTCTATTTTTATTTAGAACTCGTTTTTATTTTCTAATTTAATTTCTATGCCCAGATTTAGGGTCTGAAGATATTTTCTGTACAACTATTGACAAACTCTGTGTCTTCCATTCCAACTTAGCTTGTATTGAAATAAATTATATGTGGCTTATGTTACTTTTGGTATAAATCTAATGGTGAATTATTAAAAACGGTTCAGCAGTTTACAAGTTTAAAGGATTTATCGATTTCCAATGAGTTCAGTAGGTACATGTTTAATTCACGACCCTGCCTCAGGTGACATTATAATGCTCTTTGGAAAATAGGCAAATAAAATTTTTATCAGCTTCATAGATAAAAATACTTTATTCAGAAATGTCAAATAGATCATAACCTCAAAATCTTTAAATTGAAATATCTTTAGTATTAGACTTTTTCATCAGAAATCCCTAATACATTATTGTTTAGGAATAGCTGCTGAATTGATATTTTTTTCACTTCTAAACGCTACATATTTATGTCAACTAATTTCATGTATGGGAACCTGCCATTGTTCTTTGTGTTCCGACCTTAGAGTATGGTTCAGCGTAGCTTCTCTAAGTAATCTGTGGTATGGTCGCCTACTCTAAGGTCCCGACAAAAAATATCAAAGATATTAGTTTTTTTTTTTAACTTCAGGAGTACAAGTATCGAGTACAAAAGTATCGGTGTTGAAAGGCAAAGTACTCGTTTCCGTAAAGTGTCGATACTTTTTCCGTATCTCTATCAGTGTCATGTCAGTGTCAGAGAGTCAATTAGCAAAAAATTTTGTGGGTCTTCATATAGATTTTTCATTTTGAACTTTTTTAACTCTAAGGTTAGCCATAACGCAAAAAAAAAAAAAAAAAAAAAAAACTCTAAGGTTACGATTTACTAAAAGAATTTAGTACACTGTGCCAATAACACATAAGAATAATTTGTAAATGGTATTTATACATGATTTATTGATCTATGAAAATGTGCGATTCAAAATTTTGCCGAATATGTTTAATGAACAATGTCCGAATGCTTGAATTATCGGGCTCGGAAGTTCAAGAAGTGTATGAAAGGTTGAACAATAAAAAGGTTAGTATTTTCTGGACGCAGGTCACTTGTTCATAACGTTATAATTCCTGTATCCAATACATAAATTATGAAAGAATATGGCTTTGCTTTAGTATCAGCCCGCACGATATTTATTATAATTTTAATTGTAATAGGTAGGTAATAGGACATTGAAGTAAATACTAGAAGGATTTTTTACGTACACTTATAGTTTTCGTGAAATTAATTATTTAAGATTTATATCTTAACTACTAGGAATTGTATCGAGCAGTATCGTTTCGGTCCAAGATATTTACATATTTATGTTCTTAAGCATTAGAAAGAGATAACTTAATAGTAACCATCTCTTTTTAACGCGTGTGTGTCATTCCAGACCAAAAATATATCTTTGGCTGTTTATGGTAAATCATTGCCTATAAAAAAAATAGAACACTGGCTGTCAATGTCATAGTTAAGTAGTTTATTCCATTGCCCTTGTGCTCTTGGAATGTTGTTTTTATGCATGAAATTTGTTTTGTTTTTTTTTGCTTGGTTGACAGCCCAATTTAGACCAATACGACTCGGCAGGTCAGGTAAGAAGGCTTAGACAAGAGTGGAACTCTCATCTGGCCTTCGTGGTTATTTTTGTTATAACAACCCAGAAATAGGAGCCCCTCCTGGCAGGGCTCCGTCAACCTATCTTGGCAGGTGGTAATCTGTTACTAACGTTAAGTTGTCTCTTTCTAATGCTTTAGAATGTATATATTATGTAAATCTCTTGGTCCGAAACGATACTGTTCTATAAGATTCCTAGTAGTTAGCCTATAAAACTTAAATAATTAATATTTCGAAAACTACAAGTTTCCGTAAAAAATCCTTCTAGTATTTACTTCAATGGCCTATTACCTACCTATAACAATTAAAATTATAGTGAAAATCGTGCGGGCGGATACTAAAGCAATACTAAATATTGAGTGCACAATTTGTTTTTGTTGATATGGGCATGAGTATTTTCTGTATATATAGGGGTCAGGCCTTATGGCGAATGGTAGACTTCCTTTGAAATTTATATAAATTCTCAGGTATGCAGGTTTCCTCACAATCTTTTCTTTTGTACAAGCAATAGATAATTAACAATGAATACACATGTAATTTTAGAAAAAGTAAAACTGTTGCCATTTTTGTGCTGGTTTTACACCTCAGTCATTCATCTTTCAAAATAATGGTATTTAATAAATTGTTTTTTATCCAACAGTTTCAAGAGGAAGTATTAAACTATGCATGTTACTCATGCTATAGTCAGCTATGGAAGTGCAAAAGGCTTGTTACAAAATTTCAGAAATCCAAGGAATTGCTTAAACAAATGTTGATGATCAATAATGAGGTACCATAGAACCTTATTTCTATAATATATTTTGGATTCTGGATATTGATATTAAAAGATAAATATGTTTGATAGTAACTTATTGAATAATGCCAGTGGTTCTTTATTTTTTTATAGAATAGTCCGACAAACGAGCCAGTGGGTCATGTTAAGTGATCTGCACCGCCCATGAACATCCACAATACCGAAAGTGTCATGTATGTGCTGTCAGGCTGAAAGGACAGGAATAGGGGTTAGGGAATGGAAGGGGGAATCTGGGCCTCTGGCTATCTCACTTACCATACGAAACGCGACAGTAAACTTAAACCGACAGAAAACATCACATTCGTCTCACAGAAAACCACTTTACGTTGGTTTTCTGTGAGACAATGGTACTACCCCGGTCGAGCCGGCCCATTTATGCTGTAGACAAATATGTCTACAGCGTGGCTCTACCACTTCTACGTAGTTCTGCCTGCGTGGAGGTTATTACGGTTGAAGAATTCTGTATTTTTCATAAAGGATTTACAATAATTCACTCAATGAGAAATGTTATTTTTGGGAGAAAAGTATTCTGTTCAAGGAGTTTTCTCCTGCACTGCCGCACCTGTACCGATCGCCCTGCCTCTCAGGTGTTCTGCTCGGTTTAAATAGAAACAGTGAAAAAGCTCTTAAATTCGCGCGCATTAATATTTTGCAATATCTCCTAAGATATTCATTTAAATTATATGGTATAAATGATTAAAATAATGTGCATAAAATGCTTTGGGTAACTAATGTATTTAAGTTGATAAGGATTAATACTAGATCCCTCTAAATAGCTTTGTTATTACTGCATTGTATCAGTGGCGGCGTAGCATGGGTTGCCACCCGGGGCGGTTTTCTATTGGGCACCCTCAAAATTGTAACTTTGACGAGTGTTCGCCCTGGGTTCTGGGTTTTTTTCCGCAAAAATCTGGGTATTTGAACCTCAACTGTAGATCCCACGGTTAAAACCGTTCAATACAAAATTGAAGAAAATAAAATATTACATATAATATGTTGTTTAGTATTGTCACGGCTGTAAAGTTTTTTTAAAAAATCATCACGATGATTTATCATCGGATTCCTAAGTCTTCAAAGGCGGATTTTCGATCCACTGCGCGTCGTCGACGTTCGTCGCAGGCCCATATCCTCCCTGTACGGATGTCCCGTATGGGCCGAGTCCCTGAAAGCCCGCTGCGTCGCCTTGCTGCGCAAACCGCAGCGTTTGGTGGCGCAGCGAATAGTAAGGGGCTATCGCACGATCTCCCACGAGGCGGCCTGCGTATTGGCCGGCACACTCCCTTGGAAGTTGGACGCCAAAATCCTCTCGTCAGCGTTCCTCTGGCGGGAGGAGGCGTCAAGCCGCCGTCAGGATAGACTGGCCCCGAGGGAGATTGCGGCCCGGTTTCGCAGAACCACCGTGGAGGAGTGGCATTCCAGTCTGGAGAGCCCGACTGTGGGCTTGAGGACTGTCGCAGCAGTGCGTCCTGTCCTAAAGAGATGGCTAGACATGCGCCACGGGGCGTCGACGTTCCGACTGACGCAGGTATTAACGGACCATGGGTATTTTGGTTCGTTCCTGTGTCGGATCGGAAAGGAGGTGTCCGCCGTGTGCCACCACTGTGGCAACTGCCGCGAGGACACGGCCCAACATACGTTGGAGGAGTGCCCAGCCTGGGACGAAGAGCGCAGCGCTCTCAGAGCAGTCGTCGGAGGAGACCTCTCGCTGCCGGCCGTGGTGTCGTCCATGGTCGCCAGCCGGAGGTCCTGGCGTGCGGTGGCCCACTTCTGCGAGAGCGTCATCTCGCAGAAGGAGAGTGCCGAGAGGGATCGGGAACGAAATGATCCCTCCCGCCGCCAGAGAAGACGTAGGAGGCGCCGGGTGGACGACTGACCGGCGTCTCCCGCCCTGTGGAACGGGGGCGTTTGAATTCCACCACGGTAACCCCTGCCTGTCGTACGAGGCGACTAATAGGGGCCATCGGGGGTCGCGGGCTCGCAGCGGGGGGCTGTCAGTCCGAATCGATGCACTCCCAGTTTCGGAGCATCGTGCGACCCCGAGATGGACGGCAGCGCGGGTGGTAAGGCCTCGTTCGCTGTCGTTGTTCGGTGCGTGGGGGCTCCTTAGCCCTCCATGGAGATGAGCTGCTACGCGGCACCGCGCAGAGGCGATTCCGGCTGCAATTCTAGCACTCCTTAGAATACCCCGGGATCGCTCCGTAAGCGCCGAAGAAGGCCACCACGGGGTTTTAGCTGGTAGTGTCGGGTGGGGTGTACATAGGGGGTAGGGACTCGGTCTAGCGGCAGCACGGATAGCCATCATCCGGGTGAGGGGGATGCTGGGTCGTAAGACCGGCTAGTCCAGCATACCCGTTTTATTCTTATTCCGCTTCCCCCCGGAGCGGGCGGCAGTAATAAAACGCTTACCCCGCGACAAAAAAAAAGGCCCGTATCCTCTTTTCTGTCGCGACATATGATATATTTCTTTCACAGCAACCAAGTCCATCACATGTTGTATGCGCTCTATTATTTTTCACCCCCCCCATTCATTACCACGTCCACGGTCCACGACCGCTTCTTGAAAAGAAATTCTGGCAGCTTCCAAGTGGCGCCTCAGTCCTAAAACTTCCAAAATAATTTCCAGTGCAGAAAATTCGTCATAGATTTTGTCAGAATTGGAAATGTACCACGAAGTTTGCGTGAGCAGAACTTAAGGCTGAACAACACCAAATGTTATGAGAATTACATTCATTGCCTTGTAACTATGATCTAGGTCTCCGTGAAATCTATTAAGACGTTCTAAAATAGCTCTCTGCAGCTCTTCTGGCAATCTTAGTCCAGCATGTTGGGTCATTTCTCCTGGCCGCCCGTGCCGTCCTCGTCGGGCATATTAGATGCGCAAACAGCGACTGAGTTGCTCGAGTGAGTTATCACCACGTTGGCACCCCTTGGTGCTTCGTACCCGGGGCGGACCGCCCCCCCCCCCCCTTACGCCGCCACTGCATTGTATGTGACATTGTTTTTAGAAGATAGAATGGATTTAGTAAGCTATCCTTAAGAGATGGATACATGCCATCATTGACTTATTTAACTATAAAAGGGTAATATCTCACCATATATTGTTTTATTATATCTCAGAGGGATTGGGCGTTTTCGAGAGAAGCTCCCAGACGGCTTGATTTTACATTTTTTTACAGCTGAATCTAAACTCCATAACTTTACAAGACAGATATACACATGGTCTGGTACATTCATTAACTGTTACCAATCTAGAGTCCTTACAGATACCAGAGTACATTAAAATTATAAAAACAGAAAACCAGGATGAGAGTGATAATAAAGAGATGATCAAAGATGAACCTTATGATGACAGTAAGTGACATGATTTATTATGAAGATGTTTAAGGTTTTTTTTTTAGAGAAATAGGTTTGACCACTATCTCGCCTGTTTAAGATTACTCTAAGGTTGATCATGAAAATAGTTAATACCGGCAAAAGACTAAATTAGATATAGCATAGAAAACATTAAGCAATTCTCCGGCAATATATTTGACAGTAGATGTTGCCCGCGGCTCCGCCCGCGTGTAGGCTATTTTTGGACGAAAAGGTATACATCCATGGAGGCATCTTAAACTATTACCTTTCTATATTTTCCTATCCCATAGGAGGCGTGCATTTTTTTGGGATTAAAAGTGGCGTATGTCATTTTCTGATCCCAAAACTGCCATTATGCATTAAATCATATCGATCCCTTGCTCTGTGAAAAACTAAACTATCCCACGGGAACCGTACATCTTTCCGGCATAAAAAGTAGCCTATGTGCTATTCCAGGCTATAATCTATCTCTGTGCCAAATTTCAACCAGATCCGTCCAGCCGTTGTAGCGTGATTGAGTAACAAACATCCGCCCATCCATCCAAACATTCGCATTTATAATATTAGTAGGATAATAGTTGTTCAGGAACCCACTCACTTTGTGGTTTATCTCTTCTATAAATAAATCCATTGTCATGTTCGTAGAAGCGGCTAGTTTGTGATAATAAATCCTCTTTCATGTTGATACCTTTGTAATTCATTATATATTGACATTCTTGTTAGCCTATTATCCCCGACTGACGTAAGCCTCTCCAAGCAAACGCTAACCATCCTGGTCTTGGGTAGCCCGTATCTATTTTGCAACAGGGCAAGACACTCTATGTTTGCCTAAACTCGGTCTCTATTTCAGATGTCATCATGTTCACATGTTCGCTATCATGCTAGTAAAAAATTAAACTGTTCAAAATAATAATTATGAAATATATTCTAGTACAATGATATTTTTGTATGATTTTCAAGGTACACTTCCAAACGAAATCTCTGATCGGGATGAAAAATACAACTTTGAACAAGATGAGGCCAATTTTATAAAAATCGAGAAGCAGGAATATGTCTATGGATATGAAACAAACACAGAAGCTAATGAAAATATGTTATCCCAAATTGTATGTGATAGAAAAAGTAAGCCAGAATCAGTTGAAAATTGTTTTATATGTAATGATTGTGGCAAGTCATGTGATAGGAAAGCTCTTCTAGTCAGTCATATAAGGGGACATCAATCAGTGACTTCAAAACCAAATAATGGGAAATATAAAGAAAATGATAATTTGAAAGAAGACTTTAATATTGATACTGGCGAAAAACAATTTGAATGTCAATACTGTAATTATCGATGTGCGCATAGTGGTAGTTTAAAAGTACATATTAGAACTCACACAGGCGAAAAACCTTTTAAATGTCAATACTGTAGTTATAAATGTACAGTAAGTTGTAGTTTAAAGAGACATATTAGAATTCACACAGGAGAAAGGCCATTTCTGTGCCAATACTGTAGTTGTACATTTACATCAAATTTTGTTTTAAATAAACATATTTTTAGAACCCATAAAGTAGAAAAACCTTTTATATGTCAATTCTGTAGTTTTGCATTTACAACAAATAGTACATTAAAGAAACATATAAGAACTCACACGGGAGCAAAACCTTTTAAATGTCAATACTGTAGTTATACGTGTACAAATAATTTTACTTTGAAGATACATATTAGAACGCACACAGGAGAAAAACCTTTTAAATGTCAATACTGTAGTTATGCATGTATAGCTAATGGTAGTATGAAAAAACATATTAGAAGTCACACAGGTGAAAAACCATATAAATGTCAATACTGTAGTTATACGTGTACAGACAATAGTAGTTTGAGGAACCATATAACAACTCATACAGGAGAAAAGCCATTTAAATGTCAATATTGTAGTTATACATGTATCAAAAATAGTAATTTAAAGATACATATTAGAACGCACACAGGAGAAAAGCCGTTTAAATGTCAATTCTGTAGTTTTAAATGTACAGCAAGTAGTACTTTGAAGAAACATATTACAACGCACACAGGAGAAAAGCCGTTTAAACGTCAATATTGTAGTTATGCATGTGCATGAAATAAAAATTTACAAAATAGTAGAAAAACAGTTTAAATGTCAATAGTGTATTTACATGTACAGAAATTAGTAATTTTAAGGTCCATATTAGAAAGCACACAGGAGAAAAGCCATTTAAATGTCAATACTGTAGTTATACATTTATAGCAAATTCACACTGGAGAAAACCTATTAAGTGTCATCATTGTAGTTATACTGTCCTTTAAGGCCGACAGCGCATATGTGATACTTTCGGTATTGTGGATGTTCATGGGTGGTGGAGATCACTTAACATCAGGTGACCCACAGGCTCGTTTGTCGGACTATGATATAAAAATATATACATATAAAAGACGGCGTCTCGGCATTCCGGAACGCAGTTTATTTGTAGTTCGTTCGCAGTACCATAATTGTGCAATCAGGTTCTTGGCAGTTATAGCCTGCTCTCTGTATCATATTGATAGTTATACTATGGGGTCATACTGTCCGTATGCTCTTGAGATATATTAAACATTAATTAGTACATCCCGACATGGGGTTGGTAACATTAAGCACATAAATGTGTAACAGTGATCATTAAATCAAGCATTGAGTTGTACTGGCGCAGTTGTAATTGCGCATGCGTTACGACTGCTGTGCTGAGGTCTCGGGTTCGACCCCGGGTCGGGTAAAGTGATATTGGGTTTTTCTATCTAGAAATTCTCAGTATTAGCCCGGAGTCAGGGATTTGTGCCCGGTATGGCGTTAGGTTCGCCGCCTATCACATTATGAGACCGAAAAAAATCGGCGAAACGTGGGTGTACTGGTTACACCTCTGCCTACCCCTTCGGGGACTACAGGTGTGAGTGTATATGTATGTATTAAGTTGTAGTTAGCGTTTTTGTGTCTTTTAATAATACCTATCTCACCCAACCCCTAGTTGTATTTCTAACACTACGCAAATTTTTAATTCGTGATTAGCCGGTTTACGTAAAAGGCAGCGATCCCGTTGATAGCGTTTTTTTCCCGATACGGCAAAGTGACCACACTGCACCCGATGGTAAGCGCAGTGCCGTCCAGTTACAATATCAAGTATCGAGAGACAATCTATCCCTCGCTACGCAACACAATCATGCTGGCCTGTTGTGTAGCTTATTCACACTACGCCATGGGTAAGGAGGTGAAGAAGCGGTCGAGAGTCTAGTGTCAGAGTATTCAGAAGGCTGAATCACGGCCAAACATCGTACCCCAAACCGGATATACACTGGATGATCCTGGACCTAACACACTTGCGTGTGCCACTATGGCAGGTTTTACACCCTATGTACGGTGGTAGCTATCCGTGCGGTTATGAATATCCGCGTGCATGTGGATTGAGTGAGCACCTTCCAAAAATCGTTTTTTATGTATTAGGTATTTAGTAAAAGTTCTAAAACAATTGTAAAACCAATCCTGGAATTTGTAAAAAGATAAAACCGAAGATAAATCAGTTAATATCTGCTCACTCAATCCTGATAAGGGGCAACCCAGATCTACAAATGTATCAAGTATACATATAAAATTTTGGTTCTAGGATTTAGTAAAACCTTAGTGAAGTCACAGTATTTAATTTCAGATCACCTAGTGCCCTATTTAAAAAGTTACAAATTGTTATTGGTGCTCACTCAATCCACATGCTTTGAAAAGTCAAGATTTCTTACGAATTACCTATAAAATCAAGTTTAATTATATTTCTAGATTTAGTAAAAGTGGAATAGAAATTTGTAAAACACAAAACGATTCACTATCATGCTTCGTTTTTGAAAAATTAATTTTTATAGGTGCTCACTCAATCCACACGTTTTTGAAAAGTTAAAATCTTTCATATCTTTAAATCTGTAAGCGCTACAAAAAATGTGAATACGTCAAGATTTAGTAAATTTTTTTTACTAAATATTGGCTATTTCACATTTTCGATTGTTTGCTTACTTAAAGAGATATTACTTTTTTAATGTTTTCCATACAAACTTACAATGTAGGGTCGCCACACGTGTCAAAATACAGGATATTCTACTAAATTAATTCGTATTTGGCTACCTCTAGTTATGCCTATATGTACCTAAATTTCTTATGCCTATATGAATCACGACGATATAAATGTTAAAAATATGATGGGAGGGTAATAAGCTCAGCGACACATGGTTGAATTAATTTATTTTTACCTATTTATAGGAACCCAAATTAATATTATCAATACCACCTAGCACCAATTTACTAATTAAATTCGTATGGGAATTCTGAACTACTTATTGTATAAAATAGTTGAAACATACTGATATCTGAATTTATTCTTTTTAACGTGTTATTTAAGTATTTAAGCACGAAGCTTAAATACAAATGTGACTATTAAGTACATCTAAATAAAAGTTATAATAATTTTGTTACTTTAAATAAATCTGCGTAGTTACTAAAAATATTCTATTGACATTTGTTGTTATTGTATAAATAAAAGGCGTCTGTACTAATATATATAAAAGAGGTAAAATTTGTAAGTTTGGATATTCGGGGTAATCTCCGGTTCTACGGAATCTATTGTGAAAAATCTTTCACTGTTAGAAAAGTATTTTAATGAGTTCCCTGAGTGCTATAGACTACTCTTATTCTAATTTTTACTCCTGAAAATGTTATCTCGTGGGATAGACGGGCCGGGACAAAGATATTTTTAAGGCGATCGCGAGGTTCGCGAGGACATCTATACCAAATATCATTATTAGCAAAAAAACGAAGTGCCGCAACTTGTGCTGAGAGTAAAATACGACAACTGACCAACACTGACTTGGCTAGGATTTATATATTTTGCATATTGCCATAGTTTGATGTGTCACGGGACTCTACTATGCGGTGGTGCTGCTGACATGAATATCATTTTACTCTCCAAAAGCTATAAGATCTATCGCTAAGTTTTAGAAGTTCTTGGGGAGGAAAATTCTTCTTTCAAGGGGCTTTGTATACGCTTTTACAATAAGGTTCCCAATCATATAAAAGAACTAAATAAAATATACTATTTAGCCTATTACAACATTTCTGAATATTTAGATGACCGTAAGGCTTCGGAATATATTATGCTATTACTTAGAAGTGTAGCCATTAAATTATAATTAGGAACCTTATATATAATATATTTCATTTCCTTAACATTGCGAACTTATGTGAACAGTATGCCTTTCATGACTTAACTTGATTTTAGTGTCTAATATTTTCATTGTTGTATTCTGTCTGTGATTGCTGCGGCATCATGTGCGGAATCGGTCACTTCCCAGTAAAATGGTTGAGGAGGTCGATGGATGGCACATGCGTCATTAATCGTGAACGGGTGCTGCTCTTGTGGACTGGTCTACTCAGACTGTTTCAGTAAGGACCAACTGCTCAAGAAATCGAGATTTTTATGTATTTCACGGCGGTCACGTGCAACAATAAGCCTTGTAATAAGTTTTATTTCACAATATAAGGCAACCTAATTAACATACATTGAGCTGTTCTAATCTAATCAATTGTATGACCAAATATTGTTAACCGGTGTTCGAAAAGAGCAACGCTAGAGTTTCTCGCCCGTTCTTCTATAGTAAAACTGCATTCCGAACTGGCGTTAGAGTAAAAAAGATTGACTAAATCTAAATAATGTATAGCATTTCAAGGATTCAATATGTTTTTTACTGAAATAAAAAAATATATTTATAAAGTATCGTTTAATTTAGTCACTTTAGTCCAATTAGCATACATACTCACTCAGCTCTGTAATCTCAAAAGGGGTAGGCAGAGGTGTCTACTACTA
The DNA here is from genome assembly GCA_905220505.1 of Laothoe populi. NCBI lineage: Eukaryota > Metazoa > Arthropoda > Insecta > Lepidoptera > Sphingidae > Laothoe > Laothoe populi. Next base: position 6,635,501 of record HG992174.1, on the reverse strand, counting down.
GTATCCACGTTTCGCTGAGCTTATTACCGGCCCGTGCGTGTTTCCTTTAGGTATTTACATATAGGCAAATACAAATTAATTTAGTAGAATATCCTGTATTTTGACACGTGTGGCGACCCTACATTGTAAGTTTGTTTGGAAAACATTAAAAAAGTATTATCTCTTTAAGTAAGCAAAAAATCGAAAATGTGAAATAGCCAATATTTAGTAAAAATTTTTACTAAATCTTGACGTATTCGCATTTTTTGTAGCGCTTACAGATTTAAAGATATGAAAGATTTTAACTTTTCAAAAACGTGTGGATTGAGTGAGCACCTATAAAAATTAATTTTTCAAAAACGAAGCATGATAGTGATTCGTTTTGTGTTTTACAAATTTCTATTCCACTTTTACTAAATCTAGAAATATAATTAAACTTGATTTTATAGGTAATTCGTAAGAAATCTTGACTTTTCAAAGCATGTGGATTGAGTGAGCACCAATAACAATTTGTAACTTTTTAAATAGGGCACTAGGTGATCTGAAATTAAATACTGTGACTTCACTAAGGTTTTACTAAATCCTAGAACCAAAATTTTATATGTAAACTTGATACATTTGTAGATCTGGGTTGCCCCTTATCAGGATTGAGTGAGCAGATATTAACTGATTTATCTTCGGTTTTATCTTTTTACAAATTCCAGGATTGGTTTTACAATTGTTTTAGAACTTTTACTAAATACCTAATACATAAAAAACGATTTTTGGAAGGTGCTCACTCAATCCACATGCACGCTGAATATCCTACCAAATATAATATCATTCCGCTTAGATGTATTTATCGTATTTCACACGGCTATCGACATGTTAATAATATAGGTCAAAACTTTGGGTGGGATATTTAATATCCTACCATGTGTTTACTAGTATAATTTGTAAAATTTTAGATATATAAATAAAGTAGCATTTTTTCCATCGGTCAGTCTGGGTTTTTTTTTCTATCTGTAAAAAAGACAAATATTTATTGAATCCAAAAAATGCTACACATTATATAGATTCAGTCAAACTTTTTTTTTACTCTACCGCCAGTTCGGAAACCAGTTTCGCTAGAGAAGTACGGGCGATACATATATTATTCACTTATCTTTTAATTACCATTTAATTAACTATAGTAGAACTTACGGAAGCAGCGATAGCCTAGTTGGTTGCGGTACGGACTGTCAAGACGAAAGTCGTATGTTCGAAACCCAAGTGGCATACACCTCTGACTTTTCTAAAGTTATGTGTGCATTCTTTGTTAATTATCGCTTGCTTTAACGGTGAAGGAAAACATCGTGAGTAAACCTGCATGCCTGAGAATCCAAAAGAATTTCGAAGTTTTAAAGTGGTAGAGCCACGCTGTAGACATATTTGTCTACAGCATGAATGGGCCGGCTCGACCGGGGTAGTACCACTGTCTCACAGAAAATCAACGTAAAATGCCAGTTCACTGTCGCGTTTCGTATGGTAAGTGAGATATCCGGAGGCCCAGATTCCCCCTTCCCTTCCCTAATCCCTATTCCTGTCCTTTAAGACCGACAGCGCATACGTGATACTTTCGGTATTGTGAATGTTCATGGGCGGTGGAGATCACTTAACATCAGGTGACCCACTGGCTCGTTTGTCGGACTATGATATAAAAAAAACTATTTACAGTATTTTTATTTTCAAATCACTTTTAAATTTAAAATAGTTATATGAGCATTATAAAGACGTCAGGCCAGTTTCACATCGGCAAAATCACTGAATCCAACGGTGGAGCCTTACGTAAAAAGAAGAAGAAGTACGGGCGAGAAAAACGACCAATTAGGATGGTGTCACCGTGGTGGAATTTCAACGATAGTGCCAAAAGTTATTCAAGTGGGATATTGACACTCTTAACTCCGTTTAAAGCTGCCAAATTCATGTCCTCCTACTCCTTATACTCTAGTCTCCATGGTTAGCATTATTTTCCAAAAATCTATTGTCTAATAGACGTCAATCTGTATATATAAAAGAAGAAACTGACTGACTAACTGACTGACTGATCGATCAACGCACAGCCAAAACGGCTGGGGTTAGAGACTTGAAATTTTGACAGTAGGTACCTTTTATGACGTAGGCATCCACTAAGGAAGGGTTTTTGGAAATACCATCCCTAAGGGGGTAAAATAGGGAATGATAGTTTGTATGAAAATCAGTCATTTTTGAAGTTAAGTTTATGAAAATTAGTATTTGGCCTTTAAGTCAAAAATAAAAAATATATATTTCAGGATTTTTGGAAATTCCACCCCGAAGGGGGTAAAATAGGGGAAGAAAGTTTGTATGAAAATCTGTAATTTTTGCAGTTAAACGCATGAAAGTTGGTATTTGGCCTTACAGTTAAAAATTAAAAACACATATTTCAGGGTTTTTGGAAATACCATCCCTAAGGGGGTTAAATAGGGTATGATAGTTTGTATGAAAATCAGTCATTTTTGAAGTTAAGTTTATGAAAATTAGTATTTGGCCTATTAGTGAAAAATAAAAAATATATATTTCAGGATTTTTGGAAATTCCACCCCGAAGGGGGTAAAATAGGGGAAGAAAGTTTGTATGAAAATCTGTATTTTTTGCAGTTAAACGCATGAAATTTGGTATTTGGCCTTACAGTTAAAAATTAAAAACACATATTTCAGGGTTTTTGGAAATTCCACCCCTAAGGGGGTTAAATAGGGTAAGAAAGTTTGCATGAAAATCCTTCATTTTTGAAGTTAAATGCATGAAAATTGGTATTTTGTAGTGTATACTTTTTGCCTCAAACATGACCTCCACGCGGGCGGAGCCGCGAGCAACAGCTAGTATATAAGACGACGTCTCTCTTTTATAGAGTAAATAATATAATAATAGACGTCAGATATTTGAAAAAGGGAAAAATGGCGGGAATGTGATGTGATGTTTTATTGTGATTAAATAAGTGAAAAAAATATTTCAGAGATGGCTTAGGCCTCTTGAATTGTGTTTATTTCAGACATGGCTCCGGCCTTTAGAATGAGAAAAATATCGGACATGGCTTCCCCCCTTTTGAATGGATGAAGACTGCAGACATGGCTTCGGCCATTTGTATAAGTTAAAACCAGAGAAGAAGAAGACTTTAATTCTAGCCCAGATTTAGAGAAAATAACGACAGACATGGCTGCATGGTGGAAAACCTTTGCCTTCTCTTTTATAGAGTAAATAAAAAAAAAGAGACGTCAGTGTTTGCAATATTTTTGTAGGCTTCATCAGGGATGAGCGATATTAACGAAATATTGATATCGATAGCTTAATATCGTTTATCCCATATTCTCGATCCCAAAATATCGGTATTTTATAATTAACTTAACTATGGCATATCAGTTTTATGATAGCAAACCATGATCTATTTCAAGGTAAGCTAACCAATAATAGACTTCATTTTCTTATAAAAAAATTAATAGCTATACAGAAAAAAAAACTGAAAAAAGTTTAATTGTTTTATAAAGTAATATAAAAACTATGGGCCCACAGTTACACACTTCTTATTGCTTATTGACTGTCTGTAGGCCATTATTAATATATTGTTTTAGAACCAGAAGAGGAATTTAGTAAAAAATAACATCAATCTTACTGCTAAAAACAATTTACTTCAATATAACAATTTTAATGAAACTTAAGCTATCTACAACTTAAAAAACCTTTGTTCACAAAGAAAACAATTACAGTAAAATCAGCACGAAACTTAGTAAGAAACGAGTCACCACAAATATAACCAAATATTGAAGACTTACTGCAAATTGCACCCACGCGGACGACGACCACTTACGATTATCTTGCTGCCTGAAATCTGCCCGAAAAATAAACGGGGAACGCGGCGACATTCATAGCCTGCTGTCAAATGACGCCATTTTGCAATAATTCGCAAAAAGTATCCTAACAATTGAAAAAAAAATGGGTGTGTGTACTTACGTACGTGCGTGAGAAGTTATACTTCTTTGGCCTCATTAAAAATATGATAATATAAATATTATAAAATATATAATAATATATATATTTTCACAACACGCCTAAAGAAGTATAACTTCCATAAATAAAAAATAAAACGATGATATCTTGTTTTAAATAGCAATATTACGATATTTACTAATTGTGATTATCGATATTAGAACATCGTTTTTTTACCTATAATATTGATATTTTACCAATATCGATAAATATCGCTCATTTCTAGGCCAAATAAAGCTAATCCTAAGAGCTAATCACAGTATGTGACATTGAGTGAAAAAAATCGATTATTTAAAAATCGATTTTTCTAATTTCAATAATAATCGATTTTTGAAAAATCTATTTTTTTTCTTAAAATTTTGCGTAATATGTTTTTCTCTGTAGTAATAAGGCTAAAAAATTAATATTAACAATTTATTTTAGGAGTCTTTAATTTGGCATTGAAGTCGCCCATTACAACGCTGTAAAACCTTCAGAGTATATGTCTTAGTTATTTTTAAGACGAGGTACGCCACTCGCGCTGATAGGCTGCCACCGTCCACAACGTTGTGACTTTTTAGTGACTTGTGGACCCGACGCCACCTTGGGATGGTTGGTGACCTTCTCGGAAGTAGAGTAAGTGACCAGAATCTAGGGCCATCTTCTCCTCCCCCGTCTCCGGATCTCGGATAGCCCTAGGATATGCTAGTTAATGAGACTTAGCTCTTCTTCTAACTCAGCGATGTGCTCGTACAACCGCAGAGAGCGTCCGTTGCACGTCTCCAAAAATAGTTTTTTGTGGTACCCTACCGTAGCCCAGGACTTGTAATGGGGGACTTCAATGCCAAAGTGGGAGTACAAGGACACGGCGAATCGAGGGTAGGATCATTCGGCTATGGGTGCAGGAATCACTGGGGGCAAATGATAGTCAACTTTCTCGAGACCCGGGGGTTCTTTTTGATGAATTCATTTTTCCAGAAGAAGCCTCAGAGGAAGTGGAGAGATATATAAGAGGCACTCTAAAAGTTAAAATTGACCGGGCGCGCTTAATGAAGTCGACTCTCCGGCCAACTTTGCCCCATGTTGAGGTCAGCTGTGAAGCTTTCCAGCTAGAGCTACAGAACCGATTTGCCGTATTGGAAACTACGGCGGATATTGATGACGCCACTGACAGCCTGGTGCGGGCTCTGTGTGAGGTGGGCTATTTATTTTTATTTTTATTTTATTTATTACACACAAAACAGGTTACAATCGGGTACAAATAGTATACAAAATTGTTTAAAGTTTTTTAACATAATTATAACCCACAAATTTGTGTTCCGGAATTAATATTAAGTGTTAACGGTATAACAAAGTGAAAAACATCTAATACAATGCTAATTTCAACTAGTTAATTTTTAAATATGTTAGTGGAGTGGAATACGAATGAGAAAAAAAAACACTTAGTGTATGACATACATAGTTAAATTGACATTAAACTTAGCTTAAGATAAATCGTTAAGGACATTACGGATCAGATTCTTATATGTAGTTATATTGTTGCTATGAAATAAATCTATAGAGGGATTCTTATTTACTAGTTCATTATATTGCCGACACATACGGACAATAGGATTGAAATAGGATGTATTATTGCGGAATATTTTGAGGGAGAAAACGCTTGGTTTACGGGTTCTGTAATTAGTATTAATATTTAAATCAGACAGCAAAGCCGGAGAATCTATGAGTGAATGAATAATTTTGTATAAGTACACAAAATCACTCAAAGAGCGTCTGGTTTCTAATGAAAGCGCATGAAAATGAGCCAACCGGTCCTCGTATGATTTAAACTTTCGGTGTAAATTAAATCTGAAACAAACAATCTTAAGGCAAGTTCTCTGAACCTTTTCAATACGATTAATGTGGGTTTGATAAAATGGAGACCATATGACTGAACCATACTCCAGAATTGTTCTAGCCAAAGTGTTGTACAAGTAAATAAGGCTATAAATACTTTCAACCTCACAAAATAGACGTAAGTCGAAGTTTACACTTACCTCTAGTTGTCACCTGACAAAGCTCAGAACATCAGAAACCACCGTCACCTAAAGGTGTATCTCTGGCATAGATGCCAGAGATACTCGCAGAGGTCGAAAGGTATTATGGGGACTTGTATACTCAAAAATCAAGTCCACCTGAGGCCCAGAACGCGGATGATCCGCATGCCAGACTAACTCACCACCATACAGATGAGTTTCCCGACATCGTCGTGGTTGATGCCATTCTCGAGGCTGTGCAAGAGTACGTATACTTGGGCCAAATAATCCAACTGGGCAAGCACAATTTCAAGAAAGAGGCAGATAGAAGAATTCATTTGGGCTGGACGGCATTCGGTAAACTACATTTACATACACTCACGCCTGTAATCCTCGAAGGGGTAGGCAGAGGTGTAACAAGTACACCCACTATTCGCCGAATTTCGGTCCTATAATTTGATAGGGGACGAGCCTATCGTCACACCGGGCACAGATTCCAGACTCCGGGCTAATACTGAGAAATTTTTGGATAGAAAAACCCAATATCACTTTACCCGACCCGGGGATCGAACCCAAGACCTCAGCACAGCAGTTGTAACGCATGCGCAATTACAACTGCGCCACCGAGGCAGTTGGTAAACTACGTAACCTGTTTGAGTCGTCGATCCCTCAATGCTTAAAAACAAGAGTTTTTAACCAGTGCGTCCTACCCGTAATGACCTACGGGGCTGAAACGTGGACACTCACCAATGGACTGGGCAATGCTTGGGGTTTCTATGGTGGATAAAGTTCGCTATGAAGTCATCCGCCAGAGAAGCAAAGTCATAGATATTGCTCGCAAAATTAGCATGCTAAAGTGGAAGTAGGCTGGACGTCTGCAGACGGACAGATGGCCGATGGAGCAGACATGTGTTGGAGTGGAGACCGCGTTTAGGCAAACGTAGTGTGCGACGCCCAGCGCCCTGCCGCACGATGGATCGACAACTTGAAGAAGGTGGCGGGTAGTGGTTGGCGGTAACTTGGGGAGGCCTATGTCCAATAGTTGACGGCAACAGGCTGAGTATACTGCAATATGTATTGTTATATTTTTAATTTTTGGTTGGTGCAAAATCTTTTTCCTTGTGTATTTTTCACGGTATTGCAGACGGTATTCAAGATAATAAGATAGTAGACTTGACAGGTTCATCGTTGTAAGAATGAGTAATGAAATTTTATTTATCGATTATCGATTATTAAATATTATTTAATAATCGATTTTTTTAATTTAAAAAATCGATTTATAAAAATCGATTTTTATGAAAAAATAATCAATTTTTATAAAAATCGATTATTTTTTCACATCCCTAAATCACAGCCACAGAGTACCTACTAGGGATGTGACATTGAGTGAAAAAAATCGATTTTTAAATAATCGATTTTTCTCACTTCAATAATAATCGATTTTTGAAAAATCGATTTTTTACCAAAAAAATATTCGATTTTCTGGAAAAATCGATTTTTTTCTTAAAATTTTGCGTAATATGTTTTTCTCTGTAGTAATATGACTAAAAAAATAATATTAACAATTTATTTTAGGAGTCTTCAATTTGGCATTGAAGTCACCCATTACAACGCTTAAGGAAGCCTTGGTAGGAGACATAGCTTTCACTATGTCTTCCTACATGGCCTCTACTTCGTCATCAGGATAAGCTGACGTTGGGGCGTACACTTGTAAAATCTTCAGAGTATATCTCTCAGTTATTTTTAAGACGAGGTACGGCACTCGTTCTAATAGGCTGCCAACTTCCACAACGTTGTGACTTTTTAGTGACTTGTGGATAATAAACCCGACGCCACCTTGGGATGGTTGGTGACCTTCTCGGAAGTAGAGTAAGTGACCAGAATCTAGGGCCATCTTCTCCTCCCCCGTCTCCGGATCTCGGATAGCCCTAGTATATGCTAGTTAATGAGACTTAGCTCTTCTTCCAACTCAGCGATGTGCTCGTCCAACCGCAGAGAGCGTCCGTAGTACGTCGCCAAAAATAGCTTTTTGTGGTACCCTACCGTAGCCCGGGACTTGTAATGTGTGACTTCAATGCCAAAGTGGGAGTACAAGGACACGGCGAATCGAGGGTAGGATTATTCGGCTAGGGTGCAGGAATCACTGGGGGCAAATGCTAGTCAACTTTCTCGAGACCCGGGGGTTCTTTTTGATGAATTAATTTTTCCAGAAGCAGCCCCAGAGGAAGTGGACTTGGCGAAGCCCCAATAATGTCACTAGGAATGAGATCGACTTAATTATGACTGACAAGCGCCAAATATTCAGAGATGTCTCTGTGATCAGTAGGTTTAACACCGGTAGTGATCACCGACTGGTAAGAGGCACTCTAAAAGTTAAAATTGACCGGGCGCGCTTAATGAAGTGGACTCTCCGGCCAACTTTGCCCCAAGTAGAGGTCATCTGTGAAGCTTTCCAGCTAGAGCTACAGAACCGATTTGCCGTATTGGAAACTACGGCGGATATTGATGACGCCACTGACAGCCTGGTGCGGGCTCTGTGTGAGGTGGGCTATAAATACTTTCAACCTCACAAAAATAGACGTAAGTCGAAGCTTACACTTACCTCTAGTTGTCACCTGACAAAGCTCAGAACATCAGAAACCACCACCGTCACCTAGAGGTGTATCTCTGGCATAAATGCCAGAGATACTCGCAGAGGTCCAAAAGTATTATGGGGACTTGTATACTCAAAAATCAAGTCCACCTGAGGCCCAGAACGCGGATGATCCGCGTGCCAGACTAACTCACCACCATACAGATGAGTTTCCCGACATCGTCGTGGTTGATGCCATTCTCGAGGTTGTGCAAGAGTACGTATACTTGGGCCAAATAATCAAACTGGGCAAGCACAATTTCAAGAAAGAGGCAGATATAAGAATTAATTTGGGCTGGACGGCATTCGGTAAACTACATTTACATTTTACATTTACATACACTCACGCCTGTAATCCCCGAAGGGGTAGTCAGAGGTGTAACAAGTACATCCACTATTCGCCGAATTTCGGTCCCATAATTTGATAGGGGGCGAGCCTATCGCCATACCGGGCACAGGTTCCAGACTCCGGGCTAACATTGAGAATTTCTAGATAGAAAAACCCAATATCACTTTACCCGACCCGGGGATCGAACCCAAGACCTCAGCACAGCAGTCGTAACGCATGCGCAATTACAACTGCGCCACCGAGGCAGTCGGTAAACTACGTAACCTGTTTGAGTCGTCGACCCCTCAATGCTTAAAAACAAGAGTTTTTAACCAGTGCGTCCTACCCGTAATGACCTACGGGGCTGAAACGTGGACACTCACCAATGGAATGGGCAATGGTGGATAGAGTTCGCAATGAAGAAGAACCAAAGTCATAGATATTGCTCGCAAAATTAGCATGCTAAAGTGGAAGTAGGCTGGACGTCTGCAAACGGACAGATGACCGATGGAGCAGACATGTGTTGGAGTGGAGACCGCGTTTAGGCAAACGTAGTGTGGGACGCCCAGCGCCCTGCCGCACGACGGACCGACAACTTGAAGAAGGTGGCGGGTAGTGGTTGGCGGTAACTTGGGGAGGCCTATGTCCAACAGTGGACGGCAACAGGCTGAGTATACTGCAATATGTTTTGTTATATTTTTAATTTTTGGTTGGTGCCAAATCTTTTTCCTTGTGTATTTTTCACGGTATTGCAGACAATACCGTCAAGGTAATAAGATCGTAGACTTGACAGGTTAATCGTTGTAAGAATGAGTAATGAAATTTTTCAGCGTAGTCGTTGTTGTTAGTCCTACGTATTCATTTTATTTTGTTCAGATTGACGATTAACACTATTGTCAACTTCATGGGTTAATAAATGAGGGAAAGCATAGGAACATCTTTTCTCTTTAGACGCTTCCACAGGTTAATTAAAATGTGTTAAATAACGTCGTGTTACCCCAAAAGCCTCCTGTATTTTTAATAAAAACATGTGTAATATACAAAAAAAACGAATTTTAAAAACTGTTTTTCAAAAAATCGATTTTTTTATTTTAAAAATTGGTTTATAAAAATCGATTTTTATAAAAATCGATTTTTATAAAAATCGATTATTGTTTCACATCCCTAGTACCTACTTTTTTCTAAAGAGAATAGTTTTTCAAATAGTTTCTGCCTATAATAATGTAATAAGATAAATAGGCCACAGTATCCGATGGTCTATTAATTACTTTGCACTTTGCAGAATTAAAATAAGTTCTTAATTCATAAACCAAGAGATGAAAGCGATGTCTAATGTGTCAAGTTGTAATAACATTTATTTTGAGAAAGGTACATAATTTAATTTCTATTTTTACCCAACATTTGAGCAAATCAAAGTATGTTGTAAATTAAACAGTTATATTGGCATCTATTAAATACATCAACTGTTAATATGCGATTGTTTTATCGTCTGCCTTACTAAAATGACGTGCGATAATAACCAATGAATACTCTGTAATAAAACGTAATTTACGGATTCTATCGTGGAACCCAAAAGACAACTGCCAGACCTCAAGACATTGTGAGCTCTTTCTGCGTAGATCGGACTACAACAAATAAAAAATAAATATCAACTATATGGAGGGTAGAAACATTGCACTATACTTTCGTGACGACATACAACTCAGTCTCCCCCGTGACCATGAAGGCTGTAAAGCCTTCGAAACGTCGGGTTAAAAAAGTAAAATAAACCGCGATAGAATCCGTAAATTTCGTTCTATTACATTGTATAATATATGCGTAAACATAAGAAACCTAAATGCCCGAGAATTCTAAATAACAATATCAAAGGTATGGTAAGTCTCCTTATTAGGTCAGCATGAACTAAGGCCTAACCCCTCCCATTAGAGAGGAGTTAGGCCCTCTACTAATGGCCTGTGCCCAGCACTGTGTAGTTTAATACATGGCTGGTATTATTATTTACTCATATCCACATGAATTAGATCCACTGCTTTGTTACATCTTGCTGACAAGCAACAGTGTTTAAGCACTTTTTATTTCATTTATTGAGGAAAAACAAACACTAATTGGACGGCACTGCGCTTACCATCAGATGCAGTGGGGTCACATTGCCATGCTAGGATAAGAAAAGAAAGAAACAGCATAGGTCAGTGGTTCCCAAAGTTGACTGGATGACCCACCTAACAAAACTTCTAAATTCGGGACTCTTATTTGTCATGAACAAAAAAGGGGCATAATTATGTAAAGAAAAACATTCAGTCACAACAGAAAATCGTAATAATTCCAAGGATGCTAGGTTTCCGTCACGGTCGGTCGATGTATTGGGCTATTTTTCAGGGCCCACCGAACTTCACTCACTTCACTCCATACTTTGGAAATTGCTGGTATAGGTAAATACGGTAAATGGTAGGCAGAGGCTTTGCTGGCATTGCAGAAGTCTATGGGCGACGGTGTCTACTTACCATCAGGTGGCCAGATGCTCGTTTGCATATCCAGTTTTTCCACCAATTACAATAATTTACAAACAATACTTTGTGTTCTGATTTGACAGACATAAAAGCTAATGAAGTCACTAGGCATTGTTACTTTCATCTTTATCTCAATATAGACTGCAATGCAATATCCTACATTATTTTGCAATCAAAAGTCCTGTGTCTATTGCTAGTTGGTTATCGTTTGTTTAAGAACAGAACGGAATAGTTGAACAGAAAACTTGTGATGGCACATAGACTGCGGTCTGGATATTTTCCACTTCACAGGTTTAGACATCTAATGTGCTTAAGTAACAATCCAAACTGTGAAAATTGTGGTACAGTCAAAGATGTCTATCACTTGGTGAAATATGTCAGGACTAGAAATACTCATGAGGTTCTGATGAGAACACTAAACATAAACCTTTTGAATGTTGGAGAATTCCAGAGTGTTCTCTCAGAGCCTCATTCGAATGCGGCCTTTTTATTATTTAAGAGTTTTTGTAAATATAATGAAAACGAGAGTCCTATGGCGCTGACATGGTTTCTTATAAAGTCCCTCAAAATCTTACATACATACATATACACTCACGCCTGTAATCCCCGAAGGGGTAGGCAGAAGTGTAACCAGTACACCCACTTTTCGCAGAATTTCGGTCCCATACTGGGCACAGGTTCCAGACTCGACTCAAATACTGAAAATTTCTAGATAGAAAAACCTAATATCACTTTACCCGATCCGGGGATTGAACCCGAGACCTCAGCACAGCAGTCGTAACGCATGGGCATTTACAACTGCGCCACTGAGGCAGTCCTAAAAATGTTGAGAATAAAAAAAGTTGCTAGTTTACAGACATATCCTTACAGACAAATTTAGTAATAAATTCTTGTTTTTTTCAGATGGAGCCGTTATAATATGGAACCAGTATTTTTATTCTTCTAACGCCCAATATGCAAGTGATAAATGTTGGTTCCAGATAATCACATTCAAAAGTCTGTTGAAATTTTATAAAAGTGTTCAATCATGTATTAACACTGTATGGAACATCGATTAGTCTTGCCTGAGGAAAAAATAATTAATTACAATGAGTTTACAAGACTTTGTATGTGATTACTGCAGTAGAACATTCACCAGGAAATACAATCTTCAAACGCATATAGAAAATTGTCATGTAAAATCGTCATGTTTTTGTGACATTTGCGAGAAGAAGTTTGGTAGTCCGGCAGGCTTGCAGCTCCACTTATCTCGTGGACATAACAGATTCGGCCAACCGTTCCCAGAATGCGACTTATGTGGTCGTATATTCACGAGAAAACAGAATATCATGTCGCACATGATCACCGCACATTTGCATGGAGTAGGCCCGGAGATACGGTGTGATTTATGCAACAAAACGTTTACGACTGAAAGAAATCTGAAACGGCATGTCAGTCAGTTACACAATCCTGATGTGGAGTACCCAACTTGTGACGATTGCCATAAAGTGTTCAAGGGAAAACAGTCTCTAATAACCCATATACAAGCACTACATAACCCTGGCAAGGGTCAAATAAGCTGCCGTTTATGTAATAAAGTCTACACAAATAACAGAAACTTGAAGAGGCATGTTGAGATGTTCCATGGGGAGAGAGGGGAGTACAGATGTGATATTTGCCCTAAAATATATACGTCCAATCAAAGTTTGAGACGCCATTTGCGTACAAGACATAATTCTGACGATCAAGAATCTGGACAATGTGTGTTTTGTAATAAAATTATACATGGGAAAGATAATTTGGAGAGTCACATACAGCTTTATCATTCCCAAGATGATGGTAAAGTGAGTTTTTCATGTGAATGGTGTAATAAAAGTTTCAACGAAGAAGTGTTGTTACGAAGACATATTAAAAGTGATCACTCATTCAAATCGTTTTATAAATACTGCAAGCAGTCGTTAATAAGACAGATGTCGGAATCTCGGAAGAAGTTTCTATATAATTGTGAATTTTGTCCAAACGCTTTTGCAAGTGTTTATGAATTGAAGGATCATATGAGAGGAAGTCATGACACAGAGTATATACTTTCCACATGTAATGTATGCTTTGAGAAGTTCTACAGTAACGCGACAATGGCGTATCATAAGAAGTTTTGTGTCCCACCACCTAATGTGAACTCTTGCATTCATTGTGACAAATTATTCACTGTTATATCCAGCCTTGAATTTCACACAAGGATATTCCATCCGCAATCACAAATAGCTGATTCCAACATAACTTCAACCAATGACGATACGGATATCGGCTATTTTAAATGCAACCACTGTGACAGAGTTTACTACAGTGAACGGTCTTTAAAACACCACATTAAGCTAAAACACACCACTGATGAAGCAATGGAATGTGAATACTGTGGGAAAATATGCAGCAATAAATACTACCTCGCTTCTCATATCAAAATTGTACATAGCAACAACTCATGGTCCAAATGCGACTATTGTGAGAAGATATTTAAATCCAAAAGGAATATTCGACGACACATAGAGTACACGCATTTGGGCATGCAGAGATACAAGTGTATAGAATGTGAGACACTGTTCAAAGAGAAACGGAGTTTAAGAAAGCATGTGCGCACTAAACATCCAAACTCTGCCTCGTTTCCGCAATGTCATATATGTTACAAAAGATTCGAATCTGCAAAGTCTTGTAAGATACATTTGAAATTGTTGCATTCGTTCAATATGAACACATTTCCGTGCGATTTGTGTCCCGTCTCGTTTAATTCTAAGGAAGCACTGACTATACATCTACAGACAAAACATTTAGCTGAAGACGAGATTTACAAATGCGAAGAGTGCAACTTAGTTTTCAAAGGCCATGAGAAGTTTGAGCACCATAACGAAGTATGCCATGTTAGCTTACTTCCAAACATAAAACAGAAAGTACTCCCTCGTTGTATACTTTGCATGAAAGATTTTAGTACAAGGAAGACCTTAAAACGGCATATCAAGAAGTTCCATGAAGGATTTGATGTGGATGAGCTAGCCACTTTCGGGTCGAAACGAAGGACATTCAATATTGATTGTGAAGGATGTATCAAGAATTTCGGCGATGATTATTACTACCATATATATAACAAGTTGAAACATTTAAGAGATTCCATAATTTTCAAGTGTGAGGAATGTAAAGATTCGTATAATTCCTTGGAATATTCAATACAAAGGTATAAGTTGTTAAATATGGATGCGTGTAAGGGTAAAATGATTTTGAGCGAGCTGTGTACTACAGAAATGAGCGATGACGAAGCTTCGTTTTCTGGTTTTGGATCGCTCCATGAGTTTGTTGAGCCCGTGAGCACAACAATGGATATTAAATCAGAGTTTATGGTAGACTGTGAAATCAAGACTGAACCTTTATCACCATGATGCGGGCCTATTAAACCTCTCATGTATCACAAGGACATTGGTGTTCAAAATAAAGATTCTTTTTATCCTGGCACAGCAAAATGACCACACAGATGATAAGCAGAGTGCTGTCTAATTAGAGTAGCTAGAAACAATTTATACATTGTTACTCAACACAATACTGCCAGCCTGCTGTGTAGCTTGACACTACGCCATGGGCAAGAATGTGAGGAAGCGGTCGAGGGTCTAATGTCAGAGTCCTCAAAAGGCCGCAATACGGCCCAATATCGTATATACCCCAACTCTAGACCTCTGACAAAAAATATGCAGTAATGTTGCTATGGCAAAGATTACATAAAATAACAAATTATTATCTTAAATATCATGTTCATATACATATAATATATATTTATCCTAAGACTTGAAGCAGCCAGTTTAAGCTTTAAATGTATTCAATTTGTTAGAAATACAGTTGCGGTTTTCGCTTATTTATCGTCGCTTTAGACTTAAAAGTGGTTTGCTGCATATAACTATTTGTGTAATTTAAGAATTATAAATAATTTTTTTACAACAATCAATTGTGTTATTCATATACCAACATTCCATGCAATACCTGATATAGATTTTAAAATACTTTCTCTAGATTTTTAATATGGCTTATATTCTAGAATTAACTTGACTATACTAGTTAGTCCACATACTTATGGTGTACTTGATATTAACGAACATTCATACATATACTCTCACGCCTGTAATCCCCAAAGGAGCAGACAGTGGTTTTTTTTATTCTGGCACGGCATAGTGACCGCACTGCACCTAATGGTAAGCGCAGTGCGGTCCAATTAGAGTATCGAGTAGCGAGAGACGATCTATCCCCCGCTACTCAACACAATCATGCCGGCCTGCTCCTTCACACTACGCCCAGTGCAAGGTGAAGAAGCGGTCGAGGGTCTATTGTCAGAGTACTCAGAAGGCCGCAAAATGGCCAAACATTGTACCCCAACTCTAGACCCCCGAGAAAAACCGGATTTACACTGGCTGATCCCAGAACGCGGCACACTTGCGTGTGCCACTATGGCGGTATTTTCACCCTGTGTACGGTGGTCGCTATCCGGGCGGATATGAATATCCTACCACCAGCAGTGTAAACAGTACACCCACATTTCGCCGAATTTATGACGGTGTAATAAGGACGGTATAATGTGAAATGCAGATACTGAGATTATCTAAATAGAAAAACCCGATATCACTTTACACGACCCGAGATTGAATCCGAGATCTCAGCACAGCAGCCGTAACGCGTATGCGTAACTACAACTACGCCACACATAGTTCTGACCCCACACTAGGTAAAACCTGTATCGTGGGTATCAAGAACTACGAGGTACTACGCTCCCACAACACCCAGACCCGAAACAAATCTATCACAAATATTTGTCCCGGTGTGGGAATCGAACCCACAGCCCTTCGTTTCACAGCCGGCTACTCGCCCGCTGCGCCACGGAGGCTGTCATATTCATGAATATATAATAAATAACAGCTAACAGTCACACACATAGCCTCTACCTCACTGTATTAACTACAAGAGACTTTCGGTCGGTCCAGACATCAAAAATGTCTGTGATAAATCACTTGTCTTGGTATGAGAATTGAGTCTAGCTTATTAACAGTCCAACTACATTCCCATTGCAACACAGTGGCTCCCCATATCTATAAACCAAAACACAAAATTGTTCTTCCTGTTATATACTTTGAAACCACTCAAGCAACTTCAATAAAATTTTGTGTATGTGTGTGGTTAGGTCCAACTTAAATGATAGGGTAGTTTTAGATGCGATAGGGGACGCTGTTGTCGAGATCTGATATTATTATTATTTAACGAAAATTCGGTCCACATAATAGGCGATTTATGCTAGGACATTGTCTGAAATGCTAGGACAAAATTCCATTACATAGAATTAATAAAAGTTGTAAATAAGTAGTATTATTATGTCATATTAATTCTAGTACATACAAGAAACATTAAGTCCCTAAATTATAATTTATAGAATATATAACATAAATAATATACAGAAAAGTTTTTTTTATATTATTACTAATATTAATACTTATTTCCTTGCTGAAGTGAACATACTAAATTAGGGAAATAATTCTCTCTAGAGGCTTGTCTGGGCTCTATAGAAAATTTATCTCAATTTCGTGAGGTGTTTTCCGTAATGAAAGGTGTACTAGAAGGACTAGTTGTGGAGTATCACAATATGTGTCAGAAAAATGTGTGAATTAAGTACATTTACTGCACTGAATCTATCATGCAAGTGTGAATAAAAAAAATACAAGTTAAGATATAATATTTTATTTAGAATTTAGAACTCTTTCTACGTAGGGCCGGCTTGTGAAGTGGCAGTTTTAATTGTGCCACTTTTTTATTTCCTACAGTGACTAAGCTGGCTCCGGTTACCGATATCTTTGCTGATACTGTCCTCAATGTAAGTTTTAACTGCTTACACAGTTCCTCTACATCAAACCTCAAATTATTTATCAATAATAAAAACACTAAAGCGTGACATAGTGACTTGTCCTTCATTTGCGGAGTACGTATTCTCTTCATATTGGATATACCGAGGAAATTCTTCAGTACAAGTTCGTTTAATGTCGCAGAATACGGGCACGCAATAAAATTCTTCTTCACTATATCTTTCATTAATGTTCCATAAAGATGTAGCAATGAGTTAGCATAAACTGCTAACACCACCTGTTTGTTTGTCAGTTTCTTTTCTGCCATTGTCTTAATTAAAGGTATTAAGCCATTTAAGTAGTCAGTATTTTCAATTTCTTCGTATATCTTTTCATATTGTTCTTCGGAGAGAATTTCTTCAGTATCGTAAACTTTACTAGCTTCTGTGGCGTCTCTGTTGATTGGGGGGATGTAGGAATCTTCGTCTGATTTATTATATGTAGTCAGATCTAACTGGTCATGGCTTATGTTCTGACTAATGTTTTGCATCTGTTCGGTGACTATGTCAACATTTACCTGCAGTTTTTCGCGTTGCTCGACGACTTTCTTATGTTTCTTTGAGCCAAACTTCCTGCTCAGCTCTAAATGCGACGTGTCTTGTAACTGGACAGATTCTACATCAGTTTTAATGTACGGTTTTAAATCTATGTTACCTGTTTCCAGTAATCTAACTTTGCCGGTTGTTTTATCACGCACGACTAGCAGAGTTTTACCCAGTTCTTCCTGATCTTCTTCGCCAGCATATACGAGGTCAGAAATTTCTGTAACCACAGATTTTTTACCAGTTTCGGCATTTTCAAGTAACAAACATTGTTGCTGTTCAAAATTGTCATTTAGGTACGCATTTTGAAAGTTTATCACAAACGGATAAAAATTCTCTTTTGGATACACCTCGTCGATGTGTATTTGAGACATTACGAGTCTTTTCACAGCTTTTCTTGTGTTTTCATGTGTTTTTGTAGGTTATTTGAATATAAACATATCAACTTCAGAACTACCATCAAAATAGTGATGAACGGTATACATCGATGTATTAAAAACACTTGATGTAAAGTATCGATACATCGAATCAATCCGCTACATTATTAATATCGATGTTTTTTATTCGATGCATCAAAGAGGTAAATCATGCCGGCCTGCTGAGTAGCCTCTTCACATTACGCCTAAAGGACCCAGGATCATAGGAAGGAGGGAACACAGTAGCTGGCAAACTATTCTACAGCTTGGTGGTGCGGCAAAGATACGAATTAGCGAACCTCTTGGTTCGGGCTGAGGTAGTAGACGGAGCCACGAAGCTGTGGCTCCGCAAGCCAGTATGCATGGTTCTGGTGTGGAAGGGAGAGGATGAGATAAGATTAAACAATTCTTCGGAGCATTCTTCATGATACAGACGGTAGAACAAAACTATGGCAACAAATATTAGATAGAATAGTTACTTTATTGTTTTAAACAAAATAACATTTTAACTAGTGACCGACCGAAGGTTCGTTTTCGGTTTCGGCAAGTTTCGGCAAAAAAACGAGTTTCGGTACCAGTTTCGGTTTCGGCAGAAAACCTGCCGAACCTTCGGTAGAACCGAAACTGCATTCGTGAATTATCGCGCGTCGCTCGGTTGCCTTGGGGAGAATCTTTGATCAAGGAATATCAATATTTACATATAAATGGGGAGAGTTCGTGTATCGTGTGTGACAAAGCAATAATTGACCTCATAATTGTAGACATACCGTATACTTTAGTAGTTCCGACGACTCAATTTCACTGATCCTTACGCGGTTCATAAATATATCATGTAGTCTGTAAAACATTTTAGAATATCACTGATACCACAAACATATGAGAAAGTGAAGTCTAAAGTAAAAAACTAAAACCCGACTACTGAAAAAACACGTTCAAAAAATATTTTATTGTATGTATGAGATACAATGAAATACTTATTATATCTTGTTTCATACTTTGTAGAGCGTGTTTTTTCAGTAGTCGGGTTTTAGTTTTTGAACTTATTTTTATTTAAAGTATTTTGGGGTTTTGCAGAGCCACATCACATTTTTTATCTGTTTAGAGTTTTTTGTCTAATTATGATAAGTAGTTTAGAAGTTATGAGGGAACAAATGAACATAAATGCATACACAATTACATACGTACATACAGATCAACAAACACTTAGCGAAGCCGTAGTCGGGTAAAAAATTAGTTTTTATGAATTTGACGAGATATATCTCGGTAACGGTACGATGATGATGGTTTGACAAAAATATGATGTACCAAATCTAAGCTTTATTTTAAAATCCATGTTCAATAATACCTCACATGATGGGGTGAGGCGAAAAAAAATTTTTGGTCACGGCTTTTTGCCCCCTAGAGGGCACAATTTAATGTGACGTCACATAGCCTATAACCAGCGGACTTTAAAACGCTTCCAACGACATCTCATTTGTCAAATTATGAGAAGTAGTTTAGAAGTTATGAGGGAACGGATGAACATACATATATACTCACATACCGGTCAAAAACATAACCCTCCCTATTGCTTCGCCGTAGTCGAGTAAAAATAATGGCAATATCAAACAATAGGCGATAGGCTCGCCCCCTATCACATCATGGGACCGAAATTTGGCGAAAAGTGGGTGTACTAGTTACACCTCTGCCCACCCCTACGGGGACTACAGGTGTGAGTGTATATGTATGTATGTATGTATGCAATATCAAACAAATATATAATTATTTATTTTTTTAACATACTTCAATTATTGTTTTTTGTCTTACTTAACACGTGTTCACTGTCTGTATAATGTATAAGTGTATGAAATAAGCTAAATTTCACTAAACAACATGACATTTTAACATGTCTGAAAAGGTTCGGTTTCGGTTTCGGCCAAAACGGTAACAGGTACCGAAGATTCGTTTTCGGTTTTGGTAGAAATTCCTGTTTCTGTCGGACACTAATTTTAACATATAAATATTGCATAAATTAGAGTTCATATTAATCTAATAAAAACTGCATTTATTTTCAATAAAATATTATATTACGTGTGCCTTAGAGTAGGCAACCAAAAGGAGACGGCATTACGCTCGAATCTTGAACAAAAAATTCAGCAATGTCGGTGGGGGGCTTCGTACAACTACAAATAAACATGTGCACACAAATGCAAAATGTAATCACGTCGTTACGCACGCACACTACACCATTTCATGCAACACTGGCAAATTTACGCACACAGTTACAAATTTATCTTGTTGTGAAATATATTTACAGTGTCATATATTGACAACTGTGTAAAAACAGTAGAGCGTAGCAATGTCGACACGAGGTATAGATAGCGTTGTCCTTATCTATCGATAGATAAAATAAAACAATTATAATTTATTAAATGTTTTAAGATATTTTTTTATGTGTATCATCTTTTCTATCGCTTTCTTGCAATCTCTGGGTGGTATTTCGTGAAAAGGGACGGAAGTAGAGAGGTATAGTTAAAAATAGTGTAAATTAATATTTCTAATTTAATCGAAATACTGTAAAGATAATAAAGGTAATGAGTACTGAGAAAAATACAAGCCAAATAAGCAAAAATAAAAACTTTATTTTTTAGATTTCTTTTTAAATAATACGCCTTTAATTTATTTAATCTATACTATTATATAAAGCTGAAGAGTTTGTTTGTTTATTTGAACGGGCTTATCTCAGGAACTACTGGTTCGAATTGAAAAAATCTTTTAGTTTTGGATAGCCCATTTATCGAGGAGCGCTATAGGGTATATAACATCACGCTATCACCAAATAGGAGCGGAGCAGCAATGAAAAATGTTGCAAAAACGGGGAAAATTGATTCCTTTTGAGAGCTTCCGTTGCGTACGCTGCGTTAACGGTTAAAGTTACATAACAATCATGTACGACGAAATTGTTCCTCTTAAAAAGTTCTAAAAAAGTCCGCGATAGCATATGTCTATCTATTTCGGTTGGCTCACTATAACCTTTTTAATGGTTATCGAATTTGTTCTGAAACAATGTATTATTTGGAAAGGGATTTTTATAAACATGGTATTAATCCTTATCCAAATAAATACTTTATTCATCACAAGTATTTAATTTTGAACAAAGTTTCCCTTTACGTCATTTGATTTCAATGAATATCTTAGGAGATATTACAGTTTTAAAATATCTCCACAGCAAAATTAATATTGTTGTTTGTATGTCTGTTTCTTACCTTTTCATGACTAAACGGGTGAACAAATCCTAATAAAATTCAGTAGAGGGATAGATTATATCCTAGGGAAGGACATAGGGTATCTTTTGTCTCAAAAAAATATCTTGAAAGGGGTGAAATAGAGGTTAAAAGTTTGTATGGGCAATCCGTAATACTTCAACTTAGGGATCTGAAAATTCATATTTAGGCTTTAGGTAAAAAATAAAGAAATACGTGTTTCAACGTTTTTACCAAATCATCCCTTAAAGGGCGAAGTGAGGAGTTAACTTATGAGGTATTCTTTAAATGTAATCTCAAGCTTCAGGCACAACACTTTTTTTTTGTCGCGGGGAAAGCATTTTATTACTGCCGTCCGCTTCGGGGGGAAGCGGAATGAGAATAAAACAGTTTGGCTGGACTAGCCGGTCTTACGACCCAGCACCCCCTCGCCCGGATGATGGCTATCCGGGCTGCGGCTGGGCCGAGTCCCTACTACTTATGTACACCCAACCGGACACTACCAGCTAAAACCCCGCGGTGGCCTTCTTTGACACTTACGGAGTGATCCCGGGGTATTATAAGGAGTGCTAGAAGTTTAAGTTAGGAGTTGTGCCTGTCTAGCCATCTAGACAGTCACATCACCTGAGATTCAGGACGATCGCTATAGGTGTCTCAGTGCAGAAGACAACTCCTTGCATTGATACTTCTGCTCCCGAAAATAAACTCCACGGGGGCGGAGCCGCGAGCAACAGCTAGTATGGATATGGCAGAGAATTGTTTTAGGTCGGTTCTGGTCTCTTGGTTTCTTATACAAGTAAACTCGTCTTCTTCTGTTTTCCTAATGAAAACACGACCTTGCTTAATCTACACGAATTTGTACTCTTTTTCTTTGACGATCTGGCGAGCCGCTGCGTGCAATTTGTTTTTAGGTGAAAGGTGCTCAACAATGTAAAGCGGCGATTTATTACCTCCAATGCCTATGTGAGCAGTACTGAGCTTGTCGTTTGGATTTGCCTTATTAAAATTTATTGTTTTCGCTAAAATGTATCCCGAAGCCTAGAGGTAGCCAATTTAACAATGATTGAGCGAGGTCTCTTGTCGTTTCTGTTACTTTTTACCACACGAGTGCAATGATGAATGTCGGATTCTTTCAAGTTGCAGGATACCTTAGACAGCTGAGTAATTATAGATAGCAAGTTTTACTGTTTGTGCTCGGGGACACACTCTATCTCAAGATTGTTAGAACGGTTATGCTGCTCAGCTACCTGAAGCCTGATTTGCAGATCCTGTAACGTATATGTTAACTGAACGTTCTATTTCTTTAGCTCTCCCAGTGTGTCTTGGTATTTGGCGATGGCGGATTTGGTGGTTTCATAATTTTCATTCAGAAACAAACATTATTATCCAAAACAGTTATTTCCTGTTTATTGAATTGATTTTCGAGATTGAAATTCGGTTCTCACCATCTGATTAAGTGTTTGGTTAAGCTCCTGTGCTAAAGCCAATTTCATGACATTGAATTCTTCTCTTATTATTTCCCTAGCTATTCATACCTAAATATTTTTTAAATATACCGGATACAATTTTAGGATCACTTTTTTTGACAAAAACTTTATTCTAGTTTTGTCATATTTTGTGACATTCCTAGTGTGTTAGAACTATTTACATTAAAAGTATGTGTTTAGAAGACAGTCCAGATGGATTAGTAATTTTATCGATAACCTTTATAAGTTTATCTACAACACTATTTGAGTCTTGCATAAACGACAGTGTTACCACATAAACCACCCAAAATGCTACACTGGCATAAAGTTTATGAAATTGTAAACTTAGTCGATATGTCAACTCTCCTAATATTTTTAAATTATAAATTAAGAAGCATAAATAAAGTAATCCTACTAATATTATAAATGCGTATGTTTGGATGGATGCATGGTTGTTTGATATCCAATCACGCTACAACGGCTGGACGGATCTACTGAAAATTTGGCACAGAGATAGATTATAGTCTGGAAAAGCACATAGGCTACTTTTTATCCCGGAGAAATGTACAGTTCCCATGGGATAGTTTAGTTTTTCACAGAGCAAAGGATCGACATGATTTTTTGCATAGTGGCAGTTTAGGGATCAGAAAATGACAAAGACCACTTTTAACTCGAAAAAATGCACGCTTCTTATGGGATAGCAAAATATAGAAGGTTAAAATGCTCCAAGACCTACACGCGGGCGGAGCCGCGGGCAACATTAGTTAAAAATGAATATTAAAAAAACAACTTGCGTTTAAGATATTGAATGCAAATAAATTTTGCACTACTGTGGCTAAAAGTTTAACCTGGTAACATTTATTACCCGATGATAATTTTTAGAGATTATATGTTTTGTTGCTATTAATGATAATATTACTTTAAAAAAATATGTCCAGGTGAAAAATAATTTTGTATTTTTGTAAGTTTGATGTGTCAGATCTATATTTACATGTTAATACCGCTACAGGCTCGCGTTTTCAGGGAGCTCCATTCGCACGAGATGTCACTTTTTTAGTGGCGGATCACGAAGCGCAACTCGTTTTATAGAACGTGTATGAGCACCGTGCTCTTACATTTGTCATACGGGGTAAGCGCTCAATGGCGTCTCCAGTGTTAAATACTCTAAGACGTGAATAAGAATTAAGTAAGAATTGCTAATGGCAATTCTTTTACCCTTGCTACAAAGGTAAAAAGTATTTTGATTGTCTATTACAATTTATAAAATAGGGGCTTTGAACCATAAACATATTTTTCAGAAACACTAATAATTATGAATTAAATTTAAAAGCAAATAAATCAGTACTAACAATACCTAACACGTATGTTTCTTTTTAATACTGGCTAAGGAGTATTAACCTTTCAGCAATCATCTCGATCCACTCTACTTGAGAGGACATAATATAATTCGTCGCTAATAACAAAAGTCAACAGGTGTATTTATTTTTTTATTCTGGCGCGGCAAAGTGACCACACTCCACCTGATGGTAAGCGCAGTGCCGTCCAGATAGAGTATCAAGTAGCGAGAGACAGTCTATCCCCCGCTACTCAACACAATCATGCCGGCCTGCTGTTTAGCTTCTTCACGTTACGCCTAATAACTGTGTACTAATCATTTTGAAAAAAGTGCCAAATAATCACCCTCTGCATAAAATAGAGGCGGTTGCAGGAGAGTTATAAATCATCACTGTTCGTTCTCTACTATGGCTGTGTAATAATAATCATAAGTACGTTTTAAAAATGACAAAGTTAAAAAACAATCGACAGCCTCCGGGGCGCGGGCGAGTAGCCGGCTTTGAAACGAGAGACCGTGGGTTCGATTCCGGCACCGAGACAAATGTTTCTATGACAGTCAGATATTTGTTTCGGGCGTGGGTGTTGAGACCGTAGTCCCTCGTAGCTCTACCCACGATATAGGTTTTACCTAGTGTGGGATCAGAGCTGTGTTTAAAAAAGAACAGATAAAATTTAAAAAATATATGGCCAAATCAATGTAATAATTATAAACAAGCCCTGTATTTAACATTGTCCCACTGCTGGGCACGGGCGTCTTCTAATAATGAGAAGGGTTAGGCCTTAGTCCACCACGCTGGTCTAATGCGGGTTGGTAGAGTTCACATACCTTCGAAATTCGTATAAGAATACTCAGATATGCAGGTTTCCTCACGATATTTTCCTTCACCGTTAAAGCAAGCGATAATCAACATTTATACACACATAACTTTAGAAAAGTCAGAGGTGTGTGCCACTTGGGTTTCGAACATACGACTTTCGTCTTGACAGTCCGTACAACCAACTAGGCTATCGCTGCTTGCTCGCGGCAAAATCAATAATAATTAGTCAACAAATTCTATATTTAAATATATTTATTATTTGCAATAATAAAATATTTAATAAATCAATAAAAATCTGTAAAAATCACGAACAAAAAAAAATTCTATACGTATATGAAGTCCAAGGATTTCTCCAATGTCCGGATTAACTTTAATCAGGATTGCGATATCTTCTTGATTATCAAAAGTAACATTCACTTCATATTCTGTACAAACGTTTTCATCCCCTAACCTGCACAGTAGGTCTCGAGCTGCGATACGATACATTCATACACTCACGCCTGTAATCCCCGAAGGGGTAGGCAGAGGTGTAACCAGTACACCCACTTTTCGCCGAATTTATTACGGTCCCATTATGTGATAGGGGGCGAACCTATCCCCATACCGGGCACAATAACAAACTCCGGGACGATACTGAATATTTCTAAATAGAAAAGCTCATTATCACTTTACGCTCAAACCCGAGACCTCAGTCGTTACGCATGCGCAAATACAACTTCGCCACCTAGGCACTGGAATACGACTTGGTTGTATATGGCGAACCACAGGTTTCCTTACTGCCAGACTGCCCCTTGTAACAGTAAGCGAGACCCCTTCCCCCATAAGTGAGACCTAATTTATGAACGGCGCCTATGTGCTATTGGGCAATTTACCAAGCATAAAATGAACCGATATATACCGAAACTAGCGGGCCCGGCAGACGTCATGCCCGGAAAAGCAGCGCCACCTACTGGGTCCAATTGTGTTTTCAAACCATCAAGGAACCCATTGAAATACACACAAAGCTTCATCCAATTCGGTCGAGCCGTTTAGCAGGATTTAGGTGACAAACATACGTACAGAAGAATGATATATATTAAGATATACCTATAGCGTATGCGAGTATTGTACGTGATAAGGCGATAACATGCCTTTTGCTAAGTGAGTCCTAGTACTTTAGTTAAGCTCCGAATGTTTAAGCTATATTGCCTACCTAGCCACATTATTATGTATCCGTAAGTGTTTTATCAAAGCACTGCTTACAGTAAATTTCTTATCACACATTTCACATACATACGGTTTTGTTCCTGTGTGAGTTCTAATATGAGCTTGTAAATTGCTATTTTGTTTACATGTGTAACTACAGTATTGACATTTAAAAGGCTTCTCTCCTGTGTGAATTCTAATATGTGCCCTTAAAGTACCATTTTCTGTGCATTTATAACTACAATACTGACATTCATAAGGTTTTTCTCCCGTATGTGTTCTAATATGAATCTTTAAAGAAGAACTCTGTGCAAAACCATAATTACAGTATTGACATTTAAAAGGCTTTTCTCCTGTGTGACTTCTAACATGTACACTTAATTGACCACTAGTTGTTCCTGTAAAACTACAGTATTGACATTTATACGGTTTCTCTCCTGTGTGAAATCTAACATGTCTGTTCAAATCATTTCTTCTCACTGAAGTGTAAGCACAGTATTGACACTTATATGACTTTTTTGATTTATGAATGGTTTGCTGCTTCTCATTATCTGTGGGTTTTGCTGTACTTTGTTCATTTTCATCCAGGTTGGGTTTGTTTGTTCGTTCGTTTGGGAGTGGACCTAAAGAATAACAACAGGATATTCTTAACAATTTAAAACACGGAATTCTGTATGAACTATGTGACTAGTTTTCTTTACGCAAATAAATCTGACTTAATTGAAATCCACTAGAAGACACAGTTAATTGTTATTTATTATAGTAATTTCGTTTAATAAAATAAATAACAATAAACACCCAACAGTCACACACATAGTTCTGACCCACATTAGGTCAAACCTGTATTGTGGGTATCAACAAAAGTGTGCAAAAGTGTCGCGCGAATTTTAAAATACTGGACCTTATCAGGGCGCACTATCCAGGACACCCGGAGACACTTAAAAAACCAGGTCATGTCCTGGGCAAACAGGATTGTTGGCAAACCTATCTTATACTATTTATTATCAGGGACAATTGTATAGCATAGGTACACTAAGGTTTTGAAATTAGAGAGACACCACTTTGAGTGCCACTATCTGAAAATTACGCTAGGGTCCTCACTGCGTGTCACTTACTCTCGTCACCTGGTTCATATTTGATCATAACTTCATAACTGCCTCGTTCGTTTTCTTCATTAATAACTTCAGTAAATTCTGGTATTTGAAATGACTCCATTTTGGAAATCATCAACGAATTTAGCAGACCACATTCTAGTCTGTCTGGGAGTGCTATGGTTGTATTCGCCTAAAATGATAATATTTTAATTCTTACCAGTGATAGCCTAGTAAGGCAGAGGTGTAAATAGTACACCGACATTTTAACCAGCTTATTACTGTCCCATGATGTGATAGGTGCTTAACTCCATAATAAACAAAAAAAATATTTAAATGTAACTTTTCAAAAGTGTTACTTAAATCAAACAGCCTGCCAAACATAGATTTAAAGTACCTTTACTGCCTCGGTGGCACAGTTGTATTTGCACAAGCATTACGACTGCTGTGCTGAGGTCTCGGGTTCAATCCCCAGTTTGGGTAAGGTGATATTGGGTTTTTCTATTTTAGAAATACTCAATATCAGCCCAGAGTATTGAATTGTGCCCGGTATGATAGGCTCACCCCTATCACATTGGGACCATAATAAATTCTGCAAAAGTGGGTGTACTGGTTACACCTCTGCCTACCCCTTCGAGGATTACAGGTGTAAGTGTATATGTATGAAAGTTATGTGGGCCTAAAAAAACATTTGTTTATACCTCACTACTAATTGGCAAAATTTGTTTAAGCAACTCGTCTGCTTTTTGTGATTTTATAACAAGCTGCTGGCAGTTCTTTAGCTGATAATAACATATGTAACATGCAAATAGACATCCATCCTCTTGAACCTGTTGATTAAAATTAATTAATTAATTAAAAGTAAAATGTGCCTAATTTTTATACAGTCTTAATGCTCTGTTGCTTTTATCTCCATCCTATTGGCTTGTAAATACAGAGCAATAAGGCAGTTTGTGTTATATGTTTGGTCTGATGGCAAATTAAGAATAATAAACAGCTCAGTTTTGTCTATTCTTAGTAAATTACTATTATTATTTTTCTTTTTTTCTACTACTCGTTTCACGTTTTGTTTTTATCGTCTAAAGTGTTGATCAAATAAAATTCATTTTCCTTCTTTCAACCATCGATGATCATTATTTTTTATCATTTATAATATACGAGAGCTTAATATTGGAAGGACGAACTGTACCTTTTTATTTGTTAACTTTTCGTACACATCCTGAACATCTGACCCCAATATTTGATGCATTCGGACATTGGTAATCAAACATATTCGGCAAATTTTTAAATCAGACATATTTATTCAATAATAATACACACTAAACAGGAAAACTCAGGAAAAATATTTCGTAAATATGCTGTCATTCATGTTGGTAAATACCACAGATTTTTTATGGTTTTCCTTTATAATGGGAAGGCAAAGGGTTCTAGCCCATAGAGCCTCGTCAATCGTGTAAACATATGATGTTTTTTTTCCAGTAAGGCTTAAGCCAAGTCTTCAGTTTATTCTTTCTATATATGTTTTTTTTCAGTAAGGCCTAAGCCACGTCTTCAGTTCATTATAGGGATGTTGGTGTTCAGTAAGGCGTAAGCCAAGTCTTCATTCTATTCTTTCAGTATATGTCAAATATACTGCCAAACCATTGCCAAACTACCAGTTTTTTTGTTTCATGGTCTTTATTCTTTTATTATAAAAAATAAGGCAAAGATTCTTCACCATGCAGACATAATACCAAATATATATATTTTGTTAATTTTTTTTTTTAATAAAAGGCAAAGTTTCTCCACCAAACAGTCTTGTCTGTCGTTGGATTTATCAAATACATGTACACATTGATGTTATAGGGTGAACAGACCTTCAAAAGATTAGTTCTAATATCAATTTATAATGTCAAAGCCATATCTAACATTTCTCGATTCGAAAAACCAAAGCCATGTCTGAAAATACATATACGCTCAAGCCTGTAATCCCCGAAGTGGTAGGCAGAGGGGTAACCAGTACACCCACTTTTCACCGAATTTATTACGGTCCCAAAATGTGATTGGGGGGCGACCCTAACGTCATACCGGGCACAATTCCAGACTCCGGGCTGATACTGAGTATTTCTAAATATAAAAACCCAAAACACTTTAACCGACCTGGGAATCGAACCCGAGACCTCAGCACAACAATCGTAACGTATGCGCAATTACAACTACGCCACCGAGGAAGACAGTAGTCAGTATTTTCACGTCTGAAAATACCAATGAAATATAAATTGTACTGTTCTTTAATTCATTCAGAAGAAGTCCAAAGAAATGTGTCTAACATTTCTTTCAGTAGTATTAAAAATGCTGTTTGCATATTTCTGTAGGTACTCTAAAGAGTAGAAATAATACCCAGCTTGCAAAATTATTCCTTTTGATAGAGTACCTACTACATAATACTATCACATTAGCGACCAAAAGGCGTACGACAAATAAATTACAAGCAATAAAAGGCATTTATATTTATACAATTTTATTTGAAGAATATAACCAATGTATATAACCACTAGGTAATTATTTGAATGACGCATCATCGCTCTCGTTTGGTTTTTTTCCTACCAAAAGGTCATATCACCGCACCGGCTCGCGTCGCCTCGCCTCGGTTTGTATTCTTTATATGGACTTTTATGGATATGCGCTCACTACATCAACTCCGTAGCGTCATCGGATCGCCTCGCTCCACGCGTGGACGGCGAGTTGACCACTCGGTGACAACTCGCTGCTCGCATGCTTACCTTGCGTTGCTGCGCATTGCCAACGCACAAGCCCCATGAGTCGCGACGCAATGTTTACTGGTGACAACGCGGCGTCCACCCATGGGCCACCTGCCGACGAGTGGACGCCGAGCGACGAGGCGGTACCGGTCGGGTGCCGAGTGGCTCTAATGAACTGTGACCTAAACGGACGTATTTAGGCCGAAAAGAGGGACAAGGAACATTTGCCGCACTTCCTTGCCAAGGAATAGTAGGTAAAATAAACGAATGATGTTTAAATTTTTACTGGTGGTAGGATATTCGTATCCGCCCGGATAGCGACCACCGTAC
Source organism: Laothoe populi (assembly GCA_905220505.1). Classification (NCBI taxonomy): domain Eukaryota; kingdom Metazoa; phylum Arthropoda; class Insecta; order Lepidoptera; family Sphingidae; genus Laothoe; species Laothoe populi. The sequence continues at coordinate 6,604,978 of HG992174.1, read as the reverse complement.
ACAGGGCGAAAAACCCGCCATAGTGGCACACGCAAGTGTGTCGCGTTCCGGGATCAGCCAGTGTATGTCCGGTTATCGTCGGGGCGGCTAGAGTTGGGGTACGATGTTTGGCCGTGCGGGTATAAGCCGGTTCACAGTCTGTTGGAGACGTGTTGATCCGTCGGCCAGGGAGACCTGTAGAAACGGTGGTACCGCTGGCCGCCCGCGGTACAGTACAGGGGCCCAATCGTGGCTAACCACCACGAGAGGCTGCCCCACCATGCCGCGCATAATCTTGGGTGGGTCCGTCGTGCCGGTTGGTGACCGGATGTGGGGTCCCGGCGGCCTATCCCGGGTGGGTACGGAGGCCCTTCCGTCCGGCGGATCAGCTCACCTCCTCTCGGCTCTTTTAGTGGACCGGCGCTTGTTGCGGCCTTCTGACTACTCTGACACTAGACCCTTGACCGCTTCTTCACCTCTCCCTCCCATAACTCCATGTCAGTGCAAATTAAGAGAGCAGGTTCTAAAGCGATGCGTAACCCCACCACCGCATTCACAACGGAGTTCGCTAACATCCGCGGACTCCATTCTAATCTTAATGCCGTCCACCACCATCTTGAGACGGCCCGGCCTGCTCTGCTCTTCTTGACGGACGCAGATTTGTAGTCCGACCGATACTTCATACTTGCTTTACCCCGGCTACTCGGTTGAAGAAAGCTTCAGGCCGAGGTATCAGGGTGTTCCACTCGCAATGCGGAATGACCTTAGTGTCCTAGGTATGGATATCCGCTGCGATCTTAATCCAAGGAATCACATCGAGGGCGTTATATCCGCCACTTCACGCAGGGTCGGAATCCTGAACAGGGTGCGGTGGTTTTTCACGCCTGGTCAGCTCTACCGCTTATATAAAGCGCAGGTGCGGCCGGGAATGGAATACTGCTCGCACCTCTGGGACGGTTCCGCAAGGTACCTTCTCGATGCCTTGGATGGGTTGCAGCGGCGGGCCATCCACATTGTGAATGATGCAGACGTGAGTAACAGCCTGGAGCCGCTACAGCTGCGTAGGGATATTTCCTCGCTTAGCGTGTTCTACCGTCTGTATCATGGCGAATGCTCTGAAGAATTGTTTGATCTTATCCCATCCTCTCCCTTCCATACCAGAACCACGCGTACTGGATTGCGGAGCCACAGCTTCGTGGTATCTACTACCCCAGCCCGAACCAAGAGGTTCGCAAACTCGTATTTTTGCCGCACCATTAAGCTGTGGAACAGTTTGCCAGCTACCGCGTTCCCTCCTTCCTATGATCCTGGGTCCTTTAGGCGTAATGGGAAGAAGCTAAACAGCAGGCCGGCATGATTGTGTTGAGTAGCGGGGGATAGACTGTCTCTCGCTACTTGATACTCTATCTGGACGGCACTGCGCTTACCATCAGGCGCAGTGTGGTCACATTGCCGCGCCAGAATAAAAAAAAAAATATTGAATGAAATGAAAACGCATCAACGACGTAACCAATTTAATCATATAAAATCATCAATTGGGTTTTAGTGGGTGTGGTATGGTGGGGTCAAAATAAACCGCGTGAAGCATTGAATGATCGTAGCGCTATTTTTGGCCTACATGACATGTGTCGTGTAGTAGGCCGTACTGCCAATTTATATTAACATATGGCCATGTGCGCTAGGCAAGGGCTGAAAACATACCTAGCGTGTAGCTGCGGCTCTAGGTGTCCATTATTTTGCATCACAGTCTAATAGTTAACGAATTAATAAGAATATTTCAAGACGATTTCTAAAGTCAATCTTATTTTTACGATTTACGTTACGTTACAGCCGTAGGTGATTTCTTACTCATGTGTGCGCGTAAGTGATCTTTCAAAGTACACTGGACTCTAAACGCCTTGCCGCATATTTCACACACAAAGGGTTTTTCTCCAGTGTGCTTTCTAATATGCTTGTTTAAAACATTACTATCTACAAATTTACAACTACAGTATTTACATTTATACGGTTTTTCTCCTGTGTGACGTCGAGTATGTATTGTTAAATTACTATTGCGCGAAGTTGCATAGTTACAGTATTGACATTTATACGGTTTTTCTCCTGTGTGAGTTGCAATGTGTTGGTGCAAATTATCTCTGACTGCGAACGTAAAATTACATAATTCACATTTGTAAGGTCTCTCGCCTGTGTGAGTTTTAATATGATTCCTTAAAATACTATGCTGGGCAAATGTTTTATTACAAAATTTACATTTATAAGGTTTTTCGCCTGTGTGGGTCCTTATGTGTCTCTTTAAATAATTATATTGTGCACCAGTATAATTACAGTATTTGCATTTATATGGTTTTTCCCCTGTATGAGTTCTACTATGGATCCTTAATGCACTTTTATCAGTGCATGCGTAATCACAGTACTGACATTTAAAAGGCTTTTCTCCTGTGTGTGTTCTGTTATGTCTTATAAAATTGGCTTTTATTTTAGTTGTGTAATTACAGTATTGACATTTAAAAACCTTTTCGCCTGTGTGAGACCTAACATGTATATTTAAATCAACCCTTTTATTAGTTTTATAATTACAGTATTCACATTTAAAAGATTTTTCGCTATGAGTTCTAATATGCCTCTTTAGTAAAGCCTTTTGTGGACTTGTATAGTTACAGTATTCACATTTATAAGGGGTTTCGCTTAAATGACTTTTGATGTGTTTTTTTAAATTTCTACTATCTGCAAACATATCATTACAGTATTGACATTTATAAGGTTCTACCCCAGGGTGAGATTTCATATGTACCTTTAATAGTTCACTTTGTGTAAATTTAAAACCACAGAAGTGGCATTTAAAAGGTGTTTCTCCTGTGTGTGTTCTAATATGTCTCTTTAAACTACCTTTCAATTTAGATGCGTAATTACAGTATTGACATTTATAAGGTTCTACTCCAGTGTGAGATTTAATATGTTTCTTCAATTGTTCATTTTGTGTAAATTTATAACCACAGTAGTGGCATTTAAAAGGTTTTTCTTCTGTGTGTATTCTAATATGTCTCTTCAAATTACCTTTGAGTTTAGATGCGTAATCACAGTATTGACATTTAAACGGTTTTTCACATGTGTTAATGTCCAAGTCTTTTATCAAGTCAAAGTTTTCTGTGATTTTATCGTCATATATAGATGTCTGTGTTTTTATATATGTTTTTGGATTAATCATTCCAGGTTTATGTCCACTAATATGTTTGATAAGAAGACCTTTCGTATAACATGTTTTACCACAATCATCACATACAAAAGTGTTTTTATCAATCTTCACTGATTCTTGCTTACTTCCATCAGATATTATGGATGACTTATTTTCAGAATTTTCTGTTTCAAGGATGTGTTCTTGTTTCCCCATTCCAATTGATTCAACTGCATCTTGTTTAAGGTTCTGTTTTTCATCCAGATCAAGTTTCTCGATTGGAGACGCCCCTTGATAATTATGAAAATAAAAACACTATTAAATCTGAACATATTTGGAGAAATGTAATACAGATATATTTATGATCATAATTATAAATTGTAGTTCCAAAGTAGGTTTAGAACTGACGTAATATTAATATATGAATTTATTCTCTTTCTATCTGACTATTCTTTTCATTATACAGGCTGATACAATCCTATTACTATTATAAATGCGAATATTTGGATGGATGAATGGATATTTGTTACTCAGTCACGCTACAACGGCTGGACGGATCTTGTTGAATTTTGCACAGAGATAGATATATAGTCTTAAATTGCACATTGGCTACTTTTTATCCCGTATTTATTTGTACAGTTCCTGCCGGATAGTTTAGTTTTTACAGAGCAAGGGGATCGATGTGATTTTTTGCATAGTGATTTAAGGATCAGAAACTACATAGGCTACTTTTTATCACGGAAAAATGCGCACTTCCTATGCGATAGCAAAATATAGAAATATGTTATTTTTTTTATTCTGGCACGGCAAGGTGACCGCACTGCACCTGATTATGAGCGCAATGCGGTCCAATTAGAGTATCGAGTAGCGAGAGATAATCTCTCCGCCGCTACTCAACACAATCATGCCGGCCTGCTTCTTCACACTACGCCATGGGCAAGAAGGTGAAGAAGCGGTCGAGGGTCTATTGTCAGAGTACTCAGAAAGCCGCAAAACGGCCAAACATTGTACCCCAACTCTAGACCCCCGATAAAAACCGGATGTACACTGTTATAGCTTAAGATGCCTCCATGAATTGTATACTTTTTGTTCCAAAAATAACCTCAAGGCAGGCGGAGCCGCGGTCAACATCAAGCATTAAATAAAAGTGTTAACATAAACCAGTTGATAATATTAAAATCAACTGACGACCTCCGAGGTCGTTGTTCCGATTCCCGTACCGAGACAAATGTTTGTGTGACAGTTAGATGTTTGTATCGGGTCTGGGTGTTTTGGAAAGTAGACCTTCGTAGTTCTTGATACCCACGATACAGGTTTGATCTAGTGTGCAGCCAGGACTATATATGTGACTGTTGGGTGTATTTATTTATTTAACTCATTGTGAATCCTGTGAGAGGAAGAATAAAATTTGCAGGATGAGCAAAACATATATTGATCTCATCAAATTAAAAAAAACACCTGATTGTGTGGATTGCTCAAGAAAACAAATGCAGATCTTGCTTTTATTTTATACTTACTGTTTCCCGCGGCTCTGCCCGCGTGGTAGTTATTATTAAAAGGAAAAATATAAAAGCCATGGAGTTTTCTTAGGCTATTACAACTTCTATTTTTTGCTATCCCTTAGATACCATACATTTTACCGGGATAAAAACTAGCCTATGTGCCTATTCCAGAGTTTAATTTATCTCTGTGTCAAATTTCAACCACATCCGTTCGGCCGTTCTGGCGTGATTTAGTAGTTCATCCAAACATTTGCTGGTGGTAGGATATTCATATCCGCCCGGATAGCGACCACCGTACACAGGGTGTTAAACCCGCCATAGTGGCACACGCAAGTTTGTCGCGTTCCGGGATCAGCCAGTGCACATTTTTTTTCCACGCTTTTTGTCGGGGTCTACGTTGGGGTACGATGTTAGCCCGTTTTGCGGCCTTCTGAGTACTTTGACACTAGACCCTCGACCGCTTCTTCACCTTCTTGCCCATGGCGTAGTGTGAAGAGGCAGGCCGGCATGATTGTGTTGAGTAGCGGGGGATAGATTGTCTGTCGCTACTCGACACTCTAATTGGACCGCACTGCGCTTACCATCAGGTGCAGTGTTATCACTTTGCCGTGCCAGTATAAAAATAAAAACCATCCAAACATTCGCATTTATAATATTACTAACGCAGAATATACTATGCGTCATGGCACTTACTGTCATCATCAGGTTCCACTTTGACTATCACTTCAATATTGTCATATTCATCTTCGTTTTCCGTTTTTATAATTTCATTGCACTCCGGTATTTGTAAGGTCTCTATTTTGGTGACTACATATGAACTTTGCAGATCATGTGTCAGGCTATCTAACAGAGCGACTGATTTCAAATCCAGCTGCAACAGAATATAAGTGTTATTACCAAATACATACTTATATTAAAATTCCACTCATTGCAATGCTTGGTCATAGGTCATGTCATAAATAACAAAAACATAATTCCGAAAGTCACAAATACGAATTTCAAAATACCGATTTTCATAATTCCGAATGGTTTATTTTTTTATTATTATATTCAAATTTTCTAATACAACAACTCCGATTTATTATTCAGCCTATTTTTATAATTCCGAAATTTCAGTATTCCTAAAGTTTAAAATTACTATTCTCAAAATACCGAGTTTTAATAGAACTAATAATTATTTTGATTGATAAACAAAAATAGAGGGGATCTGGCGCTCGGCGGCCGCTCCCGCGACACGCCCGCTTCGCTCGCTCGCCTTCGCGCTTTAATGGCCACTGTTTTAATCAGCGATCTATATGTACTACGTACTAGATCGACCAGACCAGAACAAACATTATGTTCCGCCGAGTCGCGGTGTATACACTGCACCGACCTTAGTATGCTTCATGCCTCTTACGAATGCACACCAGTTAATTTTAGTTATTTGTAGCATTCCCGAACAAATCTGCCTTAAATTGATTTACAGTTAAACTGTTAATAGTATATAAGGTAAATAACATAATTTCATAACGTTTAGAACGTTATATCAATAAATATTAATTAATTTCAATTCTGAATACGGGAAGTCTATATTTAACAGCAAAATTCATTATATAGTTTGTCCCGTTTTGGCGCGCGAAAGTCCCTTTCGAGAGAAAGTGACGGGAGTTATAACTTCCAAATAGTTCTTAGTAAAATGAATAGATGGCATTAGTGGGCGGACAAGGTTTTTGGAACATCTTTTTTTTCGACAGTTCGTGTCTATAGAATATAAGTTAATGGTTTTAATATAACCTAACCCAAACGATTCAATAACAGTAGATGTCGTTTTTCGAACCGAGAAGCCATCGAGCATTGATTCTTCGGACTTATGAAAATCGAAAAAGAAACAAATCGGATTTACGACTTTCGGTAAAATAAACTACGTGATTTTTAAATTAGACATTATAATTCTTAGGTATTATGAAAATCGGAATAAATTATTTCGGAGTTTTGGGTGCTCATGTAATAAAAAAAAAACAAAATAATTTGAATTGTATAAATATATAGCTTTGGATTTCATTAAGCGTGTTTTCCGAACTAGCGTTAAGGTCACGAACATATTATGCGGCGCGTAACGACTGCATAAATATTAGTGCTACTATGTTTCTAGGGCCGACGAAAATACAACAGGTGTGTGGAGCCGCCATTAAATAAACAGTTTTTTATATTTTTTATTATTGTTTATATGAGTGTATGTGTGTGCGTTCGTGTGTGTGCGACTGTGTGTGTATCTATCGTAACTCCATAGTGTAGTATGTTATACCTCCATTTTATAATGTCACAGTTTCATTTCATTTTGAAATTAAAAGTAAGCCTTATACCTCATTACATGCTTGAATTTGTTTCAGGAACTCCTCCGATTTCTGTGATTTTATAACAAGCTGCTGGCAGTTCTTTAGCTGACAATAACATATGTAACAAGCAAAGTAGACCTTTTCATCTTGAACCTGTGAAAAATGCAAAATAACTGTTGGATCCATCTCTTACCCACAAATAAACCAATAAGAATTAAGTTATGATACTTATATAAATGGCATACTTTGGTTTTACTTTTTATTATGAATATTGAAACCTAGCTAGACGTTTTTCAGTATTGTAATAATAATATTAAAAGCCGGCATTGGTCAAAGCTAGGATATCGCCTATACTTAACACACTACCCAATATATCTATGGTCCCAGTAAGAGTGTTAGCAAATATTTTTGATATAGCAATATTATAGTTTTCTGTGTGTAATTTATAACAGTTTTTGATATACAACCAGAACAGAATCAAAATAGCTTGAAAAATGAGTTTACAATATTTATTTTAAATATTGGTATGAGCAAAATGGGTGTTGGGAACATCTCAATATTTTCCTCGCACAATGGCAAAGTAATTCTGAGAGGTGACATCACGGCTCATATTATGCATCCTTTACTGTCATTTAACAGCAATCCATTTCAGAAGATTTGAATGCAGTGTAATTTAATTACTATTGTTTGGATTGATAAAATTCTTATGGTAACAGGTTTTAGGTAATGTAACTTGTTGATTAAAAAACATTGTTTCAAGTACCTTATTGAGTTAGCAGATTTATATACATAGTATAGTATTTCTTGACGCTAAATATAATTAGCATTTGTGTAACATTTTAAGATAATTATTTAAGTCAATCAGAGACCAACCCATAACAGTTACAGACAGCACTGTGCTTACCATCAGGTGCATTGTAGTCACTTGCCATGCCAGAATAAAAAAAAATTACCATTGACTATAAAACCAAAGAGAAATAGCTTGTTATCATATTTTGTATGGTAAGTATTTTCTCATATGCTAATCTTTTAATTCCTAATATCGATTCTATGAAGTTGGAGTCTATTTGAAGTTGGAGAAACCAGGGCAATTCAGTTTAAAAACTGGACGCGTCTTTGTTTTTAAACAGCGCAAATACTCGCGAGCCGTATGGCCCGCCCCTGACGTAAGGATTGCAAAAATAGAGTGCGAATTTTAAAATACAGGACCTAAAACTATCTAGACCCCCTAAAAACATGTCATGTCCTGTGAAAACAGGATGATTGGCATCTCTATTGTAGTAATAATGTAGTTTTTTTTACTGCCTGGATAGACAGATGAGCAGACGGGCCACCTGATGGTAAGTAGTCACCGCCGCCCATAGACTTCTGCAATGCCAGGGCACAGTAAAGCCGCTGCCTACCGTTGAACCTCGATAGACAGACGACCAGACGGGCCACCTGATGGTAAGTAGACACCGCCGCCCATAGACTTCTGCAATGCCAGGGCACAGCAGAGCCGCTGCCTACCGTTGAACCTCGATAGGCAGACGAGCAGACGGGCCACCTGATGGTAAGTAATCACCGGCGCCCATAGACTTCTGCAATACCAGGGCACAGCAAAGCCGCTGCCTACCGTTGAACCTCGATAGGCAGACGAGCAGACGGGACACCTGATGGTAAGTAGTCACCGCCGCCGATAGACTTCTGCAATACCAGGGCACAGCAAAACCCTGGCTACCGTTGTTTAAGCGGGGTGGAGATTACTTATCGTCACGGGATACATTTGCTGGTATGCCGGTGTGATCGTACGAACCTTACCTTCATGTTTGTTATCTTTTCATACACATCCTGAACTTCCGAGCCCGGTATGTGATGCATTCGGACGTTCTTATTTAAACATATTCGGCAATTTTTTAATTCCAACATGGTTAAGTGCACTATCGTTTTTTTTTTTTTTTTTTTTTGTTTTTTTGTGGCTTCGCACTTCTTGTGCATTTAGCCAAAGACAAGTTGGTAAAAGGTAGGGAAACTGTAAATATCAATTTAGGAGTTACGGATTAAAGGCGCTATCAGGAGAGTTTTGGTAAAGGAAAGGAAAAGTATGATATCAAGATATATAAATTATATACATAAAATATATTCACAAATATTCAGATAATGATGGTCGAAAATGAATTATTTACAGCTTTATATTGTTTTTAATGAAAAATGATGCTATGCATTTATACACTAAGATGTTATTAGTACAGAGAAGGGAGAGGATAGAGGATGGAAAAGGTATTTGAAGGTCCAGAAGGGATCTAATCATGGGTATGCGATCAAATTGAGAGCAAGAAAACAAAATATGATTTAAGTCGCCGACATGTGATCCGCACGAGCACATAGGGCTATTGACTATTTTGAGTTTGGCAAGGTGAGCAGGGGTACAAGTGTGACCAAGCCTAACCCGAATAAGGATGGAGGTCTCAACCTTGTCAAGCTTAAACCGGAAAAACCACGGTTTCACTGGTATCTCCGGTTGGATAATTGAAAAATAACGACCCTTCATTAAACAACTGGATGACCAAGTTTCTCTCCAAGAATCCTGGAGAAAAGTTTTAGGCAAAGATTGCAGATCTTGGCTGAAATTTTTAAACGGGAATAAATCACCACACTGCACCGCATCCTTGGCGAGTCTATCAGCAGTTTCGTTTCCATGTATTCCAGAGTGGCTAGGAATCCAACAAAAAAGCAATGAGTATCCCCTCGAAATACATTTGAACGTCAACTCTCTTATTTGGAGAACAGCAGGTGAAATAGCATTATATTTAAAAGGGAATTTGCAGATAGCTTGAAGAGCGCTTAAGGCATCGGAAAATATAACGGCCTTTTTTAGTTTAAGTAGTAGCACATATTCTATGGCCTTGAGTAGACCAAAACATTCACCTGTAAAAACGGATGATTCAGGAGGAAGTTTAATTTTTTGGATGATGTTGTATTGGTTGTGAAAAACACCAATTATTCCAACACATTCCGAAGCTGAAGATTTAGAGGCATCTGTGTATAAATGATGAAAGCCCTCGAAATGTTCAGCAAGAAATGCGTTAAATACGGTTTTTATATTGTGTGCAGATTTAGTAACGCAGTTGTAAATTATACTGGGAGCGAAAAGTAAAGAGTTGTAATTGTTAGTAAACAGCGGAAATTTATTAAAACGATGAGTAGGAGCAGGGATGGAACAGAGTTTCTGATAACTTAAAATTAGACATGGAAGTTTGTGTGAGCGATGACTAGGAAGATTAGTATAATATTTGGATAGATTTTCAAGCATAGGAAAGAGGGGATGGGTGGAAAACTGGATGATTTTGAATAAATATTTATCAGCAAGAAATTGTCTTCTGAGATATAACGGAGGTTCACCACACTCGACTTGTAATGCATTAATAGGGCTCGATCTCATTGCTCCTGTAATTATTCGTAGCGATTTAGACTGAAGTATGTCCAGTTTTTTAAAAGAAGAAGACGTACCTGGTTCTAGTATGAATGAACCGTAATCAAAGACGCTTCTAATGATGGCATTGTACACAAGTTTTAAAGACTGAGGGTGAGCGCCCCACCACACACCAGATAAACACCTAAGCATGTTTATGTGACGCTCAACTTTGCTAACAATATAGTCGCAGTGAGGGGTACCACAAAGTTTAGAGTCCAAGATGACTCCCAAATATTTAAAATTATTTTTAACTGGGATTGGAACATCACGATATGTAATATTTATTGCTGGAGAAATTCTCTTTTTGGTAAATAAAACAGCAGCGCTCTTAGACGTGGATAGATCTAAGCCATTTTGGTAAAGCCATAGCGATAGAGAGCGTAAGGCAGAATTTAAAACTGAACAAGCGTGTTCCACTGAATGAGAAGTATAGTATAATAGTAGGTCGTCCGCATATTGTAAAACTTGAACGTCGTTACCAATAGAGCGGTCCAAGTCGTAGGTGTAAATATTGTATAGCAATGGACTGAGTACCGAGCCTTGCGGAAGGCCTCTCCATACATTGCGAGATAACTGTTTTTCATTAGTCGAGATACTAACGGTACGATTATTTAAAATGTTCAAAATAAAATTTATAAGATTTATAGGAACTTTGAGGGAGTGTAGTTTATTTTGTAAGATAGATAATACTACGTTGTCATACGCCCCATTGATATCAAGGAATACAGCGACTGTTGAATAGTTTTTGGAGAATGATAATCGAATGTCTGTGGTAAAAATACTTAGACAGTCTAAGGTACTTTTACCCTTTCTAAACCCGTATTGAGAATTTGCCAGTAGTCCTTTATTTTCAATGTACCATTCTAGCCGATTTTTAATAAGGTGTTCTGCTAATTTAATTAAAACCGAGCTTAAAACTATGGGACGATATGAAGAAATGTCAGATGAGGCTTTATTGGGTTTGAGGAATGGCAATACTACGTGGTGTTTCCATTCCTGAGGAATGTTACCTGTAGCCATAACGGAATTGATGAGGGATAAATAATAATTAAGAACGGTCGTACTTACGTGGGTTATGAATGAGTATGGTATGCCATCAAGGCCAGGTGCAGAGTCTACAGTATTTGAAACCACGGGTTTTAATTCATCAATATTAAAAGGTAAATTTAGAGACGACTCGTGATGATATGTAGTGTTGTCGGATTCTACATTACTTAATGGGTGAAGAATAACTTCTTGGGGTACCCAAGGAGGTGCAAGTTGGTCCAGGAAGTCATTAGCTAAATTATCAGGAATATGAGGAGTCTTGGGATTGGAAAAAGCAGATCTGAATCTTCTAATAGATTGCCAAACAAGTGTAGGGGGAGTGTTAGGGGAAATTGAAGCACAAAAATTATGCCAACCCTCTCTTTTCTTTGTCTTAAAAAATTTCCGTGTCTGTGCAGTGATAATAGAAAGAGATGTAAAATTTTCCTCGGTCATATTATAACTATATTCTAGTTCTGCTTGCTTGCGTTTCTTAACTGCATCTGTGCATTCAGAGTCCCACCATGGTGGCATGGGAATTTTTCTTAATGGCTGGTTATTTTTCACAGGGAAAACATGATCTGCGGCCGTGACCAGAATATGAGCAAGGGCTTCAGCACAAATCTGCTCATTACCATTATTAATAACAGGGAGGGAAGAAAGCAGACTGTCAACTTGATTTTTAAATTGTACCCAAGCATAGTTAGTATTATCTGGAAGTTTATATCTTATGTGAGATTTTTTGTGTTGTGAGTATCTGATGGGAAATGGAAAAGAGATTTTGATTGGAAAATGGTCACTTCCAAACGATGAAGTAAGGGTACACCAAGTGAGAAAAGATGCAAAATTAGGAGTGCAGACAGATAAGTCTATTGCGCTTTTGTTATGATTATGATTGCTGCGACGGGTTGGAGAACTGGAATTTAAAATGCATAAATTGTTTGTGTCTAGAATTTCAAGTAATTTTTCACCATGAGTATTGGATACAGAGCTACCCCATGATTGGTGATGGCAGTTAAAATCCCCCAACAAAAGAAAAGGCCTAGGAAGAATAGAAAGAAGATTATTTATTTCATGAAGTATGGAATGTGAAGGGTGTGAAATATATACAGAAACAAGACAAGTTTTATTCACATTTACAGCTATTATAGAAATGTCTTCACTGTGTGAGGGTAAAGAGATCTCATGAAAGGGAACAGAATCTTTGACAAGTATGGCGACACCACCATACCCATCAGACCTGTCCTCTCTTATAATTGTGTATCCATGAATTTTAAAAACATGATTTGATTTCAACCATGTTTCAGATAGTGCGAGAGCCAAAGGCTCATATTTATTAATAAATAAATAATATCTGTTTTTTTACTTACTGCACTGCGGCAGTTCCATTGAATGATGTGAACTTGATTGTCCATTTTGGGCTGAGACTGAAGGGATTAAACTTTGAATTGTGGCAACGTTGGACGGTGAAATATTAAAAGATGATAAAAGGCGTAATAATGCTGTAATAAGTTCCATGATATTAACTTGCTCGTCTTTAGGTGTATTATTAATGGCACAGCCATTGGCAGGGTCAGGGATTCTAAATTCATTTATTGTGGCATTATGAGCTTCTTTGTTGTATCCTTTAGAATAACTTGGGGGCGGTTGGGGTTTCCGAAAGACAGTTTTTTTGTAACTTGTAGATGAGTGTTGTTTGAAAGTGATTGGTGTAGTGGTTTCCAGGTCTCTGGGAGTTTGAGCTATAATGGTGTCAGCAAAAGATCTGGTAACAGGCGGGAGTAATTTACTTGCTTCTACGTATGAGATGGAACTCTGTGCCATATGGGTTTTTATTTGTTTTTGACGTGAAAACTCGGGACACACTTTGCTTGTAGCAAAATGGAAACCTGAACATAAGCAGCAGTTAGCATTTCGCTCATCCCTCTCACAAGTATCACCACTGTGTTTGTCACCACATTTGTAGCATCTTGGTATTGACCTACATTGATTTTTTGTGTGCCCAAACCGGCAGCAATTAAAGCACTGTATAGTTGGGTAAATATATAAATCTACTGGCAATGCATTATAACACATAAAAATTCGTTTTGGGAGAACTTGTCCGTCAAAAGTTAATACAACTGTTTGTGAGGGTTTCCATACTGCTGAGCCATCTACCATAGTTTTAAAATTTAGTCTGCGTACTTTCAAGATAGGTCCACAACCAATTGGCACAGATGTATTCTCTATGACCTCTTCCAGAGACCATTCTGCTGGCACACCACGCACCAAACCCATTCTAGTCACGTTAAAAGATGGAATGAATGCCTTATAATTACATTTAGTTAGGTTTTCATTAGTAATAAAAGAATTGGCGTCAATGTATGAGGAGAAAGACAAAGCTATTTTATTTCTTCCTATCCTTTTCACGCTCCCGTTAATAATATTGCGAAAATTACATCGTTGTAGAAATCTACCAAACGAAAGCGGATGCAGTGTGGTGGAATCATTGTCCAGATTAGTAGTCTTTTGTACATGAATAACGAAGGGCGCGCAATCCGTTCCGTCATAAACTTTTCTGCCCACATTTTGCGCGGGAATTGTTGGTTTTTCGGATTCATTATTTAAATTACTAATTGGTTGTGATTGAGGTGTCTGTGATAGATCATCACAATCGCAACCAAATAAATTCTTTTCGCCAGTGTCTAATTTTCTGCGTCTCTTATTACATCGCTTACAGACATGTCGACGACTTCTTTTCATTGGCCGGGTTGATGAAGACGCATCTGTCTCCATGCCAGACTCGGATACATCACATTTTGTAGTCTTTTCCGATTCTATTGTGATGTAATTGCCCGCCGGGGGGACTACGCCCCCCGGATCAGGCGGCAAATTCATAGTGTACTATAATTAAATATTTGTAATAAAACTTACCAAGAAGCGAAGAAAAATAAATGAATATACAAAAGAAAGCTAAACTACAAATATATAACAATTTAAAACTCAGCTGATAGGTATTATTTACAAATTAATCAAATAAAATTAAAGAGCTTAGAAAAATACGTCTACCACCATTCGAAGTTTCCCGCGCTTTTTCACTATCGTTTTCACTACATTACATCTTAATTTTTTTATTATTTAGCTCTGTCTTTTGAGTTAATTTGCCTAAAATTTAAATAAATAATCGATCGCGATTCCCGATGTAAGTCACCCAGTTATAGGAATGAGCAAAAATTCGAAAAAAAAATATCGATATTTTTTCAGAAAAAAATCGTTATATCATATAATTATCGATTTTCAATAATTATTTTAGAGTTCAAAATTTGTATCAAAATCGATATTTTTTTAAGAGCTTGGTACGTACATAAGTATCGTACGTACGTTTGATATGTAAAGCTGTCAATTTGGCTGTGCCGGATAATAGAAGCAGGTTGTCAGAGGAGCATACCAAAGAGAAAGTACTGCTAAGGCCCACATCTGATGAATACTGGTTTGTTTGATTAAAATTTTAATAAGTAACCATTGTTGTAATTTTTGACATCCAGGATCTCACTTATTTAATAATACTTACCTAAGACGTATTTTAATAAAATTAAATCTGCCACATGTGTTTATTTTTTTGCTCTTGATTATTTGGACAGTACTTTTAAGTAACTACGGCTCGGGCTAAAAATATAGATTTATCTTAATGACGATATTTTTTATTCCAATAAATAAATCGATATATTTTCTCCATTTGCCCATCCCAACCCTGTTATGTCATTTTTTTTTATTCATTCTCACTCACGGATACATGTCCTTCAGCCGGTCATTTAAAGTAATTATATTCACTGGTAATAAATGAAAATAAATATTTTTACTGAAAATGTTTTATTTTTTCTTACAAGCGTCACATTTTTCGAAAACACATCAAGAGAAGCAACTGACATCTTTTGGAAGGAAACGGTTTCTTTTATAGTCACATCACAATGAATACTTGCAGTAGTACTATAAATACTCTTTGATTATTACCTAAATATAGACGGTCACAGTGGCGCAGTTGTAATTACGTATGCGGTACGACTGCTGTCCTCAGATCTCGGGTTCGATTAAACGTAAGACTAGGCAGTATGGTCGATTGACTATAGCCTGTCCTTTGGACGAATAAAAAGAAAAAAAATCTCGGGTTCGATCTAATGCTCTTTGGGTTCGATCATAGAACATATACACTCAAAGGAGGGTTCGATTACCGAGGTAAAGTGATATTGGGTTTTTCTATCTAGAAATGCTCAGATTTAGCGCTGAGTCCGGAATTGTGCCCGCTATGGCTATAGGCTCGCCTCCATCACATAATGGGATGGTAATAAATTCGGCGAAATGTGGATGTGTTTAGTTACACCTCTGCCTACCTTTGGGGATTACATGCGGAGTGTATATCAGTATATGTAATAGGTCGTGTATTGTACGCCCGTGTTCTTGGGATCTGTTGATGAGACGATCAGTAGGCCTACTCTTGAAATAAATTCCAATCTCGAACTCGATACAGTTTCAATTTAGAAGATATTGGAATACGTAACTCACTCATATAAATGAAATAGAATATTTACGAACTAGCAATCATAAATACTCTATTTCATTTAGTTACTATAAATTCCGCCATATTCAGTAGAATCGTGCGCTGGTGTTGCGTTCAAGATTGCCAAGTGTACCGTTTTCGAACCCAATCCCAATTTTAAATTGGAATCGAGTGTCAAGAGTAACCCCTCAGTTCTTTTTATATCCTGGCACGGTAACCACACTGCACCTGATGGTAAGCGCAAAGCAGTCCAATTAGAGTATCGAGTATTGAGAGATAATCTGTCCCCCACTATCATGCCAGCCAGCTTCTTCGCATTATACCATGGGCAAGAAGGTGATGAAGCAACAAAAACCGGATTTACTTTGGCTGATCCTGGAACACGACACACTTGCGTTTGCCACTGTGGCCGCTATCCGGGCGGGTATGAATATCCTACCACCAGCAAGAGTGTGATTGGGACGCTTTATTGGCGCTGGAAGGGTGGCAAACTTGGCATACGTCGCATTTTGGAGTCCTTCGGCGTTTCCAGTGTTCATTTTCCCCCGAAGTTTGCGGCGCTAGTTTTAATTCTGTGGCGTCTATTGTATTACTTGGAGGGTTTCCTTGACATCCGCAATTGCGATTTCCGTTTGTTCGGTGCTAGGGATACCTGTTTCTTGGGAGTGTCTCGCAACGTCCGAGCATATAATTACCATTTGCTTATTCAGACGGGGACAGGTTGGAGGCTTAATTAGAGTATATTATTTAAATCATATAAAGAAAAACACATAATAATACTAGCGGGCCCGGCAGACGTCGTCCTGCCCGTAAAAGCAGCGGCACACCGACTGCAGCGCCATCTGCCGGGCTGATTTGTGAATCTAAACCATTGACGTATATTATATAGACAGGATATTTGATCCGCGAAAGTGTGCCTATTTGATTTTCGCCATATTGGCGCTGATAGCAGTGCAGTCGAGCAGTGAGCGTCCGCGGAACTAACAATAGAGTTGAGACACGAAGGATGATATATCGACAATGATACACAACAGTCGATGGTTTACAAATCTTAAAAATAATAAAAACATCGCCTTAGCAAAACATATTTTCATTTTAGAGCATATTTTTTAATGGGGTCTTAATTTACAATCGAATATATTATTATAACTAGGTTTGATGTTGTTTTGGGACTATAAATTATATTTAAAAAATAGCACGCTTTAATAGCTAGCCGAACTAAAAAGTAGAAAATAATATTAAGTTCATGGCAAAAAATTATAATTTAAAAAAACTAAAAAATATCACGTTTTAGGGTGTCGTCAAATATGATTCCAAGATCTTTGAATCTAATAAATTCATTGGCGCCCCGATTCACGAAGAAAGGATGTATGGCGTCAGGACCAGACCCTTAGACGAGTCAAAATTTTTAATAAAAATATCGATATTTTTTTCGGATATATCAAACTCCGATATTGATATATTTAAAAATATTTATATACCAAACTCCGATATTGATATATGTATTTAAAAATATCGATATATCGGAAATCCGATATTTTATCAAAAATATCAACATCCCTATTATATGTCAAATTTAGTTTCAAATACACTCGAGAGGGGCGCTTCAAATAGGTTAAGAAAATAGCTGTCATTTTGTATTAGATATCCTGTCCATATAATATACGTCAGTGATCTAAACCATCCAGGGCGCCACCCAAACGCATACAAAAAAATCATTCAAATCGGTCCAGCCGGAGTTCAGTGACATACACACGTACAGTAGAATTATATATATAAAGATGTAACACCATATTTTATTAGAAACTAGATTTTGTTTATATTCTTTAGGTTATATTCGGGAGCAGAAGTATACAATCCAAGGAGTTGTCTTCTGCACTGAGGCACCTGTAGCGATTGTCCAGCCTCTCAGGTGTTGTGCCTGAATCTTGAGATTGCATCTAAAGAATACCCCATAAGTGTAACCTCACTTTGCCTTTTCAGGGATGATTTTTCAAAAACGTTGAAACACGTAATTCTTTATTTCCTACCAAAAGCCTAAATATGAATTTACAGATCACTAAGTCGAGGAATTATGGTTTTCCCACACAAATTTTGAACTCCCTTGACCCTTACCCTAACTTATTTGACCCCTTTCAAGGTTGTTTTTGAGAACAAAGATAGCCTATGTCCTTCTCCAGGATATAATCTATTTCCTTACCAAATTTCATTACAATCCGTTAAGCCGTTTAGTCGTGAAGAGGTAACAAACAAACAAACAGAGTTACATTCGCATTTATAGTATTCTATAGTATGGATAACAATAAATTTTTTTTAAACATAATGTAACGCGAACATATATTATAGGAAGACACCGGGCTTATATTACGCACCCGTTTAATGCATCCTTGGCGGTGCATACGTGACGCACCGCTATCTCCCGTCCTTTTCCCTCCGACACACAAACCGCCGCCAACGACAAGTTGCGACGGGACACTCGGGCTCGGACACGCGCGCGCGCCGACGCGATCCGTAAACATTGTACCTCGCTCGACGAAGCCCTATTGTTATCGTTTTAACATACTTCAGTAAATGGTTGTGTTTCCGAACCCTACACCGTTTTATTTTCTCGCCCTGAGAGTAGAAACCACCTTTACAGTGACGCCCAACTCGCGGGCACAACCATTTTTGATTCGGGCGAGTCCATTTTTCGAGTCGCGATTTTTCGAGAAACAACACTGTGACGGCGATATTACCCTGTGGAAGCGATATCCCTACCGCGGAGGAGACGCCTCTCTTATACCAGTGCTGCAATAGAATCTCAGAGCGGCGTAACATTCAATAGTTCAGCACTTCAGCTGCCACGCGGATTTCCCGCCATTCTTGTCGTCAAGCGAGCACCGGCAACGGATCTATGCCGCCAAAACGAGGGAAGCTGCAAGACGATACAGCGTCCAATATGGAGGAGCACGGAACCGCGGCACCAGTGCAAAACATTACCATGTCCGAAGAAATGCTCCAGTCGCTAGTCGCGAACATCACGACAAGTCAAGTCGAGGCGAATCGAATACTCGTCGAGAGCATCTTGTCCAGTGCCAGGGAGCAGTTCCGAGGTACGCCGAGCCCACTGCCCGATGTGCAAGGTCATTCATCGCTTTCGGGAAATTTCGCGAAATGCTCGGCGCGCTTCGACGGGTCAGGAAAAGATGCAGATGCGCTCGAGGCATTTATCGACGCAATCGAGGTGTACAAGGAGTGCACGAACACCAACGACGAGCATGCCCTGAAGGGACTTCCGATGTTGCTGACCGGCGAAGCCGCCATTTGGTGGCAAGGCGTCAAGTCCACAGTGACGTCGTGGAAGGACGCCCTGCAAAGACTTCGAGGCATGTACGGAGTACCGCGTCCTGCCTACAAGTTATTTAGAGACATTTTCGCCACGGAGCAACAAAATGAAGGTGCAGACGTGTTTGTGTGCAAAGTGCGCGCTCTATTGTCGAAACTACCATATGTAGTGCCGGATAAAATGTGTGTAGACATTGTGTATGGATTGTTAAGTCGTAGAATAAGGAAAAGAGTGCCTCGCGACGATGTGGACGGTCTCGAGCAACTCGTCGCAAAGGCCAGGTTAGTGGAAGAGTCATTGGCGGAGGTAAGTGCATCTTGTCCTTCTAATTCTAATATCCCCGAGTCCTTACCTAAGCCAGATACCCGAAACCTTCCCATAACGTCACATAGTTATTCCATTTCGAATAATGTAAGCCCGTGTGTCAGCCCTGCGCACGCGAATGTTAACCCTCCAACGGCTACGGGTACCTTATGTAACCCTCTAATGCCTACGTCTGATACTTTTGGTACCAGACTTAGGAAGAGCAATGATGGTAAACACTCGCGACCTAAATGTGTGTATTGTAAAATGTTTGGACACACTATCGACGACTGTCGGAAAATTAAGCTCAGTAGTAAATCGAATGTCAGAACACAGTTGCACTGTTACGGATGTGGTCAACCGGGAGTAGTACGTTCGAAATGCGATAAGTGTAATAATACACAAAATTCTAATAAATCGGATTTTCAAAGTGCATGTGTAAATGTCGGTGACGATGCACGACCATTAGTCCAGATCCATGTCGTAGGACGACAAGGGGTTGCTATTTTGGATACTGGGGCCACGCATTCTATCGCGGGACCCATGCTGCATCGAATCCTTGTAAACGCTGGCGTTCAATTTAAGCCCACTTTGCTTACAATTGGCCTCGCCGATGGCTCGCAACAAGTTCGCACTGTACACGAATGTAATATCATCGTGACAATTAAGGGCCGCGACGTGCCCACATGTTTTATAGTTCTCCCCGATGCCGAAACGCGTACCTTGTTAGGGAGAGATTTCATTACCAAGGCCAATATTCTGCTAAATTTGCCGCAGAGTAGTTGGAGCTTTTGTGAGGACGCGCATCGATGGTACCCTTTCATAACCCATTACGACTTACCTGCCTGCGACGAACCAGAGTTGATGAAGGTGGACGTATCGAAGGTCGTAATGAGGAAAGATGAAGGTACTAACCTGACTGGGGACCTGCCATCGAGAAATCCCAAGGAAGTTCGTGAGAACCAGCTCAAGGACCTCGAGGTACGTGAGATCATCGAGGATCTGGAATCCGCCCACGATCCCTTCAGGGGGAGGGTTTGGTCAGACCGGGGATTTGTTATGTCAGATGGCATATTATATCGTTACGCATCAGTTGATGGTGATGAAGATACCGCTTGTTTGGTAGTACCAGAACACGTGCGTGCACCCGCTAATGTCATCGCTGATATGCGTCAGATTGTTGAGAGCGACACGGCGGTGACCAGCCTTACATCTTACCTACAACGCCTTTCATCGGTGTTGCTTGATGCGAGGGACGCTCACGAAAAGGCTCAAGAAAGCCAGAAGCGTCATGCTGATGAAGGACGACGTCCAGCCCCTGACTATGCTTCAGGGGACCTTGTCTTATTAAAGACCCAGGGGAGCAATGATTCGAGACGCGGACAGACGCCGAAGTTCATACCCAGGCGAGATGGACCCTACCGTATAAGGAGTGTGTCAAGTCCGACTACCTACGTACTCGAGCAAGTAAGCAGTGGCGATGTTCTAGGTAGGTACCACGTATCCCAGTTGACCCCATACGTAGGCGACGTTCAACCACCAGTAAATGAGAAACGTAAGCGCGATAGACCTAGGAAATACAGAGTACTGACCTAGAGGCGAGGGCGCGTTCTCCAGGTCAGAGGGGGAGGTTGTAACGCGAACATATATTATAGGAAGACACCGGGCTTATATTACGCACCCGTTTAATGCATCCTTGGCGGTGCATACGTGACGCACCGCTATCTCCCGTCCTTTTCCCTCCGACACACAAACCGCCGCCAACGACAAGTTGCGACGGGACACTCGGGCTCGGACACGCGCGCGCGCCGACGCGATCCGTAAACATTGTACCTCGCTCGACGAAGCCCTATTGTTATCGTTTTAACATACTTCAGTAAATGGTTGTGTTTCCGAACCCTACACCGTTTTATTTTCTCGCCCTGAGAGTAGAAACCACCCTTACAATCTATACTATTATATAAAGCTGAAGAGTTTGTTTGTTTGTTTGTTTATTTGAACGGGCTAATCTCAGGAACTACTGGTTCGAATTGAAAAAATCTTTTAGTGTTAGATATCCCATTTACCGTGGAGCGCTATAGGCTATATAACATCACGCTATGACCAATAGGAGCTGAGCAGCAATGAAAAATTTTGCAAAAGCGGGGAAAATTGATTCCTTTTGAGAGCTTCCGTTGCGTACGCTGCGTTAACGGTTAAAGTTACATAACAATCATGTACGACGAAATTATTCCTCTTAAAAAGTTCTAAAAAAAAGTCCGCGATAGCATATGTCTATATATTTCGGTTGGCTCACTATAACCTTTTTATGGTTATCGAATTTGTTCTGAAACAATGCATTATTTGGAAAGGGGTTTTTATAAACATGGTATTAATCCTTATCCAAATAAATACTTTATTCATCACAAGTATTTAATTTTGAATAAAGTTGCCCTTTACGTCATTTGATTTGAATGAATATCTTAGGAAATATAACAGTTTTAAAATATCTCCGCAGCAAAATTAAAATAGTTGTTTGTATGTCAGTTTCTTACCTTTTCATGACTAAACGGGTAAACGAATCCTAATGAAATTAAGTAGAGGGATAGATTATATCCTAGGGAAGGACAAAGGGTATCTTTTGTCTCAAAAAAATATCTTGAAAGGGGTGAAATAGAGGTTAAAAGTTTGTATGGGCAATCCGTAATACTTCAACTTAGGGATCTGAAAATTCATATTTAGGCTTTTGGTAAAAAATTAGGAAATACATGTTTCAACGTCTTTATCGAATCATCCCTTAAAGGGCGAAGTGAGGAGTTAACTTATGAGGTATTCTTTAAATGTAATCTCAAGCTTCAGGCACAACACTTTTCAACACTTTTTTTTGTTGCGGGGAAAGCATTTTATTATTGCCGTCCGCTTCGAGGTGAAGCGGAATGAGAGTAAAACGGTTATGCTGTACTAGCCGGTCTTACGACCCAGCACCTCGCCCGGATGATGGCTATCCGGGCTGCGGCTGGGCCGGGTTCCTACTACTTATGTACACCCAACCGGACACTACCAGCTAAAACCCCGCGGTGGCCTTCTCCGACACTTACGGAGTGATCCCGGGGTATTATAAGGAGTGCTAGAAGTTTATGTTAGGAGTTGTGCCTGTCTAGCCATCTAGACAGTCACAACACCTGAGATTCAGGACGATCGCTATAGGCGTCTCAGAGCAGAAGATAACTCCTTGCATTGATACTTCTGCTCCCGAAAATAACCTCCACGGGGGCGGAGCCGCGAGCAACAGCTAGTAATTAAATAATATGGAAGCTCAACCACAAATTACAACAAATTGTGTCTTTTTATTAACAATAAACGTCAATATTAAACTCAGGAAAAATAACAATTCAAATTATTATCGTGTAAAAGCATTGCAAAAGTCAATTATGGATGATAAATAAGAATGTGGTGCAGAAAAATACACATACCTACCTACTTCATATAATAGTCGAAAAATACAAGTTACCAAAAATTTACACAATGTGTTTTTGAAAAGCTTTACAGCCTTGCGAGGGTAGTTTTATTTCAATGTGTGATATTCGTATAAATTTAAGAAACCATTACCATTACCATTACACCATGTTCTTGACTTAATTTGGAGAAAAAATAATAAAATACACATACTATAATGTTAAGCTATGCAACTAATAAATAAAGCTTTATTATATAGTTTTATCTGCATGCACACGTAGGTGTCCTTTCAAATTACTCATTACTCTAAATTTCTTACCACATATTTCACATACATACGGTTTTTCTCCTGTGTGCGTTCTTATATGTCGCTTCAAATGACTACTCTCAGAACATGTATAATTACAGTGTTGACATTTATAGGGTTTTTCTCCTGTGTGTATTCTAACATGTCTTTTTAAATTACCATTTTGCGAACATGTATAATTACAGTATTGACATTTAAATGGTTTTTCTCCGGTGTGTCTTCTAATATGTCTTTTTAAATGGCCACTTTTTGTGCATATAAAACTACAGTATTGACATTCAAAAGGCTTTTCGCCTGTGTGAGATCTAATGTGTCTTTTTAAGTCCATACTTTGTGAACATGTATAATTACAGTTTTCACATTTAAACGGCTTTTCGCCTGTATGAGTTCTAATGTGTATTTTTAAATAATTACTTTGAGCACATGTAAAAAGACAATGAGGACATTTAAAGGGTTTTTCTCCTGTGTGTGTTCTAATATGGTTCTTTAAATTGCTTTTTTGTGCAGATGTATAATTACAGTATTGGCATTTGAAGGGTTTTTCTCCTGTGTGAATTCTTATATGTGCTTTCAATATACAATTATCTGCAGATGTATAATCACAGTATTGACATTTAAAAGGCTTTTCTCCTGTGTGTGTTCTAATATGTCTTATTAAATTACCCCTTTGTTTAGATGTGTAATTACAGTGTTGACATTTCAAATATTCTTCCCCTGCATGAGATCTAACGTGTCTCTTTAAATCAACACTTAGAGAAGATGTATAATTACAGTATGTGCATTTAAAAGCTTTTTCTCCAGCGTGAGTGCTAATATGTTTCTTTAAAGTAATACTTTGTGCAAATGTATAATTACAATACTGGCATTTGAAAGGTTTTTCTCCTGTGTGTGTCCGACTATGCTTTTTTAAATTTATACTTTGTGTAAATGAAGAATTACAGTATGTGCATTTAAAAGGTTTTTCTCCTGTGTGTGTTCTGACATGTTTCTTTAACGTACCTGTTTCTGAAGATGTATAATTGCAATATTGACATTTAAAAGGCTTTTCTCCTGTGTGTTTCCTAGTATGCCTCTTTAAATTACCTCTTTGTTTAGTTGTGTAATTACAGTATTGACATTTAAATGGATTTTGACACGAAATATCTTTATTTAAATTGTCGCTTTCTTCAAATTCCCCGTCACATATCGATTCCTTTGTATTTATATATTTTTTATTTGGTTTAATAATCGCAGGTTTATGTCCATTTATATGTTTTATAAGAAGAGCTTTCGTATCACATGTTGTACCACAATCATCACATATAAAATAAATATTATCATTCTTTACTAATACTATATCCGATGGCATACTTTCATTAACAACACCGTTTCTTTCAGTTTCAGAAATGTTTTCCTTTTTCTCACTTCCAACACAATTAGCTTCATCTTGATTTAAGTGATATTTTTCATCCAAGCTGCTCTTTTTGTTTGGGGATGCACCTTGAGAATCGAGAAAAATATAAAACAATATATTTGGATAATAGGGTAGTTGATACGATTTTTTTTTATTATTTTAATCATAAAGTTACATTATCTAAAACCTATAAACGAAAGAATTTTATCAATCCCGATAAAAGTAATATTAGGTTTTTTACCACGAAATACTCAGTATCTGCCAGGAGTCTGGAATTGCGGGTGGTGCGGCGATAGGCTCTCCTCCTCACCTCATCATGGTTTATTGATAAGTCCGGCGAAATGCCAGTCGTACTGCATATATGATGCGCACTTCAACACAATAGGTGTCAATCCAGCATGATTGTGCCAAGTAGTAGTTAGTTTGGTATGCCCCTCGCTACTATAATATTCTAACTGGACAGCACTGAGTTCACCATCAGGTGCAGGGTGATCACTGCTCTGCCAAGATAAAAATAAAGGTGGTTCTTTGCAGTAAATAAATATTAACCTAGAAGGAAACAAATTAATATTTTGCATTTGCATCACAAAATTTGCTATTTACCTTCATCATCAGGCTCGTATTTGATCATCACCTCAAAAGTGTGTTCTTCAGTTTGATGTTCTGTTTTTATCATTTCATCATATTCCAGTATTTGATAGGTTTCTATTTTGGTAACTACAAATGAGTTTTGCAGACCATTTGCTGGCCTATCTAAAAGAGCTATAGAGCTATGATTTAGCTGTAAAGGAAATAAATACACTGTTAAATATATTGGTAGATGACTGCTATGATTTATTAAGACAGCCTCTATAACACAGTGGGCAAGTAGCCGTGAAATGAGGTTAGATCACACCCAGACAAATTAGTGATTTAAAAAATATTTAGTGAGTAAAAAAGTATAATTAACCGCAATAAAATTCGTAAAATTTGTTTAATTTCAATGTGTTATAATCGTAAACATAAGAAATCATTAAATTTTGTTATTGATAGATATTTGTTTCATGTCTGTGTGTTGTGAGACAGTAGTCCCTTGTTAATATACACAGAACAGGTTTGACCTAGAGTGGGGTCAGAAATTAAACATGTCTTGATTTCAATTAAACTGTTCTGCCAGTGTACTCTGTAACTCAATTCCGATCGATCGGTATTGGATTTGTGAGATTTCGTATTCTGAGTGCGACCCTACTGCTTATATTATTTTAATATTGCATAACAATTCATATGATAATCTTAATTCCAATTACTGCATATTAATGGTTGCACAATATTGAAATAATATGGCGATAAAGAGTACGAAATCTCTCAAATCCAATACAGATCGATCGGAATTGTGTTACAGAGTAGACCGACAGATATAAGCTTATCTAGTATATTATCAGTGTAAAAAAGACAAAATTATATATTAACCTCACTGCTACTTGCCAGAATTTGCTTCAGCACCTCCTCAGATTTCTCTGATTTTATAACAAGCTGCTGGCTGTTCTTTAGCTGACGATAACATATGTAGCATGCAAAGTATAGGTTTCCATCCTCTTTAACCTGTTGATTAAAACAAAAATAAATTCTATGAAAACATGTTTACATAGCACTGTTAAATACATAAGACAATTTTTTTAAATAGTATGTACACACACACTCATGCCTGATATCCCTGAAGGGCTAGGCAGAGGTGTAACTTAGTTACTGTAAGCTTACTACCATACCGTGTGATAGGGGGCGAGCCTATCTCTATCCAAATAAATAAAATATCACCTGACCCGGGGATCAAATTACAGACTGAGGATATTTAGGTTTTTTTTTTAAATCCCCTCGACTCTCCATTCAAAAAAATTTACACAGTCAAAGCTGCAAGTGCTAGTATGAGATATATTTAAAAAATTTGCATCAGTGTCATCTACTGGATAGCCTAAATAAATACCATAAGATTTGTATTTTTTTTTTTTTCAATAAAGTTGCACAGACTGGCAAATAAGAATGGGAACAGTGTTATTATCAATCAAATCTATCCGTTTCTTGTTGTATTATGTTGTAGTATGTTGTATTATCTACCTTCACCATTAGGCAATTTATGCCTTGCAAACTTTTTCATCAAATGTGATATTCCATACTATTATAGGAAATGAATGGTTCATTTCATTTCAGGGTCCAACAACATTAGGATCTACAATTAAGTTTTTTTTTTGTATATCTTTTTAGCTTTATTTCACTTTTAGACAAGTAATTTAGATAAATGTATCCTACGCATCAAATTCCATTTCTATAACTTGTAGATACTATGGCAGACCAAGATACAAGTGTAGCTTAGTTTGGGTGCCACTAGCAAATATTGTAAAATTAATGTACATGTTGTTAACTTGAATAAATACTTGAATTAACTTTACCATGACTAAACAAATAGCAGCGATAGCCTAGTTGGTTGCGGTAAGGACTGTCAAGACGAAAGTCGTATGTTCGAAACCCAAGTGGCATACACCTCTGACTTTTATAAAGTTATGTGTGTATTAAATGTTAATTATCGCTTGCTTTAACGGTGAAGGAAAACATCGTGAGGAAACCTGCATATCTGAGAATTTTTCGAAGGTATGAGAAGTCTGCCAACCCGCATTAGGCCAGCATGGTGAACTATGACCTAATCCCTCTCATTAGTAGAGGAGGCCCGTGCCCAGCAGTGGGACAATGTTTAATACATGGCTAGTATTATATTATTATTATAATGACCATGGGCGTATATAAGGGGGGGGTTCAGGGGGTCCGGACCCCCCCCTTAGCATTCGACATAATAAAAAATCGCGGAATATTGATAGCGGATAATATAGACGGTTGGCAGGCTATTCGATTTAAGTGTCAATTTTTGCGATATTGAGTTAAATGCATATTCGGAATAAGCAGATTTTTCTGCGACTTTTGAGCCTAGTTTAAATTTTTTCGTGTACTTTTTAGCGCTTAAATTAACTGATAAAACAAGCCTCATCGTTTTTATAGGGCACATTTATTTAAAAAATTACGAAGAAATCTTACAGTAGTCGCATATGATGTACCAAAAGTACCTGAGTTCTCATCTTGGTAATAAATAAGCAACATTAAAATAGTTATTTACCAAAATATAAAAATAAATTGACTTCACTTGACACTTGCATGTTTTGACAGTTGTTATTTAAACAATAAAACATAAATGGATGAAAATCTACGGCAGATTTTCATCCATCCAAAGTATTTTCACAGAAGGATTCAATAAATGTTGTCAGTATGGTTTGAGGTCAAATATAGCTATCCTTTTTCACGTACATAAATTTATATTTTCCTAGGAATGGCACTATGTTTATGTCACTTTATGTATACAATATCAAACAATTATATATTTGTTTAATCTCCATGTATCAAAAGGATACCGGTGTTCGGAAAAAAGTAATAAGTAGGGATTAAATACAAGCCAAAATTAATTTTATTTCCATAATATTAAAGTTAATAAGTAGAAGTTTTTTAATTCATAAAAAGTACACTGACTTTAATAAAAATCAAATTATGCGTCCCTATAAAATTTGAGGGTTGCCCTCATTTTTTCTGAGATCCCATTATCAGATTCTGACTTGGTGCCAATGGGATCACCTGGGAAGTATACCCATTTAAACAAAAAAAGAATTTCTCGAATCGGTCCAGGCGTCTTCGAGTAATCGGGGAACATACATAAAAAAAAGATTCCGACGAATTGTTAACCTTCTCCTTTTTTGAAGCCGGTTAAAAATAAAACCGCATTCAAAAAAACCCAGACACAACTAAATAGCAAAAAATAATTGGTTACATTTACATCAATTAATTACATACAATTTAAATCAATTATTTTTGGAGTCGTTGCCGGTGTTGTTTTCTTTACTTTTAGATTCATAAAAACCAAGTATGGATCTATTTTTTTTTTGTATGCCTGATTATTCTGGTTTTTTCGTGTTTTGGCTGGCACCGACTCCAAATAATTGATTTAAATTGTATGTAATTAATTGATGTAAATGTAACCTATAATTTTTTGCTTTTTATGGAAATAAAATTGATTTGGCCGAAAACCGGCATCCCTGTAATACCTAAGAGGTTAAACATTCATAAACAGAAACTAATATGAAATTTGAACATTGGTTTCATCGTTCCTTTTCGATTCATTCGTGTTCAAATCCTGCACAAATTATAATTTAATATTTATAATTTTCCATTTTTAATTTTCTGTACCAAGTTAAAGTTATCACAGAGTAAACGTGGAAGAAAACCATTTGCTCCTGATGCCATAATATTATAAATTATAAATAAATGGTCACCGGGCGAGTATAGAAGTGACGCGTCGACTATAACTTTCTCGCTCCCTAAGTCGACGAGGGCGTTATATAGCCGAGCGTGACGGCTCAGTCTCATTCAATACCCACAAAATAAAGTGTCGAGCTCGCCTACAGAAGTTTTCACTTCAAAAATAGCTCGCGCTTCCCCACTTCCTGTTATGCAGTTCCGTCCCTTTTCACCAAATCACTCCCATAAAATTATGATTATTTTATGTATCTTCTACTTTGTTACTTTCGTCATAATGAAATAAATGCTTTACGGAAATTACTTACAAATTTTATTTTAATGTACTTAAAGTAACTATTGATTGTTTGCAGCTGTTCCCATTCTATGTTTAAGTAATTTACAAATGACTATGATTTGAGCGTTTAGATTTTTAGCTTTTACCCGCGGACCCCCCCCATGTAAAAGCTATATATACGTCACTGATAATGACTAAAGAATATCCTTTTATTTATGTATGAGTGTTTAATTTAAATATTAAGTACTTATTGACAATTTTGACAAAAAACACAGGTCAAATTTATACCTTTATTACCAGAATTAAACGACCTCTGAATCTCATTCCAATACAAAACATACCTTATTTGTTATCTTTTCGTACACATCTTGAACTTCCGAGCCCGTTATTTGATGCATTCGGACGCTGTGATCTAAACATATTCGACATATTTGTATTTCAGATATTGTTAAGGTCAGTGAAAGATATATTATTCTTCTTTATATTTGTAATTGATGGAAATTAGCGAAAGTCCGTATCGTATTAGAATAGATATATTTGGATTACGCAGGGTTACAAGAACGGTTACAATATGTTAGCGATACAGAGACGAGTGACAGACGTCAGTATATTTTTCTTTTTTAACATTGCTATGGAGTTTACATACACAACACTGGCCCTTAAACCAATAGCAATAAATAGACTTATCATTTAAATCATCTTATACATATTTAAACTTAGTTTACATACCTGATACCAAAACAATATAAAATAATGCTATTACAATTCTACGGCATGTAAAACAAACTCATTACAAAACAACTCAACATTAAACCAAAATACTTTGTACTTACAAAAACTAAACTATAACATCAATTTATTTTTTATATAATAACTGATGTACAAATTTACCGTGTTTTTCTTTACACAAGGGCTTTGTTAGCAAATCTGCTAGCATTTCCTCAGTACATAAATACTTTATATCGACTATACCACTACCAACATTTTCTCTTATAAAATGGTGTCTTATGTCTATGTGTTTTGTTCTATTATGAAACATAGAATTGTGACATAACTTTTGAGCCGACTGGTTATCATTATAGATGACCACTTTTAAAGTTTTTCCAAGAATTTCTTTCAAGAATTTATTCAAGAATAAAGCCTCTTTACAAGTGTCTGACAGAGCCATGTATTCAGCTTCTGTGCTTGATAATGCTACTGTTCTTTGTTTCCTACTTTCCCATGAAACAATAGATTTACCAATCCTAAACACAAAACCAGTATATGAACGTCGATCTGACTCATTCCGGCCCCAATCGGAATCAGCAAAAGCTGTTATCTCGAAACCACCTTTCTGAAACTTTAAACAAAATTCTTTTGTACCTTTAAGGTAACGAAGGACTCTTTTAGCTGCTTTCCAGTGAACTTCTGTGTGACAATCATTAAATTGACTGAGATAACTCATAGCATGAGCAATATCAGGACGTGACCCTACAGCAATATACATGAGAGAGCCTATCAAGCCTCTATAATCACTGTCACTGAGAGAAGTCTCAGCATTTTTAGGTTTGGTCAAGTTCACGCCTATATCTAAAGGTGTAGCCGAAGGTTTACATTCTGCCATTTTATACCTATCTAAAACCTTATCAATGTAATCAGATTGATCAAGAGTGATCACATCTTTTTGTTTACAGATCCTCATACCTAAAACATATTTAGCTGGCCCTAAATCAGTAATCTCAAACTCTTTTCTGAGTTTATCTATAATTTTTGCCTTTTCTTTAGAATTAGGCATTGTAAACAACAAAATATCATCGACATATAACGCTATTATCACTAGTGAATTGTTATCTGATTTATAATAGACACAAGGTTCCGATAATGATTTGATAAACATTAATTTCTTGCACAGAACATTGTTTATCTTTTCATTCCAAGCTTTTGAAGCCTGCTTCAAACCATAAATCGCTTTGTGAAGTTTATAAACTTTATCTTCCTTACCTTTTATAGTAAAAGCTTCCGGTTGCTCCATATAAACTGTTTCTTTGAGATCTCCATTCAGAAACGCCGTCTTCACGTCGAGATGATCTACGTCCATATTGTATTCAGCAGCCACCGCTAGCAGCGCACGGATGCTAGAGTATCTTACAACCGGGGAGAAGGTCTCAGTGTAGTCAATACCTTGCTTCTGAGTGAAGCCTTTTGCTACTAGTCTGGCCTTATACTTCAGAGATTCCCCGTTGATTAACTTTTTCTTAAATACCCATTTACACTTTACAGGTTTCTGATCCGGAACTCGATCACATAGAGACCAGCATTTATTAGTAATAAAGGACATATATTCATCCTCCATTGCTTTTCGCCATTTTTCAGCTTCTGATCCGCTTAATGCTTCCTGCACATTCAGCGGTCCAGACTCGCTGACCAAATGAGTTGAGAACAATGATAAAAATTCACTGTCCTCAAAGTTCGAAGTGTCAGTAGAACTTTCTTCTTCTGTTGATCCATCTGGAACGTACGTTTTATCCGCAGCATCATTTGTATCAAAGCTATCCTCTCCGCTCTCAGAATCATCTGATACGATTGTATTTAACCGCTGTGCATTACGATTAATTCTGCTGCTTCTTCGACAAGCATTAATATTTATGTTATCAGCATTTTCTTCAGCAGATGATTCTGTGAGCACAGGAGAATGATAATCATTTTGAATCTCATCACAAACAAGTGGTGTGATTACATCATCTCGCTGCTTATCATCACGTGATTCAAACGTTTTATAAAATTTATTTTCTAAAAATGTGACATCTCTTGCTTTTATACAATTAGTCGGTTGATCAGGGTCTATTAATCTATAACCCTTCGTTTCCTGACAATAGCCTACAAATATGTAACACTTTGCCTTAGGATCTAGTTTGGTTCTGTTTTGTTTTTGAGCATAGGCAATACAACCAAACGTTCGTAAATGTGACAGAGTTACCTTGGTATTACTCCATTTTTCCTCTGGGGTATAACCTTTGACAGCAACAGTAGGCGACCGGTTTTTTAGATAAACCGCAGTGTTCACCGCTTCTGCCCAATATTTATTTTCTAGGTCTGCGTCTCTCAACATGCAACGGGCCTTCTCCATTATAGTTCGGTTCGCTCGTTCAGCGACTCCATTCTGCTGAGAAGAATGTGGTACCGTTGTCTCATGCCTAATGCCGCTTTCCTTCAAAAAATTCTGAAATATTAAATTGACATATTCGCCACCATTATCACTCCTAATTGCTTTCAAATTCTTACCAGTTTGGTTCTCCACAAGCGCCTTCCATTCTTTAAACTTCTCAAAAACCTGACTCTTTTGTTTTAAAAAATAAACAAAAGTTTTTCTGCTAAAATCATCTATGAATGTTAAAAAATACCTTGACCCACTCATAGAACTGCAGGGCATAGGACCACATAAATCAGTGTGCACTAATTCTAATATACATGTGGCTCTATTATATGACTTTTTCGGGAAAGGTAGTCGGGTTTGTTTCCCTTCAATGCATGCTATACACTGTTGATAAGTACTACTTTCATAAGAAATTCCTGAAGCCATACCCTTTTTCAACAACTCCATGCTTCTGTAATTCAGGTGTCCAAGGCGTCGATGCCACAACCCTTGTGAGGCAATATCTCCGTTTTGTGAAGCCGTCATCGCACAAACTTTTGTCTGTATATTATTTGCTGAGAAAGCACTGCGTTCACCAAATGACTTCTTCTTTAGAGATCGTGAAACACCTGTAGAAACATTTCCTAGCAAATTATAATTAATAGAAGTCATTGCATCTAATTTATAAACACCATTGCACAAAGTGGCAGTAGCTACTACAATATTATTATCTAAAACTCTACAGCCTTTGGAACAAAACACAACTTTATAACCCTTATTTACCATGGCACTAACAGACAGTAAATTGGCAGCTAAATTGGGTACAAAATAAACGTCACTTATTGTCTTTATTTGCTTGTTTTTCATTTGTACTAGAACTGATCCTTTTCCTGCTGTATAAAGTTTCTCACCATTGGCTATATTCACTTCAAGTCGTCTATCATGGGTAAAATCACACATAACACTCCTATCATGACACATATGTCCTGTGGCACCGCTATCTATATACCACGAGTTGCTGTTGATGCTGACGGAGAGTGCTGTCAGTAAAACCTTAGATGTCGCAACGTTTTCCTGTGCAGTTTTCTTCTTAGTGAATTTAGGACAGTTCTTGATGAAATGACCAACCTGCTTACATTTGAAACATCGAGGTTGCCTTTTTGCAATCAAAGCTGTAGCATTCTCTGTCTTGACATTTCTGCGAAGATTTTCTTGTAAAAGTTTTCCCTTCACGAATTCACTTGACAGCTTGACACCCGTGTTCTCTATAGCCATTATGAATGGATCGTAATCCGCTGTCAGACCGCTCAACATAATGACAGCGACAAAATCGTCTTCCAGTGGTGATCCAATCTCCGTTAACTGCTGTGTAATTTCTGTAATTTTGTTTACATAGCACTCCATACTCTCTGATTCACTTAACTTGCTTCCGAAAAGTGATCTCAACAAACCAAGTCTACGACATAATCCTTTGTCTTCGTATGCTTTTTGCAGATTGTCCCACGCTTCCTTTGCGGACGTCGCATTCCTAATATGTGGAATTGCTGCCGGACTTACTGTCAAAGCAATCTTGGCGAGAGCCTTTTGTTTCTTTCTAGAATCGCCCTTGTCTTCTTCGACGCATTCCCATAAGTCTTCATGAATGAGAATCATTTTTATCATGAACTTCCAGGATGTGTAATTTTCCATGCCTTTCAATTTATCAATCGCTGTAAGGCTTGATGAAAAATTCGAAGTCGACGACGCCATCTTTTCAATACGTTATTTAAAATTACACGTAAACTTTCAAATAATATATATTGAAAATATGCGCCACCCTCGTATTCGCGTATTCTGGGCCCATAACCTGATGGAAATTAGCGAAAGTCCGTATCGTATTAGAATAGATATATTTGGATTACGCAGGGTTACAAGAACGGTTACAATATGTTAGCGATACAGAGACGAGTGACAGACGTCAGTATATTTTTCTTTTTTAACATTGCTATGGAGTTTACATACACAACAGTAATATTTAGATTTTGGGCCAAGGAATAACTTCGGATAAACACAAACAAACATAAAGGTATACCCTTCCCCATTCTACCCTTGACATAACAAATCATTTTTTTTTTAATTTCTCCCTTGTAATGGGAAGGCAAAGGGTTCCAGCCCATACAGCCTCGTCAAATAACAAGTCAAAGCTGACGCCTGACGTTTGACAAGTATAGATAATCCAGGTATGGAGGCTAGAGTATCAAGAGCACAATCTCTCTGTATGAAAAGTGTCCGTCAAAAAGCGACTAAGCATGTGTATTTATTTCATATTTTTTCCTATGCGACTAGGCAGTATTGTCGAGAGACTATAGCCTAACCTTAGGACGAAAAACAAAAAAATATTTTGTATTTGTCAAATTGTTTAAACTTGATTCGGGAATGTATTGTGTTGAAAAAATCTTTATAAAATTTTGTTGTGAGAAGTTTGAAACAAAACGAAATACTTGATATTTATTATTGATTTTAATACATACTCACTTTGCCTAGTGTCGTGTAATAATGCCAAACACGAAGAAAAAATACAAAACCAATAAGACTGTTAAAGTGAGTGAATTTTTTAATTTAAGTTAATAAAAAGATTACTAAACAGTGTTAGAAATAATTGCATTTTTTGGTGTATACTGCGCCGAGAAATTTCTCCCTACTAATAGCAGTGTTTAAATTGGACAGTATTTTTGTAATGACTTTTAGATAATCATTGAAAAAGTAGCTATTATTAAAAGCGCTAAAATAATACTAAAAATATTATAATTAACTTGGAATTTTATTTAATTTTCCATAGTCTTGTTTTAATTATTTTTATGACACATTGTATACGATACATATGTTTAAAATTCATATGGAAAATATTATTTATTAGCGTGTTCCCTGTCCGTTGAACCATATATGGTTCAGGAAATGTGCGCTTGGAGAGCACTAATATGTGCCTGAACCATATGTGTGTCTGAGGACACATGCAAATTCTAAAGTCAATAATTCAGTTGAACCTGCTGGTATTATACTAAAGTAAAAAAAAACGCAGGGACGTATGAAAAAATATTGTATATTTTTATGAATTTACACATTTTCTGTAAACAGTTCCTAATTATGTTTGTTTATGAAACAGGACAAACCAATGTTTTTGTATTGCAAACATCCTGTAGCCACTCGTTCGATTTTTTTTGCAGCCATTTCCCACCTTATATCTTCTTTTCGCATGTCTTCGTAGCATCACCTGCATTGTTTTCTGATAATTTTATTGTTTTCTTTTACATAATAATTTTAAATTATAATGACAAAGAATGTACTTTAAATAAATATTTATATAAATCCGAAACAAATATAAAAACTTCCATGAACCACATGTGGTGAGTGAACATGCAGACGCAAAAAGGTCTCTCTACGCTCATAAACCATATGTGCAGGGAAGTAATGTCTACATCCGGTGTTTTTTCTTTATCTATATTATTACACCGGGCAATCCTATGACGGTAAAAAACAATATTTTGCAAAAAGCCTATTGAACTACCGGGTCAATTTTGCATTTTTGTTTAGGACAGGGAAAGTGTTAGTAGTTAGACAGATTTGCATAGAATTGAATTAGCTCCCTGCTTCCACACTTTATTCCACTCACCATTAGTCTGTAGTTTAAAAATTAAATAAAAAAAATTGGTCCTTTTATTCAGGCATGCCGAATATGTTTGGCAATGGACAGAAAAATGTATAACATGAAGAAACACAACTTGTCAGCTTATTATGAAGATATAACTGGAATCAATGTGAGTTATTTTTTTTGTCCTGGCACAGCAAAGTGACCACACTGCACCGAATGGTATGAGCAGTACCGTCTAGATAAAGCATCAAGTAGTGAGAGACAATCCATCCCCCGCTACTCAACACAATCATGGCAGCCTGCTTCTTTACACTACGAGGTGAAGAAGCGGTCGAGGGTCTAGTGTCAGAGTACTCAGAAGGCCACAAAACATCGTCGTCGTTTTTTCGTTTTCGTAAAGTGTCCTGGATAGTTTTTAAGCAGCGTCTTGGGTTTTTATAGCAACCTGATTAGGTCCTGTATTTTAAAATTCGCGCGCCATTATTGCAATCAGTAATACTCCTTCCGCTACTAACGGTCGCGTGTGTTGCGCTGGTTTAACACAGAGACGCCTGTTTTTCAACTGAATTATCCTGGTTTGTCCCACTTCAAATCATAGTTTATGAAATAATCTATTTAGATTTAAAAAAAAAACTTAAACGGTAGGTCACACGATTTTTTTATTCTTCTTCTTCTTGTTTCAATGGACTATGCGGAGGAACGATTCCACAATTTTGCCAATGTCACGTAAATGGATGGGGTTATTGTCAAATGACAGTTGATATGTCCCGTGACGTCACGGTTCTCAGAATGTCCATTATTGTGCCGTTGTGCGAGGGAGATGGTGATATGTTCCCACTACGCAACCATTTTTGCTCTTACCAATATTTAATATAAATATTGTATTTTTTTTATGTTAAAAGGCGGCAAACGGGCAGGAGGCTCACCTGATGGAAAGTGATCACCGCCGCCCATGAACATCTGCAACACCAGAGGGCTTGCAAATGCGTTGCCGGCCTTTCAGGAAAGAATATGCTCTCTTCTTGAAGGTTCCCAAGTCGTAACGGTTCGGAAAGACCCCCGGCGATAAGTGGTTCCACAGAGTGGTTGTGCGAGGCAGAAAATGCCTTAAAAATCGCGCTGTTGTGGAACGTTGGACATCGAGGTGGTGTGGATGGAATTTCTGGTTTGTGCGCGATGTCCGATGGTGAAATTTAGCCGCGGGGATCAATCCAAACAACTCCTCTGAACATTCCCCATGATAAATGCGGTAGAAGATGCAACACCTCTACGCAGAGCCAATGGATCAAGCCGATCGGAAAGAGTTTGATCGTCGGTAACCCGAGCCGCCCTACGTTGAATGCGGTCAAATGGAAGTAGCTGGAAAAAGTTGTGTTGAAGTTGTGACCCCAATTTTCAAAGAACTTTGATTGTTTTCGCAAATGGCTTTCTTTTGCGTCTTATATTCGGTTGCATATCGAATAATGTTCAATATAAAACAGGAAACGACCCTATTATCAATTTGCCAACTTCATAGATCAAGCTTTGATTAGTTCCTCCTTTTTGCATCACTCTGTATAGTTTAGGGTTGCCAACCCCGAAATTCAAATACCAGGATTTTTATTTTTAGAAGTTAGAAAAACCAGGACAATTCAATTTAAAAACTGGACACATCTTTTGCGAGCCGTGACGCACCCCCCCACCCCAGGATTGTAAAAGTGGTGTGCTAATTTTAAAATACAGGACCTTATCAGGGTGCTTTAAAAACCCAGGAAGTTGCCTAAAAACCTAGGACGCTGTTTAAAAACCCAGGACGCTGGCAAAAATCTATCCAGGACGTCCTGGGACACTCTAAAATCCAGGACATGTGGGAAAACAGGACGGTTGGCAACTCTATATTATTTGTC
The DNA here is from genome assembly GCA_905220505.1 of Laothoe populi. Classification (NCBI taxonomy): domain Eukaryota; kingdom Metazoa; phylum Arthropoda; class Insecta; order Lepidoptera; family Sphingidae; genus Laothoe; species Laothoe populi. The sequence continues at coordinate 6,567,004 of HG992174.1, read as the reverse complement.
TACAGGTAACTGAACAAAAAGACCTCCCACAGAAATTGTGTTGGGAATGTACACACAGGTTGGTGTCTTGCAACCGGTTCAGAAACAAAGCGTTACGAAGCCACTCGCTCATGACTGAGTTATTACAAGCAGCGGAATTTGTAAGTTGTATTTTGATAAATAGACTATGGCAACAACGAAACTCGCAATGTGTATTTCAATATAATAAATACACCCAACAGTCACACACATAGTTCGGACACCACACTAGGTCAAATTGTGGGTATCAACAACTACGAGGGACTGCGGTCCCACAACACCCAGACCCGAAACAAATCTGTCTGTCACACAAACATTTGTCTCGGTGCGGGAATAGAAACCACGGCCTACAACCCCCAAAAATATTATATTTGTGGCGGCACACAAGCGCCTCACACCGACGGACAAATGTTTGTGTGACAAACAGATATGTGTGTCCGGTGTCTGGGTGTTGAGAGCGTGCGTCTCTCGTAGAGATCGGAGCTATGTGTGTGACTTTTGGGTGTTACTTATTTAATTAACAAAATATATTCTCTTTATTTCAGATTACATCTAAAAGTATAACGACCATAGACCGCGAAATCAACTCACTAACAACAAATCTAACGTCAAAGATATTCGAGACCGATTCAGACATTATTGTACAACACTCGACCATAGACATAGAGTTGACGCGCATAGACATACCAGAGATAAAAGACGAGAATGATTTGAAAAAAGAATCCGAAGACTACTCGTCTAGTGATGAGATGTTATCGAAAAGAATCGATGATTTATCTAACGAGACACAGAATAATATTGATGTTTACTCCTCTAGTGAGGAAATTTTATCGAAAAATGCCAAAACAGTTAAAGTCGATAGACGCCGACGACCTGCTAAAGATGTGTTAAATCAAGATATTTTTACGATCACAGATTTAAGTTATGATGAACAGTTGTATGAAATAAGCAAAAGAATGGATTCAGCAAATTATAAGAACTCTGAATATAAATGCAATGAGTGTTATAAGGGGTTTCTGGATGCTGAAGCATTTAAAGGGCATATGGCTAGACATTCTGATGTAAGTACGACCAAATAGGAAATTTCTTCCTTTGCGTGGATAAAAAAAAGCCAAACAAAAATTTAAATTTTTGATGTTCTTAAACAAAAAAAATACATCTGTTCGTCCTACTTGAGACAGACCCGAGACTACACTGTTCTAAACTTTAATAAGCTGTCACTAGAGCAATAGGGAAATTGACATATTGTAAAAATATTTTAATCAATAAATTCCGAAAAGTAAATCTACCGAAGGAATTTTATAAATAAGCTCTAAAATAAGTAAATTAAACAATCAAATTTGGTGCAAGGAGAAGTTAAGTGACAGAAAAGGATGCACGATATTCATGACGTCACTTCCCAGAATAGCCATTACAGTTCAGTCGTGCGAGGGAGATAGTTCGATGTTCCCACTACATACTCACTTTTTTCCACTATTTAAATAATTGCGAACTCATTTTTGATGTCATTTTGGTTCTAAATACATATAAAGTCACGCCTGTATTCCCCGAAGGGGTAGGCAGAGGTGTAACCAGTATACCAACTTTTCGCCGATTACCGTCCCATAATGTGATAGGGGGCGAGCTTATCGCAATACCGGGCACAATTCCAGACTCCGGGCTGATATTAAGTATTTCTCAATAGAAAAACTCAATATCACTTTACCTCTGGAATCGAACCCGAGACCTTATCACAGCACGCATACGCCACCGAGGCAGTCATATCTATTTCAGTAAATAATTTTCTATTTTTTTTTAGAGGAGCGGTTCATATAAATGTGAGATTTGTAAAATTCGTTTTAAGAAACAACACGCTCTTAGAAACCACACCACCTCACACATGCAGAAGTTTAATTGTAAACAGTGTCCGTATGTCACTACCAGGCGGTAAGTGTTGGAAGTCTTTTTTTAATATAAAATGTTTCTTCATTCAAAAATAGCCTAGTTGCAAGCCTCCACGTAACTTTATAAACATCTTAGGTGCATACCATTTGGGCTGGATTCAAATCTACTTTCCTTTCAAGTTTCAACAGCCCGTACTTCAACTAGGCGATCGCTGTTTTTTTTATGCAGTGCCGTCCAATTAGAGTATCGAGTAGCGGGAGACATTCTATCCCCCGCTACTCAACACCGTCATGCCGGCCTGCTTCTTCACACTACGCCATGGGCAAGGAGGTGAAGAAGCGGTCGAGGGTCTAGTGTCAGAGTACTCAGAACATCGTACCCCAACTCTAGACCCCCGACAAAAACTGGATGTACACTGGCTGATCACGGAACGCGACACACTTGCGTGTGCCACTGTGGCGGGTTTGCCTGTGTACGGTGTTCGCTATTCGGGCGGATATGAATATCCTACCACCAGCATATCACAACCTTAGATAGAACGGAAAGAACGGTAGGCAGCGGCTTTGCTGTGCCCTGGTATTGCAGAAGTCTATGGGCGGCGGTGACTACTTACCATCAGGTGGCCCGTCTGCTCGTCTGCCTATCGAGGCACTAAAAAAAAAAGATTTATTTCAGACACGCGGCAAAATTACACGAAGAATACCATAACGGCACCAGCTATCAGTGTCCACACTGTAAGGAGAATTTCGTGTAAGTTAATATTTTTGAATTGAATAATTTTGGATTGTATACTTTTTCTTTCAAAAATAATATAAGTTATTATTTTTGAAAGAAAAAGTATACAATCCATGGAGGCATCTTAAGCTATTACACCTTTCTATATTTTGCTATCCCATAGGAAGCGTGAATTTTTCCAGAATAAAAAGTGGCCTATATGCTATTCCAGACTATAATCTATCTCTGTGCCACATTTCAACCAGATCCGTCCCAGCCGTTGTAGCGTGATTGAGTAACAAACATCCATCCAAACATTCGCATTTATAATATTAGTAGGAATCTTCATATTAAAAGTCTTGGTGGCGCAACGGGCGAGGCAAACGAGAGGCCGTGGGTTCGATTCTCGCACCGAGACAAATGTTTTTGACAGACAGATGTTTTGGGTCTGGGTGTAGTCCCTCGTAGTAGATACCCATGATACAGGGTGTTGGGTCGGAACCATGTGTGTGACAGGACCCAAGACCAATTGCCAAAGTGTCTTTAACAGCATGTGGGGCACACGGTTGACATTTTATTGCTAATAATAAACTACAAAAACATAAGTGAAAACAAAAGAAAAAAAGAAACATAATCATCATGGACAACAATTTTCATTTTAAGTGATAATAAAACATGAAATTTTAATAATGTAAATTTTGTGTGTGTATTTGTGTGTGTGTGGGTGTTTGTAAGTGTGTGTGGGTGTTTGTAATTGAGTGTGTGTGGGGGGGAGGGTATGTGTGTACACGAAGGTAAAATCCTTACGTTATGTCGTCGCAATTATTTGTTCGGTTTATTATCTGAGTAATTGTCATTTGAAATGTTTATGAAATTACTCATTTCACGACCCCTGAACCCAATGATAAATGCTAACGAATGTTTTTGCAGTGCCTAAGCATATATAATACTTAAATAATCGGTTGACACTTTATCAACGGTTTTAAAAGTAACAATGTAATTTTAAGCGAGTACTACAAAAATGCCATAACAAATTCCAACTTTCGTTTTCTAACCTTTACCAATAATTTTCTAATCACCGACTTTATACATGGTGCTTTAATTAGTACCCCCTTACAAATGCCCCGCCAAGACAGTCTTTACGTAGTGTTCTTATTTATACCATCTTTTTGCAACACCCTGTATTAGTCATAAGTTTTATTTCCCAGCAAGATTTCTACATATATGAGTCATATAAGGATCAAACACCCATCAGACTTTGTATGCGAGTTGTGTGGGTACTCCTTTGTCAGTGCCAAAGGCCTGGGGCTCCATAAAAAGCTGAAACATCGTTTCGAAGAACATACTGTAAGTATAAATTTCAATAAATTCTGTAAATTTTGGGTTTAAAAAATGAAGAGAGAGTAGGACTCGCGTCTGGAAGGTTCCGTACTTATATACTGTATAAATTGTGTGATTTAACCGACTACTCAAAAAATAAGTCACAATTCGACCGGTGTTTTTTTGCATATTTTGTAAACTTAAGCTTGATACAAGAAATGCGTTGTTAAAATTATGAAACGACTTATTATTTCACAACATTTTTTTGAATATTCCTAGTTATTTGATGTCAATCACCAACGCATGTAATAAAGACACAAAAGTAGTTCTTATATTGATCAATATAAATCAATCGTGTTATGTATATAAAAATACCGGAATACATCGCTACTTGATACGCTAACTGGACGGCACTGCGCGTACCATCATGAGCAGTGTCTTTGCCAGGATAAAAAAATATTTTGAATATAGATATCACTTCACACTATACTTAAGGGAGATTCATCGACTTTGTCGGGGGTCTATGGTTGGGGTACGATGTTCTGAGTACTCTGGCACTAGACCCTCGACCGCTTCTTCACCTTCTTGCCCATGGCGTAGTGTGAAGAAGCAGGCTGTCATGCTTGCCAAACTCCTCTCGTCAGCGTTTCTCTGGCGGGAGGAGGCGTCCAGCCGCCGTCAGGAGAGACCGGCCCCGAGGGAGATTGTGGCCTGGTTTCGCAGAACCGCCGTGGAGGAGTGGCATACCAGGCTGGAGAGCCCAACTGCGGGCTTGAGGACTGTCGCAGCAGTGCGTCCTGTCCTAAAGAGATGGCTAGACAGGCGCCACGGGGCGTCGACGTTCCGACTGACACAGGTATTAACGAATCATGGGTGTTTGGGTTCGTTCCTGTGTCGGATCGGAAAGGAGGTGTCTGCCGTGTGCCACCACTGTGGAAACTGCCGCGAGGACACGGCCCAACATACGTTGGAGGAGTGCCCAGCCTGGGACGAAGGGCGCAGCGCTCTCAGAGCAGTCGTCGGAGGAGACCTCTCGCTTCCGGCCGTGGTGTCGTCCATGGTCGCCAGCCGGAGGTCCTGGCGTGCGGTAGCCCACTTCTGCGAGAACGTCATCTCGCAGAAGGAGAGTGCTGAGAGGGATCGGGAACGATATGATCCCTCCCGCCGCCAGAGAAGACGTAGGAGGCGCCGGGTGGACGACTGACTGACGTCTCCCGCCCTGTGGAATGGGGGCGTTTGAATTCCACCACGGTAACCCCTGCCTGTCGTACGAGGCGACTAATTTGGGCCATCGGGGGTCGCGGGCGCGCAGCGGATGGCTGTCAGCCCGTATCGATGCACACCCAAATTCGGGGCATCGTGCGACCCTGAGATGGACGGCAGCGCGGGTGGTATGGCCTCGTTTGCTGTAGTTGATCGGTGCGCGGGGGCTCCTTAGCCCTCCATGGAGATGGGCTGCTACGCAGCACCGCGCAGGGGCGGTTCAAGCTGCAATTCTAGCACTCCTTAGAATACCTCGGGATCGCTCCGCAAGCGCCGAAGAAGGCCACCGCGGGGTTTTAGCTGGTAGTGTCGGGTGGGGTGTACATAGGGGGTAGGGACTCGGCCCAACGGCAGCACGGATAGCCATCATCCGTGCGAGGGGGATGCTGGGTCGTAAGACCGGCTAGTCCAGCATATCCGTTTTATTCTTAATCTGCTTCCCTCCGGAGCGGGCGGCAGTATAATACGCTTTCCCCGCGACAACAAAAAAAAAAAGGCTGTCATGCTTGTTTTGAGTAGCGGGGGATAGATTGTGTCTCGCTACTCGATACACTAATTGGACGGCACTGCGCTTACCATCAGGTGCAGTGTGGTCATTTTCAAAAGAAAGACTAACACCATGGTGTTAATTTTTTGTCTCTCTCTCTCTCTTAAAAATTCAATCTCATACTTTTTTCGTAACGTGCCAAAAGATATGTAACTTCAAAAATATAGTTTCAGTAATAGAAGCAAAGATCAGATCTTTGCTTACATCTGGGATACAGATGTCAGCTCATATTTCAGATACCAAAAGACGGACCCAGTTGCGATCAATGCGCTGTAAATTTTATATCCAAAGAGGCTTTAGAGAATCATTTGACCTTATCATCAAAACATAATGATAATATGTAAGTATTTTGTTATATTTTGATTCATTTTTTTCATTAGTTTTGTAGAAAGCTTACGGTCTAATACAATCAGGTAGTTATAATATGGTAGTTGACAGTAAGTGAAAACCTGATAGAATTTTGTTTTATATAATAGACTAGCTGTTGCTCGCGGCTCCGTCCGCGTGGAGGTCATGTTCGGGAGAAAAAGTATACAATACAAAATACAAATATTCATGCGTTTAACTTAAAAATGACGGATTTTCATACAAACTTTCTACCCCTATTTTACCCCCTTAGGGGCGGAATTTCCAAAAATCCTAAAACATATATTTTTTAACTATAATGCCAAATACTAATTTTCATGAATTTAACTTCAAAAATGACGTATTTTCATACAAACTTTCATCCCCTATTTTACCCCCTTAGGGGTGGTATTTCCAAAAACCCTTCCTTAGTGGATGCCTTACTGTCAAAATTTCAAGTCTCTAACCCCAGCCGTTTAGGCTGTGCGTTGATCGATCAGTCAGTCAGTCAGTGAGTCAGTTTCTTCTTTTATATATACAGATTTTAGTCTAAAAATTTCGAAAAGTAAACCAATTTATTAATTTATATGTGATTATTTAATATTTTCAAGAAACAAATATGTATAATTAATCACGTGAAACACAATTCAGTCATGCATGACGTCACCGTTACAACATCTAAAACGCTAAGCCAAACGTCTATAAGTTTTGCGGATGGAGACGTCACACGAGAGGCCATGACAGTTGGTAGCGTTTCGGTGGGAAAAATAAAGTTGCTTTATTAAAATGCAAATTAAATCTTTAAAACTTATGTTTTATGTTTATCAATGATAATATTTTAATAATATAGACAATGAAGAATAAAATAAAACTGCCTCGGTGCTCCGTTGTAATTGCGCATGCGTTACGACTGCTGTGCTGAGGTCTTCGGTTCGATCCTCGGGAAAGGTTATATTGGGTTTTTCTATCTAGAAATTTTCAGTATTAGCCCGGAGTCTGGAAACTTTGCCCGGTATGGCGATAGGCGTAACTATAACATTATAGGACCGAAATTCGGCGAAAAGCGGGTGTACTGGTTACACATCTGCCTACCCCTTCGGGGATTACAGGCGTGAGTGTATGTGTATGTATTATTTTTAGTACGAATCCACGTAAAAGAGTTCATAAAACACACGAAAGCAGAAAAGACAAATTAGACTTGGATAAAAAGAAAAAGCGCGGGAACTGCTCGCCCAAGGGACCGATACCTTGTGAACAGGTAATTAAATATTCCTATCGATCTATATCTTCTGACAGATTCTCTGTAGTAGGATTTTAGTACAAAACACAGGCCCTTGTGTTTTATTAAAGAACAACGCAGCGGTACACAAAAAAACTATTTATTATTTATTTACCCACAATACCCAACATCTGTGATAGCTTCAGTGGTGGAATGGGTTGGTTCGCTGTGGGGATGAGCGATATTGATAAAATATTGATAATATCAACTAGTAAATATCGATATAAAGTTTTCGATATTTCACAAACATCGCTCATCCCTAGTTCGCCGGGGAGGACCCGGACTAGCGACTCGGTCCGAATTCGCACAGGTGCGGTTCTGTGAAAAAGCTAAACAGCAGGCCGGCATGATTGTGTTGAGTAGCGGGGGATAGACTGTCTCTCGCTACTTGATACTCTATCTGGACGGCACTGCGCTTACCATCAGGTGCAGTGTGGTCACTTTGCCGCTCCAGAAAAAAAAAAAAAATGGTGCAAATTAGATTAAAAAAACTGCGACTTGATTAAAAGGAAAAAATATTTAGCACGTTCTTTTGCTGTGTTAGTCTCTCTCTTCCTTTCCAATATATATTCCTAAACAGTTTGACTGCTTAACCTATAATAGTGTATTCTAACTATACCCACAGTGTGACCAACAACTACCGGACTCACTGGCGTACTACAGACACTTCAGACGATCACACCCGGACAAGAATCGAACCAACTACCCGTCCATGAAGAGCAAAAGCATGTGCGAAGTTTGCGGTAAAATGTTTCAGGTATGTCATTAGTGTATCTTGTTTATATTAAACTTGATGTAGAAAGGAAGGGGAAATATAGATTACAAGAATTTGCTCGCGGCTTCGCCCGCTTAAATTTATAGAGTTAAAGTATTCATATATGATATGCAACATCTGACACTTTGGTAATAAGCAACATAAATATTACAGCCTGAAAAAATAACACTAGAAGTAATACAGTTTTTTTATTGAAGGCGTTTATTCTGTTCAATTTGTGGCAGAGCGAAGATAATAGACTTATTATAACTAAAATAATAAAAACTTAACATTGTCATTTCAAATTTAAAACCATTAAAGAACTGCGTCAATAATACCGTTATTATCGTTCGATTCTCCTCGATTCTACTCGATTTCAATCGATTCTATTTGATTCCATACGATTCCATTCGATACCGTCAATTCCATTCCAAAACAAAATTAAACCTCCGTGAAAATGGGTTGATACCATCATTCTGTATTATGCTATCTCATAGGAACCGTGCATTTTCCGGGGCAAAAAGTAGCCGATATCACCATGCAAAAAATTCGATCCCTTGCTCTGTGTAAAACAAAAACGAAACTATCCCACGGGAACCGTACATTTTCCGAGATAAAAAGTAGCCTATGTGCTATTCTAGACTGTAATCTATCTCTGTGCCAAATTTCAACCAGATCCGTGCAGCCGTTGTAGCGTGATTGAGTAACAAACATCCATCCATCTAAAAAAAAATAATAAACGTGTAACAATATTATCCTTGTTAAACCAAATAGTTTCTAATCAGAAAAGCTTAGTTTTTCAACCACCATAAATATGGGGATAAATGGTTACTGGGATGAATCATTCTCGACCACTATACAATAGGCTAGTTGACTGTTTTGGAAACCGGTTTTATTTTTCTTCGTGGTCTATATTATTAAAATATTACCTTAAATAAACATAAAACATAAATTTTCAAGATTTTATTTGCATTTTTATAGACCAATTTTATTTTTCCCACCAAATCGCTACCAACTGTCATGGCCTCTGGTGTGACGTCACCGTCCGCAAAACTAATAGACGTTTGGCTCAGCGTTTAACTGATGTTTCATATGGTGACGACATACATGACCGATTTGTGTTTCATGTCACATGACGAAATGCTTTATTTTTACATATTTGTTTCTTGAAAATATTAAATAATTACATATAAATTGGTTTTATTTTCGTTTTTTTTTTACTAAAATCTATTAATAAAACATAATTCTATCAGGTTTTCACTTACTGTCAACTACCCTATTACTGGATGTTGGCCATCAACTCCGAATATATTACTTTATCCTTTGCAAGGAACAACTCTGCAGCACTTGTGACTCCAGTCCACTCCCGAATATTCCTGAGCCATGACTTTTTTCTTCCAACACCTCGTTCCCCAGTTTTGCCCATCATAATAATTTGCAGTACGTATCATCAGGGTTTCACTTACTGTTAACAACCCTATTACCAGATGAAAATAGCAAACTACCGCGTCAGTAGACTAAAATTGCCGTGTTTGAAGTATATAATTTCCTTAGTTTTTTTTTACTAGAAACAAACTATTCGTCCAAAAGTTCCACTTCTTGGTCATAAATAGACGGAGTTATCTTTTTAAACGTGTCTATACCTCTTTCCAATACCTACCATAAGCTGCCGACAGATCTATCTGAATTCGTGTTACGTTTTTTTATGATTTTTGGATTCGAATTCGATTATAATTTACACGGTATTTAATATTAAACAATACCGCAGAAAATGACACGGTAATAGATCATTACCGTAGACCGTGTTTTGGTTAAAAATACCGTGCATTTACGGTAATAACCGTGTATCTGGTAACACCGCCAATTACCCACTATTCACAATATATCTCACGCATTGATATATATAAGGGGATATCACACAAGATCACGTGACCTGAAGCCAATTTTTTCCCTAAAATGGCGTCGACTCCGAGCAAATTGTGATGCATATTTGTTTCGATCTTATTGTGTTTTGTACCACAACAAAAATTACTTAAACACGTACAATTCACTTGAAATCGTAAAACAAATCTCGCACGATACATCAATGATAGTCAAACTACTTAGCAAAGTGTTTTCATAAAATGGCGTCATGTCGAAAAATGAGCATCAAGGCGGCGCTTGATGACATATCAAAAATTGCAGCCGAAAATTTTAAACAATTGCGTATACTGTACTCTTGTTGACTTAAGTAAATTGCAACGAGTTGGAATGAGAGAGCAAGTTCATATTTGCAACATATTTGTTTAACTAGAAATTATATAGGCAAATAAGTGCTTATCCCCTTCTACATATCAATGATCTCACGTTGTCTCCAGAGCGCCGCCCTTCTACACGACCACAGCTCCACCCACACTGACTCGAAGCAGTTCAGATGTGCGGTGTGCGACAAACAGTTCCAGCGTCAGTACAGACTGATAGCGCACAGACGCGTCCACCTGACGCACCGAGTGACGCACGCGTGTCGCCTCTGTGACAAGAGCTTCACCACCGCCAGCAACATGCAGCGGCATATGTTCGTGAGTATTATGATGATGGTACGATGACAGTACTCTGACACTGGACCCTCGACCGCTTCTTCACCTTGCCCATGGCGTAGTGAAGAAGCAAGCCGTTGCCAGGCAAGAAGAAGTAGTGAGTACTATAATGATGATTATTGCTGGCGACCACCGTACACAGGGTGTAAAACCCGCCATAGTGGCACACGCAAGTGTGTCGCGTTCCGGGATCAGCCAGTGTACATCCGGTTTTTCTCGGGGGTCTATAGTTGGGGTACGATGTTCTGAGTACTCTGACACTAGACCCTCGACCACGTCTTCACCTTCTTGCCCATGGCGTAGAGTGAAGAAGCAGGTATGATTTTGTTGAGTAGCGAGGTATAGATTGTCTCTCCCTACTCGATAATTTAATTGGATGGCACTGCGTTTACCATCAAGTGCAGTGTGGTCACTTTGCCGTGCCAGTATAGAAGGTGAAGAAGCGGTCGAGGGTCCAGTGTCAGAGTACTCAGTAGGCTGCAACACGGCCAACCCTCGTACCCTAACTCTAGACCCTCGACAAAAATGAACGCTGTGTATAAAGCACACAGTACTTCCAAAGTTTTAATTATCCACTTCTGACGATCACCATGACTTATTTATTTGCGTACAATAATGATAGTAAATAGACATGTTGATCTTTGATTCGGTTGATTAGAAACAGTGAGAGTACTGGAAAAAAGTAAATAAATAATAATAATAAAATAAATTTGTTAGTGGTAGAGCCACGCTGTAGATATATTTGTCTACAGCATGAATGGGCCGGCTCGACCGGGGTAGTACCACTGTCTCACAGAAAACCAACGTAAAGTGACAGTTCACTGTCGCGTTTCGTATGGTAAGTGAGATATCCGGAGGCCCAGATTCCCCCTTCCCTTCCCTAATCCCTATTCCTGTCCTTTAAGGCCGACACATACATGATACTTTCGGTATTGTGTATGTTCATGGGCGGTGGAGATCACTAACATCAGGTGACCCACTGGCGCGTTTGTCGGACTATACTATAAAAAAAAAACCTTCCAGAGCCACACCGGCCTTAAGCCGTTCAAATGCGAGATGTGCGGCAAAGGGTTCAAGCACGCGAGTGAGAAGAGAGTCCACATCACGTATGTGCATCTGAAGAAACCCTGGCCTAAACGAACTAGAGGCAACAAGACAACGGATAGTACAGAGGTAAGAGTTGAGAATGGTTTTTATCCTGGCACGGCAAAGACCACACTGCACTTGATGGTCTGCACTGCCGTCCAGTTAGACCAAGTAGCGAGACAATCTATCCCTCGCTACTCAACACAATCATGCCGGCCTGCTTCACTACGCCATGAGTGAGATGAAGAAGCGGTCGAGGGTCTTGTGTACTCAGAACATCGTACCCCAACTCTAGACCCCTGACAAAAACCAGATATACATTGGCTGACCCTGGAACATGATACACTTGCGTGTGCAAGATCATGCCAGCTAAGTCTTCACACTAAAGGAGCCAGGATCATAGGAAGGAACATGATTGCTGGCGAACTGACCCATAGCTTGATGGTTAAATAAACGGCAATAAATCTATTACACCTTTCTATATTTTGCTATCCCATAGGATGCGTGCATTTTTCCGGGATAAATAGTGGCCTATGTAATTTTCTGATCCCTAAACTGCTACTATGCAAAAAATCATGTCGATCCCTTGCTCAGTGAAAAACTAAACTATTCCACGGGAACTGTAAGTTTCCAGGATAAAAAGTACACTTTGTGCTATTCCAGACTATAATCGATTTCTGTGTCAAAGTTCAACCAGATCCGTCCAGCCGTTGTAGCGTGATTGAGTAACAAACATCCATCTAAACATACATTAGCATTTATAATATAAGTAGGATTAGTAGGGTAATCCGAACCTGTAAAAAACGCCTCCAGTGCCTTATTTGAGTAAATATATTTGACTAGCTGTTGCTCGTGCCTCCGCCCGCGTCGAGGTCATGTTTGGGAGAAATACAAACTAGGAGGGTTACTTAGGGTGGTATTTCCAAAAACCCTTCCTTATGTGATGTCAGTCAGTCAGTCTGTAATTTTCGAATATTGGAAAGAAAAGGTTAAGATTGTGCGTATCGTTTAATGCGAACTGTATACATATAAAATTACATGGCTTTTTTTATCTTGTGCAGCGCCACCAGTCCGGTGGCACCAATAGCCTTCCAGAACTTTCTACAAATAGAATCCCGTTATTTATTCTAGAAGCTTTGGTGTCACCTATTACAATATGCCCTGTTAAAGTATTTAACACAGTCAGTTTCTTCTTTTATATATACAGATGTGCAGCGCTGCCTACCGCTTGTAGAATACTAGCGTGATGTTAAGTAATAGTTTGTTTCAGGATGAACCATCAGAAGGTGTTCAGCCAAATGCCAACTGTTTGGATCTGGTACAGCCCCTGTGGCCTGCATGCAGCGATCCCAAGATACAAGCTAACATTGTGGACGACAAACCAATATATTACAAAATATAGTTGATATTCAACTCATTTGTGCGCGTGTTTTTTTATCCCTGCAAAGTGACCACACTGCCGTCGAATTAGAGTATCGAGCAGAGAGAGACAATCTATCTATCGCTATCATGCCGGCCTGCTTCTTCACACTACGCCATGGGTAAGGTTAAGAAGCGGTCGAGGGTCTAGTGTCAGAGTACTCAGACACATTGTACCCCAACTCTAGACCCCCGACAAAATGTGTGTTTGGGTTACTTCTGTAATATTTATAAGTAGATAATCAGCGCTGTAGTATACGCTGCAGCACTAAGCAGAGTTCATCCTTTTTGGTTTTTCAATTTAAGGTGTTTTTTTTCTGACCCTGTTTCTTTCTATAGATTACAATACATACAATGACTGTGTGAGCGTGTCAGTAAATAAAGAAACACACACACACATATCAAATGTAAATGGTGTAGTGTTTGAAGAGCCTATTTATGCTGGCATCCATGTGACACTCCTTGGCCCTTGCTGAAAATCAGTGTCAACTGTCAGGTGGGCCCTCCCACCTGGCGGACGCTGAGCCTGTGGCCTTTTTGGTCATGCTTCGGACACAGGTGGCTGGGGCGCATAAGTATGCCGGGAGACTTTTTTCTTGTTTTATTTGTGTACCTGCAGCCCTTAAAGTTTTTTATTATTTGTTTTATGTACTCATCGTTTATTGCCACCAGCTAGTCTACTCTGTAACACAATTCCGATCGATCGGTATTGGATTTGTGAGATTTCGTATTCTGAGTGCGACCCTTCTGCTTATATTATTTTAATATTGCATATCAATTCATATGATAATCTTAATTCCAATTACTGAATATTAATGGCTGCACAATATTAAAATCTTTATTCATCATGTAGGCATATAAAAAGCACTTATGACAGGTCAAAATACAAATGGGAATTCTCCATACGGAATGAGTAATCATGGTTAATGGCTTAGGACCTTGGAATCCACCGTCAAGGGCTGATAGGCAGGGATACAACGACGAGGATAGGACTGGAAAAGGAAAAAAGAGGATGATCGGAAAATTAAAGGAATCCTAATCTTCGGTAATGGAAGTGACGGGAGATGATGATCAGGAGAAGGGACAGGAACGGGAGTGGAGAAGTTGAAAGGAGACTGGACGGATTTGGAAGGAAAGTAATCCCTAGTCTAGCTAACCTACCAGCCTTTCACTAGCTATCTAAGCGATGACGACCCGAAGAAGAAAGGCAGAAAGAAACTCCGGGCTTATTTTTTTCGTCATCAATTGTTATAACTTATTTTTCTCTCATTTTAATATTTTTTTTAAACATATTGTATCAATATATGTATTAATGCATACATAGCACCGCTAAAACACAAACCTTGATGATAGTATATAAAAAATCAAATTAAGGGGTGTATCATTGCATTAAATCCACATTTACAATGACCATTCATTTGCATATACGGCATATACCTACGATAAGACAATTTACATATAAAAGATAATTTTAAGGCAGACACTTTATAAACTGAACGATCGATCGGTCGTCTATTTTAATTAATTATCGTCACAGAAAGAAAAAATGTCAAAACAGAAAAATTATAGATATATTGAAAGAATATGGCGATAAAGAGTACGATATCTCTCAAATCCAATACCGATCGATCGGAATACTGTTACAGAGTAGACCGGCTGGTCTGGAGATTATGACCAAATAAAAGATTTCCTTTCTTTCTTTCCTAGTTAATTTATTTCCACATGTTTCTATATTTCTATATAAAATTTAAATATTTATTGAATCCATGAAACGCTAAGTATACATTATTTAGATTCAGTCAATCTTTACTCTACCATTAATGATGCAGTTTTACTTCAGAGGCTCTAGCGTTGCTCCGGTTACAGGAAACAGATTCTGCAAATCATTTGCCGGTTACTAGAGCTAAGGATGTGTGATTCAGCTGTAGAAGGATATAAATATACTGATAGATAACTTCTGTCATTTAATAAGGCACCCTCCGTGGCACATCAGAAGTGGGGCCGTGGATTTGTGATTGAAACCTAAAACCTTACAGTACTCGCTTGATGTGTAACATCTGACATCTCACATTGGTATTAAGTGATATTAACATTATAACCTACACAATAATATGCTATTTCGATTTTTTTTACTTAATTAGGCTTGCGTTTGACCACGATCTCGCCTGATGGTAAGTGATGATGTGGTCTACGGTGGAGCACGCTTGACTAGAAGATACCTATTCACTCTTGATTTCATTTTCGAGTCCAGTCCATTCCGGATACATAATCGATTCCATACGATATCGTTTTATTCTATTCGATTCCGCTAGATTCCATTCGAAAACAAAAATCAAACCGTCAAGACGGCCAACTCTAGCACCCGGCGTTTACTGTTCAAATCAAATTGCGCGCGCTTCCTTTAACACACTTCCGTCCCTTTTCACGAAAACACGCCCAGAAACGGGATAAAATGCGTAAAATTCATTTTATTGGTTATAGTAGTTACAGATGCGTGTATGTAGTCATATATGTACCAGAAATAAAAATAAAAATGCTATTGACAAAATATAGTTTTATTTCATATCAATAAATAATACACAGAGACACACACACACACACACAATTCTATAAAATCATAAATTACAGTCAGTTTCATAATATCCAAAGTTGATCCTATTTACAATTGAGAAATGACAGAAAACCTGTTCCATATGACAGGGACATTTCATCATACATATGTACATACAAACAGCGACTAAAGTGTAGCGTTTTTTGATATTTTTTAATATATGGCTATAATTTTTTTTTATCCTGGCACGGCGATGAAGTGACCACACTGCTGATGGTAAGCGATCCAGTTAGAGTATCAAGTAGCAAGAGACAATCTATACCTCGCTACTCAACACAATCATGCCGGCCTGCTTCTTCACCACGCCATGGGCAAGAAGGTGAAAAAGAATTGCTTTTATAATGACAACAAATCTTATAGTATAACATACACAAAAATTAGATTTAAAGACATTGCATTACAAACCGGTGTTTATTGGTTATATTAATTTTCCTACATTTGAAATATTCAGGGAGTTGTGAAAAAATATGTGATCCGCCATTCCGCCATCTTGGATTTACAATGATACTGAATATATTAAATAGTATTGTCATCAGAACTGAAGGTTGCCAAAAATGAGATCAATCTGTCTACAGGAAGGGGGTAAAATTTCAATTAGTAAATTTGACCCAAACAAACAAACCAGAGCAAGCTAAATAAAACCGGTTTAAAAAACAGAAATTCTATGACGACATAGTTTTGCAATAAAGCCGTTATAACACATTTTTTCCATCGAACATTGGAAATTATGCAATTTTATACTCTTTAAATCTCTTTAGTCCAGAAGAAAACATGTAAAGTTGGCGATAAATTATGGTTGCCAACCTCGAAATTGAAATACCAAGATTTTTTGTTTTTGGAGTTAGAAAAACCAGGACAATTCAATTTAAAAATAGGACGCATCTTTTGCGAGCCGAGATGCACCCAAGGATTGCAAAAGTAGTGTGCTAATTTTAAAATACAGGACCTTATAAGGGCGCTTTAAAAGCCCAGGACGCTGCTTAAAAACTATCCAGGACGTCCCAGGACACTCTAAAAACCAGGACATGTCCTGGGAAAACATGACGGTTGGCAACTCTACGCTAAATGGACTATAATATTTCTGTCAGAGTTTTGACTACACAAAATTATATTAAACACACAATACATCCTAAACTAATAAATTACTGAGATCTTTTCTAAAAGGTCCCAGTTGCAATGTATTCCTGTATGCAGGACCACAGACCTCTGTTAATGATTGTGATTGGTCAGTTGTTTGGCGCCAAAAATAATCCAATGACGTACAGAAAACGTTACTTGGGATTTGCTCTTGAAGGATATATTCACTAGAGATCGTTTGAACATACATTTTCAAAACTACTTATAAATATATGTTACAAACTGAATTTTAAAATTTAATCAAAATACAATAACCACTAATCGTGTCTGTCTTGTATATAACTGTATGTCTTAAATCTCTTCGAAAATGTTGCCAGATAAAAAAAACTCCACAAACATTGGGGACTAACTGGGCCCTTCAAATGTTACTACACTATAATTAAAAATATATTACAATTCAGACCTTATTTTAAGTTAAGTTACTTTATAAAATAGCCTCTGAGTATTTTATGTCGTTATTGTGATGATTTCAATGTAATATATACGCACTCGCGCCCCTATAATCATTGTAGGAGTAGGTAGAGATGTAACCAGCACATCCACTTCTCGATAGGAGGATAGGGGGCGAGCCTATCGCCATACCGGGCATAATTCCAAATTCCGGGCTGATACTGAGTATTTGTGATTTAAAAACCTAATATCACTTACTCAACCCGGGCATCGAACTTGAAACCTTAGCAGAGCAGTCGTACCGCGTACGCAATTGTTACTGGACCACCGAGGCAGTCTAAACTAACATATCTCTAAAATTATTTTATTTCAGTAAGATTCCAAGGAAGGTATTCTGATGTATATGATTTAATGTTAATTTCGTTAAAACAGCATTTACTTCGATTCTGATATTACAAAAAATCATTATTTTGACCACATTAAAATGACCACACACAGGGCTGAAAGGATAAGTATCTAGAGCCGTAATTACTTTTTAATAAAAATAAAACCGTCTTTAAAAAAACCCAGACACAACTAAGAAGCAAAGAATACTTGGTTACATATAAATCAATGAATTACATACAATTTAAATCAATTATTTTTGGAGTCGGTGCCGGTGTTGTTTTTTTTACTTTTATATTTTTATGTATGCCTGATTATTCTGTTTTTTCCATGTTTCCATGCTGGCACCGACTCCAAATAATTGTTTTCAATTGCATGTAATTAATTGATTTAAATGTAAACAATTATTATGTCTGGGCCCCCCTGGAACGAAAAAAACACGGAATTTCTGATGATGAGATTGAAAAATTATTCTTCTGGTCAGTGTAGTCTAGTCCTCCATCCGTTCCTCGCACTTGTGCCTCCACGCGTCTAGTTCCGGGTCCGCATGCCTGGACGCGCGCGCCCGCTTCGGCCAGGGCTTCTTCATGTGCACGTGCGAGATGTGCGCGCGCTGCTCGCCGGACGTCGTGAAGCACTTACCGCATGTCTCGCACTTGTACGGCTTCAGGCCGGTGTGGATCTGTGGTAATCATAAATAATATATACACAGATTTATCTACCAACTTATATCCAGCTATTGATCTATCATCGACCGATCTATCTACAACCTGATCCTACTAACGCTACTATCGACCGATCTATATACCTCCTGATCCTACTAACGCTACTATCGACCGATCTATATACCACCTGATCCTACTAACGCTACTATCGACCGATCTATATACTACCTGATCCTACTAACGCTACTATCGACCGATCTATATACCACCTGATCCTACTAACGCTACTATCGACCGATCTATATACCAACTGATCCTACTAACGCTACTATTGACCGATCTATATACCAACTGATCCTACTAACGCTACTATCGACCGATCTATATACCACCTGATCCCACTAACGCTACTATCGACCGATCTATATACCAACTGATCCTACTAACGCTACTATCGACCGATCTATATACCACCTGATCCTACTAACGCTACTATCTACCGATCTATATACCACCTGATCCTACTAACGCTACTATCTACCGATCTATATACCAACTGATCCTACTAACGCTACTATCGACCGATCTATATACCACCTGATCCTACTAACGCTACTATCTACCGATCTATATACCACCTGATCCTACTAACGCTACTATCTACCGATCTATATTCCAACTGATCCTACTAACGCTACTATCGACCGATCTATATACCACCTGATCCTACTAACGCTACTATCTACCGATCTATATACCACCTGATCCTACTAACGCTACTATCGACCGATCTATATACCAACTGATCCTACTAACGCTACTATCGACCGATCTATATACCACCTGATCCTACTAACGCTACTATCTACCGATCTATATACCACCTGATCCTACTAACGCTACTATCTACCGATCTATATACCAACTGATCCTACTAACGCTACTATCTACCGATCTATATACCAACTGATCCTACTAACGCTACTATCTACCGATCTATATACCACCTGATCCTACTAACGCTACTATCTACCGATCTATATACCAACTGATCCTACTAACGCTACTATCTACCGATCTATATACAACCTGATCCTACTAACGCTACTATCTACCGATCTATATACTACCTGATCCTACTAACGCTACTATCGACCGATCTATATACCACCTGATCCTACTAACGCTACTATCGACCGATCTATCTACCAACTGATCCTACTAACGCTACTATCGACCGATCTATCTACCAACTGATCCTACTAACGCTACTATCGACCGATCTATATACCACCTGATCCGGCGACATATCTACAATACTCACAAACATATGCCTGCGCCGGTTGTTGTAGAACGCGAAGTGTTTCCCACACAGTGGGCACTCGTACGTGGGCCGCGTCGCGGAGTGCACCCGCATGTGGAACACTAGGTTCGTCTTCTGTGTGAAGCTCTTCGTACATCGGTCGCATTTGAACCGCTTCTCGCCGGTGTGCACCCACATGTGGTCTTTTAGGAGGGCCATGCTCTGTGGACAAAGGGTTTGGGTGAATTGCTTGTAGAGTGTGTTGCAAAAAGATGGTATATTTTTTTTATTCTAGCACGGCAAAGTGCCACTGCACTTGATGGTAAGCGCAGTGCCATACAATTAGAGTATCAAGTAGCGAGAGACAATCTAATCCCCGCTACTCAACACAATCATGCCGGTCTGCTTCTTCACACTACAGACAAGGAGGATCTAGTGTCAGAGTTCTCAGACGGTTATTTTATACCGGTAAAAAGCACGCTTCCTATGGAATAGCAAAATATAGAAAGGCGTAATAGCTTAAGATGACTGCATGGATTGTATACCTTTTCTTCCAGAGCCGCCACGCGGGCGGAACCGCGAGCAACACCTAGTTATATAAAATATACACCCACCTGGAATATTTTCCCGCACTGTTCGCACATACACGGTGTTTTCATCGCCGGGTATTTGGTTCGATTCTTGTCTGGGTGCGCTCTCCTAAAGTGTTGGGCGTATAATCTTAAGTCTCGTAGTTGTACACCGCACTGGGAACAAAATAAATTGTGCTAAATATAAAACTTAAAACTTTGGTATGACTGTTCTTTGAACCAGCGTCCATGAAGTAGTCACTTTTTTGTTAATAATTGCTCCTCAATAATTATAGAACTACATAGGCGTGCTTATGTCAAAAGTATAAAAAGTACACCGACATCAATAAAAAACAAATTATGGGTCACTAAAAAATTTGAGGGCAACTCTTGATTTTTCTGAGATCCCATCATCAGATCCTGACTTGATGCCAATAGGACCACCTGGGAAGTATACCCTTTTAAACAAAAAATGAATTTCTCGAATCGGTCCATGCGTCTTCGAGTAATCGGGGAACACACCTAAAAAAAGATTCCGATGAATTGTTAATCTCCTCCTTTTTTGAAGTCGTGTGACGGTAACGCGAGTGCTTTTTCCCCATACTAAAATTGCCCTTTTTTATCCTGGTACGGCAAAGTACTACACAAGTACTACTGCACCTAACAGTAAGCGCAGTGCCTTCCAGTTAGAGTATCGAGTAGCGAGAGACAATATATCCCCCGCTCCTCAACACAATCATGCCGGTCTGCTTCCTCACACTATGCCCTGGTTAAGAAGGTGAAAAAGCGGTCGAGGGTCTAGTGTCAGAGTACTCAGAACATCGTACCCCAACTCTAGACCCCCGCCACAAAAATATATTATTAATATGGATAGATAGATAACTCTTTATTGCAGACCATCATAATAATATTACAACAACAAACCTTAAAACTAGAGTAAGTTACATCAGGCGGTCTTATCGCTAAAAGCGATTTTTGCCAGGCAACCTTAATTATATGGAGATAAATTAAAAAGGTCCGTAAAAATGAGGGGTGTGGAACACAATAACACAAACATACACATCCATACATACACAAATACTCATAAACATACACATCCATACATACACAAATACTCATAAACATACACATCCATACATACACAAAAACATACACATCCATACATACACAAAAACATACACATACATACACATCCATACATACACAAAAACATACACATCCTTACATACACATAAAAATACACATACATACATACACATCCATACATACACATAAACATACACATACATGCATACACAAAAACATACACATCCATACATACTAAACATACACATACATACTCATACACATAAACATACATACATACACATACACATCCACATCCATACAAACACAAAAACATACACATCCATACATACACATAAACATACACATACATACATACACATAAACATGCATACATACACATATACACATAAACATACACATATATACACATAAACATACACATACATACATATATATGTATACACGCTATATGCGTGGTGGAGTTATAATGCGCCCAGTACCTGTTCACAAGTGATGGGTCCCTGCGGGTCGGGGTCCATGCCGGTGTCGTGAGGGTCCCGTGGGTGTATCACGGGGCGTCGCTCTATCTTCCTTATTATTCTGCCATTTTTCTCCGTATTCATGCTTTGCGAGTCATTGCGTATACGATTTCTGTAATAAACTAGCTGTTACTATGTATTTTATTTCGCCACATGGGCGTAGTTGTAATATGGATGGACTCCCAATTTCAGAGCATCGTGCGACCCCGAGATGGACGGCAGCGCGGATGGTAAGGCCTCATTCGCTGTCGTTGTTCGGTGCGCGGGGGCTCCTAAGCCAACCATGGAGATGGGCTGCTACAAGGCACCGCGCAGGGGCGGTTCCAGCAGCAATTCTAGCACTCCTTAGAAATACCCCGGGATCGCCCCGTAATCACCGAAGAAGGCCACCGCGGGGTTTTAGCTGGTAGTGTCGGGTGGGGTGTACATAGGGGGTAGGGACTCGGCCCAACGGCAGCACGGATAGTCATCATCCGTGCGAGGGGGATGCTGGGTCCTATGATCGGCTAGTCCAGCATAACAGTTTTATATACGTAACACATACGTGTATGTAACATCTTTACATCTGTTTCTGGGAGTGATTTCGTGAAGGGGACGGAAGTGCGTAACAGGAAGTCGGGGAAGCGCGCGCAATTGGATTTAATTGAATAGAATCGAACAGAATCGAATACAATAGAATAGAATCGAATAAAACCGCAGTGCCGTCCAGTTATAGTATCAAGCAGCGAGCGACAATCCGCCACTACTCGACACAATCATGTCTTTTTTTTATCCGGGCACGGCAAAGTGACCGCACTGTACCTGATGGTAAGTGCAGTGCGGTCCAAATAGAGTACTGAATAGCGAGAGACGATCTATCCCCGCTACTCAACACACTCATGCCGGCCTGCTTCTTCACACTACGCCATGGGCAAGAAGGTGAAGAAGGGGTCGAGGGTCTAGTGTCAGAGTACTAAGAAGGCCGTAAAATGGCCATTGTACCCCAACTCCAGACCCCCGACAAAACCCGATGTACACTGGCTGATCCCGGAACGCGACACACTTGTGTGTGCCACTATGGCGGGTTTTTCGCCCTGTGTACGGTGGTCGCTATCCGGGCGGATATGAATATCCTACCACCAGGCATTCTTCACATTACTTGTAAAGGACCCAGGACCATAGGAAGGAGGGAACACGGTAGCTGGCAAACTGTTCAACAGTTTGATAATAGTAAAGTAAAGTAATGTAATTATTATTTTTATTTTGTATAAAATCATATCCTCCTATTCATTATTGGCTGCTGTGGTATATCACAATTTGTTATTCACATTATCCTACTAATATTATAAACGCGAAAGTTTGTAAGTATGGATGGATGTTTATTACTCAATAACGCTTCAACGGCTGGATGGAACTGGTTGAAATTTGGCACAGAGATTTTTTATCCCGTAAAAATGTACAGTTCCCGTGGGATACTATAGTTTTTCAAAAAGCAAGGGAACGACATGATTTATTACATAGTGGTAGTTAAGGGACCAGAAAATGATATAGGGTACTTTTTATCCCGGAAAAATGGACGCTTCCCATGGGATAGAGACTATCCCGCCCACACACCCGCCATTGTAACTCCTGTTTAGCCAGGATCAACAATGGCACGCATTTTTTCGACACCGAGTAATGAAACTCGGCGAGTCTCTGGGAATGCTTCATAACTGTCTTTTATCCCGCAACGAAATTAATCAAATAGAAATATAGGGAGGAGTTGGAAATATAAATTGTCCACTTCCCTCCATAGCAAAGCGGGAGACAAATACTGAACTAAAGAGGTATTAACCTCAATAAAGGACATTTACGTCTGGAGAAGCCAGACGTAAAGCACCACGGAATTTACTTAACGGGTCCTATCATGCGAGCTGTTACGCTTGATTCCAATAATAGGTATGGCAAAAACGCCGGAAAGCACGGAAATTCCTCCTAGTCTCCACAAGGTCCATATAGTATACAACTCCAGATGTTATCTGCATACTGTCAAGCATAATGTTGCGCTCATTTTGCCAGAGACTACACTCCCAAAGAACATGATGCGCGGACTGTTCGTACTCACAGTTTGGTGTAGAACATGGGCACGCAGGCGAATCAACCAACCTAAATGAGAATAGTTTGCTCTTAAAGTTGCCATGACCGGTGAGAAATTGTGACACACAGTGATCAATTTCCAGCCAAGTTTTTGTTAGACGATCGCGAACCAAAGGAAAATACTGATATAAATGCCGCCCTTTAATTGAATTATCCCATCGACATTGCCATTCGTTTAGCAGTTCGTTGCATATTTCGGAACGCTGTTTAAAAAGTCTACCGATTCTCGAGAGTTCACGCGACGTAACAAAGTTCTTGTCCATATCCTCTCTCGTAGAGTAATACATAGCGGCGCGACGCTGTGCCTCCAGATCGACTGGAAGTACACCCGCAAGGACAGGTAAAGCTTCAGTACTAACGGTTCTATACGCCTTACACAAGAATATCAACGCCAAACGCTGACTCTGGAGCAATTTTCTTCGCACGGCACCGATAGTAGCCCTATCAGCCCATACAGGTGATCCATAGCAAATACTGCTCAAGTAAGTAGCTCCATAGATAACTTTTAATGTGTTAAAAGATAATCCCCACGTCGATGTGGATATCCTTGTAAAGGCATAAAAATTTCGTTTCGACTTTTCCCCGACGGTTTTTATATGTTCTATGAATGAAAAGTTTCTCTTCAAAACTAGCCCTAGGTAGCAGACCGATTCTTTTCTTTTAATATTGATATTATTAAATTTTATTCGCGGTGGTGTTTTTAGAATGCCCTTTAAAAGTAACTGGTAAGTTTTGTGAGGTGCGAACGTCAGACGATTTCGTTCACCCCAATCGTGAATTAATTTTAAGGACGCACTAGCCAATTTTTCTAGTCCTGATCTACTATTAGACTGCACAAGCAAGAGCCCGTCGTCAGCATAGCCAGTTAAGGAGCAACCTTGAGGTAAAGGGAGTGCGAAGAAGTCGTCAAAGCCTAAATTCCACAAGTACGGACCGACTACTGAGCCTTGTGGACAACCCATCGTTAGCGCCTTCGACACTTCATGGTGACCAAGTTTTAGTTTGGTTGTGCCTAAAGAAAAGTATGAATATATAAGTTAATATATATTGTTAGGGCAACCTCGGATTTTCAGCTTAAGTAGTAGCATTGCCATAAGTATTCCTATGGGATAGCAAAATATAGAAACGTGTAATGGCTAAAGATGCCTCCATGGATTGTGTACCTTTTATTCCAAAAATAACCAAACGGGCGGAGCCGCGGGCAACATCTAGTAATGTAATAAAATTGTGAATATTGTACACACCTTCAATAAGCAGGTGCATTTGAATTTGTATTTATTTATAACATATTTTTGTAATATTTTAATGCATGTGTGCTTTTCCTAAATAAATAAATACGAATTTGTTCTCTTGGCTCGGGCCGGGGTAGTGTCCCACGAAGCTGTGGCTCCGTAAGTACACGCGTGTATAAATTTGGGTGATAATATGGATAATATGGATCAGGAATATTTTAAAGAGAAACTGTAACGACCACGTATGAATGCGTAAGAACTGGTTTTATTAAAGTAAAAAGACAGTAGGTAATTATCAACAATGCGCCTGATACTACATTATAAGCATATGTAGGTTCTTGCTTGCTAATACTCATAATCAGGCGCTTACACACAGTTTGTACAATTATAATAATTATGAGATTAATTGAGGCCGTCAGCGCAAAAGTGGCCTAAGCTTGTGACAATGAGTATGAAAATAATGGGGTTTGTATATTCATGAATTTTAAATCAAGTTACATAAATTATATTACACTAGGAACTTTTGCAATGCCATCTATTGGCAATTGGTGAAACTAGAGATAGGCCGGTTATGCATTAAATTTACGCACATTTTAAATAATTTGTAGTACATAGGTCAGATTATGAAAATTGAGGGTTAGGCCACTTTTGCACTGACAGCCTTAAATGTCCTGTCATATGGGTTGAGATGCTGCAACAACGTGATATTGCTGTGGAAGGGAGAGGATGGGATGAGACTAAATGTACTCACGGGTCAGTGTCGCTGCTATGTCGAGAGGACAGCTTGAGATGTCTCGCGTGAGCTTCCTCGGATACAAACCTGACGTCACAGACCTCGCAGTACGGACCTTCCACTGGTACCTGAATAAAAAATTAACCTCTCAAGCAATTCCAGGACACCGGTGTTCGGACTTTGTGTTAAACATTGTTCCACTTTTGGTCGAGTCAAACTTCACCCAATTTCATGTTTGCTCTTGGCTAATATCACGTAATTTTTTTTCCACCAGCAATGTGTAATATTGTGAGAAAATTGTGTAAAATAAGTTTCTCCACTAAAATATGACTAAATAATATTTATCGCAGTTTAATTATGTACTGATGGAAGAATTTATTAACTGTTAATAAATTCATTTCTTTAGAAAAAATTGCGTGAGATTATGGTCGAGCAAACTCCCACATCTCACCAAGGGGAGTGGGGGTCGAAGGATCGCCAAAATTGCCTTACGTAATTAGTGGATGCCCCCTAACAGATTTCTACTTACCGATTTCTCAGCCAGCCTATGCTTCTTCTTCTTGTGCACGTCTATGCCCTTCTTACTCACAAACGTGTAACCACAAAGCTCACACACGAAATCCGACACATGTTTTATCCTTATATGACCCATGTATGTTGTTAGTTTGCTGAAAAAAAAACAATACATTAGTGTTGGGAATAAAACAAAAGGTCAATATTTATAAATAAACTAGCGGACCGTGCAGACGTCGTCCTGCCGGGAAAAGTAGCGCCACGCAGACAGCAGCACCACCTACTGGGTCCAATTGTGAATCTAAGCCATCCAGGGCACCACCCAAACGCGTACAAACAAAATCATTTAAATCGGTCCAGCTGTTTAGGAGGAGTTCAGTGACACGTACAGTAGAATTATACTGGGTGATTTTTTTTACCCTCTTGATAATAATATGGCGTGTTATGTAAGTGGAATAGAATCTATAGACAACAGTATTTGTACTAGCATTTCGTTTACGAAAGTTCCGAAAGTCTAATAAAATCCATAAAAGAAATACACCCTACACGGCGTGTGCATAGTTATATTTCGAGAGATTATTTTGATCTTACCTTCGTACTTTTAAGGGCTTAGGACCTTCTTACATGCTGTAGTTATTGTTACATGTTAAACTAATCATTAGTTATGATTTATCAGTATGAAAAAAACAGTAGGTATGCAGGACGAGTATAACAACATACTAGGCATATTTGAAACATTGAAATAAACTTATTTACAAATGACACTGATTACATAATTACAAAATAATTAAAATGCACCTTTTAGCGATATCCCAATAATCGTTCGAAGTGTCCACTGTTTCTCTCTAAACACGAACTAGCACGACTTTGTAAATTGTTTTTTAAACTATAAAGAGTGTCTCTATCACGTTTTAAAATATCAAAAGCGTTTATTTTCCCCTTTTTTAATTCACTAACACTTATTGTATTCGTACATGTTTATGGTATATCACACTGAGAGACCAACAACGGCGACTAGCGCGGTAACGTAATCACGAGTCGTCACAACGTGCCTAATGGCATGCAACTAAACGCAATGTGCGGCGGCGGCGGGCGACCGGGTGAGCGAGGGTCATTGTCCTTGAAAATTGTTTTTATGTTCTTCGTTACGTATTCATTCCTACTAATTTGTCGCGAGTTTAGGATGACAATGTTTACAAAAGTGTTTTTTTTTATTGCTTCTTTTAAAGGAATATGTAAAATAGATTATAAATTAGGAGTGTATATTAGTAGATTAATTTCAGCCTATGTCAGTAAAAAATAAAGTTACTACGCCTGAGGCTTCTACTCCATTTACCTATCACGCCCTATTTTTTTCAAGACGGTAAAAAAAAACACCCAGTATATATGTATAAAGATAACACCCAACAGTACACATAGCCTCGACCCCACACTAAGACACGAGTCTTGTGTCATGGCCGGTGGGTATCAGGGACCTAGAGAGACGCACCCTCTCACAACACACAGAACCCGGACACTAATATCTGTCTGTCACACAAACATTTGTCCCGGTGTGGGAATCGAACCCACGGCCTCCCATTTCACAGCCGTCTACTCGTCCACGGAGACTGTCAAAGAACCGAAAAGAAAGATTTTTTTTAATCCTTGTTATAAAAAAACGTTAATCGCGACAAAATTGCAAAATTTAATATTTGTTTAATTTTAAAAGTGCACATCTATTTCAACAGGGTAATACAAGTCTCCGGTAGCATAGTATCCCCGTCTGTCACACGGGCGACCGAGGTTCGATTCCCCGCCGGAGAAATAAATTTTTACCTTTTTTAGTCATAGAAATACTCCATTCGCAGTCTTAGTCCGAATCACAATAAATTATTTTTTTAATTAGCTCCTAGACCCTTCCTTCATTATTTTGACCTAACTCACCTATCATAAAACCATTTCTGATATATGATACAAGTTTGACCTAGTGTGGGGGAATATGGAGTCTGCCTTCACCCCGAAGCGACTAGCGTTATGTTTAGTACTTACTCAAACTCACTGGGGCAGTGTGGACACTGGTATTTGGTCCCGGCGTGCCATTTCTCATGTTCTCTTGCGACACCTCTGAAACAGAACTATTTATACATCCAAATAAAACTAATTCTATGGATTTATTTATCCTACCACGGCAGTGACCACACTGCATCTGATAAGCGCAGTGCCATCCAGTTAAAGTATCAAGTAGCGAGAGACAATCCCTCGCTACTCAACAGAATCATGCCGGCCTGCTTGTTCACACTACGCCATGGGCAAGAAGGTGAAGAAGCGGTCGGGGGTCTAGTGTCAGAGCACACAGAAGGTAGTAATTAGAAGTACTAATTAAATAAATAACACCCAACAGCCACTCACATAGTCCCGACCCCACACTAAGATGCGAGTCTCGTGTTGTGGGTATCTACTACGAGAGACGCACAGTCTCACAACACCCAGACCCCGGACACAAATATCTGTCTGTCACACAAACATTTGTCTCGGTGTGGGAATCGAAGCCACGGCCTCTTGTTTCACAGCCGGCTACTCGCCAACTGCGCCACGGAGGCTGTCAAAATTTAATCGTTTTACATCTGATAGGTGGCGCTGTTTTCAAGATCTGATTTTTTATACGAAAATTCTCCACAGAAGTCGGTTTGTGGCAGGACATATGCCTAGGCCTAATATGTAAATAAGACGGTAGGCAGCGACTCTGCTGTGCCCTGGGCATCGCAGAAGTCTATCGGCAGCGGTGACTACTTACCATCAGGTGGCCCGTCTGCTCCTCTGTCTATCGAGGTTCAACGGTAGGCAGCGGCTCTGCTGTGCCCTGACATTGCAGAAGTCTATGGGCGGCGGTGACTACTTACCATCAGGTGGCCCGTCTGCTCCTCTGTCTATCGAGGTTCAACGGTAGGCAGCGGCTCTGCTGTGCCCTGACATTGCAGAAGTCTATGGGCGGTGGTGACTACTTACCATCAGGTGGCCCGTCTGCTCGTCTGTCTATCGAGGTTCAACGGTAGGCAGCGGCTCTGCTGTGCCCTGACATTGCAGAAGTCTATGGGCGGCGGTGACTACTTACCATCAGGTGGCCCGTCTGCTCGTCTGTCTATCGAGGTTCAACGGTAGGCAGCGGCTCTGCTGTGCCCTGACATTGCAGAAGTCTATGGGCGGCGGTGACTACTTACCATCAGGTGGCCCGTCTGCTCCTCTGTCTATCGAGGTTCAACGGTAGGCAGCGGCTCTGCTGTGCCCTGACATTGCAGAAGTCTATGGGCGGCGGTGACTACTTACCATCAGGTGGCCCGTCTGCTCGTCTGTCTATCGAGGTTCAACGGTAGGCAGCGGCTCTGCTGTGCCCTGACATTGCAGAAGTCTATGGGCGGCGGTGACTACTTACCATCAGGTGGCCCGTCTGCTCCTCTGTCTATCGAGGTTCAACGGTAGGCAGCGGCTCTGCTGTGCCCTGACATTGCAGAAGTCTATCGGCAGCGGTGACTACTTACCATCAGGTGGCCCGTCTGCTCGTCTGTCTATCGAGGTTCAACGGTAGGCAGCGGCTCTGCTGTGCCCTGACATTGCAGAAGTCTATGGGCGGCGGTGACTACTTACCATCAGGTGGCCCGTCTGCTCCTCTGTCTATCGAGGTTCAACGGTAGGCAGCGGCTCTGCTGTGCCCTGACATTGCGGAAGTCTATGGGCGGCGGTGACTACTTACCATCAGGTGGCCCGTCTGCTCCTCTGTCTATCGAGGTTCAACGGTAGGCAGCGGCTCTGCTGTGCCCTGACATTGCAGAAGTCTATGGGCGGCGGTGACTACTTACCATCAGGTGGCCCGTCTGCTCGTCTGTCTATCGAGGTTCAACGGTAGGCAGCGGCTCTGCTGTGCCCTGACATTGCAGAAGTCTATGGGCGGCGGTGACTACTTACCATCAGGTGGCCCGTCTGCTCCTCTGTCTATCGAGGTTCAACGGTAGGCAGCGGCTCTGCTGTGCCCTGACATTGCAGAAGTCTATGGGCGGCGGTGACTACTTACCATCAGGTGGCCCGTCTGCTCGTCTGTCTATCGAGGTTCAACGGTAGGCAGCGGCTCTGCTGTGCCCTGACATTGCAGAAGTCTATGGGCGGCGGTGACTACTTACCATCAGGTGGCCCGTCTGCTCCTCTGTCTATCGAGGTTCAACGGTAGGCAGCGGCTCTGCTGTGCCCTGACATTGCAGAAGTCTATGGGCGGCGGTGACTACTTACCATCAGGTGGCCCGTCTGCTCGTCTGTCTATCGAGGTTCAACGGTAGGCAGCGGCTCTGCTGTGCCCTGACATTGCAGAAGTCTATGGGCGGCGGTGACTACTTACCATCAGGTGGCCCGTCTGCTCCTCTGTCTATCGAGGTTCAACGGTAGGCAGCGGCTCTGCTGTGCCCTGACATTGCAGAAGTCTATGGGCGGCGGTGACTACTTACCATCAGGTGGCCCGTCTGCTCGTCTGTCTATCGAGGTTCAACGGTAGGCAGCGGCTCTGCTGTGCCCTGGCATTGCAGAAGTCTATGGGCGGCGGTGACTACTTACCATCAGGTGGCCCGTCTGCTCGTCTGTCTATCGAGGTTCAACGGTAGGCAGCGGCTCTGCTGTGCCCTGACATTGCAGAAGTCTATGGGCGGTGGTGACTACTTACCATCAGGTGGCCCGTCTGCTCCTCTGTCTATCGAGGAACTAAAAAAAACACTCACCGATTCCTGGTGACAAATGGACACCCCTTGCAGCTGAACTTCTCAGTGTGTTGAGCGGTGAGGTGCTTGCGTAGCGCCCGGCCAGTCTTCAATCTCGTCTTACATATGAAACACTCGTATGCACCACTTTGCTATGGACAATTCAATAAAAAAACATCGAATATTTATGTTTTTTTTTGGTCAAACAAGCTATAGTTATTCGACCATACTGCCTAGAATTATATGAAAAAAAATCTTCTGTTTTTAAATATGCGTTTTTAAATTTTAAAAAATACGATAAAGGGCAAAAAATGCAGAAAAAAGACAAAAAAGGCAAAAATAAATGCAGAAAAAAACGTGATCTACTTTTAAATATCAATAAATGGAAACATAAAGGGATCAACAAATTAGGCTGGTATATTTAAATGTCCCAAATGTTGGGTTCAAACTTGGCAATCTAGAACATTTTATAAGATTTTCTTCCGTTAAACTTAATTACTTATCATTGTTATTGTCATTGATTAAATTAAAAATCTCCTCAGATTAAAACAAAATATTACGCAAAATTGTCTTTCTACTTATTATTTTTTTTATTGCCAAAAAATAAGTCGGCCCTACTTTGCCCTTGGTGTAGACCCATTTTGGTATTTTAACAAATCAAATCAAACCGTTTATTTAGTAAATTAGGCCACTAGGGGCACTTTTTACAGGTCAGGATTAAGTTTATCTACTGATGCTTCGGAAATGCCCACTGGTCTGAGAAGAAGCACCAAGAAACTCAGCCGTAGGTCTTTTCGTCGTAACATATAATATTAATTCAATACTACACTTATATTCCATACACAATTATAGAACAAACAATGAACTGTTTAGGATTGATATACGTGTAACTGTAGGTAGGTGATTTCAATATTTAGTTGTACACTATTGTGTAGTACCTTTTTTATAATTATAATGTTTAAAATATATTTTAATTTTAGTTTTTTTAACGTATTTATTTACTTCTATCCTAATAACTATAATTCGTATTTTATTTTGTTATTACTTATATTGTGCACCACCGTCTTTATATAATCATCGGTAATTATAATTCTCCGTGCTAGGTTGTCTGGAAGAGATCGCTTAAAGCGATAAGACCGCCCATTGTGCATTCTAATTTGATTGTATGTTGTTTGTTTCTATGTATATGTATATA
The DNA here is from genome assembly GCA_905220505.1 of Laothoe populi. NCBI lineage: Eukaryota > Metazoa > Arthropoda > Insecta > Lepidoptera > Sphingidae > Laothoe > Laothoe populi. The sequence goes on along the minus strand of HG992174.1, from coordinate 6,534,630 downwards.
TATTTTTTGTGTGCACAATAAAGAGTTTTTGTATTTGTAGGTCATTGACCGAACCATTGACTTGACACGAACTGACGAAAAAACAATATGTTCCAAATACCTTGTCCGCCCACTAATGCCATCTATTCATTTTACTAAGAACTATTTGGTAGCTAGAAGCGTGATAACTCCCGTCACTGTTTCTCGAACGGGACTTTCCACGCGCATTAACGGGACAAACTATATAATGAATTTTGTTGTGAAATATAGACTTCCCGTATTCAGAATTGAAATTAATTAATATTTATTGATATTACGTTCTAAACGTTATGAAATGATGTTATTTACCTTATATACTATTAACAGTTTCACTGTAAATCAATTTAAGGCAGATTTGTTCGGGAATGTCGCTACAAATAACTCAAATTAACTGGTGTGCATTCGTAGGTGGCATGAAGCATACTGACGTCGGTGTGGAGTATACACCTCAACTCGGTGGAACATACTGTTTGTTCTGGTCGCCGCATCTAGTACGTAGTACATATAGATCGCTGGAACGAACCCAGATTATTCACAGTCGGTTAATACCTCGCTATGCCTGATGACGTGTGCATCGTATCGATCCTTGATCTGGAACCCTCTGTAACACACAGTACACTTGTACGGAGCGTTTCTATACGACGACATCTCCTGTCTTTTCTGAATCTCGGCTATTTGTTCCTCGTACGACAGACTGGTGATAGTGAACAGAGACTCGTCGAGTCTGTCTTGAGTCTTTCGCCTCTTCACGTCTGTGGTTTTGTACCTGTAAAGATACAGGATGTTTTTTAGTTCCTTATCGCAAGTTGTTTGAAAGCTGAGAGCTAGACTAGCCCGACTAAGATGCGCGCATCGATAAAATTTTGTCGACTGTTTAACACGACAAAAAATCATTTATGTCTATAGTCTACCGAGGTTAACATACGGGTTCGTTTTTCTCGATTCATTTTGTTGAAAGAAGAGATAATAGTAATTTTTTTGATATTTGTGGGTATATTTGTCTGCAAACCTACGGCAAAGTGACCGCACTTCACCTGATGGTAAGCGCAGTACGGTCCAATTAGAGTATCGAGAAGCGAAAGACGATCTATCCCCCGCTACTCAACACAATCATGCCGGCCTGCTTCTTCACACTACGCCATGGGCAAGAAGGTGAAGAAGCGGTCGAGGGTCTATTGTCAGGGTACTCAGAAGGCTGCAAAATGGCCAAACATTGTACCCCAACTCTAGACCCCAAAAAACCGGATGTACACTGGCCTAAACCTTCAAATGACCAAACAATTTTAACGATTTTCGACATGTAACCGAGATATTTGTCGTCGATATTTTGTACGTAGAAAAATAAACATAGAATACAGTAATTTCATTTATAAGTTTAGACTTATGTCTTCAATGAGAAACTTGTCGATTGTAGCGCGCATGTTAATGAAATCGAGATATGAATCGACATCGACAATTTGTCTACGTCGTTGTTTAGTCGTTCTCGAGATATGTCGTGGCACGCATCTTAGGCCGCCTAGGGTGGCCAAGCTACTTGATAGTCCGGACATTTTTTTTTTATCTGAATTTATCTACAGGTGCATTATCTCAGATCGTCATAATATCCAACGATTTGAAAAAAATTAGCCCTAATGTTTTAAAAATGTCATGACCAGAGCTATGAAAAAAAAGATTAATAATAATTTAGACACTTTAAATAACAAGGATGATACAAACAATCAGCCTGAACAACCGAAAGTTTTTGGAATTCTTGAATAACCAAAGGATTGTATTGCGCTGGTTGTATTATCGATAAAACCTTTTTTTTTATTCTGGCACGGCAAAGTGACCACACTGCACCGGATGGTAAGCGCAGTGCCATCCAGTTAGAGTATCAAGTAGCGAGAGTCAATCTATCCCCCGCTACTCAACACAATCATGCCAGCCTGCTTCTTCACACTACGCCATGGGTAAGGTGAAGAAGCGGTCGAGGGTCTAGTGTCAGAGTACTTAGAAAATCGTACCCCAACTCTAGACCCCCGACAAAATTTTTTTCGTGTATTTAATTCTTAACTTGCATTACAAATTGTTACACCGTTCCACTTAGTCTTTCATATTTGTTGTCAGTAATATAAAAAACATTTTGAAACTCATGCGGAACGATGAAAATAATAATGTGCGTATCCGTACAGTAATAGTTTTTAATCTAAGTTGAACTATTTAATATTGAAATTGTTTAACTTGAGAAAAGCTTAGGTTATTACTTAAACTTTATGTATATTAATATGATAATGTGAGGAAAGGTTATTTATTAATAAAATCTTTTATTGATTATAAAATATATTTAACCCACTCGATCCCACTCAAATCAAATCACAACGGTTTTAAAGAAGTTTTCCTTCAAAAAAATATAGCACAGAGATCATGGAACGACGGAAATAGAAATGAATAAAGAAGCCAGACAGAGCGGCGCCGTAACGCGTTACGTTACGAAGCGGTATACCCTCACATAAGAAGTTATCACTTCAAAAAATATATAATTACCTATCCATAGTACTAGTAGGACTGTCATCCTCACACTTCTTGACAACCTTCGGCTTCTTATCGACTTTCAGTTTTTTCTTCTTCTTCTTCGGCTTCACATAGACCTCGCTAAGTTTCTTATCATCTGAATCCACATCATTGTACTCATCAAAGTATATTTCATTACTTTCATCTTTGATTTCAACTTGCATTAAGGGGATATCATATTCCATTTCATTGTCAGAGAGGTCATTCTCCGGTTTGATAGGTACTACTTCATCGTCTTTGATATGTAAATCTGTGTCGTTAACCTCAAATATTTTAGTAATCAAAGATGATTTAATCTGATTATGGAGTCGGTTTATCGATTTCACGTCTCGGACTGTTATCTGGAAATAAATTAGGACGGTTGGCTATTTGATTTGGGCGACATTTTTGAAAGTTACACGAGTGAGATGGTGGTAGGATAATATCCGCCCGGAAAGTGGCCACACAGGGTGTAAAACCCGCCATAGTGGCACACGCAAGTGTGTCGTGTTCCAGGACCAGCCAGTGTACATCCGGATTTTGTCGTGGGTCTAGAGTTGGGGTAGGATGTTCTGAGTATTCTGACACTAGACCCTCGACCGCTTCTTCACCTTCTTACCCATGGCGTAGTGTGAAGAAGCAGGCCGGCATGATTGTATTGAGTAGCGGGGTTAGATGTCACTCGCTACTCGATACTCTAATCGGACGGCACTGCGCTTACCATCAGGTGCAGTCGGTCACTTTGCCGTGCCAGGATAAAAAAAGGTATTCTCGTATACAGGACAAATGTCTGCCTGATGAATTAAAAAAAAATAACTTACATATCTCTCAGGCTGCAACAGATTCATTAATAAAGCTTGACTGCGTAGTGCTTTGCTCCTGAAACTGTTGCTTTTGAACAGTCTATGGGCACACTCCCAACATAGCTTCTGTGGCAATTTGTCATCCTCACTTAGCTGTGAGAGAAAAATATATTCAAGTAATAGAGCACTTATTCAAGTAATTAAACATTTATTTAAGTAATAAATAATTTATTCGAGTAACAAAATGTTGGTTCCAGTAATGAAACATTTATTCAAGTAATAAATCATTTATTCAATTAATAGAGACTTCTTCAGATAATTAAACATTTATTTAAGTAATAAATAATTTATTCGAGTAACAAAATGTTGGTTCCAGTAATGAAACATTTATTCAAGTAATAAATCATTTATTCAATTAATAGAGCACTTATTCAGATAATTAATCATTTATTTAAGTAATAGAACCAAGATTCATGTAATGTAACCAGACAGTGGCTTTGTCTACATAGAACCGGCGTTACAGCTAGACGTGGTTACGTTAGGTTAGGCCCAAGGAACCCAAAAATGAAGGGGTTTCCCTTTTATTTCTATATTCTATTTCTATATTGATAGGCAGCGTCTCTGGTGTGCCCTGGCATTGTAAAAGTCTATGGGCGGCGGTGGCTACTTACCATCAGGTGGCCTGTGTGCTCGTCTGTCTATCGAGGTTCAATGGTAGGCAGCGGCTCTGCTGTGCCCTGTGCATCGCAGAAGTCTATGGGCGGCGGTGACTACTTACCATCAGGTGGCCTGTGTGCTTGTCTGTCTATTCAGTCAAATAAAAAAAAATATGGACCCAAGTTGGAAAATCATCTACTGTTTTGCGAATCGCAGCGAGAAGAGTAGGCAGAGGTGTACTAGAACTAAACACCCACTAACACCCAGTACTAGTTGGTGTACTAGTGTAACTAGTACAGCCACATTTCACCGAGCTAATTACCATCCAATAATGTGATAGGGGGCGAGCCTATCGCCATACCGGGCACAATTCCAGACTCCAGCAGTAGGTTTTACGGTAGGCAGCGGCTTTGTTGTGCCCTGGCATTGCAGAAGTCTATGGGCGGCGGTGACTACTTACCATCAGGTGGCCAGTCTGCTCGACTACCTATCGAGGCATTAAAAATAAACCCAAGACCTCAGTATAGTAATAGTCGTACCGCGTACACAATTACAACGCCACCAGGACTGTCTACCATTGCAAGACTGTAGGTCTTATCAACATGTTTAATCACTTACATAAATACCCGTTACATTCTCATACACTTCATTCAACTTGTGCTCTCTTATGTGATACATTTGGCCTTCCATTGCCAAACAAATCCTGCAAACCTAAAAGCAAACAATTTTTTGTGTGATAGACAGATAATAGTTTCGTTTATGGGTGTTGTGGGACTGTGGTCCCTTGTAGTTTTTGATTCCCACAATGCAGGTGTAGTGTGGGGTCAGAACTATATGTGTGACTGTTGTGTGTATTTATTATTATTATTCATTTATATTTGAGAACAAGCTATGTGAAATGAGAATAAAAGTTTATTTGAAAGTCAAGTCACAATCATTATTTTCAGTATTAGTATGAGCAAACATTGTTCTGTAGTGGGAACATCTCACTATTTCCCTTGCACTACTGCCCATGTCCATTCTGGGTGATTACTTCATATCTCTTATAGTGCATGTTTTTCTCTAATTTGTCAACTACCCACCAGATTTGAATAATTTCTAATTTACTAATTTTCGAGTGGATCAAATTCTTTTCATCAGTAATAATATAAAAATAGTGTCAACTACCCTGTTGAAGCATATCAAATTGCTTACCCTCAAAGCAGCTGGTGCATCCAGATCTTCTGAGGAGTCCTGAAATTTAAATCTGAAGTTGAACCCCACAGCGACAAACATTGAATGCATAAAGGCCTATGTTGGTTTTTTTATTAGTAAGTTTCGGTTTTGGCACAAAACCTGCTGAAACGACATACAAAACGGAGAAGAGAAAACTACACTCATTTGCAAAAAAAACGGGCGGTTTTGATTTTAATTCTTCTTTAAAAAAATACGGTACCAAAATGATTTCAATCATTTGTACATGTTACTGGCCGGTTTTAAAAATGCCGTGGTGTTTAAAACAGTACGTTCTAAATTCAAATTTTAGTTTGATGCTCGTTTTTACAGAAAACCACTTTTTATCCTATATTTTTGGCGCGAAGTTCCAAAAGATAATATCGGTTTTCATAACTTTTAGTCAATTTTTATGAATTTATTTCATATTCTTAATTGTCAAAGCTTCATTTATTGCTGTTTAGCTGTCTCAATAATGTTGGAGAAAGTGGTAAAAGCTACCAAAATTATTGCGCTGCTCGAAGACCTCCTCGTGGCTCAGAGGCTAAGTGTGAGTCGCTCGACGGTTCAAAGGACCTGGCAGCGGTATCAAGACACCGGTTCCGTCGAGAGAAGGCCTGGTTCTGGAAGAAAACCATGTACCCAACCACGGGATGATCGTTTTCTTGTGAGTCGCGCATTGAGAAATCGCAAGTCTTCGTATATGGACCTTAAGAACAACCTCGAAGAAGTAAGAAATGTGCATATTAGTCTATGGACGGTCAGGAGGAGGCTTCTCGCGGCCAATATACGCAGTCATCGCCCGGCCCGCGGCCCTAAGTTACTCCGTGAGCACAGAGTTGCCAGGCTTAGGTTTGCTCGAAATTGTGAGTCGTGGACTCAAGAAGACTGGAATAGGGTATTGTTCTCCGATGAAGCTAGGATATTTCTGTTCGGTGAAGATCGACGTGGGCGAGTGCTACGAAGACGAGGAGAACGCTTTGCAGAGGCTTGTTTTGAAGAAATCACACCTTATGGTGGGGGCTCTGTTATGTTTTGGGCAGGAATAAATTCAATGGATCGTACAGAGTTAGTCTTCATTGAAAACGGCTCACTGACTGGACATCGATACATAACGGAAGTTCTAATTCCTCATGCACAACCCGCATTGTCTGCTTTAGGCGAAGATTCAATTTTTATGGACGACAACGCTCGCGCCCACCGGTCTGGCGATGTGGAAGCGTATGTGCAAGAGGTCGGCATTCGTCGTTTGGATTGGCCAGCTCGAAGTCCCGACCTCAATCCTATAGAGCATGTCTGGGACGTTCTGAAACGACGCGTGAGATCAGTACAACCGGCTCCGCAGACCATCAGAGAGCTGAAGAATGTGATTACCGCGGAGTGGGAACGTATTCCGCAAGCAAGTATCCGGGATATCCTCGCTAGCATACCCAGACGAATTCAAGCTGTGATTTCAGCTAGAGGGGGTCACACTCGATACTAAACATTTATCTGCTTTTACTTTATTAAAGAAAAACAAACAAAAATCTTTGTTAACTTTTACTTCACGAGCATATGCACTACTAGCGAGCATACACTACTAGTGAACTTTAGCATTAAAACCCATAAATTTTATCAAAATTTTATGATAATACTGCCGAAAACGATTATTTGCTTATTAATTTACAAAATTGTGAAAGTAAAACTACCTATAATTATCAAACAAACCAATAGTAACATTTGAAATGGTTCATTGTTTTTTTTTGCAAATGAGTTTATATATAACTTCTATAAGGTTTATTTTTTGACTGAAATACCTACCCATGTAACTTAATTCTATATCATTCGAATATATGAGTCGTATAGAACCAATAGCAGCGATAGCCTATTTGGTTGCCGTACAGACTGCCAAGACGAAAGTCGTATGTTCGGAACCCAAGTGGCATACACCTCTGACTTTTCTAAAGTTATGTGTGTATTAAATGTTAATTATCGCTTGCTTTACGGTGAAGGAAAACATCGTGAGGAAACCTGCATATCTGAGAATTCTTATACGAATTTCAAAAGTATGTGAAGTCTACCAACCCGCATTAGGCCAGCGTGGTGGACTAAGGCCTAACCCCTCTCACTAGTAGACGAGGCCCGTGACCAGCAGTGGGACAATGTTTAAAACAGGGCTAGTATTATTATTATTATATAGAACCAAAGTCGGCGAAATACGTAGTTGGGCAAATATGAAAAAATATATGGCAATATAGGAAATAAAAAAAACATGAAAATCAATCATGCATAATTTTATAAAATTTTCCAGATAACCCAGTTTGAACCTAAGGCAAGATGCTGTCTTTGCTCCTGTACTCCTGCCAAGTTTGTCACTGACTTCATGAGGTTTTTTTTATCCTGGCAAAGTGGACACACTGCACCTAATGGTAAGTGCAGTGCCATCCAGTAAGACTTTTAAGTAGCGAAAAACAATGTATGCTAGTCAACACAATCATGCCAGCCTGCTTCTATACACTAAGCCATGGGGCAAGAAGGTGAAGAAGCAGTTGAGAGTCTAGTGCCATAGTAATTTAATTATTGACAATGAATTCTGAAGCATATTTTCCCCATATATCCCCTATTTCACCCCTAATGAGTTTTTTTTTTAAACGGACAGTTATATTTATTCCTAGGGTTAAAAATATCTCCATACTGAATTTTATCTAAGTTAGTTCTGTAGTTTCTGGATTCATCCCCTGTTTCATCCCTTTAAGGATTTCAAAACATTCCCTATGTCTGTCCTAAAGGTCTCCTCATAACAATTTTCCCAAAATCAGTTCAGTAAATTAGCCATGAAAATGTAACAGATTACTCAAAACGGCGGAAAATTTTGCCCAAAATCTAGACCCCTGACAAAAACCGTATTAGCACTGCCTGATCCTGGAACATGACACACTTACATGTGCCACTATGGTTCACCCTTTGTATGGTGGTCGCTATCCGGGCTGATATGAATATCCTACCACCAGCAATACAGGTATTGTAACATTTATAATATTAGTATGGATTGATATTTACATTAGTAACCACAGGGACAGCTCCATCCTTTATCTTCCGAAGACCACCTTTCGTCTCATAGAAGTCATCATTCCTGAAATGTTCCGAACATATGGTGCTCCTGTCTTTCGGCTCCCAGTCTAACATGCCGAGGGCCTCTACCCAGGCTGAGCGGAGGTTTGGGTCTTTGGGGAACCTGGAAATAGAAATTTCTAATCTGTATAAACTGTCTCTAATCTTATTTAATCCAATTTAATAATAATTAAATAATGTAAATTATGTTATAAAAGAGCAATAAATAAATAACACCCAACAGTAACATACATAGCCCCAACCCCACACTAAGATACAAGTCTTGTGTTGTGGGTATCAGGGACTACGAGAGACGTACGGTCTCACAGCAACCAGACCCCGGACACAAATATCTGTCTGTCACACAAACATTTGTCCCAGTGTAGAACCCACGGCCTCTCGTTTTACAGCCGGCTACTCTCCAACTGCGTCACGGAGGTTGTCGTATGCTAGAGTTTCTTGTTTCTAGCATTACTGCATTCAAAGTAGCGGTAGAGTAAAAAAGATTTTGGAGATAATCATGTATTTAATCATACGCTCTCTCTGGCCGCTTTTGTTTAACCTTTTCATTCAAATTCGATAAATTACCTTCGCAAGTCATTTCGTACGAAAAGATTTTGATCCTGATAAATCTTGTGACAGAAATTAATTGGATCTGTGAGCAAACCATATTAAACTACAACTATATTAAAGGTACTTACATATGGAACGTAATTCCATGGCTTTTAGTTGTTTTTTTCGTATCATTAGTACAATTTTGTACGCTACACCTCATTTTAATTTACAAAAAAATATTTATATTCACAATAAGATCATTTTCTTAATTCAGCCATGCTTGCTGTTGTAAAACAATTTTATAAATTAAATATATCTCATAATAATAACTGGAAACTAATGTTAATATAATTTACTCATAATATTAATAGAAAAAGCGTATTTCCCATTCAAAGTTATTATTTTTTTTCAATACACGAATGACGAAATGTCAAACAGCCGCTACAGTCGCCAATCGCCATGTTTGTTTATGCCTTGTTTATGCTCACATTGTTATTTTTTATATTATGAAAACAGTATACTTTTATAATCGTTATAATGCTGTTAACTTTAATTTATAATTTTTACATCCTATTAAATTATAAATAAAATATTTTTTGTAAGTAAACTTATTCTGTATGTGCTTAAAAATATTATAACTAATTTTATCAATTCCACGCATGTCTTCGGTAGTATAGTGGTAAGTATCCCCGCCTGTCACGCGGGAGACCGGGGTTCGATTCCCCGCCGGAGAGTATTTTTTTCTTGCAATATCACTTTGTTTCCACTGGCTGGGTACTGTATTCGAGATTTAGAAGGCTTGGGAATTCGAATTACATATATAGAAAAAACTTAGAGTATTTAACACTGGAGACGCCATTGAGCGCTTACCCCGTATGACAAATGTAAGAGCACGGTGTATGAGCAACGTTCTATAAAACGAGTTGCGCTTCGTGATCCGCCACTAAAAAAGTGACATCACGTGCGAATGGAGCTCCCTGAAAACGCGAGTCTGTAGCGGTATTAACATGTAAAAATAGATCTGACACATCAAACTTACAAAAATACAAAATTATTTTTCACCTGGACATATTTTTTTAAAGTAATATTATCATTAAAAGCAACAAAACATATAATCTCTAAAAATTATCATCGGGTAATAAATGTTGCCAGGTTAAACTTTTAGCCACAGTAGTGCAAAATTTATTTGCATTCAATATCTTAAACGCAAGTTGTTTTTTTAATATTCATTTTTAACTAATGTTGCCCGCGGCTCCGCCCGCGTGTAGGTCTTAGAGCATTTCAACCTTCTATATTTTGCTATCCCATAGGAAGCGTGCATTTTTTCGAGATAAAAGTGGTCTTTCATCTCGAAATCTCATTTCATCTCCTGATCCCTAAACTGCCACTATGCAAAAAATCATGTCGATCCCTTGCTCTGTGAAAAACTAAACTATCCCATGGGAACTGTACAATTCTCCGGGATAAAAAGTAGCCTATGTGCTTTTCCAGACTATAATCTATCTCTGTGCCAAATTTTCAGTAGATCCGTCCAGCCGTTGTAGCGTGATTGGATATCAAACAACCATGCATCCATCCAAACATACGCATTTATAATATTAGTAGGATTACTTTATTTATGCTTCTTAATTTATAATTTAAAAATATTAGGAGAGTTGACATATCGACTAAGTTTACAATTTCATAAACTTTATGCCAGTGTAGCATTTTGGGTGGTTTATGTGGTAACACTGTCGTTTATGCAAGACTCAAATAGTGTTGCAGATAAACTTATAAAGGTTATCGATAAAATTACTAATCCATCTGGACTGTCTTCTAAACACATACTTTTAATGTAAATAGTTCTAACACACTAGGAATGTCACAAAATATGACAAAACCAGAATAAAGTTTTTGTCAAAAAAATGTGATCCTAAAATTGTATCCGGTATATTTAGGTATGAATTTTGGCGCCATTCATTTATTACGTAAGATGATGTAGGGGGGGAGTCGATCATGTCTTATTTTTTGTTACAAGGGGTGGAGGGAGTCTTAATAGTTCTTACGTAAGATCACACAAATGCGCAAAGTTAGGATTATACTTTGAAAAAACGCGGGCCATGCCTATAATTTTAAAAACAAGAAATTTTTTTTTGTTAACCGGTATGTCTTGCCTTTTCACCCGGTTCCGGCTTGACGTCGACTTTTGGGACACCCTGTATTCATGTCGAGATCTCAAGCCCTTTTTAAATGCTCTTCATAATAGATAGCCGTTAGCCGGCTACCACACCAAAACAGGCGATAATCGCTCTCAATGACATACAATAATTTCATTCACAGCATTTGCTAATCGCATTCGTTACTCTGTAACACTGTATTTCTTGGCTCCGCTTATTTAATTTGAAATTTTATGGAATAACAGAACACTCCATTTTCTTACAAACTATATACCATTGGAAAGGTCGTGTTGTGTACTTTCCGGTGGTATATTTGCTGAGGTATAATCGGAATACCTCAAAACGAGTGAGTAATCAACATTTTAAAATAATTTGCAACGGCCGTCATTGTTGTGTTGCATGTGCTGACATACCTGAAAAACGCTACTCTACAATTAGTGTTGGCCAAAAAAAAATGGAAGTGTCACGGATGATGTGCAAAGCAACCAAAAACTGATAACAGTAATACGCCTTTACGTCCCATTGACTCACCCGGGAAGTCGGGGAACAATAATGACTCGCTACCTTTTAATGACAATATTACGCATCGAAAAAAGCCACTATTGATACTAGCGCAATTAGTGGAAGTTCCGGCTTAAACTCTTCCGCGTCAGTTATTACAAAGAAAGACGCTAGGGAAATAATAAGAGAAGAATTCAATGTCATGAAATTGGCTTTAGCACAGGAGCTTAACCAAACACTTAAGCAGATGGTGAGAACCGAATTTCAATCTCGAAAATCAATTCATAAAACAGGAAATAACTGCTTTGGATAATAATGTTTGTTTCTGAATGAAAATTATGAAACCACCAAATCCGCCATCGCCAAATACCAAGACACACTGGGAGAGCTAAAGAAATAGAACGTTCAGTTAACATATACATTACAGGATCTGAAAATCAGGCTTCAGGTTGCTGAGCAGCATAACCGTTCTAACAATCTTGAGATAGAGTGTGTCCCCGAGCACAAACAGTAAAACTTGCTATATATAATTACTCAGCTGTCTAAGGTATCCTGCAACTTGAAAGAATCCGACATTCATCATTGCACTCGTGTGGTAAAAGTAACAGAGATGACAATGCCAATTTAACAATGATTGAGAGATGCTCGCTCAATCATTGTTAAATTGGCTACCTCTAGACTTCGGGATACATTTTAGCGAAAACAATAAATTTTAATAAGGCAAATCCAAACGACAAGCTCAGTACTGCTCACATAGGCATTGGAGGTAATAAATCGCCGCTTTACATTGTTGAGCACCTTTCACCTAAAAACAAATTACACGCAGCGGCTCGCCAGATCGTCAAAGAAAAAGAGTACAAATTCGTGTAGATTAAGCAAGGTCGTGTTTTCATTAGGAAAACAGAAGAAGACGAGTTTACTTATATAAGAAACCAAGAGACCAGAACCGACCTAAAACAATTCTCTGCCATATCCATACTAGCTGTTGCTCGCGGCTCCGCCCCCGTGGAGTTTATTTTCGGGAGCAGAAGTATCAATGCAAGGAGTTGTCTTCTGCACTGAGACACCTATAGCGATCGTCCTGAATCTCAGGTGTTGTGACTGTCTAGATGGCTAGACAGGCACAACTCCTAACTTAAACTTCTAGCACTCCTTATAATACCCCGGGATCACTCCGTAAGTGTCGAAGAAGGCCACCGCGGGGTTTTAGCTGGTAGTGTCCGGTTGGGTGTACATAAGTAGTAGGGACTCGGCCCAGCCGCAGCCCGGATAGCCATCATCCGGGCGAGGGGGTGCTGGGTCGTAAGACCGGCTAGTCCAGCATAACCGTTTTATTCTCATTCCGCTTCCCCCCGAAGCGGACGGCAGTAATAAAATGCTTTCCCCGCGACAAAAAAAAAGTGTTGTGTCTGAAGCTTGAGATTACATTTAAAGAATACCTCATAAGTTAACTCCTCACTTCGCCCTTTAAGGGATGATTTGGTAAAAACGTTGAAATACGTATTTCTTTATTTTTTACCTAAAGCCTAAATATGAATTTTCAGATCCCTAAGTTGAAGTATTACGGATTGCCCATACAAACTTTTAACCTCTATTTCACCCCTTTCAAGATATTTTGAGAGACTTGAGACAAAAGATACCCTATGTCCTTCCCTAGGATATAATCTATCCCACTACTGAATTTCATTAGGATTTGTTTACCAGTTTAGTCATGAAAAGGTAAGAAACAGACATACAAACAACAATATTAATTTTGTTGCGGAGATATTTTAAAACTGTAATATCTCCTAAGATATTCATTGAAATCAAATGACGTAAAGGGCAACTTTGTTCAAAATTAAATACTTGTGATGAATAAAGGAAATATTTATTTGGATAAGGATTAATACCATGTTTATAAAAACCCCTTTCCAAATAATACATTGTTTCAGAACAAATTCGATAACCATTAAAAAGGTTATAGTGAGCCAACCGAAATAGATAGACATATGCTATCGCGGACTTTTTTTAGAACTTTTTAAGAGGAACAATTTCGTGGTACATGATTGTTATGTAACTTTAACCGTTAACGCAGCGTACGCAACGGAAGCTCTCAAAAGGAATCAATTTTCCCCGTTTTTGCAACATTTTTCATTGCTGCTCCGCTCCTATTGGTGATAGCGTGATGTTATATACCCTATAGCGCTCCTCGATAAATGGGCTATCCAAAACTAAAAGATTTTTTTAATTCGAACCAGTAGTTCCTGAGATAAGCCCGTTCAAATAAACAAACAAACTCTTCAGCTTTATATAATAGTATAGATTAAATAAATTAAAGGCGTATTATTTAAAAAAAATCTAAAAAATAAAGTTTTTATTTTTGCTTATTTGGCTTGTATTTTTCTCAGTACTCATTACCTTTATTATCTTTACAGTATTTCGATTAAATTAGAAATATTAATTTACACTATTTTTAACTATACCTCTCTACTTCCGTCCCTTTTCACGAAATCACACCCAGAGATTGCAAGAAAGCGATAGAAAAGATGATACACATAAAAAATAATCTTAAAACATTTTATAAATTATAATTGTTTTATTTTATCTATCGATAGATAAGGACAACGCTATCTATACCTCGTGTCGACATTGCTACGCTCTACTGTTTTTACACAGTTGTCAATATATGACACTGTAAATATATTTCACAACAAGATAAATTTGTAACTGTGTGCGTAAATTTGCCAGTGTTGTATGAAATGGTGTAGTGTGCGTGTGTAACGACGTGATTACATTTTGCATTTGTGTGCACATGTTTATTTGTAGTTGTACGAAGCCCCCCACCGACATTGCTGAATTTTTTGTTCAAGATTCGAGCGTAATGCCGTCTCCTTTTGGTTGCCTACTCTAAGAGAAAAAATAAACATCCTTATCCTAGAAATAGGTTGTCGTTGGTTTAGTACTTTTATTCACCGAAAAAATGCAAGAGAGTAGGCTGAGATGATACGAACATGTGAAGAGGAAGCCACCGGACTATGTGGGAAACTTGGCACTGCGGCTTTCTATACCTGGTGGAAGATCCTAAGGGGGGCTCGAAAAAGGATGTAAATCTGAGGCATATGAGGGAATGTTATCTGCAGACGACGTCGAAGACAGATCGAAGTGTGTGATGTGAGCAACAGTAGGAATGCTGATCCTACCACCATGTGGGACGAATAGCCAGCAAGAGAGAGAGAAATTAAATGCATCCACATACTTCTATTTGACGTCGATTTTTTGTGAGTAGTTCCGTCCCATGATAGGTGAACTTATAAAATCTTACAAAACCAAGTTTTTTTTAAATTCTTTATGTATATAGTAGTCCTTCGTTACGTAACAGTCCAAATTAAGTATCGATTTTTCTCAATTTAAACCGGTATTTTGTACCTTGTTACGATTTTATTATCATATGGTAGCATCTCTAGCTGGTAAGCTTTGGTGAAGCTGACTCTTTCTGTTATTAAAAAAATTGCACGAGCTAGATAGAGACAAACTATGTTTATACATTCATGTTTACATATGTAACAATATAAACCGTACTATTGTAGTAACTCTTAATTTGACATTGTATTTTCTGTTTCTCTGTTACTCTCATATTATTTATAGTATGCGAAAATGAGAAAGCTTATTCAACTAAGATTCCGAAATAAAAAGATACATTCCATATTCGGCAAGTTAATTGTCAGTCGTACAATTTACAAATTGTAATTTAGCGCAATAATTTTAAATTTTACTTCAAAATGAAGCATACTACGTACTAAAAATCAAGTGTAAATTAAATATGAGAATGCGGTGATCGTTTGCGATAATTTTATTTAAGATTATATTTTAAAATGAGGTGCTGTGTTCCTGGGTGTAAGAATGACTCCAGACATATCTCAAAATCACAGGGGATTACATTTCACGTGTAAGTTAAACTACGAAGCAACATAAACTAGTAGACGGCACCAAAAGCGTCTAATTTATTCATTCCTATTCCAATAAATATAAATGTGACACAAGGACCCAACTTCATCACGAAATCCTTAATTTTACATACCAGTTTGTTTAGTAAAAAGTTTTTTAATTCATAAAAAGTACACCGACTTCAACTAAAAACAAATTATGCGTCACTATAAAATTTGTTTTTCTTTGATTTTTCTGAGATCCTATCATCAGATCCTGACTTGGTGCCAATGGGACCACCTGGGAAGTATACCCTTTTAAACACAAAAAGAATTTCTCGAATCGGTCAAGGCGTCTTTGAGTAATCGGTAACATACATAAAAAAAAAGATTCTAACGAATTGTTAACCTCCCCCTTTTTTTTGAAGTCGGTTAAAAAGCAAGAGAAAATTTATGAGTTACAAATTTCTCTAAATAGTCTTGTTTTGTGAATAATAAGTACAATACTATAGAAATTGGTTTCTCTACCACAGAAGTAATGCTTAAACAGTTTATTTATTTATTTGATTAGGTACACCGACAGCATACATATCCTTAAATTTAAAAACATTGTAAACAATTGTCTAATATGCATGCCACTTACAGGTATACACAACATTCAAAGTAAATATTACACATACACTCACACCTGTAATCCCCAAAGGGGTAGGCAGAGGTGTAACCAGTATACCGACTTTTCGCCGAATTTTAGTCCCATGATTTGATAGGGGGCGAGCGTATCGCCATACCGGGCGAAGGTTCCAGACTCCGGGCTCATACTGAGCAATTACAACTGTGCCACCATATTTTTTTTCCTCATATATTTTACTTTCAAATCTTGTGATGTCCTATTGATATCATCTCTATTCTTCAAATCATCTTGGTTTTCAAATAACAGGCTCAACAATATCTCATAATTTTACTATCTTTACTAGTGTCCATAGTTTGTGTAATTTACCTTGATCCAATCATTTTTTAATTTATTATGTGACATTGGCAAAATTGTGGAATCGTTCCTTCGCAAAGACTATTGAAACAAAAAGAAGAAACTGCCACTTGCCTTGGTGGCAGTTTCAGCTCTATACAAAACAAATTTTTCCCATTTCAGTTTCCCCAATGAGATCACATTACGAACCGCATGGCTTCGGGCCCTCAACAAGGTCCAGTGGGTGCCGAGAGAGCGCAGTGCCGTCTGCTCTGAACACTTTGTGAGCGCAGACCTTTATCAGACTAGGAGTGGACTGAGGAAGGTCAGAGTGGGTGCTGTACCGTTTATATTGCAGGTGAGATTATTTAACAAAAATCCTTTCATAATTTACTATCGTTAGTGTAGTTCCTATTTATTAGAAACTAACTGTTGCCCATCTTCTACACAACTGAACACCGGAGCACAGAAGGTACACAGTTTTATGCGAAACAATTACTACTGCCCACTTGGTTGTAATTTGAATGTACCCGCAACTAGTCTCCTAAATACCTTCGGTATTTCTAATAATAGGAAATACCCTAATATATACTATATCGCCATAAGAAGGTTTTTTTTTATCCTAGCACGGCAAAGTGTCCGCACTTCACCTGATGGTAAGCGCAGTACGGTCCAATTATAGTATCGTGTAGCGAGAGACGATCTATCCCCCCCTACTCAACACAATCATGCCGGCCTGCTCCTTCACACTACGCCATGGGCAAGAAGGTGAAGAAGCGGTCGAGGGTCTATTGTCAGAGTACTCAGAAGGCCGCAAAATGGCCAAACATTGTACCCTAACTCTAGACCCCCAAAAAACCGGATGTACACTGGCTGATCCCGGAACGCGACTCACTTGCGTGTGCCACTATGGCGGGTTTTTCACCCTGTGTACGGTGGTCGCTATCCGGGCGGATATGAATATCTTACCACCAGCCAGCCTAGTAGGTTACTAAAGTCTGTACACAAAATGCATGCTGTACATGAAAATATGTGTTTACCGTTAATTTTGTTAATTAACAGTAAATTTTTTTTTATACCACAATGGTGGCAAACAAACTTATAACCTGTCTGATGGTCAGTGGTTACCGTAGTCCGTAGCCTATGGACGTAACACCAGGTTACATGCGCGTTGCCGACCCTTCAGAAACCTATTTACTCTCTTCTTGAGAATCCCATACTTTAGTCAATTAATAAGATTTGATTCATATTATTTTCAGGATACATTGAGCTGTGATTATGAGCCTTGCAACTTGAATGTAAGTGTTGGGGATATTTCCTTAGTATATTGAATATATTGTAAACACTGCCTCGGCGACGCAGTTGTAATCGCGCATGCGTTACTACTGCTGTGCTGAGGTCTCGTGTTCGATCCGGGTAAAGCTATATTGGGTTTTTCTATCTAGAATTTTTCAGTATTAGCCCAAAGTCTGGAACCTGTGCCCGGTATGGCGATAGGCTCTCCCCCTATCACATTATGGGACCGAAATCGGCGAAAAGTGGGTATACTGATTACACCTCTGCCTACCCCTTCGAGGATTACAGGCGTGAGTGTATATGTATGCATGTAAATATAAATAAAAAATGCCTGTCTATTAGAGGCTTATGTTACTTGATATTTACCCATTTAGCCAAATTTCATAGGTTATTTTTTGGGTGATAGCGACAGCACGTCACTACATAATTACAAGTACTTATATAAAGTTAATTTATAGAAAGTTAATAAAACAATTATATGCATGTACCACCTTAGTATAAAAGCTTTGTCTATAGCTAAAAAAAATTAAAATCATCTCGAGTCCCATTACACTCTTTGCCAAACATTGGCAAAATATTTCTTGGCATTTATATTGTTGTCTTTGAGGAAAAAAAACAAACGAGCCTTACAGTAGTCGCATATGATGTGTAACATCTGACATCTCACGTTGGTCATAAGCAACATTAACATAGCCAGAATAAAACGATTCCTATATTATTTGAATGATTTTTCCTAATAAACCACACTTCTTTTTAATGAAAATTGTATTATTTAAAATTTTAATTTCATTAAAAAACACTGGGTCTACAACTGGGTCAATAACAGTAACCGATTCGATCCCACTAGATCCCATCCGATTCCAATCGATCCCACTCGAGTCCACTCGGTCCCATTCAATCCCACACGATCTCACCCGATCCCAATCGATCGCACTCGATCCCAGTTCGTTCCATTAGAATACAGTCTATACTCTGTGCTATTCGACTTCATTCGCTTACATTCGAATCCAGTCCACTCCAATCGATTCCATTCGATTTCAATTTATTCCATACAATTCCGTTTTATTCCATTCGAAAACCAAAATTAAATCTCTCGGAAAATGGGTTGATATCATCTGACTGCCAACTCTAGCAACCCGCGCTCGTTGGTCAAATCAAATGCGCACGCTTCCCCGACTTCCTGTTACACACTTCCGTCCATTTTCACAAAATCCCAAAAAGTGTTAGTTATAATATTACACGTCAATAAACATAAAAAGCGACTATGTTTATTTTATTTTTCAGATATGCAGAGTCTGTCTTGCGATGGATTGCAAATTGTTCTCAATAAATGAGTACAATTTGAAACAGGCCTACGAGTGTCTTACCGGCGTTACGGTGAGTTAGAATTACAACACTTTAGGGTAGTTCCCGTTTATTAAATATCGAGGTAGTACTAGAAAATATTAGTGACAATAATAGGGTAGTGGACACATTTTTTATTAATGTAATTAACAAGTTACATTACCTAAATCCTATTATCGAAAGGATTTTATGAATCCGAACAAAAATTAGTAAATTAGACGCCATTCAAATATGCTGGAAGGGGTAGTTGTCAAATGACAGAAAAAAGATGCATGATATGTACCGTGACGTCACCTCTCTGAATGGCCATTACTGTGCCGTTGTGCGAGGGAGATAGCGATATGTTCCCAATACGCAACCATTTTTGCTCATACCAATATTTAAAATAAATACTGTGACCTCAATTTTTAAACAATTTTGATTCTGTTTTCGAAAAAAGGGTTTGTTTTGCATACTATATTCGGTTTCATATCGAATAATGTACAACATTAAACACAGGAAACTACCCTATTAACATTTAATACACACTTAACTTTTAGATATTGAGACTTTGTGATATTGGGTTTTTCTACCTAGAAATTTCTCAGTATTAGCTCGGAGTCTGGAATCTGTGCCCGGTATGGCGATAGGCTCGCCCCCTATCACACTATGGGACCGAAATTCGGCGAAAAGTGGGTGTACTGGTTACACCTCTGCCTACCCCTTCGGGGATTACAGGCGTGAGTGTATATATATACCTAACTTTTAGAAAGGTCAGAGGTTTTACCTTTAGGTTCGAAAGTACTTTCGTCACAGTACCGCAACCAACTAGGCTGTGGCTTTAACGGTGAAGGAAAACACTTTGAGGAAACCTGCATACCTGAGAATTCTAATTTCAAAGGTATGTGAAGTCCAACCCGCATTACAGAGTGGTGGAGTAGTAGTCCAAGATCCCAGAGCGGTCAGACATAACTTATTTTCACATATATGAAACCTTACGTTCTCAGTAGCGTCTCATGTTCTTTGAAAGGTAACTAAAAATAACAGTTACTTAACTTAAATTTATATGGCTGATATATATGTTTTGTAGAAATAGAATAGAATGTTATTCTAAAATAGTATCATAAATGTCAGACACTATCCACGGACCAAAACTTTTGTCAGACACAAATCAATGAACTTTACTTATTTTTATGTCTGATTTTTAAATGTGTTATTAAGGTAACTATTGAAAAGTTATATTTCATTAGTCAGACAAATTGTAGTGTCCAAACATCCCCTAAACTAGAGTGGCCAACCGTCCTATTTTCCCAGGACATGTCCTGGTTTTTAGAATGTCCTAGGGTGTCCTGGATAGTTTGTAAGCAGCGTCCTGGGTTCTTAAAGCGCCCTGATAAGGTCCTGTATTTTAAAATTCGTACACCACTTTTCTTCTTTCCACCTTGCTTTAGGGGAGGCCTCTCGGCTCGCCAGTGTAAGCCCTACCCTAAACCCCATTAGCAGAAGAGGCCCGAGGGCATTGGGACAATGTTTAATAGGGCTAGTATAACCAGTTGTGTAGATTATTCGTGCCCAACAATTATTGTCGTAGTAGGAAGCACAAGTTGTTTGCTGTCCCGACGTGCCGCACTGTGGCTCGTTCTAGGTCTCCGATACCGCGAACTCTCACTACGCTCAATGCTCTCCTGGACAGTGCACCACATCTTGACGTGTTCGCGGATGCATGGACGGTGATCCAGAGTGAATGTTTGCACTACTGCGAAACAAATGCCTGATGCTAATGTGTATTTACCTTATTTTATATTTTTAATTATGATATTGAATGTTTAATTAATTTAATTTACTGTAGTTATAAGTATATATGAAAATTAGTGTAATTGGTTTTACCGTACTAATTAATATATAAATAAATTACAGGTGTACGAAGGCGAGAAGCTGCCGCAGATGTTATGTTATGAATGTGTGGCAAGACTCAACAACTGTAACCGATTCAGAAGTCAGTGCGTGCGGGCCAATGCATTGATGGTGGATATTATAAAAAAAGATGATCAGGTAACATACAGACGGTTGGTTATTTCATTTTGTTAGAATATTATTTTAGTTGTATGTTCGAAACCCAAGTGGCATACACCTCTGACTTTTTTAAAGTTATGTGTGTATTAAATGTTAATTATCGCTTGCTTTAACGGTGAAGGAAAACATCACGAGACAACCTGAGAATTCTCATAAGAATTTCGAAGGTATGTGAAGTCTACCAACCCGCATTAGGCCAGCGTGGTGGACTAAGGCCTAACCCCTCTCATTAGTAGAGGAGGCCCGTGCCCAGCAGTGGGACAATATTTAATACAGGGCTAGTATTATATTATTATTATTATACGGCAAAGTGACCACACTGCACCTCATGGTAAGTGCAGTGCCGTCCAATTAGAGTATTAAGTAGAAAGACAATACTGTTTAGCTTCACACTACGCCTACAGGATTGATACCTGGAAACGGACTGGTTTCATTTCAATGGAGTAACCAAAATTTATTTAATTCCAGTTAACTATTGAGAACATAAAAACAATAAACAGAGACACAAACCAACTGAATTCACCGTTGTTGTGGGAGATTTACCCACCGAACCATTGTAACTATCATTGCGAAGAGGACGAACTGAAAACTGAACCAATAGAAATAAAAAGCGAGAAAAATGAAGTATACCTCACTGATGATGAACTAATTGATGATAAACAGCATGGTGTAAATGACATACCGCACGCTGTAAATGACATACCGCACGCTGTAAATGACATACCGCACGCTGTAAATGACATACCGCACGCTGTAAATGATGTACCGCAGGATACTAATGAAATTTTGGACAATGTGCATTCGGACAATGATTATTCTACGGATGACAGTTTACCTTTACAGAAGGCTAGAAAAAAGAGGAAATTAGAAAAGAAAAGTGTGAAAGTAAGAAAGACATTGGTGAGTTTTACATCGAATCATTTATTTAGCAAATTAGGACACTAGGGCACTTTTTTAATGGTCAGGATAATAAAAAGCCAAGCCTAATACGACTCAGGCATTCCATTAAGAACCATGTACATATATTTGTCAAAAAGTATTGTAAAATGTACAATAAGTTTATGATAAACTAGCTTTTGCCCGCGGCTGCGCCCGCGTGGTGGTCATTTTTGGAAGAAATGGTATAAAATCCATGGAGACCTCTTAAGCTATAACATCTTCCTCTATTATCCCGTAGGAACCGTGCATTTTCTGGTATAAAAAGTAGGCCCTTTACTAACACTATGCAAAAAATCATGTGGATCCCTTGCTCTGTCTAAAACAGAAATATATATTTTTTATAAATGGCCAAATACCAATTTTTCATGCGTTTAACTGCAAAAATGACGGATTTTCATATAAACTTTCATCCCCTATTTTACCCCCTTAGGGGTGGTATTTCCAAAAACCTTCCTTAGTGGATGCCTACGTCATAAAAGGTACCTAATGTCAAAATTTCAAGTCTCTAACCCCAGCCGTTTAGGCTGTGCGTTGATCGATCAGTCAGTCAGTCAGTTTCTTCTTTTATATATATAGATACATACAATAAAATCACGCCTGTAATCCCCGAAGGTGTAGGCGGATGTGTAACTAATACACCAACTTTTCGCCGAATTTATTACGGTCCCATAATGTGATAGGGGGCGACCTATGGCCATTCCAGACTCCGGGTTAATAATACTAGCCCTGTATTAAATATTGTCCCACTGCTGGGCACGGGCCTCCTGTACTAATGAGAGGGGTTAGGCCTTAGTCCACCACGCTAGCGTAATGCCGGCTGGTAGACTTCACATACCTTCGAAATTCGTATGAGAATTCTCAGGTATGCAGGTTTCCTCACGATGTTTTCCTTCACCATTAAAGTAAGCGATAATTAACATTTAATACACACATAACTTTAGAAAAGTCGGAGGTGTATGCCACTTGGGTTTCGAACATACGACTTTCGTCTTGGCAGTCTGTACGGCAACCAACTAGGCTGTCGCTGCTTGTGTAGTGTGTAAGTAACTATGTATGTAACCAATTATAATAAAAGAGTCTTAATCGAACCACAGTCGTATACACACGTCTCTACCTATCTCCCGCCTTTACACTTCACTCGACTCCGGGTTGATACTGAGTATTTATAGATACACACACATACACTCACGCCTGTAATCCCCGAAGGGGTAGGCAGAGGTGTAACTAGTACACCCACTTTTCGCCGAATTTCGGTCCCATAATGTGATAGGGGGCGAGCCTATCGCCATACCGGGCACATTTTCCAGACTCCGGGCTAATACTGAGGCATTTCTAGATAGAAAAACCCAATATCACTTTACCCGACCCGGCGATCGAACCCGAGACCTCAGCACAGCAGTCGTAACGCATGCGCAATTACAACTGCGCCACCGAGGCAGTCTATTTCTAGATAGAAAACCAATATCACTTTACCCGACCCGGGGATCGAACCCGAGACCTCAGCACAGCAGTCGTAACCGTACGCAATTACAACGGAGCAGCGAGGCATATAGGCAATGTATAATATGTACATTTGGTGTTTTGAAGAATAAAAAAATGTGAGAATTGAAGCGGTCACCTATATCTTGTGTGAATGTTTCTGTTTTCTTAATATATTTAAAAATACTTTTATAACTTCATTGAAAAATATTCATGGTAAATTTTTGTTAATTTTAATAATAGAATTATAATTTCGCCTTAGGCGTGTAAGTCTTCGGTAGTATAGTGGTAAGTATCCCCGCCTGTCACGCGGGAGACCGGGGTTCGATTCCCCGCCGGAGAGTTTGTTTTTGCATTTTAAATTTTGTTTTAAATATTCTTAAGTAATCCTTGTGTCTAGTTACATTAATTACAAAAATAAGTCCCAAAAATTCATAATTTAATTTTGACCAAGCATTAAAATAAATAATGTTTTTTTTTAACTCTCACTGCCCAGGATTGTCATAAAACAATTTGTACTTTTTTAATTAAAAAACTATTAAAGAAATATTAATGTAAATTAATTAGACATTATAGTGAAGGGATGCCGACTGCGGCGTGAATGCCGAACGTTACAACGAAACTCATTTATTGTAAGATTTAATACAGAACGTACTCACGTAATATGTATGTGTCGTTCGCGATTGAACGAATCAAAAGAACCGGGTCATAATATCTGAAAGATCCATTGGATCACTTCGTTGCAAAAGATTCGTTCGTTCGATTTTAGTCGTATCGCATCGCGAGTTGCGGCGATCCAGAGGCGCGAGCCGCGAGCCGCGAACGAGACAAACGAATCGAGCCGAGCCCGACGCGACGGTTCTCGAATGATTGAATGAAACGTAGACCGTAAGAGAGAGACCGGAGTAAAAGTCACGACCTTACGAACTATGTAGAAAATGTGCTTTAAATTTTGAGTATTAGAGTCTAATCTACTCTTATTAGTACTACTCCAGAAATGTTATAATGGTTTTTATATAAAGATAAATAAGGTTCAATATGGTTATTGCTGAATACTGTAATTGTTTACGTTTTTAAAATAAATATTTTAAATTAAATTCGAATTAAGTGAGTGACCCATTGACCAATAACCATTGTTGTTGATCACAGCTCACGAATCACTAGTGAACCAATCAATCGATTGAACGAATCGTACGAACCAGATCTTTTTGTTAACAGATCAGTATTGATTCGGTTCGTTGAGATCGAACGAACGACACATACTTAACACGTAATACTACTAGCGGTGTTTTAGCTTTCAGCAAATAATCCCAATAAGGTGGAAGTCATTCACATGCCGCTTCGACTGGTAGTAGGTAGTAAGATCTCTTACATCAGATGTTAGATGTTTGACATATTCACAAAATCTCAGTCAAGACTTTATACAAAACAATTAGAATCTTGACACTGCGATCTAATTTTATCTAGTTTTGTTGCGGCGCCATCTGTTGCCGTATTTCTGAACTGTTAAGTATGTGGTGTTACAACCTTAGAGTATTTAACACTGGAGACGCCATTGAGCGCTTACCCCGTATGACAAATGTAAGAGCACGGTGCTCATACACGTTCTATAAAACGAGTTGCGCTTCGTGATCCGCCACTAAAAAAATGACATCACGTGCGAACTGAGCTCCGTCAAAATGCGAGCCTGTAGCGGTATTAACATGTAAAAATAGATCTGACACATTAAACTTACAAAAATACAACATTATTTTTCACCTGGACGTATTTTTTTAAAGTAATATTATCCTTAAAAGCAACAAAACATATAATTTCTAAAAATTATCATCGGGTCATAAATGTTGCCAGGTTAATCTTTCAGCCACAGTAGTGTAAAATTTATTTGCATTCAATATCTTAAACGCAAGTTGTTTTTTTAATATTCATTTTTAACTAATGTTGCCCGCGGCTCCGCCCGCGTGTAGGTCTTGGAGCATTTTAACCTTCTATATTTTGCTATCCCATAAGAAGCGTGCATTTTTTCGAGTTAAAAGTGGTCTTTGTCATTTTATGATCCCTCAACTGCCACTATGCAAAAAATCATGTCGATCCTTTGCTCTGTGAAAAACTAAACTATCCCATGGGAACTGTACATTTCTCCGGGATAAAAAGTAGCCTATGTGCTTTTCCAGACTATAATCTATCTCTGTGCCAAATTTTAAGTAGATCCGTCCAGCCGTTGTAGCGTGATTGGATATCAAACAACCATGCATCCATCCAAACATACGCATTTATAATATTAGTAGGATTACTTTATTTATGCTTCTTAATTTATAATTTAAAAATATTAGGAGAGTTGACATATCGACTAAGTTTACAATTTCATAAACTTTATGCCAGTGTAGCATTTTGGGTGGTTTATGTGGTAACACTGTCGTTTATGCAAGACTCAAATAGTGTTGTAGATAAACTTATAAAGGTTATCGATAAAATTACTAATCCATCTGGACTGTCTTCTAAACACATACTTTTAATGTAAATAGTTCTAACACACTAGGAATGTCACAAAATATGACAAAACCAGAATAAAGTATTTGTCAAAAAATGTGATCCTAAAAATGTATCCGGTATATTTAAAAAATATTTAGGTATGAATTTTGGCGCCATTCATTTATTACGTAAGATGATGTAGGGGGGGAGTCAATCATGTCTTATTTTTACTTACAAGGGGTGGGAGGGAGTCTTAATAGTTCTTACGTAAGATCACACAAATGCGCAAAGTTAGGATTATACTTTGAAAAAACGCGGGCCTTGCCTATAATTTTAAAAACAAGCAACTTACACTTTTTTAATTTTTTTTGTTAACCGGTATGACTTGCCTTTTCACCCGGTTCCGGCTTGACGTCGACTTTTGGGACACCCTGTATGCATGTCGAGATCTCAAGCCCTTTTTATATGCTCTTCATAATAGATAGCCGTTAGCCGGCTACCACACCAAAACAGGCGATAATCGCTCTCAATGACATACAATAATTTCATTCACAGCATTTGCTAATCGCATTCGTTACCAGTAACACTGTATTTCTTGGCTCCGCTTATTTAATTTGAAATTTTATGGAATAACAGAACACTCCATTTTCTTACAAACTATATACCATTGGAAAGGTCGTGTTGTGTACTTTCCGGTGGTATATTTGCTGAGGTATAATCGGAATACCTCAAAACGAGTGAGTAATCAACATTTTAAAATAATTTGCATCGGCCGTCATTGTTGTGTTGCATGTGCTGACATACCTGAAAAACGCTACTCTACAATTAGTGTTGACCAAAAAAAAATGGAAGTGTCACGGATGATGTGCAAAGCAACCAAAAACTGATAACAGTAATACACCTTTACGTCCCATTGACTCACCCGGGAAGTCAAGGAACAATAATGACTCGCTACCTTTTAATGACAATATTACGCATCGAAAAAAGCCACTGTTGATAGTAGCGCAATTAGTGGAAGTTCCGGCTTAAACTCTTCCGCGTCAGTTATTACAAAGAAAGACGCTAGGGAAATAATAAGAGAAGAATTCAATGTCATGAAATTGGCTTTAGCACAGGAGCTTAACCAAACACTTAAGCAGATGGTGAGAACCGAATTTCAATCTCGAAAATCAATTCATAAAACAGGAAATAACTGCTTTGGATAATAATGTTTGTTTCTGAATGAAAATTATGAAACCACCAAATCCGCCATCGCCAAATACCAAGACACACCGGTAGAGCTGAAGAAAGAGAACGTTCAGTTAACATATACGTTACAGGATCTGCAAATCAGGCTTCAGGTTGCTGAGCAGCATAACCGTTCTAACAATCTTGAGATAGAGTGTGTCCCCGAGCACAAACAGTAAAACTTGCTATCTATAATTACTCAGCTGTCTAAGGTATCCTGCAACTTGAAAGAATCCGACATTCATCATTGCACTCGTGTGGTAAAAAGTAACAGAGACGACAAGAGACCTCGCTCAATTATTGTTAAATTGGCTACCTCTAGGCTTCGGGATACATTTTAGCGAAAACAATAAATTTTAATAAGGCAAATCCAAACGACAAGCTCAGTACTGCTCACATAGGCATTGGAGGTAATAAATCGCCGCTTTACATTGTTGAGCACCTTTCACCTAAAAACAAATTACACGCAGCGGCTCGCCCGATCGTCAAAGAAAAAGAGTACAAATTCGTGTAGATTAAGCAAGGTCGTGTTTTCATTAGGAAAACAGAAGAAGACGAGTTTACTTATATAAGAAACCAAGAGACCAGAACCGACCTAAAACAATTCTCTGCCATATCCATACTAGCTTTTGCTCGCGGCTCCGCCCCCGTGGAGTTTATTTTCGGGAGCAGAAGTATCAATGCAAGGAGTTGTCTTCTGCACTGGGACACCTATAGCGATCGTCCTGAATCTCAGGTGTTGTGACTGTCTAGATGGCTAGACAGGCACAACTCCTAACTTAAACTTCTAGCACTCTTTATAATACCCTGGGATCACTCCGTAAGTGTCGAAGAAGGCCACCGCGGGGTTTTAGCTGGTAGTGTCTGGTTGGGTGTACATAAGTAGTAGGGACTCAGCCCAGCCGCAGCCCGGATAGCCATCATCCGGGCGAGGGGGTGCTGGGTCGTAAGACCGGCTAGTCCAGCATAACCGTTTTATTCTCATTCCGCTTCCCCCCGAAGCGGACGGCAGTAATAAAATGCTTTCCCCGCGACAAAAAAAAAGTGTTGTGCCTGAAGCTTGAGATTACATTTAAAGAATACCTCATAAGTTAACTCCTCACTTCGCCCTTTAAGGGATGATTTGATAAAAACGTTGAAACACGTATTTCTTTATTTTTTACCTAAAGCCTAAATATGAATTTTCAGATCCCTAAATTGAAGGATTGCCCATACAAACTTTTAACCTCTATTTCACCCCTTTCAAGATATTTTTTTGAAACAAAAGATACCCTATGTCCTTCCCTAGGATATAATCTATCCCTCTACTGAATTTCATTAGGATTCGTTCACCCGTTTAGTCATGAAAAGGTAAGAAACAGACATACAAACAACAATATTAATTTTGCTGCGGAGATATTTTAAAACTGTAATATCTCCTAAGATATTCATTGAAATCAAATGACGTAAAGGGCAACTTTGTTCAAAATTAAATACTTGTGATGAATAAAGTATTTATTTGGATAAGGATTAATACCATGTTTATAAAAACCCCTTTCCAAATAATACATTGTTTCAGAACAAATTCGATAACCATTAAAAAGGTTATAGTGAGCCAACCGAAATAGATAGACATATGCTATTGCGGACTTTTTTTAGAACTTTTTAAGAGGAACAATTTCATCCTACATGATTGTTATGTAACTTTAACCGTTAACGCAACGTTACGCAACGGAAGCTCTCAAAAGGAATCAATTTTCCCCGTTTTTGCAACATTTTTCATTGCTGCTCCGCTCCTATTGGTGATAGCGTGATGTTATATAGCCTATAGCGCTCCTCGATGAATGGGCTATCCAACACTAAAAGATTTTTTCATTCGAACCAGTAGTTCCTGAGATTAGCACGTTCAAATAAACAAACACACTCTTCAGCTTTATATAATAGTATAGATTAAATAAATAAAAGGCGTATTATTTAAAAAAAATCTAAAAAATAAAGTTTTTATTTTTGCTTATTTGGCTTGTATTTTTCTCAGTACTCATTACCTTTATTATCTTAACAGTATTTCGATTAAATTAGAAATATTAATTTACACTATTTTTAACTATACCTCTCTACTTCCGTCCCTTTTCACGAAATCACACCCAGAGATTGCAAGAAAGCGATAGAAAAGATGATACACATAAAAAATTATCTTAAAACATTTAATAAATTATAATTGTTTTATTTTATCTATCGATAGATAAGGACAACGCTATCTATACCTCGTGTCGACATTGCTACGCTCTACTGTTTTTACACAGTTGTCAATATATGACACTGTAAATATATTTCACAACATGATAAATTTGTAACTGTGTGCATAAATTTGCCAGTGTTGTATGAAATGGTGTAGTGTGCGTGCGTAGCGACGTGATTACATTTTGCATTTGTGTGCACATGTTTATTTGTAGTTGTACGAAGCCCCCCACCGACATTGCTGAATTTTTTGTTCAAGATTCGAGCGTAATGCCGTCTCCTTTTGGTTGCCTACTCTAAGGTTACAACCTTAGAGTATTTAACACTGGAGACGCCATTGAGCGCTTACCCCGTATGACAAATGTAAGAGCACGGTGCTCATACACGTTCTATAAAACGAGTTGCGCTTCGTGATCCGCCACTAAAAAAATGACATCACGTGCGAACTGAGCTCCGTCAAAATGCGAGCCTGTAGCGGTATTAACATGTAAAAATAGATCTGACACATTAAACTTACAAAAATACAACATTATTTTTCACCTGGACGTATTTTTTTAAAGTAATATTATCCTTAAAAGCAACAAAACATATAATTTCTAAAAATTATCATCGGGTCATAAATGTTGCCAGGTTAATCTTTCAGCCACAGTAGTGTAAAATTTATTTGCATTCAATATCTTAAACGCAAGTTGTTTTTTTAATATTCATTTTTAACTAATGTTGCCCGCGGCTCCGCCCGCGTGTAGGTCTTGGAGCATTTTAACCTTCTATATTTTGCTATCCCATAAGAAGCGTGCATTTTTTCGAGTTAAAAGTGGTCTTTGTCATTTTATGATCCCTCAACTGCCACTATGCAAAAAATCATGTCGATCCTTTGCTCTGTGAAAAACTAAACTATCCCATGGGAACTGTACATTTCTCCGGGATAAAAAGTAGCCTATGTGCTTTTCCAGACTATAATCTATCTCTGTGCCAAATTTTAAGTAGATCCGTCCAGCCGTTGTAGCGTGATTGGATATCAAACAACCATGCATCCATCCAAACATACGCATTTATAATATTAGTAGGATTACTTTATTTATGCTTCTTAATTTATAATTTAAAAATATTAGGAGAGTTGACATATCGACTAAGTTTACAATTTCATAAACTTTATGCCAGTGTAGCATTTTGGGTGGTTTATGTGGTAACACTGTCGTTTATGCAAGACTCAAATAGTGTTGTAGATAAACTTATAAAGGTTATCGATAAAATTACTAATCCATCTGGACTGTCTTCTAAACACATACTTTTAATGTAAATAGTTCTAACACACTAGGATTGTCACAAAATATGACAAAACCAGAATAAAGTATTTGTCAAAAAATGTGATCCTAAAAATGTATCCGGTATATTTAAAAAATATTTAGGTATGAATTTTGGCGCCATTCATTTATTACGTAAGATGATGTAGGGGGGGAGTCAATCATGTCTTATTTTTACTTACAAGGGGTGGGAGGGAGTCTTAATAGTTCTTACGTAAGATCACACAAATGCGCAAAGTTAGGATTATACTTTGAAAAAACGCGGGCCTTGCCTATAATTTTAAAAACAAGCAACTTACACTTTTTTAATTTTTTTTGTTAACCGGTATGACTTGCCTTTTCACCCGGTTCCGGCTTGACGTCGACTTTTGGGACACCCTGTATGCATGTCGAGATCTCAAGCCCTTTTTATATGCTCTTCATAATAGATAGCCGTTAGCCGGCTACCACACCAAAACAGGCGATAATCGCTCTCAATGACATACAATAATTTCATTCACAGCATTTGCTAATCGCATTCGTTACCAGTAACACTGTATTTCTTGGCTCCGCTTATTTAATTTGAAATTTTATGGAATAACAGAACACTCCATTTTCTTACAAACTATATACCATTGGAAAGGTCGTGTTGTGTACTTTCCGGTGGTATATTTGCTGAGGTATAATCGGAATACCTCAAAACGAGTGAGTAATCAACATTTTAAAATAATTTGCATCGGCCGTCATTGTTGTGTTGCATGTGCTGACATACCTGAAAAACGCTACTCTACAATTAGTGTTGACCAAAAAAAAATGGAAGTGTCACGGATGATGTGCAAAGCAACCAAAAACTGATAACAGTAATACACCTTTACGTCCCATTGACTCACCCGGGAAGTCAAGGAACAATAATGACTCGCTACCTTTTAATGACAATATTACGCATCGAAAAAAGCCACTGTTGATAGTAGCGCAATTAGTGGAAGTTCCGGCTTAAACTCTTCCGCGTCAGTTATTACAAAGAAAGACGCTAGGGAAATAATAAGAGAAGAATTCAATGTCATGAAATTGGCTTTAGCACAGGAGCTTAACCAAACACTTAAGCAGATGGTGAGAACCGAATTTCAATCTCGAAAATCAATTCATAAAACAGGAAATAACTGCTTTGGATAATAATGTTTGTTTCTGAATGAAAATTATGAAACCACCAAATCCGCCATCGCCAAATACCAAGACACACCGGTAGAGCTGAAGAAAGAGAACGTTCAGTTAACATATACGTTACAGGATCTGCAAATCAGGCTTCAGGTTGCTGAGCAGCATAACCGTTCTAACAATCTTGAGATAGAGTGTGTCCCCGAGCACAAACAGTAAAACTTGCTATCTATAATTACTCAGCTGTCTAAGGTATCCTGCAACTTGAAAGAATCCGACATTCATCATTGCACTCGTGTGGTAAAAAGTAACAGAGACGACAAGAGACCTCGCTCAATTATTGTTAAATTGGCTACCTCTAGGCTTCGGGATACATTTTAGCGAAAACAATAAATTTTAATAAGGCAAATCCAAACGACAAGCTCAGTACTGCTCACATAGGCATTGGAGGTAATAAATCGCCGCTTTACATTGTTGAGCACCTTTCACCTAAAAACAAATTACACGCAGCGGCTCGCCCGATCGTCAAAGAAAAAGAGTACAAATTCGTGTAGATTAAGCAAGGTCGTGTTTTCATTAGGAAAACAGAAGAAGACGAGTTTACTTATATAAGAAACCAAGAGACCAGAACCGACCTAAAACAATTCTCTGCCATATCCATACTAGCTTTTGCTCGCGGCTCCGCCCCCGTGGAGTTTATTTTCGGGAGCAGAAGTATCAATGCAAGGAGTTGTCTTCTGCACTGGGACACCTATAGCGATCGTCCTGAATCTCAGGTGTTGTGACTGTCTAGATGGCTAGACAGGCACAACTCCTAACTTAAACTTCTAGCACTCTTTATAATACCCTGGGATCACTCCGTAAGTGTCGAAGAAGGCCACCGCGGGGTTTTAGCTGGTAGTGTCTGGTTGGGTGTACATAAGTAGTAGGGACTCAGCCCAGCCGCAGCCCGGATAGCCATCATCCGGGCGAGGGGGTGCTGGGTCGTAAGACCGGCTAGTCCAGCATAACCGTTTTATTCTCATTCCGCTTCCCCCCGAAGCGGACGGCAGTAATAAAATGCTTTCCCCGCGACAAAAAAAAAGTGTTGTGCCTGAAGCTTGAGATTACATTTAAAGAATACCTCATAAGTTAACTCCTCACTTCGCCCTTTAAGGGATGATTTGATAAAAACGTTGAAACACGTATTTCTTTATTTTTTACCTAAAGCCTAAATATGAATTTTCAGATCCCTAAATTGAAGGATTGCCCATACAAACTTTTAACCTCTATTTCACCCCTTTCAAGATATTTTTTTGAAACAAAAGATACCCTATGTCCTTCCCTAGGATATAATCTATCCCTCTACTGAATTTCATTAGGATTCGTTCACCCGTTTAGTCATGAAAAGGTAAGAAACAGACATACAAACAACAATATTAATTTTGCTGCGGAGATATTTTAAAACTGTAATATCTCCTAAGATATTCATTGAAATCAAATGACGTAAAGGGCAACTTTGTTCAAAATTAAATACTTGTGATGAATAAAGTATTTATTTGGATAAGGATTAATACCATGTTTATAAAAACCCCTTTCCAAATAATACATTGTTTCAGAACAAATTCGATAACCATTAAAAAGGTTATAGTGAGCCAACCGAAATAGATAGACATATGCTATTGCGGACTTTTTTTAGAACTTTTTAAGAGGAACAATTTCATCCTACATGATTGTTATGTAACTTTAACCGTTAACGCAACGTTACGCAACGGAAGCTCTCAAAAGGAATCAATTTTCCCCGTTTTTGCAACATTTTTCATTGCTGCTCCGCTCCTATTGGTGATAGCGTGATGTTATATAGCCTATAGCGCTCCTCGATGAATGGGCTATCCAACACTAAAAGATTTTTTCATTCGAACCAGTAGTTCCTGAGATTAGCACGTTCAAATAAACAAACACACTCTTCAGCTTTATATAATAGTATAGATTAAATAAATAAAAGGCGTATTATTTAAAAAAAATCTAAAAAATAAAGTTTTTATTTTTGCTTATTTGGCTTGTATTTTTCTCAGTACTCATTACCTTTATTATCTTAACAGTATTTCGATTAAATTAGAAATATTAATTTACACTATTTTTAACTATACCTCTCTACTTCCGTCCCTTTTCACGAAATCACACCCAGAGATTGCAAGAAAGCGATAGAAAAGATGATACACATAAAAAATTATCTTAAAACATTTAATAAATTATAATTGTTTTATTTTATCTATCGATAGATAAGGACAACGCTATCTATACCTCGTGTCGACATTGCTACGCTCTACTGTTTTTACACAGTTGTCAATATATGACACTGTAAATATATTTCACAACATGATAAATTTGTAACTGTGTGCATAAATTTGCCAGTGTTGTATGAAATGGTGTAGTGTGCGTGCGTAGCGACGTGATTACATTTTGCATTTGTGTGCACATGTTTATTTGTAGTTGTACGAAGCCCCCCACCGACATTGCTGAATTTTTTGTTCAAGATTCGAGCGTAATGCCGTCTCCTTTTGGTTGCCTACTCTAAGGTTACAACATATGAATTTTCTGGATTTTATCGCTATTTAATACTAGCTGCACCCACATGCGTTGCAATGGCACGTAAATTAAATTTGATTAATTGCGATCGGTTGAACGGTATGGAAGTTTTTTTTTATCCTGGCACGGCAAATGACCACACTGCACCTGATGGTAAGCGCAGTGCCGTCCAATTAGAGTATCGAGTAGCGAGAGGCGATCTATCCCTCGCTACTCAACACAATCATGCCGGCCTACTCCTTCACACTACGCCATGGGCAAGGTAAAGAAGCGGTCGAGGGTCTAGTGTCAGAGTACTTAGAAAGCCGCAAAACGGCCAAACATCGTACCCCAACTCTTTTAGTTGATGTTCTGCAGCGCCATCTGGCGAGTTCTTTATATTTTTCTGGACCAGGAACCATCGCGGGCGCATTTTTTTATCCTGCCACGGCAAAGTGACCACACTGAACCTGATGGTAATCGGAGTGCGGTCCAATTAGAGCGATAATGAGACTTTTTTAAAGAATTTATGTGAAATATTTTTATATAATGTAAAAAGACTTACGGCTGAGTTTTTTGGCGCTGCTTCTAAGGCCAGTGTGTATTTCCGGAGCACCGGTAGAGTTTAATATAATTATGACATGTTAAATATCCATAATATAGCAGCAGCGATAGCTTAGTTGGTTGCGGTACGGACTGTCAAGACGAAAGTCGTAGGTTCGAAACCCAAGTGGCATCGTATCGCATGGCAAGGTAAACATCGTGAGGAAACCTGCATATCTGAGAGTTTTTCGAAGGTATGAGAAGTCTGCCAACCCGCATTAGGCCAGCGTGGTGGACTAAGGCCTAACCTCTCTTATTAGTAGACGAGGCCCGTGCCCCGCAGTGGGACAATGTTTAATACAGGACTAGTATTATTTAAAATATCCTAGTGGCCTGATTTACTAAATAAATTATTGATTATTAATTTTCTGGATTTTA
Organism: Laothoe populi; assembly: GCA_905220505.1. Classification (NCBI taxonomy): domain Eukaryota; kingdom Metazoa; phylum Arthropoda; class Insecta; order Lepidoptera; family Sphingidae; genus Laothoe; species Laothoe populi. Next base: position 6,499,254 of record HG992174.1, on the reverse strand, counting down.
TTGCAGTTTATTTAACATTTGTTTTTGTTGCCGGGGGTCTAGAGATAGGGCACGATGTTTGGCCGTGGTGCGACTTTCTAAGTACTCTGACACCTAGACCTTCGACCGCTTCTTCACCTTGCCCCATGGCGTAGTGTGAAGAAGCAGGCCGGCATGAGTGTGTTGAGTAGCGAGGGATATATTGTCTCTCTCTACTCGGTACTCTAATTGGACGGCACTGCCTACCATCAGGTGCAGTGGGGTCATTTTGCCGTGCCAGGATAAAAAAAAACTGAAATTAGTGATTAATAGGGGTGTCCGAATAATTCGAAATTACGAATTATTCGAATGTTACCGAATAATTCAAAAATTAATATTCGATTCGAACGATATTCGCCCACCCCTAGTGATGAATGTATATTCACAGATAAAACGCGACCCAACTGAGCCGAAAGTCGACCGTCGTCGCAAACCGTTCCTCAACGGGGACCTCAACGAGACCCTGTTCACAATAACAGACCTTACGCACGAGGAGCAGTTGGCCGAGATAGACAAGCGTCGGGAATCTGCTAACTACAAGAATGCGGTGTTTAAATGTACGGAGTGTTACAAGGGGTTTCTTGACGAGGACGCGTACAATACACATATGACGAGGCACACCGATGTGAGTATAAACAATGAAAAACATTTCGTTATACACGGTTTCAATACACACGGCTTCGTCATTCGCGGTTTTGTCATTCGCGGTGTCCTCACTCGCGGTTTCAATATACACCGTTTCGTCGTTCGTGGTTTCGTTAATAACCTATGTCCTTCCCCAGGGTACAATCTATCCCTCTGTTGAATTTCATTAGGATTCGTTCACCCGTTTAGTCATGGTAAAGGTAACAAACCAACAAACAAACAACAATATTAATTTTGCTGCGGAGATATTTTAAAACTGTTATATCTTCTAAGATATTCGTTGAAATCAAATGATGTAAGAGCAACTTTGTTCAAAATTAAATACTTGTGATGAATTAACTATTTATTTGGATATGGTTAATACCATGTTTATAAAAACCCCTTCCCAAATAATGCATTGTTTCAGAACAAATTCGATAACCATTAAAAAGGTTATAGTGGGCTAACCGAAAAATTTACGCAACGGAAGCTCTCAAAAGGAATAAATTTTCCCCGTTTTTGCAACATTTTTCATTGCTGCTCCACTCCTATTGGTCATAGCGTGATGTTATATAGCCTATAGCGCCCCTCGATAAATGGGCTATCCAACACTAAAAGATTTTTTCAATCTATACTATTATATAAAGCTGAAGAGTTTGTTTGTTTGTTTGCTTTGTTTGTTTATTTGAACGGGCTAATCTCAGGAACTACTGGTTCGAATTGAAAAAATCTTTTAGTGTTGGATAGCCCATTTATCGAGGGGCGCTATAGGCTATATAACATCACGCTATGACCAATAGGAGTGGAGCAGCAATGAAAAATGTTGCAAAAACGGGGAAAATTTATTTCTTTTGAGAGCTTCCGTTGCGTGCGCTGCGTAAATTTTTCGGTTAGCCCACTATAACCTTTTTAATGGTTATCGAATTTGTTCTGAAACAATGCATTATTTAGAAAGAGCTTTTTATAAACATGGTATTAATCCTTATCCAAATAAATAATTTATTCATCACAAGTATTTAATGTTGAACAAAGTTGCCCTTTACGTCATTTGATTTCAATGAATATCTTAGAAGATATAACAGTTTTAAAATATCTCCGCTGCAAAATTAATATTGTTGTTTGTTTGTTGGTTTGTTACCTTTACCATGACTAAACGGGTGAACGAATCCTAATGAAATTCAACAGAGGGATAGATTGTACCCTGGGGAAGGACATAGGTTATCTTTTTTCTCTAAACCTGAAGGGGGTGTAATAAGGGTTGAAAGTTTGTATGGGCAATCCGTAATACCTCAACTTAGGGATCTGAAAATTCATATTTAGGCTTTTGGTAAGAAATAAAGAAATACGTATTTCAACGTTTTTAACAAATCATCCCTAAAAGGGGCGAAGTGAGGGGTTAACTTATGAGGTATTCTTTAAATGTAATCTCAAGCTTCAAGCACAACACCTGAGAGTCAGGACGATCGCTATAGGTGCCTCAGTGCAGAAGACAACTCCTTGGATTATATACTTCTGCTCCCGAAAGCAACCTCCACGCGGGCGGAGCCGCGAGCAAAAGCTAGTAATTAATAAACCGCATTTAAGGGTTTTTCAGATTCTTCTTTATTAATTGTCATTCAAATCAGTTTTTTTTAATTCTTTCAATATTTTATTAAATTCAATCACTTAATGATTTTGTTTACTGTGCACAAATATAAGTGTCACTACATATAAATAACTAAGCTGGGTATACTTTGTATATACACATACATAGTCTTGAAGACAAAAGTGCCCAAAGTACGTTGCGTCAAGGAACGTAACGCCTCACTTTTAGTTAATACTTATATTAATACTAGCCCTGTATTAAACATTGTCCCACTGCTGGGCAACTAATGAGAGGGGTTAGGCCTTAGTCCAGCACGCTGGCATAATGCAGGTTGGTAGACTTCACACATCTTCGATATTCTTATGAGAATTCTCAGGTATGCAGATTTCCTCACGATGTTTTCTTCACCGTTTAAGCAAGCGATAATTAACAATTAAATTCAATTAATACACACGTAATTTTTGAAAAGTCAGAGGTGTATGCTATTTGAGTTACGAACATACGACTTTCGTCTTGACAGTCCGTACCAACCAACTAGGATATCGCTGCTTACTTCACTTCTTCTCACTTTTAGTTAACGCTCCTTATTTTACTCATAAGATTTTCACACCGCGGGCTATATGTGAAAATCGTTTCTTAAGGAGTAAACTTCAATAAAAAACTTCTGCTACAATCATACAATAATATGTGAGTACTCATCTAACGCGGTTTCCTTACACGCGTTTATAGAAATGCGGCGAGCACGCGTGCGAGATATGCAAGACCCATTTCAAACATCCGCACGCGTTACGGAAGCATATAACGGCGCATCACACGCAGCGGTTCAGCTGCAACCAGTGCGTGTATGTGACGACGCACAGACAGACAGCGAGGCTGCACGAGAGATGGCACAAGGGCACCAAGTACCACTGTCCGCACTGCCAGGACGAGTTCGTGTGAGTTTATTTTAAGTGAAGCTTCTTTCTTCTTCTTTCTTTTTGCCTGGATAGACAAACGAGCAGTCGGGTCACCTGATGGTAAGTAGACACCAGGGTTACCAACCCCTAAAAAAATAGCCCTAAAGTCAAGATGAAATATCTCTAAATAACCCAACATTTTTTTGGATCCTGAAAAAAACCCTACTACACATATTTTCGCCCTAGATTTGCGGCTAAAAGCCCTAAGTTGGGAAGCCTGGTACACACCGCTGCCCATAAATGCCAGGACACAGCAAAGCCAGCTACCGTTATTGATCATGTATATGACACACATGTGACTGCCTCGGTAGCGCAGTTGTAATTGCGCATGCGTTACGACTTCTGTGCTGGGGTCTCGGGTATCCGGGTCGGGTAAAGTGATATTGGGTTTTTCTACCTAGAAGTTCTCAGTGTTAGTCCGGAGTCTGGACCCTGTGCCCCCTATCACATCATGGGACCGAAATTCAGCGAAAAGTGGGTGTACTGGTTACACATTGAAAGTGGTAGAGCCACGCTGTAGGCATATTTGTCTACAGCATGAATGGGCCGGCTCGACCGGGGTAGTACCACTGTCTCACAGAAAACCAACGTAAAGTGACAGTTTACTGTCGCGTTTCGTATGGTAAGTGAGATATCCGGAGGCCCAGATTCCCCCTTCCCTTCCCTAATCCCTATTCCTGTCCTTTAAGGCCGACAGCGCATACATGACACTTTCGGTGTTGTGGATGTTCATGGGCGGTGGAGATCACTTAACATCAGGTGACCCACTGGCTCGTTTGTCGGACTATAATATAAAAAAAAAAAAAAAAACACCTCTGCCTACTCCTTGGTGGATTGCAGGCGTGAGTGTATATGTATGTAAGCTTATTCCTCTCCGAAAAACAGCAGGACAGTATACAAGGTTCATTATTTAACTTATTTCACAGTAAATTCACAACCTACATGGGTCATATACGCATCAAGCACCCCTCAGACTTTGTTTGCGAGCTGTGCGGCTACTCCTTCGTCAGTATCAAAGGCATAGAGCTTCATAAGAAGTTGAAACATCGACTGGAAGATGGACAGGTGGGTGGTTTTGGTCTTTTTATAAAAAAAATACTTTTAAACTACCAACTGACTTAATTTCATGTGTGTAAAATATTTTCATGATAGCTTATGATTTTTGTGCGTCATCTGTTAATTTTGGTGGCTGGATATACATACCCGTCCGGATAGCGACCACCGTACACAGGGTGTAAAATACGCCATAGTGGAACACGCAAGTGTGTCGCGTTCCGGGATCAGCCAGTGTACATCCGGTTTGTGTCGGGGTTCTAAAGTTGGGCTGTGTTGCGGCCTTCTGAGTATTCTAACACTAGACCCCCGACCGCTTCTTCACCTCCTTGTCCACGGCGTTGTGAAGAAGCAGGCCGGCATGATAGTGTTGAGTAGCGGGGCATAGATTGTCTCTCGCTACTCGACACTCTAGCTGGTCGGCGCTGCGCTTACCATCAGGCGCAGTGTGGTCACTTTGCCGTGCCAGGATAAAAAAAACTTTTGATAAAAAATAACCTAAGGGTTTTAAACAAATCAAAGAAATTAAAAACGTATATTATTGTGTTAATCAGGTTAGAAAATTACAGTGTATGTAAAATATTTTCATCTGTGACATTTATGTCTGTGTGTAGAACGAACCATAGACATAGAGAATGGACTTTTTTTTTATAGCATAGTCCGACAAACGAGCCAGTGGGTCACCTGATGTCAAGTGATCTCCACCGCCCATGAACATCCACAATACTGAAAGTATCATGTATGCGCTGTCTGCCTTGAAGGACAGGAATAGGGATTAGGGAAGAGAAGGGGGAATCTGGGCCTCCGGATATCTCACTTACCATACGAAACGCGACAGTGAACTGTCACTTTACGTTGGTTTTCTGTGAGACAGTGGTACTACCCCGGTCGAGCTGGCCCATATCCTCAGAAAATTGACCACTGTGTAGAAAGAGACTACGACTGTGCGACCAATACATATTTCTTTCCGTTCCTGCAAGTCTGTGACATAGACCAATCATAAGTAAAAGTTTTTTAATTTTGGAACGCGGTTTTTCTTTTTGATGGCTCTGTTAGTGTTCCGTGTACGACAGGTTCAAATTTCGAACGTGTTCCGCGTGGAATTGTTTAATAATCTCTAATTATATAATCCAAATTATCACCCCGATAAAAGACAGTTATTAAGCATTCCCAGAGACTTGCCGAGTTTCATTACTCGGTGTCCAAAAAATGCGTGCCATTGTTGATCCTGGCTAAACAGGAGTTACAATGGCGGGTGTGTGGGCGGGATAGTCTCTCTATCCAAATTATCAAATAAATAATCATTTGAACCTAACAAGAAAAGATAAATACTGTCTTTGGAGCGTAAACGGAATATTCAAATACTATTTATTAAACATGTTTCTTCTAAATTATTGTCTCCTTTTGACTCTGGTTCCGATTAAACATAGTACTTTATATGTATTTATATGCAAAGTACCCCGCCTTACGCGAATTCGACTTACACGGTTCTGCTCGGTCCCGCCTATTGCGTAAGTCCGGGGTTTTACTGTATTCACAAAACTGCACGGCTTCATCTACTAATATTATAAAGAGGAAAGATTTGTATGTAAGTATGTTTGTAACGAATTGGCTCAAAAAGTACTGGACCGATTTTAAAAATTCTTTCACCATTTGAATGCTAAATTATCACTGAAAAAAATAAGGATCTCTTTTTTTTCTAAAACTACAATAATGTTACCCAAGGTGTAAAAAAATTGCCTGTAAAATATCTTTCATCGCTTGCGCTGCGAAAACTATTGATGATAGAACAAAAAAATGTTCCACAATATTAAAGAAAATATCAATATCTACAAAAAATGTCGCGATAGCATGTGTCTAACTATTGTAGTTATTTCACTATAACTACTTTTTAACATTTTAAAATTTAATAGAAATTCCGACCAAAATCAGACCAAGTTACCTTTGCCTCAGTGCAGAAGACAACTCCTTGGATTGGATACTTCTGCTTCCGGAAATAACCTCCACGCGGGCGGAGCCGCGACCAACAGCTAGTCACTAATAATAGAATTTTCTTTAAGGTACCAGAAGACGGCCCGTTCTGCGAGCTTTGTAACGTGAGGTTCGTGTCTATGGAGGCCCATAGACGACATCTGAATGTCTCAGCCAGGCATAGCGCAGGTGAGAGGAAAGTATATATATATATATATTTTTTGTTCGGGCCGACATGATAGTATCGAGTAACGGGGGCTGATGTCTCAAGTTACTTGATACTTTAACTGGACGGCACTGCACTTACCATCAGGGGCAGTGTGGTCACTTTGCCGTGCCAGGATAAAAAAAAAGTCTGATCTGAAATATATGATTATATATTGATAATATATTGCATTCCATATTCGCGGTTTCTGTATTCGCGGCATATTTACGGAACATAGCCCCCACGAATACGGAACTTTGACTGTATTACAAATTTCTGTCCAAAAAGGTCGGGAAGCGAACAAACCCAAAGGCAGGAAGTCAAAAGAGACGATGGAGAGAGAGAAGAGAGAGCGAGAGAAGAATAGAGAGCCGGAATCGAAGAGGCGATACCCGAGTCAGGTCAGAAAGGCGGAGGGTCCTATACCTTGCGAACAGGTGAGTCATAACTGGGGGAAATAAACGCGGTAAAGTACCGACTCGATTCGAATCGAATATCAATATTCGATTCGAAATTCGTTTCGAATTATTCGTAATTTTTCGAATAATTCGGCATTTTTCGAAGTATTCGTAAAATTTCGAATAATGCGAAAATTAGAATTATTCGAATCGAATATTAATATTGGATTCGAACGATATTCGCACACCCTTAGTAGTTATGTAATAATTTATCTAAAAATGCCTTACACACAGTCAGACAGAAATTCAGTTGAGTTCTCGGGTATCTTTTTCGGTGGCCTCAATGCGGCATATGCTATGTACAGTGTGGAGTTCAGTTGGAAGACTCGAGGGCGTACCACGGCCACTTCCGGAAGGTGCACCCGGACAAGAATCGAACCAAGTACCCGTCGATGAAGTCGCCGTGTATGTGCGAAGTTTGCGGCAGGATGTTCCAGGTGTGTATTCATTGTTAATAGTATGGGTGTCCGAATATCGTTCGAACGAATTTTCTAATTATTTGATAATAATAGCAGCGATAGCCTAGTTGGTTGCGGGACGGACTGTGAAGACGAAAGTCGTAGGTTCGAAACCCAAGTGGCATACACCTCTGAATTTTCTAAAGTTATGTGTGTATTAAAAAAATGTTAATTATCGCTTGCTTTAACGGTGAAGGAAAACATCGTGAGGAAACCTGCATATCTGAGAATTTTTCGAAGGTATGAGAAGTCTGCCAACCTGCAATAGGCCAGCGTGGTGGACTAAGGCCTAACCTCTCTCATTAGTAGAGGAGGCCCGTGCCCAGCAGTGGGACAATTATTATTCGAAAAATGCCGTATTATTCGTTAAATTACGAATTATTCGAAAAATCCCAAATTATTCGTTAAATAACGAATTATTCGAAAAATCCCGATTTTTTTGATAAACTACGAATAATTCGGAAAAGGAGAATCAGTCCCATCTTATAAAGAAAGTATGCAAATATTTTTGAAGGTGTTTTCATTTATTTTAACAGAAATCCCTTTCGGGGTTTTCAATTACATTTTATATAAGGTGTCGATTGATTTTGTTGTGGCCATTTTGTCTTTTATTTATGGGGTTGCAGTGTTTAGGAAATGAAGCACTTTGTGATAATAAAAAAAAAAAAAATATTGAATACAATTACCATTATTACATTAGTATTATTGTGAAGTGTAAACGTTGAATGTATAATATAATTTGTTATTTTTAGACAAAAAATTGTAGCAAATGTTTAAACCTTGTATTTTTTATAATACTTTATTTGCTACAAAATTATTTCTGTTTCATTCATAATTGAAAAAACTACTAATTATTCCGTTTTTGTAATTTCATTTCATAGTTTAAACAAAATGAATATTATGTTTTAATTTTATATTTAAAATCGAACATAACAAACCCTAAATATAATTCGCTAACTTTCGAAGTTTTTCGAAATATGTATTTGGGAAATTTCAAATTATTCGATTCTATTTTCGAATCAAATACATATTAACATTCGATTCGGAAATCAAACTGATTTAAATTTCAAACTGATCCAGCCGTTGTAGCGTGATTGAGCTACAAACATCCATCCATCCAAACATACATTTATAATATTAGTAGAATGTAATAGCTTAAAGAGACAGCCTCTGTGGCGCAGTTGGCGAGTATCCGGCTGTGAAACGAGAGGTCGTGAGTTTGATTCCCACACCGGGACAAATGTTTGTGTGACAGACAGATATTAGTGTCCGGGGTCTGTGTGTTGTGAGAGGGTGCGTCTCTCTAGGTCCCTGATACCCACCGGCCATGACACAAGACTCTTATCTCAGTGTGGGGTCGGGGCTATGTGTGTGACTGTTGGGTGTTATTTATTATTAAAGTGACTCCATGGATTTTATACCTTTTCTTTCAAAAAGAACTCCCACGCGGGTGGAGCCGCGGCAACAGTTTGTTTATAAATTTGCATGAACGGTAGGCCCCCTGCCTATTGCTGTGCCCTGGTATTGCCCAGCTAGCAGTCACTTGTATACACAGAAACTCCGATAGCTATCTTCATATTGTACAAATTCCAAACTCGCTAAATCTTCAGGGTGTAGTACATTGGTTTATCTTCGGTCGCATGGCGGCCATATTGGCTGCACTCAAACTCAAATTTTATAGAGCATAATCTGTTTCTATTGAAGTCGGTGTACTTTTTAAGAATTAAAAATCTTTTACTTATAGAAAAATATAGATTTTATACAAACTTTTCTTGTTTCTTTTTGTATCCCAGAGTCACGCCCTGCTGAAGGACCACAGATGGGTGCACACCGGCGAGAGGCCGTTCCAGTGCGACTCGTGCGACAAGTCGTTCCGGATGAAGCAGCGGCTCGTGGCGCACCGCAGGGTGCACAGCCAGGTGAAGGCCTCGTACGGATGCACGCTGTGCGGGAAGAACTTCTCCACGCACAGCAACCGGCAGCGGCATATGTTCGTGAGTACATACATAGTGAGGTCATTCAAGTGATCACACAGTGTCGTCCAGTTAGAGTATTAAGTATTGAGAGACATGATACCTCGCTACTCAACACAATCATGTCGGCCTGCTTCTTCACACTACGCCATGGACAAGTAGGTGAGGAAGCGGTCAAGGGTCTAGTGTCAGAGTACTCAGAAACATCGTACCCAAACTCTAGATCCCTGACAAAAACCGGATGTACACTGGCTGATCCCGGAACTATGGCGGGTTCTACACCCTCTGTACGGTGCTCGCTATCCGGGCGGATATGAATATCTTGCCACCAGTAAAACTATTGATTGTCTAGTTAGAGACAACTACACCTCGCTACTCGACACAATCATACCTACAGAGTAGGGATGTTATGGATTTGAAATTTCGGATCTGTATGTGGATACGGATATGTGAATAATATTATATTGGTTTCAGATATGAAATTATTTCGGATTATCCGTCAGTTTCGGATAGTTTCGGTTATGGTTATTAGGTTTTGAAGAAATTGTAAAAGTAAAAAACAAATAGCTTTATTTTTAGTTTTTCATTTGGTACTTTTTTATGTAAGTAAATGTAATCCCACAAGAGTAAATGACTGACAGGCTATGTCTAAGCATAAGCTATAATATAATAAATGCATTGAGATACGCGCGCGGTTCGTGTGTCGGTTCGGCCAGGCAAATACAAAAACCAGTCCTAAAGTGTCTCAATTAGAAAATCCGAAATTATTTGAAACTTTTATATCAGATTCGGTTACGGTTACGGATAGAATTTTATTTCGGATATCCGATAGTTTCGGTTACGGTTACGGAGCTCCATAACATCCCTGCTACAGAGTAACTTCGCACTACACTATTCGTAAACTGCTACTACTGCTCATAATAAAAAACATGGTTTATAGTAAAAAAAAAGTTTTTTTTTATAAAAAAATACTTATATCATAAAAAAATCATATCAAAAGATGTAAAAATATATAAAAAAGATGAAAGAAAACTGTTTTTGCCCACGATCCAGTTCGAAGGACCAATTCGTTACAGATCCACACAGGCCTGAAGCCGTTCAAATGCGAGATGTGCGGCAAAGGTTTCAAGCACGCCAGTGAGAAGCGAGCTCACATCACATATGTGCACCTGAAGAAACCCTGGCCTAAACGGAGTAGGGGGAAACGAAGAAGTGATAGCAGACAGGTAAGGACCCTTAAAGTAATAGAGGTAAGGCTGATTTTCTTGTGGTGCTTTTTCTCAGACCAGCACCACCAGAACACCAGACCAGAACATAAACAAAACAGACTAAAAAAAACTATTATTATGACTATCATGTGTTTCACATTGGCAGTGTGCACGTAAACAATTAATAGAACGTTTCGCTTTCAGCACTCCGCTATATAATCTTTAACCACCCCAAATCTCAATCTCACACTCTGTTAGCGTAATATGCTTAAAAAGTGTAAAAACTAGGGGTTTGCGAATAATTCGAAATTACGAATTATTTGTTCCGAATCGAATAATTCGATTTTATGAATTATTCGAAGTTCCCGAATAATTCGAAAATATTCGAATATTTCGATAAAAATTTAATAATTCGAAAAAAAACGAATAATTCGAAAGTTAGCGAATTATTAAATTATACGCGAATTTTTGAGTTTAGGGTAGGTTATGTTCAGCTTTAAAATATAAAATTTACAAATAATATATATCAGAGTATGAAGAAAATAAATTGAATTAAATAGTCCAGTAACGCCATCTATTGAAAATAAATATCAATTGACATGTGACAGCCCGCCATTTTTGACAACACAATGTAAAAATTATTATTGAAGCCCGGTCGTCGTTTTTGTTAATTATTGGACTGAATAAGTAAAAAGTGTAATTGTCTGATGTAAAAGTGATATGTTTAAAAGAGCAACTATAGGTTTTATTACCAGGTTCTTTCCTATTGGATGACTGCATTCCGAACTGGTGGTAGCTTAATAAACCATAAATTGATGAACGTGTGTTATTTCTACTGAACTATCGTACCATGAGCATTCTACTATATCTGAAAAAATATCTCAAAAATTGTGTTTAACGTGTTTGGAGTTCGTTTGCCAGGTCGTGAACTGTTTCTAGTTGTGTGGTATTGCCTTGTGTACAACGGTCCGTAAGTTTTTGTGCGTTTTTTATTAGGAATAACGAAATAATTATCAAATTATTTCCTCGGTAAGTTCATTTTTATATTTTGAGGGTGTCAATAAAAAAAAAACAATATATCGTAAGTAAACAATTGTTGTTTCGGATAAGTAATTTTGTTATATTTTGCATTATAATTATTATTACCTACAGTAAATCAGTGTTACATAAACTAGTAGTATTATGTCGACTAATAAAGGTAATCCGCCCGATCGAGGCCCCGATCCTTTCCGTAAAAGTGGTTTGATCTCGCGATCGCCAAATGCCGGCAAATCAAAGCGACTTTTCAGTGAAGTCTTGGCCAGCGCGTGTTTAAAGTAAATTTTTGATTGGGGTGAAAGAAATCGTCTGACTTTCGCACCTCATAAAACTTACCAACTACTTTTAAAGGGCATTCTTAAAACACCGCCGCGAATTAAATTCAATAATATTTATATAAAACGCAAAGAATCGGTCTGTTACCTAGGGCTAGTTTTGGAGAGAAACTTTTCGTTCTTAGAGCATATAAAATCCGTCGGGGAAAAGTCGAAACGCAATTTCTATGCCTTGACAAGGATATCCACTTCAACGTGGGGATTATCTTTTAACACATTAAAAGTCATCTATGGGGCTACTTACTTGAGCAGTATTTGCTATGGATCACCTGTATGGGCTGATAGGGCTACTATCGGTGCTGTGCGAAGAAAATTGCTCCAGAGTCAACGTTTGGCGTTGATATTCTTGTGTAAGGCGTATAGAACCGTTAGTACTGAAGCTTTACCTGTCCTTGCGGGTGTACTTCCAGTCGATCTGGAGGCACAGCGTCGCGCCGCTATGTATTACTCCACGAGAGAGGATATGGACAAAAACTTTCTTACGTCGCGCGAACTCTCGAGAATCGGTAGACTTTTTAAACAGCGTTCCGAAATATGCAACGAACTGCTAAACGAGTGGCAATGTCGATGGGATAATTCAATTAAAGGGCGGCATTTATATCAGTATTTTCCTTTGGTTCGCGATCGTCTAACAAAAACTTGGCTAGAAATTGATCACTGTGTTTCACAATTTCTCACCGGTCATGGCAACTTTAAGAGCAAACTATTCTCATTTAAGTTGGTTGATTCGCCTGCGTGCCCATGTTCTACACCAAACTGTGAGTACGAACAGTCCGCGCATCATGTTCTTTGGGAGTGTAGTCTCTGGCAAAATGAGCGCAACATTATGCTTGACAGTATGCAGATAACATCTGGAGTTGTATACTATATGGACCTTGTGGAGACTGGGAGGAATTTCCGTGCTTTCCGGCGATTTTGCCATACCTATTATTGGAATCAAGCGTAACAGCTCGCATGATAGGACCCGTTAAGTAACTTCCGTGGTGCTTTACGTCTGGCTTCTCCAGACGTAAATGTCCCTTTATTGGAGGTTAATACCTTTTTAGTTCAGTATTTGTCTCCCGCTTTGCTATGGAGGGAAGTGGACAATTTATATTTCCAACTCCTCCCTATATTTCTATTTGATTAATTTCGTTGCGGGATAAAAGACAGTTATTAAGCATTCCCAGAGACTCGCCGAGTTTCATTACTCGGTGTCAAAAAAATGCGTGCCATTGTTGATCCTGGCTAAACAGGAGTTACAATGGCGGGTGTGTGGGCGGGATAGTCTCTACTATATCTGAAGAGCAAAGAGGGACAAATAACCCTCATAGACATGGCCTATGATGACGTCATGACCTCTGCCATCTGACCACAACACACAGTCACCCGGATATATACATTTTATTTAAACTATGAAGTAAAATTACAAATTCTTTAGTATAGTTTTTATATAAGAATGAATATCAGAAATAATTTTGTAGCGAGTAAAGTATTATCAAAAATACAACGTATAAAAATTTGCTACAAACTTATGTTTATAAATAACAAATACGATACTGAATCTGGTGATCATAATGTTCGTTTCTCAGATATAATATCACCAGCAGTGGAAAATATCTTTCTGTTAAAATAATTAGGCGTAGTGTGAAGAAGCTAAACAGAAGGCCGGCATGATTGTGTTGAGTAGCGAGGGATAGACTGTCTCTTGCTACTTGATAGTCTATCTGGACGGCACTGCGCTTACCATCAGGTGCAGTGTGGTCACGTTGCCGCGCCAGAATAAAAAAAATATGAAAAGACCTACAAAATATTTTATGAATTATTTATAGGTGTCATGGCCATTGCACTTTATTTTAACGATAGGGCTGATTTGGGCCTTCTCCTTTTTCGAATGATACGTAATTTTTCGAATAATTCGGCGTTTTTCGAATGATTCGTAAAATTTCGAATAATTCGAAAATTTCGAAACTATTCGAATCGAATATCAATATTTGCTTCAATTCGTTTCGAACGATATTCGCAAATCCTTAGTAAAAACCAGTACAAAGGTCTATTCACGAATAAATATTATAATCTGCGGCTCTAAAACCACTTCTACATTTTCTTCCAGGGCATGTTACCCCAACATTCTATACCCACAAGAGAGATGGACACAGTGCAACCAATATGGCCGCCGTGCGACCCCAAAATGGCGGACATGAATATGATTGAAGATAAACCAATGTACTACACCCTAAAGATTTAGCGAGTTTGGAATTTGTACAATATGAAGATAGCTATCGGAGTTTCTGTGTATAGAAGTGATTGCTAGCTTGAATTTTGTGATAAAAGTTTTTTAATTCATAAAAAGTACACCGACTTCAATAAAAAACAAATTATGCGTATAAAATTTGAGGGTTGCCCCCGATTATTCTGAGATCCCATCATCAGATCCTAACTTGGTGCCATTGGGACCACCTGACCACTATCTTTTTAAACCAAAAAAGAATTTCTCAAATCGGTCCCGGCGTCTTCGAGTAATCGGGGAACATACATAAAAAAAGGATTCCGACGAATTGAGAACCTCCTCCTTTTATGAAGTCGGGTAAAAAGGGCATTCACTGAGGAATATCACCTCCACCACCTGCCACCGTTATAGGACGCTGCCATTTCATGTTTTCTGTAAGACTGATACTGATAAAATGCCATAGATTTTTATTATCCTGGCACGGCAAAGTGAGGACACTGCACCTGATGGTAAGCGCAGTGCTGTCCAATTAGAGTATCGAGCAGCGAGAGACCCCGCTACTCAACACAATCATGCCGGCCTGCTTCTTAATACTACGCCATGGGGAAGGTGAAGAAGCGGTCGAGGGTCTAGTGTCAGAGTACTCAGAACATCGTACCCAACTCTAGACCCCCGACAAAAACCGGATGTATACTGGCTGACCCGGAACGCGACTTGCGTGTGCCACTATGGCGGGTTCTACACCCTGTTTACGGTGGTCGCTATCCGGGCGGATATGAATACCACCAGCAATAAGGATGTCACAGACATAGATTTAAAACGGTAATTGTCAATCTCTCACCAAACGACCATTCGCGTAACAGATATTTAAAGTACATAAAGTCTATATACATAATAAAAGCATATAATACATAAACTTATTTTGAAATAATAAAAATGGCACCACACGAAATTCCTATTTGAAGCTTAGTAATTAACGTATTAAAAACTAACCGAATATATAAAATTGTGGGAAACTCATTGACTTATATTCTATAGACACGAACTGTCGAACAAAAAAGATGTTCCGAAAACCTTGTCCGCCCACTAATGCCATCTATTCATTTTACTAAGAACTATTTGGAAGTAATAACTCCCGTCACTGTTTCTCGAACGGGACTTTCCGCGCGCTAAAACGGGACAAACTATATAATGAATCTTGTGAAATATAGACTTCCCGTATTCAGAATTGAAATTAATTAATATTTATTGATATTATGTTCTAAACGTTATGAAATTGTGTTATTTACCTTATATACTATTAACAGTTTCACTGTAAATCAATTTAAGGCAGATTTGTTCGGGAATGTCGCTACAAATAACTAAAATTAACTGGTGTGCATTCGTAGGTGGCATGAAGCATACTAACGTCGGTGTGGAGTATACACCGCGACTCGGTGGTAGTACATATAGATCGCTGGGGAAAATCAAACGTCTTGAGTACATGTGATTTCACTATAATAATTTATTTATTAGAAAACTTTAAATATTCGAGTTTCTGAGAGAGTTTCGAAAGAGTTCTTTAAAGTTTTTACCGTTCTTTATTGGTTTTAATTTTACATGTTTTGATAAATCATAGTACAGGTGCCCAAGATTTTACTCAGGTCTTAGTAGCCAGTAGTGTACGGCCGAAACAGGACTTTCTACCGAAACCGAAATCTAATCTTCGGTATCTGTTTCAGATTCGGCCGAAACCGAAACTTTTACAGACATGTTAAAAATCTATTGTTTACTGAAATTTGGCTTATTTTATACACTTATACAGACAGTTAAAACGTGTTAAATGAAATAAAAAACAATAATATAGTATGTGAAATAAATATTTAGAACCACAAGTATAATCTACAGGGCCAAGGTTGTGAGAGGGCTTACACATCCCTCTCCGATCTCCAGATATAGTCAGGATGCCATCGTTGTACGATAGTTCGGTAGAAAAACACAAGATTAACACTTCACAGTTTATTTAAACTACTGCCAGTTCGGAAGGCGGTAATCCATGACAATTACACTTTGCACTGAGACGCACATTGCCTCAACTTATTTCTTTAATTATTGTAGACAACGATTAGTTAAACAGTACTTGGGCATTACGACCTCTAAATTACTAAACTATTCGAGATAGGATGTTGACTCGTCTAATAATAATTCCTGAATGCCTCGTCGAATGACGAGGTGCTCTTTTATAATGCGATTTTCGTTGTGCCCATTCCGTGAGTGAGATCACCCGATAAAGAACTCGAAACTACCTTCAAAATAGCAATGCGAATGACGCTACCCACGAGTTACAAAATATCAAGATATTTGGTATCATGGTCAATTTAGTGTCCGTATTCATGATTATCCGACAAATATATTTATGTATTTGTTTTCATTTTACTGCTATACAATAATCAAAAGTTTACAAACGTAACACTTCTTGGAACAAAAATTTGTCAATAATCAATACTTGCATAATAAAAAACGACCGCATTAATTATTTCGTTTGCGTTTATATTCGGCCGGCGATCTGACAGCTGACTACGGCGGGTGACACGAGACAAGAACTCTCCCGAAGTCAACCGAGCGACGCGCGATAATTGACGAACGAAGTTTCGGTGCGGCCGAAAGTTCGGTAGATTTTCTGCCGAAGCCGAAACTGGTACCAATGCTAGTTTTTTTTGCCGAAACCGAATCTTCGGTAGGTCATTAGTAGCGATTTATCACGCTTACACTTGCGTTATCTAGTAAATGTATGCCTGTGGTCGATTTTTTCTTATGTTGAGATTACCATCTCAGCAACGGGAAAGGAATTGATAAATGTTAAAATAATAAATTAAGTTTAAGAAAAAAACGCTACGCTTAGGAAATGTACTGAAAGCAGGTGTCTTAGAATACAGTACTTAGAACTTTGATAGCTTTTGTGGTGCAGATAGGGCGAATCGAAAGGTCGCTGGTTCGATCCCTGAGACAAATCAAATCAAATATTTATTGAATCAATGAAATGTTATACATCATTTAGATTCAGTCAATTTTTTCACTCTACCGCCAGTTCGGAATGCAGTCTCGCTAGAGAAGAACGGGCAAGAAACTATAGCGTTGCTCTTTTCACACCGGTTAACAATATTTGGTCATACAATTAATATACGATTTCAGTTTAATTACATTAGATTAGAGCAGCTCAATGTACGTTAAGTTGCCTTTGAAGTTTAAGTTGTTATTATCGGAGATCGATATTTATACTCGTAAATTATTGAAACTACTACATGATCGTCAAATTAATCTACGGTAGTTTATTTACACTACAATATGTGTTTCCTCTTTCCCTATTTAATTTAGTTGCTTAGTTTAGTATTCACTTAAAGGACAATGGGCGAATTTGTATGAGCCCTGTCCCCACCCACCAACAGACACCATACATATACATTATTATTAAGTGTACTATAAAAACTCTTACCGCATCATTTAAATTTAATAAATCAATGGAGATTCCTTACAAAATAAAAAAAACATAAATTAAAAATGTTCTTAGTGAACTCCTATTTTATTGCATTTTTATACTATTTTGACATACATACATATACACTCACGCCTGTAATCCCCGAAGGGGTAAACAGAGGTGTAACCAGTACACCCACTTTTCGCCGAATTTCGGTCCCATAATGTGATAGGGGGCGAGCCTATCGCCACACCGGGCACCATTCCAGACTCCGGGTTAATACTGAGTATTTCTAGGTAGAAAAACCCAATATCACTTTACCCGACCCGGGGATCGAACCCGAGACCTCAGCACAGCAATAGTAACGCATGCGCAATTACAACTACGCCACAAAGGCAGTATTTTGACATATTTTAATAAATATATAAAGAAATATGGTCGCGTAACATTTTGTTACATTTGATAGGCAATTACACCAGGAACAGCTGGTCTTCTCTGTAATACAATTCCGATCGATCGGTATTGGATTTGACAGATTTCGTGCTCTTGAGCGCCATATTATTTCAATATTGTGTAGCCATTAATATGCAGTAATTGGAATTAAGATTATCATATGAATCGTTATGCAATATTGAAATAATATGGCGCTAGGGTCGCACTCAGAATACAAAATCTCAGAAATCCAATACCGATTGATCGGAATTGTGTTACAGAGTAGACCGGCTGTTCGCCAACTAACTAAACCTTTGGAACTACCAATAGCTAAAACAGCCTGTTTGGATATTTGAGCTTAGAACCTTTGGCATATTTATAGTACAAAATCTGATGCTGATCTGATGATGGTAGGGAAAGGAAAGATAAACTGGGATCTTGGAAAATGTTATAGTTGGAGACGTCTTGTTTAATCGTATATGTTTAGTACTCTGTGTAATTGCAGAAGTTAAAATCTTTCCACAACAGATGATAGCAACAGCAAAAATATTATCGGAGCTCGTGAACTACATAAGTTAAAAACGTCCCGTTTGGACATAAACGTTTAAAAACCTAGGCATATACAGAAACACCCTACATACGTGGTGCAAGACGACCGCCATTCATAGCATGGATGGCATGAATACTTTTTAGTACTTTGTTTTTACAAATATCAAAAGAGATTTAAAATAAAGATTGTCTTATGAAAAACTGTTCATTTATGGTTGTTCTTATTTTTTGCATATATTTTTAAAATAATGATATCAGACGAATATCTAATATATAATATGTTTTTAACATAATACTATTTTATTATAATATTTACTAACGACCGGGTTTGCACGATTGTTGTCAACCTTTGGAGACAAGTACATATCAATGTGAACTCTTTCTAGATCATTTTAAAATCATAGAGCATTATTTTGATTTAGCCCTTATGGTTTAGCCGGAGTAAGTTTTTTTTTGGCGCGGCAATGTGACCACACTGCACCTGGTGGTAAGCGCAGTGCCGTCCAGATGGAGTATCAAGTAGCGAGAGACAGTAATGTAATCACCCGAAAATATAATTAGACGATACGATTATCAAACGTTGACTTTACTGTACATTCTACAAATATAATATGTAAGTATTAGGTATACATTTAAACCTTCGGGAAAATATACAAATGATAATTATCATGTCGAGGCTGTCGAGAGGGCTTATACATCCCTCTCCGATCTTCAGATATAGTATCACAATGCAATCGTGTGATAGTTCAGTAGAAATAACACAAGTTATTTAACAGAGTTAAATAACTAGTAATAACTTCAGAGTTTATTAAACTACTGCCAGTTCCGAATGCAGTTATCCTATGGAGAAGAACTGGCCAGAAACTCCATGATCGCGTTTTCGTGCAAGAAATCCCAGTTTTCTCCCATCCCCGTGCTTCAGGGTGTTCCGTTCGCAATGCGGAATGACCTTAGTGTCCTAGGTATGGATATCCGCTGCGATCTTAATCCAAGGAGTCACATCGAGGGCGTAATATCCGCCACCTCCCGCAGGGTCGGAATCCTGAACAGGGTGCGGCGGTTTTTCACGCACGGTCAGCTCTACCGCTTATATAAAGCGCAGGTGCGGCCGGGAATGGAATACTGCTCGCACCTCTAGGACGATCCCGCAAAATACCTTCTTGATGCCTTGGGTGGGTTGCAGCGGCGGGCCATCCGCATTGTGAATGATGCAGACGTGACTAACAGTCTGGAGCCGCTACAGCTGCGTAGGGATATTTCCTCGCTTAGCGTGTTCTACCGTCTGTATCATGGCGAATGCTCTGAAGAATTGTTTGATCTTATCCCATCCTCTCCCTTTCATACCAGAACCACGCGTACTGGATTGAAAGAAAGAAAAGATTTTTTATTGTCGGAACGTTAAAACACATTAAAAAAATGCAAAAATTACAATAATAATAATTGATCCGACAAGGGGGGTCCCTATTCAGCTGCATGCTGTAGTACAGGCTAACCCATACTGCAGCGCTGGTTTTCGATAGAACTCAACCAGTGACGTACACATGTTATACAAAATAAAAACTCTTAAAAACTATCCAGTATTAAATATAACCTAGTAACAAAAATAAACCTGAATTAAGCGTAATATTGCGGAGCCACAGCTTCGTGGTATCAACTACCCCGGCCCGAACCAAGAGGTTCGCAAACTCGTATTTTTGTCGCACCATCAAGCTGTGGAACAGTTTGCCAGCTACCGTGTTCCCTCCTTCCTATGATCCTGGGTCCTTTAGGCGTAGTGTGAAGAAGCTAAACAGCAGGCTGGCATGATTATGTTGAGTAGCGATGGATAGACTGTCTCTTGCTACTCTATCTGGAGGTGAAGTGTGGTCACTTTGCCGCGCCAGCATAAAAAAAAAAGTTAACGAAGCCTTCGTTAGGTCCCCCGTAGTCTCATTGAGAACGCTACCGCAAAACTGCAACCTTGTCGGTTTTATGTTCTTACATTCTTCTTCTTTTCTTACATCTTACAGCGGTAACATACCATTGAGGTATGCCATTCAAGCTGTAGAAAAAAATGATTATAATGTAGCTCTACCACCTATATACTATGTTATCGCACGGCGTAATATAATAAAATCAGCAAAAATTAAATTTTCTATATAAAACAAAAATGTGAATTTAAAAAAAAACTCAATACTTTTCGTTGTTGTCGTCATACCAAAAAATCATCACCTTGCTAAGATTAATCGATTGAGACCAATTTCAAACCTGTTGACGGGTGGGGACACTTGACCCATTGTCCTTTTTATAATAAATATAGTGGATTATAAACTGTGTAGCTAAATAATTTTGTAGCTCATTACCATTATGATTGTCTTTACACACTTTATATTAGCTACAATTGTATCTAAGTAGACTAAGTATATATGTAACGGAATCTTTCAAAGTAATGTTCACCACCTTCACGACATCCGATTAACTTGAATATTTACACACGTATCAAGGACCTATGATCTATAGGTTCACCAAGATAATAAAAAATATAAGGTATCATTTTAAATCATATTTTTTTATGGGGTCTTAATTTGCAATCGAATATTTTATTATAACTAGGTTTGATGCAGTTTTGGGACTATAAATTATATTTAAAATATAGCACGCTTTAATAGCTAGCTGAAGTAAAAAGTAGAAAATAATATTAAGTTCATGGCAAAAAATTATAAGCTAAAAAATATCACGTTTTAAGGTGTCGTCAAATATGATTCCAAGATCTTTGAATCTAATAAATTCATTGGCGCACCGATTCACGAAGAAAGGATGTATTGCGTCAGGAAAGGGTCTGGCCCTTAGACGAGTCAAAATTTTTAATAACAATATCGATATTTCGATATGTCAAACTCCGATATTGATATATTTAAGAATATCGATATATCGGAAATTCTATATTTTAAAAAATATCAACATCTCTATTATATGTCAAATTTAGTTGCAAATACACTCGATAGGGGCGCTTCAAATAAGTCAAGAAAATAGCTGTCATTTTGTATTAGATATCCTGTCCAGTATAATAGACGTCAGTGATTGTGATTAATAAGTGAAAAAAATATTTCAGACATGGCTTAGGCCTTTAAATTGTGACTATTAAAGACATGGCTTCGGTCTTTTGAATTGAGTTTATTTCAGACATGGCTCCGGCCTTTAGAATGAGAAAAATATCGGACATGGCTTCCCCCTTTTGAATGGATGAAGACTGCAGACATGGCTTCGGCCTTTTGTCTAAGTTAAAACCACAGAAGAAGAAGACTTTAATTCTAGCCCAGATTAGGAAAAAATAACGACAGACATGGCTGAATGGTGGAGAACCTTTGCCTTCTCTTTTATAGAGTAAATAAAAAAAAAGTTTTTTTCCGATATAAATAATATTTAGTTGTTAATTACTTGCCTATTACTTTCGAAATGGCTAGATTTAAATTTTGTCGAATATGTTTGGACAGCAATGTCCGAATGCATCAAATATCGGGTTCGGAAGTTGCTGATGTTTATGAAAAATTAACAAAAAACAAGGTAAATATTGTTTGTGTAGGTATGCCTTATTGAATCAGAGATTGTACATTCCTGCTAGCTGCTAGCATAAACTATTCAAAGGTTTTAGTGCATGCCAGTAAGTAACATAAAATGAATATACCACATTGGCACTGACTTACCACTGCACTCAAAAGTAGCCAGTTCTATTATAGAGTGAAACACTTCACAAATCCTTCCTATTTAAAGTTGTGCTAGATATTTAAAGACATGCACACAGCAATATGTGCAACCAGCTGACTTATCTATAACTTCACATATAAACCACATGAAGGCCGCATATTCATACACCTCTATCAAGAGATATGTTGGTGCTTCAGTGTTATGGAAACAGATTTACTAAGATATTCTTATGAATTTTTATCCACAGATTCAAGACGATGGAAAGCTGTACTTTGCATGTTACATATGTTATTATCAGCTAAAGAACAGCCAGCAGCTTGTTATGAAATTACAGAAATCTAAAGAGTTGCTTACACAAATACCTGTGAATACTCCTGAGGTATAGTGATATCATTATTGTAAACTTTAGTTATATTTGAGGATTCGTGGGTTCAAGGGATAGCAGGGATAGTGAAATGTTCCTACTACATACCTACATTTACTTGCACCAACATGAGCAATATGACTGATAACACCATTGTGATATTATATCATACCAATAACAATTGGGATCTCATTTTCTAATAATTTTTGCTCCTGTTTTTGCAAAAGGGTTTCTCTTTTGTATTATTTTCAGTTCGTGTTTGATGTACAAATAAGTTTTGAGGGGTTCTCAAAAGATGGCGTAACTAGTATTAAATTTTATTGGTCTATCTTGTAATTATATTCATACTTGCTGTTGCTCACGGCTCCGCCTGTGTAGAGGTTATATTCGGGAGCAGAAGTATACAATCCAAGGAGTTGTCTTCTGCACTGAGGCACCTGTAGCGATTGTCCAGGCTCTCAGGTGTTGTGCCTGAATCTTGAGATTGCATCTAAAGAATACCCCATAAGTTTAACCTCACTTTGCCCCTTTTAGGGATGAATTTTCAAAAACGTTGAAACACGTATTTCTTTATTTCCTACCAAAAGCCTAAATATGAATTTACAGATCCCTAAGTTGAGGAATTATGGATTTCCCATACAAATTTTTGCTGGTGGTAGGATATTTATATCCGCCCGGATAGCGACCTCCGTACACAGGGCGAAGAACCCGCCATAGTGGCACACACAAGTGTGTCGCGTTCCGGGATCAGCCAGTGTATGTCCGGTTATCGTCGGGGGGCTAGAGTCGGGGTACGATGTTTGGCCGTGCGGGTATTAGCCGGTTCACAGTCGGTTGGAGGTGTATTGATCCGTCGGCCAGGGAGACCTGTAGAAACGGTTGTACCGCTGGCCGCCCGCGGTACAGTACAGGGGCCCAATTGTGACTAACCACCACTAGAAGCTGCCCCACCATGCCGCGCATAATTTTGGGTGGGTCCGTCGTGCCGCTTGGTGACCGGATGTGGGGTCCCGGCGGCCTATCCCGGGAGGGTACGGGGGCCCTTCCGTCCGGCGGATCAGCTTACCTCCTCTCGGCTCTTGTAGTGGACCGGCGCTTGTTGCGGCCTTCTGACTACTCTGACACTAGACCCTCGACCGCTTCTTCACCTCCTCCCCCCATCAACTCCATGACAGTGCCTAAAAAGAGAAAAGGACCTACAGCGGTGCGTAACCCCACCACCGCTTTCACAATGGAGTTCGCTAACATCCGCGGACTCCATTCGAACCTTAATGCCATCCACCACCATCTTGAGACGGCCCGGCCTGCTCTTCTCTTCCTGACGGAGACGCAGATTTGTAGTCCGACCGATACCACATACTTGCTTTACCCCGGCTACTCACTTGAAGAAAGCTTCAGGCCGAGGGCCGGGGTAATTCTGTATTTTCGGTCGGACGTCTGCTGTCGCCGTCTGCGCTGCATGGAGGACCCCTCCTTCTCCACCCTGTGGGTGCACGTTGACCTCGGCTCCCAGAGTCGGGTTTACGTGTGCCTTTACAGGTCACACGACGGGGACGTGGAGACAACTCGGCTATTTGATTACATTAGCCAGGCGACAGACGACACGCAGGAGCAGTTCCCAACAGCGGAATTGGTTGTTCTGGGGGACTTCAACGCACACCATGAGTTGTGGTTGGGATCCTCCAAAACTGACCATGCTGGCAGAACTGCTCATGCATTCGCCTTGAATTATGGCTTGACACAACTGGTGAACCAGCCTACCAGGATCCCAGATGTGCCGAGTCATGCGCCCTCTTAGCAAATCAAATTTATTTTGTAAATTAGGCCACTATGGGCACTTTTTACATGTCATAATAATGTTAAGGTGTACTGGTGCTTCGGAAATGCCCACTGGTCTGAGAAGAAGCACCAAGAAACTCAGCCGTAGGTCTTTTGTAATTTGTCATTACAATTTACATTATAAAATAATTTACATATAAAATACATACATCCTTAAACAAGTCACATTCACATGAAACAAAAAAAAACGGTACGGTACATGTTAATACAAGGCAGAGTCGTAAATGAGGCTATACAACCTGTTATTTATTTTCTCTAACTAACAATCAATGAGCAATCCAGGTAGACCATCCACACAAGCAGCACCCGTTCACGAGTATGACGCATGTGCCAGCCATCGGCCTCCTCAACCATGACACAGGGAAGTGACCGACCCGGCACATAACGCCGCCGCAAGCACAGACCCTTAAGCGAGCATGACATACCTTAATCGCGTCAAAGAATGATAGAGATACAAATTCACAAGAAAATAGCTTTAAAAAACAAGAAGCCAAGACTATTACGACTCCGGCGTCCTGTGAAAACAATATACATCAAACCGAAATACATTATATAAAATGAGTAATATGTATATTATAAAATAAGTACCTATCTATACTATACCTATAAGTATGGCCATGGTTGTTTATCATTTAAATATTCCGTTATATTGTAATAAGTCGTTTTCACTAAAAAGTTTTTTAGCCTTTCTGCTGGACCTTCTGTTTTTTCGCGGGGAAAAGCGTTTTATCACTACCGCCCCGCCGGGGGGGTGGCGGGACGGTTATGTTGGGCTCGCCGGCCTTACGACCCAGCGTTAAGCCGTCCGGGAGAGATGTTGACATCCGGACGACCGCTGGGCCGAGTCCCTAACAAATTCCCTACACCGGCAATACCAACTACAATACATATATATATACAAACCCCGCGGTGGCCCTCTTCGGCGCATAAGAGACGATCCCGGGCACACGGGGCGAGAAGCGCCCCATTTTCGACCGGAACCGCCCCATTTTCGACCGGAACCGCCCCTGCGCGGTGCCGCCTTGCCCTCGGCGTCCTCGGCAGCAACGAGGCCAACCACCCGCGCTGCCGTCATCCCGGGGTCGCCCGGTGTGCCGACGAAGTATATACAAAATAAAACTATGTAGAAACAAATTTCGACACACCGGAAAGGGCGCTACGACAGTACTATTAGTCGCCTCTTACGACAGGCAGGGGATACCGTGGTGGGATTCTCCAAACGCCCCCAAACCACAGGGCGGTCAGTCGTCAACCCGGCGCCTCCTCCGTCTCGACTGGCAGCGGGAGGGATCGGATCGTTCCCGATCTCTCTCGGCACTCTCCTTCTGTGAGATTACGGCCTCACAGAAGAGGGCCACCGCACGCCAGGACCTCCGGCTGTCAACCATGGCTGACACCAAAGCCGGCAGCGAGAGGTCTGCTGCGAGAGCGCTGCGCTCTTCGTCCCAGGCTGGGCACTCCTCCAGTGTGTGTTGGGCCGTGTCACGCGGACAGTTGTCACAATGGTGACACACGGCCGACCCTTCTGCACCGGCTATGCGACACAGGTACTCGCCAAAACAACCATGGCCTGTGAGCACCTGTGTCAGCCGGAATGTCGCCGCGCCGTGGCGCCTGTCCAACCACTGCCGAAAGACAGGACGCACTGCCGCTACGACCCGCTGACCCGATGACGGGTTCTCCAGCCTGAGACACCACTCCTCCACGGCGGCTCTGCGGAGGGAGCCACGGATGGCCTCCACCTCTCTCAGGGCCAGTCTCTCTCCGCTCCTGAACGCCTCCTCCCGCAGTGAAATGCGGCGGAGAGGGCCCTAGCGTCCAGGTCCCACGGTATGAAACCGGCCAAAACACAAGCCGCCTCGAAAGAGACCGTGCGGTAGCCCCTGATCGCCCGCTGCGCCACTGATCGCTGTGGCCTGCGCAGCAGAGCGACGCACCGGTTGCTCAGGGACTCGGCCCAGACGGGACTGCCGTACAGGGCCATAGACCGCACGACTCCGGCGTACAGCCTTCGGCAAGGGATGCCAGGACCTTCCAGATTGGGCAGCAGGGTTCCCAATGCACCTGCTACCCGACACAATTTAGTCACCAACTTTTCAATATGGGCGCGAAATTCCCACCGGCTATCCAAAACTAACCCCAAATACTTCATCGTTTTGCCGATGGAAATTAGTTAAATTATCTGGCCCAAGTATACGTACTCTTGCACAACCTCGAGAATGGCATCACTCACGGCGACGGGTCTCGAGAGGACGTGACCGTTAAACATGACTTTCGTCTTGTCAAGGTTCATCCCGAGACCTATCCGTTTTGAAGAACAGTTAAGGCTTTTCATCTTCTGCTGTTCTTGACACCCGCTGGAGATCCTCAGTCTCTAACGTGAAGACCTTTCCTGGTGCAGAGTGCGGCTCTGACCATAATCTAATCGTAGCTAATTTCTCGCTGCGCTTAAAGGCGCCTAGACGGCAACCACCAAAGCCCAGAAGTTTGGATCCTTCTGTACAACCAATCTTCCGAGAGGCGTTAGAGACGAAACTGAAGGATTCTCCCACACATGAACACGCTAACGCTGACATACAGTGGAAACACTTGAAAGGTCATATCAACGATGCACTGGACCAGGTCTCTAAAAAGAAGAAGCCAGAGCAAAAGAAGAAATGCTGGATCTCCGATTACTCGTGGGAGCTCATTCAACGCAGGAAAGACTTGAAAACTTTGGGTCTGCAAAATCATGCAGTAATGGCTGAATACTCTATGCTTGGCAGAGCTATCCAAGCCAGTTGTCGCCACGACAAGAACAACTTCATTGACGCCATCTGCAGCGACATCGAGAGACTTTCGAACAAACTACAAACTGCAGACCTTTTTAACAAAGTAAGAATCCTTTCCAAGCAGTTCAAAGCTAAGTCGTGGGTAATAGAAGATGCCGATGGTACTGTGCTACACGAGCTCGACCGCATTGCCGAGAGATGGCGCGCCTACTGTGAGCAGTTGTACACAGACCCCCGTTCACCTCCCGGGGCTATCCCGGATTGGAAGGATCTAGAACTGGAACCCATGATTCTTCGCTCTGAAATATCTACAGCTCTTCAGTCTCTCAAGAGGAAGAAGGCGCCAGAAAGCGACCAAATAACGGCAGAGGTGCTTAAAGCTATGGGCGACTTGGGTGTGGAGACACTCTTCAAGATCTGCTCACATGTCTGGCAAAACGGTGATTGGCCGCAGGACTGGTCGGAATCCGTAATTCTCCCGCTGCACAAGAAAGGGTCAACCAAGAGCTGCGGCAATTATCGAACCTTGTCCCTCATCTCACATGCCAGCAAAATCTTGCTCCATATTCTAAATAATCGCATCCGCTACTACCTGGATTGGCAAATCCCGCAGGAGCAAGCAGGTTTCGTGAAGGGCAAGGGCACTCGAGAACAGATTCTCAATGTAAGGCAGCTCATTGAGAAGGCATACGAGTTTGACACGCCAATGATAATGTGTTTCGTTGACTACAGCAAAGCGTTCGATTGTGTTAACTGGGGTTGCTTATGGAGAGTCCTACAAGAACTGGGAGTACCAAGTCATCTCATCGCCCTACTTCGCACCCTGTATGGCTCTAGCCAGGGAGTCGTAAGAGTCGACAAAACAACCTCAGGATGCTTTAAATTTCACCAAGGAGTGCGCCAGGGTTGCATTTTATCGCCCATTTTGTTCAACGCCTACGGAGAGCACATTATGAGACGTACCTGCGAGAATTGGGAGGGAGGCATCACAGTTGGTGGCGTGAAAATCACCAACCTACGCTACGCCGATGACACTACTCTTCTCGCAGCAAATGAGTCGGAAATGGCAGCACTTCTTGAGCGAATGGAGCGGATTAGCGAGGAGATGGGACTTTCCATAAACAGGTCCAAAACCAAGGTCATGGTGGTGGACAGATCTGGGAAGATGGAACTCACTGGGGCGTTGGGCCTAGAAACAGTGGACAACTTCAATTACCTGGGGTCCAACATCAGTAACGATGGCTCGTGTGAGAAGGAAGTGCGCAGGAGAATTGGCATGGCTAAGAGCGCCATGTCTCAGCTTGGAAAAATCTGGAGAGATCGCAACATTTCCGTTAGAACTAAAACCAAACTGGTACGGACCCTAGTCTTCTCGATCTTCTCGTATGGCGCTGAGACTTGGACACTGAAAGCTGCAGACCGTAGACGCATTGACGCCTTTGAGATGTGGTGCTGGAGAAAGATGCTTTGTATTCCCTGGACAGCATTTCGGACTAACGTCTCCATATTGCGAGAACTTCAAATCCACTCGCGGCTGTCAACCGAGTGCCTTCGCAGAGTTCTAGGATACTTCGGTCACATTGCAAGGAAAGACGGTGGCAACCTCGAAAAACTCATTGTGACCGGCAAAGTAGATGGAAGAAGGCCTCGTGGACGTAACCCAATACGTTGGTCTGACCAAATCCGCACCGCTCTTGACTTCACACTTTACAACGCCCTCCACGCCGCCAGAGACAGAAAAGTATGGAAGAAGTACACACATGAGATGGTGATGCAGAAGGGAGGTCACGACCCTCATTACTGAGGAACACGACGCAAGGAGGGAAGGCTGTTCAGCATGTCTTCGAAATCCTGCAGAGTTTCAGCCATGATGACTATATCATCCGCAAATCGCAAGTGAGAGATGTACTGGCCGTTTATATTGATGCCCCGTCCTTTCCAATCAAGCGTCTTAAATGCGTCTTCCAACGCGTTGGTAAACAGTTTCGGAGAGATTACGTCTCCCTGTCTTACCCCACGTCGCAGTTGGATTGGCTTTGTGCTTTGGTTTTGTACTTGAACGGTCATCGATGCGGCTTCATACAGGCATCTCATCACTTGGACATATCGGTC
Source organism: Laothoe populi (assembly GCA_905220505.1). Taxonomy (NCBI): domain Eukaryota; kingdom Metazoa; phylum Arthropoda; class Insecta; order Lepidoptera; family Sphingidae; genus Laothoe; species Laothoe populi. The sequence goes on along the minus strand of HG992174.1, from coordinate 6,469,958 downwards.
GTCAATGAGGCATCTCTGCATAGCCTCCAGAACAGCCCAGGTCTCGATGGTGTCGAAGGCTTTCTCGTAGTCCACAAACGCTAGGCAAAGAGGCTCATTGTACTCCTCGGTCTTCTGAATTATTTGCCTTAGTGTGTGTATGTGGTCTACGGTACTAAAGCCCCTCCGAAACCCAGCCTGCTCCGGGAGTTGGAAGTCATCGAACGTTTGGGCAAAACGATTCGAAATAACCCTCGAAAACAACTTATAAACATGGCTCAAGAGTGATATAAGGGCGGTAGTTCTTCAATAGAGTGTTATCTCCCTTCTTGAAGAACAAAACCACCACACTCCTGCTCCATGCCGCCGGTGTTGTACCAGTGTAGATGACGGAGTTGAAGAGCTTTACAAGCTCAATCAATACTGGCATACCGCCTGCCTTGAGTAGCTCTGTAGTTACTCCGTCATCACCCGCAGCTTTGTTATTGTGAAGCTGTTCAAAGGCTCTTCTAATCTCGCCCAAGTCGATGTCGGGAAACTCGTCTGTATGGTGGCGGGTTTGTCTGGCACGCGGATCATCCGCGCTCGGGGCCTCAGGTGGACTTGTTTTTTGAGTATACTAGTCCCCATAATACCTTTCGACCTCTGCGAGTATCTCTGGCATGGAAGTGACAGTGTTGGTCTGTGATGTTCTGAGCTTTGTCAGGTGACAACTAGAGGTAAGTGGCTTGGCGAAAACTCTGGTACCCTTGTTCTGTGTAATAGCATTTTCAATGTCCAGAGTATTCGAGCGTCTTATATCGCGCCGTATTAGCTTCTTTACCTCTTTGTTAAGTACCTGACGCTCAGATGGTGTGACCTTTACGAGTTCTCGTCGTTTCCTTAAAAGTTCCAGAGTCTCGCTTGAGAGCTTTGACTTAAGTCTATTGTTCTGAGGTCGAAAGTATTTTTTACCCACCTCACGCACCAGGCTGTCAGTGGCTTCATCAATATCCGCCGTAGTTTCCAATACGGCAAATCGGTTCTGTAGTTTTTTTTTATCATAGTCCGACAAACGAGCCAGTGGGTCACCTGATGTTAAGTGATCTCCACCGCCCATGAACATCCACAATACCGAAAGTATCACGTATGCGCTGTCGGCCTTAAAGGACAGGAATTAGGGATTAGGGAAAGGAAGGGGGAATCTGGGCCTCCGGATATCTCACTTACCATACGAAACGCGACAGTGAACTGTCACTTTACATTGGTTGGTTTGGTTGGTAGCTCTAGCTGGAAAGCTTCACAGCCGACCTCAACTTGGGGCAAAGTTGGTCAGAGAGTCGCCTTCATTAAGCGCGCTCGGTCAATTTTAACTTTTATATTCAGAGTGCCTCTTACAAGTCGGTGATCACTACCGGTGTTAAACCTACTGATCACAGAGACATCTCTGAATATTTGGCGCTTATCATTCATAATGAAGTCCTGGTGACATTATTGGGGCTTCGCCAAGTCCACTTCCTTTGGGGCTTCTTCTGGAAAAATGAATTCATCAAAAAGAGCCCCCGGGTCTCGAGAAAGTTGACTAGCATTTGCCCCCTGTGATTCCTGCACCCATAGCCGAATGATCCTACCCTCGATTCGCCGTGTCCTTGTACTCCCACTTTGGCATTGAAGTCACCCATTACAACGCTGTAGGAAGCCTTGGTACGAGACATAGCTTTCCCTATGTCTTCGTACATGGCCTCTACTTCGTCATCAGGGTGAGCTGACGTTGGGGCGTACACTTGTATAACCTTCAGAGTATATCTCTCAGTTATTTTTAAGACAAGGTACGCCACTCGCGCTGATACGCTGCCAACTTCCACATCGTTGCTTTTTAGTGACTTGTGGATAATAAATCCGACGCCACCTTGGGATGGTTGGTGTCCTTCTCGGAAGTAGAGTAAGTGACCAGAATCTAGGGCTATCTTCTCCTCCCCCTGACTTCGGATCTCGGATAGCCCTACGATATGCCAGTTAATGTGACTTATCTCTACTTCAGACTCAGCGATGTGCTCGTCCAACCGCAGAGAGCGTCCGTTGTACGTCGCCAAAAATAGCTGTTTGTGGTACTCTACCGTAGCCCGGGGATTCTTAGCACCTCCCATCCCACCGTTACCATGACCGGTAACGTGGTCAGGAATAGCGGGGCTACCGGGAACTGGGGGCCGTGAATTTGGGATGCCTTTCATCTTGGGGGGTTTTCCCATAGCCACCACGCTTGGCAGGCGGGTTGGTGACCGCAGTTGCTGGTATGTTTTACCGCTGACCTGACGCTGCTGCCCGTCGAAGGCATGGGTATTTGGCATTCCAGCATTTTGTGTGGTTATGCCGCCACAAGTCGAGATGTAATTGGCCCCCCTTACACCCCATTTAAGGCTTATTCCTTCAATATTACATTATTAAAAATTACATAAAAATGAAGAACGAACAATTCGTTCATAACGTCGGGAGGAAGTGGCGATTTGTCAAAATGAATCAATGCATTTTGGACAGCGGATGTCATAGAGAAATGGCAAACCATGAACAAAATTACAATCGGATATTCCAGTGGCTAAAAAATAATGAAAAAGTCGATTTTTAACTTGTGACATTTAAAATATGTTACAATATATAGGTACGTATTATGGTTATATGTGTAAGTTTTATTCTGTTATAGTATATATGTAGATATTTATATATTCTTCCAATGTAGAATTCTATTTTAGCACCTGCCTTCGTGTATCTCTGCACTACCTCAGGTTGATTGGCAGAGAACGCCTCCGGTATTAAGTCCGCCTATACTTAAATGTATAAAGTGTGTTAAATAAATAAATAAATGCTGCGTTGGAAGCTGTTGGAGAAGATTCATACTGATCTCAAGAAGAATCCGCTGAAACCTTGAGAATGACTCAACAAGCGATTTCACACCATCTCAAGGCCATACCACTTATTCCGATCAATGGTCAAGCAGCATTTCACTTTTTCCGAACAAGCCAAAATAGGGTCAATTCTTGGAGCGCCTCAAAAGATAAAGAATTTTTCGAATGTGGTATTCGTATGCTGCCTGAAAGATGGTCAAAGGTAGTAGAAAGCGATGGAAATACGTTGAATAAAATACATTGGACTATTTTTTTCTGAATAAAGCTTCAAATTTTCAAAAAGTACCCCCAAAACTTATATGTAAACATAATATATTGAATAATGTACAAAACTAAACTTAGGAATATACCATATTCAAAACAAAACACAGAGATTTTAGTCATGACATTTGTCTATCTACAAGTTTTTTTTACAGTTGAATACAAAAGCCATCCCTGTCTTAGACAGAGTTGTAAGTGGCCTTCAAAATTCATTGGTAGTTGCCGACATTGTGTCTCTACAAATACCGGAATATGACGAAAATATAAAAACGGAGAACCAAGCTGACAGTGACACTAATGAGACATGCAATACAAGTGAACCAGATGATGACAGTAAGTGTTATCTCTTAGTTAGTGAAATTCTCATCATTCAAATAGCTTGTAAATATTTATAATATCGAAAAACCTAAACGGTTATTCTTCTTATATATACAAAGTGTTACAGAAGTGTGTGATCTTATACAAGGTTATTGAGCCTTAATTGAGCTACAGCTGGCCTGCTGCCCGTGTTGCAGCAAGTAGTGTGGGAAATATTGGCTACAATTGTACCAGGAATACAGTGTTAGAGGTTATTATTATGAGCACAGTGATACTGCAGAGGTGACAGACAGACATAAAACATTGTGTATATAAATGAATGGTGACATATATGAGATTGATGAACTCTTAACACTGATGGAATGATCACCATACAAAATGATACATGTAAATGTTTATCACGGAGAAGGTTTTTTGTTGTAACTCGCTACTAGATGGCGTTGCAACATATCAACTTCTAAATATTCATCCGACCCCCACGATAGTTACTTTAAATAGGTTTTTGAGAATATTTTAGCTCTGTCCACTTTGTTGTAATTCGTCACTAGATCGCGTTGTAGCGCATCTCTTAAACGTATATATGCGGTTGAAGCTGCGGGCAAAATCTAGAATCTTAAAATGTTAAATGTTCAGCTGGTAATGACAACAAACCAATTATCACTTGCTGTAACAGTGAAGGTATTCTATATAAGAATTTCGTATGTGTGTGAAGTGTACCAACCTACTTGAGGTCAGCATGGACTAAGGTCTAATCCCGCACATTAGTAGACGAGGTCCGTGCCCAGTAGACCTGATATTATTACTTTTCAATTATCAAAAGGTTATGGTTCTATAAAACGTTTTTATGATTTTTAAGGAGCACCGCCAAACGAAAAGCCGAAGCTGGATCAAAAATATAACTTAAGCCAATTTAAAGCCAATTCTATGGAAATTGAAACGACAAAACACATATCTGGAACTGAAACGAAAATAGTAGTTAGTAAAAATAACTCATCTCAATTACTATATGATGGAAATAATAAGCAAGTAATAGTTAAGAATACTATAAAGACTTTTATATGCGATGATTGTGATGAGACATGCGACTCGAAAGCTCTTCTTATTACACATATTAGTAAACATACACCTGTGGTGATATATCCAAATATAACATATATAAACATAGATGAATCTGAATCTGACGAAAAATGTACAGTAAATGATAATTTAAACAAAGAGTTCAAATGTCAGTATTGTAATTATATTTCTGTACGAAGAGATAGTCTAATAGACCATGTTAGAACTCATACAGGAGAAAAGCCGTTTAAATGTCATTACTGTAACAATACATTTACAAAAAGTAGTATTTTGAAGAATCATATTAGGACTCACACAGGAGAAAAGCCGTTTAAATGTAAATACTGTAATTATACATCTAGAGACAAAAGTGCTTTAAAGAAACATATTAGATCTCACTCAGGAAAAAAGGCGTTTAAATGTTTTTACTGTTATTATAGATGTTCTCACAGTAGTCATTTAAAGAACCATATTAGAACTCACACAGGAGTAAAGCCGTTGAAATGTCAATACTGTAGTTATACGTGTATGGGAGCAAATCACATGAATACTATTTCGTAACTGACATAATGATTTCATATATTATTCAGTTGACATATTGTAAAATATTTTTTGTTGATTTTTCTGTTTGATTTTATTCTGATGTGAGGAAATAAATGTGTGCTACAAATTATTTATTATTTATATTTTTCCTACATATTGGTGACCCCGACCTTTGATATTGTGATTATCGTTTTACTACGGAGCACTAAAATGACGCATTCATCGGAAACATTCGGAGTCGGCATAAAGACACCGGAATACTTACGTCATCTCACAGTTGGGTAATCAGAATACGGCGGAAGTCCTCGACATAATTAACTCTCCGTCCAAGGAAGACAAATACGAGACGTTGAAAACCATGCTTACTAAGCGTCTTTCAGCTTCGCAGGAAAATAAGGAAGGAAAAACTCGGAGATAAAAAACCTTCCCAATTTCTTCGGCACCTTCAAGGATTAGCCGGATTAACGGTAACCGATCACATGCGCAGCTTGTGGGCAAGCCGTCTCCCTCAACACATCCAGACGGTAATAGCAAGACAAGAAGACACATCTCTTGCGAAAATCGCAGACCTTGCTGATAAAGTGCATGATATCGTGCCCTGTTCTCCTCAAGCAGCCAGCCTTAATACAGAACAAGGTAACATTTCATCAGTTATAGAAGCCATGATGAAAAATATGAGAGAATTAACAACAGAAGTCGCCGCGTTACGAGTCCAAGTTAGATCAAAATCACGTGATTGTCCTTCATCGTTTCAACATCGCAGAAACTCGTCCCGATATCGCTCTCCATCTCGTCAGCGTTGGTGTTGGTACCATCGCAAATTTGCGAGCAGGTCAACAAAGTGTACCAAACCCTGCGAATTAGATCCGGAAAACTGCCGCGTCAGTCGTCAATAGCGACCAATACACATTGCGTTTGTAACCGACCGCAGGTCGAAGATATAGTCTGGGCTGCTATGCAGCACCGCGCAGGGGTGATTCCGGCTGCAATTCTAGCACTCCTTAGAATACCCCGGGATCCCTCCGTAAGCGCCGAAGAAGGCCACCGCGGGGTGTTAGCTGGTAGTGTCGGGTGGGGTGGACATAGGGGGTAGGGACTCGGCCCAGTGGCAGCACGGATAGCCATCATCCGGGCGAGGGCTATGCTGGGTCGTAAGACCGGCTAGTCCAGCATACCTGTTTTATTCTTATTCCGCTTCCCTCCGGAACGGGCGGCAGTAATAAAAGGCTTTCCCGCGACAACAAGAACAAAAAAAAAGTCGAAGATACAGTTCCTTGTAGGTACCGGGTCGGATTTGTGCGTCTTCCCACGTTCCGCAGCCAATGACAAATGTTGTAAGACTGGTTACACTCTTTTTGCAGCTAATGGAACAAAAATAGCCACGTATGGTTTTGCCCATTAACACTTGACTTTAGCCTCCGACGGGATTTCTCACGGAGATTCATAGTAGCCGACGTGACTAAAGCCATAATAGGTGTAGATTTTCTTTCTCACTTCCATTTGTTAGTTGACTGCAGACATCACCGTCTTGTTGATATTAAAACATCATTAGTTTCTGATGCTTTTGCCGTTAAGCCTAATGGGAGCGTATTATCTATTAAGACTAGTTACGAAGTCGATAGTAACTGTAGATGTGTTTTTGTTTCAAGAAATTATTACATTCTATGGGGTTACCAGCTAAAATTATTTTACGCAAGTAGTGAAATCTCAGGTGTGCGTGTAGAAATAATATAATAATAGTAATAATTTCTTGAAACAAAAACACATCTCATTTTCATGTTAAGATAAATTATAACATTTTATGATATATCGACTTAATATTATAATAGTAATAATTTCTTGAAACGGAAACTCACAGTTACATAATAGGCATAATAATTTAGTAACAATGAACAATACATTTATTCTTCTATCGTTCCAGGCTTCTTCGAGTAATCAGATATAAATCAGATACTTACATCCTAATTATGACCAACGAGCTAAGTAAATCAACTTCCCAGCAGCTTTTTGGCGGCGGTGTGACAGCATTCTGGATAGGTAAGTTGTATAGCACACTGGTATTGTAGTACATATGGCAGATTCTCTTGAACCGCACGTCGTTATTTCTACTATAATTTCATTTTAGTAGCAGGTTAATAGGTATGAAATTATAATTCCTTTTTAAAAAAAACTGTGCCTTGACGACGCGTCTACTCGCCGGCCGTGCGCCGGGTGCCTGAGCCTGGGGTCTGGCCTCTGGGCTTGCGCGGCCGCACGGTGACTGTAGTGGGTGGGAACGAGAGATGGCATCGGCAAAAATATTTTATATAAAATTGTATTGACCCATTATTATTGTCATGTAAAGCAATGTATCTATTTAATACTATTTAAAAGTTTAATAAGTATAATATGCACCAATATATGTAAGTATATAAATACAGTATAATATATATACCTACGTATGTGTTTATTTTAATAAAGTGTTATTTTGTATATTATTTAATATAGAATTTAACTATGGTATATATGTGTTTTATTATTATTATATCAACTGGCTGGCGTCCGTACGTCACTTAAGGTGACCACTGAAAACCAGCGCTGTGTTGTGGTATGTACTATGTATGTGCCGCAGCACAGCAGTATGCTGAGTGGTCACCTACCTGTCACAGCTGCGACGTGCAAGTGCCAAACCTTTTAGTTTTAAGTGTAATAATAGTTTTTGTTAATGTGGTATGTGCGCGTTGTAGTTTGTGCAAATAAATCGTTTTTCTTTCTTTCTTTCTTTCTTTCTTCTTTCTAATCGGGGAACATACCTAAAAAAATATTCTGACGAATTGAGAACCTCTTCCTTTTTTTGAAGTCGGTATAAAAAATCCCCAATACTGTTATATCTATTTATTCAGTTGAGTTTTTGGTGACTGTCACTCGACTGATTCAGTTGAATGTTTTTTTTCTCGACAGTTATCCATAAATTTTAAATATGAATAACAACATCGCGAGGTATAAAACGACAATGAGAGCGAAAAGAGTAATGTTGAAATGACTCTTTTCACAAACTTATGACAAATCTGAAGATGTGATAAATATTCCAAGTTAAGTGTACTACTACGCATAATAAACATACATATACATATACACAGTCAGGTCATAAGTATTGTCACACAGTAAAAACTTTTATTTTAGGATGCAGGCCACAAAAAAGTTTATTGAATTCGAATTTCAAATTGTTCATGAAAATAAAAATGTATACTTTTTAGAATTTTACTCATTTTTAAATATGGAGTGGACGCTTAAAGAAGACCGTGTTGCAGTAATTGCGTTGCATCGTTGCGGTTACGTGCCAATTCAAATTTTTGACATACTGAAAAATTTTAATATAACCAAAAGATTCGTTTATCGTACCATCAAACGATACAATGAAGACTCTAGTGTAGATGACAGGTCAAGAAGTGGTCGCCCTCGGTCTGTTAGGACTCCAGCAGTGATAAAAGCTGTTAAGGCGCGAATTCAAAGAAATCCCAAACGTAAGCAGAAACTATTGGCCCTTCAGATGGGGTTAAGCAGAACCACGGTGAAAAGAGTGTTAAATGAAGACTTAGGGCTTCGGGCATATCGAAGAAAAACAGGACATCGTTTGAATGCTCGTCTAATGGACCTGAGACTGAAGAGATGCCGCGCTTTGTTGAAGCGGTACGCGGGAAAAAAATATCGGGAAATTCTTTTTTCAGATGAAAAAATTTTTACCGTAGAAGAGAGCTACAACAAACAAAATGATAAGGTGTACGCACACAGTAGTGAAGAAGCGAGCAACCGTATTCCGCGTGTCCAACGAGGTCATTTTCCATCCTCGCTCATGGTATGGTTGGGAGTTTCTTATTGGGGCTTAACAGAGGTACATTTTTGTGAGAAAGGTGTAAAAACGAATGCAGTTGTGTATCAAAATACAGTCCTGACGAACCTTGTGGAACCTGTTTCTCATACCATGTTCAATAACAGGCACTGGGTATTCCAACAAGATTTGGCGCCAGCTCATAGAGCGAAGAGCACACAAGACTGGCTGGCGGCGCGTGAAATCGACTTCATCCGGCACGAAGACTGGCCCTCCTCCAGTCCCGATTTGAATCCGTTAGATTACAAGATATGGCAACACTTGGAGGAAAAGGCGTGCTCAAAGCCTCATCCCAATTTGGAGTCACTCAAGACATCCTTGATTAAGGCAGCCGCCGATATTGACATGGACCTCGTTCGTGCTGCGAAAGACAACTGGCCGCGCAGATTGAAGGCCTGTATTCAAAATCACGGAGGTCATTTTGAATAAACTTTAGTGTCATAAGAATCTATGTTTTGTTAAGTTCATTTTGGTATATAAATGGTTACATAATGAATAAACTTGTTTCAATTATTTTATATTAAACATGTGACAGAATTTATGACCTGACTAGGTATATCCTGTGCCTGGTATGGCAATAGGCTCGCCTCCTATCACATTATAGCACAGAAATTCGGCGAAATGTGGGTGTTTACAGGCGTGAGTATATATAAATAAATATATATATACACTCACGCCTGTAATCCCCGAAGGGGTAGGCAGAGGTGTAACTAGTACATCCACATTTCGCCGAGCATATTACAGTCCCATGATGTGATAGGGAACAAGCCTATCGCTATACTTGGCACAATCGAGACTCCGGGCTAATACTGAGCATTTCATGATACCCATGTCACTTTACTCGACCTCGATAAACCCAATATCACTTTACTCGACCCGGGGATCGAACCCGAGACCTCAGCCCAGCAGTCGTTCCACGTACGCAATTACAACTGCGCTACCAAGGTATAATAAATTATTATCTATATAACAATCAGTGAAATATATATATGGGAATTTATATAAAATTAATTCATAACCTATAGATAATTAAGTAACATAATGTTTACCTGCACCCGATTTTATTTGCAATAGAAAATTGCCAACAATAACATATTCAATATAATGTAATTTTCTTATATTAATTAGTTCAACTGTTCACATCTCTACTCACTTTTATTTTGTTAGTTAAACTGTATTATTTTTTAATTAAACTCTTGGGAAACGCTGACACATTATCCATAAATAAGAGATAATGAAATGTCGTGAACGTTGGTATCCCCATAACGTGTATTATGCAGCCATGTTAAATTTACCTAAAATTGACATGCACAGCTAAATATCTAAACAGCGGCAAATGACATTTAAACAACTTCCGAATTTGACTAGGTAATACAAGAAATTTAAAATTGGTTTTAAATATTGAAATAAAACGAAGTTTACGGATTATATCGCGGTTTATTTTACTTTTTTAACCCGACGTTTCGAAGATAACCTCATGACACTGAGAGGTCTTTCTGCGTAGATCGGACTACATCAAAATAAAAATGTAATATCAACTACATTGAGGGTAGGAACATTGCACTACACTTTCGAGATGACATACAACTCAGTCTCCCCCGTGACCATGAAGGCTGTAAAGTCTTCGAAACGTCGGGTTAAAAAAGTAAAATAAACCGCGATATAATCCGTAAACTTCGTTTTATTTCAATGTATAATATTCGCGTAAATATAAAAAACCAGTATGGTTTTAAATATATGTATTTGACTTCTGTAGCAAGGAATGCCTTGAAAATGGTAGACTAACAATATTTTACAATTATTTTTAAGGAACTTGATAAATAGTAACGTATAATTGCTACTCACGAGTAAAACATTATATTTTCATATTATCGCTTATTTAGGCTTTTACAGCCAAGAACACTGCAATGTACCATATTCAACACGTTTTAAACACTTAAATATGACACGAAATGTATTCAAACACAATTTATAATGATATATTTCCACAATCACGGATATATATTTCGTTGACATTCAGACTGGACTGGCCAGAACTAAAAAGGCCAAACCAAAAAGTTGTGAAACTCAGATAGTGACAGCAAATAGTATATCTATTCCTATTGCTCTTAGCTCTTTCGTAATAAGTGCATCCTGCTTTTTCTGGGAACTATAAAAGGAATGTCAGCCCTGTGCATCTATGTATATTCTAAATCTATGTATTAGCATGCCCATAATATTCACAAACTAGCTTGCTACTAATACCATAACTAATATTTAATCTGTGATTAGAAAAAATTACGACATACAAGGCTGCATGGTGAAGAAACTTTGCCTTCTCTTTTATATAAAAAAAAAAGAACGAAAAAAAATATGCTACGGCCACTGACGTACATTATATGGACAGGATATTTGATCCGCGAAAGTGTGCCTATTTGATTTTCGCCATATTGGCGCTGATAGCAGTGCAGTCGAGCAGTGAGCGTCCGCGGAACTAACGATAGAGTTGAGACACGAAGGATGATATATCGACAATGATACACAACAGTCGATGGTTTACAAATCCGAAAAAAAAATCGATATTTTTATTAAAAATTTTGACTCGTCTAAGGGTCTGGTTCTGACGCCATACATCCTTTCTTCGTGAATCGGGGCGCCAATGAATTTAATAGATTCAAAGATCTTGGAATCATATTTGACGACACCTTAAAACGTGATATTTTTTAGTTTTTTTAAATTATAATTTTTTGCCATGAACTTAATATTATTTTCTACTTTTTAGTTCGGCTAGCTATTAAAGCGTGCTATTTTTTAAATATAATTTATAGTCCCAAAACAGCAACAAACCTAGTTATAATAATATATTCGATTGTAAATTAAGACCCCATTAAAAAATATGATCTAAAATGAAAATATGTTTTGCTAAGGCGATGTTTTTATTATTTTTAAGATTTGTAAACCATCGACTGTTGTGTATCATTGTCGATATATCATCCTTCGTGTCTCAACTCTATAGTTAGTTCCGCGGACGCTCACTGCTCGACTGCACTGCTATCAGCGCCAATATGGCGAAAATCAAATAGGCACACTTTCGCGGATCAAATATCCTGTCCATATAATATACGTCAATGAGTATACGTCAATGGCTACGGCCTACGACATAAATAAATAATATTTAGTTGCAGTAGTACACGGCAGGCTATCTTCATAATAAAAAATTTCGCCTTACATCGTGATTTGTCTATGGTTCCTACTAATGAAGATGACATTTGCCCTCCTCCCCTCGCCTCTTACTTCTTTCCTATGACACCAATTAAAAATTTGTTTACAATTAACAACTGTCAAAGTAATTCCCACGGCGCCATTACTATTCAAAGTTGATCGAGTGAAATTTTGCGTTGGTTAAATTCTGTAAATTATCCTCTCAGTATAGAAGCTATACTAATAATTTGTGCAACATGTACGACCAGTATTGTGTTGTGAGTTGTGCGAGTAGACGAAAGGACGTTAATTTATATAGATTTCCCAAAAGTGAGACAGGACTCCAGAAGTGGTTACATTTTATAAATTGTGAAAGATTGGGAAGTTTAAATGTGGAGGAAACTTAACAACACGTGTGCCAGAAACACTATGAGAAAAAAATTATAGCGTCAAGTCTTTTGAGAGTTCGTCTTAGGGTTGGTGCCTATCCGACTTTATTTTCTCAAAGTGAAATTAACAGTGGCATTCCTCAAACCATTCACAAGTAAATGTATTAGAAACCTAAATATAATAGTGCAATTTAATTTCACGATAATGTGTTTTATTACATAGTTTAGCTTCTTTTAATCCTTCTACAAAATCCAACTTATATCTTAATATTATTAATTTCAGAGAATCTGCAAGATCATGATTATTGTAGAAAAAAACAGCACAATGATCATACATATTGTAAGATTGGAACTGCAGAGAAACATATTAGGTTTGATAGTGGTAAGTTACTATTTTTCTCTAGTAAATCTTACAAACTATTATGTTGTTTTGGGGGTGTCCATTTGTTTAACCTGATCAAAAAAGAATAGTTGGTTCTTTTATATTATACTAGTCTTTGTTTAAGGCCCCACCCACATTCAAGATATACCTGAGCCCAAAAGTATAACTATGCAAATTTTCCAAGATGAAACAGCGTGCATCACACAATATTGAACCAGCACATAGCCTACATATGTGCAAAAATCCATCGAAATAAATTTAATTATTTATATATTCTATAACAATTTATATTTTTAATTATTTTTAACAATCACAATAATTACCAAAATCTTCTTAAACTTTTAGATTAATTAAAACAGTAAAGTATAATGATATGAGACTGTTCAGAGTTACTTATTTTGGTCTACTTAAACATTATATTCGAAATTTAATATATATAAGGTATATTATGTCCTTACATTTCTGTCTCGTAAAGACTGCACAACAAAATGATGTAGTATGAATTAACATTTAAACCGTAACATGTTATATGCATAATTTTTTTTTTATAAATATTAAGTCAACTATGTACTTAAACCTAAGTTGCAGTTATAAGCACATATTTTAATTCTATTTCAGGAACCATTATTATGCAACCTGAGGTGACAATGATTGAACAGATTGTTGAACAGTTACCTTCAACTTCTCAAACACACAATACTAGAGGTACTTAATTTAATTTACTATACTTGTTCAATACCTCCATGGATTTGATATCCGTGCATGACAATTTTTTGTGTGACATACATATATTAGTTTTGAGCCTGGGTGTTGTGGGACTGTAGTTCCTCATAGTTCTTGATACCCATGTTACAGGTTTTATGCAGTGTGAGGTGACTGTTGGGTTTATTTTATTTTGTTTTATTTTTATAAATTTGTTAACATATTACTTTTTAAATGGTTTAGAAGAGGAACAGTCAAGCCAAAACATTTTACTGTATAATTGTTAAACTATTAATTAATTAACCACATGAATGCATAAGCTTAGCAGTGGATGTCTTCTGGCTAATGAAGATAATGATAAGATTTAGGTTTTATTTTTATTTCTATATCATTCTTTTTATGATTTCAGATGCAGACATTCGCATACCTAATGTGTTGGCAAGAAAAAGGAAGCGAGTGAGTGTTCATAAAAAAACGCTCTCACCGACTTGCGAAATTGGAAATGCAATTAGCAATACTGGGCTGTGGCCTATAGCTTTAGTTTGTGACCAAGTCATTGTTAATCACAAGATTTATTAAATTTCATTCAGAAAGCTTTAATTGTGAAGAGGATTCAGGCGAGCAGCTAATAAATTTAAAGACACTTTTTAAATCAATTAAAATGACTCCTAAAGAAGTTAACTCTCCTGAATCCTCTAAGTTTTTAAATGTAAATCTAGACAGTGTTCCTAACACAGCCATTCAACAACGAATTCATGTCCATTCAGGTGCTTACACAGCTGGGTGGGTGGTAAGAAAATATCTTGCCAAAAATAAGTGCAAGCAATGTTAAAGTGACATGTCCATATTGGAAACAAATGTAGAGGAAAATTCAATTAATAACTATATAAACGTGAAACTATTAATATAAGTAAACTATAAATACGTGAATACAAATGTATTAAAAAAAGAAAGCTAACCTACCCATCGGAACAAGCTGTGAGATTGTTTGGTAGTGTTATCAAGGAAGCAAATGAATACTTGGAAATACAACCTCAGAAAAAATGTATATTTTATTTAATTGTTTTACAATTAAAAATATCTCTTCCAAGTATTCATTTAACTCCCATAATTGCGAATTCCATAAGAATGCTGTATTAGAATGCTTTCTTAATATATATTTAAGTTACAATGAATAATTGGTGTAATATAATTAACAACATTTAAAAGGGCACAGATGTACTTAGATTAAAAAAATAAAAGATTGCCACCCACGCAACCATACAATAAATATGTAAAAAAATAAAAATAAAACAAGTTATAAATAAAAAAGGTGCAACATATAAATAAATATAAATATTTGTATTACCTACGTGAAGGGGTTCCGAATAAAATCAAAATGACTTAAAAGGCCACTATTCAGAGCCAGATATTATATTCATTTTTTTTAAATCCAGTACAAAATCTTGGTAGCTATCAGAGGAAAATTAAAAAAATAAAACTTGTCATGTTCATTAATAATGACGTTTAAACTAGCCAATTTTGATCTATGGAAGATGGCCATCTGAAGCGTAGCTTCTCTAAGTAAGCTGTGCAGTAGTATTATAATGCTCTTTGATTTAGTTGTTGATTACTTTCGAAATGGCTAGATTTATATTTTGTCGAATATGTTTGGACAGCAATGTCCGAATGCATCAAATATCGGGTTCGGAAGTTGCAGATGTTTATGAAAAATTAACAAAAAACAAGGTAAATATTGTTTGTGTAGGTACGCCTTATTGAATCAGAGCTGTGCATTCCTGCTAGCTGCTAGCATAAACTATTTAAAGGTTTTAGTGCATGCCATGTAACATAAAATGAATATTACACATTGGTACTGAATTACCACTGCACTCAAAAGTAGCCAGTACTAGAGTGAAACACTTCACAAATCCTTCCTATTTAAAGTTGTGTTAGTTTATATAGACATGCACACAGCAATATGTGCAACCAGCTGACTTATCTATAACTTTACATATAAACCACATGAAGGCCACATATTCATACACCTCTATCAACAGATATGTTGGTGCTTCAGTGTTATGGAAACAGATTTACTAAGATATTCTTATGAATTTTTATCCACAGATTCAAGACGATGGAAAGCTGTACTTTGCATGTTACATATGTTATTGACAGCTAAAGAACAGCCAGCAGCTTGTTATGAAATTACAGAAATCTAAAGATTTGCTTACACAAATACCTGTGAATACTCCTGAGGTATAGTGATATCATTATTGTAAACTTTAGTTATATTGGAGGATTCAAGGGATAGCAGGGATAGTGAAATGTTCCTACTACATACCTACATTTACTTGAGCCAACATGAGCAATATGACTGATAATATCATTGTGATATTATATCATACCAATAACAATTGGGATCTCATTTTCTAATAATTTTTGCTCCTGTTTTTGCAAAAGGGTTTCTCTTTCTTGTATTATTTTCCGTTTGTATTAATAATAATAATAAAAAACAACATATCACAGGCGCTTGTTCATCCATCACACAGACAGATTACAAACACAGACACGACCAGGTAGCGGCCATCATTCACCAGACTCTAGCATTTAAACACCAACTTATTACAGAAAAAACGGCATACTATAAATACACACCTAAAATTATTCTTGAATCGTCTGACTACAAATTGTACTGGGACAGGACTTTACTGACAGACAAGACAGTCCATCACAATCAACCTGATATCACACTATACGATAAACATAATAAGACGGTTTATCTCATAGACATTGCAATACCGAATACACACAACCTGACAACCACACACACAAACAAGCTCTCAAAATATGCAGACTTGACCATTGAGCTCAAAACTCAGTGGCGAGTTCAAACTATCAAGACAATTCCCATTATCATATCGAGCACCGGCGTAATCCCTAAAACACTTCATACAAGCCTTAAAACTTTAATCATTAATCCGCTTACATTTACACTATTACAGAAAGCAGTCATATTAAACACATGCAGAATCATCAGAAAGTTTCTATCAATAGAATAGAAAAGTCATCAACCACCAAAGTTGTTTGGCCAAAAGCCCGCAACTTTGGTGTAATACCCCAGAAATGGGAGAAGTATAAAAACTTTAAAATAAAATAATAATAATAATAAGCCCTTTATTCTGAACTATTTAGTTTGTGTTACACTGTGTTAGGATTTTACTAAAGAGGATCATGTCGTTCAGAGTGCCTCTTGGCATAGGCCTCCTCTAGCGTTTTCCATTGGCTTCGTTCTCGCGCTACCCTTCTCCAGTGTTGTCCGGCCGTGAGCCTCTGGTCGTCCACCCATCTTGCCTATTGGTGTCCTCTGTTGCGTTTGCCGTCTCTGGGGTACCAGTCAGAGACGGTTGTGCTCCATTTGCCTTGTTTGTCTCGCATCATGTGACCGGTCCATTTCCACTTCTGTTGACCTATTTTAGTGGGAATGTCTGCTACTTTGGTTTTTTGTCTTATTACACTGCTTCTTACTCTGACTTATTTCCTTATTCCCATCATGCTTCTCTCCATAGCTCTGACAGAGCTCCAGCTTTGCTCTGTGTAGTTTGGTGAGTGCCCATGTTTCACATCCGTAGATAATGACTGGAAGTATGCAGGTGTTGAAAGGTTTTCTTTTTTTTGACATGCTTAGCTTGTTAGATTTCATGATTTATTTTAATGACCAGTACTTTTTCCACCCGTTTGCTATTCTTCTATTTATTCCTTTAGTGGTTTGTTCTTCATGGGAGATTACTTGTCCTAGGTAGATGTATTCCTGAACATATTCCAGTGGGCGGTTGTCAGTTTTTATAAGTGTTAGTTTGGAGTTTGTGAGCAATTTTGTTTTCTATGTTCCATTCATGTTGATGGAGAGACCTACTTTTATACTTTCTGTACTGAGTGATCTTATCATTTCCTCAAGGTGTTCCGGGTCTTCTTCAAACAGAATTATGTCATCCGCAAATCTTAGATGGTTTAATTTTTTGCTGTAAATATTTAGGCCGAATCTATCCCAGTCCAATTTCCGGAAGATGCTTTCCAGGACAGCTGAGAACAACTTTGGTGACAGGGGATCTCCTTGTCTAAGACCCCTCAAGATCTTGAACTTTTTCCTAGGGTTTCCAGTTGTATCCTAGCTTCGCTATTTGAGTAAATATTTTTAATAATTTTGATGTATTTTGAGGATACCGCTTGCTGTTCTAGGCTCTCCCATGTTGCTTTGCGGGATACACTGTCCAAAGGCTTTGGAGTAATCGATAAATGCCATGTACAGCTGTTTGTTATATTCATTGTATTTCTCCACTATTTGTTTCACCATGTGTATATGGTCCAAGGTGGAGAAGTTTTGTATGAGAATACCCTGTAGATGTTTGACAGCAGGCTAATGGGTCTGTAGTTACCGATATTTTCTTTTTGTCCTTTCTTGAATATAAGGATGATGTTTTCCACTGCATAGGTATTTTGCCCGTCTCCATTATTTCATTGAATATTGATGTAAGTATAGGCAATAGTTCTTCAAGAGTGCCTCTGAGGAGTTAATTCATAAGTTTATCTGGACCTGGAGCTTTCTCCATCTTCTGACTGCATATAGCTTTTCGATTTCGCTAGGGAGTATCTATGGTTCTAGTTCTTCATTGAGATGTTTACCATTTTGTTAATTCCCTCGTTCTTGTTCATTTACTGGGTTAGAGTACAGGTCCTGGTAAAATTTTGTGGCAGTTTTGTTTATGTCCTGTCTGTTTGTATATACGATGACCTTTTTATTTATTTTTGGTATCCAATCCCTTCTCACCTCTCTCAGATCCCTCAGTGCCTTCTTAACACCCCCGGTTCTCTGTATGTGATTTTCAAGTGTTTGCAGCCTCATATTTTTTCTATCTTTCCTGATATTCTCTCTGATTTCCTTACTCAATGTAGTGATTAGTTTTAATTGTTCTTTCTTCAGATGATTTGTAAGCAAGACTTTTCTTTTCTCTATAAGTTGGAGTGTTGTATCGGTTAGTTTGCATTTACTATCTCTTGTCTTTCGAGTTTTAGCCATTGTTAGTTGTTTTTCTAGCTTTCCATATTTAGTAAGAACATCCATGTTACTGTCTTCACTTAATATTTTTTTTTTTTCTTTATTATTAATTTAGAGGGTTTGATCAAACATGATCATGCCACCCCCATAAGAAAATTCTACTACAAATTCATCTCCGCTTAATAGCTAATTGGGCCAGTTTGTATAGCATTTTGGCGATCTTGGATTGAGGAAATGCCAGAATAATATTACATTCGCCAAACTCCCGTAAATTTATCCCAAATTGCCTTAACTCAATTCTCTCGGCGTCGTTCCGGGCACATTCAACCAATACGTGATAAACATCTTCTACAAGATCACATTCGGCACAATTTGGTGTCCTAGATTTGCCCATTAAAAATCCGAAACTGTTCAAAGGAATGTGCCCGGAGCGCAGACGCATAGCAGTGACAATATCAGTTCGTGCTAAAGTAGAACCATCGAACCACGGCGAACGCGAAATACAAGGTTGCACTGTCTTATACCAAATGCCCTTACTCAGTGACCTCTCGTCAAAATATTCCTTCCACATCTCTCTACACTTGTCTCTGACGCGATACAGAAGATCAGTAAATAAGGGCACACAAACGAAAGGCATCCCATCCGTAACTGCTTCTCTGGCAAGGCGATCGGCTACCTCATTACCCGGTATGCCGATATGAGAAGGTTGGATTGGATTTTAATGATTTTATTATTCCTCTTCAGTTTGAGGAGTAAATCTAAAATACTGTAGGCTATCGGAGTGCCTCGAATATTCGAAGTACAACGAGCCAAATGATATATAGCACTTCTCGAGTCTGTCAAAACGACATACTTGCCAGCCTCAAAGGAGCTAATATATGAGATAGCCTCCGCTATAGCGAACAACTCTACACACATAATAGAAATCTCAACGTCGATTTTGAATTTACAAACACTGTTTGACTGTGGATCATAAAAAGCAAATCCGTAATAGTTATCTGTATTCTTTGAGCCATGCGTGTATATTTTATAAAAGTCTGGATAAGTAGTGTTTATAAATTCCACGCAAATATTTTTCAGTTGACATGATCGGTACTGATCTTTAGGTTTATGAATAGTCTTAACACTTGGCTCCAAAACCGATGAGAGATCCACATTGCTGACCCACATGTCCAACGAATACATTTCTAAAAGTTTACTCGAATAAATAACGTTATTTTTGAGGTGTTCATGAACTAAAATTAACACAGGATGTTTTCTGCGTCTCCAATAAGCATCGTGACAAAGTGAACTTAACGTATCTAATATTTTAATAATATTACTTCTCGAATAAGATTTACATTTTAACCAAAATTTACTGGCAAGATAATATCTGCGAATATGAAGGGGTTGAAGATGGAGTTCATTTTCCATAACGTGTATGGCTGTAGTTTTTATGAAACCTCCTATAACACGCATACATTGATTTTGAATCTTATCCAGCTTGCATAAATGTGTTTTACAACTGTTTCCATACAATAGGCTAGCGTAATCCAACCTACTACGAATCATGGATATGTATACACGTCTTAAGATACTAGGGTGAACGCCCCAACCTGACCCAGATAGTACCTTAAATATATTTAACAATTTTAAACTTTTATCATTTAGCTCGTTAATATGTTTAGCCCAACGTAAGGATCTGTCTAACCATAGTCCTAAGTATTTCACATGGTCAACAACCTCTAATGACAGTCCGTTAATCGACATATCAACAAATTCTCTTCTATAACCTTTTTTGAAGATGCATACCTTGCTTTTTGTAGATGAAATTTCTAAACCTATGTTAAGAAGGAGTTTTACTAATTTATTCAAAGCTAATTGTAATTGATTCGTGCCATATTCTTTAGTATCACAATTAACATAAATCACAAAATCATCTGCGTATTGTGATATAAAGACATTGGTAATACTTTTACAAACATTCATGGTAACTAAATTAAAAAGCAAGGGTGATAGTGGATCGCCCTGTGCAAGTCCTCTACATGTGCTTCTATGGTTACAGTTACGATCTTCTGCTTGGACTCTTAGATACCGTTCACTTAGAAACTCCCACAAATACTTACATATTAAAGAACTTACTCCTAATTGCTGCAAAATTTTAATTAGACTTTTTACATCGACGTTATTATATGCGTTGTCTATATCAACAAACGTAGCTATAGTCATTCGGTTTTGAGAAATGGCGGTTTGTATCCTTAACACTAAAGATGAAAGATTATCTAAAGTTGATCGGCACCGCCTGAAACCCGTAGTTTCCACGGACAAGTAGTAATTTTTCTCAGTAAACCATTCTAGTCTTCTTAATAGTATACAATGAAATATTTTACAAATACAGGAAATCATCGATATAGGACGAAGAGAGCTATGTGATTGGGTGCTATTACTGCGTTTAGGTATTGGGACAATAATAATTTCTCGCCATTGAGCTGGCACGAAACTGCTAAAATAAAACTTGTTAAATAATTTCAGCAATATAGATTTACCATTGTCAGGTAGATGTGACAGCATTGAGTAGGATATTTTGTCACTTCCGGGAGTCGTGTCTTTATGACGCATACAGTTATTTAATTCTGTCCTAGTAATTGGTGTATCTAAACATGTCTTTATGTATGTAAAGTCTGGGTTACTAGGGAGTACGTAATCTGGGGTTAGACTGGTCAGGAGTTGATTGGCCCTTTTTTTACAAATATGTTCTCGATGAGCATTAAACCCTTTTAACCATTTTAATTTTCGCCACATTTCACTTTGTGTGGTTGTACCATTTAAAGAATTACAATATTCTTGCCAAGATTTATTTCGTGCCTGACGTATCAATTTTTGAGCTTCACCGATCTTTCTTTGTAATGCTGCAAAATTAGTTGGGGTTGGATTACGTCGAAATTTAGAAAGAGATAAACGGCGTTCAGCAACAACCTTTGACAAAGAAGGTTGCCAATAAGGTTTAGGTTTAAAATTACTGCTAGGGTTGTTATTAAATTTAATGTATGGTATGAAACGGTCGGCAGCCACATTGATACAATGAATAAAATTCTCATACAGTTTTTGAGAGCCACCGACATTATTAATTTTTTTCTGGAAGTCACAAAACATTATGTCCAATAATTCTGTATACGAATTCCAATCAGCTTTCTTCAGGTTACGTCTCAAAATAGGATAGCTCAAGGTTTCTTGTACATAAGTGGTTACTTTGGTAATAACATGATCGCTACCTAAAGTTTCGTTTATAGTGCTCCAGTTAAACCTTGTTGCTACATCAGATGAGGCCAATGACAGATCTGGCGAAAACTGTTGTAAATCGTTGTTAACTACTTTTACACGGGTTGGAACTTTATTATTATTTAAACTTATAAAACTACTATCCAAAAGGGCGTCGTGAATTTGGGAACCTCGTGTATCGATTTTCTGTGACCAGTTTGTATGGTGACCATTAAAGTCTCCTAGTATTACAGCTTTTTTGTCGACAATATTAAATATTTGTTCCCAATCCGTTTTACTAGTACTGACAGATGGTGCACAGTAGACAGATGCAAAATACCTAACATGGTTACAGTTGAAAATCTCGACCATCACAATTTCTATACCCATATTTATATTATTTACCTCATAAATGCAAGCTTTAACAGAATTATGTACTAGAATGGCTACACCGCCATATGAATCTTGTCTGTCTTTCCTATAAATATTATAACCACTAACTTTTAGTTCACTACCGGGTTTCAACCACGTCTCATTTAGTGCAGCAATGTGAATTCTCTCCTGGGATAATATTTGTTCTAGCGAATGTAACTTAGGGCGAAGACTTTGCGCGTTCCATTGCATAATGTTGAGCTTAATAAGATTAGGGTTATGGGCCATTAAAACCGAGATAGTTTACTAATGTCTTTAACATTGGCCAATCCGATATATTTTCAACAACTACCAAAATTAACCACTCTATACAGTATTTAATTGCACTTTGCACTTTCATTTCTATAGAGTTTTCTTTCAAAAACAGAATTTCTTTTAATCTATTTAGCAGTTCACTAAACTTCACTTCTCTCTTCTGACTTTGATCGGGCTTTTTCTCGAAGACATAGTCTTCCCGCGACATTGCTGAGTCAACAGTCGGAGAAGCCGTAAACTCGAATGCGTCCAGTAACCTAGATTTCTTGTGTTCTTTAGAGGTGCGTGCGATAGATTTTTGGGACCCACTTTTGTGTACAGATACTCGTGTGACCTCTGCAAATGTTGGCCTATGGCTGTTGGCATTGTTGATGCTTTCGGTGTTATTGTTTTCATTCACATAAGAAGGTAACTCTAACTGTATAGGATCACTGATAGGAACGTACATTGTGAGGGCTCTTCTGTATGTGCAGTTACAGTACTCAGCCATTAGTTCCCTTAACCTTTTTTCCTTTTGAT
Source organism: Laothoe populi (assembly GCA_905220505.1). Lineage (NCBI taxonomy): Eukaryota > Metazoa > Arthropoda > Insecta > Lepidoptera > Sphingidae > Laothoe > Laothoe populi. Next base: position 6,446,923 of record HG992174.1, on the reverse strand, counting down.
ATATCGGGCAAGACCGAAGTAATGCCATGTGTTTTCCACCACAATTTGTGCATTTGAACACGGTGGTGTCACAATTGGGGTGGTTTTCACTGCATTTAGGACACACCATTTTTGAAAAAGGACATCTTTTCGTTGTATGACCAAGCTTCCAACAATGCGAGCACTGGGATACTGGGAACACGTAAGGATCAACCCTGATCCTCAACCCATCTACCGATACAAAGCTTGGACGAAATGACCCCTTAAAGCATAAGCGAATCGATTCACTGGCTTGCCATCCTTCACCATCTGGGTTGCGACGCCTTAATCTCACTGCCGATGCAAGTTCTGCTGGATCGGGACAAATTATGTTTTTGATAATTTCCTCCTCTGTTGTATCCAAGTCTATGTCCTTAATAACACCATAACATAAACTGACCTCCATCGCTCTCTGTGTTCGCCAACCTCTGTCCAAAAGTACCTTACATTTTTCGAGGTTTTCTACACAAGTGTCGTCAGTCATATCAACACGGATCTTAAAAGGGTTGATATACTTCACGTTTTCAATACCAATAATCCCTTCAGCTTTAAACAATTTGGCGAGCGCGAAATGTTTTGGCATGCGATCTTTTGCTGAAATGTATATTTCATTCTTGCCATTAACATACCCTACTTTATATTTCTTATCTTTTTTTTGAACTAACGTCCACTCCTCTTCTTCATCATCTCGTGTTCTTTTAGTTGGTCTCTGCTCTTCACCACACATTTCATTATCTTGTATCTCTTCTAAATTACTTTGTTCATCTTCCATTGTATCTATAATACTTTCCGTTACGCACTGGGCGTTTATATTGCTATTAATCTTCCTCGTAACATACCCATCTTCATCAATTATAATATCGTCCATTGTTTACACAACGCGCCGATGACGCACGGCCAGCGGCCGCAGGTAGAAACCTAACGGGATTCGCCGCAAGCCGGCACCACACGCGGCGATATAAACCAATAAAATAATAGGTTACAAGAAATTATGTTTACGCACAAACGCCTCGCTCGAATGCCGAGGTGAGACTGACTTAATATTTCTTCGTTTGTTTCGCCTAGGGAGTTGGCTATTTTCTTTAGAACTTCATGACTCATGATTTGTGCTGTTTTATGACTGTTTATATACTTCCTAGCTGTTTTCGGTGGATCTATCTTTAGGGAGCTTCTTACCATGCGATGGTTTGTATGGAAATTGAATCTTGATAGTACTGATGTATTCGTGAAGGCTTTCGGGTAGTTAGTTGTTATGTAGTCAATCTCGTTTTTATAGCTTCCGTCCGGGGAAATCTATGTCCTCTTTTTCTTCTTGTTTTTTTTATACATACTGTTGAGGAGTAATAGGTTATGTTCCAGTAGTAATTCGACAAGCAGTTCTCTGTTTGGACTTCTTTTTCCTTGGCCAAAATTTCCCAGGACGTATTCATCTTTGTTTAGTTTTCCTCCGACTTGAGCATTAAAGTCACCCATTAAAATGATGTGATTATGCGAGTACTTTGTTAATAATTGTGTTAGCTCTTCATAGAAGCATTTTGTTTCGCCTTTTTTATCTTTCTCTGTCGGAGCGTACGCCTGAATAATCAACCATGGTTTTTGGTATCCTGGTATTTTAATGATAAGCACGCCTATGCGATCGGAAATTCCAAAAAGCTCCTGAATGTGTTGTTTCAATTCTTGTTTAATCCTACACCTCTTCGGCCGGGTATTGCGCCTTTATGGAATAATATGTAGTTTTCACGTTCCTCAATTTTTTCTCCTTGTCTTCGCACCTCACTTATTCCCAGGATATCCCAATTTATGTCTTCTAGAGCCTTTTCCAATTCATGTAGCCTATCTTCTGTTCTGAGGGTCAACGCATTTAGTGTTGCAATTTTAAGGGATTTGTTACTTTTTGCTAGAGGATAATGGTCTTCTTCCCCCACGGAGACCAGCCGGCTTGGGGTGCTTTCTTTATAGTTTCGTGTATGTGAAGTTGTTGTATTTGGTTTGGTTTGGTTCCAGTTGCCGGTCGTCAGTATAAGTTTTTTGGAGTCTCTGACAGTGGGGATGCTCTACCTCGTTCGACATAGTTAAGTATATTTGGTTTTATGATGTCTTTTGTTGTGGCTTTAGTAGGTGGATGAGTAGGATTTTCTTTTGAGTTTACTTTCTTATAAGTTGATGATTTGGGCGAGTCTGATTTCTCCCTCTTTCTTTTGTCTCTGGATTTGTCTGTTGGTACCTTTATTATAATTTTATCATATGTTATAAAAGCTATGTTTCCTTTTTTCTTTTCTTCTAGCACTTGAGTTTGTAACTGCTTCCGCTTTTCAAGTACTTATTTTGGGAAATTTTCTTTCACTGAGGTAAGAAGAACGCTGCGTAATCTGGACGTGAATAAAGCCAATGGCCCAGATGGAATTCCAGCAATTGTACTGAAAACTGGTGCGCCTGAGCTCTCTCCTATTTTGACTCGCCTGTTTCGTGTCTCTCTGGACACTGGGCAAGTAACTAAAGCCTGGAAGCAAGCTAACGTGCAACCCGTGCCCAAAAAAGGTAGTCGTGCTGAGTCTGCCAACTATAGGCCCATCTCGGTTACGTCCATACTTTGCAAAAGTATGGAACGTGTACTGAATGGCAGACTCATGGCATACCTAGAAGCGAATGACCTCCTAAGTGACCGACAATACGGGTTTCGCCGAAACCGGTCAACTGGAGACCTTCTAGCGTATGCCACTCACATCTGGAGCGAGGTTGTCGAGAGGCATGGGGAAGCGCTTGCCGTTTCACTCGACATCTCGAAGGCCTTCGAGAGAGTGTGGCACGATAGCTTCTTAAGCGAGCTTCCTTCATATGGCTTGCCCACTGGATTGTGTGCATCGATATCGGACTTCTTGTGGGAATGATTGATTCGAGTGGTCATTGATGGCTGCTCCTCGGATCTATTGGCTATCAATGCCGCGGTACCTCAGGGGTCGGTACTTTCTGCGACTCTATTCCTGCTGCATATCAATGATCTGCTTAAGCCCGGTACTTTTGGGTACGCAGACGACAGCACAGTGGTAGAAAGTTACATATCTAATGCATGAACCAGTGGAGTCCAAGTCCGCGATGCCAACCAGGTCAAGTTTAATGCCACTAAGACCCAGGCTTGTCTATTCTCTGCTAAACGGAGTCCCTTCGAACTGACTCCTACTTTCAGAGATTTGTCCGTACCGATTACTGACCACCTAGAGATTCTTGGTGTAACTTTGTCTCCAACTCTCAGTTTTGGCTCCTACTTTGAGCATAAAGCTCAATTGGCTGCCAAGAAGCTGGCTATCCTTGCGAAGGTCATACGGTACTTCACGCCCGGACAGCTGCTCGATCTGTATCAAGCCCAAGTCCGGTCGTGCATGGAGTACTGCTCTCATCTTTGGGATGGATCGGCCAAGTACCAGCTTGAGGCGTTGGAGGCCATCGAAAGACGCGCCAAGAGGCTCATAGGCAACGAATCCATAGTCGAGGCAAGGCTGCAAAGCCTTGAACATCGATGTAAAGTTGCCAGTTTATCGGTTTTCTACCGGATACATTTCGGCGAGTGTGCCTAGGAATTACACAATTTAATTCCCTCAACCCCTTTCTATCATCTGACGACAAGAGACTCGGTTAAGCGTCATCGATTTATGGTTGATATTCCACCAGCGCGCACGAAGCGTTTTGCTAGTACATTTATCATGCGCACCGCTAGAGAGTGGAACTCTTTGCCGGAGTCTATATTTCCTGAAAATTATAATCTGGGTATCTTTAAGTCAAGAGTGAATAGGTATCTTCTAGGCTAGCGTGCTCCACCGTAGACCACATCATCAGTTACCATCAGGCTAGATAGTGGTCAAACGCAAGCCTAATTAGGTAAAAAAAAAAGAAAAGTGCAGCAGAAGGGCATCAATTACTATGTGAAGCGTATAGGGAACATGCTCCATCAATAATAACATGTGAGTGTTCGTTTCGGCGTTATAACAGTGGTGTTTTTTACACCAGTGGCAAAAAATGCGAAGAGAGGCCGGTAAAGTTTGAAAATGCTGCGTTGGAAGCATTGTTGGAGAGGATTCATATTGATCTCGAGAAGAGCCCACTGAAACCTTGAGAATGACTCAACAAGGCCGGAATTCACACCGTCTCACGGCCATGCCACTTATTCCGATCGATGGCTCATGACCGGGCCAAGCAGCATTTCACTTTTTCCGAACAAGCCAAAATAGGGCGATTCTAGGAGCGCCTCAAAAGGTAAGGATTTTTTTGGACGGGATATTCGTATGCTACCTGAAAGATGGTCAAAGGTAGTAGAAAGCCTTAGAGTATTGATTGCCTACTCTAAGTAGAAAGCGATGGAAATTACGTTGAATAAAATACATTGCACCATTTTTTTCTGAATAGAGCTTCAAATTTCCAAAAAGTACCCCCAAAACTTATTTGTACACATAATATATTGAATATGTATAAAACTGTAATGTATAAAACTAAACTTAGAAAGATACCATATTTTAATCAAAACACAGTTATTTTAGTCATGGAATTTGTCTATCTATATGTTTTTTTTACAGTTGAATACAAAAGCCATCCCTATCTTAGCCAGAGTTTTAAGTGGCCTTCAAAATTCATTGGTAGTTGCCGACATTGTGTCTCTACAAATACTGGAATATGATAAAAATATAAAAACGGAGAACCAAGCTGACAGTGACACTAATGAGACATGCAATACAAGTGAACCAGATGATGACAGTAAGTGTTATCTCTTAGTTTCTGTAATTCTCATCATTCAAATAGCTTGTAAATATTTATAATATCGAAATACCTTAATGGTTATTCTTCATATATACAAAAAGTTACAGAAGTGTGTGGTCTTATATAAGGTTATTGAGCCTTAATTGAGCTACAGCTGGCCTGCTGCCCATGTTGCAGCAAGTAGTGTGGGAAATAATTGTACCGGGAATACAGTAGTGTTGTAGGTTATTATTAGGAGCACAGCGATACTGCAGAGGTGATGACATAAAACATTGTGTATATAAATGAATGGTGACATATATGAGATTGATGAACTCTTAACACTGATGGAATGATCACCATAAAAAATGATACATGTAAATGTTTATCACGGAGAAGGTTTTTTTGTTGTAACTCGCTACTAGATGGCGTTGCAACATATCAACTTCTAAATATTCATCCGACCCCCACGATAGTTACTAATAGGTATTTGAAAACAGAGAATATTTTAGCTCTGTCCACTTTGTTGTAATTCGTCACTAGATCGCGTTGTAGCGCATCTCTTAAACGTATATATGCGGTTGAAGCTGCTGGCATCAAGCAAATCTAGAATCTTAAAATGTTAAATGTTCAGCTGGTAATGACAACAAACCAATTATCACTTGCTGTAACAGTGAAGGTATTCTATACAAGAATTTCGTATGTGTGAGAAGTGTACCAACCTACTTGAGGTCAGCATGGACTAAGGTCTAATCCCGCTCATTAGTAGATGAGGTCCGTGCCCAGTAGACCTGATATTGTTACCTTTAAATTATCCAAAAGGTTATAGTTCTATAAAACATTTTTATGATTTTAAGGAGCACCGCCAAACGAAAAGCCGAAGCTGGATGAAAAATATAACTTAAGCCAATTTAAAGCCAATTCTATAGAATCTGAAAAGACAAAAAACAAACCTGGCACTCAAGCAAAAACCGTAGCTAATAGAAATAAGTCATCTCAATTGCTTAATGATGGAAGTAATAAGCAAGTAATAGTTAAGAATACTATAAAGACTTTTATATGCGATGATTGTGGTGAAACATGCGACTCGAAAGCTCTTCTTATCACACATATTAGTAAACATAAACCTGTGGTGATATATCCAAATAAAACATATATAAACATAGATGAATCTGAATCTGACGAAAATTGTACAGTAAATGATAATTTAAACAAAGAGTTCAAATGTCAGTATTGTAATTATATTTCTGTACGAAGAGATAGGCTAAAGGACCATATTAGAACTCATACAGGAGAAAAGCCGTTTAAATGTCATTACTGTCACAATACATTTACAAAAAGTAGTATTTTGAAGAATCATATTAGGACTCACACAGGAGAAAAGCCGTTGAAATGTCAATATTGTAGTTATACATGTACAGCTAATAGTACTTTGAAGAGACATATTAAAACTCACACAGGAGAGAAGACGTTTAAATGTCAATATTGTAGTTATACATTTATAGAAAATAGAGGATTGAAGATCCATATCAGAACTCACACTGGAGAAAAGCCATTTAAATGTCAATACTGTAGTTATAGATGTACAGTTAATAGTAATTTGAAAAGACATGTAAGAACTCACACAGGAGAGAAGTCGTTTAAATGTCAATTTTGTAGTTATACATGTACAGATAATAGTAGTTTGAAGAAACATATCAGAACTCACACAGGAGAGAAGCCGTTTAAATGTAACTATTGTAGTTATACATGTACAGAAAATAGTAGTTTCAAGAAACATATCAGAACTCACACAGGAGAGAAGCCGTTTAAATGTAACTATTGTAGTTATACATTTACAGAAAATAGTAGTTTGAAGAAACATATCAGAACTCACACAGGAGAGAAGCCGTTTAAATGTAACTATTGTAGTTATACATGTACAGAAAATAGTAGTTTGAAGAAACATATCAGAACTCACACAGGAGAGAAGCCGTTTAAATGTAACTATTGTAGTTATACATGTACAGAAAATAGTAGTTTGAAGAAACATATCAGAACTCATACAGGAGAAAAGCCGTATAAATGTCAATACTGTAGTTATACATGTATAGCAAATAGTACTTTGAAGAAACATATTGGGATTCACACAAGAGAAAACCCGCATACATCTGTATATATAAAAGAAGAAGCTGACTGACTGACTGACTGACTGATCGATCAACGCACAGCCTAAACGGCTGGGGTTAGAGACTTGAAATTTTGACAGTAGGTGCCTATTATGACGTAGGCATCCACTAAGGAAGGGTTTTTGGAAATACCACCCCTAAAGGGGTAAAATAGGGGATGAAAGTTTGTATGAAAATCCGTCATTTTTTAAGTTAAATTCATGAAAATTAGTATTTGGCATTTTAGTTAAAAATAAAAAATATATGTTTCAGGATTTTTGGAAATTCCGCCTCTAAGGGGGTTAAATAGGGGATGAAAGTTTCTATGAAAATCCATAATTTTTAAGTTAAGCGCATGAAAATTGGTATTTTGTATTGTATACTTTTTCTCCCAAACATGACCTCCACGCGGGCGGAGCCGCGAGCAACAGCTAGTGTGAAATATGCGACAAACAATTTAGATCAAGAAGTGCATTGGAAGAACATTTACAAGTTCATATTGACAATAAAAGTCGTTAATACTGTAATACCAAATAAGTTAATCTTATATTAATACAACATTATTTTTAGTTTACCACAAAGCCGAAAGTAGTTTGTTGAGAATCAGTACCACAATCCATTTTAAGCATAATTTTAGCACTAATTTTTAGCATATTATATGTGTATTCCAAAAACATATAAAAATTTTCGTCAAGCTGGTTACCTTGTTTATTACTTAATAAAACTCCAGCGCGTGTCGGTCGCTCACCGATACATACCTACCTAACCTCAGCCGGCGGCTAAAAGGGTCAATGTCCGCGTATGTCCATGCCTCGTACAAGAAACGGGATAAATTATTTTTGCATGTCACCGCGTGAGTTTTCTTTATTATTATTATGTCATATATTTATCTGATCGTTTATACCAAAATCTAATTTGGGTGTTTCGGCTTTATGGTATACAAAAACTAATCTTGTATATATTATAAATTAAATTATAAATATATTATTTAAAAAGTGGTAGAGCCACACTGTAGACATATTTGTCTACATCATGAATGGGCCGGCTCGACCGGGGTAGTACAACTGTCTCACAGAAAACCAACGTAAAGTAACAGTTCACTGTCGCGTTTCATATGGTAAGTGAGATAACCGGAGGCCCAGATTCCCCCTTCCCTTCCCTAATCCCTATTCCTGTCCTTTAAGGCCGACAGCGCATACATGATACTTTCGGTATTGTGGATGTAATGTTTATATGTGTTCTATTATTCTTATATAATATTATATGTGTAGATTAAGATATTATTCCAACTTTAAATTTTATTTAAGCACCTACCTTCTTTTATCACTGCACCACCTCAGGTTGACTGGCAGAGAATGCCTCCGGCATTAGGTCCGCCCATACATAAATGTATAAAGTGTTAAATAAATAAAACCCGCTATAGTGGCACACGCAAGTGTGACGCGTTACGGGGTCAGCCAGTGTACATTCGCTTTTTGTCGGGGTCTAGAGTTGGGGTACGATGTTTGACCGTGTTGCGGCAGTATGAGTACTGTGACACTAGACCCTCGACCGCTTCTTCACCTCGTAGTGTAAAGAAGCAGGCTGGCATGATTGTGTTGAGTAGCGAGGAATACATTGTTTCTCGCTGCTCGATAAATAATTAGGCGGCACTGTGCTTACCATCAGGTGCAGTGTAGTCACTTTGTCGTGGCAGGATAAAAAAAGTGGGCCACCACGCGCTAGAACCTCCGGCTGGCGACCATGGACGACACAACAGCCGGCAGCGTGAGGTCTCCTCCGACGACTGCTCTGAGAGTGCTGCGCTCTTCGTCCCTGGGTGGGCACACCTCGCAACATTTGTTGGGCCGTGTCCGTGCGGCAGTTGCCACAATGGTGATACGACACAGGAACGAACCGAAACACCCATGGTCCGTCAGTACCTGCGTCAGCCGGAAAGTTGGCGCATCGTGACGCCTGTCTAGCCATTTCTTTAGAACAGGACGCACTGCCACGGCCAGCGACGGTCCTCAAGCCCTCTGGTCCTCAAAAACATGCGGAACATGTAACGACATATTATTTCGACATGAATAAATGATTTTAATTATTATTATTTCTATTATTTATTTTATTGAGCTATTTAGAAGGAGATTTTGTAAATGAACAACACGCCAAACATGCCAAAAGACAATTTTCAGACATGATTTATTATTATATAGCTTGTAGTTTTACGATCTATTAGAATAATGTTAAATTGTCCAGCGTGGACCACATCATCACTTACCATCAGTATGTGTATAATGTACTTCTACTTGGTATGTACTACGGTCTTTCGATTCACATTGTTTTTTTTTTCTTCTCTTGGATTAATTTTCGAAAACTTATTCTTTCGTACAGTCAATCCATAATCATAAGACTTCAACACCTGCGTTCCTAAGAGCGACCGACAGTCTTCTTCTCTAAAGAACATGGTCCATCTTTCCATTTTCCCTCTTTCTGCCACTCATCATTTTCCTAACTGTACTCCTTCTCTTCTTGACCTTATCTTTGTTTCCTCTTTAAGTCAAGTTGTTAAACGTGGACAATGCCCTGCTGACGCCTTTTCTTCCCATAACTTACTTTTTCTTTCCTACCGTATCAGTCTCCCTAAAGCCTAATCCTAAATTTCTTTTGCAGCGTAATTTTCGGAGTATGGATTACGTTAACCTTCGCAAGGATGCCGGCAACATTGACTGGGATACACTCTTAAACGCAAACTGTGTTGATGCTAAAGTTAATATCTTTAATAACAATATAATCGAACTTTATGATAATCACGCACCTGTTCGTCCAATTAAGGTTAAACATCTTCCTGCACCTTGGCTAACTAATGAAAGCAATGCGTTACTTACTGGCCAAAAAAGCTTTGGCCAAGTCAAGATATAAACATCGTCCTGTTGAGTCGCACTTGCAAAAATACGTGGCTATTCGGAATCACTGTAGTAAGGTGTGTAGGAGTGCTCAACGCCGACATATTCATAATTCTGTTGAAATCGGTTATCCAGCCAAAGTCTAGAAAGGACATGGACAACTTTTGTATGGGCGTTGGCATAGTTATTAAATTTAGTGTACACCAATGATTTTTGGTGTTTTATATTCGTGGATATTGGCACATTAAACTACTATACATAAAAATCTCAAAGAACTTGGTGATAAAATACTAGAGCGTAAACAGTTTCATCAAGCCTTTTAATCAGATAGCTAGCAATAAGTGTATAGAAAATGTTTTTGCTATTAAAAACATAAGGCGCTTTAAAATAGTGAACAATTGTGAATTATTTCAGTTAACTAATATGGTTTTTAGGTATAGGCATGGGAGTATATAAGGGGGGGGTTCAGGGGGTCCGGACCCCCCCCTTAGCATTCGACATAATAAAAAATCGCGGAATATTGATAGCGGATAATATAGACGGTTGGCAGGCTATTCGATTTAAGTGACAATTTTTGCGATATTGAGTTATATGCATATTCGGAATAAGCAGATTTTTCTGCGACTTTTGAGTCGAAGTTTGAGATTTTTTCGTGTACTTTTTAGCGCTTAAATTAATTGATAAAACAAGGCTCATCTTTTTTACAGGGCACATTTATTTTAAAAAAATATGAACAAATCTTACAGTAGTCGCATATGATGTACCAAAAGTACCTGAGTTCTAACATCTTATCTTGGTAATAAATAAGCAACATTAAAATAGTTATTTACCAAAATATAAAAATAAATTGACTTCACTTGACACTTGCATGTTTTGACAGTTGTTATTTAAACAATAAAACATAAATGGATGAAAATCTACGGCAGATTTTCATCCATCCAAAGTATTTTCACAGAAGGATTCAATAAATGTTGTCAGTATGGTTCGAGGTCAAATATAGCTATCCTTTTTCACGTACATAAATTTATATTTTCCTAGGAACGGCACTATGTTTATGTCACTTTATGTATACAATACCAAACAATTATATATTTGTTTAATCTCCATGTATCAAAAGGATACCGGTGTTCGGAAAAAAATAATAAGTAGGGATTAAATACAAGCCAAAATTAATTTTATTTCCATAATATTAAAGTTAATAAGTAGAAGTTTTTTAATTCATAAAAATTACAATGACTTTAATAAAAATCAAATTATGCGTCCCTATAAAATTTGAGGGTTGCCCTCGTTCTGAGATCCCATCATCAGATTCTGACTTGGTGCCAATGGGATCACCTGGGAAGTATACCCATTTAAACAAAAAAAGAATTTCTCGAATTGGTCCAGGCGTCTTCGAGTAATCGGGGAACATAGATAAAAAAAGATTCCGACGAATTGTTAACCTTCTCCTTGTTTGCAGTCGGTTAAAAATAAAACCGCCTTCAAAAAAACCCAGACACAACTAAATAGCAAAAAATAATTGGTTACATTTACATCAATTAATTACATACAATTTAAATCATACAATATATTAGTACTGTTGTCGTAGTCCTACCCACTGCATATGTATATTTTTATTTGTTAATTTTTTTATGGCTACCCCAGATGTCATGTTTCCATGTTTTATTCGTCCAAAGGACAGGCTATAGTCAATCGACCATACTGCCTAGACCCATGTTTCCATGTTACTTTGACAGTGCGTTCAGAAATTCTTAATTTTTCTTTACATTTTTATTATTTTGTAAATTACGTTTTGTTTGTGTTAATTTCTTACAGTATGATATTTTTAGTAATTATGAAGTGTATCAGCTGGTAGGTGGTGCAGAGAACAGAGAATAGCAACAATTGGTACGTTTTTAATTAAACATATTTCTTATTTTTTTTATATTATTTTTATTTTACATATATATATATATTTTTTTTTTATATTTATATATTGATATTTATAGTTCATAATGATATCTGATGATGATTCCTTTTATTCTGCAAATAATAGTGATAGTTCATCTGGCGACGGCAGTTTCAGTTCTTTGACTGACATGCTAGGTGATTTAGTACGCCAAACTTTCAACCACTCTAACAGCAGGCTCTTTAATGTATGTCACCTCAATGCGCAGAGTGTACCTAGTCATTATAGTGAACTTTCAGAAACTTTTGCTGACGCTGACGTTCATGCCGTCCTTATATCTGAAACTTGGCTAAAACCTCAACTGCCCTCCACCAATTACCCCCTACCGCGTTTTATTTTAATCCGTAGTGATAGAGTTGACAGGAGAGGAGGTGGCGTTGCTATTTATCTCCGCTCAGATTTTAAATATAAACTTATAGCCTCCTCTTCTCCTGACAATAATATTACTGCGGAATATGTCTTCATTGAGGTTTCCGTCCAAGGAGCTAAAATTGCACTTGGCGTTGTTTATTGTCCCCCTTCCCTTGATTATTTCTCCAGTCTCGAATCGGTTCTGGAATCTTTAGGGTCCGAATATGCACATCACATCATCATGGGAGATTTCAATACTAACCTCCTTGCTCATTATTCTGCCCGGTCCCTTAAACTCCGTAATGTCATTGAATCAGCTAGCCTACACATACTCCCGCTGCAGCCCACTCACCACAACCCTGATGGAGATGACACGTGGCTCGACTTAATGCTTACGTCTATGCCTTCCCTAGTTTCTACTCATGGCCAATTTTTCGCTCCTGGATTCTCTCATCACGACCTCATCTACCTATCCTATGTTCTGAAACCTCCCAAATTCCCTACTAAAGTTTTGCACATGAGATGTTTTAGTCGCATGGACGTAGACAAACTGTGTAAGGATGCTGCAAATCTAAACTGGGACCATCTAACGACAGCTACCACAGTTGACGAAAAGGTGTGTATTTTTAATAAAATAATCCTCACCCTATTTGATACCCATGCACCTATTAAAAAGGTAAGACTGAAACGTCCTCCTGCTCCCTGGATGACGAGTGGTGTTCGGATGGCGATGAGACGTAGAGACCGGGCATACCAGAAATACAGAAAGGACCGTTCTGAAAATAAATGGAAATTATATAAGATTGCAAGGAATCGGTGTAACCAGATGATACGTAACGCCAAACGCCGCCACATTCTCAGTAACATTTCTTCCTCCTCTCCTGCTAATATTTGGAAGTTCCTCGGAACTCTGGGTATTGGCAGACAAAAAAGCTTTGATTTCCAGAAGACAATTGGCTTGGACGAAATCAACTGCCATTTCACCACTTCTGTTCCCATGGTTCGTGAAACCAAGTGTCGTACTCTGGATTACTTAGCTGGACTTCCTCGCGCCGACATTGAGTTATTTCACTTTTCTCCAGTTGCATCCGATGAGATTAAAAAGATAATCCTTTCTATTAAATCCAATGCCACAGGCTGTGACAGCATCAGCCGTCGCATGATTGTGGTAATCCTTAACCATCTTCTCTTTCCTATTACTCACTTAATCAATTTTTCTTTTAGCAGTGGCATTTTCCCGTCTCTGTGGAGAAATGCCTTTGTTATCCCTCTTCCGAAAATTCCAAATCCGGTTAGTCCCAACCATTTCCGACCCATATCCATTCTCCCATTCCTATCCAAGGTGCTCGAGGCCTGTGCTCACAGGCAATTGTCCGAGTTTGTTTACCGGAATAATTTGATAAGCTCCTATCAATCCGGTTTCAGACCTGGGCATAGCACGACATCCGCTCTCCTTAAAGTGACTGGCGATATGAGGACGGGCATGGAGGATACCAAAGTCACTGTCCTGGCTTTGGTTGACTTTTCAAACGCATTCAATACCGTCAATCACGACATACTACTGTCTGTCCTTTCCCATCTTATGATCTCGTCGGATGCGCTGGATTGGTTCTCAACTTATCTTCGTGGACGTCAGCAGTCGGTGCGTCTCGGTGAAACTTCATCGGTGTGGAATATGCTCGACTCTGGCGTTCCTCAAGGTGGTATTCTTTCTCCTTTATTGTTTTCAGTTTTTATAAATCTAATAACTCAGGATCTTCACTGTGCGTATCATCTGTATGCTGATGACTTGCAATTATACGCTCATGCCAAGGTTGATTCCATCTCTTCTGCTGTGGACAAAGTGAACAGAGACCTGGAATACATTAGTAGATGGTCAGAGAACTTTGGCCTGACTGTAAATCCAACCAAGTGCCAAGCTATCGTCGTGGGTAGCCAACGGCTAATGGGTAGATTGGACACTGCGATTATTCCACCTATTGTATTTAATGGCACAGTTGTTCATTATTCTTCTACTGTTAAGAACCTTGGGTTGAATATTGATTGCACTTTAAGCTGGCGAGCCCAAGTGACCTATGTTTGTCAAAAAGTCACTGGAATACTTCGCACTCTCTATCGCCTGAAGAACTTCCTCCCATCCAGGACAAAGACAATGCTTGTGCAAGCTTTAATCCTCCCTATAATTGACTATGGTGATGTGTGCTATTTTGACCTGAATGCAGATCTGCTCAATAAATTAGACCGACTTCTTAATAACTGCATTCGATTCATATTTAATCTTCGCAAATACGATCATGTGTCCTCCTTTCGTTCCCAACTCAAGTGGCTATCTATTCGTCAGCGCCGAAATCTTCGCGCGCTTTCTACTCTTTTCTCACTTCTTACGTCTTCCACTGCACCTTCCTACTTAGTTCCGTACTTTAGGTTCCTTCATTCTAGCCACGAGAGAATTCTTCGGTCGTCGAATAATCTTCTCCTACTTTGCCCATCCCACAGCTCTGACTTTGTTCATTCCTCTTTCCCTATACAATCTATACTCCTCTGGAATGCGCTCCCATTAGAAATTAGGATGTGCACGAGTCGTTACGCGTTTAAGTCGAAGGTTCGTAAACTGCTGTTAAATGAATTTGCAGGATCATCACAACAGTAGTTATGTTGTATACATATATATATTTATTGTTATATCCATATATATTTAGATATATATGTATCTATGCGATGTATATATCTATGCTATATGTTTAGTATGTATTCATGATATTCATTATTTCTATTAGTATTTTATTACTTAGTAGCATTCAAAGTATTTTAAGTTATAAATTATATTTTCAAACCTACTTCATTCTATCTCTGCATCACCTAAGGTTCGACTGCAAGAGAATGCCTCAGGCATTAAGTCCACCTTTACATATAAATGTATGTATGAAGTATAAATAAATAAATAAATAAATAAATCATTTATTTTTGTAGTCGCCGCCGGTGTTGTTTTCTTTACTTTTAGATTCATAAAAACCAAGTATGGATCTATTTTTTTGTATGCCTGATTATTCTGTTTTTTCCGTGTTTTAGCTGGCACCAACTCCAAATAATTGATTTAAATTGTATGTAATTAATTGATGTAAATGTAACCAATAATTTTTTACTTTTTAGTTGTGTCTGGATTTTTTTGAAGGCGGTTTTTTTTAATTTAATAAGTAATAATTTACATTTTTCTTTTTAGTGGTACTTATATAAAATAGGTACATTGGATAGATTACCAATAGAAAACACCACTGAAAAAGTAACAGAATAGCAAAATTCGCAGATTCGGACAAAATATTTTTTCAAGTTATTATGGTTTTAAAGCCAAACTACTCAACCGATTTTGATAAAAATTCTATGGGACCAATCTGGAAGCATATTTTCTGTAATAAAAGAAGAATTTTCTGAGGTAACAAACATAAAAAAAACACGTCGAATTAAGAACCTCCTCCTTTTTGAAGTCGGTTAAAAAGGAGACGCCAACACGCTCGATTCATGAACGTAAATTAATCATTATCCGTCAATCAGTCATGTATCATTCGGTAGCCAACTACCGCCCGAATACTGGCCATAATCGCCCTTCTTTGACGAGCGTATTCAGCGATTTTTAGAGTTAATTTTATGGAAATAAAATTGATTTGGCTTGTATTTTACATTTTTCCGAAAACCGGTATCCCTGTAATACATAAGAGGTTAAACATTCATAAACAGAAACTAATATGAAATTTGAACATTGGTTTCATCGTTCCTTTTCGATTCATTCGTGTTCAAATCCTGCACAAATTATAATTTCAATATTTATAATTTTCCATTTTTAATTTTCTGTACCAAGTTATAGTTATCACAGAGTAAACATGGAAGAAAACCATTTGCTCCTGATGCCATAATATTATAAATTATAAATAAATGGTCACCGGGCGAGTATAGCAGTGATGCGTCGACTATAACTTTCTCGCTCCCTAAGTCGACGAGAGCGTTATATAGCCGAGCGTGACGGCTCAGTCTCATTCAATACCCACAAAATAAAGTGTCGAGCTCGCCTACAGAAGTTTTCACTTCAAAAATAGCTCGCGCTTCCCCACTTCCTGTTACGCAGTTCCGTCCCTTTTCACCAAATCACTCCCATTTATCTCCTCTTATTTTATGTATCTTCTACTTTGTTACTTTCGTCATAATGAAATAAAACGTCATAATAATAAATAAAATTTTATTTTAATGTACTTAAAGTAACTATTGATTGTTTGCAACTGTTTTTTTATTAACTAGCGTGTTCCCATTCTATGTTTAAGTAATTTACAAATGACTATGATTTGAGCGTTTAGATTTTTAGCTTTTACCCGCGGACCCCCCCCATGTAAAAGCTATATATACGTCACTGGGTATAGGAAAACACAAAATAGTATAAATAATTATTTATTTATTAGAGAAAACAAATTCAAGCATAGATATCAGATGGCTGTCTGAATAATGTCCCAGGATATTATTATTATTTTAATATTCTTCAGTTCTTATTAAAATACTGTCTAAAAATCCAGCTGGAGCTAAATATTGTTTTGGTGTCTTGCCCAACCAAGGTACCAGATGACAACAACAACCAACTGTCCGGTTCCCTACAAGGCAATTACAATTTTAACCTAAAATAGCTTCCGAGACAGAATCACTATGATGTTCAGTGGCAAATAAAACATAGATAAAGTAAATTCTCTGGGAAACATGACGAGATTTAATCTATATAATGACTTGATATCATGGGCGTATATAAGGGGGGGGGGGGGTTCAGGGGGTCCGGACACCCCCCTTAGCCTACGACATAATAAAAAACCGCGAACTATTGATAGCGGATAATATAGACGGTTAGCAGGCTATTTGATTTAAGTGTCAATTTTTGCAGCATTCAGCTATATGCATATTTGGAATTAACAGATTTTTCTTCGACTTTTGAGTTTAGTTTAATTTTTTTCGTGTACTTTTTAGCGTTTAAATCAACTGGTAAAACAAGACAGCTTTTTTTTCAGGGGACATCTATAAAAAATACGACCGAGTCATAAGTAGTGACTACTTAGTAGTGATGAGTGTGATGGTTTATGATGTACCATAAGTACCTGGAGGGCAATTCTCCTTTCATTAAAAATAATTTCGTACTCGAATCTACAGTTTGAATAATTTCTCTATTACATAATTTCGAACTATGAAGTTATATTGTTCGAATGTTGTATCCATATCCATTTGAATTCGAGTCTTTACTATGAGATTCTACTAAAAAATTTGAATTTCGAACTAAAAATCTATAAGTATTTTAATATCCATAGTGTCACGGGCCTCATCAATCAATGTGCATCCACTATCCAGTTCTTGGACATGTTTTTGGACTCTTCCAAGTATTTTATCTTTCTAAGACTTTTAGTTAAATCATAATAAAAACACGAGATTGAGTCTTTTTATGGGTAAACACATCAGCATATGGCGTCATATACGCAGTAAGTTAGGACCAAAATAAAACAATATCTTTGGGTGCCTAGAGGCCTTCATACGTACAACATTACCGCACCACCTCCAAGAGCATAGACTCTATGCCGCTTAGCTATAAACGTCGTAAAATATTAATGTTAAGGAAACAATCTTGCCACTTTATCTGGAGAATTCACCTGATGCAGTTCATATGAAATTTGTCAAGACGCCATATGGTTTAGACACCATTAGGTTTCAGTGGTTTAAGGCAAACTCGCTCAAGAATGGCGTAAGCCTGGATGTCATTTTCTACCTACTACAATATCATCAAGCGTTACTTAGCATCTTGCGACGTACCCTGCGACTGCTGGGAAGAACTTTCGTGTCACTAGACCGAATGGCGTGGCTCAGTACGAAAATCATGTGCACATTTTGAGGAAACATGTACGTATCCAATGCCTTGACGCCCAGCGTGAGCTGCAATAAATAAGACCTAAAACTGTGGACACATAAGGTTGGCCCTAAGTGTACACGACGCGCGTCGCCATGCATTGTAGTTGAAAAATAGGACGTGACGCAACGTTTCGACTCTGCGCCAGTTTGAGTTGACTCTTACACCTACTCTTCTAGACAACTGTTCTGTACGTCCTGTGACAGGGCTTTTAAAACAAAATTAGGGCTAGCTAGTCGCATATGCTCACATTGGCGAAAAAACCTAATTCCAAAAGTGCAAGGTTCGCCGTCGAAGGATACTTCTTGGAGGACATCATCATCATCATTAAGTTAGGACACAATATTGAATAGTTCGAATTCGAGATGTACGTCTCGACCGGTCTGTACAGCAGTTCGAGCGATAACCTTCGAGAAATGTTCGAATGGTAATTTTTAGAATAGCTCAAATAGAATATTTTGATTTCAAATTCTATTTTTAAAATAATTTATTTATGAACAATACATTTGACATTATATTCGTACCATCAAGACCTTCGAGAAACACCGGACTCGACATTTCCATAATAGCTTAACTTTATTTACTCGAAAAAAGTTCGAATTTGAATTATTTTTCGTATACGAAGTTGATTCGAGTGCGTGAGAATTTTGTCCCTGAGTTCTAACATCTCATCTTGGTAATAAGCAACATTAAAATAGTTATTTACCAAAAATAAATTGATTTCACTTGACACTTGATGTTTTGACAGTTTTTATGTAAACAATAAAACAAAAATGAATGAAAATCTACGGCAGATTTTCATCCATCCAAAGTCCAAATCCAAATAGCAAGTATAATTTTTATTAATTAGCGTTTTTCCATTCTATGTTTAAGTAATTTCTAAATAATGGAAAATGATGAGTGGCAGAAAGAGGGAAAATGGAAAGATTGCAGGATTGGACCATGTTCTTTAGAGAAGAAGACTGTCGGTCGCTCTTAGGAACGCAGGTGTTGAAGTCACCCATGATTATGGATCGACTGTACGAAAGAATCATGTTTTCGAAAATTAATCCAAGAGAAGAAAAAAAACAATGTTAAGCGAAAGACCGTAGTACACACCAAGCAGAAGTACATTATACAGATTTGTAGATACGGATTGTATAATTGGGTACATTTTGTATCCAATTATACAATCTGGCAGTCCTGCAATACATAGTTTTTATTTATTTATTAATGTCCATGGATGCTAGTCTTTCAGAAGGTTATGAAGCATAGATTTCAGAAGTATCTTATTCTACTTTGATAAATAGGAATAAATGGAGGATATCACACAAGATCACGTGACCAAAAGTCAAATGTTTCTTTAACATGGCGTCGGCTCCGAATACAG
Organism: Laothoe populi; assembly: GCA_905220505.1. NCBI lineage: Eukaryota > Metazoa > Arthropoda > Insecta > Lepidoptera > Sphingidae > Laothoe > Laothoe populi. The sequence continues at coordinate 6,427,557 of HG992174.1, read as the reverse complement.
CAAATAGTATATATACTCATTTCATAGATAGTATTCATATATCTAATTATCGATTAAATATTTTATGCAAACAACCCGTTATGTTTTTTTTATATATATATGAATAGGCTTGCGTTATACCAATATCCTGACTGATGGTAAGTGATGATGTGGTCTACAGTGGAGCACGCCTGACTAGAAGATACCTATTCACTTATTAAAAACTAGCTGTTGCTCGCGGCTCCGCCCGCGTGGAGGTTATTTTCGGGAGCAGAAGTATACAATCCAAGGAGTTGTCCTCTGCACTGAGGCACCTGTAGCGATTGTCCAGCCTCTCAGTTGTTGTGCCTGAATCTTGAGATTGCATCTAAAGAATACCTCATAAGTTTAACCTCACTTTGCCTCTTTCAGGTATGATTTTTCTAAAACGTTGAAACACGTATTTCTCTATTTCTTACCAAAAGCCTTAATATGAATTTTCAGATCCCCTAACTTGAGGAATGATAGATTTCCCATACAAATATTGAAATCTTATTTGACCCCTTTCAAAATTGTTTTTTTGAGAAAAAATATATATGTCCTTCTCCAAGATATAATCTATTCTCTTACCAAATTTCATTACAATCCGTTCAGCCGTTAAGTCGTAAAGAGGTAACAAACAAACAGAGTTACTTTCGCATTTATAGTATTAGTATGGATAAGGACAATTTATTAACATTATTCTAATAGATCGTAAAACTACAAGCTATACAATAATAAATCATGTCTTAAAATTGTCTTTTGGCATGTTTGGCGTGTTGTTCATTTACAAAATCTTCTAAATACCTAAATAAAAGAAATAATACAAATTAACTTTAATTAAAATCATTTATTCATGTCAAAATAATATGTCGTTACATGTTCCGCATGTTTTTAAGGACCAGAGGGCTTGAGGGCCGTCGCGGGCCGCGGCAGAACGTCCTGTTCTAAAGAGATGGCTAGACAGGCGTCACGATGCGCCAACGTTCTGGCTGACACAGGTACTGACGGACCATGGGTGTTTCGGTTCGTTCCTGTGTCGTATCACCATTGTGGCTACTGCCGCGAGGACACGGCCCAACACAAGTTGGAGGTGTGCCCAGCCTGGGACGAAGAGCGCAGTGCCGCCCAATTAGAGTATCGAGCAGCGAGAAACAACGTATTTTTTTTTTTTTTTTTTTTACTATAAATAGGCTTGCGTTTGACCACTATCTCGCCTGATGGTAAGTGATGATGTGGTCTACGGTGGAGCACGCTTGCCTAGAAGATACCTATTCACTCTTGACTTAAAGATACCCAGATTATAACTTTCGGGAAATATAGACTCCGGCAAAGAGTTCCATTCTCTAGCGGTGCGCATGATAAATGTACTAGCAAAACGCTTCGTGCGCACTGGTGGAATATCAACCATGTATCGATGACGCTTCGCCGAGTCTCTTGTCGTCCGATGATAGAAAGGGGTTGGGGGAATTAAATTGTGTAATTCCAAGGCACACTCGCCGAAATGTATCCGGTAAAAAACCGATAAACTGGCAACTTTACGTCGATGATCAAGGCTTTGCAGCCTTGCCTCGACTATGGATTCGTTGCCTATAAGCCTCTTGGCGCGTCTCTCGATTGCCTCCAACGCCTCAAGCTGGTACTTGGCCGATCCATCCCAAAGATGAGAGCAGTACTCCATGCACGACCGGACTTGCGCTTGATACAGATCGAGCAGCTGTCCCGGCGTAAAGTACCGTCTCACCTTCGCAAGGATAGCCAGCTTTTTGGCAGCCAATTGAGCTTTATGCTCAATGTAGGAGCCAAAACTGAGAGTTGGAGACAAAGTTACGCCCAGAATCTCTAGGTGGTCAGTTATCGGTACGGACACATTCCTGAAAGTAGGAGTCAGTTGGAAGGGACTCCGTTTAGCAGAGAATAGACAAGCCTGGGTTTTAGTGGCATTAAACTTGACCAGATTGGCATCGCCCCAATCGGAGACTGCCTGTAAGGACAAGTTCAAGCGTTCTACCAAGGCCTCCCTGAGGGACTGGACTTGGACTCCACTGGTTCGTGCATTAGATATATAACTTTCTACCACTGTGCTGTCGTCTGCGTACCCAAAAGTACCGGGCTTAAGCAGATCATTGATATGCAGCAGGAATAGAGTCGCAGAAAGTACCGACCCCTGAGGTACCCCGGCATTGATAGCCAATAGATCGGAGGAGCAGCCATCAATGACCACTCGAATCAATCGTTCCCTCAAGAAGTCCGATATCCATGCACATAACCCAGTGGGCAAGCCATATGAAGGAAGCTTGCTTAAGAGGCTATCGTGCCACACTCTGTCGAAGGCCTTCGAGATGTCGAGTGAAACGGCAAGCGCTTCCCCATGCCTCTCGACAGCCTCGCTCCAGATGTGAGTGGCACACGCTAGAAGGTCTCCAGTTGACCGGTTTCGGCGAAATCCATATTGTCGGTCACTTAGGAGGTCATTCGCTTCTAGGTATGCCATGAGCCTGCCATTCAGTACACGTTCCATACTTTTGCAAAGTATGGACGTAACCGAGATGGGCCTATAGTTGGCAGGCTCAGCACGACTACCTTTTTTGGGCACGGGTTGCACGTTAGCTTGCTTCCAGGCTTTAGGCACTTGCCCAGTGACCAGAGAGAGACGAAACAGGCGAGTCAAAATAGGAGAAAGCTCAGGTGCACAAGTTTTCAGTACAATTGCTGGAATCCCATCTGGGCCATTGGCTTTATTCACGTCCAGATTACGCAGCGTTCTTCTTACCTCAGTCTGACGAATGCGAATTTCTGACATATGTGTCTCGCAAACTGGTAGACTAGGAGGGACTTCGCCAGCAGTATCTAAACGTGAAGATTCAGCAAAGAGAGAAGCAAACAAGTTTGCTTTCTCTTCAGCAGAGTGAGCCAAAGACCCGTCGGGTCTCAGCAGTGGAGGAAGTGAGGGGCGACGGAAGTTCGATTCAACTGATTTTGCCAGGGACCAAAACGCTTTACTACCCGCTGGGTATGAAGCTAATTTCTTCCCGATTTGGCTTATGTGGTCAAATCTAGCTTGCCGTAGAACCTTCTTGCTGGATTTGGCAGCCTTGTTAAATGCTCTCTTCTTTAAGCGCATGTCCTTTGCTTTGCGGTTTCGAGCATCAACCCATGCCAGGTATGCCGCATGCTTCCGCGCTTCAGCGCGTCCGCACTCAGCCCCGAACCATGGGCGAGTTCCGCCTGACATTGCTACGTCGGAGAATGGAATGTAGTACTCCATACCTTGACGCAGCACATCCGTCACAGCATCCGCGCAAGCAGAAGGGTCTTCAGAAGAGAAGCAAGTGGGGCGCCAAGGATAAGATGCAAAGAAAGCTCGCATCTCATCCCAATCTGCTGACTTGTATCGCCACACTCGCCGGGTGCCTCTAGGGCTGGGATCGGGCGGTGAGTAGGCAGATACAGATTTCACCAGACAATGGTCGGAGCTACCCAAGGGTGATGAAACCGACACTGAGTAGCGGTCTGGATCAGTTGTCAACAGAAGGTCCAAGCAATTGGCTGTGTGCGTGTCAACATCCGGGACCCTTGTTGCCACCTGGACCAACTGAGTGAGATTTAGCGTCAGCGCTAGCTTCCGCGTTTCTCTCCCAGCATGGTCGGTACACTGGTATGGGAAAAGCCACTCTTGGTGGTGGGCATTAAAATCCCCCAGTAGTACTAATTGGGCACAAGGGTACCGCCTTTGTGCCGCATCCGCCGCCTCACTAAGGTATTCTGTGAGCCTAGTAGTCTCCTGATCTCCGCTGTGCGACCGGTATACACAGGAATAAAGAATTTTCTCAATTCCTGTATCCACCAGTACCCAAATAACAGAGAATCTGGGATCTTCAAGATGACGGAGACGCCGACAACAGATGTCATCACGGGCGTACAAGCACACACCCGCATGTGGCTTAAAATTGTGCTCCAGGGTGAACCCTGGGTAAGAAAGGTACGCCACGTCAGACGGACATCTTATCTGCGTCTCTGAGAGGAATAAGAGAGCGGGTCTTTCAGTCTCCAGGTGGTGATGGACCGCGACGAGATTTGAGTGCAATCCTCGGATGTTGGTAAGGTGCACTTTTAGTGAGAGGGAGTGCTGCCGCTGTGGAAACGTTCTCTTATTCTTGGCCATTTTCATAAAAGTTATTTTTGAAGAGCGAATGAAGGTAGGAAGACGGTAGTGGAATGAGACTTTATGCTTCTAGCCTTCAGACACAAGATGAAATACCACACAGTAGGGGGACTAGTCTGGAGACTGCGGGGACGCCCGAGCCCCCCCGGGAATGTCCATCGGGCCCTCTCAACCGGTCGCCGACCGGCACGATGGCGCAATCCCGGGATTTTTCGTCAGTTGGCGGGGCAGCCTTTCATGTGTGGCTAGCACACTACTTGGGCCCCCAACTACCTGCGGTCGGCCAGTGCCTCGGATCCCGCTACCCTCCACGACTAGTCTCCCAATGCGGCGTTATCACCCTGCGTCAGATTAGCCCAACTGCACTAAGCAACTATTCCGACCCGTCTCCCTAAATGGCATCACCGGACATCGCGACGGAACACGGCAAGCCGTTTGGCGGCACGGCTTTGTCCGGTGGGTGGTCACTAGCCACGGCCGAAGCCTACCACCAGTAAGATGTGTCACTCATTTAGCACTACCCAGGGGTCACGTGTAGGGGAACTAGAGTAAAGCCTACGGACGCGAGTGACAATAACCCCCTAATTCGTCCTTCGATCAACAATACAACTAGATATCGGGTCGGCGCAACAAAAACGTCTCGGCAAATAACAGCTCACTTTCGAAGTGAGCTCTTATTCTTGTTTAGTTCGTTCCAAACAGAGCCAATGTGAACACATTTCACAACGCCGCAGTGTGTGTTCCAAAGTTGCGAAAATAATACCCGGAAAAGCAATTTATCAGCCGGAGTGTCTTACTTTCCGTAAGTACATCTAGAATAAGTTATATTTTAAGCTTCATACTAACAACTAAAATCAAATTTTGAATAAAATTACCGATTGTAAAACAATGTAGATGAAGAATGTTTAGCCAACGTTGGTCAATACACGCGCAAACATTGTTTAACAGAACAGCAGATGCATGGAGTAGATTTGTATTGCTAACATTACAATCTCAAATAAATTTATATCTTGTTAGCATTATCATTTAAAATTGATTAAGTTGCATTTGTGTCGTTTGTCGGACTCTGGTTGGTGGTAGGATATTCATATCCGCCCGGATGGCGACCACCGTACGCAGGATGTAAAACTCGCCATAGTGACATGTCGCGTTCGGGGATCAGCCAGTGTACATCCGGTTTTTGTCGGGGGTCTAGAGTTAAGGTACGATGTTTGGCCGTGTTGCGGCCTTCTAACTACTCTCTACACTAGACCCTTGACAGCTTCCTCACCTTCTTGAGTGTTGAGTAGCGCGTGATAGATTGTCTTTGGATACTCGATATTCTAATTGGACGGCACTGCACTTACCATCAGGTGCAGTGTGGTCACCTTGCCGTGCCAGGATAAAAAAACTAATTTGATATTTACTTTTTAGCTTTCCTAGCAATTCATTTATGTGTGTAGGATGGATATCGATTGTCGCCAAAGAAAGAACAGATGACTTATATTACAATCTCAAATAAATTTATATCTTGTTAGCATTATCATTTAAAATTGATTAAGTTGCATTTGTGTCGTTTGTCGGACTCTGGTTGGTGGTAGGATATTCATATCCGCCCGGATGGCGACCACCGTACGCAGGATGTAAAACTCGCCATAGTGACATGTCGCGTTCGGGGATCAGCCAGTGTACATCCGGTTTTTGTCGGGGGTCTAGAGTTAAGGTACGATGTTTGGCCGTGTTGCGGCCTTCTAACTACTCTCTACACTAGACCCTTGACAGCTTCCTCACCTTCTTGAGTGTTGAGTAGCGCGTGATAGATTGTCTTTGGATACTCGATATTCTAATTGGACGGCACTGCACTTACCATCAGGTGCAGTGTGGTCACCTTGCCGTGCCAGGATAAAAAAACTAATTTGATATTTACTTTTTAGCTTTCCTAGCAATTCATTTATGTGTGTAGGATGGATATCGATTGTCGCCAAAGAAAGAACAGATGACTTATATAAGCCAGCCAAGAATTCGGTTACATGTTCAGATAACTTTGATAAATTGGATATATCCGAAAATACTAAGCGACGTCGGTGGTTAAAACAGCAGTTCCCAAATTACAGGTTGGCACATTCATAATCTGTTTTTTTTAATTTATAGGTTTCGAGATCAGACTATAAATTAAAAAAACAGATTATGAATGTGCCAACCTGTAATTTGGGAACTGCTGTTTTAACCACCGACGTCGCTTAGTATTTTCGGATATATCCAATTTATCGGCAGCAGCGCAATTTGGCAGCGCCGCCACTATGGAATGGATGCGAAATAATGCCACATACCATCCCAATTTGCCGTCGAGTAGGAAGCAAAGCACGAGGTACCGACTTTCCAACCAGGCAGTGATCGGAGGTTCCCAGAGGAGCACCAACCGCTACTTTATACCCGACTCGTCAACAAATGATCCAGCAAAGAGGGCGCATGACTCGCCACATCTGGGATTCTGGTAGGCTGGTTCACCAGTTGTGTCAAGCCATGAGTCAAAGCGAATGTATGAGCAATTATACCAGCATGGTCAGTTCTGGAGAAGCCCAACCACAAACCATGGTGTGTGTTGAAGTCCCTCAGAATCAAGCCAAAAATTGTATATTAACAAAAATAGATGCAATAAACAAAACAATCTTTGACGTACATAAGTACTTGTATTATTTTAGAGTTCAATGCGGCTCCATACCTCCTGTCATAAAATTCGAAGAAGCAAACAGATACGAAACAAAACGACGTAACTCGCAAGACAATTACAGAAAAAGGCACTTTATTTTTTGCCGCCATAGGTTGATTTCACATTAAACGTTATTTAACCTATGCGTTTTCATTTCTAAGTAATTTATTGTTTTGCGATGAATTATCGTAAGTATAAGATAATATTTTAAAGATATGTGTCTTTATTACTAGACACTATGTTTGTGATTACTTTTAACTTAAAACGGTTTTAAAACTTTTATATCAGTTCGTTAGTTAAAATATATAGCTGTGTAATATATATTCACGCGGACAGATTTTAGCTTTGAGTTTATATGTGACCCGTTATCTTGTTGTATTGTTGATCGAAGTATTCCTCGCTATTCAACACAATCGTGCCAGCCTGCTTCTTAACACTACTAGGTGAAGAAGCGGTCGAGGCTCTAGTGTTACAGTACTCATACTGCTGCAACACGGCGAAACATCGTACCCCAATTCTAGACATCCGATAATCGACATTATTTGAGATTACAGTATTAACGACTTTTATTATCCATATGAACTTGTAAATGTTCTTCCAATGCACTTCTTGCTCTAAATTGCTTGTCGCATATCTCACATGTATGCGGGTTTTCTCTTGTGTGAATCCTAATATGTTTCTTCAAACAACTATTTAATATACATGTATAACTACAGTATTCACATTTAAACGGCTTCTCTCCGGTGTGAGTTCTGACATGTTTTTTCAAATTACTATTATCTGTACATGTATAACTACAGTATTGACATTTAAACGGCTTCTCTCCTGTGTGAGTTTTTACATGTTTTTTCAAATTACTATTATCTGTACATGTATAACTACAGTATTGACATTTAAATGGCTTTTCTCCAGTGTGAGTTCTGATATGGATCTTCAATCTACTATTTTCTGTAAATGTATAACTACAATATTGACATTTAAACGGCTTCTCTCCTGTGTGAGTTTTAATATGTCTCTTCAAACTACTATTTACTGTACATGTGTAATTACAGTATTGACATTTAAACGGCTTCTCTCTTGTATGTGATCTAACATGTTTCCTCAACCTACTTTTTTCTCTACATATATAACTACAGTATTGACATTTAAATGGCTTTTCTCCAGTGTGAGTTCTGATGTGGTTTTTCAAATTACTATTGACTGTAGATGTATAAGTGCAATATTGACATTTAAACGGCTTCTCTCCTGTGTGAGATTTAATATGTCTCTTCAAACTACTATTTACTGTACATGTATAACTACAGTATTGACATTTAAACGGCTTTTCTCCTGTATGCGTTCTAATATGTTTCCTCAACCTACTATTTTCTGTACATGTATAACTACAATAGTTACATTTAAACGGCTTTTCTCCAGTATGAGTTCTAATATGTTTCTTCAAGTTACTATTATCTGTACAAGTATAACTACAGTTTTGACATTTAAACGGCTTTTCTCCAGTGTGAGTTCTGATATGGTTCTTTAAATCACTATTACGTGCACATGTATAATTACAGTATTGACATTTAAACGGCTTCTCTCCAGTGTGAGTTCTGATATGATTCTTTAAATCAAAATGACGTGAACATATATAATTACAGTATTCACATTTAAACGGCTTTTCTCCTGTGTGGGTTCTAATATGGTCCTTTAGGTTATCGCTTCGTACAGAAATATAATTACAATACTGACATTTGAACTCTTTGTTCAAATTATAATTTACTGTACTTTTTGCGTCAGATTTAGCTTGATGTATGTTTATATACGTATTATTTTGTTTTATCATCACAGATTTATGTCCATTCATATGTTTGGTAAGAAGAGCTTTCGATTCGCATGTTTTACCACAATGATCGCATATAAAAATCCTTTCATTATTCTTTACTATTACTTGCTTATTATTCCCATCATGTTGGGACGACTTATTTTTATTAGCTACTGTTTTAGTTTGAATTCCAGAGAGGTTTTTTGTTTTTACAGTTTCTATAGATTTGGCTTTAAATTGGCTTAAATCATACTTTTCATCCAGCCTCGACGTTTTGTTTTGCGGTGCTCCTTAAAAACCACAAAAATGTTTTATATATATTTGGATAGCTAAAGCTCAAGCAGGTTGATAGACTTCACACACATTCTAAACTCTTATTTAGAATACTCTTGTAGGTTGAACATTTAGAAGTTACATGTTTTGGTAACTAAGAGATAACACTTACTGCCATCATCTGGTGCACTTGTATGGCATGACTCATCACTAACATGGTCAGCTTGGTTCTCCGTTTTTATACATTTGTCGTATTCCAGTATTTGTAGAGACACAATGTCGGACACTATCAATGAATTTTGCAAGCCACATAAAATTCTGTTTAATACAGGGATGGCTTTCATATTCAGCTGTAAAAAAAGCCATAGATACACAAATGACATGACTGAGATAAAAGTGAGTTTCGTTTTGAAAAGGGTATCTTCGGAAGTTTAGTTTTCTACATTATTCTCTATACAAACAGAATATAATACGAAAGAGAAACCCTATAGCAAAAACAAGAACAAAAATGATTTACTATGATATAATATCTCACTGGTATTATCAGTCATATTGTTCATGTTGGTGTGAGCAATATGCATAGAAGGTATTTAATTGCACAGTAGGAACATTTCCCAATCCCAGCTAATCCTTTAACAAATGATGACGTCATGACTCATACTGTGCATCCTTTGAGAATTACATCTGATTTAATGGCTTACTTATTTTGTCCACTCCAAATCCCTAAGTCTAATTTTCTTACTGTGAAAACTATTCTGAAAACAGCTGAGACTCACACAAAATGGAAACGGCTCACACAACTAACAGCAAAAGCTTTTCAAAGTCAGGACCTTTTGTAATGAATAATGTGACAAAGGAGACACAAGGCTAATTTCAGGAATAAATGACCTGATTGATTTTGGAAAACAACTCAAAGATGAAAAGACCTTCAATATAATAATAATATGACTAGACTGCCTTGGTGGCTCAGTATTAATTGTGTACGCAGTACAACTTCTGTGCTGTGGCCTCAGATTCAATCCCCGGGATGGGTAAAGAGATATTTAGTTTTCCTGTCACAGAATGCTCAGTATCAGCCTGGAGTCTGGAATTGTGCTTGGTATGGTGATAGGCTCGCCCCCTATCACATCATGGGATGGTCATGAGCTCAGCTAAATGTGGGTGTACCAGTGGCACATCTGCCTACTCCTTCGAAGAATAAATGTGTGAGTGTATATAATAATAATATCACTATACCTCATGAGAATTCACAGGTATTTGTTTAAGCAACTCTTCAGATTTCTGTGATTTTATAACAAGCTGCTGGCTGTTCTTTAGCTGACAATAACATATGTAACATGCAAAGTACAGTTTTCCATCTCCTTGAATCTGTAGATAAAAAAAAATATTTAAATATCTTAGTAAATCTGTTTATATAACACTGAAGCACCAACATATCTGTTAATAGAAGTGTATGAATATGCGGCCTTCTTTTGATTTATATATAATTAGCATGATTTTAATTAAGGCCCATTTAAAGTTCTTGACTCCTGTAGTTTTGTTTAGCCTGTACATTTGTATTGTTGACAGTGTACTGTACATAATAATAATTTATTTCATTCAATCTTTACAATGAGGTCCACCTTTAAAGCAATTGAAGAGTGCAGGTCAGGTGAAGTCCACTCCTCCTGTGGTTACATTTTTGGTTCTACCAACTGTAAAAGTTAACCCTAGGACTACAAAACCATTTTTTTTACCTGTAAACTACCTGGGGTAAATATTTACCCCATGGGTTTTTTGCTTGTTAAATCGTTTACCTGGTGGATATCTACCCTGGTTTATAGTACTAGTGTTAGAACCAGATATCTATTATGTTTGGCTGGGAGTCGGTGCCAATATTGAATATGAACTTTATGTTCTTTAGAATGCATGAGCTAAAACCTCTGAATAGATTATGTAAGCAGGAATGCACAATCTCTGGATTAGTAAGGCGTGAACAAACAATCTTTACCTTGTTTTTTGTTAATTTTTCATAAACATCTTCAACTTCCGAACCCGATATTCGATGCATTCGGACATTGTTGTCCAAACATATTCGGCAAAATATTAATTTTGCCATTTCGGAAGTAATAGGCAAATAAATTACAACTAAATAGTATTTATTTCAGAAAAAAATTCTTTCACAAGGCTATTCTGTGCAACGAGCATCACAATTCATTTGGAGCATCATAAACAAAATAATTTACATTTCTTAGGACACACTAGTGATGCTCAACTCGAGTTGCGCTTAGATCGAGTTGACTCATTGATAATGAGTTGACTCGAGTTTATTTTTTTTTTTATTTATTTACTCTATAAAAGAGAAGGCAAAGGTTCTCCACCATGCAGCCATGTCTGTCGTTATTTTTTCCAAATCTGGGCTAGAATTAAAGTCTTCTTCTTCTCTGGTTTTAACTTATACAAACGGCCGAAGTAGCATACACCTCTGACTTTTCTAAAGTTATGTGTGTATTAAAATGTTAATTATCGCTTGCTTTAACGGTGAAGGAAAACATCGTGAGGAAACCTGCATACCTGAGAATTTTTCGAAGGTATGAGAAGTCTGCCAACCCGCATTAGGCCAGCGTGGTGGACTAAGGCCTAACCCCTCTCATTAGTAGAGGAGGCCCGTGCCCAGCAGTGGGACAATGTTTAATACAGGGCTAGTATTATTATTATTTATATAAACGGCCGAAGCCATGTCTGGAGTCTTCATCCATTCAAAAGGGGGAAGCCATGTCCGATATTATACTCATTCTAAAGGCCGGAGCCATGTCTGAAATAAACACAATTCAAGAGGCCTAAGCCATGTCTGTAATAGTCACAATTTAAAGGCCGAAGCCATGTTTGTAATAGTCACAATTTAAAGGCCTAAGCCATGTCTGAAATAATTTTTTCACTTATTATTCACAATACAACATCACATCACATTCCCGCCCTGACTCGAGTTGAATTCTTCCTAACTCTTCTTCTTCTTTTTTTAATTTGGGCTCCACCGTTTCATCGGTGATTTTGCCAATGTCAAGTATCAGACTTCCTTACGTTACGGCCCGACGCGACCTACACTATAAACATAGATACATAAATAATTGATAAGAACCGATAAACTAAAGCTAAGAGTGAACAGTGATTTATGGAACTAAAAAATTTAAAATTATAACATAAGTACATATATATATATACGTAAAAAAATATATTGAAAATTATTCTTATTAATTGTAAATTATGGATTGATATAGAATATGTGCAACTGAACAAGTGAACTGGCAGTGGTGGAGGCGTAATATTTATTAAGTAGGTAGGTCCCAAATAAATATCACGCAAGTTATGAATGAACCGAACAAGATGGAGGTGGTAATATTTATAGATACAGGTTGTTCATTTTAATAAACTTAACTTAATAAAAGGTTTAAAAGAAAAGTACAGACTGAGGGGTCGTTATAAAAAATATAATAATCCTATGGATTAAGTCGAGTTGCGGCTTTTAAGCTCTCGATGTTCTCGCGTGGTCAATCGTTTTCACAATGACTACATCAGTATTATAGAGAAGTGTAATAAGTAGTGAAGGTGCTTCTTTATTGGTTGGTGTTTAACACACTCAAGAGATGGCGCTACTATTCTGTTAATGATATTGTAAATATTGTGTTCTAAGGTTTTGAAGTCTCCTGGTGTTGACGTCAGGAAAATTCAATAGGAAAACCAAAAAGAGGAGCTCGCCGCAGTATTTTCACTATAAAAAAGCTTCCTCGTTCAAATAGTTCACAAACGCACAAGTAACAAGTACTAGTTCACAGCCTCCGTGGCGCAGTAGAGTGGCGAGTAGCCAGCTGTGAAAAGAGAGGCCCTGGGTTCGATTCCCACACTGGGACAAATATTTGTGTGTGTGGCATCACGGCCACACACATACAGGACGTATGCCGGGAGTACCTAGAAAATAAACGACGCAATACTATTCTTAGAACATTTAGTTATTAGATTCAATGTAAACTTTTACCTACCGAGAAATAGCTGTAAGAACCATTGTATTTTATGTTTATATTAATGAACACCACGACTGCTGACAGTAGATATTCATATGGCCAGAACGGGGGTGCCGCGCAGAGAGTATGACTATACAAAAGTCACGGCCGCGCTACGCTCCATACGAGTCTATCAAATAGAGCGACACAGCATACACCTATCACTGTCGGCATTCGAGTCAGATACAACGTTATTGTTTTATTCACAACCCTGCAATTTTATCAACTTCATTTGAGTAGGGCAGAAGCAACCCCTACAGTGTGTAAGACAGATATTTGTGACCGGGGTCTGGTAGTTGTGAGACCGTGCGTCTCTCGTAGTCCCTGATACCCACAACACAAGACTAGTATCTTAGTGTGGGGTCGGGGCTATGTGTATGACTGTTGGGTGTTATTTATTGCTAGTAGGATTCTATTTATTATTTATTACTAGTAGGATCTAGTAGGATTGACAAGAAATGTAGCAAGTACATTTCCTGTCACAGAAACTCCGACCCATATGTCATTGACGCATTTACGGTTTCATGGTGTTTTATACTTTTCTAGGTTTTCACCTTTTGATGTAATTTCCAAAGGGTTACGGAAAAATATTGATGTCAATACTCAAGGGATCATAGTAGTACCATTATGGCTTACACAACCATGGTACCCATTATTTATGAGTCTCTTAATATCCGATCCTATTTTCTATAAGCCTTCTAAGAGTCGGATTATCTCTTATTCCAGCAATCGAGATACACATCAGAAAATTACTCTAGTTGACGGATTATTATCAGGAAATCCTTCCTAAATAGGAATGTTTCTCTATCATCGATACTTGTTAGCTTCACTTACTGACAGTTTACTGAAACAGTATACTTGTCTTAAAATATGGTTTTTATTCCGCAGGAGTAATAATTTCGACTTTCGGACTGCCTCGGTGGCGCAGTTGTAATTGCACATGCGTTACGACTGCTGTGCTGAGGTCTCGGGTACGATCCCCGGGTCGGGTAAAGTGATATTGGGTTTTTCTATCTAGAAATGCCTCAGTATTAGCCCGGAGTCTGGAAAATGTTCCCGGTATGGCGATAGGCTCGCCCCCTATCACATTATGGGACCGAAATTCGGCGAAAAGTGGGTGTACTAGTTACACCTCTGCCTACCCCTTCGGGGATTACAGGCAGTATATGTGTGTGTGAGTAATAATTTCGAATTGTATGAAGCTTTTGTATTATAACCTTTTAACTCAACTGTATAAGTCAGGCGCTGAGTACGACACCTTATATAGATGTCGATCAGCCTTGTTAATAATTTTTAGCATAGGTAACGATAAATGTATAACGCGTTTTTTAAAAGGCATCTTCAGACTTCGTCCTACGTTGCACAAATACAGTTATACTTGAGATACATATAACGTATTAAACTCTTGTTTTCCCAATGAAAGTCTAAACATAGAAAAAAAAATAAGAATTAAGTTACTTTGTTGGCCCTGACAACAACTCACAGGGTTCAAACATGTTCCAAGGTAAACGTTAATAACATAGAGCTATTTTCCATCGAAATTAGTACCATAATTTCCGATGTAACAAAGACGTCTCTTTGGGTTCCTATCTAGAGTTAACAAAATCATTGCGAATCAATAATAATGTTGTTATAAGTTTAAAAAAGCCCTATAGGTCAATCACACCACCGTCTAAGCCGGTGGATAAAATCCATTTTAGCTGATTGTGGTATTGATGTGTCTATGTTCACTGCACATAGTACTAGGCACGTTTCTACCTCTAAAGCACATACCTACTCTCAGAGTAAACATGGTAAAAAAAAAACAGTTGGCTGGACTAATTATAAAACATGAAAATTTCTACAATAGAATTATAATATATGTATTAATGATCATCAGGGTGATTCATTTGCTAGATGCATTTTGCAAAATGATTATATACTCAGCCTGTTGCCGTCCACTGTTGGACGTAGGCCTCCCCAAGTGAACGCCAACCATCCCGGTCTTGGGTAGCCCGCATCCACCCGCTACCCGCCACCTTCTTCAAGGCGTCGGTCCATCGTGCAGCAGGGCGTCCCACACTACGTTTGCCTAAACGCGGTCTCCACTCCAACACATGTTGCTCCATCGGCCATCTGTCCGTCTGCAGACGTGACCAGCCCACTTCCACTTTAGCGTGCTAATTTTGCGAGCAATATCTATGACTTTGGTTCTCTGGCGGATGACTTCATTTCGAACTCTATCCACCAGAGAAACCCCAAGCATTGCCCGCTCCATAGCACGCTGAGCGACTTTAAATTTATGGACCAGTCCATTTGTGAGTGTCCACGTTTCAGCCCCGTAGGTCATTACGGGTAGGACGCACTGGTTAAAAACTCTTGTTTTTAAGCATTGAGGGATCGACGACTCAAACAGGTTACGTAGTTTACCGAATGCCGCCCAGCCCAAACGAATTCTTCTATCTGCCTCTTTCTCGAAGTTGTGCTTGCCTAGTTGGATTATCTGGCCCAAGTATACGTACTCTTGCACAACCTCGAGAATGGCATCACTCACGGCGACGGGTCTCGAGAGGACGTGACCGTTAAACATGAAATGAAATCGTTTATTGATCAAGTAGGCAATTATATAGCTCTTATGACAAGTCAGAACATTAAAAAAAGTAAAGAAATTTTAAGAAAAGCATATCAGCTTATGTATACATAACATACATAGCATCATCAATACACTAGCAATTAATTATTCATAAGGTATTTAACATTATAATTATTATTTATTTATTATTAATTATTTTTATATTATGAATTAATATTATTCAAGGTAATACCGGTCAAATATATATATATTTAAATG
The DNA here is from genome assembly GCA_905220505.1 of Laothoe populi. NCBI lineage: Eukaryota > Metazoa > Arthropoda > Insecta > Lepidoptera > Sphingidae > Laothoe > Laothoe populi. Next base: position 6,411,762 of record HG992174.1, on the reverse strand, counting down.
GGTTTGATATGGACCATGGGTATTTCCGAGACGTCGCTTGTTTTAAAAGCTACCACCGGATCCAAACGCGACCCCGCCTGAGAAGACCCGGCGAAACAAACTCAGCGGGCTTACATTACCGCTGGATACTACGCGGCGCGACCCAGTCCTGAGAGAATCCAGCAAATCAAACTCAGCGGGCTTGTTTTTGGCCCGGTTCATTATTTCTAGTAGATGACCTGTCACAAATTACATTGCCAATTTATTATTTTATTTTATACGCGATCGGTCGTCATAGTTTATTATTTTTTAAGTGTATATAATATTACAACATGTCATTTATTCATACTTTATGAATTTAGTTTTTATTTTATTTTGTTATACTAATTGTATATACTAACATAGTGTAAGCTACAGGGCGCCAGGTCGCAGTGTGCAGGAAGGAACCGAATGCCAGACATCCCTATCCTCTAGATATTGTTGAACATTATAATAGCCCCTGTCCATAAGAACACGTTTAATATGAGTCTTAAACATTTTATTGGGCAAATCAATTACGTTATTGGGGATTTTGTTATAAAATTTAACACAGTTACCCATAAAAGACTTTTTAGATCTTACTACTCTAAAGGAGGGTACTGTAAGTTTGTTTCTGTTTCTTGTATTAATATTGTGAATATCACTATTTTTATAGAAATTGCTTATATTTTTACGAACGTACATGATATTTTGATAGATGTATTCAGACGGCACAGTTAATATATTACTATCCTTGAATACTGATCGTAAAGAATCCCGACTACGTAGATCGTATATAGCTCGGACTGCTCTTTTTTGTAAAATAAATATAGTATTTATATCAGCAGCTGATCCCCACAATAGAATGCCGTAAGACATAATACTGTGGAAGTATGCGAAATATACCAACCTAGCCGTTGAAACATCTGTTAGGCGTTTTATTTTCCGGACTGCAAAAGCTGCAGCACTTAATTTAACGGATAACCTTTCTATTTGAGGACCCCATTGCAATTTACTATCTAGAGTTATTCCTAAAAATACAGTTGAAGAGACTGAATCTAGTGATTCTCCGTTTAATTTAATACACGAATTAATATTTTGTACATTAGGTAATGCAAACCGAATGCATTTTGTTTTTCCTGCATTTAGTAAGAGATTGTTAGCAGAAAACCAACTTGAAATTAATTTTAAAACATTATTGGGTGTAACTAGGTCTTTATCCTTACAATTTACTTTAAATATTAAAGATGTGTCGTCAGCGAATAAGACAATGTTTGAAATCCTCTCTACCATATAAGGAAGGTCATTTATATATACTAAAAACAAAAATGGGCCCAGAATGGAACCCTGTGGAACTCCTATTTTTACTGTAGATCCTATTGATGTGACGCCATCTATAGAAACTTTTTGTTCCCGACCCGATAAATAGGACATTACAAGATCCAGACTGATGACTATATGCAACTGATGATGACTTTCGTCTTGTCAAGGTTCATCCCGAGACCTATCCGTTTTGAAGAACAGTTAAGGCTGTTCAGCATGTCTTCCAAATCCTGCAGAGTTTCAGCCATGATGACTATATCATCCGCAAATCGCAAGTGAGAGATGTACTGGCCGTTGATATTGATGCCCCGTCCTTTCCAATCAAGCGTCTTAAATGCGTCTTCCAACGCGTTGGTAAACAGTTTCGGAGAGATTACGTCTCCCTGTCTTACCCCACGTCGCAGTTGGATTGGCTTTGTGCTTTGTTTTTGTACTTGGACGGTCATCGTTGCGGCTTCATACAGGCATCTCATCACTTGGACATATCGGTCGTCAATGAGGCATCTCTGCATAGCCTCCAGAACAGCCCAGGTCTCGATGGTGTCGAAGGCTTTCTCGTAGTCCACAAACGCTAGGCAAAGAGGCTCATTGTACTCCTCGGTCTTCTGAATTATTTGCCTTAGTGTGTGTATGTGGTCTACGGTACTAAAGCCCCTCCAAAACCCAGCCTGCTCCGGGGTTTGGGAGTCATCGAACCTTTGGGCAAGACGATTCGAAATAACCCTCGAAAACAGCTTATAAACATGGCTCAAGAGTGATATAGGGCGGTAGTTCTTCAATAGAGTGTTATCTCCCTTCTTGAAGAACAAAACCACCACACTCCTGCTCCATGCCGCCGGTGTTGTGCCAGTGTAGATGACAGAGTTGAAAAGCTTTACAAGCTCAATCAATACTGGCATACCACCTGCCTTGAGTAGCTCCGTAGTTACTCCGTCATCACCCGCAGCTTTGTTATTGTGAAGCTGTTCAAGGGCTCTTCTAATCTCGCATAAGTCGATGTCGGGAAACTCGTCTGAATGGTGGCGGGTTAGTCTGGCACGCGGATCATCTGCGCTCGGGGCCTCAGGTGGACTTGTTTTTTGAGTATACAAGTCCCCATAATACCTTTCGACCTCTGCGAGTATCTCTGGTATGGAAGTGACAGTGTTGGTCCGTGATGTTCTGAGCTTTGTCAGGTGACAACTAGAGTTAAGTGGCTTGGCGAAAACTCTGGTACCCTTGTTCTGCGTAATAGCATTTTCAATGTCCAGAGTATTCGAGCGTCTTATATCGCGCCGTATTAGCTTCTTTACCTCTTTGTTAAGTACCTGACGCTCAGATGGTGTGACCTTTACGAGTTCTCGTCGTTTCCTTAGTGCAACGAGCTTAGGTTCCTGCAAAATGATTAGTTATAATTAATAACCATGCAATAGAAAGTTTTGATTTATTTCCATACCATTGTTGAAAGGGGATATTTTTACTAGATAGATTCTCTCAACATCTACAAGTTATATTACTAATCTAAGAGTACAAAACACGAGTATAATTAGTGATGATGATGATGATGAGATGACCTTAAGTGAAGTTCTATCATAATTATACGAGGGTTTTGTACGAATTAGATTAGCAACCCACCCTCCCCAGATTCCTTACACCCTTAGTAAAAATATCAACGTATCAGAGTTCCTGCAGCTCTAAACTAAATGATGTTAGAAAGGGACAGAACGACAATTAAAAAAAAAGGTATCTCTCGAGCCAGTGCGATGACGGCACCGTATGTGTTACTACAAGTTATATTACTAATCTAAGAGTACAAAACCCTCGTATAATTATTCGCCAGGTATATCTACAAGAGGAACTACGGTTATTACCCCTTTGTTTTCCCATCTTTATTCGTCTCTGGCATGGTGGGGCTTCTTACGCTAGAGCTCAGGCGCAAGCTTCTACAGATTATACATTACATTATGTTAATGCATAACCAAGTAGATAACCCGTGTGTTCTGTCGCGACTGAACTATTATGTCCCGCGGAACTATACTCGCGCTGGTCAGCGTCGCCGGCACCAGCTGTTGTCGTCGTCCGACGACTTGAGCACCCGATATGCTAACAATGCACCTACAGCGAGAGCTGTCAGAGTAATAAACTCCTTTCTAAATGAGATTCAAATTGCCGATATATATATTGATCCCATCAGATGTTTATATAAGTATGCCATATTTCATTTAAGTACTTAAATTGTGATTGTAAATTTTTCTTAGTATATAAAATATCATTAAATAAAACTAAGTCGAGATAATTTCATATTTTATAAATCGTTAATATTATAAAGAGCTCATAAATCGGAATACATTTATTGCGAATATTTTCACATAGAATAACATTGACATTTCTAAATTCAAATATCTATCCACCGAGGCTCCATAAACAAATAATTGCCAGTACCGTTTAAGTATAAATACTGTTTGGATAAATTCAAGTCGGGCGACAACTAGATTTATACAACCTCAGCCCACATCTCTCCTCTCCTCTCCTCTCCACTCTTCTCCTCTCCTCTCCCCTCCTCTCCGCCCCTCTCTCAACTCCCTCTCCTCTGCACTACTTCCGCCTCAGCTCTCTTCTGGCTTCTCTCCATCTCTACTTTTCTATGTCCCTCTTTCCAATTGCTTGTCCCAAATATTGCGCGTTACAATATAGAATGTGTTTTATTTACAAGCGTTTAAATTATAATAATGACATTGACACTTTTTAATTTTAAAACGGCTTGGTTTTCTAAAGAGTTTACTACATTCGTCCCCTCCTACTCCATCTCTTCTATGAGTCGTCAAGGTCGTCTTATGGTTCGCTTGCTATAAGGTAGAGATGTGGAGGGAAGTGATAATGGCTGTGGTTGAACAGTCTCCGGTGAGGATGGACTGTTTATTGCAAGCGGTGTAGAAAACGGTGTGGAGGGTGACTGTGCAATTGCAGAACTTGAAAGCGCCTGTTGCGATGTGGAGGGGGGCGATGGTAGTGCTGGGGAAGCTGAAAGCGCCTGTTGTGGTGATGAGGAGGGGTGCGATGGTGGTGCTGGGGAAGCTGAAAGTGCCTGGTGTGGAGGGCAGGGTGTCGGCGGTGGTAATGGCAGTCGAGGCCGAATGTGGTCCGCATGACGGCGTATATTCTCTCCTTTCGGTGTTGAGATGATGTAAGCATAGCGATGCTTACGCTGACATACGACTCCAGGTTGCCAGGCTTTCTCCTGTCTTGTTCTGTGATAGACTGGATCGCCAGGTGCATACTCAGCCTTATCTGCTTTATCTGCTGCGTTTATGTTGACCCGTACTTGTTGATGTTGTAAGTTTCTTCTTTTATTAGGGCGAATATTAGATAATAAGCAATTTAACTGCCGGTCAAACATCATTTCAGCAGGTGATTTGCCAGTAGTATTGTGTGGGGTATTCCTATATGTGAATAAAAATTCTTGTAATTGCTGTTTTTTTGAAGATCCTTCTGAACCTGAAAATCTTGATTTGAAAGTCCTTACAAGTCTTTCTGCTAAACCGTTTGTGCGAGGATGGTAGGGTGATGATCTCACATGCAATATACCTTGACTTTTGCAGTAGTCTTTCAATTCTGAAGAAGTGAATTGTGGACCATTGTCAGAAACTATCATCTGAGGGAGACCGAATGTACAAAATATGTCGTCTAAGGTAGAGCAAAGATTTCTTGTAATTAAGTTTTTCATTGGCCTGATCTCAATCCATTTGGATAAGGCATCACATAGAATTAACCAATATGTACCTTCGAAAGGACCTGCAAAGTCAATATGTATACGTTCCCATACTTGTTCTGGAATACACCAAGAATAAACAGGGAGTTCTGGATTATGTGTCCTATTATTTTGACATTTGTGGCATCTTTTAACATAATTATCGATGTCTTCATCCATGGAGGGCCACCATATATAAAAACGAGCAAGAGCCTTCATCGCCGAGATCCCTAGATGGCCTCTATGGAGATATGTAAGGAGTTTTTGTTGAAGGTTGTTGGGAATAACCATCCTCCCTTGCCACATGATGATTTTGTTCTCTATAGAAAGTTCGTCACGCTTCCTAAAGTAAGGCTTAATGTTATTACCATATTCCAATTTTCGCCAGCCTGTTTTTATGTACTTTAATACCTCTGATAATGTTGAATCTTGATTGGTTTTCTCTTTTAAGAGGTCTTCTGATAGGTGGAGATCATTCAGTCTAGCTCCTAACAGGCGTGATCCAATTCTGTGTACTCGGCGTTCTATTTCCGATGCTAATACATCAGGATTGGGCAATCTGGAAAGGCAATCTGCTAATATGTTATTCTTACCTTTTTGATAGCATATCTCGTAGTTGTAGCTGCCAATTATTAATGCCCATCTCAACAATCTATTATTGGCTAGCTTAGGAAGGTTACGTTTAGAGCCCAGTATGTATATTAGAGGTTTGTGATCAGTAATTAAGGTAAATTTGGTTCCGCGCAAGTATTGGTCAATTTTTTTTATACCAAATAAGATAGCAAGAGCTTCTCGATCTATTACTGAGTATTTTGTTTCAGCTGTGCGTAGCTTTCTAGATGCAAAAGCTATGGGGTGTTCAATATTTCCCTGTTTGTGATATAATACAGCACCCATGCCTTTTTCTGATGCATCACATGCAAGAAAAATTGGTATATTTTCGTCGAAAGCAGCTAATGGTTTTGATAAGGCTATACATTCTTTTGTCGTCTCAAAAACTTGTCTCTCGTGACTTGTCCAGTGCCATGGTCGTTTGCCGCTGGTTAAATCATGGAGATCTGCACACAACCCATGTAAATGAGGAATGAAACGTTCATAAAAGTTAACAAGTCCTAGAAATGATCTCAATTCTTTCGGATTGGAGGGTTCAGAGGCTTTAGAAATAGTTTCAATCTTTTTATTTGTAGGGCGGATACCGTCTTTATCAATCGTATGTCCAAGATATTCTATTTCATTTTGAAGAAAAGAGCATTTCTTTAAATTTACTTTTAGACCTGCTTTCTGTAAGCGTTCGAATATGAGAGCTAGTGTGTGTAAATGATCTTCTTTCCTGCTACCGCAATATTATCGAAATATACAGCAACGTTAGGTATATCTCTTAACAGTTCGTCTAGATAATGTTGAAAAATTTATGGTGCAATAGAAATTCCGAAAGGCATTCTGTTGTATTGAAAATAACCCTTATGTGTCGAAATTGTTAGGTACTTTTTTGATTCTGGTGCAATTTCGAATTGTAAATAGGCGTCTTTAAGATGATCAATTTTTGAAAATAATTGTCCATGTGCCAGATTCTGTCGTAGTTGATCAAATAGTGGTACCGGATGTAAATGTTTTATCAAAAAGGGGTTCAGCGTGTTTCTGTAGTCTCCACAGATTCTAATGTCACCGTTTGGTTTTACGACATTGACAGTGGGTGTGGCCCACTCCACAGGTGTTATATTAGGGTCTATTTGATGTATAATACCTTCGGAAATAAGACGATCTAACTCTTTCTCAATGTTTCTTTTCATGCCAAATTTAATAGGTCGTGCTGATAGGTGAACAGGTTGTGTTCCTGGTTTAATGTGGATATTGACTTGATAATTCTTAACTTTTCCGAGTTTGCCGTCGAAAAGTTGTCCGTGTTTGTCTAGCACTTGTTTAAGTGTTGTAGGTGTTACCTTTTTTATAGAGTAGACAGATTTGGGAAACTCCATTTCAAAAGTTTCACTCCACTGTAAACCGAATAGCATTGGATCAGCGTTTCTCATAACAATTACTGGAACAATTTTTTTCTGTCCTTCCACTTTTACTGTTACGTCTGTAAGGCCCTTTGACTTAAGTTTGTGACTGCCGTATGCTTTTAGCTTAGGTGCTTTTATTAATTTTGGAGCTCCGATACGTTGCCAAATTTGTGTGCTTATGATGGAGTATGATGAACCTGGGTCCCAATCCATTGTGCAAGGTTTTCCATTGATAATTGTGTTGATTCTTTTACAATCTCTATTCTGTGTCTTCGCGATGCTGCAGACCACTTCACTATCGGTGTCACTATATTCCAAATCGTGATCATTGGAAGAAGATGACAATGGCCTTCTGTCCGTTGTATTTGAAATTCGCTGTAATTTAAGTTTAGGTGATCTGTTTTTCACAATGTATGCTCGGCCAGTTATGATACAGCAGCTTTCATAGTGTCCATTTAAGTGGCAGTCTTTGCACGTGTGTTTTAGCTGGACAATTAGTATAGTCATGTTTATTGTGTTTGCCGCAACGAAAGCATTGATTGGATAGTAGTTGACGGAGGTTTCTATTACTTGGTAAGCGTTGGTTGTGTGTGTTATGCGTTGTTTTCCTTTTAATTCGTTTAACAGAGGTCGATGGAGTATCGTGTTCAGCTTGCTCTCTTGATTGAGCGATGGAAAAAAGTTGTGTAAATGTTACTTCAGTAGTCTGGCCTTCAAGTGTTTCCATCAGGTCAGGCCACTTTTGTTTCAAATCTGTTTCTAATTCTCTGTGTTTCAGTCCGGTTGCAAACCTGTGCCGAAGTTGACGTTCCAATAAATGTTTGTCGTAGCCACAGTCTTTGCTTAAATCTTTTAAACGATTGGCATATTGCTCCATGGTTTCATTTGTCTCTCTTATGCAGCTCCAAAATTCTGTAAGAGCTCGGTATCTTGTTTTTTTGACTCTGTATAAATCTAAAAGTTTGGCACTTATATCATTATAACTGCTGTTATCGAAGTCGGGGGTCAATGCCGTCTTCACTTCCTTAAATATATCTGGTGTAAGACAGTTCAGAAGATCTTTTTTTAGTATGTTGTCTGTAGCAACTTCGTATATCAAGCATTTCGCTTCGAAATAATCAATAAAATCACTTACTCGATGATTATCAGGATTGTACTTTTCCAAGTCAAATGATTTCATCAACATAATTTTGTTTGATGTACGAGGGTTTGCGCCAGTGCTTGTCACACTGCCACCGTCCGTTGATGTCGAAGTTGCATTCGTACCTTTTGCAACTAATTCAAGCATCATTGTAAAAAGATTATTAATTTGTTGCTGTTGTGCCTGTTGAGCACTTAGGAACTGTGCAAATTGTTCGGCGTCCATCTCGTCGCCAATAAAATATCATTAAATAAAACTAAGTCGAGATAATTTCATATTTTATAAATCGTTAATATAGAATGTGTTTTATTTACAAGCATTTAAATTATAATAATGACATTGACACTTTTTAATTTTAAAACGGCTTGGTTTTCTAAAGAGTTTACTACAGTATAGTCTAACATTGTGAGCGTTTTGACTTAGCAGTAAGTCCATAATTGTATATATTTAAATAAATAAATAGCGCACTATGAATATAATATAAGAACTGTATTTTTTACCTATGTTTAACAAATAAAAACTTATTTGATTTGATTTGCCTCAACCTTAGAGTAGGCAACCAAATCTAAGGCCTCAACGAAGTATTTGCAAAAAAGGATAGAGTGAATGTTGAAAATACGTTATAAAGCTATCATTTTTAACGCACATAAATTTATATTGGCTTGATAGAGATGGCACTCTGTTTATGTATACAAAATCAAATTATTATATATTTATATAACCTAGTGATTCTGTAGCTAAACACTTCAAGTCCTTGTATATTATTTCGTCATTTTGCAATACCTACTGTTTACATTATAATGTATCCGGCTAAAGGGCATGTACCCATGGCTATGATTAATAAATAAAAAAAGTGTGTGTGAAATTCCACTGACGTATATAAACGTCAGTGGTGCAATTCACACACGGTAGAAGACGTGAAACTTGACAAAAGTTATCTACGAGTAAGCTTTGTAATACGCAGGAACATACACGCGTATTCACACACATACTAAGTACTAACTACTAAAATATTTCAAAACCATTAAAGAACTACGTCAATAACAGTAACCGATTCGATTCCACTCGATACTAATCGATCCCACTCGATCCCACTCTCTCGTAAGCTCTCATTCTCTCTTAGGCTTAGTCCTATAGATTCACGTGTTAGTCTCTTTTTACTGTAGTTTTTTCGTTTCATCGAGTTTCAAATCACAACGATTCTAAAGAAGTTTCACTTCAAAAAATACTGTTTACAAACATTCTACGCCAGTTTTCAGAAGTATCATATTCTACTTTTATAAATAGGAATAAATGGAGGATATCACACAAGATCACGTGACCAAAACTCTAATATTTCTCTAACATGGCGTCGACTCTGCATACAGCAAATAGTGTTATAATGATTACATAGATAGGATTCATATCGAATTATCGATTAAATATTTTATGCAAATATTGCCCGTAATGTTTTTTTTATATACACTCATTTGCAAAAAAAACGGGCACCTAAGCAATGAACCATTTCAAATGTTACTATTGGTTTGTTTGATAATTATAGGTAGTTTTACTTTCACAATTTTGTAAATTAATAAGCAAATAATCGTTTTCGGCAGTATTATCATAAAATTTTGATAAAATTTATGGGTTTTAATGCTAAAGTTCACTAGTAGTGTATGCTCGCTAGTAGTGCATATGCTCGTGAAGTAAAAGTTAACAAAGATTTTTGTTTGTTTTTTCTTTAATAAAGTAAAAGCAGATAAATGTTTAGTATCGAGTGTGACCCCCTCTAGCTGAAATCACAGCTTGAATTCGTCTGGGTATGCTAGCGAGGATATCCCGGATACTTGCTTGCGGAATACGTTCCCACTCCGCGGTAATCACATTCTTCAGCTCTCTGATGGTCTGCGGAGCCGGTTGTACTGATCTCACGCGTCGTTTCAGAACGTCCCAGACATGCTCTATAGGATTGAGGTCGGGACTTCGAGCTGGCCAATCCAAACGACGAATGCCGACCTCTTGCACATACGCTTCCACATCGCCAGACCGGTGGGCGCGAGCGTTGTCGTCCATAAAAATTGAGTCTTCGCCTAAAGCAGCCAATGCGGGTTGTGCATGAGGAATTAGAACTTCCGTTATGTATTGATGTCCAGTCAGTGAGCCGTTTTCAATGAAGACTAACCTAAAACTAACTAACCTAAAATGAATTTATTCCTGCCCAAAACATAACAGAGCCCCCACCATTAGGTGTGATTTCTTCAAAACAAGCCTCTGCAAAGCGTTCTCCTCGTCTTCGTAGCACTCGCCGACGTCGATCTTCACCGAACAGAGATATCCTGGCTTCATCGGAGAACAATACCCTATTCCAGTCTTCTTGAGTCCATGACTCACAATTTCGAGCAAACCTAAGCCTGGCAACTCTGTGCTCACGGAGTAACTTAGGGCCGCGGGCCGGGCGATGACTGCGTATATTGGCCGCGAGAAGCCTCCTCCTGACCGTCCATAGACTAATATGCACATTTCTTACTTCTTCGAGGTTGTTCTTAAGGTCCACATACGAAGACTTGCGATTTCTCAATGCGCGACTCACAAGAAAACGATCATCCCGTGCTTGGGTACATGGTTTTCTTCCAGAACCAGGCCTTCTCTCGACGGAACCGGTGTCTTGATACCGCTGCCAGGTCCTTTGAACCGTCGAGCGACTCACACTTAGCCTCTGAGCCACGAAGCATTGGCTGCAACCCTCTTCGAGCAGCGCAATAATTTTGGTAGCTTTTACCACTTTCTCTAACATTATTGAGACAGCTAAACAGCAATAAATGAAGCTTTGAAAATTAAGAATATGAAATAAATTCATAAAAATTTACTAAAAGCTATGAAAACCGATATTATCTTTTGGAACTTCGCACCAAAAATGTAGGATAAAAAGTGGTTTTCTGTAAAAACGAGCATCAAACGAAAATTTGAATTTAGAACGTACTGTTTTAAACACCACGGCATTTTTAAAACCGGCCAGTAACATGTACAAATGATTGAAATCATTTTGGTACCGTATTTTTTAAAGAAGAATTAAAATCAAAACCGCCCGTTTTTTTTGCAAATGAGTTTATATGAATAGGCTTGCGTTTGACCACTATCTCGCCTGATGGTAAGTGATGATGTGGTCTACGGTGGAGCACGCCGACTAGAAGATACCTATTCACTTATTAAAAATAAGGGCAATTTATTAACATTATTCTAATAGATCATAAAACTACAAAATAAATAATAATAAATAATGTCTGAAAATTGTGTTTTGGCATGTTGGGCATGTTGTTCATTTATAAAATGTATATAAATACCTAAATAAAATAAATAATACAAATTTACTTTCATTAAAATCATTTATTCATGTCGAAATAATATGAACTTTGAAAAAGTTTCTTTTCGATACATGTTCCGCATGTTTCTGAGGACCAGAGGGCTTGAGGGCCGTCGCGGGCCGCGGCAGTGCGTCCTGTTCTAAAGAGATGGCTAGACAGGCGTCACGATGCGCCAACGTTCCGGCTGACGCAGGTACTGACGGACCATGGGTGTTTCGGTTCGTTCCTGTGTCGTATCACCATTGTGACAACTGCCGCGAGGACACGGCCCAACACAAGTTGGAGGGGTGCCCAGCCTGGGACGAAGAGCGCAGCGCTCTTAGAGCAGTCGTCGGAGGAGACCTCTCGTTGCCGACCGTGGTCGCCAGCCGGAGATCCTGGCGTGCGGTGGACCACTTTTTTATATCCTGGCACGGTAAAGTGACCACACTGCACCTGATGGTAAGCGGAATGCCGTCCAATTAGAGTATCGAGTAGCGAGAAACAATGTATTCCTCACATTATTCACACGTATGCGGGTTTTCTCTTATGTGAATCCTAATATGTTTCTTCAAACTTCTATTTTCTGTACATGTATAAGTACAGTATTGACATTTAAACGGCTTTTTCCCTGTGTGAGTTCTTATATGGATATTGAAATAACCTTTTTGTTTACATGTATAACTACAATATTGACATTTAAACGGCTTTTCTCCAGTGTGAGCTCTTACATGTTTTTGCAAATTACTATTATCATTACATGTATAACTACAATATTGACATTTAAACGGCTTCTCTCCTGTGTGAGTTCTTACATGTTTCTTCAAACTACTACTCTCTTTACATGCATAACCACAGTATTGACATTTAAACGGCTTTTCTTCAGTGTGAGTTCTAATATGATTCCTCAACCTACTGTTTTCTGTACATGTATAACTACAGTAGTGACATTTAAACGGCTTTTCTCCTGTATGCGTTCTCATATGTCTCTTCAAACTTGTATTTACTGTACTCGTATAACTACAGTATTGACATTTAAATGGCTTTTCTCCAGTGTGAGTTCTGATATGGTTCTTCAAATTACTATTGACTGTAGATGTATAACTACAATATTGACATTTAAACAGCTTCTCTCCTGTGTGAGATTTAATATGTCTCTTCAAACTACTATTTACTGTACATGTATAACTACAGTATTGACATTTAAACGGCTTCTCTCCAGTGTGAGTTCTGATATGACTCTTTAAATCAAAATGACGTGCACATGCATAATTACAGTATTCACATTTAAACGGCTTTTCTCCTGTGTGAGTTCTAATATGCTCCTTTAGCATATCTCTTCGTACATAAATATAATTACAATACTGACATTTGAATTCTTTGTTCAAATTATCATTTACTGTAATGTTTCCGGCAGATTTGGATTTATGTATTTTTATAGTTTTCTTTGGTTTTATCATCACTGATTTATGTTCATTAATATGTGTGATAAGAAGAGTTTTCAAATCAAATGTTTTACCACAATCATCGCAAATAAATGTCCTTTCATTATTCTTTACTATTACTTGCTTATTATTTTCATCATATTGGGACGACTTATTTTTATTAGCTACTATTTCAGTTTGAAATCCAGATATGTTTTTTGTTTTTTCAGTTTCTATAGAATTGGCTTTAAATTGGCTTAAATTATATTTTTCATCCAGCTTCGACATATTGTTTGGCGGTGCTCCTTAAAAATCATAAAAACGCTTTATAGGAATAAATTTGGATAGGTAATTGTAATAATAATTACTAGGTCTGCTGGGCACGGGCCTCCTCTACTAATGAGCAGGGTTAGACCTCAGTCCATGCTGGCCTCAAGCAGGTTGATAGACTTCACACACATTCGAAACTCTTATTTAGAATACTCATGTAGTTTGATTATTTAGAAGTTATATGTTTCAGTAACTAAGATAGAAGATAACACTTACTGCCATCATCTGGTGCACTTGTATGACATGACTCATTAGTAACATGGTCAGCTTGGTTCTCAGTTTTTATACATTTGTCGTATTCCAGTATTTGTAGAGACACAATGTCGGACACTATCAATGAATTTTGCAAGCCACATAAAATTCTGTTTAATACAGGGATGGCTTTCATATTCAGCTGTAAAAAAAGCCATAGATACACAAATGACATCACTAAGATAAATGTGAGTTTCGTTTTGAAAAGGGTATCTTCCGAAGTTTAGTTTTCTACATTATTATCTATACAAACGGAATATAATACGAAAGAGAAACCCTTTTGCAAAAACAAGAGCAAAAATTATTAGAAAATGAGATCCCAATTGTTATTGGTATGATATAATATCACAATGGTATTAACAGTCATATTGCTCATGTTGATGTGAGCAATATGCATAGTAGGAACATTTCACAATGCTTGCTAACGCTTTAACCAATGATGACGTCATGACTCATACTGTGCATCCTTGTTCTGTCATTTGACTTACTTATTTTTGTCCACTCCAAACCCCTATGTCTAATTTGCTTACTGTGACAAGTCCGGAGTCTGGAATTGTGCTGGTATGGTGATAGTCTCACCCCCTATCACATCATGGGATGGTAATGAGCTCAGCTAAATGTGGGTGTACCAGTGGCACATCTGCCTACTCCTTCGAAGAATAAATGTGTGAGTGTATATAATAATAATATCACTATACCTCATGAGAATTCACAGGTATTTGTTTAAGCAACTCTTCAGATTTCTGTGATTTTATAACAAGCTGCTGGCTGTTCTTTAGCTGACAATAACATATGTAACATGCAAAGTACAGTTTTCCATCGCCTTGAATCTATAGATAAAAAAAATATATAAATATCTTAGTAAATCTGTTTATATAACACTGAAGCACCAACATATCTGTTAATAGAAGTGTATGAATATGCGGCCTTCTTTTGATTTATATATAATGCATTATATAGCATGACTTTAATCAGGGCAGATTTAAAATTCTTGACTCCTGTAGTTTTGTTTAGCCTGTACATTTGTGTTGTTGACAGAGTACTGTACATGATAGTAATAATAATTTATCTCATTCAATCTTTACATGTATATACAATGAGGTCCAACCTTAAAGAAATTAAAGAGTGCACGTCAGGTGAGCCTTGCTACTCCTGTGGTTACATTTTTGGTTCTACCAACTGTAAAAGTTAACCCTAAGACTACAAAACCTTTTCTTTACCTGTAAACTACCTGGGGTAAATATTTACCCCATGGGTTTTTTGCTTGTTAAATCCTGGCGGATATCTACCCCGGTTTATAGTACTAGTGTTAGAACCAGATATCTATTATGTTTGGCTGGGAGTCGGTGCCAATATTGAATATGAACTTTATGTTCTTTAGAATGCATGAGCTAAAACCTCTGAATAGATTATGTTAGCAGGAATGCACAATCTCTGGATTAGTAAGCCGTGAATAAACAATCTTTACCTTGTTTTTTGTTAATTTTTCATAAACATCTTCAACTTCCGAACCCGATATTCGATGCATTCGGACATTGTTGTCCAAACATATTCGGCAAAATATTAATTTTGCCATTTCGGAAGTAATAGGCAAGTAACTTACAACTAAATAGTATTTATTTCAGAAAAATAATCTTTCACAAGGCATAAGTATATAGTGTAGGGTAATACAAAAGTATTCTGTGCAAAGAGCATCATCACGGCAGGCTATCTTCATAATAAAAAATTTCGCCTTACATAGTGATTTGTCTATGGTTATGACTAATGAAGATGACATTTGCCCTCCTCCCCTCGCCTCTTACTTCTTTTTCTTCTTGTTTCAATGGACTATGCGGAGGAACGATTCCACAATTTTGCCAATGTCACGTAATAAAATAAACAAATGTACGGATCGAGGTAAATTACACAAACTATGGACACTAGTAAAGATAGTAAAATTGTGTTGAGCTAATCATTTGAAACCAAGATGATTTGAAGGATAGAGATGTTAACAATAGTATAACACAGGATAAGAAAAATAAATAGAAAAATATATATGGGAAAAAAAAATATAAATATATATAAAATAATACGGAAAAGTTATAATTTAATTTTGTTCTTATCTATAAATTTACCTATAAAGTAAACAAATGGCGAAAATGTAAGTGTCAGAAGAGTTTTCATGCCTGTGGGACGAGGAATATCTATAGGAAGGATGTCATATAAAGACTGTTGCACAATGGGACAGCTAAAAAAGATGTGGTCAAGATAACCATCATCTAAACCACACTCGCAAAGTGAATGATCACGAACTTTAATTTTGGACAAGTGAACCGGAGTACAAGAATGATTTAAACGAATTCGACATATTATGGAAGAAACAGAATTATTTAATTTTTGAAAAATAAAAAACCATGGTTTTGGAGGAATTTCTGGTTGAATATCACCAAAGAACTCGCCCTTAATTTCCTTTGTAATTTGCCATTTCTTGTTCCATGCTACCAACATCTGAGAGTGCATGAGAGAACATAAGTCAAGTGGTAAAATCTTAAAATGTTCCAACGAACCTATACTAATGGCCTGTTTTGCACATGAGTCTGATGTTACATTCCCGCGTATACCAGAGTGACCAGGAATCCATGCTAGTATTATATCAATACCCATAAGGTGACAACTATATAAAGATTCTTTGATTTTAAAAATAATTGGAGAACTAGATTTAGATTTAAAAGAATTAGATAATATAGACTGAAGACAGCTTTTCGAGTCTGAAAAGATTAGTGTCTTGTTTAATCTGTGGGCTATGGCAAATTCAATAGCTTCTAAAACTGCAATGGATTCCAGTGAAAACCGATGTAACAGATGGGCATTTAAAACTTACTTCTTTCCTATGACACCGATTAAAAAGTTTACCATTGATAACTGTCAAAGTAATTCCCACGGCGCCATTCAGGGGGGTGTCACTTAGAATAAAAAGAAATTTCGTCTATGGTTACATTCAGCTGTCAGAAGTTTTCTTTCTGCAGATTTTAGATGACTCTGTAAACAATGATATAAAATCATCGGAGAGCAAATTTTTAAAGAGAGCCAAAACTTAATTAATTTGTATATTTTTAAGCAAATATTTATATTAGATAAACTATTGGCCAAATAAAACAAAATATTTAATTATTAGTATTGAAAACCATCTGCGTAAAACTCTCTTATTTTGATGTCACTCCAAGTGCCATTTCTTTTCAACGAATGTATCCATAATTGCTACTTAATTCATAAAACTATAGCAATAGTAGAAAAATGTAGTATTTTTTCGTAGCATTAACAATATTTTAAAAATATTTCTCCTTTGAAATCAATGGATTACAATTATTTTAATAAATTTGAAATAATAAAATAACATATATGTATATAATTTCACCTAATAGTAAATCAGTGATATTGTTTAAATTTTGAAATTGATTTTCTAATTTTAGTAAAGCCTATTAATATTTTATAACTATTCGTTTTAGTACTTAGCTACTAAATATGTAAAGCAAAGTCTAAACAACGGTGTTTACTATTAAATATTTATGAGTTCTAATTTTTTTCTAATATCGCATTCCCTTACAAAAAGTAATTAGCTCTTTTTATAAAATATATAATTTTTTTAATTAATTTCATTCATAATTTAATTAAATATTCAAGTAATTTTAACCTAACTACAGACGAAATTATATTTGTGGCACTTTGTGGTAGAATATTACCGTAATAAGTGGCAATTTTAAGTCAATTAACTTCGTTTGACGTTTCCTTTTCCACTTATAAAGTTTCCAATAGCTTGCGGTTTGTTTTGTTGAATTTTCCCCTGATTTTTATTATTTTAACTATTTGGTGGACTCGATTACTCTGCTTTATATATATTACACCCTCGGCTTCACTTTTGGATTGGATTTGTCTATAGCATTACTCGGCTTGCATAAAAAATATTGGTGGATGGAAAGAGGATGCTATTTGGATTCACTGGGCTTGTTTAAAAATAGAACATAGGAAGTAGAAGAACATAGAAGTCTAAAAATGTTACTTTGTGATGTGATTGATGGTAAGTAAACATAAAAATTTTGTTAAAAGTTTGCTGACCGCTATCGGCGCTATAGTACCTAACTTGGCCTCCAATATTTTTTTATTCCTCCGTATAATACCTATTATAGTGATATCTAAAGATCGCTCACTTAAATCAGTTTATTTTTATATCTAAAATTCATCAATTTAATCAAATGATATATGATCCATTTTTAATCATAAGATAAAATCTAAAAAGTGAATAAACTAAATTTAAAAACATTGTGTTTAGGCACATATTATTTTTTTTTAAGTATAGAAGTGACAAATTAGAATATAATATATATTTCGAAATATCAAAATAAAATTTACTTTATGCTGTTTCAGGTACACTCCGTTCATTGCTGAGACCTATAAGTTACAAAAATGAGGGATGGCAAAATGAAATATAAATGGAAAAGTATTCATAATGAAAGTACAATTAATTCAGGGGTATTCCAATTCCTGGAATATACGGGTACGCAACCCCGAAGCACCCTAGCTACCAAGGCGGTATCCTCTTTCCAAATCCGCGGCCTTGGTATCCTCCTTTTTACCTCCCTTCCCTCCTATCCTCCCTTCTCCCACACAAATACCATAATTCCCTTCCCCAAATGCGGTTCCCTCCCGCAACATTCCCAAAAAAGTCTGATCCGGCGAGAAAGGCAACCCAGTGCAGATATGCGAAAGGGGGTGGCGGGCTCGGCGGTTCAGCAAGGCAAGGTGAATGGCCTAGGGCGACGGTAGAGGGCGTATAGTTGCCGTCGGCCAGACACATCATCCGACCTCTCCTTCAGTCGTAGCGGCTTTCCGTTCCACTGAATCAGGGAGAGGGAGGACGAGTGTGTGCGCCTGCATTTGCGCGAATGCTGTCGCACCCTAATATATCCTGCGCACTTGACCGCTTCCGTATTAATGACTCCGATTACCCTTAAGTCCCGTGGCGATGGGATGAGGTAGAGAGGTCCGGCCTGATGCAAGCTGGACTTTGTCCTACTCCTGCACACGGGCGGTCTTGGGGGTGTGATCACACACCGTGGTCGCTTCTGCACTGCACATTTGGGGAGACGGTGCGGATTCGGCAGCACCCAGGATGACAAAGCAGCCCTATTTAGGGAGGCACTGCTTTCCCCGCTCAGCCGGGGAGGGGGCTAGAAAAGGCAAATGCTCTTTCCTATTTGAGAGGTGGTAGCAACCGCGGCTGTCACCGCATCAGTTTAATCGCGGTCGAAGGAAACAAAAGCTTACAAAAGACCATACTAGACCGATCATGACCTTTGGCGCGTGGAACGTGAGAACGCTTATTGATCGAGATTGCAACGCCTGCCCAGAACGTAAAACCGCCATTATAGCTCGCGAACTTCATCGCTATAATATAGATGTAGCTGCTCTCAGCGAAACACATCTCGCTGATGAAGGAGAGCTGGTGGAAGATGGGGGCGGTTACACTTTCTTTTGGAAAGGTACTGCCTCCTCCGAACCTAGACGTTCTGGTGTAGGATTTGCGATCAAAAATCAATTAGTAAAGAGACTTGAGGAGTACCCTGTACATATCTCGGACCGCGTTACCACATTGCGTCTCCATCTGGACAAAGATAATTTCTTAAATGTCATCAGTGTCTATGCTCCAACCTTAGACAAGTCTGATGACATTAAAGATAAATTTTATGACGAAGTAGTACGATGCCTTGACAATATAAGCGCCAAAGAACAGGTTTTGTTGCTAGGTGACTTCAATGCCAGGGTTGGTCGGGATTATGAGGCTTGGCCTGGAGTTCTGGGTCGCCACGGAGTTGGCAATATGAACAGCAATGGTCATTTGCTGCTCAGTCTTTGTTCTCAATATCAGCTTGCTTTATCGAACACTATGTTCCGACTTTCGGCTAAGAACAAGGCAACGTGGATGCACCCACGATCCAAACACTGGCATTTGATTGATTACGCCATCGTACGGCAAAGAGACATCTGCCAAGTCCAAGTCACCCGTGTCATGCGTGGTGCTCACTGCTGGACTGATCACCGGTTAATTGTCACTAAACTGCGACTACGCCTCCGTCGACCACGCAGATCCAAGGTGCAAAGGCTTGCATCCTTGAATTTAGATTCTTTAAATGATCGTGTGGTGAGGGAGAAATTTGCTGAAGCTCTGGCCGATAACTTGTTGCACATTAACAAGACGAGTGATATTAGTGCTGACTGGGGGACGCTGTCATCACAACTCAAAGAAACAGCTTCAGTTACTCTGGGTTCGAGAAATCGACGTAATGAAGACTGGTTTGATGAGAATGACGTGGTTCTCAGGAATGCACTTGACAAACACCGAGCTCTCCTGCAACAACATACACGGCGCAGTGAAAGCGATGCGACAGTCAAAGAAAGTGACTTAGAATTGCGTAAGCTGTCTCGACAACTCAAAGACAAGTGGTGGCATGATAAGGCTTGTCGCATGCAGTGGCTCGCAGACACTAACCAGCTTGGCGAGTTTTATACCGAGGTGCGCAAGCTGATGGGCACATCCTACCGACTGAGAGTGCCTTTAAGGTCATTAGACGGTAGGCACCTTATTACTCGAAAGGAGGATGTGACAAAACGTTGGGCAGAACACTTTAACACGCTGCTCAATGTGGATCGGTTACCTGATCTACAAAATATCAGCTTGATCGCCCAACTCCCAGTAGCAACCGAGCTGGACGCGCCACTGTCGCGCGATGAGGTTGTTACTGCCATCAGACAGCAGCATAACAAGCGGGCGGTCGGCATTGACCTTATACCGGGAGAGTTATTGAGGTATGGCGGTGAGGAGTTGCACACAAGGGTTTGGGAACTCTTTGTTCGTATGTGGGAGGAGGAGCGAGTCCCGAATGAATTCAAAGTATCTCGCATTAGCGCTCTTTATAAGAACAAGGGTGACCGATCAGATTGCGGCTCATACCGTGGTATTTCACTTCTTTCAACTCCTGGAAAGGCTTTTGCCCGAGTTCTGTTAAACCGTCTCGTTCCTATTTCAGAGCAAATACTGCCTGAAACCCAGTTTGGCTTCCGACCTGACCGAGGCACCTGCGATGCTATCTTTTCCTTGCGTCAAGTACAAGAGAAAAGCAGAGAACAGGGTCGTCAGCTGTACTTCTGCTTTGTTGACCTAGAAAAGGCATTCGATAGCGTGCCTCGTGAGGCCTTATGGACGGTGCTGAAAAAGTTAGGGTGCACAGAGAAAATTGTGAGGCTTATTCGTCTCCTGCATGACGACATGCAATGCTGCGTCACTGTAGACGGCGAACAGTCAGATTTCTTCCCCGTTACCTGTGGGGTGAAACAAGGGTGCGTTATAGCACCCACACTGTTTGCTTTATACTTTGCAGTAGTAGTCAAAGAAGTCTTGCAATCACTCTCCGAAGGAGTGCGCATCCGCTTTCGCACAGATGGCGGGTTATTTAACCTAGCTAGACTCAGGGCACGCACTAAAGTGTCGCATACATTGATTACAGATATTGTGTATGCTGACGACTTGTGCTTCGTAGCAGAATCCCCAGGTGGTTTGCAACGACTCATGTCCGTGTTTCACCAAGCCTGCTGCAAGTTCGGCCTGAAGATCAGTGTCAAAAAGACGGAAGTGATGTCCCTAGACACACATGGTCATGAGACACTGGCCATAAAGCTTGGTGAGGACATGCTGAAGCAGACACATACATTCCGATACCTGGGGAGCACGTTAACATCTAAGTGCGACCTTGATGCCGAGATCAACAGTAGAGTCGGTGCTGCAGCCGCAGCATTCGGCAAGCTGTGCTCCAAGGTATTCTGCTCGCATGATCTAAAATTTCCCACTAAAATATCCGTGTATATGGCAATTGTGCTGCCAAATCTTTTATACTCCTCCGAGGCGTGGTGCTTGTATCGTCACCAAATACGCACATTAGATCATTTTCATCTGAAATGTTTACGTAAGATCATGAGCATCAGATGGTCCAATCGCGTGAGAAATACCGAAGTTCTACAAAGAGCTAATGTCGGTGGCATTGAAGCTTATATAATGCGTCGGCAGCTTCGGTGGTGCGGTCATGTATCCCGTATGGCGGAGGAGAGAGTGGCGAAGCGCATCTTTTATTCTGAACTTGAGGAGGGCAAGCGGAAACGCGGCGGACAACTGCTCAGATATAAAGATGTTCAGAAGCGTCATATGAAAAGATGCAATATTGAGCCCTCTCAATGGGAGGAGTTGGCAGCACAACGATCGAAATGGCGCGAACATGTACAGAGGCAAGTGCGCGAGTTCGAGGAGCAGCGTCAAGCCGACCTCGACGCTAAGCGCGATCAGCTTAAAGCCCGTACACCCGCAGCCATTACATATAATATATTAAACGGCAAACTGACGTGCCCACATTGTGCACGGGAGTTTGCCGCGAAGATTGGCTATATAAGCCACCTCCGTGCGCATCAGCGCAGATCCGATTCTTAGGAGTCAAAGAGGTCGCCATGGCCGAAATCGGTCGGAAGACATTATTACAATTGAAAAAGGGAGATATGGATTATGTTACAGACATTTTTAATAATGTTACAAATTGGCCAGTTGGTTAACAAAATATGATGTGCCAACATTAAAAATTGGTAAGCAATTTTGCTATCATATTTTAATAATGAATACAATAAAACAAATAATGTGCAATACTCATTAACAAAACAGAAAGCACATTTTGCAAAAGTAATTATATAGAGATAAAATAATTTTATATAAATTTAATAATTACTTTTAATTTGAGTTTGATTTTAATATGGATTGAAGAAAATATATGATAGTTGTTATTTACTTAGTCAGAGCAATAATGACTACCTACATAATATTTTTGGTGTAGTTACTTTCAAGCACGAAAGAACAAGTAGATAATAACACTAGTTAAATCTTATTTTGGACACCGGAGTTGAACAATATGTACACCTGGATTTATAACACAAGTTTTTGTTCATTTAGTAGAATACATATTTTAATATCCTTCCAGGGCAACATACAACTCATCAACCTAGTCACAATTTGCCTGGTTCATCATCACATCCAGACACACAGGTATTTATATTCAATGTTATACCAACTTCAGTAGTATTTTATGCTACTTATGTTTATTTATATGTCTTTGGGTATGACGCATCAGACTTCAACAGCCATCAACCTCCATAACCATCTTACAGGAAAGCAACTGACCTGGTTTATGACACTGAAGCAAACGCAGATTAAGAGTTCATAACATAATATTAAATTAAAACTCATACATTACCAATTATAATCAATACACTATCTTTGTCAAATATTTTTTCTATATTCCATTTTCCATAATATTTTATTAATATGTATGTATTAATTCTGTTCTAGACAGGCCTTAGCTCCTAAACAGTGTATTGTGTCTACAACAACGTCAGTGGACCCAGATGCTGTTACTTTAGGTATATGTTTTTATTAAAGAAAATTAAAATCTAACTTTGTAACAAATATATTATAATTTGTTGATATGTTGTACATCCAAATGAATTTGTTGAAAATTTATTTAAGAATATTACAAAGAAATTTAAGCTCTATACAAACCATACTTATAATTTTTCTGATAACAGAATATTTAATGCATTGCTGTTATTGGCAAGTTATACCCTTAAGTAAAAAAGTCTGTATTAACCACAATATAAAACTAAGAGACGTTGCCATTTTGCTATCGCCTAAAAGTTAGCCTATTTTTAAATTTAATGTCTCTTATTAACTGGAAGTTTGTTATTCATTTTGTTTTATAGATTATAATAATATTTTTTTTTCTTGATGCATAATATTTGATAATCCTCCATACTACTCTTCATTAAATTTAATATCGCTATATTGGCACTATTATATTAGACTTAACTAAATTTATATGAGACACACCGAAAAATCAATACTTTTATTATTAAGGAATTCCTTTTTCTATCTCTAAAGACCTTTATCAAGTCTCCACCAAATTTAAATAGGATCATCTAGAAAATATATTTTGTGAAATAAAAAAGACTCATCCAAATCAGTGTTTATATATTGAAGTATTAATACTAGGATGATTCAAAATAAAACAATATTTTTTTTCAACTGTCTCATATATTTGTTTCTCGTTATAAGTAAGTTTTTGCTATAAACAAAATTATGTCAAAAATTTAGCTCTGAATATTAATTTTAAAAGGTCAATCATCAAATTTAATATTTTCCCATTCATTTAACGTGGAAAAAGATTTTTAAGATTTATTTCACCTACATCCTATGTAGAACTTTTATTTTATAAACAATTATTGTCTTTCAGCCTTCTGAAAGACAATAATCTATGATTACGAATTATCTATGATTATAGAACAACCTGAACTGAACTAAATTGTGTGGATCGCATAACTAGTAAGTAATCTCAGTGCGGAGATCAAACCCGCGACCTTGTTTCACAGCCGGCTTTTATCACATCATAGTTACCACACTGTGTATGATGGAAGGGCAGTGCCGTCCAATTAGAGTATCAAGTAGCGAGATATAATCTATCCCTCCTTACTTAACACTTTGTAACTATACCATTTACAAATATTCTAATTATCTTTTCAGGAGGAGAAGGCCGAATTATAAATGAACATAATTATAGTCTTAAACATATACCCAGGCGGAAACCAGTCTATAAAACGCATATATATTAATATTTGAAAAAAAAATGATATAATTATGTTGGTTGCGCTAAAGAGGGAAATTGTTTATACAGCAACTACTCAGTGCTGAAAAGTTGTCAAATAATTTAGAATTACCATAAAATTACAAAGAATATGTCAAACGCGGCTATTCTTTTCTCAAGTGCAATTACAGACGAAAAAGAATGTAAAGGGAAGACGATTGTCTTTAGAGCAGTGTGGTCGGCAAACCGCGGCTCGCGAGCTTCACGCGGCGCTTTGACTCCTCGGGTACGGCTCTTGCACAAAATGTTTAGTGCAGGCGCGTAATTACCAAATTTGATTTAATTTACTGTTAGTTAAACTAAGTCTTATTTGACAAAGGCAAGCTTGAAAATGTACTTTTAATCCTAATAATTTTCGTAATAATGTCTTCTACTAAAGGAAAGCTGAGATAGAAAAATGGCTCCTTGAATAAATTTCAATTGTGTATTTTCTATATTTGACTCTTGTTGATGATAAGTTTGCCGACCACTGCTTTAGAGGAAAAATTTATTGTCTTTGTCCTTGTATAAAAAGAGTCCAAAATGTTAGACCTCTATGCAAATATTTTACTTGGCCGTTATCAAACTAACAAACAACTAGGGTACGATTATTGAGCCAAATTATAACAACTTCTGGAATAAACCCTATAATTTTTAAAAAGTTAAAAAAGACTTGAAAAAGAAAAGATTGATCAATTGTGTAGTCTCATGTTTGACGGAATGTTGATAACGCCACAAGTTTCTTATGATCCATACAAAGATGAATTAATTACAAGGATTTGTTTCAAATCAAAAATGTTCTTTTTCTAATCATGCTCTGGTGTTTATCATTCAAGGTAATTTTGATCAGCCTTTATCTTATTATTTTACTATTGGATCCGGTGGTAGTTTCTGACACATGCGACGTCTCGGAAATATCTATATCAAACCCAATTAAAAATTATAATATTTTTATTTAACTTGTATTACATAGAATAATATTAAAATAATAAACCTAAAAACAATTATAAATACATTACAGATTAATAAGGAAATCGCTAGTGTATTGATGTATGCTATGTGTACATAAGCTGATATGCTTTCTGTTTTTTTTCTTTCTCTTTTCCATTTTAATGTACTGACTTGTCATAAGAGCTATGTAATTGCTTACATGATTAATAAACGATTTCATTTCATTTTAATGGATTAAATAAGATAGAGCTTACAATATTAATAAAACTGTAGTTGAACATTTAATTGATGCAGAGTTTGTAATAGTCAGTACAATATGTGACCAAGCTCCTATAAATTTCAGTGCCATAACAGAATTGGTTAATGAAATTAAGGCTACATATTTGCGGAAGGGAAAAGAATGGCGTCATGACATGGTACGTATTAAAAGCCGAATTATAATTCCATTGTATGACGTACCTCCTAATAAAAGGCATTCGAAACAATTTACTAAGGACCTACTGATATATGCAGCCGAATCTGATGTATAATGCTATAAGTTTTAACTCTTGTAATGTTTGACAATTCCTTTTATTATTATTTAATTATAGTTGTATAAGAAATAAGTGCTTACATAGCACCAATGTAAATATACCAATATGTTCACTAAAATTATTTTTAAAGTACCATCATCAGTGCATTAAAATTACTGATTTTTACTATTTTTTAACAGTGCTGCTATTAAAGTTATCATGTATTTGTTTTTTCACGAGATAATATACAACTGAGGTATTTACTATAATGGTATTTTAAATTCTACAATGATATTAGCTTGTTCTTGTTGTCTGTTGTGCATTCTTCTTTTATTTACTTATGAATCTTATTTGTGATATGTTTAATGTATAATAAATTGATGTTTACTTAATTATTGGTCTTTAATTCTGATTCAATGTCCTATTCTTTTTCAAATCTTTTGTACTGCAATATGTATAGTACAGTACCAAATGTAGAAAAATGTTGCCATCTACTATCTGCAGGTTGAACTAATCATAGAACTTGGTTGGCAAAAAAAACGTGCGAGTAGTACCTCTATTTCCGTATGTAGTATAATAAAAAATATAAGATTGCCACCCACGCAACTTAAAGCATACAATAAATATTTAAAAAAATAAAACAAGTTATAAATAAAAAAGGTGTTTTCATTTTAAGATGCAACATATAAATAAATATAAATATTTGTATTACCTACTTGAAGGGGTTCCGAATTAAATCAAAATGACTTAAAAGGCCACTATTCAGAGCCCAGATATTATATTCATTTTTTTAAAATCCAGGTCAAAACCTTGGTAGCTATCACAGGAAAATTAAAAAAATAAGACTTGTCATGTTCATTAATTGACGTTTAAACTAGCCAATTTTGATATAGGGAAGATAGCCATCTGAAGCGTAGCTTCTCTAAGTAATCTGTGCGTGAGGCGGACTGCGGTGGAACGTAGGGTTGTGAAAAAATAATCGATTTTTATATTAATCGATTATTTTTTTCATAAAAATCGATTTTTTAATTGAGAAAAATCGATTATTTAAAAATCGATTTTTATGAAAAACTATTTTTAAAATTCGATTTTTTTGTTTATTAGGTACACATTTTTTTATTAAAATACAGGTGGCGTTTGGCGTGGGTAACACGATGAAGTAAATTACACATTTTATTTAACCTTTGGAAGCGAAAGAGAGAAGATGTTCCCATGCTTTCCCTCATGTATTAACCCGTGAAGTCTGTCAATAGTGTTAATCGTGAATCTGAATAAAATAAAATGAATACGTAGGACTAACGACTGCGCTGAAAAAAAATATTACTCATATAATGATTAACCTGTCAAGTCTACGTAAGCAAAATCTTATTATCTTGAATACCGTCTGCAATACCGTGAAATATACATAAGGAAAAGATTTGACACCGACCAAAAATTAAAATATAACAAAATAAATTGAAGTATACTCAGCCTGTTGCCATCCACTGTTGGACGTAGGCCTCCCCAAGTGAACGCCAACCATCCCGGTCTTGGGTAGCCCGCATCCATCCACTACCCGCCACCTTCTTCAAGTCGTCGGTCCATCGTGCAGCAGGGCGTCCCACACTACGTTTGCCTAAACGCGGTCTCCACTCCAACACATGTTTGCTCCATCATCTCCACTTCCACTTTAGCGTGCTAATTTTGCGAGAAATGTCTATGACTTTGGTTCTCTGGCGGATGACTTCATTACGAACTCTATCCACTAGAGAAACCCCAAGCATTGCCCGCTCTATAGCACGCTGAGCGACTTTAAATTTATGGACTAGTCCATTGGTGAGTGTCAACGTTTCAGCCCCGTAGGTCATTACGGGTAGGACACACTGGTTTAAAACGCTTGTTTTTAAGCATTGAGGGATCGAAGACTCAAACAGGTTACGTACTTTACCGAATGCCACCCAGCCCAGACGAATTCTTCTATCTGCCTCTTTCGCAAAGTTGTGCTTGCCCAGTTGGTTTATTTGGCCCAAGTATATGTACTCTTGCACAACCTCGACAATGGCATCACCCACGACAATGTCGGGAAACTCGTCTGTATGGTGGTGAGTTAGTCTGGCAGGCGGATCATCCCCGTTCTGGGGCTTAGGTGGACTTGATTTTTGAGTATACAAGTCCCCATAATACAAGGTGTCCCAAAAGTAAGTTTATATTTGTTTATCTTCTTGCGTAAACGCAACGCATCCGAGGGGCGCGGGGGGTATGTCAATGGGTAGCCCGGCTCTTGGGAATTTAGTCGCTATGGAGCGTTTCTCGGGAGCAGACCGCGCGTTGTGCGTGCGAGAGTTTTACAAAAGCGTCAATTCGGCGACTGCAGCGCGTAGAACATTTTGCAGTATTCGAGGTTTTCGTCACGTAAATGACGCGCCAAGCATACCTCTCATTCGTAAATGGGTTAAGAAGTTTGAAGAGACCGGTTCAACATTAGAAAAACCCATAACGGGGCGACCAAGATCATCAAGAACGGCAGAAAAAGTGGAGAGTGTTAACCAGTCTGTTTGTGACGATCCGAGTCTTTCAATTCGGAAGTGCGCAAGTTGTTTAAGCGTGCCTAGATCGTCATTACATCGTATTTTGCACAAGGACCTGAAGCTACATCCCTATAAAATTCAATAGGTTCAAGAGATAAAGCCGCAGGATGCCATTCAGAGGCTTAACTTTGTAAATCAGGCAATTGAGCGCTTTTCGACGTTTACTAACGTCTTGTGTTCGGATGAAGCTCATTTTCATCTTAACGGGCACGTGAACAAGCAGAACTCTCGCTACTGGAGTGCAAATCAAAATCCAAAACACAAGCATTAGAGACCCCTACATTCGCCTAAAGTGACCGTATGGGCTGCGATGTCGGCGCAAGGAATTATAGGGCCTTACTTTTTTGAAGATAAAACAGGACGCGCCGTTACAATTAATTCTGAGCGTTATGTGGAGATGTTAGATAATTTTTTGGTGCCTAAATTGCTAGAATTTGCTGGCTATAACCGAAGAACATGGTTCCAGCAGGATGGAGCAACATCACACACATCTAACACGTCTCTCTGTCACGAGTTGGTCAAATTTTCCCGGGCAAATTAATCTCCAGTAGAGGTGACATAAATTGGCCTCCACGCAGTCCTGATTTAACCCCTATGGACTTTTTCCTGTGGGGTTATCTCAAATCTAAAGTTTACATCAATAAGCCGAGTTCTCTGGCGCATTTAAAAGTAAATATCCGTCGCGAAATGGCAGCCATCACGGAATCTACTTGCCGAGCCGTCATAAGGAATTTCAGCGTTCGAATAAATGAGTGTCGTGTCCGCGAGGGTTTACATTTGGACGATGTTTTTTTAAGGCATAAATTCCCAAATTGTATATTTTAATAATTAAAAAACATATTTTCTATAGATGGAATACTTTTTTTTTATTGCTCCACAATATATAAACTTTCTTTTGGGACACCTTGTACCTTTCGACCTCTGTGAGTATCTCTGGCATAGAGGTGACGGTGGTGGTTTGTGATGTTCTGAGCTTTGTCAGGTGACAACTAGAGGTAAGTGGCTTGGCGAAAACTCTGGTACCCTTGTTCTGCGTAATAGCATTTTCAATGTCCAGAGTATTTGAGCGTCTTATATCGCGCTGTATTAAATTCTTTATCTCTTTGTTCAGTACCTGACGCTCAGATGGTGTGACCTTTACGAATTTTCGTCGTTTCCTTAAAAGTTCCCGAGTCTCGCTTGAGAGCTTCGACTTACGTCTATTGTTCTGAGGTCGAAAGTATTTATAGCCCACCTGACGCATAGTCCGCACCAGGCTGTCAGTGGCGTCATCCATATTCGCCGTAGTTTCCAATACGGCAAATCGGTTCTGTAGCTCTAGCTGGAAAGCTTCACAGCCGTCGTCAACTTGGGGCAAAGTTCGTTGGAGAGTCGACTTCATTAAGCGCGCTCGGTTAGTTTTAACTTTTATATTCAGAGTGATTCTTACCAGTCGGTGATCACTACCGGTGTTAAACCTACTGATCACAGAGACATCTCTGAATATTTGATGCTTATCAGTCATAATGAAGTAGATCTCATTCCTGGTGACATTATTGGGGCTTCGCCAAGTCCACTTCCTCTCGGGCTTCTTCTGGAAAAATGAATACATCAAAAAGAGCCCCCGGGTCTCGAGAAAGTTGACTAGCATTTGCCCTCTGTGATTCCTGCACCCATAGCCGAATGATCCTACCCTCGATTCGCCGTGTCCTTGTACTCCCACTTTGACATTGAAGTCACCTATTACAATCCCCGGGCTACGGTAGGGTACCACAAAAAGCTATTTTTGGCGACGTACAACGGACGCTCTCTGCGGTTGGACGAGCACATCGCTAAGTTGGGAGAAGAGCTAAGTCACATAAACTGGAATATCGTAGGGCTATCCGATATTCCCTTGGGAGTTGGACGCAAAACCCCTCACGTCCGCGTTCTTCTGTCGGGAGGAGGCGTCCAATTGCCGTCAGGAGAGATGGCCCCGAGGGAGATTAAGGCCCGGTTTCGCAGAACCGCTGTGGAGGAGTGGCATACCAGGCTGGAAAGCCTAAGTGCGAGCTTGAGGACCGTCGCGGCAGTGCGTCCTGTCCTAAAGAGATGGCTAGACAGGCGCCACGGTGCGCCAACGTTCCGGCTGACGCAGGTACTGACGGACCACGGGTGTTTCGGTTCGTTCCTGTGTCGGATCGGAAAGGTGGTGTCTGCCGTGTGCCACCGTTGTGGCAACTGCCTCGAGGACACGGCCCAACACACGTTGGAGGAGTGCCCAGCCTGGGACGAAGAGCACAGCGCTCTTAGAGCAGTCGTCGGAGGAGACCTCTCGCTGCCGGCCGTGGTGTCGTCCATGGTCGCCAGCCGGAGGTCCTGGCGTGCGGTGGCCCACTCGAGAGTGTGGAAAGGGATCGGGAACAATTTGATCCCTCCCGCCGCCAGAGGAGACGTAGGAGGCTCCGGGTGGACGACTGACCGGCGTCTCGCGCCCTGTGGAATAGGGGCGTTTTGAGAATTCCACCACGGTAACCCTCATCTCCGATGGTAAGGCCTCGTTCGCTGTCGTTGTTTGGTTGCGCGCTCCTTAGCCCCCCATGGAGATGGGCTGCAACGCAGCACCGTGCAGGGGCGATTCCGGCTGCAATTCTAGCACTTTTTAGAATACCCTGAGATCTATCCGTAAGCGCCAAAGAAAGCCACCGCGGGGTTTTAGCTGGTAGTGTCGGGTAATAAGGGGGTAGGGACGGGGGAGGCAGCACGGATAGCCATCATCCGGGCGAAGGGGATGCTGGTTCGTAAGACCGGCTAGTCCAGCATACCCGTTTTATTCTTATTCCGCTTTCCCCCGGAGCGGGCGCCAGTAATAAAACGATTTCCCCGCGACAACAAAAAACAAATGGCTATCCGATATCCGAAGACAGGGGGAGGAGAAGATGGCTCTAGATTCTGGTCACTTACTCTACTTCCGAGAAGGACACCAACCATCCCAAGGTGGCGTCGAATTTATTATCCACAAGTCACTAAAAGCAACGTTGTGGAAGTTGGCAGCGTATCAGCCCGAGTGGCGTACCCTGTTTTAAAAGTAACTGAAAGATATACTCTCGAGGTTATACAAGTGTACGCCCCAACGTCAGCCCATCCTGATGACGAAGTAGAGGCCATGTACGAAGACATAGGGAAAGCTATGTCTCGTACCAAGGCTTCCTACAGCGTTATAATGGGTGACTTCAATGCCAAATTGGATACTCCTCATAAATTATTAACATTAATTTCTTAGTCATATTACTACAGAGGAAAGCATATTACGCAAAATATTAAGAAAAAAATCGATTATTTTTTTTCATAAAAAATCGATTTTTCAAAAATCGATTACTATTCTAATGAGAAAAATCAAGTTATACGACGCTCGAACCAACGAATTTATTATTTATTTAACCCCTCCAGTCAGGAAGGATATTAAAAAAAAAGTCGGGAGTAAAGCAACAAGCTTTTATTTCCATAGCATTAAAGTTAAAAATTGCATGCAAGAACGGCGAGTGTTGCTAGTGTTAGCGCCGCCGGCGTGCCTATCCGTCATGACAGTTTAAAAAATATCACGCTACACTAAGTATTTACATATTAATCGGGACCCTGATTATAAATACGAAGTAAGATCTTGATCAAGATTTCTGTGTGTTTGAATCATTACAATAAATGTATATACGAGTACAGTGTGGTGTAGTCTATTGCTTCATAATATCTGCGTTGTGTATGTCTAGTTTATACCGTTTCATTTAAAAAAAAAACTGATTTTGATCGTATCGATAAAGTGTCTCAAATAAGTTAATTTTCTAAATAATATTCTTTCTTCTTAG
Organism: Laothoe populi; assembly: GCA_905220505.1. Taxonomy (NCBI): domain Eukaryota; kingdom Metazoa; phylum Arthropoda; class Insecta; order Lepidoptera; family Sphingidae; genus Laothoe; species Laothoe populi. The sequence goes on along the minus strand of HG992174.1, from coordinate 6,379,655 downwards.
TCGGGCACTCCTGCGGAATGGTCGTGATTATGGATCGTCGTATTGGTCCGTTGCAGCTATTGCGATACGTCTCCATTCTTTCCTGTTAGTGGCACTGCGTGTACACTCAGCAAGGGAACACTTCGTAGATGATTCAATAAGGTCTATCCATCTTGTGGGATACCAGCCGCGAGAACGTTGACCCTCTACCCTTCCTTGTAGTTCTAGATATTCCAAAGAGCTTTCTTTGCGATTGATATGTCCAAACATCTTAAGGATTCGACACAGTCGACGAAAGTTGTTTGATGCGAAGCTCTTGTATGATGGAAAGGTTAGTGCGGTGAGCAGTCCATTTTATCATCAGCAAACGCCTCCAGCTCCACATCTCAAGGGCGTCAATCTTTTTCGATGTTTTTGATGGATCGTCCATGTTTCAGCTCCATGCAGGAAAATAGGAAATATTAAGCATCTCATTAAGCGAACCTTGGTGTTTTTAGTTATGCGGCGATCTTTTCATATCTTCGTGAGCTTTTCCACGGCTGATCGTGTCACCGCACACCGTCTTTTGATTTCTTCTTCTCAGCTGCCAGTATTAGTAATTGTGGATCCCAGATAGATGTAACTCTGGACTTCACAGTTAGCTATTTTACGTAAATTAGGTCGATTGTTAGCTTTACGATCCACCACCATCATTTTGGTTTTATTGCGGTTTAAGGTGAGGCCAAAATCTGAACTGGTTGTTTCTGGGAGCGAAAGAAATCCTATGTCTGCTTGTGATGTTGCAAGAAGAGTAGTGTCGTCTGCATATCTCAAGTTTGATATCAAACGATCCACAATTGATATACCTTTATCCCAGACGTCTAAAACTATTCGCATTATGTATTCGGCATGGATATTAAACAAGAGAGACGAGATAATGCATCCGTATCGAACACCAGCCTGAGTTTTGAAATGCCTGGAATCGACTCCAACCACGCGAACAGCAGAACCATCTTCGTAGAGTCTCCTGATGAGATAAACTAGATGTTGTGGTACGTGGTAACAGTACTTCCCATAGCTTCCACCACTTAACGGTATCAAAATCTTTACGAAAATCTACAAAACAAATATACAGCGCGTTATTGAACTCACGCGCTTTTTCTATGATTTGTCTTAGGTTGAGGATCTGTTCCCGTGTCTCCTTTCCTTTGACGAAGCCGGCTTGATCTTGAGCAATCTCCCGGCTTATATATGCCTGAAGCCTCGTATTAGGTATATGTATGTAATAGTTTTTATTTTTATGTGAAGATCCCTAGTCTCGAATTTCTGAGCGTGCTGCTCTAGTTCTGTATAAATAGTTTGAAGCTCCGTATTACGATCTCTCCGGCAAACGGATTGTATTCAGAAATAAGCAGATTTAGTTTCTCTATGTTGGCTCCAGGTGCTTTTTCTTTGCGCCGCTTTTCTGCGAGATTCCATGTATTACTCGACATCCAGTGCTGACGTTTTATAACCCCCAACTTGGCCTGGGAGATCTCGACTGATGCCTTAATAGTTGTTTTGGTTGATTGTCAGAGTAACTCCGGTTTGCCATCACAGTTAACAGATTCATTAGCACACGTGCGTTTCACATCTTGCAGGGTGTTATAGAAAGCCTCTTTGTCCACAATTTCAATACGTCTTGATAACTTCTTGGTAATGTAGTTTCAAGCCGCATGATAACAATTAATGATCAGAGAGATCTGCTCCGGGCAAAGTGTGAGCGTTAAATATAGAGTTCCTCCATCTAGTCCTGATCATAACGTAATCGATCTGGTTATGATGTTTGTCGTCAGGACTGGTCCACGTATAGAGTCTTCTTGGGTGATGTTTAAAAATGGTGTTCATTATCGTGAGGTTGCTATCCGCAGCAAATTTGATGAGGCGCTCGCCCCTGTCATTGCGTGTTCCCAGACCATAGAGCCCAACTATGTGCCGCAGGTCGGTTTCATTTCTTGTACTGCCTACTTTTGCATTGAAATCTCCCAAAACAATTAGAGGCTCTCTCTTTGGGACTTGAGACATGTAGGTTTCCAGTTCATTATAGAAGGTTTCCATGACATCATCGTCAGCTGCTGATGTAGGTGCATTAACTTGAATTATATTTATTGGAACTGGTGAAGCATTCATTTTTATAGATATAGTTCTCTCGTTAGTAGGATTTAAGCCCAGAACAGAACTGTTCCATAGTTTTGGTATAGCAATAGCCACTCCAGCAAAGCTACTGCTTCTATTTCGAGAGTGATATATGGCATATTTCTCTGATTCAAAATGGCCGCTATCTTTCCAGTGAGCTTCACTAATGCCAGTTATATTGGAGTTACATCTCTCTAGTTCAATTTTTAAGGTCTTTAATTTGCCGTCTTTGAGGAGACCACGAACATTCCATGTACCGATGCGAATCTTATTGCGTAGTTGTAGAGTTTTCTTTCCAGTAGCATAGTTTCCAGGACATGTCTGGTTGCCTACATCATCCTGGCCGGTAGCACATTTCAAAGCCGGTTTCAAAGGTCGCTCGGCTTCTTGAAATTGTTCTTAGACTTATCCATAACTCTCATCGGAAAAAATAGTAGCAGTGGTTTCCCGTTGCCTTCTGTTCCAGTACTTTAAGAGGTTATTTGGACCTCAAGTCTGCTGTAGCCGCATCTACTCTAGGTAGGTGAGTGGTTATACCGCCACTTACTCGGTCGTAATATATTTATATATAAATATAAGATTAACTTATTTGAGATTACAGTATTAACGACTTTTATTATCCATATGAACTTGTAAATGTTCTTCCAATGCACTTCTTGCTCTAAATTGCTTGTCACATATTTCATATGTATGCGGGTTTTCTCTTGTGTAAATCCTAATATGTTTCTTCAAAGTACTATTTTATGTACATGTATAACTACAATATTGACATTTAAACGGCTTTACTCCTGTGAGTTTTAGTATGTCTTTTTAAATGACTATTTTGTATACATGTATAAGTACAGTATTGACATTTAAACGGTTTTACTCCTGTGTGAGTTCTAGTATGTCTTTTTAAACTACTATTGTGTATACATGTATAAGTACAGTATTGACATTTAAACGGCTTTTCTCCTGTATGCGTTTTAATATGCCTTTTCAAACTATTATTTTCAGTACATGTATAACTACAATATTTACATTTAAACGGCTTTTCTCCTGTATGAGTTCTAATATGGTTCTTTAAATGACTACTATATGCACTTGTATAATTACAGTATTCACATTTAAACGGCTTTTCTTCTGTGTGAGTTCTAATATGTTCCTTTAGCGTATCTCTTCGTACAGAAATATAATTACAATACTGACATTTGAACTCTTTGTTCAAATTATCATTTACTGTAATTTTTCCAGCAGATTTAGATTTATGTATGTTTTTATATGTTTTATTTGGTTTTATCATCACAGGTTTATATTCACTAATATGTTTGATAAGAAGAGCTTTCGAATCACATGTTTTACCACAATCATCGCATATAAAATTCCTTTCATTATTCTTTACTATTACTTGCTTATTAATTCCAGCATATTGTGACGATTTTTTATTAGCTACTATTTTAGTTCGAATTCCAGATATGTTGATTGTTTTTTCAGTTTCTATAGAATTGGCTTTAAATCGGCTTAAATTATATTTCTCATCCAACTTCAACGTTTTGTTTGGCGGTGCTCCTTAAAAACCACATAAACGTGTTATATTTATTTGGATATCTAAAGCTCAAGCAGGTTGATAGACTTCACACATATTCGAAACTCTTATTTAGAATACTCATGGAGGTTGTATATATATGAAAATTAATTTATTAAAATTAGAAGTTATATGTTTCAGTAACTAAGAGATAACACTTACTGCCATCATCTGGTGCACTTGTATGGCATGACTCATTAGTAACATGGTCAGCTTGGTTCTCTGTTTTTATACTTTTGTCGTATTCCAGTATTTGTAGAGACACAATGTCCGACACTATCAATGAATTTTGCAGGCCACATACAAGTCTGTCTAAGACGGAGATGGCGTTCATATTCAGCTGCAAAAAGCCATAGATACACAAATGACATGACTGAGATAAATGTGAGTTTTGTTTTGAAAAGGTTATCTTCCGAAGTTTAGTTTTCTACATTATACTCTATACAAACGAAATATAATACGAAAGATAAACCCTATAGCAAAAACAAGAGCAAAAATGATTTACTATGATATAATATCTCACTGGTATTATCAGTCATATTGTTCATGTTGGTGTGAGCAATATGCATAGAAGGTATTTAATTGCACAGTAGGAACATTTCCCAATCCCAGCTAATCCTTTAACAAATGATGACGTCATGACTCATACTGTGCATCCTTTGAGAATTACATCTGATTTAATGGCTTACTTATTTTGTCCACTCCAAATCCCTAAGTCTAATTTTCTTACTGTGAAAACTATTCTGAAAACAGCTGAGACTCACACAAAATGGAAACGGCTCACACAACTAACAGCAAAAGCTTTTCAAAGTCAGGACCTTTTGTAATGAATAATGTGACAAAGGAGACACAGGGCTAATTTCAGGAATAAATGACCTGATTGATTTTTGAAAACAACTCAAAGATGAAAAGACCTTCAATATAATAATAATATGACTAGACTGCCTTGGTGGCTCAGTATTAATTGTGTACGCAGTACAACTTCTGTGCTTTGGCCTCAGATTCAATCCCCGGGATGGGTAAAGAGATATTTAGTTTTCCTGTCACAGAATGCTCAGTATCAGCCTGGAGTCTGGAATTGTGCTTGGTATGGTGATAGGCTTGCCCCCTATCACATCATGGGATGGTCATGAGCTCAGCTAAATGTGGGTGTACCAGTGGCACATCTGCCTACTCCTTCGAAGAATAAATGTGTGAGTGTATATAATAATAATATCACTATACCTCATGAGAATTCACAGGTATTTGTTTAAGCAACTCTTCAGATTTCTGTGATTTTATAACAAGCTGCTGGCTGTTCTTTAGCTGACAATAACATATGTAACATGCAAAGTACAGTTTTCCATTGCCTTGAATCTGTAGATAAAAAATATATTTAAATATTTTAGTAAATCTGTTTATATAACACTGAAGCACCAACATATCTGTTAATAGAAGTGTATGAGTATGTGGCCTTCTTTTGATTTATATATAATTAGCATGACTTTAATTAGGGCAAATTTAAAGCTCTTGACTCCTGAAGTTTTGTTTAGCCTGTACATTTGTGTTGTTGACAGTGTACTGTACATAATAATAATTTATTTCATTCAATCTTTACAATGAGGTCCACCTTTAAAGCAATTGAAGAGTGCAGGTCAGGTGAGGCTCACTCCTTCTGTGGTTACATTTTTGGTTCTACCAACTGTAAAAGTTAACCCTAGGACTACAAAACCTTTTTTTACCTGTAAACTACCTGAGGTAAATATTTACCCCATGGGTTTTTGCTTGTTAAATCGTTTACCTGGCGGATATCTACCCTGGTTTATATTACTAGTGTTAGAACCAGATATCTATTATGTTTTGCTGGGAGTCGGTGCCAATATTGAATATGAACTTTATGTTCTTTAGAATGCATGAGCTAAAACCTCTGAATAGATTATGTAAGCAGGAATGCACAATCTCTGGATTAGTAAGGCGTGAACAAACAATCTTTACCTTGTTTTTTGTTAATTTTTCATAAACATCTTCAACTTCCGAACCCGATATTCGATGCATTCGGACATTGTTGTCCAAACATATTCGGCAAAATATTAATTTTGCCATTTCGGAAGTAATAGTCAAGTAACTTACAACTAAATAGTATTTATTTCAGAAAAAAATTCTTTCACAAGGCTATTCTGTGCAACGAGCATCACAATTCATTTGGAGCATCATAAACAAAATAATTTACATTTCTTAGGACAGACTAATTTTTTAATTTATTTACTCTATAAAAGAGAAGGCAAAGGTTCTCCACCATGCAGCCATGTCTGTCGTTATTTTTTCCAAATCTGGGCTAGAATTAAAGTCTTCTTCTTCTCTGGTTTTAACTTATACAAACGGCCGAAGCCATGTCTGGAGTCTTCATCCATTCAAAAGGGGGAAGCCATGTCCGATATTATACTCATTCTAAAGGCCGGAGCCATGTCTGAAATAAACACAATTCAAGAGGCCTAAGCCATGTTTGTAATAGTCACAATTTAAAGGCCTAAGCCATGTCTGAAATAATTTTTTCACTTATTATTCACAATACAACATCACATCACATTCCCGCCCTGACTCGAGTTGATTTCTTCCTAACTCTTCCTCTTCTTTTTTTAATTTGGGCTCCACCGTTTCATCGGTGATTTTGCCAATGTCAAGTATCAGACTTCCTTGCGTTACGGCCCGACGCGACCTACACTATAAACATAGATCTTAGAGTATTTAACACTGGAGACGCCATTGAGCGCTTACCCCGTTTGACAAATGTAAGAGCACGGTGCTCATACACGTTCTATAAAACTAGTTGCGCTTCGTGATCCGCCACAAAAAAAGTGACATCAGGTGCGAATTGAGCTCCGTGAAAAAGCCCGCCTGTAGCGGTATTAACATGTAAAAATAGATATGACATATCAAACTTACAAAAATACAACATTATTTTTCACCTGGGCGTATTTTTTTAAAGTAATAATATCCTTAAAAGCAAAAAAACATATAATTTTTAAAAAATATCATCGGGTCATAAATGTTGCCAGGTTAAACTTTTAGCCACAGTAGTGCAAAATTTATTTGCATTCAATATCGTAAACGCAAGTTGTTTTTTTTATATTCATTTTTAACTAGATATTGCCCGCGGCTCCGCCCGCGTGTAGGTCTTGGAGCATTTTAACCTTCTATATTTTGCTATCCCATAGGAAGCGTGCATTTTTTCGAGATAAAAGTGGTCTTTGTCATTTTCTGATCCCTAAGCTGCCACTATGCAAAAAATCATGTCGATCCCTTGCTCTGTGAAAAACTAAACTATCCCATGGGAACTGTACATTTCTCCGGGATAAAAAGTAGCCTATGTACGTTTCCAGACTATAATTTATTTCTGTGCCAAATTTGAAATAGATTCGTCCAGCCGTTGTAGCGTGATTGGATATCAAACAACCATGCATCCGTCCAAACATACGCATTTATAATATTAGTAGGATTACTTTATTTATACTTTCTTAACTTAATTTATAATTTAAAAATATTAGGAGAGTTGACATATTGACTAAGTTTACAATTTCATAAACTTTATTACACTGGCATTTTGGGTGGTTTATGTGGTAACACTGTCGTTTATGCAAGACTCAAATAGTGTTGTAGATAAACTTATAAAGGTTATCGATATAATATCGATAAAATTACTAATCCATCTGGACTGTCTTCTAAACACATACTTTTAACGTAAATAGTTCTAACACACTAGGAATGTCACAAAATATACCAAAACCAGAATAAAGTATTTGTCAAAAAAATTTGATCCTAAAAATGTATCCGGTATATTTAAAAAATATTTAGGTATGAATTTTGGCGCCATTCATTTATTACGTAAGATGATGTAGGGGGGAGTCGATCATGTCTAACTTTTTCTTACAAGGGGTGGGAGGGAGTCTCAATAGTTCTTACGTAAGATCACACAAATGCGCAAAGTTAGGATTATACTTTGAAAAATCGCGGGCCATGCCTATAATTTTAAAAACATGCAACTTAGATTTTTTATATTTTTTTGATAACCGGTATGACTTGCCTTTTCACCCGGTTCCGGCTTGACGTCGACTTTTGGGACATTCAAGATCTATAATTAGTGTAAGATAAGATTGTCTCGGTAGCTCAGTTGTATCTGCATACGCGGCATGACCTCTGTGCGTGAGGTCGCGGGTTCGATACCACGGTCGGGTAAAATGATAATAGATTTTTCATCTTTACACTCAGTATCAGCCCGGCGCGGTCTGGAATAGTATCCGGTGTGGCGATAGATTCACCCCCATCACTTTATGGGACGGTAATAAACTCTCCGAAATGTACACACCTCTTACACCTCTACCCGCCGATTCGGAGGTTACAGGTGTGAGAGCTTACTTATGTATGCATACTATCTTAATATAATCTTAATATTATAATACCATCGGGTGCAGTGTGGTCACTTAAAGGTGCCAGGATAACAAAAAATCTAAATCGACATGTCATGATTCTTCACGAGTTAATAAAATCATCTAATACATTTAGATCTGCCTGACTAATATTAGACTGCCTCGGTGGGGCAGTTGTAATTGGGCATGCGTCACGACTGCTGTGCTGAGGTCTCGGGTCCGAACCCCGGGTCGGGTAAAGTGATATTGGGTTTTTCTATTTAGAAATTCTCAGTATCAGACCGGAGTCTGGAATTGTGCTCGGTATGGCGATAGGCTCGCCCTCTATCATGGGACCGTAATAACTTCGGCGAAAAGTGAGTGTAATGGATACACCTTTGCTTACCCCTTCGCGGATTACAGGCGTGAGTGTATATGTATGTACATTTAGATCTCAGTTGCAGGCCAAAATTAGATTTTAGGACTTTCATTCAACTCGCATACGCAGTTAGTGACGGACGTGTGTCTCGCCGTTTAGCTGTTTAATTTGAAATTACACATTTGATTTTTAATCTCTAATTCTGATTGGCCTATATTCAAAGTTTGGATTCCTTGTTCCTCGTGCGGTGTTTTAACCTGTGGACTCCACCTACTGGGAGGATCTAGAGCGAGACGACCAATTTCTGTGAGTTTCGTATCTATACTCTTAATTGCAGTTTGGGAGCGACAAATTACATCGCATAAAGTGAAACATTGCGATTTTAATATTGGAGGATTTGAACCATCGTCCCCGTTCTTTGCACTCCGCGCGCCTCGCAATCGAGCTATCAACGAGTGTACTCCGCGCATCGAAATTGTCAACCGGTTGAGCTTACAAGGCGGGGGAAAATAAACCGTACAGTTATTTCCGATACAGTTTCTCGGATTGTATATTATTATTATTTTTCTTAATAATATAAAGTTGATTGTTAATGATGGAGTGGGGATGTTGTGATACAGATGATAATAATGAGAATTATCTACAGTGCACATTATGTAAGAAGGCATTTCATCACTCCTGTTTAAATGTCGACCTAACTAACGAATTATCATCGTGGACATGTCCCCTTTGTAACTCCAAAACTCCTAAGGGGCAAAACAATGACAACACTCCTGTACGCTTTAATCCAAACATAACAATACGTCCAAATAAAAGGCAAGCTCTGCAGTCTCCTCCTGAACAATCGTCCTCAGCTTTGACGGAAGATGGAGTGCGTACTATTATACAAGATGTGATGCAGTCGCAACTAAGCTCCCTGTTGGGCAAATTCACGTCGACTATGACCACATTGCTGAACTCCGAACTTAAGTCAATGCGTGATGAGATTCAACAGCTCAAAGATTCGGTAGCTCACATGAGCGACCAATATGACAATATTATGAAGCAGAGTAAGGAGTCTGAAACAACGATGAAAGAGTTATCAGATAATAATAATAAAACCTGTCTAATGATAAATGACATGACGTTACGAATTAACAACCTGGAAAACGATACAATTTCACACATGGAAAATAAAATTGATTCGCTGGAACAACAAGCCCGCAATTGCAATATAGAAATCGGGAATCTTCCCGAAAAAAGGGGTGAAAATTTATTACAACTACTGGAGACCATCGGAGAAAATATTAACATTACTATTTCGCAACAAGATGTTGTTTCAGCACACAGAGTTTCTCATGTTCATCCAGATAGCAAGCGTCCAAAGAACGTTATAGTAAAACTCGCTTCCCGTATCTTGCGTGACAACGTACTGAGTGCTTCTCGCCTTGCCAAGGGCCTCAACTCTGATCGTCTGGGTATTGCGGGTACTCCGCATACCGTTTATATAAATGAACACCTTACGTTACGAAATAAGCAGTTGTTTCGTAAGTGCAGGCAAATTGCTAAAAGTTATAACTACAAATATGTTTGGATTAAAAATGCCACCATTCTGGTTCGTGAAACAGACAACTCACCTGCATTCGTCATACGTAGTGAACATGATATCGCCAACATTATCAGGAAGGATAAGACAACATAGACTTATAAGTTTTATACTAGTAAATAACTATTTATATATTAGCTGTAGACATATAAAACAACCCTGGCCTTGCATTATTTTGCACCTTCAGCGTGAATTTTATTGTTATGTGTTCTTTTATAGTTTGGATTTTTCTACTTGGTTTTATTTAGTCGATGCTTTTAAACGTGAAAATCATGTTTGCCCACACTATATTAATTGTTATTTTAAATTATTGCCGCCTAGTTCAATGTTAAATGAATTTTATAATGATGTAAACATGTTAATGTTGTTGTACGCTTCTTGTTCATATTACATTACTTTTAAATACATTATACCAAGGCTTAACTTTGAGAATGACTAATACAGTTGCAATTTACTACCAAAACTGCAGAGGTATTCGCACCAAGCTTAATACTCTGTATTTGAACATTTTAGCACACTCGTATGACATAATAATCCTGACGGAAACGTGGCTCATAGCTGATATATCTAACAATGAATTTATCGATCAAAGGTACTCTGTATTTCGGTGCGATCGCTGTCGTAGTGCTACTAAGCGGAAAGATGGCGGTGGTGTTCTTATCGCAGTTTTACGCGATTTATGCCCTAGTCAACTCACACTAACACCGCCCTTACTTCTTCCTGAGCATGTATTAGTCAAATTACCCTGTAAGGATCATGAAAGATACCATATTATAGCTGCTTGTTACATACCCCCGAATACTAAGAATGAAATTTATATACAATACATGGATATATTATCTTCTATGTTGGGGAATTCGAATGTAAGTGGAGTGGTAGTTGCTGGCGATTTTAATTTGCCTGACCTCGATTGGGTTAACAAGCATAATCACATGGAGTGCTTATCACATACCAGTGATATGCATGCCGCTGGTTCACTATTCAATACTTGCTCTCAACACAACCTAAAGCAGTATAACTACCTCAACAACTATAAAGGTCGCATACTAGACCTATTTTTTTCTGATACTCACTGTACTGTTTCGAAAGTTGTGGACCCTCTTCTGCCAATTGATAATTTTCATCCCCCTTTCTATGTTTATGTTACACTTAATTTACAGGCTGAAACACACAGATGCAAGCGTCCAGGCAAACTTAATTTCCACAGAACAGACTACCCTCTGGTAAATCTTGGTATACGCAGTATTGATTGGTCCCAATCTATAAAGACTTTAACGCCCGAAGAAGCACTCGCTTACTTCTATGAAAAAATATATGCAATAATTAAGTCATACACGCCGTTATCACGTCCTAGAAATGCCAATTACCCTATCTGGTTTCCAAAATCCTGCTACCGCTTGGACTAAATGGAAAAAATATGGAAATGTTAGTGATTACGAGATATTTTCTTTATATAGAAAGAGATTTAAACGTGAGTGCCACAAAAGCTTCAAAAGATACATTAGCTCCATCGAGGATAGTGTCAATAATAATATGAAATTGTTTTGGTCTTATGTCGCTAATCGTCGAAATTCCTCGGCTATACCTTCCACCATAATCTATAGAGATACTTCGGCTGACGATCCAGCCACCACTTGTAATTTGTTCTCTGCCTTTTTCCAGTCTGTATACAAGCCTTCGACTTTTAACCCTGATAGTTGGAAGCCCCCCATTTCTAGCACTGATGAAGATTTAAATATTTGTGACCTGCACCTTCCTTTAAATAAAATACAGAAGACATTAAAGGGTCTTGATGCTTCTAAAGGGGCTGGACCAGACGGAATACCGCCATACTTTTTAAAAAACACCTACAAAACTATTTCTCTTCCACTTTTTATAATATTCAACAAATGTTTGTCAAATGGGGCTTTCCCTGATATATGGAAATCAGCAAATATAGTACCTATCCATAAAAGTGGTCCAAGAAATGATGTGGAGAAATATCGGCCTATTTCTATTCTTTCCACGCTATCGAAGGTCTTTGAAAAACTTGTACACGATGAAATATATCCTTTTATGCAACGCATTATCTCGCAGGCACAGCACGGATTTACCAGACACCGTTCCACAGTTAGTAATCTCATTCTATTTACATCTTACTTATTCGAGAATATTGATCAACGTCATCAGGTTGACGCTGTGTATACAGATTTTGAGAAGGCCTTCGATAGCGTGGATCATGAACTATTACTAAATAAAATTGCTTTTAATGGAATCAGGGGGAATCTACTGCGGTGGTTCGCTTCCTATGTCACCAACAGAACACAAAAAGTTGTTATCAATGGATTTCATTCAAGCTCTATTACTGTCACCTCGGGAGTACCACAAGGTTCTATTTTGGGTCCATTACTGTTTATTATCTTCATAAATGATGTCACGGCTTGTTTCCTACATTCCAAATTTCTTCTTTACGCAGATGATCTTAAAGTTTACAAAAGAATAACAAATTATAACGACTGTCTACTTCTTCAATCTGATCTCGATCGCTTCTCAGAGTACTGTCAGATAAATAAACTTAATTTAAGCTTACGAAAATGCAATCATATCACTTTTACAAAAAAAAATAGCGTTATACAATTTGACTATACTCTTCAACAATCTTTAATTACAAAAGTGGATACTATTCGTGACCTTGGCGTACAACTGGACTCTAAGATGCATCTAGATTTGCATATTAATAATATTGTAAATAAGGCCTTTAAAATGTATGGTTTTGTAATGCGTTCCTCACGTGACTTCTGTCGACCATCCACATACTTACATCTTTATAAGTCGATCATACGCCCTCAAGTTGAATACGCAGTTCCTGTATGGAACCCGTACTATAACAAATATAATGAGGAATTGGAGAGAGTACAGCGAAAATTCCTGCGATCGATGCACTACAAATGTTCTCATTCAAAATTACAATATAAAGACTTAACTTATAAATATAATCTCTTGACACTACAATCTAGGCGTTTGCTTTTAGAGGTAATGGTATTGCACGGAATATGTCACAACAAATTTGATTGCAACGACTTGGTTATCAACTTGAGTTACGCTGTTCCTCGCACTGTTACATGTCGAGCGGTGCGTAAGCGGCACCTCTTTGCTGTTGGCTCGTGTCGGTCTAACGCTGGTCTGCGTTCACCCTTGCGCAGGATGGTCGAAGCGTACAACAACACATTCTCGTCAATAGACATAATTTCCACTTCAGCAACTAGTTTTAAGGCACAGGCTATTTCGCTACTCGTCTCACAGCAGCACAACTATAATGTTAGATGAAATAGAACCCTATAATATAATACACAATTAGGTTCTCAATACTTATAATGTACGACCTCAGAACTCTTTGCAATGTTTATGTTTCCCAATTCTAAGTTTATATTGGTTTGTTTATACATACATACATATACACTCACGCCCGTAATCCCTAAAGGGGTAGGCAGAGGTGTAACCAGTACACCCACTTTTCGCCAAATTTCCGTCCCATAATGTGATAGGGGGCGAGCCTATCGCCATACCGGGCACAAATTCCAGACTCCGGGCTAATACTGAGAATTTCTAGCTAGAAAAACCCAATATCACTTTACCCGACCCGGGGATCGAACCCGAGACCTCAGCACAGCAATTGTAACGCATGCGCAATTACAACTGCGCCACCGAGGCAGTCAGAGGCTGGTTTGTTTATATGTAGAAATAATTAGCTAAATAAGTAATATGTCACGTCACTAGCTTTAAACATAATTCTTTGTGGATAGCGTTGTGGGTAGTATATTTAACTATTTGTATTGTGAACATACCTTATGAAAAATGTATAATATACTACTGTTTGCTAACCTGAATAAATAAAAAAAAAAAAAAAAAAAGGATTTAGCTGTAAAATTAGCACTCGCTTGATGTGAATTGTTGTTTTCAATAGAGGACGCCACGCGTGCCCAGCAGTGGGTCGATGAATATGTACATAGTGTACGTATACATGACAACATAATTTTTATTATCATTAAGGTGCTTGCGTAATATTCGATGTTTTTAATATAATTTCGCTGTATACGAGTACAACTAAAACGATTTTTTTTATCCTGGCACGTTAAAGTGACCACATTGCATCCGATAGTAAGCGCAGTACTGTCCAAGTAGACTATCAAGTAGCGAGGACAAACATCCCTCGCAAAGCGACACAATCATTTCAGTCAGTCAGAAGCTTCTTCCCAGTACGCTTAATAAACCCGGGAATACAGGAAGTAGGGAACACGTGCGCTGGCAAACTTTTCCACGACTTGATGGTGCGGCTAAGATACAAATTCGCGAACCTCTTGGTTCAGGCCAGGGTAATAGACACCACGGTGTTGTAGCTCCGCAAGCCGGTACGCGTTACAGACGGTAGAACATGCTAAGCGAAGAAATGTCCCAGGGCAGCTGTAGCAGCTCTAAGCTGTTGGTCATGTCTTTTTTTTTTTTTGTTGTCGCGGGGAAAGCGTTTTATTACTGCCGCCCGCTCCGGAGGGAAGCGGATTAAGAATAAAACGGGTATGCTGGACTAGCCGGTCTTACGACCCAGCATCCCCCTCGCACGAATGATGGCTATCCGTGCTGCCGCTGGGCCGAGTCCCTAACCCCTATATACAACCCACCCGACACTACCAGCTAAAACCCCGCGGTGGCCTTCTTCGGCGCTTACGGAGCGATCCTGGGGTATTCTAAGGAGTGCTAGAATTGCAGCCGGAATCGCCCCGGCGTGGTGCAGCGTAGCAGCCCATCTCCATGGAGGGCTAAGGAGCCCCCGCGCACCGAACAACGACAGCGAACGAGGCCTTACCACACGCGCTGCCGTCCATCTCGGGGTCGCACGATGCTCCGAATTTGGGAGTGCGGGCTGGGATCGATATAGCCCTCCGCTGTGCGCGATCCCCGATGGCCCCTATTAGTCGCCTCGTACGACAGGCAGGGGTTACCGTGGTGGAATTCAAACGCCCCCATTCCACAGGGCGGGAGACGCCGGTCAGTCGTCCACCTGGCGCCTCCTACGTCTTCTCTGGCGGCGGGAGGGATCATATCGTTCCCGATCCCTCTC
The DNA here is from genome assembly GCA_905220505.1 of Laothoe populi. Classification (NCBI taxonomy): domain Eukaryota; kingdom Metazoa; phylum Arthropoda; class Insecta; order Lepidoptera; family Sphingidae; genus Laothoe; species Laothoe populi. The sequence continues at coordinate 6,364,517 of HG992174.1, read as the reverse complement.
AGCACTCTCCTTCTGCGAGATGACGTTCTCGCAGAAGTGGGTCACCGCACGCCAGGACCTCCGGCTGGCGACCATGGACGACACCACGGCTGGCAGCGAGAGGTCTCCTCCGACGACTGCTCTGAGAGCGCTGCGCTCTTCGTCCCAGGCTGGGCACTCCTCCAACGTATGTTGGGCCGTGTCTTCGCGGCAGTTGCCACAGTGGTGGCACACGGCGGACACTTCCTTTCCAATCCGACACAGGAACGAACCGAAACACCCATGGTCCGTTAATACCTGTGTCAGTCGGAACGTAGGCGCCCCGTGGCGCCTGTCTAGCCATCTCTTTAGGACAGGACGCACTGCCGCGACAGTCCTCAAGCCCGCAGTCGGGCTCTCCAGCCTGGTATGCCACTCCTCCACGGCGGTTCTGCGAAACCGGGCCGCAATCTCCCTCGGGGCCAGTCTCTCCTGACGGCGGCTGGACGCCTCCTCCCGCCAGAGGAACGCTGACGAGAGGAGTTTGGCGTCCAACTCCCAAGGGAGTGTGCCAGCCAATACGCAGGCCGCCTCGTGGGAGACCGTGCGGTAGCCCCTTACTATTCGCTGCGCCACCAAACGCTGCGGTTTGCGCAGCAGGGCGACGCAGCGGGCGTTCAGGGACTCGGCCCATACGGGACATCCGTACAGGGCCATTGACCGCACGACTGCAGCGTATAAACTTCGGCAAGGGCTATTAGGTCCCTCCAGGTTCGGCAGCAGGAGTCCGAGCGCGCCCGCCGCCCGCACCAATTTCGGCGACAACTCCTTGAAATGGGCACGGAAATCCCACCGGCTGTCCAGAATCAATCCCAAGTACTTCATTTTACAGCCGATGGCAATCCGCACCCCCTCCACACTTATGTGGGGCTCAAAAGGTGGCCAAATCCGAGGCCTGTGAAAACAAAGGGCCTCGGTTTTGTTGAGGGCCACCTTATGCCCAGTCGCCGAATCCTGCCCACCACCTGTCCGCGTAACAGACGACAGCGACACCTCGGGGGTAGGTACCACGGAGCACCCAATCGTAGCCGATGTTCCACAAGAGAGGGCCCAAGACTGAGCCCTGTGGAACACCGCAGGCCATCGCTCTTCGGTGCCAACCGTTGGCACCCGGATACACTATGTATCTATCTGAGAGATACGAGTGCACCAGGCGCCGAAGCTGTTAGTCATGTCTGCATCATTCATAATGCGGATGGCCCGTTGCTGCAATCCAGATCAACCATCGAGCAAGCAATTATCGGAACCATAACAGAGGTGGAAGCAGTATTCCATTCCCGGCTGTACCTGCGCTTCATATTAGCATCACGCTAATATACGCTAACCGGGCGTTAGAAATCGCCGCCGCAAAATGAAATCCGATATCTATACCTTAAGATCCTAACATCCTTCTGCAGTGTCATTGGAACACCCTGAAAGTGGAGACTGGAGAAAAGGGGGATTTGTGGCATGAAAACGCGCACACCTATGTTTGCCTGGCATTGAATTCAATCCTATTCCTGATATCCTGCGAAAATATGAGATCTAGGGTCTGGTTGAGCTCAAATACAAAATCCTCGCGTCAGCGCATAGTGACCGCCCGGCATCCGGCTACTAGGCAGATGCTAGAAGGATATAATAGCATAATATGCCTCCATGGATTGTATGCCTTTTCTCTCAAAAACAACTTCCAAGCGGGCGGAGGCGGAGTCGGATTCTTAAAATGTTGTTCATTAACAGTAAGATTATTGTTACCTCATTATAACTTACTCCTGAGTAATGTAACAACAGCTGGATATCCATTTTAAATAAATTAAAGGCGTATTATTTAAAATTCATTTTCAATTTTTTTTTTATTTTTGCTTATTTGGCTTGTATTTTTCTCACTATTATTACCTTTATTATCTTTACAGTATTTCGATTAAATTAGAAATATTAATTTACACTTTAACTATACCTCCCTACTTCCCTTTCACGAAATCACACCCAGAGATTGCAAGAAAGCGATAGAAAAGATGATACACATAAAAAATAATCTTAAAACATTTCATAAATTATAATTGTTTTATTTTATCTATCGATAGATAAGGACAACGCTATCTAGACCTCGTGTCGACATTGCTACGCTCTACTGTTTTTACATAGTTGTCAATATATGACACTGTAAATACATTAGACACCAAGATAAATTTGTAACTGTGTGCATAAATTTGCCAGTGTTGTATGAAATGGTGTAGTGTGCGTGCGTAGCGACGTGATTACATTTTGCATTTGTGTGCACATGTTTATTTGTAGGTGTACGAAGCCCCCCACCGACATTGCTGAATTTTTTGTTCTAGATTCGAGCGTAATGGCGTCTCCTTTTGGTTGCCTACTCTAAGACATAGATACATAAATAATTGTTAAGAACCTTAGAGTATTAAGAACCGATAAACTAAAGCTAAGAGTGAACATTGATTTATGGAACTAAAACATTTAAAATAATAACATAAGTATATACGTAAAAAAATATATTGAAAATTATTCTTTTTTTTTTCTATAGCCTATTTTATGTCCCACTGCTGGGCAAAGGCCTCCCTCTTCCTTTTCCACTCCTCTCTGTCATCAGCCATCTTGCGCCATTGCTTACAAAAAGAATCCAGGTCGTCCCTCCATCGCATTCTGGGCCTACTATTCTTAGAACATTTAGTTATTAGATTCAATGTAAACTTTTACCTACCGAGAAATAGCTGTAAGAACCATTGTATTTTATGTTTATATTAATGAACACCACGACTGCTGACAGTAGATATTCATATGGCCAGAACGGGGGTGCCGCGCAGAGAGTATGACTATACAAAAGTCACGGCCGCGCTACGCTCCATACGAGTCTATCAAATAGAGCGACACAGCATACACCTATCACTGTCGGCATTCGAGTCAGATACAACGTTATTGTTTTATTCACAACCCTGAAATTTTATCAACTTCATTTGAGTAGGGCAGAAGCAACCCCTACAGTGTGTAAAACAGATATTTGTGTCCGAGGTCTGGTTGTTGTGAGACCGTGCGTCTCTCGTAGTCCCTGATACCCACAACACAAGACTCTTATCTTAGTGTGGGGTCGGGGCTATGTGTATGACTGTTGGGTGTTATTTATTACTAGTAGGATTCTATTTATTATTTATTACTAGTAGGATCTAGTAGGATTGACAAGAAATGTAGCAAGTACATTTCCTGTCACAGAAACCCCGACCCATATGTCATTGACGCATTTACGGTTTCATGGTCTGTTTTATACTTTTATAGGTTTTCACCTTTTGATGTAATTTTCAAAGGGTTACGAAAAAATATTAATGACAATACTCAAGGGATCATAGTAGTACCATTATGGCTTACACAACCATGGTACCCATTATTTATGAGTCTCTTAATATCCGATCCTATTTTCTATCAGCCTTCTAAGAGTCGGATTATCTCTTATTCCAGCAATCGAGACACACATCAGAAAATTACTCTGGTTGACGGATTATTATCAGGAAATCCGTCCTAAATAGGAATGTTTCTCTATCATCGATACTTGTTAGCTTCACTTACTGACAGTTTACTGAAACAGTATACTTGTCTTAAAATATGGTTTTTATTCCGCAGGAGTAATAATTTCGACTTTCGGACTGCCTCTGTGGCGCAGTTGTAATTGCACATGCGTTACGACTGCTGTGCTGAGGTCTCGGGTACGATCCCCGGGTCGGGTAAAGTGATATTGGGTTTTTCTATCTAGAAATGCCTCAGTATTAGCCCGGAGTCTGGAAAATGTTCCCGGTATGGCGATAGGCTCGCCCCCTATCACATTATGGGACCGAAATTCGGCGAAAAGTGGGTGTACTAGTTACACCTCTGCCTACCCCTTCGGGGATTACAGGCAGTATATGTGTGTGTGAGTAATAATTTCGAATTGTATGAAGCTTTTGTATTATAACCTTTTAACTCAACTGTATAAGTCAGGCGCTGAGTACGACACCTTATATAGATGTCGATCAGCCTTGTTAATAATTTTTAGCATAGGTAACGATAAATGTATAACGCGTTTTTTAAAAGGCATCTTCAGACTTCGTCCTACGTTGCACAAATACAGTTATACTTGAGATACATATAACGTATTAAACTCTTGTTTTCCCAATGAAAGTCTAAACATAGAAAAAAAAATAAGAATTAAGTTACTTTGTTGGCCCTGACAACAACTCACAGGGTTCAAACATGTGCCAAGGTAAACGTTAATAACATAGAGCTATTTTCCATCGAAATTAGTACCATAATTTCCGATGTAACAAAGACGTCTCTTTGGGTTCCTATCTAGAGTTAACAAAATCATTGCGAATCAATAATAATGTTGTTATAAGTTTAAAAAAGCCCTATAGGTCAATCACACCACCGTCTAAGCCGGTGGATAAAATCCATTTTAGCTGATTGTGGTATTGATGTGTCTATGTTCACTGCACATAGTACTAGGCACGTTTCTACCTCTAAAGCACATACCTACTCTCAGAGTAAACATGGTAAAAAAAAAACAGTTGGCTGGACTAATTATAAAACATGAAAAATTCTACAATAGAATTATAATATATGTATTAATGATCATCAGGGTGATTCATTTGCTAGATGCATTTTGCAAAATGATTATATACTCAGCCTGTTGCCGTCCACTGTTGGACGTAGGCCTCCCCAAGTGAACGCCAACCATCCCGGTCTTGGGTAGCCCGCATCCACCCGCTACCCGCCACCTTCTTCAAGTCGTCGGTCCATCGTGCAGCAGGGCGTCCCACACTACGTTTGCCTAAACGCGGTCTCCACTCCAACACATGTCTGCTCCATCGGCCATCTGTCCGTCTGCAGACGTGACCAGCCCACTTCCACTTTAGCGTGCTAATTTTGCGAGCAATATCTATGACTTTGGTTCTCTGGCGGATGACTTCATTTCGAACTCTATCCACCAGAGAAACCCCAAGCATTGCCCGCTCCATAGCACGCTGAGCGAACTTAAATTTATGGACCAGTCCATTTGTGAGTGTCCACGTTTCAGCCCCGTAGGTCATTACGGGTAGGACGCACTGGTTAAAAACTCTTGTTTTTAAGCATTGAGGGATCGACGACTCAAACAGGTTACGTAGTTTACCGAATGCCGCCCAGCCCAAACGAATTCTTCTATCTGCCTCTTTGTCGAAGTTGTGCTTGCCTAGTTGGATTATCTGGCCCAAGTATACGTACTCTTGCACAACCTCGAGAATGGCATCACTCACGGCGACGGGTCTCGAGAGGACGTGACCGTTAAACATGACTTTCGTCTTGTCAAGGTTCATCCCGAGACCTATCCGTTTTGAAGAACAGTTAAGGCTGTTCAGCATGTCTTCCAAATCCTGCAGAGTTTCAGCCATGCCGATGCCCCGTCCTTTCCAATCAAGCGTCTTAAATGCGTCTTCCAACGCGTTGGTAAACAGTTTCGGAGAGATTACGTCTCCCTGTCTTACCCCACGTCGCAGTTGGATTGGCTTTGTGCTTTGTTTTTGTACTTGGACGGTCATCGTTGCGGCTTCATACAGGCATCTCATCACTTGGACATATCGGTCGTCAATGAGGCATCTCTGCATAGCCTCCAGAACAGCCCAGGTCTCGATGGTGTCGAAGGCTTTCTCGTAGTCCACAAACGCTAGGCAAAGAGGCTCATTGTACTCCTCGGTTCTCTGAATTATTTGCCTAAGTGTGTGTATGTGGTCTACGGTACTAAAGCCCCTCCGAAACCCAGCCTGCTCCGGGGTTTGGAAGTCATCGAACCTTTGGGCAAGACGATTCGAAATAACCCTCGAAAACAGCTTATAAACATGGCTCAAGAGTGATATAGGGCGGTAGTTCTTCAATAGAGTGTTATCTCCCTTCTTGAAGAACAAAACCACCACACTCCTGCTCCATGCCGCCGGTGTTGTGCCAGTGTAGATGACGGAGTTGAAGAGCTTTACAAGCTCAATCAATACTGGCATACCGCCTGCCTTGAGTAGCTCCGTAGTAACTCCGTCATCACCCGCAGCTTTGTTATTGTGAAGCTGTTCAAGGGCTCTTCTAATGTCGCATAAGTCGATGTCGGGAAACTCGTCTGAATGGTGGCGGGTTAGTCTGGCACGCGGATCATCTGCGCTCGGGGCCTCAGGTGGACTTGTTTTTTGAGTATACAAGTCCCCATAATACCTTTCGACCTCTGCGAGTATCTCTGGCATGGAAGTGACAGTGTTGGTCCGTGATGTTCTGAGCTTTGTCAGGTGACAACTAGAGGTAAGTGGCTTGGCGAAAACTCTGGTACCCTTGTTCTGCGTAATAGCATTTTCAATGTCCAGAGTATTCGAACGTCTTATATCGCGCCGTATTGGCTTCTTTACCTTTTTGTTAAGTACCTGACGCTCAGATGGTGTGACCTTTACGAGTTCTCGTCGTTTTCGTTAGTGCAACGAGCTTAGTTTCCTGCAAAATGATTAGTTATAATTAATAACCATGCAATAGAAAGTTTTGATTTATTTCCATACCATTGTTGAAAGGGGATATTTTTACTAGATAGATTCTCTCAACATCTACAAGTTATATTACCAATCTAAGAGTACAAAACACGAGTATAATTAGTGATGATGATGATGATGATGAGATGACCTTAAGTGAAGTTCTATCATAATTATACGAGGGTTTTGTACGAATTAGATTAGCAACCCACCCTCCCCAGATTCCTTACACCCTTAATAAAAATATCAACGTATCAGAGTTCCTGCAGCTCTAAACTAAATGATGTTAGAAAGGGACAGAACGACAATTAAAAAAAAAGGTATCTCTCGAGCCAGTGCGATGGCGCCACCGTATGTGTTACTACAAGTTATATTACTAATCTAAGAGTACAAAACCCTCGTATAATTATTCGCCAGGTATATCTACCAGAGGAACTACGGTTATTACCCCTTTGTTTTCCCATCTTTTTTCGTCTCTGGCATGGTGGGGCTTCTTAAGCTAGAGCTCAGGCGCAAGCTTCTACAGATTATACATTACATTATGTTAATGCATAACCAAGTAGATAACCCGTGTGTTCTGTCGCGACTGAACTATTATGTCCCGCGGAACTATACTCGCGCTGGTCAGCGTCGCCGGCACCAGCTGTTGTCGTCGTCCGACGACTTGAGCACCCGATATGCTAACAATGCACCTACAGCGAGAGCTGTCAGAGTAATAAACTCCTTTCTAAATGAGATTCAAATTGCCGATATATATATTGATCCCATCAGATATTTATATAAGTATGCCATATTTCATTTAAGTAAATTGTAATTGTAAATTTTTCTTACTATAGTCTAACATTGTGAGCGTTTTGGCTTAGCTGTAAGTCCATAATTGTATATATTTAAATAAATAAATAGCGCACTATGAATATAATATAAGAACTGTATTTTTAACCTATGTTTAACAAATAAAAACTTATTTGATTTGATTTGCCTCAACCTTAGAGTAGGCAACCAAATCTAAGGCCTCAACGAAGTATTTGCAAAGAAGGATAGAGTGAATGTTGAAAATACGTTATAAAGCTATCATTTTTTACGCACATAAATTTATATTGGCTTGATAGAGACGGCACTCTGTTTATGTATACAAAATCAAATTATTATATATTTATATAACCTAGTGATTCTGTAGCTAAACACTTCAAGTCCTTGTATATTATTTCGTCATTTTGCAATACCTACTGTTTACATTATAATGTATCCGGCTAAAGGGCATGTACCCATGGCTATGATTAATAAATAAAAAAATAGTGTGTGTGCAATTCACACACGGTAGAAGTGAAACTTGAGAAAAGTTATCTACGAGTAAGCTTTGTAATACGCAGGAACATACACGCGTATTCACACACATACTAAGTACTAACTACTAAAATATTTCAAAACCATTAAAGAACTACGTCAATAACAGTAACCGATTCGATTCCACTCGATACTAATCGATCCCACTCGATCCCACCCGATCCCACTCGATTCCACTCTCTCGTAAGCTCTCATTCTCTCTTAGGCTTAGTCCTATAGATTCACGTGTTAGTCTCTTTTTACTGTAGTTTTTTCGTTTCATCGAGTTTCAAATCACAACGATTCTAAAGAAGTTTCATTTCAAAAAATACTGTTTACAAACATTCTACGACAGTTTTCAGAAGTATCATATTCTACTTTTATAAATAGGAATAAATGGAGGATATCACACAAGATCACGTGACCAAAACTCAAATATTTCTCTAACATGGCGTCGACTCTGCATACAGCAAATAGTGTTATAATGATTACATAGACAGGATTCATATCGAATAGGGTAGTTTCCTGTGTTTAATTTTGTGCCTTATTCTCTACGCAATCGAATATAATACACAAAAGAAACTCTTTTGCGAAAACAAAATCCAAATTGCTTGAAAAATGAGGTCACAATATTTATTTTAAATATTGGTATGAGCAAATACTCACAGGCATGAGCGAAAACGGTGGCGTATAGGGAAAAATATATATAGGGAACATATCGCTATCTCTCTCGCACAACAGTACAGTACAGGCGATTCATAGTACCGTGACGTCACGGTATCAGATATGTATCCTTGTACTGTTATTTGACAACTACCCCTTCCAGCAGATTTGAGTGGTGTCTAATTTACTTATTTTTGTTCGGATTCATAAAATTCTTTCGATAATAGGTTTTAGGTAATGTAACTTGTTGATTTAATTAATAAAAAAAATCGAGTCAACTACCCTATTATCGATTAAATATTTTATGCAAATATTGCCCGTAATGTTTTTTTTATATATATGAATAGGCTTGCGTTTAACCACTATCTCGCCTGATGGTAAGTGATGATGTGGTCTACGGTGGAGCACGCCGACTAGAAGATACCTATTCACTTATTAAAAATAAGGGCAATTTATTAACATTATTCTAATAGATCATAAAACCACAACATAAATAATAATAAATAATGTCTGAAAATTGTGTTTTGGCATGTTGGGCATGTTGTTCATTTATAAAATGTATATAAATACCTAAATAAAATAAATAATACAAATTTACTTTCATTAAAATCATTTATTCATGTCGAAATAATATGAACTTTGAAAAAGTTTCTTTTCGATACATGTTCCGCATGTTTTTGAGGAACAGAGGGCTTGAGGAAAGAGATGGCTAGACAAGCGTCACGATGCGCCAACGTTCTGGCTGACGCAGGTACTGACGGACCATGGGTGTTTCGGTTCGTTCCTGTGTCGTATGACCATTGTGGCAACTGCGAGGACACGGCCCAACACAAGTTGGAGGGGTGCCCAGCCTGGGACGAAGAGCGCAGCGCTCTTAGAGCAGTCGTCGGAGGAGACCTCTCGTTGCCGACCGTGGTCGCCAGCCGGAGGTCCTGGCGTGCTGTGGACCACTTTTTTATATCCTGGCACGGTAAAGTGACCACACTGCACCTGATGGTAAGCGAAATGCCGGCCAATTAGAGTATCGAGTAGCGAGAAACAATGTATTCCTCACATTATTCACATGTATGTGGGTTTTCTCTTACGTGAATCCTAATATGTTTCTTCAAACTTCTATTTTCTGTACATGTATAACAACAATATTGACATTTAAACGGCTTTTCTCCTTTGTGAGTTCTAGTATGTCTTTTTAAATTACTATTTTGTATACATGTATAAGTACAGTATTGACATTTAAACGGCTTTTCCCCTGTGTGAGTTCTTATATGGATATTGAAATTACCTTTTCGTGTACATGTATAACTACAATATTGACATTTAAACGGCTTTTCTCCCGTGTGAGATCTTACATGTATTTGTAAATTACTATTATCAGTACATGTATAACTACAATATTGACATTTAAACGGCTTCTCTCCTGTGTGAGTTCTTACATGTTTCTTCAAACTACTACTCTCTTTACATGCATAACTACAGTATTGACATTTAAACGGCTTTTCTCCAGTGTGAGTTCTAATATGATGCCTCAACCTACTGTTTTCTGTACATATATAACTACAGTACTGACATTTAAACGGCTTTTCTCCAGTGTGAGTTCTGATATGCTTCTTCAAATTACTATTGACTGTAGATGTATAACTACAATATTGACATTTAAACGGCTTCTCTCCTGTGTGAGATTTAATATGTCTCTTCAAACTACTATTTACTGTACATGTATAACTACAGTATTGACATTTAAACGGCTTCTCTCCAGTGTGAGTTCTGATATGACTCTTTAAATCAAAATGACGTGCACATGCATAATTACAGTATTCACATTTAAACGGCTTTTCTCCTGTGTGAGTTCTAATATGCTCCTTTAGCATATCTCTTCGTACATAAATATAATTACAATACTGACATTTGAACTCTTTGTTCAAATTATCATTTACTGTAATGTTTCCGGCAGATTTGGATTTATGTATTTTTATAGTTTTCTTTGGTTTTATCATCACATATTTATGTTCATTAATATGTGTGATAAGAAGAGTTTTCAAATCAAATGTTTTACCACAATCATCGCAAATAAATGTCCTTTCATTATTCTTTACTATTACTTGCTTATTATTTTCATCATATTGGGACGACTTATTTTTATTAGCTACTATTTCAGTTTGAAATCCAGATATGTTGTTTGTTTTTTCAGTTTCTATAGAATTGGCTTTAAATTGGCTTAAATTATATTTTTCATCCAGCTTCGACGTATTGTTTGGCGGTGCTCCTTAAAAATCATAAAAACGCTTTATAGAAATAAATTTGGATAGGTAATTGTAATAATAATACTAGGTCTGCTGGGCACGGGCCTCCTCTACTAATGAGCAGGGTTAGACCTCAGTCCATGCTGGCCTCAAGCAGGTTGATAGACTTCACACACATTCGAAACTCTTATTTAGAATACTCATGTAGGTTGAACATTTAGAAGTTATATGTTTCAGTAACTAAGATAGAAGATAACACTTACTGCCATCATCTGGTGCACTTGTATGGCATGACTCATTAGTAACATGGTCAGCTTGGTTCTCTGTTTTTATACTTTTGTCGTATTCCAGTATTTGTAGAGACACAACGTCAGAAACATTCAATGAATTTTGCAGACCACATAAAATTCTGCTTAAGATAGGGATTGCTCTCATATTCAGCTGTAAAAAAAGTCATAGATACACAAATGACATGACTGAGATAAATGTGAGTTTCGTTTTGAAAAGGGTATCTTCGGAAGTTTAGTTTTCTACATTATTCTCTATACGAACGGAATATAATACGAAAGAGAAACCCTTTTGCAAAAACAAGAGCAAAAATTATTAGAAAATGAGATCCCAATTGTTATTGGTATGATATAATATCTCAATGGTATTAACAGTCATATTGCTCATGTTGATGTGAGCAATATGCATAGTAGGAACATTTCACAATGCCTGCTAACGCTTTAACCAATGATGACGTCATGACTCATACTGTGCATCCTTGTTCTGTCATTTGACTTACTTATTTTTGTCCACTCCAAACCCCTATGTCTAATTTGCTTACAGTGACAAGTCCGGAGTCTGGAATTGTGCTTGGTATGGTGATAGGCTCGCCCCCTATCACATCATGGGACAGTAATAAGCTTGGTGAAATGTGGGTGTACTAGTTACACCTCTGGTAAGCAGAAGAAGAATAGAAGTGTGAGTTTATATAATAATTATAATATCACTATACCTCATGAGTATTCACAGATATTTGATTAAGCAACTCTTCAGATTTCTGTGATTTTATAACAAGCTGCTGGCTGTTCTTTAGCTGACAATAACATATGTAACATGCAAAGTACAGTTTTCCATCGCCGTGAATCTGTAGATAAAAATATATATATAAATATCTTAGTAAATCTGTTTATATAACACTGAAGCACCAACATATCTGTTAATAGAAGTGTGTGAATATGCGGCCTTCTTTTGATTTATATATACACAGTCAGGTCATAAAAAAAAAGGTCATAAGTATTGTCACACAGTAAAAACTTTTATTTTAGAATGCTGGCCACAAAAAAGTTTATTGAATTCGAATTTCAAATTGTTCATGAAAATAAAAATGTATACTTTTTAGAATTTTACTCATTTTTAAATATGGAGTGGACGCTTAAAGAAGACCGTGTTGCAGTAATTGCAACACGGTCATTCTGCTGGTGGTAGGATATTCATATCCGCCCGGATAGCGACCACCGTACACAGGGCGAAAAACCCGCCATAGTGGCACACGCAAGTGTGTCGCGTTACGGGATCAGCCAGTGTACATCCGGTTTTTGTCGGGGGTCTGGAGTTGGCCATTTTGCGGCCTTCTTAGTACTCTGACACTAGACCCTCGACCCCTTCTTCACCTTCTTGCCCATGGCGTAGTGTGAAGAAGCAGGCCGGCATGAGTGTGTTGAGTAGCGGGGATAGATTGTCTCTCGCTACTCAGTACTCTATTTGGACCGCACTGCGCTTACCATCAGGTACAGTGCGGTCACTTTGCCGTGCCAGGATAAAAAGAAAAAAAAAAATTGCGTTGCATCGTTGCGGTTACGCGCCAATTAAAATTTTTGACATACTGAAAAATTTGAATATAACCAAAAGATTCGTTTATCGTACCATCAAACAATACAATGAAGACTCTAGTTTAGATGACAGGTCAAGAAGTGGTCGCCCTCGGTCTGTTAGGACTCCAGCAGTGATAAAAGCCGGAAGGCGCGAATTCAAAGAAATCCCAAACGTGAGCAGAAACTGTTAGCCCTTCAGATGGGGTTAAGCAGAACCACGGTGAAAAGGGTGTTAAATGAAGACTTAGGGCTCCGGGCATATCGAAGAAAAACAGGACATCGTTTGAATGCTCGTCTAATGGACCTGAGACTGAAGAGATGCCGCGCTTTGTTGAAGCGGTACGCGGGAAAAAAATATCGGGAAATTCTTTTTTCAGATGAAAAAAATTTTACCGTAGAAGAGAGCTACAACAAACAAAATGATAAGGTGTACGCACACAGTAGTGAAGAAGCGAGCAACCGTATTCCGCGTGTCCAACGAGGTCATTTTCCATCCTCGCTCATGGTATGGTTGGGAGTTTCTTATTGGGGCTTAACAGAGGTACATTTTTGTGAGAAAGGTGTAAAAACGAATGCAGTTGTGTATCAAAATACAGACCTGATGAACCTTGTGGAACCTGTTTCTCATACCATGTTCAATAACAGGCACTGGGTATTCCAACAAGATTCGGCGCCAGCTCATAGAGCGAAGAGCACACAAGACTGGCTGGCGGCGCGTGAAATCGACTTCATCCGGCACGAAGACTGGCCCTCCTCCAGTCCAGATTTGAATCCGTTAGATTACAAGATATGGCAACACTTGGAGGAAAAGGCGTGCTCAAAGCCTCATCCCAATTTGGAGTCACTCAAGACATCCTTGATTAAGGCTGCCACCGATATTGACATGGACCTTGTTCGTGCTGCGATAGACAACTGGCCGCGCAGATTGAAGGCCTGTATTCAAAATCACGGAGGTCATTTTGAATAAGAATCTATGTTTTGTTAAGTTCATTTTGGTATATAAATGGTTACATAATGAATAAACTTGTTTCAATTATTTTATATTAAACATGTGACAGAATTTATGACCTGACTAGGTAATTAGCATGACTTTAATTAGGGCCGATTTAAAATTCCAGATTTGACTCCTGTAGTTTTGTTTAGCCTGTACATTTGTGTTGTTGACAGAGTACTGTACATAATAGTAATAATAATTTATCTCATTCAATCTTTACAAGTATATACAATGAGGTCCAACCTTAAAGAAATTAAAGAGTGCACGTCAGGTGAGCCTCGCTCCTCCTGAGGTTACATTATTGGTTCTACCAACTGTAAAAGTTAACCCTAGGACTACAAAACCATTTTTGAAGATATACTTATTTAGGCGCGTTATGAAAAAACTATGAGTGAAATTTTAAGATGCTTGTGACACAAAAGTAACACCTCTGAAGTTGCCCTAAGTACCAGGCTATCATGAAATATAAGGATATTTGATACCATTTCATTTCTAGTGGCTTGGGTACGTCATCCTATGTCACTGTCATTATTCACTTTAAGTACCAGGCTATTATGAAATGTAAGAAGATTTGATATTGTTTTATTTCTAGTGACTTCTAGGAAGATAAACCTTGCATTTACATTGAAGTTATACTTCTTTAGGCGCATTATGAAAATATATATATATTTATATTATAAAATATAAATACATATGGGTGTACAGAGGTACACACACCCACTTTTTTTACCTGTAAACTACCTGGGGTAAATATTTACTGTTATTTATTGTTAAATCATTCTGTAAACCAGTAATAAGACTCATAAGTACTTGATTTCTATTGGTTTTTGATTCCGAAGAGAATAGTGAAGAGCAAATTCAATTTTATCAGGTTTTGTTGGTGAAAAGTCGTTTTGAATACTATTCGATAATGTCACTGATGAACTTAGAAATGTAGTTAAAAGTTTACCTGGGGATATCTACCCTTGTTTGTAGTTCTAGTGTTAGAACCAGATATCTATTATGTTTGGCTGGGAGTCGGTGCCAATCTAAACTTTAATAATAATATTATAAAGAGGAAAGATTTGTATGTATGTTTGTAACAAATTGGCTCAAAAAGTACTGGACTGATTTTAAAATTCTTTCACCATTTAAATGCTACATTATCACTGATTAATATAGGCTATTTTGATTGCAAGAAAAAAATAAGGATAGAAAGGTGTAATAGCTTAAGATGCCTCCATGGATTGTATACATTTTCTTCCAAAAATTACATACACGCGGGCGGAGCCGTGAGCAACATCTAGTATTCCATATGAACTTTATGTTCCTTAGAATGCATGAGCTAAAACCTCTGCATACATTATGTAAGCAGGAATGCACAATCTCTGGATTAGTAAGCCGTGAACAAACAATCTTTACCTTGTTTTTTGTTAATTTTTCATAAACATCTTCAACTTCCGAACCCGATATTCGATGCATTCGGACATTGTTGTCCAAACATATTCGGCAAAATATTAATTTTGCCATTTCGAAAGTAATAGGCAAGTAACTTACAACTAAATAGTATTTATTTCAGAAAAAAAAACTTTCACAAGGCTATGTATATTTATTACGGTAATACAAAAGTATTATGTGCAAAGAGCATTATAATTTGGTTCTGTCATCAACTGTTTACAATTTACATTTCTTAGGAGGACAGACTAGTGATGCTCAATTCGAGTTATAACTCGAGTTGCGCTAAGATCGAGTTGAAGTCGATCATTTGATTTCGACTATATTCATTAGGCTAGACTGCCTCGGTGACTAAGTTGTAATTGCGCATACGTTACGACTGCTGTGCTGAGGTCTCGAGATCGTTCCCCGGGTCGGGTAAAGTGATATTGGGTTTTTCTATCTAGAAATTCTCAGTATTAGCCCGGAGTCTGGAATATGTGTCCGGTATGGCGATAGACTCGCCCCCTATCACATTATGGGACCGAAATTAATTTGGCGAAAAACGGTTGTACAGGTTACCTCTGTCTACCCCTGTAGGGATTACAGGCGTGAGTGTATATATATGTATATGCTACGGACATATTATTATGTCACTGACACTTAAAGTCACTTCAATGCAGATTTGAGGTTAATTTTTGAGTGCCGGTAGTTTAATGCGGGTTTGTTGTCAGTTTTTTTTATTAATTAGAATTGTCTCAATACGTGTTTATTACGAATCTGTTCCGTTTTTAAATATTATCGCGAAACAGATTCATTAAATTGGAAAAAAACTAAACAAATCATACATTTAATTTCATCTAGTTAACTCGAGTTACATGCACTTCAACTCGAGTTAACTCGAGTTACATGCACTTCAACTCGAGTTAACTCGAGTCGTGTTTAATCCCGAGTTGGCACATCTATAGGACAAAGTACAAACTATAGCAGTGTTGCCAGGTGGAGACCCTTTGCCTTCTCTTTAAAATAAAAAACAAAGTCAACCAATCCATACCGATTATTCATTTAAGTAAATCGATACAGATAAACTACATTAATACTACTTGTACCCTACATCCCTATTCGTATAGGATAGAATTTTAGGCTGTGTTCCGAAAAACACTGGAAGCACTGTACACTGCTCTTCAGTGTTGCCAACAACTAAACTAGTTCTCCCCAGATGCAACTACTTAACCACCAGAAAACCACTAACAAAAATTGTCATATAATACAGTACCATATACACATAACCACCAAAATTTCCACTAACAAAATATTGTTTTTTTTACTAAGTATATACAATACATACGCCTGTAATCCCCGAACTGTAGGGACACGATATCGAATAGAAAGTATCGATACATTTCCTATGGCTTAAGCAACTAGAAAGGAGGAGTCTGCCATGTCAAAATCTATCAATGGAGACATTTCTGGTGGTAGAAGCTGGCGTGGTGGTAGCTGCTATGGTCTATGGGGTCGGGAACAAACCGATTCCGCTCGCCACCAATCGAGGGGGCGCCGAGTTTGATGACTGGCTGGCGCCTCCCGCCCTTTTTACCCGACTGCTAAGGAAGGTTTATGTTTTTCGCGAGTATCTTGTATGTATGTTTGTAAATTTCTTTATAACCTCGTATCTTCTAAACGCCTGGATGCATTACGACAATTAAGATATCGTTATATTCTAGGGCTTGCAATTACCGTAGATTTTATTTACCGGTAAAAAAATACCGTATTAATTTATTTTACCGGTAATAGGGGCATTTTTCAATTTTCTTTAAAATTGGAGAAGATAATATTATTTAGTCGCCTTAAAGTAAATAGGAAGCGAAAGTATATAAAATAAACCTTAACTCATAAATTAAACAAAATCATACATTTGTTTCACTAAGACAGTAAAGGCCAACCAACAATTATGTTTGCCGGTGTTAGGATATTCATATCCGCCCGGATAGCAACCACCGTACAGGGTGTAAAACCCGCGATAGTGGCACACGCAAGTGCGTTGCGTTCCGGGATCAGCCAGTGTACATTCGGTTTTTTTTTGTCGATGGTCTATAGTTAGGGTATGATGGTTGGCCGTTTTGCGGCCTTCTTTGTTTTGGCGAAAGTTTGGGGAGAACTAATTCTGTGTCTAATTAATAAAAGAAATCTAAGATTTATTCTTTGTGTCGTAATTGAAACGGCAGGCGTAAAACAATACAATGCTGCCAACAGTATTCTTTCGATAACATGCCCGCTGCAGCGCGTCGCGGTCGTGCCGCTGCCACACTCCAATGGCGAGTCAAACATCTCATCTCGTGTACCAATCAGAGGGAGGTGTTAGATAGTGGAATGTATGTAATTTTGAACAAAGTAAATAGATGAAAACTGTGTTTTATTTTTAGTAGATGTCAAATCAATACAAATAAATAATGTTGAAGAGTCTGTTTGTAATATCAAAATGACCACTTATTTAGAAATTTATATGAGAGTATAACTATAGCAAAATATTTTTTGTCTGTCTGTTCCAAATAATCTCCCAAACGGCTGGATCGATTTTGATGGAACTTTCACTAGTATGAAATGAATGTGGAATGAGCTCCCTGCCGAGATGTCCAAGGGGACTACAGTCCTTCAAGAAGGGAGTAAATAAGTTTTTGAAGGGTCGGGAACGCGCATGACGCATGTGATGCTCTTAGTGTTGCAAGCGTCCATAGGCTACGGTAACCACTTACTATCAGGCGGGCCGCAAGCTCGTTTGCCATCATCGTGATATAAAACAAAAAAGTGGGTTACTGGAAGTAAAATAGGCTTCTTTTTATTCCGATATTCCTGTGGTAACATTGAGATAAAAAGGAAAAATATTGTGGGGAAAAAATTCGGAAATATATCTTTTTAGGGAAAATTTAAACCTGAAATGGGGAAATTTCATATACATAACCTGGAGACACTGTTTCTGAACGCTATTGATCACGTGACCAAAGCACTGAGAGCGCCTTACCTCGAAAACGCCAGTGCTCCCAGTGGCTTTCAGTACAAAAATGGCGCCGATTTATAACGTCATTTCATACAGCGGCAGTATGAGAGCACTGAACAGTGGCGCAGTGTATACCGGAACACGGCCTTAATTCGAAGGTAATTCTTGTATAGTGCGACTTTCTTATCTGTGAACTGAAAGGTGTCGCCACTGTCTTTCTAGTGTTACCACTTGATTGTAAATATGCAAATTTCGGGATAAATGCGAAATCAAGCACAGATTTGAGACAACAAATTATAATTATGCATCACTCAAATCTGTACTTTATCTGTTTTTAGAATATGGAACTTAGTGTTAGTTCTCAGTAAATGTAAGTAATAAAAAAACAAAAGATAATATGTATATGCTTAAAAATTTATTGGAAGCCCGGTGTACAGTAATTATGATCTTGGTTGATAGGCTGCATTCCTTCCATGAATGCCACCATCATCACAGTCTGAATCACTTTCTGTGTCACTATCGCTTACCACATTTAATATAAAAGTTTCATCTAAATATGCGTCATGTTTTAAATATTCTTCTTCTAGCCTACGAACATGTTGGCAATGCTGTCTCCACTCATCGACTGAAATGGCTTTAAAAGCTTCTGAGACAAGTCAGGGAATGTCCTCATTCCTTTTCATTGTGCTCCATATTAATTCTTTCGGGTTGAAGTCACAGTGATAGGGTGGCAAATACAAGCACCTGTGTCCATTTTCTGCTAAAATATTTTCAATTTCATATATGGGCTCTGGCTTATTTCTGACAATGAGGTTTTATCATATCTTTTCCATACGCAAGCCCATTTTTGGTAGCAGCTTCAATCGCATCTTGTTCCTATTAGACAATTTTTTAAATCAATCCTTACACCTGAAATTATAGATAAACTTTAATTAGTTTATTACTACCTTTATAGGTTTACTAGCTGTTGCTCGCGGCTCCGCCCGCGTGGAGGTCATGTTTGAGACAAAAAGTATACACCACAAAATACCAATTTTCATGCATTTAACTTCAAAAATGAAGGATTTTCATACAAACTTTTTTACCCTATTTAACCCCCTTAGGGGTGGAATTTCCAAAAACCCTGAAATATGTGTTTTTAATTTTTAACTGTAAGGCCAAATACCAAATTTCATGCGTTTAACTGCAAAAATGACAGATTTTCATACAAACTATCATCCCCTATTTTACCCCCTTAGGGGTGGTATTTCCAAAAACCCTTCCTTAGTGGATGCCTACGTCATAAAAGGTACCTACTGACAAAATTTCAAGTCTCTAACCCCAGCCGTTTTGGCTGTGCGTTGATTGATCAGTCAGTCAGTCAGTTTCTCCTTATATACAGATGTTTAATACGTGGACACAAACTACTGTTCAAAACTTATGTTTTCGCTAATATATATATATACACAACAATTGTTATTTTTTTAACACCGTTTTTGTATAAAGGATATTGTATTAGTAGTTATATTTAAATAAGTTTAACGTGAACTTCCTATAATACAATGAAAAAACGACCAGCGAAAAATTTATTGGGTAACTAAAGATAATAAAAACTGACAACACCAACCTGTAGCGGCTGACACCTATTTGTATATTTGTTATAAAACGGGATTAACGGAGCCTCCTGCCGAGCTTATTCCTCAAAAAATGGTTTCACTTTGAGAATAATATTCTGGGCATCATTTTTTATAGCTTTCAACATGTTTAAAATTGTAATTTCAAAAATATTGCAATAAATCACACAGAGCACTCAAAAGATGCTCAAAAGACTCAAAAGAAGTTGACACTGACAGTCGAATGACATTTCAACATGGCGGCTGTAGTTCCTTACTTTCGCCACTTCACAGTTAACTCATCCTTCATCAACATCATCACATAAATTTTATTTACTTATTTAACTTTTTATTACGTGACATTGGCAAAATTGTGGAGTTGTTCCTCCGCAGAGGCCATTAAAGCAAGAAGAAGAAGAAGAACTTGGTGGCTCTGTAGAATACTCTTTGACCTTAGAAGCAACAACTTATTTTATACCGCCATCTCTGATATTATACAACGGCCATTACCAACACCTAAAAATAAATAAATCATCATCTTTGTCGGTCGGTGAAAAGATTACTTTACACTTTAATTTTTATTTTTGTATCCAATTAGGCAAGGCAGTCTGCTATACATACAGGATACAAAAATTATACACATTTTGTATCCAACTATACAATCTGGCAGCCCTGAAATACCTACTGTTTACATTTTAATGTATCCGGCTAAAGGGCATGTACCCATGGCTATAAATAATAAACAAAAATAAAAAAGTGTGTGTGCAATTCACGGTAGAAGTAAAACTTGAGAAAAGTTACTTATGAGAATTGACATATATTCCATAGACACGAACTGTAGAAGAAACAATTTGTTCCAAATACCTTGTCCGCCCACTAATGCCATCTATTCATTGTACTAAGAACTATTTGGTAACTAGTAGGGATGTGACATTGACTAAAAAAATCTATTATTTAAAAATCGATTATTCTAATTAAAATAATAATCGACGACAGACTAACTCACCACCATACAGACGTGTTTCCCGACATCGTCGTGGGTGATGCCATTCTCGAGGTTGTGCAAGAGTACGTATACTTGGGCCAGATAATCCAACTAGGCAAGCACAACTTCGAGAAAGAGGCAGATAGAATTAATTTGGGCTGGGCGGCATTTGGTAAAGTACGTAACCTGTTTGAGTGGTCAATCCCTCAATGCTTAAAAACAAGAGTTTTTAACCAGTGCGTCCTACCCGTAATGACCTACGGAGCTGAAACGTGGACACTCACCAATGGACTGGGTAATCCTTGGGGTTTCTATGGTGGATAGAGTTCGCAATGAAGTCATCCGCCAGAGAACCAAAGTCCAACCAAATAGATATTGTTCGCAGAATTAGCATGTTAAATTGGAAGTGGGCTGGTCACGTCTGCAGACGGACAGGTGGCCGATGGAGCAGACTGACCACAGAGCTTTTGAAGGCGGGCGGTACGCCAATTATAAAAGTCCTTCAGAGGCTCTTTAATTCCATTCTGCTCGAGGGTGTAACGCCCGAAGCATGGAGCAGGAGTGCGGTGGTGCTGTTTTTCAAGAAAGGTGATAACGCTTTATTGAAGAATTATAGACCCATCTCACTCCTGAGCCATGTTTATAAGCTGTTCTCAAGGGTAATCACAATTGCCTCGAGCTCAGGCTAGATGACTTCCAGCCTCCCGAAAAAGCCGGTTTCCGAAAAGGTTATAGTACAATAGTCTACATTCATACGCTGCGGCAAGTTATACAAAAAACTGAGGAATTTAACTTGCCACTTTGCTTAGCGTTTGTGGACTATGAGAAAGCCTTTGATTCGATCGAGATCTGGGCTGTGCTGCAGTTCCTCCAGCGGTGCCACATTGACTTTCGGTACATTGAAGTGTTGAGGTGCTTGTACAACAATGCCACCATGTCAGTCCGAGTACAAAACTGTTCATGACCGCGTTGGAAGATACCTTCAAGCTCTCAGATTGGAAAGGACTTGGTAGTTGGTATCAACATCAATGGCGAAAACATCACCCACCTTCGATTTGCCGACGACATCGATGTCTTGGCAGAATCGCTGGAGGGCCCTAGGACCCTAGCACTATGCTCAGAGACCTCAACCGAGTTTCCCAACTGCCCACCAGTTAGGATAGGATTTCACCTTAGGATGAACATGGACAAGACTAAAATCAAATATCCTTGTTGAGCCTATGCCGATAACTGTTGGGAGCTCAACTCTCGAAGTTGTAGACGAATACGTCTATCTAGGACAAGTAATTTAATAAAGTTAGGCAGGTCGAACTTTGAGAGAGAGGTCAATTGTCGAATCCAACTCGGTTGGGCAGCGTTCGGGAAACTACGCAAGATCTTCGCGTCCAAAATACCTCAGGGCCTGAAGACAAAAGTCTTCGATCAATGTGTGTTACCCGTGATGACATACGGTTCTGAGACGTTGTCTCTAACTATGGGCCGCTTAAGACGGCTTACAGTCACTCAGCGAGCTATGGAGAGGGCTATCGTCGGTGTTTCTCTACGCGATCGAATCAGAAATGAGGAGATTCGTACAAGAACGAAAGTCACCAACATAGCCCAATGGATTAGCAAGCTAAAGTGGCAGTGGGCAGGGCACATAGCTCGTAGAACTGACAACAGATGGAGCAGAAAAGTTCTCGAGTGGAGACCACGTACTGGCAAGCGCAACTTGGACGTCTCCCTACAAGGTGGACAGACGACCTCGTAAAGGTCGCAGCAACCCGCTGGATGCAGGCCGCTTCTGACAGGTTGGTCTGGAAATCTTTAGGGGAGGCCTATGTTTTCACGGTATTACAGACGTTATTCAAGATAATAAGATCGTAGACTTGACAGGTTAATCGTTGTATGAATGGGTAATGAAATATTTCAGCGTAGTCTGTTAGTCCTGCGTATTCATTTTATTTTGTTCAGATTGACGATTAACACTATTGTCACACTTCACGGGTTAATAAATGAGGGAAAGCATGGGAACATCTTTTCTCTTTAAACGCTTCCAAAGGTAAAATAAAATGTGTAATTTACTACATCGTGTGACCCCAAACGCCAACTGTATTGAAAATAAAAAATGTGTAATATACAAAAAAAAAACGAATTTTAAAAATCGTTTTAAAAAATCGATTTTTATGACAAAAAAATCGTTTTATAATAATCGATTCTATTAAAAACTAATCGATTAATATAAAAAACGATTATTTTTCACATCCCTAGTAGCTAGAAGCGTGATAACTCCGTCACTTTTTCTCGAACGGGACTTTCCGCGCGCCTAAACGGGAGAAACTATATAATGAATTTTGTTGTGAAATATAGACTTTCCGTATTCAGAATTGAAATTAAATGGACCCTAACTATAAATACGAAGTAAGATCGTGATCAAGATTGTTGCGTGTTAGAGTTTGAATCATTACAATAAATGTTTATAGGAGTATAATGTGGTGTAGTCTATTGCTTCATAATAGCTGCGTCGTGTACTGTCGTGTTTATAATGTTTCAGTTACGAATATAATCTGCCTATGACCGTATAGATGAAGGGTATCAAATAAAATAATCTTCTGATAACATATTTATATATATAAATATAAGATTAACTTATTTGAGATAACAGTATTAACGACTTCTATTGTCAATATGAACTTGTAAATGTTCTTCCAATGCACTTCTTGCTCTAAATTGCTTGTCGCATATTTCACATGTATGCGGATTTTCTCTTGTGTGAATTCTAATATGTTTCTCCAAAATACTATTTTCTGTACAAGTATAACTACAATATTGACATTTAAACGGATTTTCTCCTGTGTGCGTTCTAGTATGTCTTTTTAAATAACTATTTTGTGTACATATATAACTACAGTACTGACATTTAAACGGCTACTCTCCAGTGTGAGTTCTGATATGTTTCTTCAAACTACTATTTACTGTACATGTATAATTACAGAATTGACATTCAAACGGCTTCTCTCCAGTGTGAGTTCTGATATGGGTCTTCAAACTACTATTTACTGTACATGTATAATTACAGAATTGACATTCAAACGGCTTCTCTCCAGTGTGAGTTCTGATATGGGTCTTTAAATCACTATTACGTGCACATGTATAATTACAGTATCTACATTTAAACGGCTTTTCTCCTGTGTGAGTTCTAGTATGTATTTTTAAATGACTATTTTGTATACATGTATAAGTACAGTATTGACATTTAAACGGCTTTTCTCCTGTATGCGTTCTTATATGTTTCCTCAACCTACAATTTTCTGTACATGTATAACTACAATATTTACATTTAAACGCCTCTTCTCCTGTGTTAGATTTAATATGTCTCTTCAAACTACTATTTACTGTACATGTATAATTACAGAATTGACATTCAAACGGCTTCTCTCCGGTGTGAGTTCTGATATGGATCTTTAAATCACTATTACGTGCACATGTATAATTACAGTATTCACATTTAAACGGCTTTTCTCCTGTATGCGTTCTAATATGTTTCCTCAACCTACAATTTTCTATACATGTATAACTACAATATTTACATTTAAACGGCTTCTCTCCTGTGTGAGATTTAATATGTCTCTTCAAACTACTATTTACTGTACATGTATAATTACAGAATTGACATTCAAACGGCTTCTCTGCAGTGTGAGTTCTGATATGGGTCTTTAAATCATTATTACGTGCACATGTATAATTACAGTATTTACATTTAAACAGCTTTTCTCCTGTGTGAGTTCTAGTATGTCTTTTTAAATTACTATTTCGTATACATGTATAAGTACAGTATTGACATTTAAATGGCTTTTCTCCTGTATGCGTTCTTATATGTTTCCTCAACCTACTATTTTCTGTACATGTATAACTACAATATTTACATTTAAACAGCTTTTCTCCTGTGTGAGTTCTAATATGGTCCTTTAGGTTATCTCTTCGTACAGAAATATAATTACAATACTGACATTTGAACTCTTTGTTCAAATTATCATTTACTGTTATTTTTCTTGCAAATTTCGATTTATCTATTTTTATAGTTTTATTTGGTTTTATCATCACAGATTTATGTTCACTAATATGTTTGATAAGAAGAGCTTTCGAGTCGCATGTCTCACCACAATCATCGGATATAAAAGTCCTTTCATTATTCTTTACTATTACTTGCTTATTATTTTCATCACATTGGGACAACATATTTTTATTAGCTACTATTTCAGTTTCAATTCCAGATATGTTTTTTGTTTTTTCAGTTTCTATAGAACTTGCTTCAAATTGGCTAAAATTGTATTTTTCATCCAGCTTTGACGTATTGTTTGGCGGTGCTCCTTAAAAATCATAAAAACGCTTTATAGAAATAAATTTGGATAGGTAATTGTAATAATAATTACTAGGTCTGCTGGGCACGGGCCTCTTCTACTAATGAGCAGGGTTAGACCTCAGTCCATGCTTGCCAGAAACAGGTTGATAGACTTCACACACATTCGAAACTCTTATTTAGAATATTCATGTAGGTTGAACATTTAGAAGTTATATGTTTCAGTAACTAAGATAGAAGATAACACTTACTGCCATCATCTGGTGCACTTGTATGACATGACTCATTAGTAACATGGTCAGCTTGGTTCTCTGTTTTTATACTTTTGTCGTATTCCAGTATTTGTAGAGACACAACGTCAGAAACATTCAATGAATTTTGCAGACCACATAAAATTCTGCTTAAGATAGGGATTGCTCTCATATTCAGCTGTAAAAAAGCCATAGATACACAAATGACATGACTAAGATAAATGTGAGTTTCGTTTTGAAAAGGGTATCTTCGGAAGTTTAGTTTTCTACATTATTCTCTATACAAACGGAATATAATACGAAAGAGAAACCCTTTTGCAAAAACAAGAGCAAAAATTATTAGAAAATGAGTTCCCAATTGTTATTGGTATGATATAATATCTCAATGGTATTAACAGTCATATTGCTCATGTTGGTGTGAGCAATATGCATAGAAGGTATTTAATTGCACAGTAGGAACATTTCACAACACCAGCTAATCCTTTAACCAATGATGACGTCATGACTCATACTGTGCATCCTTGTTCTGTCATTTGAGAATTACATCTGATGTTAATGGCTTACTTATTACTCTCCACTCCAAACCCCTATGTCTAATTTTCTTACTGTGACAAGTCTGGAGTCTGGAATTGTGCTTGGTACAGTGATAGGCGTCCCATATCACATCATGGGACGGTAATAAGCTCGGCAAATGTGGGTGTACCAGTTACACCTCTGCCTACCCCTTCGCAGAATAGAAGTGTGACTGTATAACAATAATATCACTATACCTCAGGAGTATTCCCACATACTTGATTAAGCAACTCTTCAGATTTCTGTGATTTTATAACAAGCTGCTGGCTGTTCTTAAGCTGGCAATAACATATGTAACATGCAAAGTACAGTTTTCCATCGCCTTGAATCTGTAGGTAAAAAAAAATTATATAAATATCTTAGTAAATCTGTTTATATAACACTGAAGCACCAACATATCTGTTGATAGAGGTGTATGAATATGCGGCCTTCATGTGGTTTATATGTAAAGTTATAGATAAGTCAGCTGGGTGCACATATTGCTGTGTGCATGTCTATAAATAACTAGCACAACTTTAAATGGGGTTGACTCTAAAGGTTTTACTCTAGTACTGGCTACTTTCGTTGAGCCGGTACATTAGTGTTGTAGACAGTGTGCTGACAAACTGCACACAGTGGTTCTACCAACTGTAAAACTTAACCCTAGGACTACAAAACCTTTTTTTTACCTGTAAACTATCTGGGGTAAATATTTACCTTAAAGACTTTTTAAACTTGTGAAATCGTTCTGGAAACCAGTAATATGACATAGTAAGTACTTGATTTTTATTTTTATTGGTGAAAAGTCGATTTAAAGAGCATTCGATAATGTCACCGGTGAACTTAGAAACATAGTTAAAAGTTTACCTGGGGGATATCTACCTTGGTTTGTAGTACTAGGGTTAGAACCAGACATCCATTATTTTTGGTTGGGAAATCGGTGCCAATATTTTATATTAACTTTATGTTACTTAAAATACATGAGGTAAAACCTCTGAATAGATTATGTTAGCAAGAATGCACAATCTCTGAATTAGTAATGCGTGAACAAACAATATTTACCTTGTTTTTTGTTAATTTTTCATAAACATCTTCAACTTCCGAACCCGATATTTGATGCATTCGGACATTATTGTCCAAACATATTCGGCAAAGTTTTAATTTAGCCATTTAGAAAGTAATAGGCAAGTAACTTACAACTAAATAATATTTATCAATGGGTCTAATACAGTTTAGCTTCTCTAAGACAAGTAATCTGTGGTTTACATGTTTATTTTTTTTGTTTAATTTTTTCTTTATTATATAAAAGACAAGGTAAAGGTTTTCCACCATGCAGCCTTGCCTAAAATTAAAATTCTTCTTCTCTGGTTTTTATATGTCAAAAGACCAAAGCTATGTTTGTAGTTTCTATCCATTTAAAAGGAGAATGCCATGTTCGATATTTTTTCTATTTTAAAGGCCGAAGCCAATTCTGAAATAAACACAATTCAAAAGGCCAACGCCATGTCTAAAATAGTCACAATCTAAAAGGCCAAAGCCATGTCTGAAATAATCAATTTTGCGGAAGCCCAGAGAAATCTTACATTTTTATTTTTTAATTGTTAGACAGTTTTTTTTATATTATTCATGTCCATGTATGCTAGTCTTTCAGACGTAATTTACGCACAGACATATAATAAGAGAAGCAGACTTAACATTTCAGGAAAAAAGCGTTCCATTTGCACACTTATACAAGTGTCACGGACACATTGGCAATACATGGGACGTATTCAGGAAGGGGTTATCTCAATCTTGGTTTTTCAGTGAGTCGTGACTGCATGACGCGTCACTGAAACTTGCGATGAGATTAGTTGTGCGTACTTACGATAGAACGTCATATTTGTTAACATACAGTAGGTGGCCAAATTATTAGGGACAGTAGTCAGATTTTTGTGCTTCCCAGATTAACTGGCTTCATCAAACAAAAAATTGGTTTTAGGTCTTGTACGTATTTTTTATTTGTAAGAGTGTATTATTGAGATCATAAAAACAACAAGATACATAGGCGAAATCATTTATTTTTTTCGTAAAATTTATTTGAGTATTCACAAATCTAATAAAATAAATTATTTAATATTTAGTGATGCCACCCTTTGCTGCTATTAAAGCTTCTATGCGTCAAGGCATGCTCTCTATACAGACTTTGGCATTCTGTGGGAGTTCAGTATTGTGATGCCATTATTTTATGAGAGTTTCAATTAACTGGCGATTAGCGGTGATCACTTCCTTAGCGATCGCCCGTTTCGTAAGCTCCCACAGGTTCTCTATGGGGTTCATGTCAGGCGAGTTCCCTGGCCAGGTCAAAACGGTAATGTTTTTTTCAGCCAGGAATGTAGTAACACTCCTGGCTTTGTGATACAGTGCTGAATCGTGCATAAAAATGTCCTCTTTATCACCAGGGAAACATTCTTCGAGCTGTGGCAGTAGCCGAGTTTCTAATACTCGCTTGTACTGGTCTTGCCTCATGGTCCCTTCCACGGTGTTTAGGCGTCCCATGCCTTTGGCTGAGATCACAGACCACACCATGACACTGACCGGGTGCTGAACCCCCTCAAAAAGGCAGTCTGGATGAAACTGTTCCCCAGGGCGTTGTCGGACGAATGAACTTTCGTCAGCCAAAATCTGAAATATTGATTCGTCGGAGAAGCAAACTTTAAAAATATTACAAGTCACAAAAAATCACTATTGACGAACTTTACAGATAAAAATGGTCTGCTTACTCCACTCCAGACTGCAACAGTCCTATTTCGGTGTTGACTGGCCCATTGCAGTCGCTTCTTCTTCATGGCTGCAGTGAGGCGTGGTTTTTAAATAGGCCGACGGCCGATGAGATGTTCTTCAGCCAATCGCCTCCGAACTGTCCTTTTGGAAACTTCTATTCCCTCGTCATTCATCATCGTAGTCAAACGGGCAACACTCTTTTTAGGGTTTTCGGTACAGATATCCCTGATTTTATGATCGGTACGAAGAGTGGTGATCCTTTTTCTGCCACATTTTCCGACGCTGCCTGCTTTCAGAGGTTTATTTTGATCGATTTTTATTTTTATTCGGTTAAACATCGAAACACCTGCAATCGTTGCTATGTCTCTCTGCGAATGTGTGGAGTGAAGTAACAATGTTTTTATGTCCCTAAATTTTCTTGGAGACGTGTCTGAAGCCTTAACCATACTGAAAAACAAAAAAAATTAGGCTATCACGGCATACTGCTATAAAAAAAATATATTCACTTATAAATTTTACCACAAATAAAACAATAAGAAACATTACTTACGTTCTGCTTATTTAGAAGCGGAAAACTTGCGAAAAACTGAATACCAATATTTTATTCAACCTCACTAAAACAGCAGTTTTCAATTAATTTCATCAAGTGACAAAGTTAACACACTAACACACACACACAACACTTACACTAGTTATTTGATAAATACCGCCCACTTTTAGTGTTGCAACATATCAAAAACAATAGTAATGATACCACGTGCAGTAACACATAAAACAATCTCATAAAAAACAGTTTGTTTCCTCAAAAAATAAGTTTAAACGAGATATTTCATAAATAAGAGTACTGTCCCTAATAATTTGGCCACCTACTGTACATACCTAACTAAACGATAACAATTTAATTTAATTTAAACAAAACCATTCTATTTAAATAATACCTTTCTGACATATTGGCTTGTTTTGCATTGTGTCATCCTTTAATCAATAAAAAAAATAACAATTACCTTAATCAACATAATTCATATACATTTACATACTGGTTTCTTATATTATACATTGAAATAAAACGAAATTTACGGATTATGAAGTCTGCAGTTGCTGAGCATTCAGAAAAAGGCTCCAAACATTTGATAAACCACAAATCCTTGCCAAAGAACACCGATTCCTACCTAGGATGATTCGTGAGGCTATTGAAATTAAAAAAACATCGTAATTTTAATAGAGAAGATGGTTGGAAGCTAGCACCAGCCTGGGATCCAATTATACATTTAATTAAATCGGAACCCAAAAGACCAACTAGACCAGACCAGACCTCATGACACTGTGAACTCTTTCTGCGTAGATCGGACTACATCAAAATAAAAAATGTAATATTAACTACATTTATTTGATTTGTAGGTCTACTAACTTCTTCTTTTAATAATGTATATCGATTATTGTTGGGATTCGGAATAAGCACAGTACGAATGCCACCGCGATCGACAAAATGAGCTTCAAAATACTTGTAGATAGATTAGATTCATTAACCAGGCATTTTTTTAATCTTCATTTTTAATAAATCTGAAAAACAACAATAAATAATTAAAAGTACCTTTTACAATATTGCATCTTTATTTAATTGTGCTAAACTTCATTTGATTTTAAATACTGCCCTGGAATTTAAACAACTATGAAACGTCAAACGAGATCCGATGTGCTGAAGAATATTAAATTTATATCACAAACATATTCAAGAAACCATTTTGCTCTATGTAATTACGAGATATGCCTATATAAAACCTATTAACTGCCTCTAAAAGATCGAACGCCCACTAATTATCTCACAATAACCAAAATATACACGAGGTTGTAAGACATGTAAAAACTTACCGATAAAAAGTAATTTCAGGCTTTTTATTATACGAAGAGTTTCCGCACAAAGTGGACTACACTTCGCCATTTTATTTTAATCTTTTTGGCACTAGTATCATGATAAATTATTTAAAATAAAACGATAAAAATATAACGTTTAATAACATTAGCGTATGACGTTGACATTTGTGGCTTATTTGTAGTTTGATGGCGATTTGCTTCATGATCCATTTTGTATATGTGTGTGTAAGTGTCGTGACAATAAATTGAAAAGGGATATGAATATTCATTTACTGTTTAAAAGAAAGTCTTGGAGATATTGTTTATTCACATCTATGTAGTTGTGAAAATAATGTTTAGTCTGCTTCTCCTAGTATATGTCTGTGATTTTACCACAGGGCTGATATTCCTTTTATAATTCCCAGAAAAAGCAGGATGCACTTATTACGAAAAAGCTAAGAGCAATAGGGATAGATATACTATTTGCTGTCACTATCTGAGTTTCACGACTTTTTGGTTGGGCCTTTTTAGTTCTGGCCAGATAGTCTGAAAGTCAACGAAATATATTATTATCCGTGATTGTGGAAATATATCAGTATAAATTGTGTTTGAATACATTTCGTGTCGTATTTAAGTGTTTAAAACGTGCTGAATATGGTACATTGCAGTGTATTTTGGCTGTATAAGCCTAAATAAGCGAAAATATTATGTTTTATTCGTAAGTAGCAATTATACGTTACTATTTATCAAGTTTCTTAAAAATAATTGTAAAATATTGATAGTCTACTATTTTCTAGGCATTCCTTGCTGCAGAAGTAACATAAATATATTTAAAACCAATTTCAAATTTCTTGTATTACCTAGTCAATGCGGAATGACCTTAGTGTCCTAGGTACGGATATCCGCTGCGATCTTAATCCAAGGAGTCACATCGAGGGCGTAATATCCGCCACTTCCCGCAGGGTCGGAATCCTGAACAGGGTGCGGCGGTTTTTCACGCCCGGTCAGCTCTACCGCTTATATAAAGCGCAAGTGCGGCCGGTAATGGAATACTGCTCGCACCTCTGGGACAGTTCCGCAAAATACCTTCTCGATGCCTTGGATGGGTTGCAGCGGCGGGCCGTCCGCATTGTGAATGATGCAGACGTGAGTAACAGCCTGGAGCCGCTACAGCTGCGTAGGGATATTTCCTCGCTTAGCGTGTTCTACCGTCTGTATCATGGCGAATGCTCTGAAGAATTGTTTGATCTTATCCCACCCTCTCCCTTCCATACCAGAACCACGCGTACTGGATTGCGGAGCCACAGCTTCATGGTATCTACTACCTCGGCCCGAACCAAGAGGTTCGCAAACTCGTATTTTTGCCGCACCATCAAGCTGTGGAACAGTTTGCCAGCTACCGTGTTCCCTCCCTCCTATGATCCTGGGTCCTTTAGGCGTAGTGTGAAGAAGCTAAACAGCAGGCCGGCATGATTGTTTTGAGTAGCGAGGGATAGACTGTCTCTTGCTACTTGATACTCTATCTGGGCGGCACTGCGCTTACCATCAGGTGCAGTGTGGTCACTTTGCCGCGCCAGAATAAAAAAAAAAAAATTCAAATTCGGAAGTTGTTTAAATGTCATTTGCTGCTGTTTAGATATTTAGCTGTGCATGACAATTTTAGGTAAATTTAACATGTCTGCATAATATACGTTATAGGGATACCAACGTTCACGACATTTAATTAATAATGATAATGTGTCA
Organism: Laothoe populi; assembly: GCA_905220505.1. Lineage (NCBI taxonomy): Eukaryota > Metazoa > Arthropoda > Insecta > Lepidoptera > Sphingidae > Laothoe > Laothoe populi. Next base: position 6,332,442 of record HG992174.1, on the reverse strand, counting down.
GCGTTTCCCAAGAGTTTAATTAAAAAATAATACAGTTAAACTAACAAAATAAAAATGAATAGAGATGTGAGCAGTTGAACTAATTAATATAAGAAAATTACATTATAAAATATTGAAATTGTTATTGTTGGCAATTTTATTTATTTATACTTCATACATACATTTATATGTAAAGGTGGACTTAATGCCTGAGGCATTCTCTTGCAGTCGAACCTTAGGTGATGCAGAGATAGAATGAAGTAGGTTTGAAAATATAATTTATAACTTAAAATACTTTGAATGCTACTAAGTAATAAAATACTAATAGAAATAATGAATATCATGAATACATACTAAACATATAGCATAGATATATACATCGCATAGATACATATATATCTAAATATATATGGATATAACAATAAATATATATATATGACGGGTCGGGCGGTCCTCGGCCGAGGCAGTGAGAGGGCTTACACGTCCCTCTCTGATCTCCCTCCAGATATGGTCAGGATGGATAGCGTAGGATAGTTCGGTAATAAAACACGAGATTAACACTTCAGAGTCTATTTAAGCTACCACCAGTTCGGAATGCAGTCATCCATGGGGAAGAGCTGGCAAGAAACCCTCATGGTTGCTCTTTTAAACACATCACAGTTTACGTTACAATACGCGGTACACTATAACACTTTCACATCACGTTAACTTACTAATTAAACAATATTTCGGCATTACGACCGATAAGTTACTAACTGTTTCAATGATAATTCACGAATGCCTCGCCAAAGACGAGCTGCTCTTTTATATTGTGATTTTCGTTGTGACCCACTCCTCTGCGAGTGAGATCACTCGATAAACAAGTCGAAACCACCTTCAAAATAGCAAAACAAATGGCGCTACCCACAGTTTACAATAAATAAAGTTATTAGCAAGTTCAATTCAGTGTCCGTATTCATCACGATCCGACATATATATATATATATATATATACAACATAACTACTGTTGTAATGATCCTGCAAATTCGTTTAACAGCAGTTTACGAACCATCGACTTAAACGCGTAACGACTCGTGCACATCCTAATTTCTAATGGGAGCGCATTCCAGAGGAGTATAGATTGTATAGGGAAAGAGGAATGAACAAAGTCAGAGCTGTGGGATGGGCACAGTAGGAGAAGATTATTCGACGACCGAAGAATTCTTTCGTGGCTAGAATGAAGGAACCTAAAGTACGGAACTAAGTAGGAAGGTTCAGTGGAAGACGTAAGAAGTGAGAAAAGAGTAGTAAGCGCGCGAAGATTTCGGCGCTGACGAATAGATAGCCACTTGAGTTGGGAACGAAAGGAGGACACATGATCGTATTTGCGAAGATTAAATATGAATCGAATGCAGTTATTAAGAAGTCGGTCTAATTTATTGAGCAGATCTGCATTCAGGTCAAAATAGCACACATCACCATAGTCAATTATAGGGAGGATTAAAGCTTGCACAAGCATTGTCTTTGTCCTGGATGGGAGGAAGTTCTTCAGGCGATAGAGAGTGCGAAGTATTCCAGTGACTTTTTGACAAACATAGGTCACTTGGGCTCGCCAGCTTAAAGTGCAATCAATATTCAACCCAAGGTTCTTAACAGTAGAAGAATAATGAACAACTGTGCCATTAAATAAACGACGCATTTCTACTTTAACAAAGCCTGGTTATTAGATTCAATGTAAACTTTTACCCACGGAGAAATAGCTGTAAGAACCATTGTATTTTATGTTTATATTAATAAACACCACGACTGCTGACAGTAGATATCATATGGCCAGAACGGGGGTGCCGCGCAGAGAGTATGACTATACAAAAGTCACGGCCGCGCTACGCTATAATACGAGTCTATCAAATAGAGCGACACAGCATACAACTATCACTGTCGGTATTCGAGTCAGATACAACGTTATTGTTTTATTCGCAACCCTAAATTATAACTTCATTAAGTAGGGCAGAAGCAACCCCTACAATTGGTGACCCCGACGTGATCTGAACACGCAACCCCTACAATTGGTGACCCCGACGTGATCTGAACACGCAACTCCTACAATTTGTGACCCCGAAGAAAGAAAAATTCTACCGTGTGAAGCCAAGAACTCTGACCGTCATCATGGCTGAGCAAGAACAGCAAAAAATCGCCGCCGTGTCACTGCAAGCGCGCATCCCACCATTTTGGCGCCATAATCCGCGTCTATGGTTTGCGCAGTTCGAAGCCGTCGTCGCTCCACAGAAGCTAGGCGAGGAACAGAAATTTGAGCTCGTCATCCCGTCGCTCGACCCAAGGGACGTGGATCACATTGGCGACATAATCCTCGATACGACGTCTAGCACCAAAAACAGTCAGCTGAAGGAAAGGTTAGTCACAACCTACTAGGAATCCGCCAACAGCCAAATCTAGTTAAACCAAGCCGCAAAATATACAAGATTTCTGGGAACATAACATTTTTATCATGACTGTCCACCCCATCAAGCGGAACACCAATAGAAAAAAGAATGACAAGACCGCTATTGTTTGGACACCGGAAACCAACGTCGCTTTCGAGAAATGCCGCCAAAGCATTCTCGAGGGCACAACATTAACTCACCCGGTAACAAACGCACCATTATGCCTTATGACCGACGCCTCCGATAAGAGCATAGGAGCCGTGTTGCAACAAAAGGTCGATAATTTATGGCAACCTCTCGCATTTTTCTTAAAGACAATGAGTGAAACTCCGCGACCACACCTACCGCTCACAAATCGTTTCGCAGCCGTCAAAGCGCAACACGATTTAAGCCACTCAGGTGTGAGATCGACGCGGAAAATCGTGACCTCAAAGTTTTTCTGGCCTTCGATGAACAAGGACAATGGTATATGGACTAAAGCCTGCAATGGTTGTCAGCGTGCGAAAATTCACCGAAACATCAACAGTCAAATAGACGAGTTCCCGCAACCACGTTCATGACACGAAGCGCCTGCACACGTTGGAACGCGGAATTGCCTACCGTATTACTCGCACAGCTCTACGCGACAACATGAGCCCTGCACTTATGACAGACGGATGCACACTAAAAGTGCCCTCTGACTTTTTCGTGCCTTCAACGCCGAAAATCGAAGACGCTGAATTCGTACGTCGACTCACCGAAAAAATGGCATCGCTAACGCCCGTAAAGGAAACACACTCGTCTACAAAAAACACATTTGTGTAGAAAGACCTAGCCACATGCAGTCATGTTTTCATCCGAAACGACACCGTACGCAGCTCTCTCACTCCGCCGTACGACGGGCCATACCAAGTTGTTGAACGTAACAAAAACATTTCAAGATACAGCTACCACTACGCACTACAGTCGTATCAATAGACAGACTGAAACCGGCACACTTATACAATGAAGATTACGTCATCAGTACCCCACCGAGCATCGAATCCGCTACCTCAAGCCACACCGCACCAAGATCGCCCGAGGCAGCGCCGTCAACAGAGCAGCCCTACACCACGCGATCGGGTCGCCGGGTAAAGCCTTCCGTACGCTTCGCTAGGGGGGGAGTACTGTGGCATCACGGCCACACACATACAGGACGTATGCCGGGATTACCAAGAAAATAAACGACGCATTTCTACTTTAACAAAGCCTGGTTATTAGATTCAATGTAAACTTTTACCTACGGAGAAATAGCTGTAAGAACCATTGTATTTTATGTTTATATTAATAAACACCACGACTGCTGACAGTAGATATCATATGGCCAGAACGGGGGTGCCGCGCAGAGAGTATGACTATACAAAAGTCACGGCCGCGCTACGCTATAATACGAGTCTATCAAATAGAGCGACACAGCATACACCTATCACTGTCGGCATTCGAGTCAGATACAACGTTATTGTTTTATTCGCAACCCTAAATTATAACTTCATTAAGTAGGGCAGAAGCAACCCCTACAGGTGGAATAATCGCAGTGTCCAATCTACCCATTTGCCGTTGGCTACCCACGACGATAGCTTGGCACTTGGTTGGATTTACAGTGAGGCCAAAGTTCTCTGACCATCTACTAATGTATTCCAGGTCTCTGTTCACTTTGTCCACAGCAGAAGAGATGGAATCAACCTTGGCATGAGCGTATAATTGCAAGTCATCAGCATACAGATGATACGCACAGTGAAGATCCTGAGTTATTAGATTTATAAAAACTGAAAACAATAAAGGAGAAAGAATACCACCTTGAGGAACGCCAGAGTCGAGCATATTCCACACCGATGAAGTATCACCGAGACGCACCGACTGCTGACGTCCACTAAGATAAGTTGAGAACCAATCCAGCGCATCCGACGAGATCATAAGATGGGAAAGGATAGACAGTAGTATGTCGTGATTGACGGTATTGAATGCGTTTGAAAAGTCAACCAAAGCCAGGACAGTGACTTTGGTATCCTCCATGCCCGTCCTCATATCGCCAGTCACTTTAAGGAGAGCGGATGTCGTGCTATGCCCAGGTCTGAAACCGGATTGATAGGAGCTTATCAAATTATTCCGGTAAACAAACTCGGACAATTGCCTGTGAGCACAGGCCTCGAGCACCTTGGATAGGAATGGGAGAATGGATATGGGTCGGAAATGGTTGGGGCTAGCCGGATTTGGAATTTTCGGAAGAGGGATAACAAAGGCATTTCTCCACAGAGACAGGAAAATACCACTGCTAAAAGAAAAATTGATTAAGTGAGTAATAGGAAAGAGAAGATGGTTAAGGATTACCACAATCATGCGACGGCTGATGCTGTCACAGCCTGTGGCATTGGATTTAATAGAAAGGATTATCTTTTTAATCTCATCGGATGCAACTGGAGAAAAGTGAAATAACTCAATGTCAGCGCGAGGAAGTCCAGCTAAGTAATCCAGAGTACGACACTTGGTTTGACGAACCATGGGAACAGAAGTGGTGAAATGGCAGTTGATTTCGTCCAAGCCAATTGTCTTCTGGAAATCAAAGCTTTTCTGTCTGCCAATACCCAGAGTTCCGAGGAACTTCCAAATATTTGCAGGAGAGGAGGAAGAAATGTTACTGAGAATGTGGCGGCGTTTGGCGTTACGTATCATCTGGTTACACCGATTCCTTGCAATCTTATATAATTTCCATTTATTTTCAGAACAGTCCTTTCTGTATTTCTGGTATGCCCGGTCTCTACGTCTCATCGCCATCCGAACACCACTCGTCATCCAGGGAGCAGGAGGACGTTTCAGTCTTACCTTTTTAATAGGTGCATGGGTATCAAATAGGGTGAGGGTTATTTTATTAAAAATACACACCTTTTCGTCAACTGTGGTAGCTGTCGTTAGATGGTACCAGTTTAGATTTGCAGCATCCTTACACAGTTTGTCTACGTCCATGCGACTAAAACATCTCATGTACAAAACTTTAGTAGGGAATTTGGGAGGTTTCAGAACATAGGATAGGTAGATGAGGTCGTGATGAGAGAATCCAGGAGCGAAAAATTGGCCATGAGTAGAAACTAGGGAAGGCATAGACGTAAGCATTAAGTCGAGCCACGTGTCATCTCCATCAGGTTTGTGGTGAGTGGGCTGCAGCGGGAGTATGTGTAGGCTAGCTGATTCAATGACATTACGGAGTTTAAGGGACCGGGCAGAATAATGAGCAAGGAGGTTAGTATTGAAATCTCCCATGATGATGTGATGTGCATATTCGGACCCTAAAGATTCCAGAACCGATTCGAGACTGGAGAAATAATCAAGGGAAGGGGGACAATAAACAACGCCAAGTGCAATGTTAGCTTCTTGGACGGAAACCTCAATGAAGACATATTCCGCAGTAATATTATTGTCAGGAGAAGAGGAGGCTATAAGTTTATATTTAAAATCTGAGCGGAGATAAATAGCAACGCCGCCTCCTCTCCTGTCAACTCTATCACTACGGATTAAAGTAAAACGCGGTAGGGGGTAATTGGTGGAGGGCAGTTGAGGTTTTAGCCAAGTTTCAGATATAAGGACGGCATGAACGTCAGCGTCAGCAAAAGTTTCTGAAAGTTCACTATAATGACTAGGTACACTCTGCGCATTGAGGTGACATACATTAAAGAGCCTGCTGTTAGAGTGGTTGAAAGTTTGGCGTACTAAATCACCTAGCATGTCAGTCAAAGAACTGAAACTGCCGTCGCCAGATGAACTATACTACTATTTGCAGAATAAAAGGAATCATCATCAGATATCATTATGAACTATAAATATCAATATATAAATATAAAATATATATGTATATATATATATGTAAAATAAAAAAAAAATAAGAAATATGTTTAATTAAAAACGTACCAATTGTTGCTATTCTCTGTTCTCTGCACCACCTACCAGCGGATACACTTCATAATTACTAAAAATACTGTAAGAAATTAACACAAACAAAACGTAATTTGTGTTTCTATTGCAAATAAAATCGGGTGCAGGTAAACATTATGTTATTTAATTATGTATAGGTTATGAATGAATTTTATATAATTTCCCATATATATACCTAGCCAAGTCATAAATTCTGTCACATGTTTAATATAAAATAATTGAAACAAGTTTATTCATTATGTAACCATTTATATACCAAAATGAACTTAACAAAACATAGATTCTTATGACACTAAAGTTTATTCAAAATGACCTCCGTGATTTTGAATACAGGCCTTCAATCTGCGCGGCCAGTTGTCTATCGCAGCACGAACGAGGTCCATGTCAATATCGGCGGCTGTCTTAATCAAGGATGTCTTGAGTGACTCCAAATTGGGATGAGGCTTTGAGCACGCCTTTTCCTCCAAGTGTTGCCATATCTTGTAATCTAACGGATTCAAATCTGGACTGGAGGAGGGCCAGTCTTCGTGCCGGATGAAGTCGATTTCACGCGCCGCCAGCCAGTCTTGTGTGCTCTTCGCTCTATGAGCTGGCGCCGAATCTTGTTGGAATACCCAGTGCCTGTTATTGAACATGGTATGAGAAACAGGTTCCACAAGGTTCGTCAGGACTGTATTTTGATACACAACTGCATTCGTTTTTACACCTTTCTCACAAAAATGTACCTCTGTTAAGCCCCAATAAGAAACTCCCAACCATACCATGAGCGAGGATGGAAAATGACCTCGTTGGACACGCGGAATACGGTTGCTCGCTTCTTCACTACTGTGTGCGTACACCTTATCATTTTGTTTGTTGTAGCTCTCTTCTACGGTAAAAATTTTTTCATCTGAAAAAGAATTTCCCGATATTTTTTTCCCGCGTACCGCTTCAACAAAGCGCGGCATCTCTTCAGTCTCAGGTCCATTAGACGAGCATTCAAACGATGTCGTTTTTCTTCGATATGCCCGAAGCCCTAAGTCTTCATTTAACACCCTTTTCACCGTGGTTCTGCTTAACCCCATCTGAAGGGCCAACAGTTTCTGCTTACGTTTGGGATTTCTTTGAATTCGCGCCTTCACAGCTTTTATCACTGCTGGAGTCCTAACAGACCGAGGGCGACCACTTCTTGACCTGTCATCTACACTAGAGTCTTCATTGTATCGTTTGATGGTACGATAAACGAATCTTTTGGTTATATTCAAATTTTTCAGTATGTCAAAAATTTGAATTGGCGCGTAACCGCAACGATGCAACGCAATTACTGCAACACGGTCTTCTTTAAGCGTCCACTCCATATTTAAAAATGAGTAAAATTCTAAAAAGTATACATTTTTATTTTCATGAACAATTTGAAATTCGAATTCAATAAACTTTTTTATGGGCAGCATTCTAAAATAAAAGTTTTTACTGTGTGACAATACTTATGACCTGACTAGGTATTTCACTGATTGTTATATAGATAATAATTTATTATACCTTGGTAGCGTAGTCTACTCGCACAACTCACAATACAATACTGGTCGTACATGTTGCACAAATTATTAGTATAGCTTCTATACTGAGAGGATAATTTACAGAATTTAACCAACGCAAAATTTCACTCGATCAACTTTGAAATGTAATGGCGCCGTGGGAATTACTTTGACAGTTGTCAATTGTAAACAAATTTGAAATGGGTGTCATAGGAAAGAAGTAAGAGGCGCGGGGAGGAGGGCAAATGTCATATTCATTAGTCGGGACCATAGACAAATCTCGATGTAAGGCGAATTTTTTTTCTATGAAGATAGCCTGCCGTGGTAACAGCCAAGTAATATCTACGGGTGGTTTGATGATTTTCGGTGCAGATCCCATTTATTAGACATATCGAGGGTATTTCATAGATATCTGTGGGTAGATTGATAATTACCAAGTGAGTGGGGGTAAAGATTTGCAATAAAAGGGGGTGTTAGCGTTCCGAAGCACAGTCTATTCTCGGACTGTCCAGAGTACAGACGTATGGTGTGTAGTCACATCGTCCTATACCGCTGTTAGTCTGGTGGTAATTTAGAATAGTGGGTTATGCTGTCCGTGCGTAATTGAGGACAATTGGTAGTTGGTACATCTTGACCTGATTGTTAACGGTGGGCACTGAGGTCTGTAACCGTGATCCCTAAATTGAGTAATATAGTGATGACCATCGTGTATGTGCCTTTAAGGGTACTATTCACCTTAAATAGCGCATTACAATGTTGTGTTTCTAACATTTTGTTGTGTCCCTAACAATGGGATATTAATAAAACAACATTTTATATAGCAATGTAATAATAAAAAAATAAATATTTGAAATGCGTTCCGAACTAATACTACGGAAATTAACAAATATTATAAGTAACTTAACTTATAGCATACTGTGTTGTAATTGTTACCTTCTTTGGAATACACATTTATAGGAATCTGAACGCTTACCGATTCAAATGGCAATGGTTTATAGACAATTTTAATAAACTAAGCGTTTGTATTTCGTTGAAACCGGTTGGCGGGAATATTTGACATATCCGCCATAACAAAATGAAGGAGAATAGGCGATTCATTTAAAACGTAAAGATATTTTTTCAGGACGGAGCCCGTACTTTGCCTTTTATATTTAACAAATAATTTCCAAAAATTCCTTGCTGTCCTTTGCGCTTAGTGCAAGATTATTTCTTGTCATCTATATTCAAAACATATGTATGTCGTTAATACGCTTTCAATATAAACCACTAGGGGCGCTGTATAATTCTGCATACAAATCATTAAATGGCCATATATTTTATGTACTCTATGATCGTAACGCCAAACTAGGCTGCATGGTTTAGAACCTTTGCCTCGTTTTTTTTAATAACAATCCAAATTGACCAAACCAAAATACATTATTTTTGAACATAGTAACCTTATTACGATTAAAATATGGGTTTTTGGGTAATTCACAAATGTCACTACGTAAAAAAGTCTATGCGTAAGCTTTTCATCGGTAAGCGTCCCTTACGCTATGCGTATTACGCAATCACCTACCCATCAAAACACGGCCCCAACATAAATCCACAGATAAAATTTGGAACAAATTGAAACATTAAAATTTAAATTGAACAATTTTTATACAAATGTTAAACAAAACTAACACATACAGTAAAAAGCAACTGCGACTCGACAATTTTCTACGCAGATTTATAAGTCCGACGATCGCGCTAGCCAGTCACCTGAGCTACGTTATCGTTCGAACACAATTCTTGAGGAAAAGAAAATAATCGCTCTCATTTTTAATACCGAACGAGAGATACTGTCATTTAAATACATTTACAGACAAAAAAACTTCAGCGTATAATGCGTTTTTGATTTATTTACTTCGCTTACATACAAACTAAGCTGCTTATATAAATGCAATTTTTTTTGCGGAGACCTGTTTTACTACCGCACCCAGTAATAGACGATTAACTCATCCCTAATATGCAACACTCAGAGCGAGTTGATCCTCCTTTAGGGTCCATCCATTAATTACGTGAGGCTCTTAGAAAGCTCCCTTTGGGAGTGCTCTCGGAAAAACTTACGAAATGTTTTCTTCGCAATAAAAAGTGTACTATTGTGAGAAAACTGTGTGAAAGAATTCAAAAATGTTTCTCCACTAAAATATGACTACATAATAATATTTATCGCGGTTTAATAATGCATTGATAAAAGAATTTATAAACTATTAATTAATTCATTTCTTTAGAAAAATCACGTGAGATTAGGGGGGGTGGGCAAAATGTCACGACACACCAAGGGAGGAGGAAGAATCGCCAAAATTGCCTCACATATTTAATGGATGCCTCCTTAGCTTTAACCGTTAAGCCAAGATGGCCGACTTTGAAACTTTATATAAAATCAACAAACGATAGCCATAACTTAAGGATTTCTCCGGCATAAGACTAGATGGCGTGACTTCAAAAGGATTGCTGAAAATTTGTACCTTCGGAAATCTGTTAACTTGTAGTATCGCGATTATTAATAATTATATATCAAATGATATGTATCCTAAAAGACTCGAAAACTGCCGACACACATACAATTGCATAAATAATTCTTAATCTACGAGTCATTTATTTAAGCAGCTATCGGATCTTCTTCGGCTAGTTCCTCTTCTTCGTCGAATACTGCGTCGTCGTCTATGGTGGCCTCCTAGAATTACCGGTTACAGAGTTTAGTGTGACGTGAAATGAAAAAGCGTCAGTAAAAAGAGACACACATAAATCTATAGGACTAAACCTAAGTGAGAATGAGAGCCTACGAGAGAGTGGGATCGAGTGCATCGAATCGGCTGTTATTGACGTAGTTCTTTAATGGTTTTAAATAATTTAGTAGTTAAAATAGGTTATGGGGTAGTCCCCATAACCTATTTTTAACTAACTGTGCTGATGTCTCAGTCGGTTCGGGTTCGTTCCCTGGGTCGGGTAAAGTGATATTGGGTTTTTCTATCTAGAAATTCTCAGCATTAGCCTAGAGTCTGGAATCTGTGCCCGATATGGCGGTAGGCTTGCCCCCTATCACATCATGGGACCAAAATTCGGTGAAAAGTGGGTGTACTAGTTACACCTCTGCCTACCCCTTCGGGGATTATAGGCGTGAGTGTATGTATACGTAAAAAGGACAAAAAAGATATGGTCTCACCTGGTACTGCTGGTATTCAGAGATGAGATCAGTCATGTTGCTGGAAGCTTCTGTGAACTCCATCTCGTCCATACCCTCGCCAGTGTACCAGTGGAGGAAAGCCTGTCAATCAATTTGTTTTATTTGAAAAATAAAATACAAGGGGAAAAAATACAAAAAAAAAAACAAAAAAATTAGGGGAAAAAAATACCAGAAAAAAGACACTATAAAAAATTAAAAATACCAGGGGTAGAAAATACAAAATAAAACTAAAAAAATAAGCTATTTGCACCGACAACATGTCAGCGACTTTTATAACAAAGTATCTGATAGTAAATCATTAAACACTAGATGTATAGGATGGTTGCCACTATAAAATAAATTTAATTTTACAGATTTCATCGCAGTCGATCTGAACCGCCGCTTTAGTCGTGAAACATCAAAAAATCTTTATAACTCACCCGTCTCCGGAACATCGCAGTGAACTGCTCAGAGATCCGTTTGAAGATCTCCTGTATGGCGGTGGAGTTGCCGATGAAGGTAGCTGACATCTTCAGACCTCGCGGTGGGACATCACACACGGCCACCTTCAAATTATTGGGGATCCATTCCACGAAGTAGCTGTGAAGAATTGAAAATAACGCCATCTAGTTATTGCGGATAGAATTATTAGATACTGTTTTCTGGCTCGCGTGGTATTTATTTTTAAAAATGTATAAAAACCATAGAGGCATCTTAAGCTATTCTATCTTTATACCGGGTGTCCAAGAAAATCGCGCAGCTGCTTATATACATTATAGTATAACGGGAATGCATCTTGATTAAGACTCATTTTTGTAGCGTACTTTAATAATAACAAAGATACTGAGAAAAACAACAATAACATGAAATATGCTTCCTCTTAACTCACGGTAGATACTTAGCAACACATAAGTAGCGTTGTGTGTAAATCGCGTTATTGCCTACTGTGCACTCTGTGACCATAGTTATGTGATATGTGTTTAACATTTTAAGAACCGCAGGATATGTCATTTAAAGAACTTTGGAAGAAGATCTACATGGATTCAAATGCACTGTTTACTTGCTACTAATGACTACAAAAACAATTAACTGACCTTGTAATTGAAGCCGTTATTTTCTTAGTGGGTAAGGAGGAAAGTAAAGGATCCACCAAATTCCTGCACGATAACACTGTCACAATTTGGTAGCACACATCACTTGCGAATATCGAAATTAACATTGCCGACGGCATCTGTATTGCATAATAAAATAAAACTTCCACATTCCCCCAACAGTTGCACCACTCGCATAAGTGTTTTACCGCTTGTAAGCACGTGCTCATCATTGCGATGCCCGGAATAGTCCAAATAGAAAAGTAAGGCTTCACCGGAATTACTATAGACCATTCCATACGCCAAAACCATGTCGGTGTACTAGGGAACACGGCATTGAAATTAATACAACTCAATGAAAATAACAGAAAACGAGTTCACAATAATATGCATACGACAAATACACATGCACACGCGATTGCAATCCGAATCCAACTAATGAAAAAATTATGAAATTCGCCATGATGAAAAAATAGATAAAGGTCTGTTCATATTAGATACACATATTCATACCTATTTTAGTTTATAATAATTTATTTGCATTATTGGTACGCATGTTTACTGATTTTATCTCACTAGATTTTCATATGCAATTCATAAGTAAATATCATTTATTGGGTTACAACGATTGTCAAAACTTTCTCTAGCCATTAAATGCTTGTACAATTTGTATCATTTAAAGAAACATTATAATTACTGTTAAATAAAATAAAATAAAAAAAGACAAACTTCTGACTGGAGAGGATTACTTAAGTCCTTTAATCGCTTTTTACTTGTAAAATCGTTGCATTTCAATACAATTAATTAATCTCTCTGGAGATCTTACTAAGATTATCCTATCAGTCCATTATGAATTATGATCTTCGTTTTTACGTAACTCGCAGTACCCAAGTACTTAACCAAATTAATGTCAATAAGTGTGAACTGTAAACATGTCTTTAGAATTAACGGTCACTATTGGCGGCGTGACTAAATAGACCGACAAGGGGATTAAATGCCTTTCGGAAGCGGCAAAGTCGGTAGCGGCTTGCATCAAACGAGCCGCTCGAAGGCACCGTAACAGGGTCAGACTAGGGAATTATTTCTAATATCATATTTTTTATTCACAAGTATTTTGTCGTAAACGGTTTGATCTTATTTTGCTCTTTCTTCAGCTACAAGAAGTCGACTGTTGAACATGGGTCTCCCTCAAGGATTTCCACAGTGACAGATTTTTTTCGATGAATGTAAATTTAAATGTTATTTATTGGTAATAATGCCTGTTCTTATTGACTAAATAAAATTACATGATTTGATGTGACTTTTCGGTAACTTACTGAATGATCAAAATGATGACAAAGTAATCTATCAATACACGATACAAAATACGCAAAATAAAAATATTATCTTGGTTTGTTGCCGCTATAAATCTAAGTACGTCCCTGTTCAACTATTGTATGAATTTCATATGAAACAAAAAATATTTTTTCGTGAAGCTAGAGAAAGATAAAGTATACAGCTGAAAGTTCATGACCTGACATAATTTAAAGGGAAGTCTATTAAAATTTCGTTGCTGGTGAAAAAAGTTTTCATGGATTTTTTCATTAACGATTTAATCTATGACGAAATTAAAAAATATGTTTACCTTAAAATGACTTACTTTAACCATTCTAACTGGTTTTATGCGGAACAGACTTTAAACTGTTATAACTCCGAAACAGATATGGTTTTTTCAATAAATATTTTTTTATTAGCATATTAATATTATGCCCTTGCATCCAGGGAAGCAAGTGCGCCATTTTCTTGGACACCCGGTATATTTGCTATCCCATACTGTGTATTTGTACCATTGATATATAGAAGGGGATATCACACAAGATCACGTGACCTGAAGCCAAATGTTTCCCTAAAATGGCGTCGACTCCGCCCACAGAAAATTGTGTTGCATATTTGTTTCGATCTTATTGTCTTTTGTACCACAACAAAAATTACTTAAACACGCACAATTCACTTGAAATCGTAAAACAAATCTCGCACGATACATCAATGACAGTCGAACTACTTAGCAAAGTGTATTCATAAAATGGCGTCATGTCGAAAAATGAGCTTCAAGGCGGAGCTTGATGACATATCAGAAATTGACAACCGAAAATTTTAAACAATTGCGTATACTGTACTCTTGTTGACATAAGTAAATTACAACGAGTTGGAATGAGAGAGCAATGTTTCTATTGGTGAAGTTCATATTTGCAACATATTTGTTTAACTAGAAATTATATAGGCAAATAAGTGCTTATCCCCTTCTATATATCAATGATTTGTACGGAATAAAATATAGCCTATGACATTATCTAATCTCTAAACTACCACTATGCAAAATCATGTCGATCCCTTGCTCTGTGAAAAACTAAACTATTCCATGGGGAACTGTACATGCTCAGCGATAAAAGTATGTGCCGTTCTGGTGTGATTGAGTAACAAACATTCATCCATCCAAACATGTAGTTACACATGACAAGCAATATTATTAATTATATTTTGAAGTGGTAGAGCCATGTTGTAGACATATTTGTCTACAGCATGAATGGGCCGGCTCGACCGGGGTAGTACCACTGTCTCACAGAAAACCAACGTAAAGTGACAGTTTACTGTCGCGTTTCGTATGGTAAGTGAGATATCCGGAGGCCCAGATTCCTCCTTCCCTTCCCTTATCCCTATTCCTGTCCTTTAAGGCCGACACATACATGATACTTTCGGTATTGTGGATGTTCATGGGCGGTGGAGATCACTTAACATCAGGTGACCCACTGGCTCGTTTGTCGGACTATGATATAAAAAAATATATATTGATGCCACTGCCCGGGGTGGGTATTTCTACATAAAATTACCCACCAAAGTTTATTCTTATTATATTTGTACAGATTGTGATTTTGCTGTTTGTATTTCGATTTTGATAATTGTTAACATTAAATTACATTCTTCTGTATGCTCGCCCACATAAAAGGACTGATTGTTTTTTTTTTAAATCCTGGCACGGCAAAGTGACCGCACTGCACCTGATGGTAAGCGCAATGCGGTCCAATAAGAGTATCGAGTATCGAGACCCCCGCTACTCAACACAATCATGCCGGCCTGCTTCTTCACACTACGCCATGTGCAAGAAGGTGAAGAAGCGGTCGAGTGTCCATTGTCAGAGCACTCAGAAGGCCGCAAAATGGCCAAACATCGTACCCCAACTCTAGACCCCAAAAAACCAGATGTACACTGGCTGGTCCCGGAACGCGACACACTTGCGTGTGCCACTATGGCGGGTTTTACACCCTGTGTACGGTGGTCGCTATCCGGGCGGATATGAATATCCTACCACCAGCAGTTAATACGTTTTCTCAGTAAGTGATTAATGTAATAATCTTATGAGATAAACGATTCTTTAACTTTAAACATCTGCATTTATAATATTAGTGACATTGATGGGAACACATGAACCCGGGTCGGGTAAATGTTGGGTTTTCTATTTAGAAATACTCAGTATTTCAAAGTTGGGAAATGTGCCCGGTATGGCGATAGGCTCGCCCCCTATCACATCATGGGACCGAAATAAATTCGGCGAAAGGGTGTAATACTGTATGTGTACCTGGAATTCTTGTTCTGTATGGCCAGGACCTGATCATCCACCTCCCTCATTGACATGCGGCCGCGGAATATGGTAGCCACGGTGAGGTACCGCCCGTGTCGGGGATCCGCGGCAGTCATCATGTTACCCGCGTTGAACATCTGAAAATAGCGACATCTATTAATGGAAATAAAGAAATAAATTTTATTTGGTTTAGATGACATACAAATAAAAAACACATAGGTAAAGCAATACCGAAAGTATCATGTATGCGCTGTCGGCCTCAAAGGACAGGAATAGGGATTAGGGAAGGGAAGAGGGAATTTGGGCCTCCGGATATCTCACTTACCATACGAAACGCGTGACACGTGACAGTGAACTGTCACTTTACGTTGGTTTTCTGTGAGACAGTGGTACTACCCCGGTCGAGTCGGCTCATTCATGCTGTAGACAAATATGTGTACAGCGTGGCTCTACCACTTCTATAGCATTAAAGTCTATATAGAGATAAAGGACAAAGGTTATAATTGTTCCACTTACTTGACTCATAAGCTCGGAAACCGTTTGAGGTCTATAGTCGAAGGAATTCTTAGCGGTGAGTGGAGCGAACCCTGGGGAAAATACACAGGCATTGTAACTAGGGATGTGCGAATAACGTTCGAATAGAATATGAACATCGATTTCGACATTTTCGAATTATTCGATTCGAGTATCAAATCGGTTGCGGTACGGATTGTCAAGACGAAGGTCGTATGCTCAAAACCCAAATGGCATACCGACAGTGAAGCACCAATATCCTGACATTTTTTATTCTTCAAATTCACTTTTATATTGTTTTACAGCAGACGAGATTCGTATAAAGTAAAATATTATGTGTGTTTTTAATTGCAACATTAATGATTATTCTAAATAAATAAAATATGAACTAATGTTATACTTCCTAGAAAATAAACGATTATTTTTCAGTTTGTTAAATTCTTGATTCGATAGTTAGGAGCTATTAGTACTTCGCCGTCAATACACCTCTGACTTTTCTAAAGTTACGTGTGTAAGCTTGCTTGTAGGAAAACATCGTGAGGAAACCCGCATATCTGAGCATTTTCATAAGAATTTCGAAGGTATGTGAAGTCTCCAACCCACAGGCCAGCGTGGTGGACTCAGGCCTAACCCCTCGCATTAGTAGAGGAGGCCCGTGAGTAGTGGGACAATGTTTAATACAGGGCTAGTATTATTTTATATTTGTCCATTGCCTTATTGGTTGAATGATAGTACAACTGTCAAATGACAGAAAAGGATGT
Organism: Laothoe populi; assembly: GCA_905220505.1. Taxonomy (NCBI): domain Eukaryota; kingdom Metazoa; phylum Arthropoda; class Insecta; order Lepidoptera; family Sphingidae; genus Laothoe; species Laothoe populi. Next base: position 6,315,415 of record HG992174.1, on the reverse strand, counting down.
ACTATATGATTTGTGACGTCACCGCTTGGAGTTCTATTACGGTGCACTCGTTTGAGAGAGAAGTGAGATGTTCTATACACTTTTACTCATAAGTCATACCAATCTGTATATATAAAAGAAGAAACTGACTGACTGACTGATCGATCAACGCACAGCCAAAGCGGCTGGGGTTAGAGACTTGAAATTTTGACAGTAGGTACCTTTTATCACGTAGGCATCCACTAAGGAAGGGTTTTTGGAAATACCACCCCTAAGGGGGTAAAATAAGGGATGATAGTTTGTATGAAAATCCGTCATTTCTGAAGTTAAAGGCATGAAAATTGGTATTTGGCCTCTCAGTTAAAAATAAAAAATATATGTTTCAGGATTTTTGGAAATTCCACCCCTAAGGGGGTAAAATAGGGGAAGAAAGTTTGAATGAAAATCCGTCATTTTTGCAGTTAAACGCATGAAATTTGGTATTTGGCCTTATAGTTAAAAATAAAAAATATAAGTTTCAGGATTTTTGGAAATTCCACCCCTAAGGGGGTAAAATGGGGAAAGAAAGTTTGTATGAAATATTCGTCATTTTTGAAGTTAAATGCATGAAAATTAGTATTTGGCCTTTTAGTTAAAAATATCTATTTGAAGATTTTTGGAAATTCCACCCCTAAAGGGGTAAAATAGGGGAAGAAATGTTGTATGAAAATTCGTCATTTTTAAAGTTTAATTCCTGAAAATTAGTATTTAGCCTTTTAGTTAATAATAAAAAATATATATTTCAGGATTTTTGGAAATTCCACCCCTAAGGGGGTAAAATTGAGGAAGAAAGTTTGTATGAAAATTCCGTCATTTTTGCAGTTAAACGCATGAAAATTGGTATTTGGCCTTTTAGTTAAAAATAAAAAATATATGTTTCAGGATTTTTGGAAATTCCACCCCTAAGCGGGTAAAATAGGGGGTGAAATATTTAATATACCTACTAATTACGACTCTATTTTTGTATCAATTCTGACTCTGTTTTCTCCAAAGGGGTTATTTTTGGTTGTATATGCATAAAATTAAATATTTATTAATTCAACTGTTCGAATTTTAAAAAAACAACGTATTTTTTGAACCACGTGTCATTAGTGTTTATTAAGCGATTTGTAACGTTAAAATTATGGAAATAAAGTTGATTTTGGCTTGTATTTTACTTACTACTTATTATCTTTTTCCAGACACCGGTGTCCTTGTTGAAAGAAAACAGCCATCCACTTGGTGTACACTATTTACCAAGTCTAGATAGCACTACCACCGAATCCCGTTGACGAATTGGCGGGAGCGCGTTTTTTCCGTCTCTTTTATCATAGTGGGTATGTAACGTTTTTTTAAAGATCCCACCCTTCCACAGTGAAGTGTTGCCAGTCATAATTATAATTTCCTCAAATTATATCTTCTTTTAAAATCCTAAATTACTGTACGCTATCATTGTGTTGAGAAGTAAAATATACAATAAATAATATAATAAACACAGTAACCAGGTTGACGAACATTTCATATGTTTTTGGGATACCAATATAACACGTTACAAATTAGTGCAATGGATTGTGCTACTGATTCTCAACAAACTACTTTCGGCTTTGTAGTATACTAAAAATAATGTTGTATATAACGTACCAGGCATGAAGAAGTGTAGCCTGGGGAATGGCACCATGTTGACGGCCAGTTTCCTGAGGTCCGCGTTCAGTTGTCCAGGGAATCGGAGGCACGTGGTCACCCCGGACATCGTTAACTGAAATACAATATATTTTTTCTATCCTGGCACGGCAATGTGATCTGTGCACCTGATGGTAAGCGCAGTGCCGTCCAGTTATCAAGTAACGAGAGACAGTCTATCCCCCGCTACTCAACACAATCATGACGGCCTGCTTCTTCACAGTACGCCATGGGCAAGAAGGTGAAGAAGCGGTCGAGGGTCTAGTGTCAGAGTACTCAGAAGGACGCAACACGGCCAAACATCATACCCCAGCTCTAGACCTCAATAAAAACCGGATGTACACTGGCTGATCCCGGAACGCGACACACTTGCGTGAGCCACTATGGCGGGTTTTACACCTTGTGTACGGTGGCCGCTATCTGTCTGTCACACAAGCATTTGTCCCGGTGTGGGAATCGAACCCACGGCCTCTCGTTTCACAGCCGGCTACTCGGCAACTGCGCCACGGAGGCTGCCATGCCTTTTATATACCTACTTGATCAATAAAGATTTTTATTTTATACTAGCGGGCCCGGCAGACGTCGTCCTGCCCGTAAAAGCAGCGCCACACCGACTGCAGCGCCATCTGCCGGGTCCAATTGTGAATCTAAACCATCCAGGCCACCGCCCAAACGCATACAAAAAAAACATTCAAATCGGTCCAGCCGTTTAGGAGTTCAGTGACATACGCACGTACATTATAATTATATATATAAAGATATTTATAAAACACTCACCGATATCAAATGGTTGAGATCGCCGTAACTGGGGCTGCTCAGTCGTAATGTCTTGAAGCAGATGTTGTATAGGGCTTCGTTGTCTATACAGAAGGTCATGTCCGTGTTCTCGACCAGCTGGTGGACGGAGAGCGTAGCGTTATACGGCTCCAAGACCACCTCGCTCACCTACCACCAAATAAATAAAACCATAGACATATCTGTATATATAAAAGAAGAAACTGACTGATCGATCAACGCACAGCCAAAACGGCTGGGGTTAGAGACTTGAAATTTTGACAGTAGGTACCTCTTATGACGTAGGCATTCAGTAAGGAAGGGTTTTCGGAAATTCTTCCCCTAAGTGGTAAAATAGGGGATGAAAGTTTGTATGAAAATCCGTCATTTTTGAAGTTAAACACTTGAAAATTGGTATTAGGTATTGTATACTTTTTCACCCAAACATGACCTCCACGCGGGCGGAGCCGCGAGCAACAGCTAGTTTAACTATAATAAAATTACTAGAGTGTGGAAAAAGAACAAATTCCCTATAGTACCAATATTCATATCAACATATGAGCAGCGATAGCCTAGTTTGTTGCGGTACGGACTGTCAAGACGAAAGTCGTATGTTCGAAACCCACACGGCATACACCTCTGACTTTTCTAAAAGTTACGTGTGTATTCAATGTTGATTATCGCTTGCTTTAACAGTAAAAACACCGTGAGGAAACCTGCATACCTGAGAATTCTCATAAGAATTTCTAATGTGAAGTCTACCAGCCCGCATTAGGCCAGCGTGGTGGACTAAGGCCTAGCCCCTCTCTTTAGTAGAGGAGGCCCGTGCCCAGCAGTTGGACGATGTTTAATACAGGGCTAGTATTATTATTATTATAATAGATATATTTAACTGCTTTAAGAAATCGAGATTCTCACTCTCCCAACGGTCATGTAATGTTTTATTTCACAATGCAATAACGCAACTTAATTATCATACACTGCCTCAGTGTATGTTACGAATGCTGTGCTGTGCTAAAACTTTTTTCACAGACATGAGCGCGCACGCGGCAATGTAACTTCATCCATCGCAGCGCAGCCATAGCGCAGCTCAGTACAACGAACATATCCGATCGCAGCGCGAAACATCCCGAATTCAGATTCGGTTTCGACCATAGTTTCAGCTGGATGGTAGCCGAACCCGAAACTAAGGGGGCATCCATTAATTATGTGATGTAATTTTGGCGATTTTTTGACCCCAATCTTAGTGAGATGTCGTGAGATTTTTAGAAATGCATATTTTTTATGTAAATAAGTTAATCTGTGCTCGATTGCATTAGATTTATTTAGAAAATCAATTTACTTACAATTTTGTTTCATTTAAAGAAATTAATTTATTAATAAATTCTTCTACCACACACACACACACACATACACTCACGCTTGTAATCCCCGACGGGGGTAGGCAGAGGTGTAACTAGTACACTCACTTTTCGCCAAATTTCGGTCCCATAATGTGATAGGGGGCGAGCCTATCGCCATACCGGGCACAATTCCAGACTCCGGGCTAATACTGGGAATTTCTAGATAGAAAAACCCAACATTTACCCGACCCGGGGATCGAATCCGAGGCCTCAGCATAGCAGTCGTAAACGCATGCGCAATTACAACTGCGCCACCGAGGCAGTCAATTCTTCTACCAGTGCACAATTAAACCACGATAAATATTATTATATATTAATAATAAAAATAATACTAGCCCTGTATTAAACAATGTCCCACTGCTGGGCACGGGCCTCCTCTGCTAATGAGAGGGGCTAGGCCTTAGGCCAGCGATTAGTAGACTTCACATACCTTCGAAATTCGTATAAGACTTCTCAGATATACAGGTTTCCTCACGATGTTTTCCTTCACCGTTAAAGCAAGCGATAATTAACATTTAATACACACGTAACTTTAGAAAAGTCAGAGGTGTATGCCACTTGGGTTTCGAACATACGACTTTCGTCTTGGCAGTCCGTACCGCAACCAACTAGGCTATCGCTGCTTGCTATTATATATTATTTAGTCATATTATACTGGAGAAACATTTTTAACTTAATTTCAGCCAGTTTTTTCACCTATAAGAGCCTCACATAATTAATGGATGGACCCTAACCGAAACCCATTTTTTGCCGAAACTAGCCCGAAACTGAAACAGAAAGTTCGATGTAACACTAAAAAAAACAAGTTAGTCCTGACCTTAGGCGACGGCACCACGCTGAAGGTGCTCATGATGCGGTCAGGGAACTCCTCGCGGATCTTGCTCAGCAGCAAGGTCCCGAGCCCTGACCCCGTGCCCCCGCCCAGGGAATGGGCCAGTTGGAAACCTGGAATATCATAAAATATTAACATAGGCCAAAATTTACAAAAACTGCCGCAATCATTTATTTGGTAAGTTAAGATACTATTGTAATATCGGTACTATGTAACATCGAAAATGTATTCCCGTATAAAGATTTCCTCGATACAGGCTTGCCTAGTGAGGAAATCGAAGGACATTATCATTTTTTGTACATTTTGATGTCAGCAAAATACATTGTCAAGCGATTTTTTTTTTATTATTGTTCTTGTATAACTTGTGAATTGTGTATTTTGTGGTAATCAATTTATTTTCATTTCATTTCATTTAAATCACAAAGACTTGGTGTTGCAGTTGTTGCGCATGCGTTACGACTGCGCTGTGGTCTCGGGTTCGATCCCAATTTTCTATTCAGAAATACTCAGTATCAGCCCGGCGTGATAGGCTCGCCCCCTATCACATTATAGGATCGTAATAAATTAAACGAAAAGTGGGTGTACTAGTTAAACATCTGCCTACCCTTTCGGGCATTGTGTGAATGTCACTCACTGTACAACGCAACAGCTAGCCAAGGGGCGTCCATAAATTACGTGATACGTTTAGGGGGGGAGAGATTCGAGCCTAACCCCACCCAATCTCACGGGGTAGGCAAATAACAAGTAATTTTTCGCAAAAAAGCAGGGAAATTGCGTAAAAACAGGGTTAAATTAAAAAAAATTATAAATCTTAAAAACGCCAAAATAGCCTCATGTTATTAAAGGATGCCCCTAAGCTGTGGTGTAATGGTAATGCTATGGTGCGATGCGAAGGTATGTTGTGTTGTGATGATAATGTTGTGGTGTGACGGTAATGCTCTGGTGTGACGGTAATGCTATGGTGTGACGGTAATGCTATGGTGTGACGGTAATGCTATGGTGTGACGGTAATGCTATGGTGTGACGGTAATGCTATGGTGTGACGGTAATGCTATGGTGTGATGGTAAGACTGTGATGCGAAGGTAATGCTGCTGTAGATAAATATGTCTACAACGAGGTTGTGATTAAAAATGTTTAGATTGTAACATACCTTGGAGACAATCGCAATTTTCTGCTTCTTTCCTGATGACGTCCAAAACAGAGTCCACCAACTCTGCTCCTTCGGTGTAGTGACCCTTGGCCCAGTTGTTACCTATAGAGATTTCAAAATCAAATATTTATTGAATCCATGAAATGTTATACATCATTTAGATTCAGTCAAATTTTTTACTCTAGTAATGTAGTTTCGCTAAAGAAGAACGGGCAAGAAACTATAGCGTTGCTCTTCACACCGGTTAACAATATTTGGTCATACAAGTAGTAAACGATTTCAGTTTAATTACATTAGATTAGAGCAGCTCAATGTATGTTAAGTCGCATCGGTCGAGGGTCTAGTTTCAGAGTACTCAGAAAGCCGCAAAACGGTCAAACATCGTTAGCCCAACTGTAGATCTCCAACAAAACCGGATACCTACTGGCTGATCCCGGAACGCGACACACTTGCGTGCGCCACTATGGCGCCTTTACACCCTGTGTACTGTGGTCGCTATCCTCACGGATATGAATATCACCAGTATTTGCTGGATCTATAAAATATGTACAAACCTGCACCGCTCTGTCCAAACACGAAGTTATCTGGACGGAACAGCTGTCCGTACGGTCCTCCCCTCACAGAGTCCATGGTGCCTGGCTCCAGGTCGACCAGCACAGCGCGCGGGACGAACTTTCCTGGAAATAATATACAAGGTTAAGAAATACCGAGATTGCTCCAACTAAAGCGGTTGTATGCCAAAAACAAGCCAGCTGAGTTTGATTTGCTGGATTCTCTCAGGAGTGGGTCGCGCCGCGTAGTATCCAGCGGTAATGTAAGCCCGCTGAGTTTGTTTCGCCGGGTCTTCTCAGGCTGGGTCGCGTTTGGATCCGGTGGTAGCTTTTAAAACAAGCGACGTCTCGGAAATACCCATGGTCCATATCAAACCCATTTAAAAATATGTATATTTGACTGGTATTTCTTTGAATAACATTAAAAATAAAAATTATTAACACCTTATAAATGAATAAAGTGATTGCTAGTGTATTGATGATGCTATGTATGTTATGTATACATAAACTGATATACTTTTTGTTAAATTAAGAGAGTGAAATTTTAAGATGCGCGTGACACAAAAGTCACACCTCTGAAGTTTTCCTAAGTACCAGGCTAGCAGAAATGAAAGGAGATTTGAAACCGTTTTTATACAACTGATATAATATTGACCTTCGTACTGGCCATTAAAATATTTTGTACCAGGTACAAGTACCAGGCTCCCATGAAATGTAAGGAGATTTGCCACTCGTGTCCAGAAGGAAATTAAAAATAAATAAAGGAGGGAGAAAAATAAATTAAAGTTAAAAATAGCATGTAAGAATGGCGAAAGTGGCTAGTGTTTGAGCTACATGACTGGCTAGTGACTTCTAGGTAGATAAACCTTGCATTTTCATTGAAGTTATACTTGTTTAGGCGCGTTATGAAAATATATCATCATATTTTTTAATGAGGCCAAAGAAGTATAATTTCTCACGCGCGTACATAAGTACACACACCCATTTTTTATGTACTGACTTGTCATAAGAGCTATGTAATTGCCTGCATGATCAATAAACGATTTCATTTCATTTCAATTATAGATCTTCTCTGATAGAAATATGATGGAGCCAATGTGTGAACACTAAAAATCTATACAAGGATGCGTGGCCACACGTTAGGTGCGTATAAATTCATACGCAGATGTAAACAGACACAGAGCTATTGTGTTGTGCGGCATATTCGTAGCGGTACTTATTTTGCGCCATCGTGTTCCACGATTGGGGGCTCTGAAGAATTCTATCACGGTATACCCTGCATGTAGTAAGAGGCGACTAAAAGGGGTCACGGGGGTCAAGGCTGCACAGCGGGGGATGTGTGGCCTTTATAAATATAGTTATTTTCGTGGTGCGACCCAGAGTTGGGTGGCGGCGCCAAGTATCGCGCTGCTATAGAATGTGGAGGGCAACTAGCCCTAAAAGAGACGGGCCGTAAAGGCAACGCGTAGGGATCGTTCCGGCAGCAATCCAGAATACAACTCAGGACACCGGGACTCCCACATGCGCTGCAGGAGGCTACCGCGGGGTTTTTAGTCGGTACACCGACGTAGGAAAATTGTTAGGGCCGCGACCTAGTGGTCCCTCGGGTGAAATAGGTCGAGAAGGTATCCGTAAGATGGATTTTCCCCGCGGGAAAAAAAGGCATACGTGTACGTGAGAAAACACCTAACGTATAGGCCGTAAGGCTATTTAAAATTAATTATTGTAGAGACTGCCTTTAACCGAAACACCGCGCTGAGTTTCAGTTGCCATCTTAATTGAGGTGCAGATGCAGTCAGCCAGCTCCGTTACTTAAGCAAATCGGCCCGCAAAAGCCAAAAATGGTGATTGTTAATTAACCTCTCAAGCCCGCACCGTGACCCGGCAATAATCACCCTTATTAACATAAGGCTTATTTATATATACACTAGCTGTTGCTCGCGGCTCCGTCTGCGTGGAGGTTATATTCGAGAGCAGAAGACTATACAATCCAAGGAGTTGTCTTCTGCACTGAGGCACATGTATCGATTGTCCAGCCTCTCAGGTGTTGTGCCTGAATCTTGAGATTGCATCTAAAGAATTCTCCATAAGTTTAACCTCACATTACCCCTTTTAGGGATGATTTTTCAAAAACGTTGAAATACGTATTTCTTTATTTCCTACCAAAAGCCTAAATATGGATTTACAGATCCCTAAGTCGAGGAATTATGGATTTCCCATACAAATTTTGAACTCCTATTTGACTCCTTTGAAGGTTGTTTTTTGAGAAAAAAAGATAGCCTACGTCCTTCTCCAGGATATAATCTATTCCCTTACCAAATTTCATCACAATCTGTTCAGCCGTTTAGTCGTGAAGAGGTAACAAACAAACAAACAGAGTTACTTTCGCATTTATAGTATTAGTATGGATATACATGTCAATAAGTGCGATTATCGCCTGTTTTAATGCGGTCACCGGCTCACGATGCGGACTTGAAAGTTAAAATAAAACGTGCCATCACTTCACATAAAGATGAGTTTGTGTTCAGGAAAGTGAGATGCTATACTATTAAAGTGGCAGAGCCACGCTGTAGACATATTTGTCTACAGCATGAATGGGCCGACTCGACCGGGGTAGTACCACTGTCTCACAGAAAACCAACGTAAAGTGACAGTTTACTGTCGCGTTTCGTATGGTAAGTGAGATATCCGGAGGCCCAGATTCCCCCTTCCCTACCCTAATCCCTATTCCTGGTCCTTTAAGGCCGACAGCGCATACATGACACGTTTGGTATTGTGGATGTTCATGGGCGGTGGAGATCACTTAACATCAGGTGACCCACTGGCTCGTTTGTCGGACTATACGATAAAAAAAAACATACCGCTGGATGCTTCAGTGTAGTACACATTGAGTCGCTCATACTGCAGGTAACTCTCTCCTCTGTACACTCCATCCGTACCGATGCCGTGCTCATCCGAGATGATCTCCCAGAACTGAAACAAAATGACACAGGGTGAACTATTTGTTTATTGACAGCCTCCGTGGCTCGGTAGGCGAGTAGCCAGCTGTGAAACGAGAGGCCGTGGGTTCGATTCCCACACCGCGACAAATGTTTGTGTAACACGACAGATATTCAAACGCATTTAAGAATATCAATACTTAAGCATTAATAGGAAGGCACTATGTTTTATATTAAACATTTACTACTCCCACTTTGGTTGTCATTATTAACTACCCCCAACTAGTCTCCTAAATACCTCCGTTATACCTTCGGTATTACTAATATAGGAAATTTCAAGATAGAAAAACTTAATATCACTTTACCCGACCCGGGGATCGAACCCGAGACCTCAGCACAGCAGCAGTCGTAACGCATGCGCAATTACAACTGAGAAGATTCGTGGTTCGTTCGCGGGGCAGTAAGTAATTGTAAATGGTCCAATGGCGTTGTTCAGTTTAAAAGGGTAATGCTGGTAGATTAATTATAAAGAGAAGCCTTAAAGTGAATCCTGACATGCGTGTGTTAATATTAAGCACTGAGATGTGTAACAGTGTCGTGTAAATCAATTAATAAATTATAAACATTGTATTTGTGCTTTTTAAATATCCATCTTGCATAGTTTTGTTGATGTTCCTAACATTACTTTCAATATTTGCAGAATTCGGAATAAATTACATTCAAAACACTACGAGTAGTTTAACGGTAGGCAGCGGCTCTGCTGTGCCCTGGCATTGCAGAAGTCTATGGGCGGCGGTGACTACTTACCATCAGGTGGCCCGTCTGCTCGTCTGCCTATCCAGGCACTAAAAAAAAGAGTAGTTTGAACATCATTTTCATTTTAATCTAACCCATAACTGGCATTGCCAGACGTCCCGTATTTTAGATATAGTTTAAAAAGTCCAGGCTCTGTCCCGTAAATCGATCAATCTACTATTGACATTTGACAACTTGACAAGTACTTACTTACGCAGCGTTTTTTTTTACCGAAATAGACTTGCGTTTCAACATTATCTCGCCTAATGGTAAGTGATGTGGTCTACGGTGGAGGACGCTTGCTTAAAAGATACCTATTCACTCTTGACTTGAAGATAACTCAGGTTATAATGTTCGGGAAATATAGACTCCGGCAAAGAGTTCCACTCTCTAGCGGTGCGCATGATAAATGTACTAGCAAAACGCTTCGTGTGCACGTTCGCTTACAAATATGTTATAATGAATAAAAATATTTTAAAACTGAGTCAACACTAGAACAAAAAAAACTGAAATCCCGTGTTTCTTTGAATTTGTTCCTTATAAGCTGAAAAAAAAGTGTGTGTCTACAATTCACACACGGCAGAAGGGAAACTTACATTACGTCGAATTATGTCGCCCGCCTGCAATCTATGGAAGCCGAACCGTGAGTAATGATATCTGTTTTATGCAATTGAGTATACGAATAATCAATTAAACGTAGTTAAAGCATTGAAACAATCAAGACAGTGTTTACTTCATTAATATTAGAGCTCCCACTCGATGCCACTCGATCCCACTCGACCCCCTCGAATATATATTTTGTCTCATTCTCTCGTAGGCTTAGTCCTATAGATCTATGTGTTTGTCTCTTTATACTGTCGCTTTCCGTATCATCGAGTTTCAAATGACAACGATTCTAAAGAAGTTTCACTTCTAAAATCTAGAAACCCTACTCAAAACTCTAACGTAATAGGCTGGTACATTATGGTAGAAATTGTTGATGTATAATATGCTCTGCTATCCGTGCGAAGCCGGGTCGCTAGCATATGTTAATTCAAATTTGTGCACGAATAAAAAAAAGAAGTTGAGCCGTCGCGGGACGTCTGGCAGATCACAGATGTGTAACATCGAAGTTATTTTGTAGAAATAATGATCATAAAAGGATAGCTTATGATAGGAAATAAATATAGCACAATTAAAAATATAATATTCTTTGTTTTTTTTTATCCTGGCACGACAAAGTTACCACACTGCACCTGATGGTAAGCGCAGTGCCGTCCAATTAGAGTATCGAGTAGCGAGAGACAATCTATCCCTCGCTACTCAACACAATCATTCCGTACTGCTTCTTCACACTACGCCATGGGCAAGAAGGTGAAGAAGTGGTCGAGGGTCTAGTGTCAGAGTACTCAGAATATGAATATCCTACCACCAGCAATCTGAATATTTGTATGGTGGTAGGATATTCATATCCGCCTTGATAGCGACCACCATGCACAGGGAGTAAAACCTGCCATAGTGGCACACGCAAGTGTGTCGCGTTCCGGGATCAGCCAGTGTACATCCAGTTTTTGTCGGGGGTCTAGAGTCGGGTACGCTGTTTGCTGTTTAACGACCATCTGAGTGCTGTGACACTAGATCCTCAACCGCTTCTTCACCTCTTTGCCCCATGACGTAGTGCGAAGAAGCTACACAGCAAGCCGGCATGATTGTGTTGAATAGCGGGGGATAGACTGCCTCGCGTCACTTGATACTCTAACTGGACGGCACTGCGCTTACCATCAGGTGCAGTGTGGTCACTTTGCCGTGCTAGGTTGAAACAAAAAAACAAGTATGTGTGCAATTCACACACGGTGAAAGTGAAAGTTATCTACGAGTAAGCTTTGTAATACACAGGCATATACACGCGTATTCACGCACATACTAAGTACTAACTACTAAAATATTTCAAAACCATTAAAGAACTACGTCAATAACAGTAACCGATTCGATTTCACTAGATCCTAATCGATCCCACTCCATCCCACCCGATCCCTCTCGATCCCACTCGACCTCACACGATCCCACTCGATCCCAGTCTCTCGTAGGCTCTCATTCTCTCTTAGGCTTAGTCCTATAGATTCACGTGTTAGTCTCTTTTCACTGTCGATTTTTTGTTTCATCGAGTTTCAAATCACAACGATTCTAAATAAGTTTGACTTCAAAAAACTTCATTTCCTTTTCTGTGTCGTCAGTTGACAACCGAGTACACATATTTGGTTTATCTACAACTGATAAGAGCTGATATGGATTAACAACACGGCCACAACACACGTGAGAATTCTAGTGATTCATTCACTAATGATAGTCTGGAGTAGAGTTGCCAGCCGTCCTGTTTTCTCAGGACATGTCCTGGTTTTTAGGGGATCCTGGGGTATCCTGGATAGTTTTTAAGCAGCGTCCTGGGTTTTTAAATCGCCCTGGGGGGCTACTCGTGACACTCGATTCCAATTTGAAATTGGGATTGGGTCCGAAAACTGTACAATTGGCACTCTTGGACGCAACACCAGCGCACGATTTAACTGAATACGGCAGAATTTGTAATAACTAAATTATATAGAGTATTAACGATCGCTAGTTCGTCAATATTCCCTTTCATTTAGTTGAGTGAGTTAGAGTTCCAATATCTTCTAGATTGCTGAGTTTCTTGGTGCTTCTTCTCAGACCAGTGGGCATTTCCGAAGCACCGGTAGATAAACTTCAACCTGACATGTAAAAAGTGCCCCTAGTGGCCTAATTTACAAAATAAATGATTTGATTTGATTTTGATTGGAATTAAAACTGTACCGAGTTCGAGATTGGAATTGATTTCAAGAGTAGGTCTACTGATTAGGACCGTAGGATATTTTAAAATTAGACCACACCACTTTGGCAATCATTACTTTAGGGACGGCCTCTCGGCTCGGAAGTGTTCATGTGATTATAAAAAGTTTTTTAATTCATAAAAAGTACACCGACTTCAATAAAAAACAAATTATAAAATTTGAAGGTTTCCCTTGATTTTTCTGAGATCCCATCATCAGATCCTGACTTGGTGCCAATGGGACCACCTGGGATGTATACCCTTTTAAACAAAAAAAAGAATTTCTCGAATCGGTCCAGGCGTCTTCGAGTAATCGGGTAACATACATAAAAAAAAGATTCCGACGAATTGTTAACCTCCTCCTTTTTTGAAGTCGGTTAAAAACACAGATGCGTCCTGTTTTTATACTGAATTGTCCTGGTTGGTATTTCAAATCACAGTATTTGAATTCCGGGGTTGGTAACCCTAGTCTGGAGTGAACAGAAATATCACGCATTCAATCTCAGTAGGTCAATCATTTATTGATTTTATGTGAATAAGTTATGATAGGTACAAGAAGGTAGCGCAGCCTTGTTTTATGTATGGAATGGTGTGTTCTTAATACAAAATTTAGGTGCAGTGTGGTCACTTTGCAGCGCCAGAATAAAAAAAATGCGAATGTATGGATGGATGTTTGTTACTCAATCACGCTACAACGGCTGCACGGATCTGGTTGAAATTTGGCACAGAGATAGATTATAGTCTGGAATAGCACACTTTTTATCCCGGAAAAATGTACGCTTCCTATGTGATAGCAAAATTTAGATAGATGTCTCCATGGATTGTATACCTTTTCTTCCAAAAATAACTTTGCGAGCAACATCTATTGTCATATAAATATATGTTGTAGCGAATATACAGGTAAAATCTCACGGTTATAGGACATGTTTCGATGGTAAGTCAAAGCGTAGAGCGTGGTGAATAAAGACCCCCTTGGTAGTAGAGGAAACACGTGTCCTGTGCTGCTAACACGCCGTTATGTGACATTTTATGATTAATGCACACTCTGAAAGTAGTTTGTTCATAATAAGCGACTGAATCGATATCAACAAAATTTTTTAATAGACGATTTGGATTTCCTAAAATAATTAACACTCAGGTAAATAATAATCATCCTTTAATTTAACGTTCAAGACAAACGAAACTGAAACATAACTCGATGCGATAAAGTATTTTCTAAATGCAATAATAAACGAACACTTTAAAAAATCAAACAATTAAAATTACGAACTTTATGTCGAAAATTAGTACAACTAATTTCATAAAAAACAATATTTATATTCATCGCAGTCTCATTTCAATACATGAATTATGATTGTAATAATATTTATAAATTGGGGTGTCTGAGGATGTGCGTTATTACCGTTACACGTAGTATATACAAAGTAACAAAACTTTTTCTATATCATCAGTCTGGCTCATATCTTTCTATCTATAAGTTACTAGCTGTTGCTCGCGGCTCCGCCCGCGTGGAGGTCATGTTTGAGACAAAAAGTATACACTACAAAATACCAAATTTCATGCGTTTAACTTCAAAAATGACGGATTTTCATACAAACTTTCATCCCCTATTTTACCCCCTTAGGGGTGGTATTTCCAAAAAACCCTTCCTTAGTGGATGCCTACGTGATAAAAGGTACCTACTGTCAAAATTTCAAGTCTCAAACCCCAGCCGTTTAGGCTGTGCGTTGATCGATCAGTCAGTCAGTCAGTCAGCTTCTTCTTTTATATATACAGATAAGATCTAAATACGCTCACGGCTAACTACATCATTAAATGTTTTGAAACTCGCAATTTGTATACTTTATTTTATCCTGTCACGGCAAAGTGACAGCACTGCGCATGGTGGTAAGCGCAGTGCCGTCACATTAGTATATCGAGTAGCGAGACAATCTATCCTCTACTCAACACAATCATGCCAGCCTTTTTTTTTTTTTTTTTTTCGCGGGGGAAACGCTTTATCGCTGCCGCTCCATCCTGGGGGGAGGTGGAGTGGTTATGTTGGACTCACCGGTCTTACGACCCAACGATAAGCCGTCCAGTAGAGATGGAAATTTCTGAACGGTCGTTGGGCCGAGTCCATAACACTATTTACACCCTACACCGTAATACCAACCAAAACCCCGCGGTGGCCTTCTTCAGCGCATTATGGTCGGCCTCGGGTTCTTGAGGCTAAGTCGCCCCAACTTCTACCGGAACCTACCATGCGCAGTGCCGCGTAACGGCTCATCTCTAAAGTGGGGCGGGGTTGTTCAGAAATCCCCGCACACCTAAGGACGCCCTTGGCGTCTACAACAGCAATGAGGCTAGCCACCCATGCTGCCGTCCATCTCAGGGTCGCACGATGTACAAAAGTTTTATAGTACAAATGGCGCTATAACAGCCCCCCGCTGCGCGCCCACGACCCCTGATGGCCTCTTTAGTCGCCTTTTACGACAGGCAGAGGATACCGTGGCAGAATTCTTTAATGCCCCCCAGTCCACAGGGCGGAATCATGCCAGCCTGCTTCTTCACACTACGCCATGGGCAAGAAGGTGAAGAAGCGGTCGAAGGTCTATTGTCAGAGTTCTCAGAAGTTTTTTTTTAATCTAAAATATATTTTCTCGCAAAACAGCATCAAAAGTAGGTACTTTTAATTAAATCAAATAAAGACCATATTATGATATAAATAAAGTTTTTTAATTCACAAAAAGTACACCGACTTCAATAAAAAACAAGTTATGCGTCACTACAAAATTTGAGGGTTGCCCTTGATTTTTCTGAGATCCCATCATCAGATCCTGACTTGGTGCCAATGGGACCACCTGGGAAGTATACCCTTTAGAACAAAAAAAGAATTTCTCGAATCGGTCCAGGCGTCTTCGAGTAATCAGGTAACATACATAAAAAAAAAGATTCCGACGAATTGTTAACCTCCTCCTTTTTTTGGAAGTCGGTTAAAAAAATATGAACTTTGCCAATTCGACAGCCTCCGTGGCGCAGTTGGCGAGTAGCCGGCTGTGAAACGAGAGGCCGTGGGTTCGATTCCCACACCGTGACAAATGTTTGTGTGACAGACAGATATTTGTGTCCGGAGTCTGGGTGTTGTGAGACCGTACGTACGTCTCTCGTAGGCCCTGATACCCACAACACAAGACTCGTATCTTAGTGTGGGGTCGGGGCTATGTGTGCGACTGTTGGGTGTATTATAATAATAATAATACTAAGCATGTATTAAAAATTGTCCCACTGCTGGGCACGGGCCTCCTCTACTAATGAGAGGGGTTAGGCCTTAGTCCACCACGCTGGCCTAATGCGGGTTGGTAGACTTTACATACCTTCGAAATTCTTAAGAGAATTCTCAGGTATGCAGGTTTCCTCACGATGTTTTCACCGTTAAATCAAGCGATAATTAACAATACACACATAACTTTAGAAAAGTCAGAGGTGAATGCCATTTGGGTTTCGAACATACGACTTTCGTCCTGACAGTCCGTACTGCAACCAACTGGGCTATCGCTGGGTGTATTATTATTTAAAAAAAGTGAGGCCGCATTTATATTTATTTCTAAATATGGTTATAGGCAATAATGAGTGCAGTGGGAAGTGGGAACATCTTAAATCTCCCACGCATGACTTCATGATGCAGTAAGGGACATTCCTAGCGATGACGTTATGAATGCATGCATGACCTCTTTTGTCATTTGCCTGTTACCCTTCCCACCAGATTTTCATGGCTTATAACTTATTGAACAGATTTATAAAATTGTTTTGATAATAATTCGATGTTATTGATTTAAACGATATTTTTGCGATATTGAATTAAATACATATTTAATTAGCTAAGTTCCTGCCTTTTGGGCCTAGTTTTAGTTTTTTGTGCCCTTTTTTGGGATTGACTTTCAGAATAAAGTTTTTCGTATTCATGCAGTTTACCCTTTATAAATGCATGATAATAAGTCATAAAGATGCATTACGTGCTTACACAATATATTAATTCTACTAAAATCCACGCCACAGTTTTGCTGTCATTTTTTTTTCGAAAAATATAAAACTTTTTAACCTCTCTCCTGTAACTTTTCAAAAATGTCGCAACCAATCACGCATGAATAATCTCGTGCCAAAAATACTAGCAACACTCCCCGCTCCCGCATGCCATTTTTAACTTTAATATAATGGAAATAAAATTGATTATGTCTTGTATTTTACAGACTCGACTTATTACCTTATCCGACCGGTGTCCTTGTGATTCGAGAGGTTAAATTAAATAGCCCGCCAACCGTCGATATCTTTAGGGTAACGTAAATTATTCATTGATATCCTACTAATATTATAAATGCGAATGTTTGGATGAATGGATTCATTTGGATGGATTTACTCGTCACGCCAGATCGCCTGCACGGATTGAAATTTGGCACAGAGATAGATTATAGTCTGGAATCATCTGGCATCGACATTATTTTTTGCATAGCGGTAGTTTAGGGATCGGAGAATCACATAGGCTACTTTTATCCCTGAAAAATGCACGGTCCTATGGAATAGCATAACAATTGTATCCAGGAATCGTGTATATAAAAAATAGTTTTAGCGCATTTTCTCAATAAAGCTTGACCAATATACACAGTAACAAAAATATTATCTTGAAAGTTTAAAATAAAAACAAATTAAAAAATTTGATTGCCTCCGTGGCGCAGTTGTTATTCCGCATGTGTTACGACTGCTGTGCTGAGGTCTCGGGTTCGATCCCCGGGTCGGGCAGTGATATTAGGTTTTTCTATTTAGAAATATTCAGTATCAGCCCGGAGTCTGGAATTTTTCCGGGTATGGCGGTAGGCGCGCCCTCTACACATTATATGGGACCGTAATAACTTCGGCGAAAACACTAGTTACATAGATTACAGACAATCAGAGATTAAAAAAAATTAATAGGCCACGGCGTTGGTAATCAGGCCGTCAGTTTTAACACACATATCAACATTTCCACGCCAAAGAAGTCACGGGCAACGGCTAGCGTAAAATATTTTGTCAACTACATTGTTGTTTACAAAGCGATGTGTCAATGTGGCTTGACTCATCGCGTTTCGAGGTCTCTTATCTCGGTCACATACAAGAAATGGCGTAATGTACCAAACTAGATTTAAATATGGAATAGTGTAATGCCAGTGACATAAATGAATGTTTATCGATTTTTAATCGTAACCTTTACTGCAAGGTCGTTAGTTGAACACCACACAAAATTATCAGTTTTACTTTCCATATGACTAAAGTACATAAGGCTGTATGCTATAATGACCTCTATCTATACATTTTTTTAAAAACTAAATGCGTTCGCCGCATCTGTCTATCTGAACGCGATAAACTCAAAAACTAATGAACGGATTTCCATACGGTTTTCACCAATAGACGGAGGAATTCACGAGGAAGAGTTAGGTATATAATTCATTATAGTGTTGTGTAAATTGGCTGAAATATGACGATGATTGTTGAAGATGTAAAAAATGCCGATTGGGAGTTTAATCGTGGGAAGGCTACGACATATGAACAGAATATGTTCGTTTTTACACGAAAACCGCAAGAAGTCATCAACTTTATATACAACAAAGATTTTTTTTGTTTATGTCACTGACTTATATTCTATAGACACGAACTGTCGAAGAAAAAATATGTTCCGAAAACCTTGTCCGCCCACTAATGCCATCTATCATTTTACTAAGAACTATTTGGAAGTTATAACTCCCGTCACTGTCTCTCGAACGGGACTTTCCGCGCGCCAAAACGGGACAAACTTTATAATGAATTTTCTTTTGAAATATAGACTTCCCGTATTCAAAATTGAAATTAATTAATATTTATTGATATTACGTTCTAAACGTTATGAAATTATGTTATTTACCTTATATACTATTAACAGTTTCACTGTAAATCAATGTAAGGCAGATTTGTTCGGGAATGTCGGTGTGGAGTATACACCTCAACTCGGTGGAACATAATGTTTGTTCTGGTCGCCGCATCTAGTACGTAGTACATATAGATCGCTGGTGTATATATATTTCTTACTTTCAAATATTTATAGAATTAGAAATAAAATACATTAAAATACTACGCCCGAGATGCTACTTTTAATGGTTTTTATTCATTTTATTAGGCACGTAGAAAATGACGCTAGGTTCGTCTTTCGGATGTCACAGTCTTTTAGTACAGGACACACGAATAGAATTATTTGTTTGTTGGTGTGCTGTACATTTTTTTCTGTCTGGGTGTCTGGGTGTTACGGGCCGTAAATCCCTTGTGGTCTCACTTTCGTGTCATTAGGTACATATTGATATAGGTCTCACTTTCATGTGAAATATTGGTTTATGTTTCTTTACTTCACGATAACCTATAAACGCTTTATGGGATTTAGATGTCGCTAGAATAGTTAGACGGGCATAGACTAGTTGTTAGATAGTCGTATTAAAATATTTGTGACGATGTGTGTCATTTGTGACGTCCTGTCCTATCCTGTCCATACTAGGCAGTATGGTCGATTGACTATAGCCTGTCCTTTGGACGAATAAAAAAATGGTGGGTCTGCGGCCTTTTTGGATCAACTTGACACAGATTTTACTATGTTTTATTAAAATAATAATATTTTTTTTGTTGCGCTTTACTTTTTATATTATTGCTTTTTTACCTGATGCCTAGCTATACTAGTGTTGCCAACCGTCCTGTTTTCCCAGGACATGTCCTGGTTTTTAGAGTGTCCTGGGACGTCCTAGATAGTTTTTAAGCAGCGTCCTGGGTTTTTAAATCCTCCTGGGTTTTTAAAGCGTCCTAGGTTTTTAAACAGCGTCCTGCGTTTTTAAAGCGTCCTGTATTTTACAATTAGCACACCAATTTTGAAATCCTTGTGTTACAGATGCGTCCTGTTTTTAAATTGAATTGTCCTGGTTTTTCTAACTTCAAAATCTAAAAATCCTGGTATTTCAATTTCGGGGTTGGCAACCCTAACTATACTTATTATAGCTACCTATTTATTATATTAGTTTCAACTCAGTGGCCAAATAAAGTTCGTTTCTTTCTTTTACACGAACAAATATATATTGTTAGAGGTATGTTATTTAAACGCGACTGAATTACACCGTAAAAAAACATGTTGAAAACGAAGCATTCCACCGAGCCGCGGTTTGTAGGCCGACAATCGACATTGCTCTGTAGTCTGGCGGCGCGGCGTGGATATGCGACAAGTCTAGACATTCGCCATTATATTTAGACTGTATCATCAGATGAAGTTAGTGGCTTTGCCGCAAAATAAAAAAAAAGTAATACGTTTTTTGGTTTTTACAATCCTACAGAAATACAGCTCAGACTGTACAGCTTTTAGGGCTTAAGGTTATTACAAGATGAAGGCGCATGTAAAACAATTAAATAACTGAAGAGTCCTGTTGTAAACGTATTCAAATTCAATTAGTTCCTATATCAGTTATATTCATTTCTACGTTTTAAAATACGTTATAGTCTGATTTATTTCTTACGCGTTGGCGTTTAGTTTTAACATTGTTGCTAAAAAAGTTTTAATTCATAAAGCACCCTAAATATAGTATTTTCACGCATTTTGTTTCATCTATAGAATAATTATTTATAGGTGTTTGTCAAAATGAATTTAAACGCATGGAATATCAGCGTTTATGAACAGTAATAAAAAATAATTTATTAGTTTTTTTGTACATTTCCATAAAAATGCTTATATAAATTTTTATGTCTCATACGTTTCTCAGAAAAAAGCTATTCATTAGTAATCACATACTTGTTTTAAATTAGTCATTTATTGTGTTTATCATCAATACAATAAAAAATGTGTAGTGTGGTGTGCGGTGTGATACTTCGGGCTGTACGTACCGTAATTCTTTTGCCTCTTATGACACGAAGAAAAAAAGTAATAAAATAAAAATTATCCAAAGACCACGAATTCATGAGCCGGGTAGTTTTCGTTAATCGATCTTATTCGAAAATAATATCAAATGCAATATTTTTTCAAATCACAAGTTACTAATTAAAAATTTGTAAAAAAAAAGTTGACAACCGGAATTACTCAGGGCGTTGGTAAATTATTACTAACTGTCAACTTATAAAAGACATTCTACAATTATTACATACCTTGGATCCGATCTGATTCCCGCATTGCCCGACTTGTACGTGCACAATTTCCCTCATTGTCACTCACAAAGGTTAATACCAACCACAAATACGCACTCCGCGAAAAATTAGGTTAGGTTTTACAAAAATAACCTACTTTCTTTATAACTCGACTTCAAATCGTAAAGAACACGGTGATGTAACAGAATCCTTATCAAGTTTATCACAATTCACGTTAAACTATATATCGGTGCAGTGATAACGACGAAGCGGCCTGGTGTGGCAGATACACAATTCAGAATGATCAATGCACTTATAAATTCGTTAAAGATTGCGAAATCTACCATAGCATATATATTTTTACCGTTTTTAATATTGCATGCGACAACATTCAAAATTATTTCGGCCCTATGCCTTTTAACATTGAACAAGGTGTTAACTATGTCGATTGTCGTGTTCTTAGCCTTGATGCAACGCCATCTATGATTACGTGTCAAAACTAGTTCAAGTTTAGTGAAGCATTCCGCGTATTGATTGGCCTTCAGCGCTAACGCCACGACCTAACTCAAGGTCTTTGTAATTAATTCTTGAATGTCTAGACTCTAGATGCGTCCGAATTGAAGTTAGTTACTTCACTCCATTCTCCAATGATTCGTCAGTAGCAAAAGCGATAGATACAAACCAAATAGATGACGTATAATGTAACAGTATTTTTTTGTTGTCGCGGGGAAAGCGTTTTATTACTGACCGCCCCGAGGGAAGCGTAATGAGAATACAACGGTAATGCTGGACTAGCCAGCACCCCCTTGCATTATGGCAACCTATTTTTTTTATAGGCAGCCGCTGGGCCGACTCCTTACCCCCTATGTACACCCCACCCGAAACTACCAGCTAAAACCCGCAGTGATGTTCTTCGGCGCTTATGGTGCGATCCCATGGTAGCCTAAGGTTAGAGTTTAGGATTGTATAGAGTGTCCTTGGGTGTCCTGAATAGTTTTAAGCAGCGTTCTGGGTTTAAGCGCCTTGATAAGGTCCTGTATTTTAAAATGCGCACACCACTTTTGCAATCCTTACTTTAGGGGCGTCTTGGCTCGCAAGTGTTTACTCTATTTTAAAACAAAGATGCGTCTTGTTTTTAAACTGAATTGTTCTGGTTTTTCTAACCTCAAATCCTAGTATTTGAATTCCGGGATTGGTAACCCTACCTAAGGTAGACTAGAATTACTGCCGGAACCGCCCTTGAGTGCCGCGTAGCACGCACGTCGAAGGACACCCTAGGAGTCAACGACAGTGAAAAAGGTCTGACCACCCGTGCTGCCCTCGATATTGGGTTCAGTGCTCCGAAATTGGGAGTGCATCGATACGGGCTGACAGCCCCCCGCTGCGCGCCCATCAATCGTGATGGGCCCAATTAGTCGCCTTATACGACAGGCAGGGATTACAGTGGTGAGATTCAGATGGCGCTCTCACAGAAGTGGGCCACCGCACGCCAGGACCTCCGGGTGGACTAAGGCCTAACCCCTCTCATTAATAGAGGAGACCCGCTAGCAGTGGGACAATATTTATAACAGGACTGGTATTATTATTACAAACGTGACGTCCTTTCGTGACGACAACTCAGTCCACTTAGTGACCATGAAACCACTGCTAAGTTTTTGAAACGTTCAGGACTAAAAGTAAAATAAACCTCAATAAAATCTGTAAAATTAGTTTTTTTCTTAACATACTATAATTCTTCTCTACGCGTGTTTGTCTCCTCCTCCTAAACGGCTGGACAGATTCGGATGAAATTTTGTGTGTATATTTCAATGGGTTCCTGGATGGTTTGAAAACAATTTGACTCGGTAGTTGACGCTGAAATAGGGTTCTTAAATTTTTAGGGCAGATAACTTCTGCCGGGTGCTGCTTTTGTGGGCTGATCTGCTCAGACTGATTTCGTCTTTGTTATTTTATCAAAATCATGTACAGCAATGTTTTGTAATTATTGTGTTGAACTGGCTGAAAAACGCAAAACATTGACCGAGTCAATAAAAAAAATTGAATTAATTAATTTTATTTGAAATAGAACTAGGTACATTCCTTCTACACGTTACTTGTTTTGGTTTATCCTAATCTAATCTATGGTAAGGCTTGCTTAATCTGTACAAATTTGATAATTATGAACTATTTACTGTGATTATATTTATTCGGTATCTTGCTGGTGGGAGGGTCCCTGATATTTGTACGTGATTCGATAGACCGTTTTATCTAGACATGGCAAATGTATTTAAGGATTTTGATGGCGTCACGTGCCTGCCGTGTCTATTATTTCTCGGTTACTTAGTTGAAGATGGTAGGGTAGGCACATGCGTCATAAACTTTTTTTACAGCCGTTCGTCGCACAAACGGAAAAAATCGTTGACTTCCAAGAAATTTCTGATAAATTTCAAGGCTACCAACAGCCTAGATCGGCTACAGCTGCAGTTTAGCGTGTTCTACCGTCTGTATCATGGCGAATGCTCTGAAGATTTTTTGATCTTATCCCATCCTCTCCTTTCCACACTAGTACTACGCGTACTGGCTTGCGGAGCCACAGCTTCGTGGTGTCTACTACCCCGGCCCGAACCAAAACGTTCGTATCTTTGCCACACCATCAAGCTGTGGAACAGTTTGCCAGCTTCCGTGTTCCCTCCTTCCTATGATCCTGGGTTCTTTAGGCGTAGTGTGCAGAAGCTACACAGCAGGCCGGCATGATTGTGTTGAGTAGCGGCGGATATGTTGACCCTCGCTACTTAATACTTTAACTGGACAGCACTGCGCTTACTATCAGGTGCAGTGTGGTCACTTTGCCAACTTTAGACTCCCATCAAAAACCGGATGTACATTGGCTGATCCCGGAACACACTTGCATGAGGCACTATGGTGGGTTTTACCCTGTGTACGGTGGTCGCTATTTGAGCGAATATGAATATCCTACCACCAGCCACCACCTATATTATATAAATTAAGCAGCTCATAAGGAATTCAATTCAAATGTTGCATCTAAACCAGCGTTATTTTCTACTGAAACTAACTGCATTCTACACATAGATTTAGTATATACATTCTACAGGCACATGGCGGCGAATAGACTGTTTTTTTCCAATGCGCGTCTGTTACTCTCCCCCTTGGCAGCTGCACCTTGAATTGTATACCCCATTGATATACAGAAGGTATACCCCGATCAGTATCCCGGCGCGGCGGGTACAGCCCATTCATCTGATTTTATAGTAAAGTAAGTTTTCTATATAGCTTTAAAGGCACACTTGTAGGAATATAAAATTATTGGATTTTTACCTAACGTTAATAACAATAAAATTATTGGATTTCTACCTAACGTTAATGACAGTAAAATTATTGGAAATTTACCTGATGTTAATAATAGTAGTGCAAAGAAATACAATAAAGACTTGCACGACAATAAAAATACAAGTAACCATTTGTACATTTTATTAATTCTTACAATTAAATTAATATAATTTGGTTAAATCATGTCCTTCAACGTTACAATTTTGATCAGTAGTATTATAATGCTCTTTGAATTTTGATTATTACTTTTCAAACGCGTATAGACCGCACAACGAAACTCACAAATCACAATGAAAATATTACTTATGACTTGGCAGCATGGTCTCTGACCTTAGCCGGTTCCTTGTGGGGCGAAAAAAAATCACAATCAAAACAATTCGCTGTCAAAAACACAAAATTTCCAAATACACGGTGCAGGTTAATTTAACTAAATAAACTCAATAAAAATATAAATAAACTATGTCGCGCACATCAAAAACAGCAAATAACTCATCCAATCCTAGTGAAATGCAGTAAACCTGGAATATTTTTACCTTATTAATTAAAAGAGCAATGAAAATGAAGTTTGCCAGAGTATCACTCACTTTATTATTACTCTGTGCAGCTTTATTTGGGGATTACGTTGTCTTTAACTCAAAATACTCCAATTATCAAGTGTTCCGCGCGTTTTCTGATACTTGCGTACACGGGATCATAGGATGTTTGTCGTCTATGGTCTTCTTCAGTTACGACCATAGCTTGACTGCAGACGCTTGTATTAGTAACATAATATTCTGTACCATAGTGTCTTCATTGATTGATATCGATCATGTTATCGCTGCAAGGTCATTGCAGTGGAAGGTGAGATTTTATCGCTTTCCCGACAGTAAACGGTAGGCAGCGGCTCTGCTGTGCTCTGGCTTTGCAGAAGTCTATGGGCGGCGGTGACTACTTACCATCAGGTGGCCCGTCTGCTCGTCTGCCTATCCAGGTACTAAAAAAAAAAGTCATGTGGGGCAATAACGCCCGAATAATACTAGCCCTGTATTAAACATTGTCTCACTGCTTTTTTTTCTGGCATGTCAAAGTGACCACACTGCACCTGATGGTAAGTGTAGTGCCATCCAGTTAAAGTATCAAGTAACTAGACAATCTATCCCTCGCTACTCAATACAATAATGCCAGCCTGCAAACTGCTGTGCACAGGCCTCCACTACTAATGAGAGGGGTTAGGCCTTAGTCCACACTGGCCTAATGCGGGTTGGTAGACTTCACACACCTTTCAAATTCTTAGAGAATTCTCAGGTATGCAGGTTTCCTTATTTTGTTTCCTTCACCATTAAAGCAAGCGATAATTAACATTTAATACACATGTAACTTTTTATCGCACTAATACTCAAATGCAACAAGCATTTAAGATTGTGTTAAACATTTGAGACCCTCTTTTTTGTCATTGTATGGCTTGTTACAAAACCAGTATTGGTTAGATGGTTAACTGGTTGAGTAGCGTTTTTTTATTTTATTTCACAGTATTACAATAAGGCAACAGACATACGTTGAGCTGCTGTAATCTAATGCAATCAAACTTGAATCATATTTCAATTGTAACACCAAATATTAACTGGTGTTGGAAAAGAGCAATCCTAGAGTTTCTTGCCCGTTCTTCTCTAGCGAAACTGCATTCCGAACTGGCAGTAGAATAGAACATTTATTAAATCTAAATAATAGATTCAATAAATATTTGATTTAATTCTGGCATGACAATGATTACTAACCATACTGCACTTGGTAAATACAATGATAATAAAATTTTATGTTTCTAATGTGGTATAGCCAATTTGTAGAGAGTCTTTTCTACACAATAAACATGCCAGCTAGATTGAGTTAGTACCACCGTTTTACAGAATCCCGAATTCAGATTCGGTTTGGACCATAGTTTAAGCTGGATGGTAGCCGAACTCGAAACTAAGGGGGCATCCATTAATTATGTGATGTAATTTTGGGGATTTTTTGACCCCCCGCTCTTATGTCGTGAGATTTATAGAAATTGTTTTTTTATATGTAAATAAGTTAATCTGTGCTCGATTGCATTAGATTTATTTAGAAAATCAATTTACTTATAATTTTGTTTCATTTCCAGAAATTAATTTATTAAATAAATTCTTCTACCACACACACACACACACACACACACACACACACACACACACACACATACACACACATACACTCACGCCTGTAATCCCCGAAGGGGTAGTCAGAGGTATAACTAGTACACCCACTTTTCACCAAATTTCCGTCCCATGATGTGATAGGAGGCGAGCCATACCGGGCACAATCCACGTCATCACTTACCATCAGGCGAGATAGTGGTCAAACGCAAGCCTATTTAGATTTAAAATAAAAAACCAGACTCCAGAATTTCTAGATAGAAAAACCCAACATCACTTCACCTGACCCGGGGATAGAACCCGAAACCTCAGCATAGCAGTTGTAAACGCATGCGCAATTACAAATACGCCACCGAGGCATAACCTAGAAAATTCCATAAAAGCTAGATGTTAGTAAATTATGAGCAATAGGGTGTTTGACTGGTGTAACCAAAAAATATAAAACTGCACTATGAGAAAGGATAGTGGGCAAACATATTTATTAAATACATTTTTTTTATTTTAAATGTATTATATACATTTTATTTTCGTAATTAAAATTCAGAATTTTTAATCTGTATCTCTCGGTGCCAAAAACGTAGCAATACCGGCCGCCATTACTCGTGACGACATCGCACATAAACATTGCATCCTACGTCAAATAAAATTGTAAGGAAGAACATATTTTTCGATGTGTAAACGTGTGGAAACGTTAATTTCGTCTTCAAGTCTTCTATAAGAATAGAAGAAGGCATTACAAGGGCTGATAGTCGAAATCTGCCACTTCTTTCTTAAAACTTTTGATTTTGGCACATGGATGAACAATTTATCGGGATTTAGTGTCGAGTTTTTACACAAAGGCATTGAACAATATTTATATGCTGGCTCATTCATTTTTGCGGAAAAACTAACAGATAAATGCAAATAATTTGTTATGTTGTTAGGTGTCACGAATGTTTGTATATGTGCGATGACGTCACATAGAGATAATGTCACGTGACAACGCGTTTTAGCGCGAAATTATATATGAAAAAATAAAATCACGGATTTTATATAAATTGAGTATATTTCAATAATAAAAATATTACGGGGGTTATAAGTGAAGAGTCCTCTATCGATGTCCATCAATTTTCAAAAATTGTCAAATACCCTATTGCAGAAGTCTGATCTTGCA
Source organism: Laothoe populi (assembly GCA_905220505.1). Classification (NCBI taxonomy): domain Eukaryota; kingdom Metazoa; phylum Arthropoda; class Insecta; order Lepidoptera; family Sphingidae; genus Laothoe; species Laothoe populi. The sequence continues at coordinate 6,287,709 of HG992174.1, read as the reverse complement.
GTCTGAATTCCCTTTCCTTTATTGAATTCAACATTGAATCAATGGTACTTCCAATATTGTGGGTAATCTTGGTGGGTAGAAATAATTAACCATTGGGGGATTCATTTGTGCAATTTTAATAATACTACATATATGTAGGCATTACACTAGTACACTACATGGTAGACAGCGGCTTTGCTGTGCTCTGGCATTGCAGAAGTCTATGGGCAGCGGTGTCTACTTACTAGGTGGCCCATCTGCTTGTCTGTCTATCCAGGTGGATAAAGGTGGCCTAATTACTTAGATCGATGACTGATATATATATTTTTAATTTATTTTAAAAAATTTGTTCAATAACTATGATATGTAAAATTGACATGATATGTGTACTATTTATCCTTAAATGCATTAAAAGATATCCGAGAGGCCACGCATCATTATTTACCATGAAATTTTGTGTTTACAAAAATAAATTTATAGATTCTTTTATGATTAGCATAATACGTAACCAGCTATAACCTAGTTGGTAGTGATATGGACTGCCAAGATTAAAGTAGTAGGTTAAAAACCAGCTCAAAGCTAGACTTTCTTCTTCTTCTAGACTGTTCTGAAGCTATAAGTGTTTCCATTTTTAATTAAGATTTGCTTTGATGGTAAAGCAATACGAAATAAAAAATATCATACCTCAGAATTCTTATAAGAATTTCAAAGGTATGTGAAGTCTACCAAACCGCATTAGGCCAGCGTGGTGGAGTAAGACCATGTTTAATAGGGCTAGTATTATAATGTTTACCATACTATAACCTCAGGACTATCGAACCCCAGACCTCTAGACGGTATGCATGGGGCTGAAGGCAACACGTAGAGGCCCGTTAGACAAATTGAATTTTATATTAGAAGTGGTAGAGCCACACTGTAGACATATTTGTCTACAGCATGAATGGGCCGGCTCGACCGGGGTAGTACCACTGTCTCACAGAAAACCAACGTAAAGTGACAGTTTACTGTCGCGTTTCGTATGGTAAGTGAGATATCCAGAGGCCCAGATTCCCCCTTCCCTTAATCCCTATTCCTGTCCTTTAAGGCCGACACGCATACATGACACTCTCGGTATTGTGGATGTTCATGGGCGGTGAAGATCACTTAACATCAGGTGACCCACTGGCTCGTTTGTCGGACTATCCTATATAATATGTATATTTAGTGATGTATAACATTTTATTATTATATTATGTATACATATATATATATATTTGACCGGTATTACTTGGAATAATATTAATTCATAATATAAAAATAATAAATAAATAATAATTATAATGTTAAATACCTTATGAATAATTAATTGCTAGTGTATTGATGATGCTATGTATGTTATGTATACATAAGCTGATATGCTTTTCTTAAAATTTCTTTACTTTTTTTAATGTTCTGACTTGTCATAAAAGCTATGTAATTGCCTACTTGATCAATAAACCATTTCATTTCATTTCATACATTTTATTTATATGTAGTATTCAGTGATATGCTAATGAAGTGTGAATTAATGACTGTTTATTATTTATAGGATATCACGAACGCAAAACATAGAGGAATATTCCACTCCACGACGTTTTTCCTCATAATTACTACAATTTTAATATCATACAGCTACATAAAAAAGAAGTTGAACATATATCTTCTTAGCTTTATGCTCCTGACAGCTTCGTTAAGCCATCATCTGCGAGACGGTAACAGGAGAGGTCTATGGCTGCCACCGTGGGGATCTACAGCTCCGTTAAATAGATTTTTATATATGATTCTACTGTGTATATGTCCGCATGTTTTAGCTATTATCTATGGCTGTACTAGGGGCAGTTTTTATAAGAATATAGTTGTAAGTGATAAATTGATTGTTTGATAAATAGTGCTGGTAGATTTGGTTTTTTTTTTTATATAAGCTCTGATGTAGTTTTTGTCTACATTTCCTTTGCATATATATTACTAGCTGTTGCTCGCGGCTACGCCCGCGTGGAGGTCGTGTTTGGGAGAAAAACTATACAATACAAAATACCAATTTTCATGCGTTTAACTTAAAAAATGACGGATTTACATACAAACTTTCATCCCGTATTTTACACCCTTAGGGGCGGAATTTCCAAAAATCCTGAAACATATTTTTTATTTTTAACTAAAATGCCAAATACAAATTTTCATGAATTTAACTTAAAAAATGACGGATTTTCATACAAACTTTCATCCCCTATTTTACCCCCTTAGGGTGGGATTTCCAAAAACCCTTCCTTAGTGGATGCCTACGTCACAAAAGGTACCTACTGTCAAAATTCTTTAACCCCAGCCGTTTAGGCTGTGCGTTGATCGATCAGTCAGTCAGTTTCTTCTTTTATATATACAGATGAAGTGCGTTTAAAGGTTTTATGGAAATAATAAGTTTTCATGCCTGACTGCTTTGGCAGCGCCATTGTAATTGCGCATGTAGTATGAATTGGGAGTCCGCTGGATGCGGGTGGCGCAGGACCGGCCATTGTGGCACTCTTTGGGGGAGGCCTATGTCCAGCAGTGGACGTCCTTCGGCTGACATGATGATGATGTAGTACGACTGCTGTGTTGAGGTCTCGGGTTCGATCCCCGTGTCGGGTAAAGTGACGATTGGGTTCTTTTTATTTAGAAATACTCGGTATCAGCCGGGAGTCAGGAATTATGCCCGATATGGTGATAGGCTCGCCCCCTATCACATTATGGGACCGAAATAAATTCGGCGAAAAGTGGGTGAACTGGTTACACCTGACTAAATTAGACTAAACCGATAAATTTACACGTAGATTGGTGTCAGTGCCTGATGACTGTAATAACAGCTCATAGATTATACTGAATGTGTTTTTTATCCTGGCACGATGTTCGATTCCCATACCGGGACAAATGTTTGTGTGACACAGATTGTGTCCGGGGTCTGGGTGTGAGACCGTGCGTCTCTCTAGATCCCTGATACCCACAACACATGACTCGTATCATAGTGTGGGGTCGGGGCTATGTGTGTGACTGTTATTTATTTATTTATATTTATACGTACTATCTTAATATTAATTTATTAAATTCCCGTGTCACAATGTTGGAACGCGATGAACTCTGTAACCGCTCCATCGATTTCAATGACATTTTGTTAATATACATATGGTTGGTACCAGCTTTAAATGGATGGTTGGACCCGATAGGTGGCGCTGTTATCAAGATATTTTTTTTATTTTTTGTCTGTGGCAGGACAACGTCTGTCCGGGCCATAGAGAATGGCTTGAGCGATCTCCATCCAGCTATTATGTGAATACGGGCAATTTCCAAACAATTTGATCTTTCCTTTAGGTGTTAACGCCAACAGAAAGGGGTTTGTGAGGTTTGGACGACCATTTTGGGTTCTAAAGCAACTTTTGTTGTGTTTCAGAAGATTTAGACGTCTTTAATTATAAATTATTTCAATAGTCGATGCAGATTTTTCTGTATTGCCATATATTTTATAATTTTTTCTACTAACTGTCGAGTTCGTACCGATAAAATAAAGGGCTGGATATGGTTGTATACTTTTAATAACGCAGCCAAATTACATGGACGCACGTACAATACAACGCTTGACTTTTTACAATTAAGTAATCCAATATAAAGAAAACTTTCGTTACAATCTTTTGGCGGGCAATGTGACGTTTGTCTCTTATAATGTTGCCAGTTAAAACCTCTTAGGAATGTGTCTGAAAGGTATAATAAAAAAACAATTTATTCCACCATCTTTATTCTCCTGGCCACACCGTCCTCTCTATCCAGTCGAGGTAGCTGGACACCCTAGTGTACACAGCGGGGTGACCAGGCTCCGCGCAGTTCCGGCCGAATGACGTCACACCAATCACGTAGAATATGCACTGATTGTCTTTTGACGCTACTTGGAGGGGAGAGCCGGAGTCACCCTGAAATAGAAAAGAGATTAAAGAGTAGCCATTAAAAAACATAAACCATTTTTTTATATTCTGGCTCGGCATAGAGACCACACTGCACCTGATGGTAAGCGCAGTGTCGTCCAGTTAGAGTATCGAGTAGAAAGAGACTATACCTCGCTACTCAACACAATCATGCCAGCCTGCCTCTTCACACTACGCCATGGGCAAGAAGGTGAAGAAGCGGTCGAGGGTCTAGTGTCAGAGTACTCAGAGGGCGCAAAACGGCAAACATCGTACCTTTACTCTAGACCCCCGACAAAACGTATTATTTCCCGACTATTTTCCTTAGTCACAGCATCACGCGTGAACGCCTGGACCGATTTCGCTAATTCTTTTTTGTCTTGTTTGTTATTGTCAGGAGAAGGTTCTTTTTTTGTTAGTGCCTCAAGCTGTGAAACGAAAGGCCGTGGGTTCGAATGCACTGAAACCTTTTTTGTGACAGACAGATATATGATAAGGGTCTGGGTGTTGTGGGACCTTAGTCCCGTAGTTGATACCCATGATATAGGTTTGACCTAGTATATTAGAACTTAGTGGGGCGGTTATGTGTGCTTTTTATTTAATGCCTCGATAGGCAGACGAGCAAACGGGCCACCTGATGGTAAGTAGTCACCGCCGCCCATAGACCTCTGCAATACCAGGGCACAGCAAAGCCGCTGCCTACCGTTCTTATGAAAGAATGGTTCTTTTATTAGTACCCCCTTTTGCAACACCCTGTATAATGGTTTACCTGACAGGTATCCTTCCCTCCTCTCAGTTCCCCGGCACACATCTGGCTCGGCACAAATCCGTCCCACTTTCTGTTCTTGAATATCTCCAGAAAGCGATCACAGCGCTTGTTTTCTAACAGTGATAGTGACACTTTTTGGAGCTCCTTCGATGTTTCTTGGCTACCTGTAAATATAAGTGCATTTAAATATTACTTATTGAAATAAAAGAATAGAGGGTAATTAAAACAATGTTATCGAAACACTCACGCCTGTAATCCCCGAAGGGGGTAGCCAGAGGCGGAATCAGTACACCCACTTTGCGCCGAATTTTGGTCCCATAATGTGATAAGGGGCGAGCCTATCGCCATACCGGGCTCAATTGCAGACTCCGGGCTGATACTGAGTATTTCTAAATAGAAAAACCCAATATCACTTAACCCGACCCGGGGATCGAACCAAAGACCTCAGCACAGCAGTCATAACGCATGCGCAATTACAACTGCGCCACAGAGGCAGTCTATGTAGAGTTTACTTCTCTATCGCATTAGGATTACCTGTAATGATAGATACAGTAAGATTAAAAAAAAAACTCACGGGTGTCAGTGACCCCCCACCCAGTGGCAAGGGCTTTAGTGTGACTTCCGAAATCACTTCTAGTCCAGAGACATGCTGGTCTGATGGATGGCTTGAACTCCACATCAGCAGCCAGCTCCATTAATGCTATGTCGTTGTATACCTTCGGAGGTCTGTAGTCGGGGTGCTTGAGGATCCTTCTTATTGGGATCTGGTGGAATGAGTTTTTTTTTATTTTTCTGGTACGGAAAATTGACCACACCGTACCTGATGGTAAGCGCAGTGACGTCCAACTAGAGTTTCGAGCAGCGAGAGATAATCTATCCCCCGCTACTCAACACAATCATGCCGGCCTACTTCTTCACACTACGCCATGGGCAAGAAGGTGAAGAAGCGGTCGAGGGTCTAGTGTCAGAGTACTCAGAAGGCCGCAAAACGACCATATCAATACAGGTGAGAGCAGTGGGACAATGTAAAAACCAGTTGCAATAATATTTACTTACATCAATAGGATCAGCTCCGTCATTAACACTGGGGTCTATGTTCTGGTCTCCCAACCTCACCACAACTGGGTCTGGGTCTTTAGCGTTGTCATACTTGATGCAGTGACCCGCAGTCAGCACAAACCTTGGACTGATGAGGCTCCCACCGCAGGGGAAGGAGTAGCCTCCTTCGAAGTTAGCCCAACCTATGGCAGCCTGGGAGGAACAGTATTTAAAAATAAAATAAGAATCTTTATTCATCATGTAGGCATATAAAAAACACTTATAACAGGTCAAAACACAAATGGGAATTCTCCATACGGAACGAGTAATCATGGTTAGTGGCGTAGGAACTTGGAATCCACCGTCAAGGGCTGGTAGGCAGGGATACAACGTCGAGGATAGGACTGGAAAAGGAGAAAAGAGGATGACCGGAAAATTAAAGGAATCATGATATTCGGTAAAGGAAGCGGCGGGAGATGATGATCAGAAGGGACAGGAATGGGAGGGGAGGAGTTGAAAGGAAACTGGATGGATTTGGAAGGAAAGAAATCCCTAGTCTAGCTAACCTACCAGCCTTTTACTAACTATCTAAGTGATGACGATTTGATTAGTAGCACACAAAAAACAGTGATAGCCTATAAACTATGCGAAAAGAGGTCGTTAGTATTTATCACAGGTGTCAGAGATCATGAAACGAATTCAATGCAAATTTCAAATTTAATTACTGACCACACTGCACCTGATGGTAAGCGCAGTGCCGTCCAATTAGAGTATCAAGTAGCGAGAGACAATCTCTCCCTCGCTACTAAACACAATCATGCCGGCCTGCTTCACACTACGCCATGGGCAAGAAGGAAAAGAAGCGGTCAAGGGTCTATCGTCAGATTACTCACAAGGCAAAATTGTATTTTGGACCAAACTTTGATCAAATATAAAAGTCGTCCAGCTCGAATCAATAACACAAAGATATATTATTATGTTGACTCGTGTAATTCCATACCATATGAGGGAATTCCCCTTGAACAGCGTTCTCTCCACCCACAATGAGTTCCACGCCTGCGTAGTCACATTTGGCAGCTGTTATTGAGTACGCTTCAGGGTCTGGCACTAACGGGATATAGTCCACCCTCTCTACTACTCCGCGGCTGTATTCTTCACATTCTGAAGACCAAATAGACCAGATTTAAAGATAAGATTTTAACGGTACGCAGCGGCTTTGCTGTGCCCTGGCATTGTAGAAGTCTATGGGCGGTGACTACTTACCATCAGGTGGCCTGTCTGCTCGTCTGCATATCGAGGCACAAAAAAAATCCCCAGGAAAAAAAGGTACAAGCATGGCTCCGACTTTTTTATTCTGGCGCGGAAAAGTGACCACACTGATGGCAAGCGCAGTGCCGTCTAGATAGAGTATCAAGTAGCGAGAGACAGTCTATCCCCCGCTACTCAACACGATTATGCCGGCCTGCTGTTTAGCTTCTTCACACTACAATGAATGAGTAAAACAACTGCTATATCAAACGTGATAGACTCTACTATGTTTCGTAGATGCACCTAGACATTTGCTAGGTTTACCTAATACTATTTGTAACAAGCAACTGCATAGTTTAAGAACACTGAGGTTTGACTTTAGACAGGCGCCATTTTGATATCTCGCACCAGCTAGCGGTAACGGTAGGCAGCGGCTTTGCTGTGCCCTGGCATTGTAGAAGTCTATGGGCGGCGGTGACTACTTACCATCCCATACCATCCAGGACTATGTGGTGTTGGGTGTATAATAACAAATGTTGCTTACTTCGTTCGCTCACTCTTTTGGAGCCAGGAACATTGCCCCATATAGGGCGATCTCTGAAAATAAATATTTTGAACATTAAATATAACAAATAGTAAAAGATAGAAATAAGTATAATATTTCAGCCGTCAGTTTACTTCGTTAATAAATTTTGAGATATTATTATAATTTATTCGGTAAATTAGGCCAGTAGAGGCAATTTTTACATGTCATAATAATATTAACGTATACCGGTGCCTCGGAAATATCGTCTGACAAGATTCTAGAAACTCAGTTAGATCAAAGGTCTGAAAGCAAAATGTTTGGCACAACTTTGCATTTTTGATATAACGTAGTTTTAATGGTACAACGATTGTTTTAAGATTTTGTGCCTGCAAAACACGTATAAGTTTCTTGTCAAAGATTTAAATTATCAAGCAGCGATGGGCTAGTTGGTTGCGGTACGGACTGTCAAGCCGAAAGTCGTATTTTAGAAACCCAAGTGGCACACACCTCTGACTATTATAAAGTTACGTGTGTATTCATTGTTAATTATCGCTTGCTTTAACGGCGAAGGAAAACATCGTGAGGAAACCTGCATACCTACCTCATAATTCTCATAAGAATTTCGAAGGTATGTGGTCTACCAATCAGCATTAGGCCAGCGTGGTGGACTAAGGCCTATCCCCTCTCATTAGTAGAGGAGGCCCGCCTAGCAGTGGGACAATGTTTAATACTAGTATTATTATATAATTTAAATTATATGGAAAATGCAAAGTTCAGCCAAACATTTTGATGTCAGACTTTTTTGACTGGACTAAGTTATCTGTAGGTAACAAAGAACCGAAGGCATAGATTTAGTATATACTTACCGCCGAAAGTATTATTTTAAAACTACTTGAAATTGGCAAAATCACTGCCAACAGTGGAGGCGTCTATATAAAAGAAGAAAATTAAAATGAAATCGTTTAGCAAAATGAATTATTCATAAGTTTACATTTAACATAAAAAATTTATGTATTCTGGTAGGTTCCGGAAATAGATGTAGGGTGTAATATATTGTGAAAAGGAAGTAGTTTCTTCTTTTTTAATTTTTGAGGCTCCGCCGTATCCATGCGGTGATTTTTTAATTGTTAAGTATGACAAAATTCGGACGAATGTCCGACTTTTGTCATACTTAATAAGAGGGTTACTCTTGACACTCGATTCCAATTTAAAATTGGGATTGGATTCCAAAACTGTACAATTGGCACTCTTGAACGCCACACCAGCGCACGATTTAACTGAATACGGCGGATGTTTTAGTAACTAATTTAAATTGAATATTTACGATCGCTAGTTCGTAAATATTCTATTACATTTAGTTGAGTGAGTTAGAGTTCCAATATCTTCTAGATTGAAACTGTATCGAGTTAAAGATTATAATTGATTTCAAGAGTTGGCCTACAGGTCTAAGGTTAGACGATGGACAAACAGAAACTAACAAAAAGACAAAAATAAACTCGTATTTATCCGAAAAATTAAAACAAGTTAAATTGTGTCCATTCTATTATACACATAAAAAAAGAGACTTACATTACATTATGACAGTTCAGTATGCAATTTGTAAAAAGCAAACGTAAACAAGAAAAAACAAACAAGTCCAAAGAAAATAAAATCCACTGCCAAGGTTAAACAATATAAAATAACCAAAGATAAATATTATTACTTTGAATCAAATCTAAGTTTAATACGAGGGAAAAAACGCATTAATAGAGAGGATTTATTTTATTATTCTTTATAGGCATTAAAAAAAGCAGCAGCGATAGCCTACCGGTACGGACTGCCAAGACGAAAGTCGTAGGTTCGAAACCCAAGTGGCATACACCTCTGACTTTTCTAAAGTTATGTGTGTATTAAAATGTTACTTATCGCTTGCTTTAACGGTGAAGGAAAACATCGTGAAGAAACCTGCATATCTGAGAATTTTTCGAAGGTATGAGAAGTCTGCCAACCCGCATCAGGCCAGCGTGGTGGACTAACGCCTAACTCCTCTCATTAGTAGAGGAGGCCCGTGCCCAGCAGTGGGACAATGTTTAATACAGGGCAAGTATTATTATTATTATAGGCATTTTAGTGTCTCGCTTAATGTCATATTAACTATATTCACATCCGCCCGGATAGCGTCCACCGTATACATGGTGTAAAACCCGCCATAGTGGCACACGCAAGTGTGTCGCGTTCCGGGATCAGCCAGTGTACATCCGATTTTTGTCGGGGGTCCAGAGTTGGGGTACGATGTTTGGCCATTTTGCGGCCTGCTGAGTACTCTGACAAAAGACCCCCGATCGCTTCTTCACCTTCTTGCCCAGTAGTGTAGGGTGTAGAAGCAGGCCGGCATGATTGTGTTGAGTAGCGAGGGATAGATTGTCTCTCGCTACTCGACACTCTAATTGGACGGCACTGCGCTTACCATCAGGTGCAGTGTGGTCATTTTGCCGAGCCAGTATTAAAAAAAAATAGTTTTTTTTATTATCCAGTTGTATGTAGGGCTCTCGTGTCATGTGTGGAATACTTACTCTATATCTGGAGCTTTCTGCAGTATAGAACTGTTATCTAAACAGCAAATCAGCGTGCTTCCAAAGGTGTTGTATGCGCAAAAAGTAGGCTGGACGCCGTTACGTCTGAAATAAATATTTGTTTAAATTACGAAGTCTTTTTGTTTTTTACCCGACTACGGCAAAGCAAAAGGGTTATGTTTTTGACGGGTATGTGAGTAGGTATGTTCATCTGCTCCCTCATAACTTCTAAATTACTTATCATAATTTGACAAATGTTATATCTCTGGAAGCGTCTCGTCCGTCCGCTGGTTATAGGCTATGTGACGTCACATTAAATTGAATATGGCGCCCTGTAGGGGCGCGAAGACAAAAAAATTTTTTTTTTACCACAACCCATCATTTGTGGCATCATTGAACAGGGATTTTAAAACGAATGTAGGGTTTGGTTCATCATATTTTTGTTAAGCGTACCGTTTGCGAGATATATCCCGTCAAAAAGCGTCAAAGTCATAAACACTAATTTTACCCGATTACGGCGTCGTAAAGTGTTTGTTGATGTATGTATGTATGTTCATTTGTTTCCTCATGAATTCTTAACTACTTATTATAATATGACAAAAAACGTAAACAGAAAAAAATGTGATGTGGCTCTGTACAACCCAAAAATACATTAAATAAAAAATAATTTAATTTATGATAGGGCAAACGAAGGTGGAATGAATGTTAATGATTTGAAACGTGTTAGCTTGGTAATAATTTATCTTAAATTGCTCATTAAAAAAATTAAATTACATAAAAATTATATTTCAAAAATATATAAATAATATTTTAATATTAGTTATATTTTAAAATAGATCTATAATTTCAACGCACTCACACAAGTCTTCGGTAGTATAGTGGTCAGTATCCCCGCCTGTCACGCGGGAGACCGGGGTTCGATTCCCCGCCGGAGAGAATTTTTTGTTTTAAATTTTCTTATTTTTCTCACAATTAATATTTTCTTTGATTAAATATTTTAAGCAATTTCTTTTTATGTGTGTTTAAATAAAACCTTTTGACAGAAAAATGTTGTGTATGAAATGAAACTCCGTACTCTGAGTATAGACCATTACACTATTTGGTAGTATTGACCATTATACTGTATGGTGGAGAATCTTTGTTCACTTTTTTTTTATAAAAAACGAAGACTATGGCGGCACACAGCGATACAGCACTGAGAAGTACTCACTCAGCCGCTATCCTGGCTGATTGGCAGTCGTTCACAGGCCGGCATACTCCTGCCGTATTCGTGACCCTGTCTGCACAGGAGTCGCCAACTAGAAAATATTAAATGAACACGAATTAAATAAACGAATTATTATATATATACACTCACACCTGTAATCCCCGAAGTGGTAGGCAGAGGTGGTAACCAGTACACCCACTTTTCGCCGAATTTCGGTCCCATAATGTGACAGGGGGCGAGCCTATCGCCATACCGGGCACAGATTCCGGACTCTGGGCTAATACTGAGAATTTCTAGATAGAAAAACCCAATATCACGTTACCCGACCCGGGGATCGAACCCGAGACCTCAGCACAGCAGACGTAACGCATGCGCAATTACAACTACGCGACCGAGACCGTCTTCTCAGTCAAAAAATTGCATTTTGCTATAAAGAGTTAGGTATCGCACGAAAAAGGCCGAAAAATTACCAGAGGTAAGTTTTCGGTAGAGGTTGATATATCAGGTAAAATAGCAATTAATTTATAAAGGTATACCTAATTTGTATACTATGTATTTTAAATACTGTACGCGTGGTAGAGTGTGAGATTTTGCTTAAATTTTATAGAGATGGACATGGATTTGACTTTTTATATGTAGAAAACTAGAGACATGGTTTTATCCTTGACTCTTGACTTTTCAATCTGAGCCCGGATAAAAAAACCAATATCCAACAAGGCTGAACGATGGAGAACCTTTGCGTTTGTTTTTTTTATTGAATAAAGAATACTCTTCGACAAAAGAAGTTTAATAACGCATGGTGGAGAACCTTTGCCTTCTCTTTCATATAAAATGGAGAGAATGAAACAAAAAAAGAAGCTTAACAACATTCAAAGAAAAAACAATACGAGCGGTCGGTTTTCGGTCACTAGTACATAAAATAAGGAAAACCGCAAAATACAATACGCAATAAGTAAGTGGATGATAAGTCATGTCATTTGAATGAATTTACATAAATAGGTTCAATATATCAGCGCAGCGGGCGAGTAGGCGGCGATGAAACGGTAGGCCGTGGGTTCAATTTCCACACCGAGACAAATGTGTGACAGACAGATATTTGTGTCCGGGGTCTGGGTGTTGTGAGACCGTGCGTCTCTCGTAGTCCGTGATACCCACAACACAAGACTCGTATCTTAGTGTGGGGTCAGAACTATGTGTGTGACTGTTGGGTGTTATTAATATATTGGTTTCGGGTCTGGTTATGTGTAGTGCCTCGTAGTTGATACTAGAGATGTTATGGATTTGAAATTTCGGATCTGGATGTGGATACGGATATGAAATTATTTCGGATTCTCCATTAGTTTCGGATAGTTTCGGTTATGGATATTAGGATTTCAAGAAATTGTAAAGGTAAAAAACAAATAGCTTTATTTATTTTTAGTTTATCATTTGGTACTATTTTATGTAAGTAAATGTAATCCCACAAGAGTAAATGACTGTCATGCTATGTCTAAGCAAATGCACTGATACGCGCGCGGCCCGTGTGTCGGTTCGGCCGGGCAAAAACAAAAACCAGTCATAACGTGTCTCAATTAGAAAATCCGAAATTATTTGAAACGTTTATTTCAGATTCGGTTACGGTTACGGATAGAATTTTATTTCGGATATCCGATAGTTTCGGTTACGGTTACGGAGCTCCATAACATCCCTGTGATACCCACGATACAGGACCTAGTGTGGGGTCAGAACTATGTGTGACTGTTGGGTGTATTTATTTATAGTTCTTGAATGGATGTAAATATTTTTTACTCACCGTTTCTCTGGCTTTCTGCATCAAATACACGAACGAACAGGAAAATTAAAACTGAATAATTTACTAACATAATTATTATTTTGGTACCTGCAACAAAAAAGGCCTTGGATTACGTCATAAGGGTATTTTGTACAGTTTATATGTTAATGGTGATTTTTTTTATGCTGGCATAGTAAAGTGACACTGCACCTGATGGTAAGCGCAGTCCAGTTAGAATATCAAGTAGCGAGAGACAATCTATCTTCCGCTACTCAACACAATCATGCCGGCCTGCTTCTTCACACTACGCCATGGGCAAGAAGGTGAAGAAGCGGTCGAGGGTCTAGTGTCAGAGTACACAGAAGGCCGCAAAACAGCCAAACATTACGATGTTTACGGAACTCTAGAAATCCGACTAAAACTACACCTGGCCGGCATAATTGTATTCTTCATAATCGTATTTGTGTGGTCACTTTGCCGTGGCAGGATGAAAAAAGGTTCTTCACACTACGCCTCATAGCCATCTACAGATGCGTGCGTCAGTAACATTAAGGTAATTCCCTGCTGTGACCATGTCGATGACATGTTATCAACATGGTCACCTGACGTCGTGTGCATGTCGCTTCACGTCATTACCTGCCTCAGCTTGTCAATCTGGATAGTGATTTTGAAGTTACATGTATATACATATACACTCACGCCTGTAATCCCCGAGGGGGTAGGCAGAAGTGTAACCGTGCACCCAATTTTCGCCCAATTTCGGTCTCATAATGTGATAGGGGGCGAGCCTATCGCTATACCGGGCACAGACTCAAGACTCCGGGCTAATACTAAGAATTTCGAGATAGAAATCCGAGAAAAATTTCGAGATATATTATTTTACCTCAGGAATCGAACCCGAGACCTCAGAACAGCAGTCGTAACGCACGCGCAATTACAACTGCGCCACCAAGGCAGTAAGAAAAAAAAAGTTTTATTATGAAACAGCCTAATACTTATATGATTAATTTATTGTGTAAAGAACATCTTATAGGCAAATCATATGTTGACACTTCGACACCAAAAAACTATATTTCATTTGAGAAATGATTAATGTTTTTGTAAACGTTTCGTTTATTTCTAAAGGCAGTTTTTATTAAACTTATTTTTTACTTCATTGTATGGAATTGATCTTTAAAGTACAGATGAAGGTTCCAATTAACTACCCGGTATTTAATTCCAGTAAACCATAACTCAAACGGGTTTTCATTTGGACCTTGGTCGGTATTCTCAGAATTTCTGACAAACAAAGGCATTCATTCAGGTTAATTTTAGCAGAAAACTTGCTTGGCAAATGATAACAAATCTTAATATATAAAAGGTCCGTGTTATGGCCCGCAATGAACTCTGAAACAGCCCCATTTATTAACAGACTTCAAAAAAAGGAGGAGGTTCTCAATTCGTCGGAATCGTTTTTTTTAATGTATGTTCCCCGATTACTCGAAGACGCCTGGACCGATTCGAGAAATTCTTTTTTTGTTTGAAAGGGTATACTTCCCAGGTGTTCCCATTGGCACCAAGTCAGGATCTGATGATAGGATCTCAGAAAATCGAGGGCAATCCTCAAATTTTATATGGATGCATAGTTTGTTTTTTGTTGAAGTCGGTGTACTTTTTATGAATTAAAAAACTTTTTCAATTAAATTTCTGAGAAAGCCTCCGTGGCGCAGTGGGCGAGTAGCCGGCTGTGAAACGAGAGGTCGTGGGTTCGAATCCCGCACCGAGACAATGTTTCTATGACAGACTGATATTTGTATCGGGTCTGGGTGTTGTGGGACCGTAGTCCCTCGTAGGTGATGATCGATCGGATCAGAACTGTGTGTGACTGTTGGGTGTATTTTTTTTTTTTTTATCCTGGCACGGCAAAGTGACCGCACTGTACCTGATGGTAAGCGCAGTGCGGTCCAAACAGAGTACTGAGTAGCGAGAGACAATCTATCCCCGCTACTCAACACAATCATGCCGGCCTGCTTATTCACACTACGCCATGGGCAAGAAGGTGAAGAAGGGGTCGAGGGTCTAGTGTCAGAGTACTAAGAAGGCCGCAAAATGGCCATTGTACCCCAACTCCAGACCCCCGACAAAAACCGGATGAACACTGGCTGATCCCGGAACGTGACACACTTGCGTGTGCCACTATGGCGGGTTTTTCGCCCTGTGTACGGTGGTCGCTATCCGGGCGGATATGAATATCCTACCACCAGCTTATTAATTGTGAATTGTTTATGGTTAGTTCCAGCTTTAAAGATAAGGTAGTTTTGGATAGGTGAGTTTTTTTCCAATATCTAAAACTTTTTTATTTCTACGGTTTGTGGCAGAACATCGTTTACCCCACAGGTGTTTCGGTTCGTTCCTCGGATCGGAAAGGAGTCCGCCGTGTGCCACCATTGTGGCAACTGCCGCGAGGACACGGCCCAACATACGTTGGAGGAGTGCCCAGCCTGGGACGAAGAGCGTAGCGCTCAGAGCAGTCGTCGGAGGAGACCTCTCGCTGCCGGCCGTGGTGTCGTCCGTGGTCGCCAGCCGGAGGTCCTGGCGTGCGGTGGTAGCATGGGTGGTCAAGCCTCGTTCGCCGTCGTTGACGCTGATGGCGTCATTCGAAGCGTGGGGGCTCATAAATCCCCATGGAGATAGGCCGCTACGTAGTACCGCGCAGGGGCGGTTCCGGCAGCAATTCTAGCACTCCTTAGAATACCCCCGGATCGCTCCGTAAGCGCCGAAGAAGGCCACCGCGAGGTTTTAGCTGGTAGTGTCGGGTGGGGTGTGCATAGGGGGTAGGGACTCGGCCCAGCGGCTGCCCGGATAGCCATCATCCGGGAGAGGGGGATGCTGGGTCGTAAGACCGGCTAGTCCAGCAGAACCATTTTATTCTTATCCCTCTTCCCCCCAGAGAGGACGGCAGTAATAAGACGCTTTCCTCGCGACAAAAAAGGACGCAATAGTTTTTTTAATGATTTTTTTCCGAATACCAAAAATACTTTAAACTGTAAATATTCAGAAAGATATTATTGTTTAATACTTTTAATTACTTGACCGATTTCGATGCGGTTTTTACTGTGATAAATATTCTGGAAGAATAATATGTTTAAATTAATTTTTGCCGGGGGTCTAGAGTTGGGGTACGATATTCTGAGTACTCTGACACTAGACTGAAAACAATATTTCAATCACCCATACACAATACAAGTATTTACTCAATATGCTCCAGTCTTTGGCAAAACCAGGACAAATAATTTATATTAATACTAGCCCTGTATTAAACATTGTCCCACTGCTGAGTACTAGCCTCCTTTACTAATGAGAGGGGTTAGGCCTTAGTCCACCACGCTGGCCTAATGCGGGTTGGCAGACTTCTCATACCTTCGAAAAATTCTCAGATATGCAGGTTTCCTCACGATGTTTTCCTTCACCGTTAAAGCAAGCGATAATTAACATTTTAATACACACATAACTTTAGAAAAGTCAGAGGTGTATGCCACTTGGGTTTCGAACCTACGACTTTCGTCTTGACAGTCCGTACCGCAACCAACTAGGCTATCGCTGCTACCGCTATGCTATGCTGCTATAATTTATATTACGTGATAATTATGTAAACAATTTCACTTGAGAATATCTTACGTTGCTTCAAAATACCACTAGCCATGTTATCTTCGCTTATAATATTTTTTTTATCCTGGCACGGCAAAACTGCATTTGATGGTAAGCGCAGTGCCGTCCAATTAGAGTATCGAGTAGCGAGGGACAATCTATCCCCCCCCCCCCCCCCCCCCCCCCCCTACTCAACATAATCATGTCGGCCTGCTTCTTCACACTACGCCATGGGCAAGAAGGTGAAGAAGCGGTCGAGGGTCTATTGTCAGAGTACTCAGCAGGCCGCAAAACGGCTAAACATCGTACTCCAACTTTAGACCCCCGACAAAATACTTAACAATACCCCACTATCACAACCTTATTTATTTACTAAGTATTTATTATATACCAATATAAAATTATGAAAACCGAAGCACTTACCTAATATCTTGAAGTAAATAAAATATAATTATATCACTAAAATCTCCGCGACACGTATGTTCTACACAGAGGTCTGTAAATAACTGGTTAGTTGTTACAAGAGATGTGATTGAGGAAAATGATGTTTAAAAATCGATGTGTCAATTTGGTATCGATTTGAAATCGATACCAATGTCTGGTAAAGGAGCAAGCGAGACATCTGAATAAAAGGGGAGGAAGAAGGTTAAATGTTTCTATATTTTGCGCACTGTCAAACGACTGACAGTTATGTCAGACGCACTACGGTTACATTAAAAAAACGAATATGGTCGTTAAGTTTATTTTTAATTTTCTAATATTCCGCACAACTTTCTTAATTTTTTCTGTAATAAGAAAATTAAAGTAACAAAAACAGAATTAGCGAAATCAGTCCAACCATTTACGCGTGATGCTGTGACAAAGGGATTAATTTTTATATAAATAGAAAACAGATGTTTTTCGTACATACATACTCATGCCTGTAGTCCCGGAAGGGGTAGGCAGATGTGTAACCAGTACACCAACTTTTCGCTAAATTTCGGTTCCATAATGTGATAGGGGTCGAGTCTATCGCCATAACAGGCACAGGTTCCAGACTCTCACTGAGATTAGATAGAAAAACCCAACATCACTTTACCCAACCCGGGGATCGAACCCGAGACCTCAGCACAGCACTCGTAACGATGCGCAATTACAACTGCGCCACCGAGGCAGGCGAGATGTTTTTCGAAACTCGATTTTTATAACAATCGATTAATCGTGGCCCAATACCACATCACTAGCAACCGGTACTACTGGTTTGTGACATAAATATTCAAATGCAGTACACAATAACACTGTAGGACTTGTGTAGATGACTCAGGTAGATAACTATCAGCTGATCGTGTGTATAATATCGCAACAAACTCTCATCCAGGATTTAGGATAATATTTATTGTAAGCTATCTTCCAAATGAAACTACAACTTTTTACAACACTACTTTTCCCGGCGTCGGGACGTGACGACCCCATCGCCCGCTGGTGGGATAATCTTGTGACAGAGATTATTCCACCAGTGCAATCAGTCAACCCAACTAGTGGTAGTGCCATGCTGCGCACTTTCGGGTAGCAGCCGAATGGGCCGGTACGCCCGGGGAAGAACCACTCTCTCACATAAACCGGCGTCAAGTGGCAGCTATACTGTCGCGTTTCGTTTGGTCTGTGAGAGTCCCGGAGGCCCACTCCCCATCCCTCCCCCACACCACTAAATAACATGGCAGTGCGAGATTTGGTTGATCTACCCCAGGAGGGTACCACCAGCGTACATCGCGGTGGAGAATCCCTCTCTGGGCGTCCACGCCCAGATCGTACACCACCTGTGCGTGGATGCCCAGGCTGCCCTCCGTATTCTGGGGGGGGCAATTTTGCACGTGTACGAGGCAAACGGAGCAGGCAACATAAGGCCACCCCTTCCACGCTTGCTGTGGATTTTTGCAACATAAGGGGGCTGAATTCCAACTTGAACGCCGTCCACTTCCATCTTGAGACGGCGAAGCCGGCCTTGCTATTCCTTACCGAGACGCAGATATCTTCTCCGGCTGACACCTCTTTCCTCTCCTACCCGGGGTACAAACTGGAACATTCCTTTGTACCGCGGGCTGGGGTGTGCGTGTACATTAGGGAGGATATCTGCTCTCGTCGCCTCGGCAGCCTTGAAGGGCGGGACCTATCCAACCTCTGGCTACGCATAGACTGCGACGACCATCCGCGAATCTACGCATGCCTGTATAGGTCCCATAGCGGTAATGCCGAAACTGACCGACTTGTTGAGCACATGCAAATGGCTACAGACTCCGTGCTGCAGCAGATCCCATCCGCAGAGATCGTGATTCTCGGTGACTTTAACGCCCACCACGCCGAATGGCTTAGATCACGCACCACCGATCATGCGGGGAGATCTGTTCACGATTTCGCATTAGCATATGATTTGACACAACTGGTCACCTCGCCAACGCGAATCCCAGATGTGGAGGATCATACACCTTCCCTGTTGGACCTTCTGCTGACCTCTCATCCGGAAGGCTACCTGGTATCCGTCGATCCTCCTCTTGGTTCGTCGGACCACTGTCTTGTCCGGAGTACAGTGCCAGTCACGCACTCAACACGGCCTCGCTTTGCGGGCTGCCGCCGCGTGTGGCACTATAGGTCAGCGGATTGGGACGGAATGCGGTCATTCTTTGCGTCCTACCCATGGGGGCAGATTTGCTTCTCGCCGGATGATCCTGACGTCGTTGCTGACTCTATCACTGATGTGGTACTTCAGGGTATGGAACTCTTTATTCCGTTCTCTGCAGTGCCCATCGGAGGCAAATCCCAGCCTTGGTTTGGTCGCTCCTGCAAGACGGCATTACGCCGAAAGCGGGAATGCTACCAAGCCTGGGCTGACGCGTCGGCGTCTAGTGATGTAAATACCGGCGCATTTAAAAAGGAGTTTAACTTTGCCTCTAGGTCCTTCAAAAGCGCCATTGCTAAGGCGAAGTCGGAGCACATTGGCAGAATTGGCGAGAGACTGGCACGTCTCCCGTCGGGAACACGTGCGTTTTGGTCTCTCGCCAAGGCTGTCTTAGGAAATTTCTGTCAGCCATCTTTTCCACCCCTGCACACGGAGGATGACTCGCTGGCCCATGCCGCGAAGGTGAAAGCGGATCTTCTGGGCTCTCTCTTCGCGTCCAACTCGACTTTGGATGACCGAGGAAATTCACCACCGACAATCCCGCGGTGCGATGCAACGATGCCGGAGGTTAAGTTCCGGCAAAGTGCAGTTCGCAAAGCACTCCTGTCCTTGGACATTCATAAGTCGAGTGGGCCCGATGGCATCCCTCCGATCGTGTTGCAGACATGTGCTCCGGAGTTGGCACCGGTTTTAACGCGTCTTTTCCGGCACTCCTATACATTAGGCGTAGTCCCGAAATCCTGGAAGGCCGCTTTAGTGCACCCGATCCCTAAAAAAGGCAACCGCTCGGACCCGTCCAATTACAGGCCTATAGCCATCACCTCCTTGTTCTCCAAGATAATGGAGTCCGTTATCAACTGCCAGCTCCTGCGGTACCTGGAGGAGCACCGGCTGATTAGCGACCGCCAGTACGGCTTTCGTCGGGGTCGCTCAGCCGGTGATCTTCTAGTCTACCTAACTCATAGATGGGCAAAAGCAGTTGAGACCAAGGGGGAGGCGCTTGCAGCCAGCCTGGACATAGCGAAGGCCTTTGATCGGGTATGGCACAAGGCGCTTCTTTCGAAGCTACCTTCTTATGGGCTTCCCGAGAAATTATGCAACTGGATCACCAGTTTTTTGGCAGATCGGAGCATCAAGGTCGTCGTCGACGGTGCATGCTCTGATCCTAAATTTGTCAATGCTGGTGTTCCACAGGGCTGTGTACTGTCTCCTACTCTGTTTCTTCTGCATATAAATGACATGCTGCAAATCAGCAACATTCATTGCTATGCAGACGATAGCACTGTAGATGTACTGTACACTGGCCGTGCTAATATTTCTCGGGAATACGTCGACGAGAGCCGGAACAAACTTGTGTCTGAAGTCGAGTCCTTGTTAACCAAAGTCTCGGACTGGGGTCGACTAAACTTAGTCCAATTCAACCCCAAAAAGACACAAGTCTGCGCGTTAACCGCTAAAAAGTCACCATTTGTCGTAACTCCTCATTTAGAGAACACTCCCCTGTCTGCCAAACCCAATATCGGAATACTTGGCCTCGACATTTCGAGCAACGTCCAGTTCCGCGGTCAATTGGAAGGAAAGGCCAAATTGGCCTCAAAGAAGCTTGGTGTGCTCAGTAAGGCGAGACGGTACTTCACGTCGGGTCAACGCCTAAATCTCTATAAGGCGCAAATTCGGCCCCACATGGAGTACTGTTCTCATCTCTGGGCGGGAGCCCCCCAGTACCAGCTACTTCCATTTGACCGCATTCAACGTAGGGCAGCTCGGGTTATCGACGATCAAGCTCTTTCCGATCGGCTTGATCCATTGGCTCTGCGTAGAGATGTTGGATCACTCTGCATCTTCTACCGCATTTATCATGGGGAATGTTCCGAGGAATTGTTTGGATTGATCCCGGCCGCTGAATTTCACCATCGGACATCGCGCCAAAACATAAAATTCCATCCGCACCATCTCGATGTCCAGCGTTCCACAACAGCGCGATTTTTACGGCATTTTCTGCCACGCACAACCACTCTGTGGAACCAGCTGTCGCCGGCGGTCTTTCCGAACCGTTACGACCTGGGAACCTTCAAGAAGAGAGCATATTCTTTCCTGAAAGGCCGGCAACGCATTTGCAAGCCCTTTGGTGTTGCAGGTGTTCATGGGCGGCGGTGATCACTTTCCATCAGGTGAGCCTCTTGCCCGTTTGCCCCCTTTTTCCATAAAAAAAAAAAAAAAAAAAAACAATTATAATAATAATTTGTTAGGATATTCATATCCGCCTGGATAGCGACCGAATAATCACCATTTTTGCCTTTCGTGGGCCGATTTGCTTAAGTCCCGGGGCTGACTTCGTCTGCATCTCAATTGGAAGGATTGAATGATGGTTCGCTGGTGGTAAGAAATCCATATCCGCCCGGATAACGACCGTACACAGGGTGTAAAACCGTCATGGAACACGCAAGTGTGTCGCGTTCCGGGATCAGCCAGTGTACATTCGGTTTTTGTCGGGGGTCTAGAGTTGGGGTACGATGTTTGGCCGTTTTGCGGCATTCTGAGTACTCTATACTAGACCCTCGACCGCTTTTTTACTTTCTTGCCCATGGCGTAGTGTGAAGAAGCAGGCTGGCAGGATTGTGTTGAGTAGCAGGGGATTGTCTCTCGCCACTCGATACTCTAATTGGATGGCACTGCGCTTACCATCAGGTGCAGTGTGGTCTCTTTGCGGTACCAGAATAAAAAAAAGGGTTTGTATATTCGTCACTTTAAGACTGTCTATCAATTACAATGACGAAAGAAACCTATTTTCGTCATTGGTTTGTCGCCTTTTGGTGTGTTGGTCTTCATACGCCCGCGATGGTTCCTGGCCAAAAATAAAAAGAACTCGCTAGATGGCGCCGCAGAAGATCAACTTTAATGCCTTTCAACTGCTTTCAACCGTTCGCAATTAATCAAATTTACTTTACAACGTTACATTGCAACCATTTTACGGACACAAATTTATATTGGACTAAATGTTGCTCGTGGCTCCGCCCGCGTGGTGGTTATTTTTGAAAAAAAGGTGTACAATCCAGGGAGGCATCTTAAGCTTATACACCTTTCTATATTTTGCATAGGTAGCGTGCATTTTCCGGGATAAAAAGTAGCCCATGTCATTTTCCGATCCCTAAACTGCCACTATGCAAAAAATCATGTCGATCCATTGCTCTGTGAAAAACTAAACTATCCCACGGGAACTGTACATTTTTCCGGGATAAAAAGTCTATGTGCTATTCCAGACTATAATCTATCTGTGTGCCAAATTTAAACCAAATCCATCCAGCCGTTGTAGCGTGATTGAGTAACAAACATCCATCCATCCATCCAAACATTCGCATTTATAATATTAGTAGGAAATAGTAGGATTGATAGAGATGGCACTATGTTTATGTATACAATATCTAATTATTCTATATTTGTATAAGCTAATGATTCTATAGCTAAACTATTCAAGTCCTTGTATAGGTTTCTTTGGTCATTGATTGCAACGCATGCCGGGTGCGACTAGTATTATATGAAAATCAATGTATGCTCCCTATGGACTTCAAAACGGCTGGATCGATTTTGATGAAATTTTCAGACAATCTTCAGATTAGACCAATTGTAAAGTTTGGGAGCGATTGGATGAACAAATTTGTTGATAATTTTGTTTTATATTTCCTCTATAACTTAATTCAATTTTTTTTCTATATTTATCTAATTTTTACCATTCAGATATCGTGGTTGTTTTTGTTTAAGAACAGTGTCTCATGTGTGGGTTTTTAACCTAAAAATAAAATAAAAGAAACATATTAAAAAATAATTTATTCTCCAGGCCACACTGTCTGCTCAATCCAATCCAGATAGCTGGACACCCTGCTGTAAACTCCTGGGTGTCCCTGCACCGCGCAGTACCTCCCGAAAGAGACCACTCCCATCACGTAGAATATGCACTGGTTCTCAGCAGCTACCACTTGGAGGGGGCCGCCGGAGTCACCCTGAGGGAACACCAAATATAATACTTGTCGGATAATCATGAATACGGACACTGAACTGACCTTGCAAATAACTTGATATTTTGTAACTTGTGGGTACCATCAGTTGTTATGATATTTTGAAGGTAGTTTCGAATTGTTTATCGGGTGATCTCACTCACAGAGTGGGGCACAATGAAATCACAATATAAAAGAGCACCTCGTCATTCGACAAGGCATTCAGGAATTATTATTAGACGAGTCAACATCCTATCTCGAATAGTTTAGTAATTTAGTGGTCGTAATGCCCAGGTACTGTTTAACTGTTGTCTACAATTAAAGTAATAAGTTAACGTGAAGTGCGTCTCAGTGCAAAGTGTAATTGTGAATTGATAATTTAAATGTAGTGTGATGTGTAAAAGAGCGGATTTCGCCGAAACCGGTCAACTGGAGACCTTCTAGCGTATGCCACTCACATCTGGAGTGAGGCCGTCGAGAAGCATGGGGAAGCGCTTGCCGTTTCACTTGATATCTCGAAGGCCTTCGACAGAGTGTGGCATGATAGCCTCTTAAGCAAGCTTCCATCATATGGCTTGCCCACTGGATTATGTGCTTGGATATCGGACTTCTTGAGGGAACGATTGATTCGAGTGGCCATTGATGGCTGCTCCTCCGATCTATTGGCTCTATATATCTATCAATGCCGGGGTACCCAGGGGTCGGTACTTTCTGCGACTCTATTCCTGCTGCACATCAATGATCTGCTTAAGCCCGGTACTTTTGGGTACGCTGATGACAGCACAGTGGTAGAAAGTTACATATCTAATGCACGAACCAGTGGAGTGCAAGTCCAGGCCCTCAGGGAGGCCTTGGTAGAACGCTTGAACTTGTCCTTAAAGGCAGTCTCCGATTGGGGCGATGCCAACCTGGTCAAGTTTAATGCCACTAAGACCCAGGCTTGTCTATTCTCTGCTAAACGGAGTCCCTTCGAACTGACTCCTACTTTCAGAGATGTGTCCGTACCGATAACTGACCACCTAGAGATTCTTGGTGTAACTTTGTCTCCAACTCTCAGTTTTGGCTCCTACATTGAGCATAAAGCTCAATTGGCTGCCAAAAAGCTGGCTATCCTTGCGAAGGTGAGACGGTACTTCACGCCGGGACAGCTCCTTGATCTGTATCAAGCGCAAGTCCGGTCGTGCATGGAGTACTGCTCTCATCTTTGGGATGGATCAGCCAAGTACCAGCTTGAGGCATTGGAGGCAATCGAGAGACGCGCCAAGAGACTCATAGGCAACGATTCCATAGTCGAGGCAAGGCTGCAAAGCCTTGAACACAGACGTAAAGTTGCTAGTTTATCGGTATTTTACCGGATACATTTCGGCGAGTGTGCCTTGGAAATACATAATTTAATTCCCCCAACCCCTTTCCATCATCGGACGACAAGAGACTCGGCGAAGCGTCATCGAGACATGGTTGATATTCCACCAGTGCGCACGAAGCGTTTTGCTAGTACATTTATCATGCGCACCGCTAGAGAGTGGAACTCTTTGCCGGAGTCTATATTTCCCGAAAATTATGACCTGGGTATCTTCAAGTCAAGAGTGAATAGGTATCTTCTAGGCAAGCGTGCGTAGACCACATTATCACTTTCCATCAGACGAGATAGTGGTCAAAGGCAAGCCTATTTCGCTCAAAAAAAATGAGCAACCATGGAGTATTTTGCCCGTTCTTCTCCATTGGAAACTGTATTCTGAACTGGCAGTAGTTTAAATAAATTGCGAAGTGTTAATCTTGTGTTTTTCTACCGAACTATCATACGATAGCATCCTGACTATATCTGGAGATCGGAGAGGTATGTGTAAGCCCTCTCAGAACCTCGGCCCTGATAACTTGTGCTTCTACATCATCATCATCATCAGCCGGTGCCAGTCCACTGCTGGACGTAGGCCTCTCCCAAGATGCTTCTACATACTCATTACTTAGTTTCTTATGACTATCCCGGCCACACGTCCATTGTAACTCCTGTTTAGCCAGGATCGACAATGGCACTCATTTGACGCCAACGCAAACGCGGTGAGTCTCTTTTAGGAAGATGGGTAGACGACCTCGTTTAGATCGGAGGTCGAATCTGGATGAGACTGGCTCGGGAGGGTTACTCTTGATACTCAATTCCAATTTAAAATTGGGATTGGGTTCGAAAGCTGTACAACTGGCACTCTTGAACGCAACACCAGCGCACGATTTAGCTGAATACGGCGGAATTTTTAGTAACTAAATGAAATAGAGTATTTAGGATCGCTAGTTCGTAAATATTCTATTTAATTTAGTTGAGTGAGTTAGAGTTCCAATATCTTCTAGATTGGAATTGAAACTGTATCGAGTTCGAGATTATAATATATTTCAAGAATAGGCCTACAGGACCGGGGCATGTGGCATAACATGGAAGAGGCCAATACTGCTGGGCAGTGGGACTCTACAGGCTGTGGATGATGATAATGAGTCTCTATTTATTTCGCAACGAAATTAATCAAATAGAAATAAGTAATTGGAGAAGAATGAAGAAGAAGCTGTGTAATTACCTGACAAGTGTCTTTGCCCCCTCTAAGTTCCCCGGCACACATCTGACTGGACACGAAGCCAGGCCACTTCCTCTTGCTCTGATAGCTCTTCATGATTGGGTTGCAGAAGTCATTCTCTAGTAGCGACAGAGACACTTTAAGCAGCTCCTTTGAGGTCTCTTGCGTGCCTGCAATAACAATAGTTGAAAGCGCTGGTCGTGAACCAAGAGTTCCCGGGTTCGATACCCGTAGTGAGGTTGTGATAACGAAATATTTCGGGTCTGTGTTGTGGGACCGTAGTCCCTTTTAGTTGATACCCGGCACAGATTTGACCTCGTGTATGACAGTTGGTTGTATTTATTACTTCTTCTTTTCTTGTTTCATTAATCTTTGCGGAGGAACGATTCCACAATTTTGCCAATGTTACGTCATAAAAAGTACTACTTCAATAAGTAAGACTTCAATAAGAAATAAATTATGCGTCACTATAAAATTTGATGTTGCCCTTGATTTTTCGGAGATCCCATCATCAGATCCTGACTTGGACCAACTGGGAAGTATACCCTTTTAAACAAAGAAAGAATTTCTCGAATCGGTCCAGGCGTCTTCGAGTAATCGGGTAACATACATAAAAAAAAAGATTCAGACGAATTGTTAACCTAGTAAAGAGTAACCTGTCGTAATACTAATAGAGTTTATTTTTTAAGTATTGTAGTCGAACCTGTTATTTGACAGCTAAGATTTATTAATTATTTTTAAACGGTTTTATTTAACTTGCCCCGGTTGTTTTTTGTTTGGGGTAAATTTACTAATTTAAATTTGACCCCCTTGCTGTTGACAGATTGACCTGATATTTGGTATTACTCTAGTTCTGATGACAATACAATTTATACTCACTCATACACTCACGCCTGTAATCCCCGAAGGGGTAGGCAGAGGTGTAACGAGTACACCCACTTTTCGCCGAATTTCGGTCCCATAACGTGATAGGGGGCGAGCCTATCGCCATACCGGGCACAAATTCCAGACTCCGGGCTGATACTGAGGAATTTCTAGATAGAAAAACCCAATATCACTTTACCCGACCCGGGGATCGAACCCGAGACCTCAGCACAGCAGTCGTAACGCATGCGCAATTACAACTGCGCCACCGAGGCAGTCGTAACAAACAACAATAAACAATACAATTTGTTTCAATAAAACCGTTTAACTCAAAAAAAACCCTTATTTATCAATTAATTTATAGTGGTCTAAATTCGACCGGTTCCATATTCAAAATGTACCTCTATAATCTATGCATTTTTTTAAATTGATTTTATTGCTATTTCAATTTAAAACGATATCCAGCCTTTCTACTCACTGTCGTCAATGACCCCCCAACCAGTAGCCAGGGCTGATGTATGGCCACCGAACCCTCGTTTGGTCCAAAGACAAGCTGGCCTGATCGAGTCCCGGAATTTCACGTTAGCAGCTAGCTCCATTAACGCTATGTCATTGTAGGTCATCGGTGGAGCGTAGTTGGGGTGCTTGATCACCCGTCTGATAGGGGTCTGGAAGGTACAGATAACTTTTGTCGGGGGTCTAGAGTTGGGGTACGATGTTTCTCAGTACTCTGACACTAGACCCTTGACCGCTATACATCTAATTCTAGTTATTACTTTAAAATAAAACAAATATCATTCATTTTTATTGTGGGATTTTTATATAAACTAATGTTTTGTTCTTTTTGAGGTTAGTTTTTAAACAAAGGTACTTTTGGCGGTAAATCTGAAGTCAATTGAGCGGGTTGTAATGTAAATCGTATCCCGTTACTGTTTTCTTATGTTTAGTTTTAAATGAATCTCAAAGCACATCAAGATTTCGATTGTTATTGTTAATTTTTTTTGCACCACCATGCAGCAGTATGTCATTGCGTTAGACTATATTTACAAGATGGGACCGATTTGGGCATTCCCACCTCTTTATTAGTATAGATTGACAGCCTCCGTGGCGCAGTTGGCGAGTAGCCGGCCGTGAAACCAGAGGCCGTGGGTTCGATTCCCACACCGGGACAAATGTTTGTGTGACAGACAGGTATTTGTGTCCGGGTCTGGGTGTTATGAGTGCGTCTCCCTAGGTCCCTGATACCCACCGCCCATGACACAAGAGTCGTATCGTAGTGTGGGCTATATGTGTGACTGTTGGGTGTTATTTATTAAGTAGATTAAAATATTAAACCTACATCAACAGGATCTGCTCCGTCATTAACACTGGGGTCTATGTTCTGGTCTCCAAGTCTCGCGATCACGGGGTCTTCTTGCCCGTACTTGATGCAATGTCCAGCTGTTAGGATAAACTTGGGGCTGATCAGAGTAGCTCCGCACGGAAATGTGTACCCTCCAGTGGCAGTTGGAAAGCCTATCGCGACCTGGAAAATAAAACGCATCTCATAGATAGCAGCGATAGCCTAGTTGCGGTACGAAATGTCAAGACGAAAGTCGTTCTAAACTCAAAATGGCATTCGACTTTTCTAAAGTTACGTGTTTATTATCGCTTGCTTTAACGGTGACGGAAAACATCGTGAGGAAACCAGGAAGGGTACTCTTGACACTCGATTCCAATTTAAAATTGGGTAAAAACTGTACAATTGGCACTCTTGAACGCAACACCAGCGCACGATTTAACTGAATACGGTGGAATTTTAGTAACTAAATGAAATAGACACTTCAATCCAATAACAAACTCGATTGTGTCAAGAGTGACAATATCTTTTAGATTGGAATTAAAACTGTATCGAGTTCAGATTATTTTGAGATTGGAATTGATTTATTTCCAGAGTAGGCCAACTGTATATCTGAGAATTCTCATAAGAATTTTGAAGGTAACCCGCATTAGACGTGGTGGACTAAGGCCTGACCCCTCTAATTAGTAAGGAGGCCTGTGTCCAGCAGTGAGACAATGTTTAATACAGGGCTAGTATTATTTTTATTATCATCCTCTTCAACACCACGCGTACTGGATCGGAGCCATAGCTTCATGGTGTCTACCCCGACCGAACTAAGCGGAGAGCTTTATGTCGGGGGTCTTGTGTTGGGGTACAATGTTGGGACGTTTTGCGACTTTCTATGTACTCTGACACTAGACCCTCGACCGCTTCTTCACCTTCTTGCTTATGGCGTAGTGTGAAGAAGCAGGCCGGCATGATTGTCTATTTGGACGGCACTACGCTTACCATCTGGTGCAGTGTGGTCACTTTGCCGTGTTAGGATAAAAAAAGGTTAACACTTGAATATTAGTCAGTATTTTCTTCTGATGAACTGAGTGTGCTATTTGGGGGTCAGCCAGTGTACATCCGGTTTTTGTGGGGGGTCTAGAGTTGGGGTACGATGTTTCTGAGACTCTGACACTAGACCCTCGACCGCTTCTTCACCTTGCCTTAGCGTAGTGTGAAGAAGCTACACAGTAGATTGTGTTGAGTAGCGAGGGGTAGTCTCTCGCTACTGGATACTGGCATTTACTATCAGGTGCAGTGTGGTTTTGCCAGGAAAAAACTTACCATATGAGGGAATTCTCCCTGGGTCGCTTTCTCCCCACCCACGATTAGTCCCGTGCTCAGGTAATCACATTTAGCTGTTATGATCTCTTTGACGTCAGGGCGTTGTAGTGGTATATAACCAATTTTGCGGACAACGCGCTCACTGTACTCTTCACATTCTAGAAATAAAAAATAAATAAAAAAAACTTAATAAAATAAAAATAAAAACATTCTAGAATAAAAATCTAAATCAAATATTTATTGAATCCATGAAATGTTATACATTATTAGATTCATTCAATCTCTACTCTACCGCCAGTTCGAAATGCAATTTCGCTAGAAAAGAACGGGCAAGAAACTCAAGCGTTGCTCTTTTCACACCGGTTAACAATTGGTCATACAGTGAATATACGATTCAAGTTTGATTATATTAGATTGGAGCAGCTCAATGTATAGTAAATACGATATCCTAGTTGGAAGTGGTACGGACTGTAGAGAGGTTGTGGTTTTAATACCAGACAAAATGGCTTATATCTCTTCAAACGTGTATTCACTGTTAACTATCGCCTGCTTGAGGATAACGGCATCAGAGAATCTAGACTATAATAAAGCTGAACAGGCACTTTCTCTGTACATTGAATATTTTAGCAAAAGTTTGATTCTAATAATAAATATAATAATACTAGCCCTGTATTAAACATTGTCCCACTGCTGGGCACGGGCCTCCTCTACTAATGAGAGGGGTTAGGCCTTAGTCCACCACGCTGGCCTGTGGGTCGGCAGACTTTGTCAAAGTTTGATAGTAACGTGTTACTTTATCGACATATGCTGTTTGGAATTATTGTCTGTCTCAAGGCATCACGTCCAGAGTACTGTATTACGACAAATGAGTTGATAATAAAATCATTGAGTGTATCCCGAGGTAACATTTGGTCTTAATCTAAATGAAATTTAAACCGGTTCATGGAGGTATGCTGAGATGGTCTGGCCACATGGAGAGGATGGATGAAAGGCGATTTACGAAAGCTATTTATCGTGCGAATATGACTGGAAGAGTGGGTAGAGGGCGCCCAAGGAGAACGTTTACGAATCAGATAAACGATCTTCTCCTAAAAGCGCAAATCAGAAGTACCTTCAACCGTCGTAAATGTATGAGAAGATGTATGAATGTGGAAGAGGCGAAAGAAGTGTGTCAGGATCGGAGCTTGTGGCACTCAATAGTCTCTGCCTACCCCCATGGGATACGGGCGTGAGTGTATATGTATGTATGTATGTATGCATTCAATCAAAAGTTATACCTGTTTGAACGAATATCTGTATTATGCAAAGAGTAATTGTGAGATATGAAATGATTTTATATATTTTTACATTTTTACTGGTGTGATTGTATATGTATGTTGTTATTATTAAACTCTTGACTTACTTCGCTCGCTTACTCGTTTTGATCCATTACCACTCGAGACTGAAGGCGGCCTGAAAATAAATTTAAAATGTTATTCATATCCGCCCGGAGTTGAGTTGAGTAGCGAGGTATAGTCTCGTATTTATTATAAGCATGTTGATTTCTTAGTTTTTTTTGTTGTTGTTTAGTTTTAATTTAATTTTACTTACTGTAGTGCTTATAATAAATAAAATATATCTTTCTTTCTTTCTTCTTTCTCGCTACTCGATACTCTAATTGGACGGCATGTGCTTACCATCAGGTGCAGTGTGGTTTGCCGTGCCAGGATAAAAATATATATATTGGATAGAATACAAAATCAATACTGGCTACAGTGACAGCCTCCTCGCAGTAGGTGAGTAGCCGGCTGTGAAACGAGAGACCGTGGGTTCGATTACCATAACGGGACAAATGTTTGTGTGACAGAAAGATATTTGTGTCCGGGGTCTGGGTGTTGTGAGAGGGTGCGTCTCGCTAGGTCCCTGATACCCACGACACAAGACTCGTATCTTGGTGTGGGGTCGGGGCTATGCGTGCGACTGTTGGGTGTTATTTATTTAGTTGAGACAAGCGATTTTAATCTGAAAAAATATTCATTAACAGACTTCAAAAAGGAGAAGGCTCTCAATTCGTCGGAATCTTTTTTGTTATGTATGTTTCCCGATTACTCGCAGACGCCTGGACCGATTCGAGAAATTATTTTTTGTTTAAAATTGTATACTTCCCAGGTGGTCCCATTGTCACCAAGTCAGGATCTGATGATGGGATCTCAGAAAAATCGAGGGCATCCCTTAAATTTTATAGGGACGCATAATGCGCTTTGTATTGAAGTCTGTGTACTTTTGATGCCCACAATTTTATCTGATGCCATTATGTATACTTACTCCTTCTTGATTCCACCGTTGTTCAGAATCGAACTGTCGTCCAAACAGCAGACGAGTGTTGGGCTGAAGGCTTTGAAAGCGCAGAAAGTAGGCGGTATTCCGTTACCACTGTAAACCATAATCATAATCATAATCAATTTATTGGTAAAGCACATTTACACGTCTGTTTTTTTAATACATTTCAAATTAAATATAAATATTATAAAAAAAAAAAAAAAATAGATCTAACGGATCAGCCAGTAGATCTACTGGCTGACTCGCTTGATCTCTAATACAATATACAGTCAATCATTTAATAATTATCATTTCTATCTATGTCAATCAAAATACATTATGGAATGTGTGAATTAAAATATTGTAAAAAACGAATAATAATAATACTAGCCCTGTATTATACATTGTCCCACTGCTGGGCACGGGCCACTTCTAATGACAGGGGTTAGGCCTGAGTCCACCACGCTGGCCTAATGCGGGTTGGTAGACTTCACATACCTTCGAAATTCTTATGAGAATTCTCAGGTATGCAAGTTCCATTACGATGTTTCAGCGATGATTAACAATTAATACACATATAACTTTAGAAAAGTCAGAGGTGTATGCCATTTGGGTTCCGAACATACGACTTTCGCCTTGACAGTCCGTACCGCAACCAACTAGGCTATCGCTGCTATTGAAATAATTGCTTGCTATGAAAAACGAATCTACCTAATAATGAATACCTAATAAATGACTTCCTTGGTACCAAAGTAATTGCGCATGCGTTACGACTGCTGTGCTCTTCTCGGGTTTGATCCCTGGGTCGGGTAATGTGATATTTTTCTATCTAGAAATCCTCACTATTAGCCTGGAGAATTTGTGCCCGGTATATCGATAGTGCCCTGTATCACACTATGGGGCCGAAATTCGGCGAAAAGTGGGTGTACTGATTATACCTCTGCCTACCCCTTTGGGGATTAGAGGCGTGATTGTATATGATTGTGCGTAATAATTAGTTTACCAGACTCTACCGCGCCAGTGACCTTGGCTTTTTGTATGCTAAACGGCAGGCAGCGGCTTTGCTGTGCCCTGGCATTGCATAAGTCTATGAACGGCGGTGACTACTTACCATAAGGTGGCCCGTCTGCTCGTCTAGCTATCGAGGCACTAAAAAAAAAAATGCTGACAATTTCTTACAAACACCAGTTGTAGTTGAGGTTTCGGTTTTGTGGTATTTATAATCGACTTCAAAAAAAGAAGGAATTTTTCAATTTGTCGGAATCTTTTTTTATGTATGTTCCGCGATTACATGACGACGACTGGACTGACTCAAAAATTATAAAGGGTATACTTCCCAGGTGGTCCCATTGGCACCAAATTGGATCTTATGATGGGATCCCAGAAAATCGAGGGCCAATTTTATAGGGACTCCTAATGTGATTGATATATTTTTCTTGTTAGGAAGATGTGGCTAGAGTCATGCCATAGCACTTTTTTTACTATAGGCTTCTTTTACTTTTACACGTGAATAGGCTTAGTTAATTTCCAGACAACAAGGTACTTTTCTGTGTTTAATTTTGTACATTATTCGGTTCATGAATATAATACGCAAAAGAAACCCTTTTACACAAACATAATCAAAATTTCTTGAAAATTGAGGTCACAATATTTATTTTAAATATTGGTATGAGCAAAAACAACTAGATATTGAAGCCTAAGGTCTGACTAGGCTAGTTTTCATATTCTAATTAGCAAATGTGTGTGTGTTACATCTCTCTATCCCTTAGATAAATAAGTTCTACTTACTCTGATGCCTGCTTCGCTGATCGGCAGTTCGCCACTAATGTGCAAACACCACTAGAGCCCGTGTGCTGTTCGACGCATTGATCACCAACTAGAAAAGAAATTGGATAACAAATACCAGAAAGTCCCAGTATCTATCTATATTGTTAGCAACATCAACAAAACTAAGCAAGATGGATATTTAAAAAGGCACAAAAACAATGTTTATCATTTTATTGATTGATTTACATAACACTGTTACACATCTCAGTGCTTAATATAACACAACCGCATGTCAGGATTTACTTGTGGCTTCTCTTTATAATTAATCTACCAGCATTACCCTCTAAGCTGAACTACGCGGCCACTGAACTGTTTACACTTACTGCCCCGCGAATGAACTACGAAAATCCTGTATGTCACCTATACTTCTTCACAACTCAACTGAACACCGGAGCACGGAAGGCACTCCGTTTTTAACCGACTTCAAAAAAGGAGGAGGTTAACAATTCGTCGGAATCTTTTTTTTTATGTATGTTACCCGATTACTCGAAGACGCCTGGACCTGGACTGAAGTTGTTATTATTAATCTACCTGGGGGTAGTAGTAGTACTAGTCTCCTAAATATCTTCGATATACCTTCGGTATTTCTAATAATAGGAAATACCCTAATAATATAAATGAAAATCAATGTATGTTTCTCTATGGACTTCTAAACTATTCATCCGATTATGATGAAACTTTGGTGAGTTGTTCTTCATACGTCGGCGATGAATCCTGGCCCGAAAAAAGAACTCGCTAGATGGCGCTGCAGAACATCAACTACAATACCGTTCAACCGATCGCAATTAATCTTTACTTTATGTGGCATTGCAACGCATGCTACTAGTTATATAAAATCGTTGTGTGTATGTATGTACCGTCAAATGCCCTAACTTTGCACGAATTTCGATATCATTGGGCTATATTGTTTAATAAAATTTGAAATTTAGACGTTTTGCATGTTGTGTACACATTTTACCATAGATAAAACCCAAGAATTCTGTAAATTTTATTCATCACAGTCAACTTTTGCATGTAAATAATTATTTTGAGGTATTTTAGGAAATAGGCAATAATATGGCTCATATTCCTAACATTGCCTCAGGCATTTACTGAAAAATAAACAATAATATTTCATCCTGGCACAATCTCAAATGTAGCTTAATCCATAAAGAATACAAATCAATATCGAGTGATAAATTTTAGGAGTATTTTAGTAGTTACAATTTATAAGGCAATGTTTCGATACAATTTTATGCAATCTCCATACATTGACAAAGAATGGGTAGGGTTGTCTCATGTGACGAATATGACAAAATGAAACAAAATAATATATTTTTTATTAGGTCATTATTTTAATTATACTATAATAATCAGTCATTGCAAGTAGGAGGCAGGTATTAGGAAACAATCGGACTACGAAAAAATATATTTGGTAGGAAGTACTTAACTAACAATTAAATAAACAATCTACAAAAATCTGAATTAACATTATAAAAATATATCTAATAGTGGCTTTTCATTAATTCTATTTTCCACTTAGCAACTAACAACTTTTGTTATGCAGTAACAATTTATTAATTATTATCGTTTATTAATAACGCATATTAAATTATGCGATAAATCACAGGATCACATAATTATATTGCTGAATATCAAAGTTAAAGTTACTCTAATATAAAAACGGGTCAATACAAAACAACAAACATATTA
This sequence comes from Laothoe populi, assembly GCA_905220505.1. Taxonomy (NCBI): domain Eukaryota; kingdom Metazoa; phylum Arthropoda; class Insecta; order Lepidoptera; family Sphingidae; genus Laothoe; species Laothoe populi. The sequence goes on along the minus strand of HG992174.1, from coordinate 6,252,511 downwards.
TAAAAAAATCTAAGTCATAATTTTTAAAAAAGGAAAAATTAACACGTCTCAATATATTTTTGATATATCAACACTTAAACTATCTAAATCAAACTTCAATATTCCTCGACGACCAACTTGGGGATTTGGCAAGGGTTTTTCTACATCTAGTAAAGTTATCTCTGAGACATCATCTACTACTGGCCAGTAAAATGTGCCTTTAGAATTCCTTCTTAAGTATTTTATACCATAAACACGCTCTAAATCGTTGTAATTGGTTACTATGCCAATATAATATTTAACAAGCTTTGATGTAGTAAATTTAACAAGAACATATCTACCTACACCAATTTGAAACTCATTATTCTCTTTTTCAGTATCTTGTTCCATTTCTTCGTTCATTTCTTCCAGGTAAGTTTCCGTGTCACTATTAGATGGAAGAAAATGTTCATCACAAGATGAATCATGAACAGTATACATCCCTGAGCTTTCTGAACTCGAACCCCTATTGTCCCTACATTTTGGTATGTTGTTTTTTTGCTTAACATGGCTCTGTAAAGAGCTATCGTCCAATGAAATTCTATCTGGAGACTTTATAGTAATATTGGAGAGAATCCGGTTTTTCGTATCTTTCATAATATCCTCAGTTGATGTAGTTGCATCATCGTTAGAAATATCTTTGAATAAACTTCGGTTATTTGATAGACGTAAATTTTTATCGACATTTACAATCACGCCGGGTTGAATTTTCGAAATAGTGTTATTGGTATGTGTCTGGTTAGATAAATCCATCTTGTTACGTTTTTGATGTACTTCAGCACTAACTACATTAGTCATATAATATCCGTTATCGTCTGTATCGGATGATGAATTTTGGGTAATATTTAACAAGCCACTGTTAAAAGTACAATCTGCAATAGCTGTAGAAGTGTCTTCTACATCCTGATGTAATTGGATCTCTTCAGTGATAGTACAATTCTTTCGGATATTAGGTTTATTTTTTTTACTTATCTTATTAGCACAGGTGTTTGGTGCTTTTTGTTTTTTTTCTTTTTCATCCAATAAATCATTAACACTTACAGATTTCCCAGGCTCTACGAATAGTTTTTTATTGGCATTTCTCTTATGCTGGTTAGCCGGAGTTCTCAATTTTTTCAAATAATTGACAAATGTCTCGTCATAAGTGACGTTTGTTTGAGGCTTATTATAGTCTGGCAATTTCTTGAATACAGCCTCTGGATTAATGGGGTGTATCCCAGCAGCACGAAATCCACTTATAATATTTTTACTTTGCGTAATTTTTGAGGCGTCGAGTAACATCTTCAATAATTCGGGGAATATATAATACTTATATTCATATGAGACGATAAATTGTCTCCGATCAAGACCTTAGGATCCGTACTCTTCTCAGCCCATGGGATAATTGTGGTATTAAACCAATCTTCAAAAGTTTCCGAATCAAACCAACCAGATTTGGTTCTATTATATCTGGTTCCTTCAGGACCATTGGCACACCAATTTGTCCATACATTGTCAGCTTTATAAACTACATATGGTGGGAAAATTTCTCCAATGGCCGTAGCAGAGAACATAACGGATATTGCTGTTTTAGTATTATTTAATGTTTTATTCGGATGTTTAGTGCCTGCCTTAAATATACATTTTTGAGATCCTGGGTTATCAGAAAAATTAGTTTAATCGTAGTTTATTATGTGCTCTGGTTTGAAATTATGCAGTGAAATCTTTAAATTTTCAAAATATGTATTATAGTCCTGTACGCTTTTACTTGCTCGAGCTTCTTTAATATTAGTTGTAGAACGCACAGTCAGAATATTTTTGTGGCGTTTCAAAAAGTTTCTTACCCACTTCTGGCCCGGCATTTTGTGGTTAAAAATACCACTAAGCCCATTTTTTACTAAATAATCATGTATTATTGACCTCAATTCTAAGGAAGTAAGAGGATATCCATATTCTCCACAAAGTATCAAACAACTAGCAATTTTCTGTTCATCAGCTGGTGTCAGTTTGGTGGGACATCCAACTTTTTTTGAATGTTTTTGTTTGACTTTATTTAAAATTGTGCGGCGAGGTATATTGAATTGTTTCTCGGCATCATATGACGTAATATGATTATTTTCTACGAGGCCTACGGCAATTTCTAGTAAGCTCTTATCGTAATCTTTATATCTTCTTCGTGGCTTGTTCATTTTAATCGTTCTTCAAGCAAAAAAACAAGAATAATATTTATTTTAAGTCTTTACATACACGTACATCTCTTTTTCATCAAACAAAAAAATAAACTAAGTTACTAATACATTACATCCACTTTAAAATGAAAAATGTATGATGTTCTCTCGGTTTTACGGTTGTGAATTATCGCATAACGTACGTGCACAAAATACATCTTTTTTATGTCGGTTTATCTAAGGTTTCAACCCTAGCCTGGGCAAAGTTATGGCAACATGTTTAAAGAAATTGCCTAACTTTGCCTATTCAAACATTTCTCGCTAATTATTTGTGATTTTTTTCAACAAACAATGATAAACGATTAAGTTATCAACGTTTTATAGGATAAATTGTAAAACAAGTAAGAAATATATATATTTTAATGACTTGAAAAGTTTATCCGTATCTTAAAATAATCGCCTTGACACAATTCCGTTTGATGCACCACTGTCAAAAATTATGCATGCTACCAACATAACGTCTCCAATTTAGTGTTGCCAGATAATAATTCTATAAACTGACAAATGTTTTTACTGACAAACTCATAAATTGAAGAAGATATTACCATTTTTAAATTTTAGGCAAACATAGGGCGCGAGGCAAAATTAGGGCATTTGACGGTACTATGGACGGCTGGATATATTTTTTATATATGCGTCATTACACACAGTATTGTATATGCGTCATTACTCGTGACCGGGTGTGGCTCGTGTGGCTTAGACTGTTTCAGTAAGGATCAGCTGCCTTAAGAAATCGAGATATTCATCACTCACGATGGTCATGTGCGGCACTAGGTCTTGTAATGATTTCTATTCACAATATTGCAATAAGGCAACTTAACATACATTGAGCTGTTCTAATCTAATGTAATTAAACTGAAATCGTTTACTACTTGTATGACCAAATATTGTTAACGGGTGTGAAAAGAGCAACGCTAGAGTTTCTTGCCCGTTCTTCTCTAGCGAAACTGCATTCCGAACTGGCGGTAGAGTAAAAAATTGACTGAATCAAAATGATGTATAACATTTCATGGATTCAATAAATATTTGATTTTGATTTGAATTTGATTTTATGAAATCAGGCAATCTTCAGATGAATCAAGTATAGTATTTTTTTGTGTATATTTTTCTTACGTGTGGTTAGTTAATTTATAAATACCTCACTCAGAGCGGCTCCTACAATTATCCTTAAGAAATTAGTTGATTGGCATTAACCTCTCAAGGAATCATAAGGACACAATATTAAAATATTGATAATTTGCTAATTTATTCTAAATAAGAATGTTAAAGGTATGTGAAGTCTGCCAACCCGCATTATGCCAGCGTGGTAGACTAAGGCCTAACCTCTCTCATTAATAGAGGAGGCCTGTGCCGAGTGGTGAGAGAATATATAATACTAGACTAGAATCCTACTAATATTATAAATGCGTATGTTTGGATGGATGGATGTTTGTTACTCAATCACGCTACAACGGCTGGACGGATCTGGTTGAAATTTGGCACAGAGATAGATTATAGTCTGGAATAGCACATAGGTTTTTTATCCCGGAAAAATGTACAGTTCCTATGAGATAGTTTGTCACAGAGCAAGGGATCGACATGATTTTTTGCATAGTGGCAGTTTATGGATCAGGAAATTACATATGCCACTTTTTTTCCAATGAACGCTTCCTATGGGATAGCGAAGTATAGAAAGGTGTAATAGCTTAAGATGCCTTCATAGATTGTATACCTTTTCTTCCAAAAGTATAATCCACGGGGGCGGAGCCGCGGGCAAAATCTAGTTATATTATAAATATTGCTAATTTAATCGCCATTCATATCCCCCGTCCCACATGACATCAAATATAAACAAATCAAACTTCAGGGGACACTTGTTTTTTTGACTGCCTCGGTGGCGTAGTTGAAATTGCGCATGCTTTACGACTGCTCTGCTGAGGTCTCGGGTCGGGTAAAGTGATATTGGGTTTTTCTATACAGAAATTCTCAGTATTAGCCCGGAGTCTGGAATTTGTGCCCGGTATGGCGATAGGCTCGCCCCCTATCATATTATGGGACCGAAATAAATTCAGCGAAAAGTGGGTGTACTGTTTACACTTCTGCCTACCCCTTCGGGATTACAGGCGTGAGTGTATGTATCTTGTATATGTATGTTGTTCTTTTTACTAAGGCGCGGCGTGGTTCCAAATATTTTGACTCGAGCGAGACAGATTTTCTGTTTACTACAAGGAATACCATTTTTATAAACCAATTAAAATAAAGTAATAAATAATAATAATTACTCACCTTTACTTTGACATTTTGCAGGAAAAATCCACGCGAACAGGAAAAACAATATTAAATAATCTTTGGACATTATCACTTGATCTCGATGAAATACGAAACCTGTAACAAAAACATTTTTGCATATCCTTATACTATATATAAAATCATTTCATCTCTCACAACTACTCTTTGCATAATACAGATATTGGTTCAAACAGGTACCTATAACTTTTGATTAAATGCACCGATTTAAATGAAATAAAGACTAAATGTTACCTTGAGATACACTCTATGATTTTATGACGCATTTTTTTATAGCATAGTACAACAAACGAGCCAGTGGGTCACCTGATGTTAAGTGATCTCCACCGCCCATGAACATACACAATACCGAAAGTATCATGTATGCGTTGTCGGCCTTAAAGGACAGGAGTAGGGATTTGGGAAGGGAAGTGGGAATCTGGGCCTCCGGCTATCACACTTACCGTACGAAACGCGACAGTAAACTGTCACTTTAGGTTGGTTTTCTGTGAGACAGTGGTACCTACTACCCCGGTCGAGCCGGCCCATTCATGCTGTAGACAAATATGTATTCAGCGTGGCTCTACCACTTCGAAATTGAAATTAAATTTGAATTACTACAACATAACCTTAAAAATATTTTTATATAATATATGATAATGATACATTTAATAATTTGATGTCAAATATATACCTAGTCAGGTCATAAGTATTGTCACACAGTAAAAACTTTTATTTTAGAATGCTGGCCACAAAAAAGTTTATTGAATTCGAATTTCAAATTGTTCATGAAAATAAAAATGTATACTTTTTAGAATTTTACTCATTTTTAAATATGGAGTGGACGCTTAAAGAAGAGCGTGTTGCAGGTGCCCGGTGTGGCGATAGGCTCGCCCCCTATCACATTATGGGACCGAAATTCGGCGAAAAGTGGGTGTACTGGTTACACCTCTGCCTACCCCTTCGGGGATTACAGGCGTGAGTGTATATGTATGTATATAACCAAAAGATTCGTTTATAGTACCATCAAACGATACAATGAAGACTCTAGTGTAGATGACAGGTCAAGAAGTGGTCGCCCTCGGTCTGTTAGGACTCCAGCAGTGATAAAAGCTGTGAAGGCGCGAATTCAAAGAAATCCAAAACGTAAGCAGAAACTGTTGGCCCTTCAGATAGGGTTAAGCAGAACCACGGTGAAAAGGGTGTTAAATGAAGACTTAGGGCTTCGGGCATATCGAAGAAAAACAGGACATCGTTTGAATGCTCGTCTAATGGACCTGAGACTGAAGAGATGCCGCGCTTTGTTGAAGCGGTACGCGGGAAAAAAATATCGGGAAATTCTTTTTTCAGATGAAAAAATTTTTACCGTAGAAGAGAGCTACAACAAACAAAATGATAAGGTGTACGCACACAGTAGTGAAGAAGCGAGCAACCGTATTCCGCGTGTCCAACGAGGTCATTTTCCATCCTCGCTCATGGTATGGTTGGGAGTTTCTTATTGGGGCTTAACAGAGGTACATTTTTGTGAGAAAGGTGTAAAAACGAATGCAGTTGTGTATCAAAATACAGTCCTGACGAACCTTGTGGAACCTGTTTCTCAAACCATGTTCAATAACAGGCACTGGGTATTCCAACAAGATTCGGCGCCAGCTCATAGAGCGAAGAGCACACAAGACTGGCTGGCGGCGCGTGAAATCGACTTCATCCGGCACGAAGACTGGCCCTCCCCCAGTCCAGATTTGAATCCGTTAGATTACAAGATATGGCAACACTTGGAGGAAAAGGCGTGCTCAAAGCCTCATCCCAATTTGGAGTCACTCAAGACATCCTTGATTAAGGCAGCCGCCGATATTGACATGGACCTCGTTCGTGCTGCGATAGACAACTGGCCGCGCAGATTGAAGGCCTGTATTCAAAATCACGGAGGTCATTTTGAATAAACTTTAGTGTCATAAGAATCTATGTTTTGTTAAGTTCATTTTGATATATAAATGGTTACATAATGAATAAACTTGTTTCAATTATTTTATATTAAGCATATGACAGAATTTATGACCTGACTAGGTATATATATATTTATACAACTCAATAATCCGGTAAATATTTAGACTTTTATCATTAAAATATCATTTTTTTTATTCTGGCGCGGCAAAGAGACCACACTGCACCTGATGGTAAGCGCAGTGCCGTCCAGATAGAGTATCAAGTAGCGAGAGTCGAGAGACAGTCTATCTCTAATCATGCCGGTTTAGCTTGTTTACATTAGGACCCAGGATCATAGGAAGGAACACGGTAGCTGGCAAACTGTTCCACAGCTTGATGGTGCGGCAAAAATACGAATTTGCAAACCTCTTGGTTCCGGCCGTGGCAGTAGACACCACGAAGCTGTGGCTCCGCAATTTATATTAAAGTAACATTTTTCAACCAATCATTCGATAGTTTTAGTGGATACACAACGCAACACAAGACTCGTATCTTAGTGTGGTAAGAACTATGTGTGTCCTTTGAGTGTATTTCTTATTATTTACTTGTTACCTCTCTACCAACCAGGGGAAAGTTGAGAAATGCAACGGGGTAAACCCCAACTTTCACATTATTCGAAACTAAATAATAAAAACCAGTTTTTTATATGAACGCATTACACTTATTTTGGTATTTTGGATGGTAAGTGATGATGTGATCTACGGTGGAGCTTGCCTAGAAGATACCTATTCGCTCTTGACTTAAAGATACCCAGGTTATAATTTTCAAGAAATATAGACTCCAGCAAAGAGGATCACTCCTAGCGGTGCGCATGATAAATGTACTAGCAAAACGGATTACAGGTGTGAGTGCATGCTGAGCCTGTGGCCTTTTTGGTCATGCTTCGGACACGGATGGCTGGGGCGCATAAGTATTTTTTTTATAGTATAGTCCGACAAACGAGCCAGTGGGTCACCTGATGTTAAGTGATCTCCACCGCCCATGAACATCTACAATACCGAAAGTATCATGTATGCGCTGTCGGCCTTAAAGGACAGGAATAGGGATTAGGGAAGGGAAAGGAGAATCTGGGCCTCCGGATATCTCACTTACCATACGAAACGCGACAGTAAACTGTCACTTTACGTTGGTTTTCTGTGAGACAGTGGTACTACCCCAGCCAAGCCGGCCCATTCATGCTGTAGCCAAATATGTCTCAAGCGTGGCTCTACCACTTTAATCAGGGAGTCAAGTAAAACATTTTAAAATACATTTATAATAATACTGCCCGGAAAAGCAGCGCCACACCGACTGCAGCGCCAACTACCGGGTCCAATTGTGTTTTCATCCAGGAACCCATTGAAATATAAACACTAAATTTCATCCAAATCGGTCCAGCCGTTTAGGAGGAGTCAGGTAACAAACACACGTACAGAAGAATTATATACATATTAAGATTATTATGCTGCTAGGATATTCATATCCGCTCGCTTAGCGACCACCGTACACAGGGTGTAAAACCCGCCACAGTGGCATACGCGAGTGTGTCGCGTTTCGGGATCAGCCAGTGTACATCCGGTTTTTGTAGAGGTCTAGAGTTGTAGTACGATGTTTGGCCGTTTTGCGGCCTTCTGAGTACTCTGACACTGGACCCTCGACCGCTTCTTCACCATCTTGCCCATGGCGTAGTGTGAAGAAGCAGTAGGGAATGATTGTGTTGAGTAGCGAGGGATAGATTGTTTCTCGCTACTCGATACTCTAATTGGACGGCACTACGCTTACCAAGAGGTGCAGTGTGGTCACTTTGCCGCGCCGGTATAAAAAAATATACGAATTAAAAAAAGTTGAAAAAACTGTGGGAAAAATTAGACTTAATAAACGTTTTCCTCAAATGAAAAAAAAATGATTATGATTAAACTTCAAACACTGGACGTACTCTAGTTAATAATTGTATACACAAGTAGAAAAACACTCACCAATACAAAAAAGATCCAAATTAACACTTAATTCTTTAAAAATGATCACCGGTTTCTTACGACCGTCGTGTGATAAGTTCAGAATAAATATGTACATGTGAGAACAAAATATAATGAACTTAAAGTTAGGGTTCCCAACAACCGAAATTCAAATACCGGAATTTTTAGTTTTTGAAGTTAGAAAAACCAGGACAATTCAATTTAAAAACAGGACGCATAGCCCCGCCCCTGGATTGCAAAAGTTGTGTGCTAATTTTAAAATACAAGACCTTATCAGCGTGCTTTAAAAACCCAGTACGCTGCCTAAAAACCCAGGACGCTGCTTAAAAACCCAGGACGCTGCTTAAAAACTATCCAGGACGTCCCAGGACACTCTAAAAACCGGCACATGTCCTGGGAAAACAGGACGGTTGGCAACTCTTAAGTCTTAAAGTGATGGTACATTTTAATCGATTGTAAATTATAAGGAAAAACGATTAAAGTAATTGATTTTATGACGGATCATGTTACTTTTATTACTCGCATTACTTTTAAAAGGTAGGGTCAATGTTATTTTTCGGATTTATTCTTATTTGGGTAAGAAAACGGAGTAATATTCCAGCTAAGTTTTTAACACTGGAGAGTAATTAATCATAATTTGCTGGTGCACCATATATTACTATTACACTGAAAATGATTCTAGATTGCCCCTGCAAAATATATTTCCATTGAAAAATCTTTAAATAAGTTAACACACAGAGTGTCATATCTGTTTTAGAATAATATATAATATATAATATATAATATATAATATATAATATATAATATATATAATATAATATAATAGTTTTTTAATTCATTAAAAGTACACCGACTTCAATAAAAAACAAATTATGCGTCACTATAAAATTTGATGGTTGCCCTTGATTTTTCTGAGATCCCATCATCAGATCCTGACTTGATGCCAATGGGACCACCTGGGAAGTATACCCTTTTAACCAAAAAAAGAATTTCTCGAATCGGTCAAGGCGTCTTCGAGTAATCGGGGAACATACATAAAAAAAAGATTCCGACGAATTGTTAACCTCCTCCTTTTTTTGAAGTCGGTTAAATAGAACGTTCTGGAATGGTCTGGCACTAATACAACTAAGCAATCTTTCTTTTTGTTAATTTTTCCTGGCTAGATAGTGACTACACCACTCCTCAAAGTAATAGACTAAAGACAGAGAACTGAACTGAGCAATATCCTCAAATTGACCACATTGTCGAAAAAAACAAAGCGACTGTGCGGCCAATATTTCTTTTCGCTCCTGCAAGTTTGTGACGTATCAAAATTCTAGAAAAAGACAACTGCTGGCCGCATTCCACTGGTTCTCTCATACATTTTCCGGCTTTCACTTAATAGCTGGATAGAGGGAGCTCTCAGTCCTCTCTCTATGTCTTTAAATACAGAGGAGTCATTTCAAATAGAGTCAAGATTTAATAATAAAAATTCATAGATGCATTCGTGGGCATTCAATAATTCAAAATTATTGCAAGTTTATTTATTAATTTCAATTGTAAGTACGTTTGGTACTTACAGATTAATTCCCGTTATAATATATACACCTATTGTGTCCCACTGCTGGGCAAAGGACTCCCCTATTTCCTTTCACTGATCCCTATTATGTGCCTTTTCGGGCCACGTAGTTTCGAAGGCGGCTAAGTCATTCCGCCATCTCTTCCTAGGCCTACCACGCCGTCGTCGGTCAGAAGGCACCCACTCGGTATAAATTTTTGCCCATCTCTCTCGCCCCATTCGAATAACATGTCCCGCCCGATCCCATTTTAGTTTGGCTGTTTTTCTTCCTACGTCAACAATACCAATAAAATAGTTAAAATAAAATTTTGTAGTCACTATATTTGAATCGATTAATCGATATATTTTCAAAAAATTCACATCACTAGACGTGTTCTACATTATACCTGTTTTTTGCAATAACTGACGCAGTATGCGGAAAATAATAAAATATATTTTTTACCCGACAGCACAGCAGTCGTAAAGTTATCATTTTAAAAAAAGGAACTGTTTAAAATGGTGCCTACATCACCATATTATCATCGCACCACCCGACACCGCAACAGAGTTCATCCATACCACCTGGAAACGACTCCGTCTAGCACGGTTCGTTTCCAGTGTTCATTCAAATCAAAACAAATCAAAATGTTATAAATCCATAAAATGTTATACATAATTTAGATTCAGTCAATTTTTTCACTCTACCGCCAGTTCGGAATGCAGTCTCGCTAGAGAAGAACGGGCAAGAAACTATAGCGTTGCTCTTTTCACACCGGTTAACAATATTTGGTCATATAGTTATAATCATAGGTCATATAATATATACGATTTAAGTTTAATTACCTTAGATTAGAGCAGCTCAATGTATGTTAAGTTGTCTTATTGAAATATTGTGAAATAGAACTCATTACAAGACCTAGTGCCGCACATGACCGTCGTGAGAGTGATAAAAATCTCGATTTCTTAAAGCAGTCGGTCCTTACTGAATACATTCTTACCACGTACGGGCAAGCTCTGGAATGAACGCCCTGCAGCGGTGTTCCCTGAGCGCTATGACATGTCCTTCTTTAAACGAGGCTTAAGAAGAGTAGTCCTTTAACGGTAGGCAGCGGCTCTGCTGTGCTCTGGCATTACAGAAGTCTATGGGCGGCGGTGACTACTTACCATCAGGTGGCCCGTCTGCTCGTCTGCCTATCCAGGCACTAAAAAAAATACTCTGGTATCGGCATAACCTTGCAGGTGGGCATTGTCTCACGTAGTAAGGGATAGTTGACTCTCGCTACTTGATACTCTAACTGGACGACACCGCGCTTACCAGTTGCAGTCACGTAATCTGTATATATAAAAGAAGAAACTGACTGACTGACTGATCGATCAACGCACAGCCTAAACGGCTGGGGTTAGAGACTTGAAATTTTGACAGTAGGTACCTTTTATGATGTAGGCATCCACTAAGGAAGGGTTATTGGAAATTCCACCCCTAAGGGGGTAAAATAGGGGATGATAGTTTGTATGAAAATTCGTCATTTTTGAAGTTAAATACATGAAAATTAGTATTTTGTATTGTATACTTTTTCTCCCAAATATGACCTCCACGCGGGCGGAGCCGCGAGCAACAGCTAGTATATGTAATATATGCCGGAATATAAAAACCCAGTCGTATCAAACGATACAAATATTTAAGTATAATGAACCTGTACAAAAGTGTTTTTGTTCCTTTGCATTATTTCCAGTTAAACCTGATTCGTCCATACCCTTTACAAGATGTTCCACTTTCCAGCTATACATGTCTTATGAGAAATATTTGAGTCGTATAAAACCAAAATCGACAAAATAAGATTGACTTGTTTTCTAGCAAATAAAAAAAACTGCAAAACCAGCGATAGCCTAGTTGGTTGCGGTGCGGACTGTCAAGACGAAAGTATGTTCGAGACACAAATGGCATACACCTCTGACTTTTCTAAAGTTACGTGTGTATTAAATGTTAATTATCGCTTGATTTAACGGTCATAACATCGTGCGGAAACCTGCATACCTGAGAATTCTCATAAGAATATCGAAGCTATGTGAAATCTACCAATCCGCATTAGGCCAGCGTGGTGGACTAAGGCCTAATCTCATTAGTAGAGGAGGCCCGTGCCCAGCAGTGGAACAATGTTAAATACAGTACTCTAACAGAACAAAAACTCAAAATCGGGCAACCTTTATGGAGCCTCTTTATACTTAAATATGAATAAGAATGACAGGTGATTTAAACTACGATTTCTTATTTAGGTTTTTTAGCGTGTTTTTTATTCCAATTTTGATTTTGTTAGGCGCTATAGTATAATGAGGAAATCTTTGTACTTGGGAAAACCATAGTAATTCCTTTTTTCCAAAATCATGTTAGCATCAATGTAATGGAAAACCAAGTTTCCCATAGTATAATTCTTATTTTTTTTTTTTATTCTGGCACGGCAAATTGGCCACAATACACCTATTGGTAAGCGCAGAGTCCAGTGAGAGTATCAAGTAGCGAAAGGCAATCTATCCCTCGCTACTCAACACAAACATGCCTGCTGTATAGCTTCTTCACACTACACCTAAAGGAGGAAGGAACACGGTAGCTGGCAAACTGTTCCACAGCTTTATGGTGCGGCCAAAATACGAATTAGTTCATTGCAATAATTTAAACAAACTGTCTTACATTGTTTATAAAGTTAGACGCGCATTTTTGCCTTTTATGTGTTTTGATTGATGTTATATATAAGGTACTTACAGCAATATTCACAGAACAAGAAAATGGAGCCCAAACTAATCAGACCTCATATAGTGAAGTGGCGAAGTGTTCAAATCAAAAGGAATATAATAGTTCCTCCTATCCCCATTCTTCAGGGCGTTCCACTCGCAACGCGGATTTTAGTATCTTAGCTATGGATATCGGCTGTGATTCAAGGAGTCACATCGAGGGCGTAATATCCACTTCACGCAGGGTCGGAATCCTGAACACGGTTTTTCACGCCCGGTCAGCTCCGTTTATATAAAGCGCAGGTGCGGCCGGGAATGGAATACTGCTCGCTGGATGGTTCCGCTAAGTACCTACTCGATACCTTGGATGGGTTGCAGCGGCGGGCCATTCGCATTGTGAATGATGCAGACGTGAGTAACAGCCTATATTATATGGATATTTCCTCGCTTAGCGTGTTCTACAGTCTGTATCATGGCGAATGCTCCGAAGCATTGTTTAATCTTATCACTTCCTCTCTTTCACACCAGAAACACCTGTAGGTACTGTTTTTTTTTTTTTTTTTTTTATCCTAACACGGCAAAGTGACCGCACTTCACCTGATGGTAAGCGCAGTACGGTCCAATTATAGTATCGAGTAGCGAGACGCGATCTATCCCCCGCTACTCAACACAATCATGCCGGCCTGCTCCTTCTCACTACGCCATGGGCAAGAAGGTGAAGAAGCGGTCGAGGGTCTATTGTCAGAGTACTTAGAAGGCTGCAAAATGGCCAACATTGTACCCCAACTCTAGACCCCAAAAAACCGGATGTACACTGGCTGATCCCGGAACGCGACACACTTGCGTGTGCCACTATGGCGGGTTTTTCACCCTGTGCACGGTGGTCGCTATCCAGGCGGATATGAATATCCTACCACCTTGTGGCTTGCGTAGACACCGCTTCGTGGTGCTACTACTAGCGCCAATCATGACGTTCGATTTCTTTTTTTAACCGACTTCAAAAAAAGGAGGAGGTTCTCAATTCGACTGTATGTTGCTTTTTTTTTTTTTTTTTTTTTTTTTATGTTTGTTACCTCGTTTCTCTGTACTGTGTGAACCGATTTCGACCATTCTTTCTTTGATTGAAAGCTGGTGCTTGTCATTTGGTCCCATAAAAATATGGTGAAGATCTGATGAATATCTTCGGAGCTGGAGAGGGTAACTCCTTAAAATTAAGTAGTATTCCAGTGGTTCTTTTTGCATTACGTTCATTATAAAAGTTAAGTTTCAGTGAGAGAGGGTAAAAGGGGTGGGGGTGAGGGAGGGGGGTGATAAAATTAAAATACACGTAAATTCTAATATCTTCAGCAGCTTTTAACCGATTTTATATAATTTACCACTAAAAAGCAAAAAATAAATTATTACTTTTTAAAAAAAAATTAAACCGCCTTCAAAAAACCCCAGACACAACTAAAAAGCAAAAAATAATTGGTTACATTTAAATCAATTAGTTATATGCAATTTAAATCAATTATTTGGAGTCGGTGCCAGCCAAAACATGGAAAAAACAGAATAATCAGGCATACAAAAAAATATAAAAAAGATCCAGACTTGGTTTTTATAAATCTAAAAGTAAAGAAAACAACACCGGCACCGACTCCAAAAATAATTGATTTAAATTGCATATAACTAATTGATTTAAATGTAACCAATTATTTTTTGCTTTTTAGTTGTGTCTGGGGTTTTTTGAAGGCGGTTTAATTTTTTTTTAAAAAGTAATAATTTTAGTCTTTTTACATCTATCGGCAGTACGCAATTACTGGTTTTTTTACTAGAACACTATTATGAAAAAAAAATACAGAAAACAAAACATCATTTTATTTTAAATAAACAAAAATTATGATTCCGGCCAGGATCGAACTGGCGGCCTTCTGCGTGTAAAGCAGATGTGATAACCACTACACCACGGAACCCGTTGTGATAAATGTTAAAATTATAAATTAGACCATAATACTTACAAAAGAAATATTAAAACCTAATTATATTTATGGCTATTATTAATGTTACTCATTATTTTTAAGAACTTCATTCATAACTAAAAGATATGACCATGTTCATCAAATAGAAAATATTTATATGATACATCATTTTTCTTTTTTATTATGCGTCTTTTCCGTTCCTTATTTCGTATAATTATATTATTTTATTATGAAAAATAATATATCACGAACAAAATTATACATTAAATAAATTAAAGCATACTATATTATAGTGACATCTCTTACGAATTCTAGAACTATGTGATCGGTACCGTTTATACAATACCATTATAATAATATACAATACCGTCAATACCTCCTTTTGTAATAGTATTACATTAACTACTAGATGGCACTAGTATGGTTTAGGTAATTGCTTAATATTTACTATAATTTTGGTACGGTTTAAAGATAATATTTTTACTTCCCCATTATTATTGAAAAATGATACAATATTAGAATTATATTTTTGTTCGATAATAAAGAAAATTAATTTTAGCGACATCTGTGGTAAACTGTCCGTACTAAGTTATCTGTTATAACTACGGTCTTTTATAATAGTACGCTTGTATTTTACTAGATGGCGCTGTATTTCAATTTTCTATTACATTAAAATAAAAATTTGTAGTATTGTTAATGTATAATAAATTATCACAAATTAAAACATATTAGCTTCTCATCGATTAATTTAGAGATTAAGGATATTTCCATTGAGTTTTTACTGCGCAAATAGCGGGTAAATAAAAAAGATGTCATACGACTGCAAAAATTAGCATATACATCTTGTTAGAACGGTCAAAGAGTTTGTTTACGTTTAAATGCAGGGTGACGTAAGCAGGATCTTAAACTAGTTTCGAGAAAAAACACTGGTGCAGCTGGAAATGTTATTTTTAAAACAGTGTTGTCACAGAAAGTGTGGGTTTAAAGTTTTTTGACAATTATTTTAGAACCATCTTGATTAAATAAGCACTGCTTGGAACCATCTTACTTTGGTTTTGTGGGTGTTTATGGCCCTGGAAATTAATCATATCTGGCGAACACTTTCTTTGCCTTTTTTTAGTGCCTGAATAGGCAGAGGAGCAGCCGGGCCACCTGATGGTAAGTAGTCACCGCCGGCCATAGACTTCTGCAATGCCAGGGCACAGAAAAGCCGCTGCCTACCGTTGCCTGCCTTCTGATGAAGAAAAAAGACACAGACAACTTATGTGCGCTTTATATTATGTATAATTAGACAACCCTAAAGAACAATCACAAGAATTTAGATTTATACTGTCGTTATTTTTAATTAAATTAATACATCTTAATCCTGGCAACACTGAGAAGTTTTACAAACCTGTTTTATTATGCTAAAATAATCTTTATTGTATTTTTCGACGTTTGTTTTGCTTCGAGTATTCGTTCCAAAACAAAATATAATAATAATATCTACTTTTAACATATTTTTGCATCCACCGACTGCCCCTTCTCATGCAATATATCCCTGATTTATAAATATAGGCATTATCTGAATCCTTAGAGTAGGCAACCAAATCTAAGTCCGAGTCCCATCAAAAATATTATACAAACAAAGTAGGGTCAAAGGACTTAAAAACTCAAAACTCTTTCACTGTTAAAAAGCTAACAGACCTCAAGAAGATTGAAGAATGGGGGCGTTTGGAGAATTCCAGCACGCTATCCTTGTTTTTTTTTCGCGGGGAATAGCGGTATATCACTACCGCCCCACCAGGGGGACGATTATGTTGGGCTCGCCGGCCTTACGACCCAGCGTTAAGCCGTCCAGGAGAGATGTTGACATCCGGACGGACGCTGTGCGGAGTCCCTAACTATATACACCCTGTACCGGCAATACCAACTAAAAACCCCGCGGTGGCCCTCTTCGGCACAATAGGGACGGCCCCGGGCTTCCGGGACGAGTCACGCCCCGGCCTCGACCGGAACCGCCCCTGCGAACACGGTATCCCCTGCCTATCGTAAGAGCCGATTTATAGAGGTCTTTAGAGATTGCGGGCGTGCTGCGGGGACCGTAACGTCCATATCGTCGCACACTGGAACGGATTTTAAAAAAAGTGGACACTCCAAATTTGTTGTTTTAAAAAATACTGTTAGGTAGAACGAATGAAACTGAACAATAACATAACAATGTTATGTACAGTTTTTCATGAAAATGTGTCCTTGGTACATAAAAAATTGGTGAAAGAAAAAATGTATGGAAGATTTTTATTTTTATTATTTTTCTCAAGACTGTTAGGAGGTGTCAAGGTCTAACCTAAAGGGTCATTTAGACCTATTTTTTCTTAACACAATACCGTTTAAATGTTTTGCGGGTATCTGCGGCTTTGCCATTGGGAGGCTTTAAAAATTTTAATATTTTTTTTACCGCCCTTTTTAGTTAATTACACGCGAGATTTATTGCGTAACAGTAATTTAAAATGAGAAAATGTAGTGTAACCCGAAAAGGAAGGACTTGGATGCATAGTCCTGAAATTTAATTTTGTTAGTATTGAAAAGATATACATTGGAGTAGCAATCATTTGAAGCTAGAGAACGTAGTGTAGCCCAGAAGAGGGCTATTGTTAAGTCTTTAAGAAGACTTGGATAGCCCTGAAAAAGACTTTTATCATTAAAATATGGAACAGAAATTTGGAGCGACTATTTTCCGATTGTCAGAGGATCTTGAATTGTTTCTGGTTCTAGTACAAGACTTCGGCCTCATCATACTCTTCGTTTTAATTTTGAATAAGAAGCTCACTAGCCTCTGGAAGTAACTGAGTGTGTGTAGGTCTTGACAAATTAGGTCAAATATGGGAATACAACAATACTAACAAACTTCCATTTCAGGACTATACATCCAAGTCTTTCCTTTGCGGATTAAACTATTTTTTTTTAATTTTAAATTACTGTTCTGTAATAAATCTTGCGTGTGATTAACCGAAAAGGGCGGTAAAAAAATAATTACGAGTGTATAGTGAACAGAGGTCGTCCGGGTGTTAACATCTCTGACAATCGGCTCAACGCTGGGTCTAAAGACCGGTCTATTTTGTGTTAATAAATGTATAACAAAATATTGTATGTCAATTTGGCAGGGCATAGCTGTACAATTATATAAAACAACATAACACTATTGATTCCCATGTACCACAATAAAACTATTTAAAAAAACTGAATTACAGATATAATGAATACGACAAATTTCATTGTTGTTCTTAATTTAAATTCCATCAGTTTATCCATCAGCCACCAGCGACATACTTGTATAATATCAAGGCAGTAATGTTAGTCATTGATACGATATCTTTGAATCCATTATTATCTAAGAACACCTGCATCGAGCAGATATAATTAGTAGTGTCTGACGGAACTTTCGGTTTCGGCCTTAAATTCAACTTTCGGTTTCGGCATAAACCCTTGGTAACTTGGTAACCCTTGGTAAGCTGGAAGCTGAGAATAAAAAACATACAAAGTTTTCTGATCCCTGGGTCGGGTAAAGTGATATTGGGTTTTTCTATCTTGAAATTCTCAGTATTAGCCCGGAGTCCTATCACATTATGGGACCGAAATTCGGTGAAAAGTGGGTGTACTGCCTACCCCTTCAGGAATTACAGGCGTGAGTGTATTTGTGTGTATATTTTTCTGAGTGAAACACGTACCTAACCTAACCTCATCTTATAGCAAATAGATATTTGTATAAAGCAATTTTTTATCAAATAACTGCTTCTATAAATTCAAACACATATTTAAAACTAGATAAAACGAACAAAGCGTCACAATAAATGAATTACCGAAGAAGTAAATTACATACATATACACTCACGCCTGTAATCCCCGAAGCGGTAGGCAAAGGTGTAACCAGTACACCCACTTTTCGCCGAATTTATTACGGTCCTATAATATGGTATGCGAGCCTATGTGTTCCCAGTTTTTCTGCAGTAATTTTTACTATAATAATGCTGCTACTGCCTAACAGAATATCTATTTAAAACAATGACGAAAAAATTGATTTTTTTCGTCTAAAATTTAAAATTACAATAAAAATCATTATTTATTAATCCATTTGTAACCCATATTAAACGGAGTATAATACTCTTTGTTATACGGGTTACAAATACATTAAATAGAAGACATACTTTTTGAAAAAGAACACCAATAACTGTTTTTAAATTATTGTTATTTATGGTCGAATTTCGACCAGTGAGCGATCTCTAGATATTTTCTTATCTATATAATAGATAAGAAAATATCTGCCCTGTAAAACACTGTCCCAATGCTCACGGGCCTTCTCTATTAATGATATATGTTAGGCCTTATGTTAGTAACATCAACAAAACTATGCAAGATGGATATTTAAAGGGCACAAATACAATATTTATAATTTATTAATTGATTTACACGACACTGTTACACATCTCAGTGCTTAATATTAACACACACGCTTGTCAGGATCCACTTTAAGGCTTCTCTTTATAATTAATCTACCAGAATTACCCTTTAAGCTGAACTACGCGGCCATTGAACTGTTTACACATTGATACACTTACTACCCCGCGAACGAACCACGAATATCCTGGCTATCACCTAGTCTACTTCACAAAACAACTGAACTGAACACCGGAGCGCGGAAGGCACTCCGATTTATATTAAACATTTACTACTCCCACTTTGGTTGTCATTATTAACTACCCCCAATTAGTCTCCTAAATACCTCCGTTATACCTTCGGTATTTCTAATAATAGGAAATACCTTAATACTTAGTCCACCACGCTAGCTTAATGCGGGTTTGTAGACTTCACATGTTATGAAAATTCTTATTAATTCCCCACGATTCTTGTCTTCACCGTTATATTAATTTGACAGCCTCCATAGTACAGCGGGCGAATAGCTCTGTGAAGCGAGAGGCCAAGGGTTTGACTCCTGAACTGAGAGAGATGTTTCTGTCATCCACAAATCTTTGTTTCGATTCTTTGTTGTGTACGTAGTCCACCATAATTGATACCCACGATGCAAGATTTGGGTTTATTTATTTATTATTATATTACTATAATAGCAGCGACAGCCTAGTTGGTTGCAGTACGGACTGTCAAGATGAAAGTCGTATGTTCGAAACCCAAGTGGAATACACCTCTGACTTTTCTAAAGTTATGTGTGTATTAAATGTTAATTATCGCTTGTTTTAACGGTAAAGGAAAACATCGTGAGGAAACCTGCATACCTGAGAATTCTTATAAGAATTTCGAAGGTATGTGAAGTCTACCAACCCACAGGCCAGCGTGGTGGATTAAGGCCTAACCCCTCTCATTAGTAAAATAGGCCCGTGCTCAGCAGTGGGACAATGTTTAATACAGGGCTAGTATTATTATTAAGAATGAATACATGTTTAAAAAGTCAGTGTAAATTGTAGGAATGCGTCGTATTTCTAATCAATTGATAAATACAAATGTTTATCCGAATCTCTATAAGTCTATACTTAATATATTACCTATCATTAACGCATTGATACTTTTTGTTTCTTTGCAAGTTTGTGTGCGGACGCACGTGCAATGTGGACTGATTATATTATTATTACATTGGGCAAGTTTTATAAATTTTTCGCTGTCAACTATATTTAATGTTTTTCACTGATTACTGATTGAAATAAAATGGCGGCTTTGTGATGTGTTTAAATGGAATAACAATGGTATCGTAAAATCTTTATTATTTTTCGCATGTGTATTTGTAAGTTAGTCAGAGAAACCGGTACGAACCGGTCATATTCTAGAAGGACATTCCGAATTTGTGTTTTATTTTTGGAATTTTAAAATTGCCGAGTGTTGAATATAGTGGTCTCAGGCAGACGTTGTCCTACCATAGGGTTACCTCGGAACTCAAATACTAGGATTTGAAGTTAGAAAAAGCAGGACAATTCAGTTTAAAAAAATTAAACCGCCTTCAAAAAAACCCAGACACAACTAAAAAGCAAAAAATAATTGGTTACATTTAAATCAATTAGTTATATGCAATTTAAATCAATTATTTTTGGAGTCGGTGCCGGTGTTGTTTTCTTTACTTTTAGATTTATAAAAACCAAGTCTGGATCTATTTTATGTTTTTTTGTATGCCTGATTATTCTGTTTTTTCCATGTTTTGGCTGGCACCGACTCCAAATAATTGATTTAAATTGCATATAACTAATTGATTTAAATGTAACCAATTATTTTTTGCTTTTTAGTTGTGTCTGGGTTTTTTTGAAGGCGGTTTAATTTTTATTTAAAAAGTAATAATTTATTTTTTGCTTTTTAGTGGTAAATTATATAAAATCGGTTAAAAGCTGCTGAAGATAGATCGATAGAATTTACGTGTATTTTAATTTTATCACCCCCCTCCCTCACCCCCACCCCTTTTACCCTCTCTCACTGAAACTTAACTTTTATAATGAACGTAATGCAAAAAGAACCACTGGAATACTACTTAATTTTAAGGAGTTACCCTCTCCAGCTCCGAAGATATTCATCAGATCTTCACCATATTTTTATGGGACCAAATGACAAGCACCAGCTTTCAATCAAAGAAAGAATGGTCGAAATCGGTTCACACAGTACAGAGAAACGAGGTAACAAACATAAAAAAAAAAAAAGCAACATACAGTCGAATTGAGAACCTCCTCCTTTTTTTGAAGTCGGTTAAAAATAGGACGCATCTTTATTTCAAAATAGCGTAAACACTTGCGAGTCGAGTCTAAAATAAGGATTGCAAAAGTGGTGTGTAAATTTTAAAATACAAGACCTTATCAGGGCTCTTTAAAACCCCAGGACACTGCTTGAAAACTATCCGGGACACCCCAGGACACTCTAAAAACAGGACATGTCCTGGGAAAACAGTACGGTTGGCAATTCTATCCTACCATAAACCGTCTCTGCTGACCGAATTTTCGTAGAAAAATAAGAAATCAGATATCGACAAACAACGCCATTTAAAACCATCCTATCTTTTAAGTTGGACCCAAACACACACATACACCAAATTTCATTGAAATCATTTGAGTGGTTTCAAAGCCTATAACATATATAGAAAAAAAGTGTTTTATATACTACGTGTAACGGGAATAACGCACATCCCCAGACACCCCAATTTATAAATATTATTACAATCATAATTCATGTATTGAAATGAGACTGCGATGAATATAAATATTGTTTTTTATGAAATTAGTTGTACTCATTTTCGACATAAAGTTCGTAATTTGATTTTTTAAAGTGTTCGTTTATTATTGCATTTAGAAAAGACTTTATCGCATCGAGTTATGTTTCAGTTTCGTTTGTCTTGAACGTTAAATTAAAGGGTGACTATTATTTACCTGAATGTCAATTATTTTTGGAAAAATAATCGTCTTTTAAAAAAATGTTGATATCGATTCTGTCGCTTATTCTGAACAAACTACTTTCAGAGTGTGCATTAATCATGTTACATGTTGTATATAGATAGATTTGGCGAAGGGCTCGCTAGCGCAGGCATAAAGTGGAACGTGGATTTGCTGGGTTGGATATTCATACCCGCCCGGATAGCAACCACCGTACACAGGGCGTAAAACCCGCCATATAAGTGGCACACGCAAGTGTGTCGCGTTTCGGGATCAGCCAGTGTACAACCGGTTTTGTAGGGGTTCTAGAGTTGGGGTACGATTTTTGGCCGTTTTACTCTGACACTAGACCCTCGACCGCTTCTTCACCTTCTTGTCCATGGCGTAGTGTGTAGAAGCAGGCCGGCATGATGTGTTGAGTAGCGGGGGATAGATTGTCTCTCGCTACTCGATACTCGATACTCTAATTGGACGGCACTGCGCTTACCAAAACAGTTTCATTTCACGTAGGTATAAACGAAGGCAAACCGCAATTCTTTCAATCTGTTTACCCGACTACGGCAAAGGAAGGACATTGATCTTGGCCCCATATATAAGTATTTGTGTATATATGTTGCATACTAAAGACCTTTATGATTTTTAGGTTCTTTAAATGTTGTTTGTATTTTTTTGGTTATATTTTTTCTTAAGATTTTTTTTATTGGTTTTTATACAAATCTATACTCTTACAATTATTCATAATTGAGAAACTACTAAATAGTAATATATATATTAGAGTATGTCGTTGACGGCTGTACTAGTATAAACTATGCAACAGCCGTCAGCGTCTTCCACCCTGAGCAGTTCATTAAAAAGTTACATAATACGCATGTAAAACTTACACTAGCCATAATAAATAATAATAATATAAATAATACTAGCCCTGTATTAAACATTGTCCCACTGCTGGGCACGGGCCTCCTCTACTAATATGAGGGGTTAGGCCTTAGCCCACCACGCTGGCCTAATGCGGGTTGGCAGACTTCTCATACCTTCGAAAAACTCTCAGATATGCAGGTTTCCTCACGATGTTTTCCTTCACCGTTAAAGCAAGCGATAATTAACATTTAATACACACATAACTTTAGAAAAGTCAGAGGTGTATGCCACTTGGGTTTCGAACCTACGACTTTCGTCTTGACAGTCCGTACCGCAACCAACTAGCCTATCGCTGCTAAATAAATACAGATAAATAATTCGATAATAGTTTTGTCAGATGTTATAACACTTATTTTATTAAATACACGTGAAACGGCTTAGTAGATTTCCAGAAATAAGTAAAAGGTTTTTATTCATAAAAAGTACACAGACTTCAACAAAAAACAAATTATGCGTCACTATAAAATTAGTTTTTCTTTGATTTTTCTGAGATCCCATCATCAGATCCTGACTTGGTGCAAATGGGACCACCTGGGAAGTATACCCTTTTAAACACAAAAAGAATTTCTCGAATCGGTCCAGGCGTCTTCGAGTAATCGGGTAACATACATAAAAAAATAGATTCCGACGAATTGTTAACCTCCTCCTTTTTTGAAGTCGGTTAAATATGCATTAAAGATTAGTACCATCTACTTCTTTGAGATTATTTGTACGTTATTTGAGAACACTTTTATACTTTTGAGACAGAAAGATTCGTAGTGAAGCCATATTTAACATATCGACATTTAAGCCTAGTTTCAATTATTTTCGGGGGTCTAGAATTGGGGTACAATGTTTCCGCCGTCCGCTTCTTCACCTTCTTGCCCAGTAGTGAGTGTGAAGGAACAGGCCGGCATGATTGTGTTGAGTAGCGAGGGATAGATCGTCTCTCGCTACTCGATACTCTAATTAGACCGCACTGCGCTTACCAGGTGCAGTGCGGTCACTTTGCCGTGCTAGGATAAAAAAAAAAAAAAACTTTTTAGGCGCTTAAAACAATTGGTAAAACAGGGCTTTTTTTCAGGGCACATTCATTTTAGAAAATAAGGCTCAGAAATGCATGAAAATAAGTCAAAGATGCAGTACGTGCTTACATAAAGAATATATTTAATTCTAATGAAATCGACGCATTATTTTTTTATAGTTAATTTTTTTCCGTTATACAAAAAAAAACTTTAAACCATTCTCCTGTAACCTTTTTTCCAAAAATATGTCGCCAACCGTCGATATATACTAATGTGTTAATAGACATGAGTGATTGAGGAAAAATATTATTTAGGATTAATACACAAATGTTATTTTATTTATTTATTTTAATGGGTTCACAAACAGTTGTTTGCAATACAAAATACATTTACTACATAACTAAACTAAGTGCACAACATAATAAAGTGAACACTTCATACAAATAAAGAGGACATGCAACCTAAAAGTACAAAAGAAAAAAAAATACCACAATATTACCATGCATATACAATATAGTTATAGTATACTAGCTGTTGCTCGCGGCTCCGCCTGCGTGGAGGTTATATTCGGGAGCAGAAGTATACAATCCAAGGAGTTGTCTTCTGCACTGAGGCACCTGTAGCGATTGTCCAGGCTCTCAGGTGTTGTGCCTGAATCTTAAGATTGCATCTAAAGAATACCCCATAAGTTTAACCTCACTTGGCGCCTTTTAGGGATAATTTTTCAAAAACGTTGAAACACGTATTTCTTTATTTCCTACCAAAAGCCTAAATATGAATTTACAGATCCCTAAGTCGAGGAATTATGGATTTCCCATACAAATTTTGAACTCCTATTTGACCCCTTTCAAGGTTGTTTTTTGAGAAAAAAGATAGCCTATGTCCTTCTCCAGTATATAATCTATTCCCTTACCAAATTTCATTACAATCCGTTCAGCCATTTAGTCGTGAAGAGGTAACAAACAAACAAACAAACAAACAGAGTTACTTTCGCATTTATAGTATTAGTATGGATGCATAGCATACAATGTAATTTCCGAGACGTTTTAATTACTTTTTAAATTCAAAATGATCATCTGATGGCGATGCTTTTCTGGCGTGACAATTGATGACGAAAAAAACAAGCCCGGAGTTTCTGTCTGCCTTTCTTCATCGGGTCTTCATTGCTTAGGTAACTAGTAAAAGGCTGGTAGGTTAGCTAGACAAGGGATTACTTTCTTTCCAAATCCGTCCAGTTTCGTTTCGTCTTCTCCCCACCCATACCTGCCCCTTCTCCCGATCATCATCTCCGGTCTTTCCTTACCGAAGACTATGATTCCTTTCATTTTGTGGTCTTCCTCTTTATACCTTTTCCAGTCGTATCCTCGTCGATGTATCTTTGCCTACCAGCAGCTACTGATGGTGGTTTAAGTTCCCATACAAATATCTGTCTGTTACACTAACATTTGTACCGGTGTGGGAATCGAACCCACGGCATCTCATTTCACAGCTGGCTACTCGCCAACTGCGCCACGGAGGCGGTCTTATTTTCATCTGTAATTTGACCTGTCTTATGTGCCTTTTATATGCCTATGTGACCAATAAAAAGAATATTTTCTTTTATTTAAGCTAGTTTGAAGACATGCATTAACCCCGACTTAAATTATTATATGATAGGAGTTTAAGTTCAGTGTAGATGGAAAGTTGGCAGATTTTGTATATTTTATCGCGGTTTATTTTACTTCTTAATCGTTTCGGAAATTTTATAGCCTTCAAGGTCACTGAGTTGTCGTCACGGAAGGATAACTGTGTAAGGTATAAAACCTTCCATTACGATATAAACGACTTCTTCTTCTTCCTCGTTCCCTCAATGCTGAGGATCGCGACCACATGTCTTCAGTCTCTACTGTGTGCGGTCTTGAACCGTGTGGACCGCCCGTTGCATGCTGCCGCCCACCGCTTTCCTCACTGTATGCGACCACCTTGTAGGTGCCTTGCCTCGAGCACGTCTGCCTTCCATTTGCCCTACAATTATTTGCTTCTCCAGACAATGCTTTGACGACCGCATAATGTGTCCGAAGAAACTTAGGACTCGTTGACATATTGAAGAGAGTCGCGAAGTGATGTTGAGTTCTTTTAATATAGACTCATTAGTCCTCATCGCAGTCCAAGGTATACGGAGCAGTCTCCTCCAACACCACATCTCGAAAGCATCGATCTTACTGCTATCGCGACTTCTTAAGCTCCAAGTTTCGGCACCGTACAAAAATATAGTGAATACTAGAGTACGGACCAAGCGCACCTTTGTAGAGCGTCGACTGTTTCGGTTCCTCCAGATCTTGTATAAATGACTACTTACTTTGAAATGATTGTGTTGCATGTTTGGCAGGCTGGCATGATTGTGTTGAGTAGCGAAGGATAGAATGTGTCTCGCTACTTGATACTCTAACTGGACGGCACTGCACTTACCATCAGATGCACTGTGGTCACTGCCTGACCAGGATAGAAAAAAACTTAATCCTAGGTAGTTTAATCAACGCAGGACCTCACAGTGTCTTTTTTTCTCTCTTTATTTTCATAGGGGTTTAGTCAAACAGTGACTATGCCTCTCCCATATGATGAAAACATCAGTTCGTACAGACAAACATAGACAGTGTCTTCAAGTCTAGCAGTTGATCTTTTGGGTTCCGATTTATTTAAATGAACAGATCACAGGCTTGTGCTATATATTTAATTTCCCACATGATCAATAAACTTTTTTTAAATTGTAGTATTTGCGGTTAAGACCTCAAAATAGTTAGGTAGGATAAGAAATGAGTATGTAAGGGGGAAGACTGAAAGTAGCACCAATCGTAGAAAAGATGTGTCCTAGATTAGCTTGGTATGGGCATGTGATAAGGGCTGAAAGGCATGTGACAAGACTGGTAGTCAATATGAATGTGGATGGACGAAAGGGTCGGGGGAGATATAAAAAGAGATGGATGGATTGAGTGAATGAGGACATGCGCAGGAAAGGAGTGAATGGAGATTTTACGGATGATACGGCTGCGTGGAGAGTTGAAGCCATTGGTGCCGACCCTACTTAGTCATAAGGGCAGGAAGAAGATGATGATGGTTAGGACCTCAAAATAAGGAACCTCCTCAAAATACGTGCCTTGGATATTATTAAACTCAATATTCATTATTTGAAATATTAAGCTACTAAAAATAAATTAATTACGAACGGTACCGGATAACGGATACCGGAACGCAACACACTTGCTTGTGCCACTATGGCGGGTTTTCCACCCTGTGTACGGTGGTCGCTATGCGGGCGGATATGAACATCCTACCACTAGCAAAACCTATCTATCAGTGGCTACTTGTAAGAATAGTGCGCTCTCTGTCTAGACATTAAAAAGCAAATGTACGCGAATTTCCGTATTATAAGTAATTACAATAATAAAAATAGTTATTATTTGTATTTAAAACTGCCTCCCTGGTGCAGTCGTAATTGCGCTTGCGTTACTTCTGCTGAGCTGAGATATCGGGTTCGATCCGCGGGTCAGGTAAAGTGATGTTGGGTTTTTCTATTTAGAGATAATTAGTATCAGCCCGGAGTTTGGAATTGTGCCCGGTATGGCGATAGGCTCGCCCCCTACCACATTATGGGACCGTAATGAATTCAACGAAAAGTGGGTGTACTGGTTACACCTCTGCCTACCCCTTCGGAGATTACAGGCGTGAATGTATATTCAGAATTTTATTGTATTTGATTTGGCATCAAAAATAACTATAACCCCAAATTTTTACCCTCCCAACCCCACCCTCCCATTTAATAATCGCGATTTTAGTATTTTTGTATGAACAATATTCAAATAATTTAACCGTATTTCAAACAGAACGAAATTACATATTGAATTAAGATGTATGGTTGGTGTTTATGTGTTTTTATCGGTGTTCATCGTCTGCAGCGCTCCATTCTTCTTTCATAGATTCCATGTGGGGACACACATACAATACATCGTTATTTTTTATTTAACAACCAGAATATTCACTAGAAATGATTTGTACGGCAGAACAACGTTTGCCGGCGCAGCTAGTATAATCCATACTAATACTATAAATGCGAAAGTAACTCTGTTTGTTACCTCTTCACGACTAAAAGGCAGAACGGATTGTAATGAAATTTGGTAAGGGAATAGATTATATCCTGGAGAAGGACATAGGCTATCTTCTTTCTCAAAAAACAACCTTGAACGGGGTCAAATAGGAGTTCAAAATTTGTATGGGAAATCCATAATTCCTCGACTTAGGGATCTGTAAATTCATATTTAAGCTTTTGGTAGGAAATAAAAAAATACGTGTATCAACGTTTTTGAACAATCATCCCTAAACGGGGCAAAGTGAGGTTAAACTTATGGGGTATTCTTTAGATGCAATCTTAAGATTCAGGCACAACACCTGAGAGCCTGGACAATCGCTACAGGTGCCTCAGTGCAGAAGACAACTCCTTGGATTGTATACTTCTGCTCCCGAATATAACCTCCGCGCAGGCGAAGCCGCGAGCATTAGCTAGTTAAAAAGTGAACGTTAATTAAATAATTCCATTTTATTCCAGGGTGCATCCTCCACTCGCATTCTGCTGTCGCTCTGTGGTCCTGTTCACAAGACACCGATTGCTCAAGCCTAGCCGGTAGTATTTGCGACGATGGCAGTTGCTTGTGTCCGCCTGGCACAGAGTCAGTTCTCGGAGGGACGTTATGTGCTAATGGTGGGTGATTTTTTTATCCTGGCACGGCAATGTGCCAGGATAAAACACTGCACCTGATAGTAAGCGTAGTGCGGCAATAGGGTAGTTGACTCGATTTTTTTTATGAATTTAATCAACAAGTTATATTACCTAAAACCTATTATCGAAAGAATTTTATTAATCCGAACAAAAATAAGTAAATTAGACACCACTCAAATCTGCTGGAAGGGGTAGTTGTCAAATAACAGTACAAGGATGCATATCTGATACCGTGACGTCACGGTACTATGAATCGCCTGTACTGTACCGTTGTGTGAGGGAGATAGCGATATGTTCCCAATACGCCATCGTTTTCGCCCAGCCAAAAGCCAAAAGTCGCTATCCGGATGGATATGAATATTATATCACTAGAATGGATAAGGGTTTTGCATCGATATAAGAGAGTGTTGGCCCTTTAGAGAGTTTTATTTACTGGTCAATGGCCTTATACATTAAAACAATTCATAATTTTATAGTTAATTTTGAAACACAGCTCATAATTAGTCCGTTGACCTTTTTAATCACTTTTTAAAAC
This sequence comes from Laothoe populi, assembly GCA_905220505.1. Classification (NCBI taxonomy): domain Eukaryota; kingdom Metazoa; phylum Arthropoda; class Insecta; order Lepidoptera; family Sphingidae; genus Laothoe; species Laothoe populi. The sequence goes on along the minus strand of HG992174.1, from coordinate 6,223,263 downwards.
ACCTGCTTGATAAGATATAAATTACACATCGTAAGATTATTACATTGTTTAATGATAAAGTAGTATTAATTTCAATACCTTTGAATCATAAAATCAGTCTGGGATTACGTGTCACTGCTTGGTACTTCTACTAATGAGAGGGTTAAGCCTTAAGCCCTCTACACTGGATTAGCTGATGGTTAGCTGAATTCACAACAATGAGATAACTCCACGGATATTGTAACTTTTCTTTTAAAAATAAATAACACGCGGGCGGTGCCGCGGGCAACATCTAGTAGGTATATACATTTTTGCTTTCTGCATAAACTAACTTCTATACCAAGCCATGCCAATTTTGTGCTGTTAAATGGGCAGAGTTTTATTTCACGAATTCGTAGTATAATATAAACTATGTAACTTTATGTTACATTTATGTGTGAAAATTAGAGATGTTATGGATTTGAAATTTCGGATCTGGATATGGATACGGATATGTGAATAATATTATATCGGTTTCGGATATGAAATTATTTCGGATTATCCGTCAGTTTCGGATAGTTTCGGTTATGGATATTAGGTTTTGAAGAAATTGTAAAAGTAAAAAACAAATAGCTTTATTTTTAGTATTTCATTTGGTACTATTTTATGTAAGTAAATGTAATCCCACAAGAGTAAATGACTGACAGGCTATTTCTAAGCAATAGAACTAAATATAATAAATGCATTAAGATACGCGCGCGGCCCGTGTGTCGGTTCGGCCAGGCAAAAACAAAAACCAGTCCTAACGTGTCTCAATTAGAAAATCCGAAATCATTTGAAACTTTTATATCAGATTCGTTACGGTTACGGATAGAATTTTATTTCGGATATCCGATAGTTTCGGTTACGGTTACGGAGCTCCATAACATCCCTGGTGAAAATACCCGTTTTAATCGTTGACATGCATTTTTTTAGTGGCTCCATACCACACGTCATACTGTCACGAGGATCATCAGTGTTCAAGACTCGTCACTTCATTTGAATGTAGACGTGGCAGTTCTGAAGGTAAGCCGAATAATTCAAGTGAATATATATAATATATAAGAAGTGGTAGAGCCACGCTGTAGACATATTTGTCTACAGCATGAATTGGCCGGCTCGACCGGGGTAGTACCACTGTCTCACAGAAAACCAACGTAAAGTGACAGTTTACTGTCGCGTTTCGTATGGTAAGTGAGATATCCGGAGGCCCAGATTCCCCCTTCCCTTCCCTTATCCCTATTCCTGTCCTTTAAGGCCGACAGCGCATACATGACACTTTCGGTATTGTGGATGTACATGGGCGGTGGCGACCACTTAACATCAGGTGACCCACTGACTCGTTTGTCGGACTATGAAATAAAAAAAAAAAATATTATTTTTTTATTCTGGCACAGCAAAGTGACTACACTGCACCTGGTGGTAAGCGCAGTGCCGTCCAGATAGAGTATCAAGTAGCGAGAGATAGGCTATCCCTCGCTACTCAACACAATCATGCCTGTTGTTTAGCTTCTTCACACTACGCCTAAAGAACCCAGGATCATAGGAAGGAGGGAACACGGTAGTTGGCAAACTGTTCCACAGCTTGATGGTGCGGCAAAAATACGAATTTGCAATCCTCTTGGTTCGGGCCGTGGCAGTAGACATCACGAAGATGTGGCTCCGCAAGCCAGTGCACGTGGTTCTGGTATGGAAGGGAGAGGATGGGATAAGATCAAACAATTCTTCAGAGCATTCGCCATGATACAGACGGTAGAACACGCTAAGCGAGGAAATATCCCTTCTATAAACTATATAAATATAGGAAAATTAGAGGATAGGAAATATTCCTATCAGCTGTAGCGGCTCCAGGCTGTTGGTCACGTCTGCATCATTCACAATGCGGATGGCCCGCCGCTGCAACCCAAGGTATCGAGTAGGTACTTAGTGGAACCGTCCCAGAGATGCGAGCAGTATTCCATTCCCGGCCGCACCTGTGCTTTATATAAACGGTAGAGCTGACCGGGTGTGAAAAACCGCCGCACCCTGTTCAGGATTCCGACCCTGCGTGAAGTAGTGGATATTCCACTACATGTAAAATTGTTCTATGTGAAGTCTACCAACGCGCATTAGGCCAGCGTGGTGGACTAAGGCCTCACCCCTCTCATTAGAAGAGGAGGCCCGCGCCCAGCAGTGGGACAATGTTTAATGCAGAGCTAGTATTATTATATGTTAAACCACTGGTGCGTAGTATTCGCATTATACAATAATTCTCTTTTTCAGGAGGCAACTGCTTCTGCCGCGAAGGATTCCACTACTACCTAGGTCGGTGCTGGAACTCTATCGACTACGGAGAGCCATGTCAGAGGACTGAGGAGTGCATGTCACCTCTCCGGAACCCTCACAGTTTGACTTGTAACCAGACGTGTGAATGCGCGGAGGGATATTACCTCAGGCAGAGGGGGGAGTGCCGGAAGATTGGGTTTGGTGAGTGCTGTTTTTTAAATAACTTTTATTTCAAAAACAGGAATTTTACGGATTGTATTGTGGTTTATTTTTTATTGTCCCGTTGTTTCAAGGCTGCAAAGCTTTCGAATCGTCGGTATTAAAAAGTAATACTAAACCCCGGTAAAATCCATAAAAATAATTTATTTCAATGTGTAATATTTGCGTAAACATAAGAAGAAGAAACCATTATAATGTAAAACTAAGTTTACAGTTATCATCGCGGTAACCGAGTTTTATCTAGACCAACATTATTTTCGAAAGCGGGCAATCGGGCATTAGGCTCACCTGATAGAAAGTGATCATCGCCGCCCATGGACATCTGCAACACCAGAGGGCTTGCAGATGCGTTGCCTTTCAGGAAAGAATATGCTCTCTTCTTGAAGGTTCCCAGGTCGTAACGGTTCGGAAAGACGACGACATTTGGTCCCCTGACTGATATGATGAATTGTGTAAATGTAATTGACTTAATTTTCAGTTGTCGGTGACGGCTGTGTACTAGATCAGGACTGCCACTTCCTCAATGCAGCTTGTAATATCACTTCATTCAGATGCTATGACACCACTGCGGGTGAGTCTTACAATACTGCATTTAATGTCTAATGCTTGCAACACGGTAGGTTTCATTCCAGTGACCATCACGAACCTCTATGTGGCACACGCTGGGCTTTTAAATCCATGTGGTAGTTGCCAGTTTTTTTTATTAATTTAATCACCAAGTTACATTACCTAAAACCTATTATCGAAATAATCTTTTGAATCCGAACAAAAATAAGTAAATAAGAATTCAAATCTGCTGGAAGTTGCAATTGTCAAATGACAGTAAAAGGATGCGTGATATGTCCCGTGACGTCACCTCTCAGAATGGTCATTACTGTGCCGTTGTGTGAGGGAGATAGAGATGTTCCACTTCGCACGCATTTTCCCTCATATCAATATTTAAAATAAATATTAGTAAAGTAACACCAAAACGAAAATTTAAATATAATCATAATAATATGTTTTTTTCGCTTAAAAATATATATTCTGCTAGTAGTCAGTCATTACAAAAAAATAAATTGACAAAGTCGAGGGACAAGGCAAAAACCGGGGGTACAAATTTTTTTGAAATTGCTCTTATGACATTGTTCAAGCAATTTTGATTTTGTTTTCGCGGACCGTTTATTTTGCGTAGTATAGTCGGTTGCATATCAAAATCAAATATTTATTGGATCCATGATTTTTTTTGTGCCTGGATATGCAGACGAGCAGACGTGCCACCTGATGGTAAATAGTCACCGCCGCTCATAGACTTCTGCAATGCCAGGGCACAGCAGAGCCGCTGCCTAACGTAATGTTATACATTAAGTTAATATTTTTACTCTACCACCAGTTCGGAATGAAGTTTAACTAGAACGGGCAAGAAACTCTAGCGTTGCTCTTTTCACACCGGTTAACAATATTTCGTCATACAATTAGTAAACGATTTCAGTTTAATTACATTAGATTAGAGCAGCTCAATGTATGTTAAGTTGGCTTATTGCATTGTGAAATAAAACTCATTACAACACCTAGTCCGCACACGACCGTCGTGAAAGTGTATAGAATTAAATAAATAACACCCAACAGTCACACACATAGCACCGACCCCACACTAAGATACGAGTCTTGTGTCATGGCCGGTGGGTATCAGGGACTATGAGAGATGCACGGTCTCACAACACCCAGACCCCGGACACAAATATCTGTCTGTCACACAAACATTTGTCCCGGTGTGGGAATCGAAAGGCCTCTCGTTTCACAGTCATCAATGATGTACAAAATTAAATACAGTAATCCTATTTCAGAACCACAAACCGAACCCCTTATATCTACAAAGGATGTCTCCATGGACCTAGCATACAATCCATCATCACGGCAACACGGCGCGGCGTGTTCCACACTGTTCCCGTGTCCAGACCCGTTTGTATGCAGTTCTGGAGGGTGTATATGTCCTGTGGGATACTACGCTAGCAGTGATGGAACGGTGTGCTTGGCCGGTAAGGGTTTATTGAGATTTTTATAGCAAAACGTTCCGGGATTATCCAGTATATCCGGTTCTTGTCGGGGGTCCAGAGTTTTTTTTATAGCATAGTCCGACAAACGAGCCAGTGGGTCACCTGATGTTAAGTGATCTCCACCACCATGAACATCCACAATACCGAAAGTGTCATGTATGCGCTGTCGGCCTTAAAGGACAGGAATAGGGATTAGGGAAGGGCACGGGGAATCTGGGCCTCCGGATGTAACACTTACCATACGAATCGCGACAGTAAACTGTCACTTTACGTTCGTTTTAGTTGGGGTACGTTTGGCCGTTTTGCAGCCTTTTGAGTATTCTGACACTAGACCCTCGACCGGTTCTTCACCTTCTTGGTTATTATCAAGTGTACCTGATTGTTAACCGAGAAATGAGATCAAAATACATATCGACTATCGACATTCCGCCAACCGTCAATATAGTATGATTTAAATTAGTTTTCCTCGAGGCTTTTTGGTGGTGCCAGAGGTCGAAAAGTGCAATTATCCTACTAATATTATAAATGCGAAAGTTTGGATGGATGGATGTTTGTTACTCAATCCCCCTACAACGGCTGGACGAATCTGGTTGAAATTTGGCACAGAGATAGATTATAGTCTAGAATAGCACATAGACTTTATATCCTGGAAAATGTACAGTTCCCGTGGGATAGTTTAGTTTTTCGCAGAGCAAGGGATCGACATGATTTTTGTATAGTGGCAGTTAGGGATCAGGACAGACATAGGCCACTTTTTTTCCAATGAACGCTTCCTATGGGATAGCAAAATATAGAAAGGTGCAATAGCTTAAGATGCCTCCATGGATTGTATACCTTTCCTTCCAAAAATAACCTCCACGCGGGCGGAGCCGCGAGCAACATCTAGTATTCACATAATCCTGTAATCGCCGAAGGGGTACACAGAGGAGTAAACGGTACTCCTACACTCCATTTTTACTGTAGGCGAAACAATCTACTTTAAAATCTGAACAGAAAGGGAACGGAGAAGAAGAACAGGAGGGGTCTGCTTAAAACTGATCTCTCTACACTCTACAGGATGGGTATACTAAACGACAACATCCGTGGCAGCGGACGAGTAGCCAGCTGTGAAACGAGAGGCCGTGGGTTCGATTTCCGCACCGAGACTAATGTTTGTGTGATAGTCAGATATTTGTTCGTTTAGTGTTGTGGGACCATAGTCCCTCGTAGTTCTTGATACCTTTTTTTTTTTTTTTTTTTCGCGGGGAAAAGCGATTTATCACTACCGCCCCGCCGGGGGAGGTGGCAGGACGGTTATGTTGGGCTCACCGGCCTTACGACCCAGCGTTAAGCCGTCCGGGAGAGATGTTGACATCCGGACGACCGCTGGGCCGAGTCCCTAACAAATTACCTACACCGGCAATACCAACTAAAAACCCCGCGGTGGCCCTCTTCGGCGCATAAGAGACGGTCCCGGGCACACGGGGCGAGAAGCGCCCCATTTTCGACCAGAACCGCCCCTGCGCGGTGCCGCCTTGCGGCCCGTCTCCATGTGGGGGGGGCTCAGAAGCCCCCGCGCACCGAAGGACGCCCTCGGCGTCCACGGCAGCAACGAGGCCAACCACCCGCGCTGCCGTTCATCCCGGGGTCGCCCGGTGTGCCGACGAAGTATATACAAAATAAAACTATGTACAAACAAATTTCGACACACCAAAAGGGGCGCTACGACAGCCCCCCGCTGCGCGCCCGCGACCCCCGATGACCCCTATTAGTCGCCTCTTACGACAGGCAGGGGATACCGTGGTGGGATTCTCCAAACGCCCCCAAACCACAGGGAGGGAGACGCCAGTCAGCCGTCCACCCGGCGCCTCCTACGTCTTCTCTGGCGGCGGGAGGGACCATATCGTTCCCGATCCCTCTCGGCACTCTCCTTCTGTGAGATAACGGCCTCACAGAAGAGGGCCACCGCGCGCCAGGACCTCCGGCTGTCGACCATGGCTGATACCAAGGCCGGCAGCGAGAGGTCTCCTCCGACGACTGCTGCGAGAGCGCTGCGCTCCTCGTCCCAGGCTGAGCACTCCTCCAGTGTGTGTTGGGCCGTGTCACGCGGACAGTTGTCACAGTGGTGACACACGGCCGACCTTTCTGCGCCGGCTATGCGACACAGGTACTCGCCAAAACAACCATGGCCTGTGAGCACCTGTGTCAGCCGGAACGTCGCCGCGCCGTGGCGCCTGTCCAACCATTGGTGGAAGACAGGACGCACTGCCGCTACGACCCGCTGAGTTCTTGATACCTACGATACAGGTTTTACCTAGTGTGGGGTCAAAATGTGTGTGACTGTTGGGTGTATTAATTATTCATTAAACTGCCTACAGCGAGATCAACTTTAAAGAATTTCTTCTTCCAGAGCTGGGGTCACCATCTACACCAGAGCAGTGTGTCGGTCTCTTCGCAGAAGTCAGGAATGGGATCTGCACTTGCATGGCGAACTTCTTCTTCGAAGAGAACATGAGGGATTGTGTTAAAGGTGAACTTTTTTAAACTTTATTTTAATGTTTGATATTCAATGTAATGTGTTTAAATCAACTATCGTAAATGTATGAGATATATGAATGTGGAAGCGGCGAAAGTGTGTCAGGATCGTAGCTTGTGGCATCTCCATAGCCTCTGTCTACCCCCCATGGGATACGGGCGTGAGTGTATATGTACGTATTTTTTTTTTAGTGCCTGGATAGGCAGACGAGTAGACGGGCCACCTGATGGTAAGTAGTCACCGCCGCCCATAGACTTCTGCAATGCTAGAGCACAGCAGAGCCGCTGCCTACCGTTGAACCTCGATAGCCAGACGAGCAGACGGGCCACCTGATGGTAAGTAGTCACCGCCGCCCATAGACTTCTGCAATGCTAGAGCACAGCAGAGCCGCTGCCTACCGTTGAACCTCGATAGACAGACGAGCAGACGGGCCACCTGATGGTAAGTAGTCACCGCCGCCCATAGACTTCTGCAATGCTAGAGCACAGCAGAGCCGCTGCCTACCGTTGAACCTCGATAGACAGACGAGCAGACGGGCCACCTGATGGTAAGTAGTCACCGCCGCCCATAGACTTCTGCAATGCTAGAGCAAAGCAGAGCCGCTGCCTACCGTTGAACCTCGATAGACAGACGAGCAGACGGGCCACCTGATGGTAAGTAGTCACCGCCGCCCATAGACTTCTGCAATGCCAGAGCACAGCAGAGCCGCTGCATACCGTATATGTATGTATGATCTTCGGTTCACGTATTATGAGGTACACATATTTTTTGTGAGCGAGGGAAAGCCATATAATTCTTAATATTTACGTCAAAACCAAAACTATGACAATTAATATCCAACACATTCGACAGTAAAAATCTTTTTTTTTTCCAGCAAGCCGTCGCCTCACCGACTCCTGTGTGAGTGATTCTAATTGCTTCACATTCGGTGCCGCCGCCCGCTGCGGGCCGCCACAGGAGCCCTGGTACCTGAGGAACTGTGAGTGCATCCCCGAGCTGGCGGTCTGGGACGCTGACCGGAACATGTGCAGGCTATTCGTAGGTAAGTACCTTACAGAACATTTATCTTCATTTTTGTGTTTCAAAGCGACCACACTGCACCTGATGGTTAGCGCAGTGCCGTCCTGTTAGAGCAGTGGCTCCCAACCAGTGTCAGGCGTCAAAGTTTGGTCCGCGATGATGTGGTCTACGTTGGATCTTGCCTAGAAGATACCTATTCAATCTTGACTTAAAGATATCCAGGTTATAATTTTCGGGAAATATAGACTCCGGCAAAGAGTTCCACTCTCTAGCCACTTAAATTGGGCCACTAGAGGCACTTTTTTAACCGACTTCAAAAAAGGAGGAGGTTAACAATTCGTCGGAATCTTTTTTTTTTAAGTATGTTATATAGGTCAGAATTAATTTATGTAAATACCTACCGGTGCTTCAGAAATGCTTGGTCTGAGAAAAACACGCGATGGATTTGTGACAAGAAAGTGTGCGATCAAATTGGATTGTCTTCTATAAACTCCATTAAGCTCAGATGGCATTATTTTCCTGATTAATACTGAATTGTGATTTCATTTTGGGCTTCCGAAAATACCGTACGAAACACCTCAAGCCTCAGTTCACCTCTGTTTTGGTAGTGGTAAGGACCCAGTAGAGCCGGTTTCTTTTTATCCAGGCTCGGCAAAGTGACCACACTGAACCTGATGGTAAGCGCAGCGGACAATCATGCCGGCCTGGTTCTTCACAATACGCCATGGGGCAAGGTGAAGAAAGGGTCGAGGGTCTAGTGTCAGAGTACTCAAAAGGCCGTAAAACGGCCAAACATCGTACCCCAACTCTAGACCCCCGACCCAAACCGGATGTACACTGGCTGTTCCCGGAACGCGACACAGTTGCGTGTGCTACTAAGAGTTTTACACCCTGTGTACGGTGCTCGCTATCCGGGCGGATATGAATATCCTACCACCAGCCACCAGCTGGCTGATTTATGCTGTAACCAATCCGGTCTTCAGATTGGCTGTACCATTGATAAAATTCATAATCCCACTCAGGTGTTTAATGATAAGTATATGAAAGATAAAATAGATAAAAATTTTAGGCACTTTATGGCATAGTAATAACATTCGATAAGGGACAATCTGGCACGTGAATACTCAAGAATGACTAAATTAGTTCAAGGACAGACTGCCTCGGTGTAATTGTAATTGCGCATGCGTTACTACTGTGTTGAGGTCTCAGGTTCGAGCCCCGGGTAAAGTGATATTGGGTTTTTCTATTTAGAAATACTCAGTATCAGCCCGAAGTCTGGAATTGTGCCCAATCACATTATGGGTCCGTAATAAGTTCTGTGAAAAGTGGATGTACTGGTTACACCAAATTTTTTATCGTAGCCCGGCAAGGTTACCACACTGATGGTAAGTGCATTGTCCGGTTAGAGTATCAAGTAGCGTGGGACAATCTATCCCCCATTATCAACACAATCTACTGTGTAGCTTCTTCACACTATGCGCAAGAAGGTAAAGAAGCAGTCGAGGGACTAATGTCTGAGTACTCAGAGGGCCGCAAAACGGCTAAACTTTATACTCCTACTTCAGACCCAACTGGTTTGCTGGTGGTAGGATATTCATATCCGCCCAGATAGCGACCACCGTACACAGGGTATATAACCCGCCATAGTGGCACACGCAAGTGTGTCGCGTTCCGGGATCAGCCAATGTACATCCGGTTTTTATCTGGGGTCTAGAGTTGGGGTACGATGTTTGGCCATTTTGCCGCCTTCTAAGTACTCTGACAATAGACCTTCGACCGCTTCTTCACCTTCTTGCCCATGGCGTAGTGTGAAGGAGCAGGCCGGCATGATTGTGTTGAGTAGCGGGGGATTGATTGTCTCTCGCTACTGGATATTCTAATTGGACCGCACTGTGCTTACCATCAGGTGCAGTGTGGTCACTTTGCCGTGCCAGGAAAAAAAGAAAACTAATTACTATTTCATTACTACACTAGTTGTTGCTCGCGGCTCCGCCCGCGTGGAGGTCATGTTTGGGAGAAAAAGTATACAATACAAAATACCAATATTCATGCGTTTAACTTAAAAATAACGGATTTTCATACAAACTTTCATTCCCTATTTTACCCCCTTAGGGGCGGAATTTCCAAAAATCCTGAAACATATATTTTTTATTTTTAACTAAAATGCCAAATACTAATTTTCATGAATTTATCTTCAAAAATGACGGATTTTCATACAAACTTTCATTCCCTATTTTACCCCCTTAGGGGCGGAATTTCCAAAAATCCTGAAACATATATTTTTTATTTTTAACTAAAATGCCAAATACTAATTTTCATGAATTTATCTTCAAAAATGACGGATTTTCATACAAACTTTCATTCCCTATTTTACCCCCTTAGGGGCGGAATTTCCAAAAATCCTGAAACATATATTTTTTATTTTTAACTAAAATGCCAAATACTAATTTTCATGAATTTATCTTCAAAAATGACGGATTTTCATACAAACTTTCATCCCCTATTTTACCCCCTTAGGGGTGGTATTTCCAAAAACCCTTCCTTAGTGGATGCCTACGTGATAAAAGGTACCTACTGTCAAAATTTCAAGTCTCTAACCCCAGCCGTTTTGGCTGTGCGTTGATCGATCAGTCAGTCAGTCAGTTTCTTTTATATATACAGATTACTAAGAACAATCTAACGTACAACTATCTCTTTCTTTACCAGGTATCGGGGAACAGTGCGAGATAGACAGCGATTGCCTGGCTGGAGACTTGGAGATCCAGTGCGTGAGGAATGTGGACGGAGTAGGAATCTGCACGTGTCCTGAGGGACTTGCTGCTGTAGATGGATTGTGTCTTACCACCGGGCTGGGTAAGGAAGTATTTAATACAGACAAACCTTTTTTTTCATGGGGAAAATCCTCTTGGATTCCCGTCGTGAAGACGAGGTATGCCGGATTTTTACCGGCTAAAAACCCCATGGTTGTCTCCATCTGCACTTTCCGGGATTCCGGAACTTCCAAGAGAAACACACCGGAACCCCTCAACTGCTATGCTGTAATAGCTCCTCAAGAGAGGACCATTAATGAATCCCCACGTAACCTAAACAGAAGGACCGGGGCGACTTCTGCCATCGCCTCGGCGTCTACGCCTCCGAAACAGCCAAACCCTAGGGAAGACGTGGGTTAGCTATTTTCAACCAACTTCAAAAAGGAGGAGGTTCGCAATTCGTCGGAATCTTTTTTTTTATGTATGTTCCCCGATGACTCGAATACCTGGACTGATTCGAGAAATTCTTTGTTTGTTTAAAAGGGTATACTTCCCAGGTGTTCCCATTGCTGCCAAGTCAGGATCTGATGATGGAATCTCAGAAAAATCGAGGGCAACCCTCAAATTTTATAGGGACGCATATGTTTTTTATTGAAGTCGGTGTACTTTTTATGAATTTAAACACTTTTTTATACCACGATGGTGGCAAAATGTTTACGGCCCGCCTGATGATAAGCGGTTATCGTAGCCTGTAGAAGCTTGCAACACCAGAGCATCACATGCACGTTGCCGACCCTCAGAAACCTATTTAATCCTAAGAAGGGAGCTTCTTGAAGAACCCCATACTGTAGATCCTTGGAAAACCTCGGCAGGGATCTCATTCCACAATCGGATATCTAATCCAATCTTAATTATTTAGTGTAATGCAAATATTGTAAAGTAGCTCATGAATAAGTAAAAGTTTTTTAATTCCTAATAATTACACCGACTTCAATAAAAAACAAATTATGCGCCCCTATAAAATTTGAGGGTTGCTCTCGATTTTTATGAGATCCCATTATCAGATTCTGACTAGGTACCTGGGAAGTATACCCTTTTAAACAAACAAAGAATTTCTCGAATCGGTCCAGGTATTCGAGTCATCGGGGCACATACATAAAAAAGAGATTCCGACGAATTGAGAAGATTCTCCTTTTTTTGAAGTCGGTTAAAAAAAAGATTCCTTCGAATTGACAACCTCCTCCTTTTTTAAGTAGGTTAAAGAACAACACTGGAACTTCTCGCACGTTCTCTAACTGAACTGAATTCTGAACAAGGGTTAAAAAATATTTAAGGATGTATGCCATTTTATGGACGCAATATTTTGATTTGAAGGAAAACTAGTTTTTGTCTGTAACTGTAGAATAGGGGATCAAAGTTAATATGAGGAATTATTCAAGTTACGGTTTTTTTATTCTTGCACGGAAAAGTGACCACATTGCACCTGATGGTTTGCCAGCAGTTTGCCATCCACAGTATTCCATTCTTCCTATGATCCTGGGTCCTTTAGGCGTAGTGTGAAGAAGCTACACAGCAGGCCGGCATGATTGAGTTGAGTAGCAGGGGATAGATTCTCTCGTTACTTGATACTCCAACTGGACGGCACTTACCATCAGGTGCAGAGGTCATCTTGCCAGGATAAAATAACTGAGGCTTATAGTCACTTTATATTCTTACAGCACTCAATGACACCTGTCAAGCTTCAACTGAATGTACTGCCACACCTCATACCATATGTTCAGACGGACGGTGCTCATGTGACAGTAGCTATCAGGAAGTTGGTGATGTCTGTGCGCCTGGTAAGTTTACTGCTTTATGAAAGAAAGAAAGAAAGAAAAAACAGAGAAAAAAAGACCAACATATATACATATACACTCACAAATCCCCAAGGGGTAGGCAGAGGTGTAACCAGTACACCCACTTTTCGCGGAATTTCGGTCCCATAATGTGATAGGGGGCGAGCCTATCATACCGGGCACAATTCCAGTCTTCAGGCTATTTGAGTATTTCTAATAGAAAAAATATCACGTTACCCGACCCGGGAATCGAACCCGGGACCTTAGCAGTAGTAACGCAAGCGCAATTACAACGAGGCAGTGCAGTGATTTAAGAAGGGTTGTTGGAAATAATAGAATACCCAACATTCACTCATATACCTAACCACACTAGGTCAAACTTGTGGGTAAGAACTACGGTCCCACAACACTCCCGAAACAAATATGACAGTCTCCGTGGCGCAGTTGGCGAGTAGCCGGATGTGAAACGAGAGGTCGTGGGTTCGATTCCCACACCGGGACAAATGTTTGTGTGACAGACAGATATTTGTGTCTGGGGTCTGGGTATTGTGAGACCGAAAGTCTCCCGTAGTCCTTGATACCCACTACACAAGACTCGTATCTTAGTGTGGGGTCAGGGCTATATGTGTGACTGTTGGGTGTTATTTATTTATTTAAATATTATTAGGAAAAATATAACTTTTTAAAAATGAGTGAAGCATTATTTGATTAAAAGCTAATCTAAAGCCACTTCAGCTCAAAATTATCAATGCCTTTTTCAAAAATGTTTTTGGTCCTTCGAACCGGATGTGAACTAGCTATTATTTTTCAGTGATCAACGGCACTTGCCTGGAGGACACAGACTGCGTGGTCGAGAACACAGTGTGTGCGAACGATTCTAATGTACACACGTGTCAATGCAGAGAAGAGTTTATTGAAGAGAGTGAACGGTGCTGGCCTGGTAAAATATTTATTGTAACTCATAACATAAGAAATACACCTTCTTACCCATGGCGTAGTGTAAACTAGGCTAGCATGATTTCGTTGAGTAGCGGGGGACAGATTGTCTTTCGCTACTCGATACTTTATTTATTTACCACTTAACAACTACTTTTACTGGGTAGCCCTAATACAGTAGTGTTGATCAACTTATTCTACATAGTTATACCACTTATATTATATTTAAATCTATGTTATTTATTTTTTTAAAAACTACTATAAGAAATTGTATATAGTGAAATATTAGTGAAACTACTCAGAGTACACGCAAATATGTCAATCTTTTCAGCAACTTCGTTAAGTGTGAGCAAGGCGCGTGTAATAGGGGCCTTGTTAAGTAAGTTGGTCCTACCACTCGGTACAACCAGCAGCCGCGGCTTCCTCCGCCTACCAAGATAATTGTCAGGCACGGCAAACTTCACCACTTCAAGCAAACCTATGTTGTCGATCTTGCCACGTATTAACTTAAAGAAGTATGTTACCAGTGCTAGCTCTCGTCTAGTTGCCAACTCCTCGTAACCTACCATACCTAATATAAACAAGTTCGGATACATTAACGGATAGAATGGATATACCCCATAAAGTTTCTGGTACAGATACCTGGTAAACTTACTCTAACTGGACGGCACTGCGTTTACCACCAGCAGTGTGGTCACTTTGAATTGAGAGGATAAATAAAATAGCTGACTCGTGCGAATATAAATATATAATATGAATATATTGCACCGATAGTGGTTAATATAAACAATACAACAAATTAGTTGATTATACTGTCAACAGATGGCACTGTAATTTTTTTATTTATTTTGGCTAAAATGTTAAAACCTAAATGCTTAAATGATTTTCGTCAATTGCGGTAAACATAAGCTTTAAAGTTGTTTTTGAATCATACAATTTTATGAAGAGTTATGGAAATGATGGCGTACCGACAGGAAAATACCTTTGTGAAATAATATATATATACATATATAGAGATTTCACGGATTTATCGCAGTTTATTTTTACTTTTTTTAGTGTTGAACTGCTGTAAAATGTTAGGTTTCCGTGGCATAGATTTGTTGTTGTGTTACACAGAGCAAGGGGTCGACATGATTTTTGCATAGTGTTAGTTTAGGGGTCTGAGAATGACATAGGCTACGTTTTATTTCGGAAAAATGCTCGATGATTGAGGAACAAACATCCATCAAAACATTCGTATTTATATTAGTAAGATTAGCAAACATAAGGTTAGCAAGTTTATATTTTCCAGTGGCTTCAGGGTTCGAATCCCAGTGTAATGTATCTGCACAGTGCAGGGAAGTACTCGGTGGGAACAGCGAATGCTCTGACGGAAGATGCTCCTGTGTGGACTCCTTCCACCATCGAGATGGAGGATGCTGGCCTATGACAGGTAAGGAGGGGAGGGAAAGGGGATGACGCGGTACTTGAAAAAAAATACACCCAACAGTCACACACAGTACTGACCCCACACTAGGTCAAACCTGTATCAGTCACAAAGAAGGACAAAGTGGGAAGTGGGGGCTCTTTTTTTGTTTATTCAGCCTGATGATTAGGTAATCACTAAATGCTACATACAATTTCCAAATCAGTACGTAATCTTCAAAATATTTTAAATTAAATACTCAATTAAAACGGAGTCTGAACTATATATTTTAAAATATACTAAATTTCAATAGTTAAAATCAATTTTAACATCTAAATAATTTTCGGTTTCGGCCAAACTGTGATCGACGCCGAAGATTCGATTTCGGCTTCGGCAGAAAATTTTATTTCGGTTTATAACTAAAAAACACTGGGATAATCTATATTGTCATAATTTTCACGACTTCTACGACGAATAGCCTTATTGTAATCTATTTCACTGCATTTTTTTATACCACTATGATGGCAAACAAGCTTACGGCCCGCCTGATGGTAAGCGGTTACCGTAGCCTATGGACTTAACACCAGGAGCATGACATGCGCGTTGGCGACACTTCAAAATACTATTTACTCCCTTCTTGAAGAACTTCATACTGTAGACCCTTGGAAAACCTCGGCAGGCAGCTTATTCTACATTCGGAGCGTTTGCGGGAGGATGTTTCTTTGAAACCACGCTGTACGCGACCATTTAGGTTCCAATGTGTGAGGATGAACTCCCTGACGATTGCGAGCGCTGCGATGATAGAATGAAATTTACTGTCAAATAATAGTCAGCCATTATCACGGCGGAGCACGGCGGTTTTCACATGTAAATAATAATTCTAGCCCTGTATTAAACATTGTCCCACTGCTGGGCACGGGCCTCCTGTACTAATGAGAGGGGTAAGGCCTTAGTCCACCACGCTGGCCTAATGCGGGTTAATAGACACCACATACCTTCAAAATTCTTATGAGAATTCTCAGGTATGCAGGATTCCTCACGATGTTTTCATTCACCGTTAAAGCAACCGTTAAAAAGTCAGAGGTGTAGGCTATCGCTGCTGCTTTCACATGTATCTTTACTAATTCTGAAAAAAATGTATTTTGCAGGATTATTCGAGCCCTGCACTAGACGAAGCCAGTGCTACTTATCCGGGATGTCTGAGCGAGTCACTTGCAGGAACAGTCAGTGTCAGTGCGAATTCGACTATCCATACTCCGAAGAACTACACACGTGCAGTAAGTTAACATTTTTGTTTCATTTTCTCTTTTTTATTAAGAGAAGGCAAAGGTTCTCAAACATCAAGCAGCCTTGTCTGACGTTATTTTTTTTTAATCTGAGCAAGTAAGGTAGCTGTCATATTTCCCGCCAAAAGTTTTTTTTATCCTGGCGCGGCAAAGTGACCACACTGCACCTGACGGTAAGCGCAGTGCCATCCAATTAGAGTATCGAGTAGCGACAGACAATCTATCCCCTGCTACTCAACACAATCATGCTGGCCTGCTGTGTAGCTTCTTAGCACTATGCCATGGGCAATAAGGTAAACAAGCGGTCGGCGGTCTAGTGTTAGAGTACTCAAAAGGCCGTAAAATGGCCATACATCGTACCCCAACTCTAGACCCTCGACAAAAACCGGATGTACACTGGCTGATCCCGGAACGCGACACACTTTCGTGTGTGGCACATGTATGGCGAGTTTGACACCCTGTGTACCTGATATACTTTTTTGTTTGTTACAGTTTCGTCAGCCGGCTCTCTTCTCGCCAACACATCGATCCTGTTATCCGCATTAATTTATATATACTCATTATGATAGTGATATTATAATTATTTATTTTAGTAATAAAATATGTTTAAATATTAATACTTTCTCGTTTCATTTAAACTGTGTGTTTTATGTAAAATTAAATAAATCGAAATTTGTATGGTTATGGCACTCTTAGAATTATGTCCTTTGGCATACCATAGTCACACATAGTTCTGCACCACACTGAGTTAAACCTGTATCGTGGGTATCAACAACTATGAGAGACTACACACAACACCCAGACACGGAAATATCTGCCTGTCACACAAACATTAGTCTCGGTGCGGGAATCGAACCCACAGCCTCTCGTTTCATAGCCGTCTACTCGCCTGTTGCGCCACGGAGGCGGTCAATGTACCGAATTTTGTATACCTATGTAATAATTCTGTAATATACAATTGTTTGGTTTCATCAATAAATAAAAAAAATGTCTATGGAAGGAGTCTATCAAGGTTGGTAAACTTTAGATTAAAATATGTATAATATTTGTAGCGTGATCAAATAGTGATTCGTGCGTTAAACCAATAAAAAAATAGGTCTACGTTTGTAATTTACTATAATATATTATATTAAAATATTAGGCTCTCTAAATAGGTACCTAGTCCATTCGATATCAGTATCAAAAGTAAAAGTCCTTAAATAATATGCAGCCTTTCAAAGGCTGCATGGTGGAGAACCTTTGCCTTCTCTTTTTTATATAAAAGAGAGAATGAAACAATAAAAATATAAACTGCTTTTCAATTTTAAAACTAACAGCCCGGTCGTAAAATGCGACTGAAGCGGATGGTTCAGGCGCACGGTAAGCAGCATTTTGTCTTGTCATTTTTGTTATTTTCGTGCCCATTGAAAAATAAATTGAAATAAAGATTTTGTAATTTTTTTCCATTAAGGAATCGCCAAAGGTTTCTAAGTCTATACAGTCTACTAAGTATGTAGTTTACTGAACACTAAACGGTCATGGAAACAAATTATTCAGCTTTGTTTTCTTGTATATTTAAATAGAACACTGGCTGATTGGCGTCGGCACCGAAATTCCAAATTCAAATTAACAGAAAAGGGTGAACACGCACGTAACAAGGCCGATTAAAAAATAAGAAACATATTATCTTTACGATCGTTTATACTTCAAATTCAACCTTAAGATTATACGGAAAGAGTCTTAAATACGTTTGGTATATCAGATTTCAAAATATAAGGAAAACATTTAGGAACATTTACATGAGTGGAATTCGACTTTTTCCACTAATAAATAGAGCCTGAATTTGTCTGAATGGCCAGTTTACATGCCAAGTTGGCAATCATTTCAGTATAAACTGTATTCCATTGAAAATAAGGTAGATATTGTAAACTGTTAAAAAGTATGCTTTTAAAAGAAAAGCGGCCGAGGCAAAGGAACTAACGTGTTATGCCAAAGGTCAAATAGTTACATGTCGCCCTTTGTGTTGGATTTATTGGAAGAAATTTAGTTCTTCGTGCATGATACTTTGTTTTTACATTTGTTGAATATTAAAGACCCACCACCGAGGTGATGGACAGAAGTAGTTTGTGTACGATAACATAAAATTATTGCAATCGCCATAAAACATTTCACTCAACAAAAATTGTTAATTCATTTTGGGTTACATTGACCTTTTATGGGTAGGTAATTATGAAATCTCCAATTTTTTTTCTACTGGCTGGATAGACAGATGAGCAGACGGGCCACCTGATGGTAAGTAGTCACCGCCGCCCATAGACTTCTGCAATGCAAGGGCACAGCAAAGCCGCTACCTACCGTCGAATGCCAAATTCAAAACATTTGCATTTATAATATTAGTAAGATAGTAAGACTATATATAGATAGTAAGATTATCTATATATAGATAGAAATGGTAGAGCCACGCTGTAGACATATTTGTGGGGTGGTACCACTGTCTCACAGAAAACCAACGTAAAGTGACAGTTTACTGTCGCGTTTCGTATGGTAAGTGAGATATCCGGAGGCCCAGATTCCCCCTTCCCTTTCCTAATCCCTATTCCTGTCCTTTAAGTCCGTCAGCGCATACATGATACTTTCGGTATTGTGGATGTTCATGGGCGGTGGAGATCACTTAACATCAGGTGACCCACTGGCTCGTTTGTCGGACTGTGATATAAAAAAGAATACATTTTGTGATGATTTTGCACAAAATATGAATTACTTATGTTTTGTTTCTTACCAAAAGCCTCAATATACATTTTCACGCGAAGACGGCTTACAACCGAGGTGATCCGGTGACGCTACGGAGTTGATGTAGTGAGTGCATATCCATAAAGGTCCATATAAAGAATACTAGCCGCACGAGGCGAGGTGGTGTGGGTCGGGTGCCGGGTGGCTCTAATGAGCTGTGACCTTTAATTAACATGCTAGCTGACTTCGAATCCGCGACATTCGTCTCGGCAGTCTGTATCACTTCTAAGCAAGGTAACGCTGCGTATCAATGTAATATAATAATAATAATAATACTAGCCCTGTATTTAACATTGTCCCACTGCTGGGCACAAGCCTCCTCTACTAATGAGAGGGGTTAGGCCTTAGTTCACCACGCTGGCCTAATGCGGGTTGGTAGACTTCACATACCTTCGAAATCCTTATAAGAATTCTCAGGTATGCAGGTTTCCTCGCGATGTTTCACTTCCTGTCCTTCACCGTTAAAGCAAGCGATAATTAACATTTAATACACACGTAACTTTAGAAAAGTCAGAGGTGTATGCCATTTGGGTTTCGAACATACGACCTTCGTCTTGACAGTCCGTACCGCAACCAACTCGGCTATCGCTGCTATTATTAATATACTTTGCAAATAATTCCTATCAGTGTATAATATACAATTCGACATGTCATGGCGCTTTAACGAAGAAATCAAAATGGCCGCCTATTATAAGACAGAAAGCTTTTCAATCAAAGTGATTGAAGAAAAATGCGTTATTCCAACTGTATTTTAATATCTTTATTCAACGTGTGAGTTGACGTAACTAAAGCCTTTTTGGTAAACTTCAAAGAATTCTTTACTACATTATTTTGATGCATGTCTTATGCCTACGTAAATTAGCGGTGGTAGGATATTCATATCCGCCCGGACAGCGACCACCGTACACAGGGTGTAAAACCCGCCATAGTGGCACTGGGATCAGCCAGTGTACATCCAGTTTTTGTCCGGGGTTTAGAGTTGGGGTACGATGTTCTGAGTACTCTGACACTAGACCCTCGACCGCTTCTTCACCTTCTTGCCCATGGCGTAGTATGAAGAAGCAGGCCGGCATTGTGTTGAGTAGCGGGGAATAGATTGTCTCTCGCTACTCGATACTCTAATTGTCCCGCACTACGCTTACAATCAGGTGCAGTGTGGTCACTTTGCCGTGCAAAGATAAAAAAAAATTACTACTTTGAAGCTAATTACTTTCCTAAATAAATGTGCCCTGACAATAATGAGCCTTGTTTTACCAGTTGATTTGAGTGCCAAAAAGTGCACAAAAAATTGAAACTAGAATTAATTCATAAAAAGTACACCGACTTCAATGAAAAACAAATTATGCGTCTCTATAAAATTTGAAGGTTTCCCTCGATTTTTCTGAGATCCCTTCATCAGATCCTGACTTGGTGCCAACCACCTGGACCACCTGGGAAGTATACCCTTTTAAACAAAAAAAAAATTCTAGAATCAGTCCAGGCGTCTTCGAGTAATCGGGTAACATATATAAAAAAAAAGATTCCGACGAATTCTTAACCTCCTCCTTTTTATGAAGTCGGTTAATAAAAATATGCAGAAATGCTAATTCCTAATATGTATAACTCAATATCCCAAAAAAAACGCTTAAATCAAGTAGCCAACCGTATGTATACCTCGCTACTGGATACAATCTTACCTGCTGAGTAACTTCACACTACGCCAGGACCCAGGATCATAAGAAGGGGTCACACTATTGTCTCAGTGCAGGAATCGAACTTGTCGAATCTTATTTCACAGCCATCTCAGGCACGGAAGCTGACGGAAACTTTAAAGGTCACAGCTCGATCCTGTGATGCTACGGAGTTGATGTAGTGAGTGCATATCCATAAAGGGTCCATATAAAGAATACTAACCGCACGAGGCGAGGCGGTGCCGCTCGGATGCTAGGGGCTCTAATGAGCTGTGCCCTTAATGCTCATTGATCAATTTATCATTCATTGTTTTTCTCAGTGGCGTAGTAACTGTATAGGTCTCGGGATCCCCGGGTCGGGGAAAGTGATATTGGGTTTTTCTATTTAGAAGTACTCAGTATCAGCCCGGAGTCTGGAATTGTAACCGGTATGGCTCGCATATCACATCATGGGAGGGTAATAAGCTATTAATAAATAAAGTAAATACACCCAACAGTCACACACATAGTTCTGACCCCACACTAGGTAAAACCTGTATTGTGGGTATCAACACAACACCCAGACCCGAAACAACTATCTGTCTGTCACACACACATGTGCGCGTTTTCGTGCAAGAAATCCCCGTTTTCTCCCATCCCAGTTCTTCAGGCTGTTCCACTCGCAATGCGGAATGACCTTAGTGTCCTAGGTATGGATATCCGCTGCGATCTTAATCCAAGGAGTCACATCGAGGGCGTAATATCCGCCACTTCCCGCAGGGTAGGAATCCTGAACAGGGTGCGGCGGTTTTTCACGCCCGGTCAGCTCTACCGCTTATATAAAGCGCAAGTGCGGCCGGGAATGGAATACTGCTCGCACCTCTGGGACGGTTCCGCAAAATACCTTCTCGATGCCTTGGATGGGTTGCAGCGGCGGGCCATCCGCATTGTGAATGATGCAGACGTGAGTAACAGCCTGGAGCCGCTACAGTTGCGTAGGGATATTTCCTCGCTTAGCGTGTTCTACCGTCTGTATCATGGCGAATGCTCTGAAGAATTGTTTGATCTTATCCCATCCTCTCCCTTCCATACCAGAACCACGCGTACTGGCTTGCGGAGCCACAACTTCGTGGTATCTACTACCCCGGCCCGAACCAAGAGGTTCGCAAACTCGTATTTTTGCCGCACCATCAAGCTGTGGAACAGTTTGCCAGCTACCGTGTTCCCTCCTTCCTATGATCCTGGGTCCTTTAGGCGTAGTGTGAAGAAGCTAAACAGCAGGCCGGCATGATTGTGTTGAGTAGCGAGGGATAGACTGTCTCTTGCTACTTGATACTCTATCTGGACGGCACTGTGCTTACCATCAGGTGCAGTGTGGTCACTTTGCCGCGCCAGAATAAAAAAAAAAAAAAAAAAAAAAAAAAACATTTGTATCGGGAATCAAACCCACGGCCTTTCGTTGGACACCCGGCTACTCGCCCGCTGAGCCACGGAGTCTGTCACTGTTAAGCGAAATGTCGGTGTACTGGTTACAACTCTGTCTACTTCGCGGATAACAGGCGTAATAGGGTAGATGACTCGTTTCATTTATTTTTTTATCGTGGCACGGCAAAGTGACCACACTGCACCTGATGGTAAGTGCAGTGCCAAGTTATAGTATCAAGTAGCGAGAGACAATCTATCCCCCGCTACTCAACACAATCATGCCGGCCTGCTGTGTAGCTTCTTCACACTACGCCTAAAGGACCCAGGATCATAGGAAGGAGGGAACACGGTAGTTGGCAAACTGTTCCACAGCTTGATTTTTAATTTAATCAACAATTTACATTACCTAAAACCTATTATCGGAATTTTATGAATCCGAACAAAAATAAGTAGACGCCATTCAAATCTGCTGGAAGGGGTAATTGTCAAATGAAAGTAAAATTATGCATGATATGTACTGTGACGTCACGGTACTCAGAATCCTCATTACTGTGCCGTTGTGCGAGGAGGATAGCAATATATTCCCAATACGCATTTTTGCTAATGTCTGTGAGTATTTGCTCATGCCAATATTTCAAATAAATATTGTGAGCTCATTTTTTAAGCAATTTTGATTCTGTTTTCGCAAAAGAGTTTCTTTTGCGTATTATATTCGATTGCGTAGAGAATAATGCACAACATTAAACACAGGAAACTACCCAATTGTATATGTTTGTCAATTACTTTATAGTACTTTATTCCTCACCTTTGTTTTACAAATATGTAAAAGGTATAGTAATAGAAAATGTCAAGATTCGTTGCGTAGGGTTCTATTAAGATTGCATGTCGATAATAACTTTCTTACTATAGCGGTGTGGTGTTTGTTGCGGCGGAAATGAGAAATTAAAAATTATTGTTGAACGAAAAACACGCTTTATTGCCTAGCCGAACTAAAATGTAGAAAATAATTCTATTAATTTGATAGTAAAAAAATATGTTAGGTTTTTGACATCAAATGCAACAAATAGTTGGTAAAAGTCAGCGATCAGAACAAACATTATGTTCCGAGTTGAGGTGTATACTCCGCACCGACGTTAGTTTGCTTCATGCCACTTAAGCAAGCGCACCACATTGCATCTTTCAGTGTCGACTTAATTTTAGTTATTTGTAGCGACATTCCCGAACAAATCTGCCTGAAATTGATTTACAGTGAAACTGTTAATAGTATATAAGGTAAATAACATCATTTTATAACGTTTAGAACGACGTTTGATATTCATATTCATCAATAAATATTAATTAATTTAAATTTTGAATACGGGAAGTCTATATTTCAAAACAAAATTCATTATATAGTTTGTCCCGTTTTGGCGCGCGGAAAGTCCCGTTCGAGAGACAGTGACGGGAGTTATAGCTTCCAAATACTTCTTAGTAAAATGATAGATGGCATTAGTGGGCGGACAAGGTTTTCGGAACATCTTTTTTCTTCGACAGTTCGTGTCTATAGAATATAAGTCAATGGTAAAAGTGTATAGAAGCAGACTTATTATCAAGATATGGAAAAAACCATCCTAGAGATAAAAATGATATTTAAATTAATTTCTTTATTTTTGAAGTCGTCTGGCAAACAGTATGTCTGTGTTGTATAGGGGATTTCTTTTAAAACATAATCAGACATATTATTGATTAAAAATGACTACCAGTTTTCAGTAACGTAATGAAACCTACAGTTTATTATTTTTAAGCGACTTCAAAAAAAGGAGGAGGTTCTCAATTCGACTGTATGTTGCTTTTTTTTTTTTATGTTTGTTACCTCGTTTCTCTGTACTGTGTGAACCGATTTCGACCATTCTTTCTTTGATTGAAAGCTGGTGCTTGTCATTTGGTCCCATAAAAATATGGTGAAGATTTGATGAATATCTTCGGAGCTGGAGAGGGTAACTCCTTAAAATTAAGTAGTATTCCAGTGGTTCTTTTTGCATTACGTTCATTATAAAAGTTAAGTTTCAGTGAGAGAGGGTAAAAGGGGTGGGGGTGAGGGAGGGGGGTGATAAAATTAAAATACACGTAAATTCTAATATCTACAGCAGCTTTTAACCGATTTTTATAATTTACCACTAAAAAGCAAAAAATAAATTATTACTTTTTAAATAAAAATTAAACCGCCTTCAAAAAAACCCAGACACAACTAAAAAGCAAAAAATAATTGGTTACATTTAAATCAATTAGTTATATGCAATTTAAATCAATTATTTGGAGTCGGTGCCAGCCAAAACATGGAAAAAACAGAATAATCAGGCATACAAAAAAATATAAAATAGATCCAGACTTGGTTTTTATAAATCTAAAAGTAAAGAAAACAACACCGGCACCGACTCCAAGAATAATTGATTTAAATTGCATATAACTAATTGATTTAAATGTAACCAATTATTTTTTGCTTTTTAGTTGTGTCTGGGTTTTTTTGAAGGCGGTTTAATTTTTATTTAAAAAGTAATAATTTTTTATTCGTCCTAAAGATAGGCTATAGTCAATCGACCATACTGCCTAGTCTTACGTTTAAATCTTTATATACCTACAGTTTACACAAAAAATATTATTATTACACAAAAAACATGGAAACCCCCGTTCCAATTCCAAAAATGTAAACTTTAGATAGTATTTGGATACTTTATATACTATTTAAAACAACTTTGGAATAGACGCAAACTTATACCGTGGTCCATATATTCCCGGTCATTCTTCTTTCGGTTATCTATTTGAGCCTGTTTTTATTTTCAAAACTATACTTTTCTTATTTTTATTTTCTTAAAATAGCATCAAAAATATTTATAACTAAAATACTTCTTTTTATAATATTTTTCAATTTTTATGAAAATATTGTATTGTCGGTGCTTGTACGTGCAAATTTTCAAGTAGGTAACGTCTTTGAAGGCGGTGAAAATTATTTTGAAAGATTACGTTACATAGATAGATACGGGCCAAGCTAATATAAAGCGTGGAAAAGTAATATCAATAATACCACAAGTGCGGCCGGGAATGGAATACTGCACCTCTGGGACGGTTCCGCTAAATACCTACTCGATGCCTTGGATGGGTGCAGCGGCGGGCCATCCGCATTGTAATGATGCAAACGTAACAGCCTAGAGCCGCTACAGCTGCGAAGGGATATCCTCGCTTAGCATGTTCCACCGTCTGTATCGACAATTTTCATCTCTATGCGATATTGTAAACATACCACTTGTTTTCGGAGTATTCCATTCCCGGACACAGACAATAATTTGTGAATAATTTTTTTTTTGTCGGGGTTTGAGTAGTTTTTTTTTCTGCCTGGAAGTGCAGACAAGCGGACGGGCAATGATGGTACGTAGACACTGCCGCCCATAGACTTCTGCAATGCCAAGGCAGAGCAGAGCCGCTGCCTACCAAAAAGTCTCTCGTAGTTGATACCCATGATACAGGTTTGACCTAGTAGGGTCAGGACTGTTGGGTGTTTTGAAACGATTATAATCTCGGCCTCTGCTAAAATCAATACAAAAACCGTTGCGTGTCCGAATACCCGCTTAAAGTAAGGCCATACCTCAAGAAACCTATTAAATTTTTGCTTAGCGCCCAACGTATAAAATATTACGTAGATTCATGATATTTATAGCACCACGACGTATGAGCATGTCCCGGACAATACAGCGACTAAGACATTTTAGAAAAAGACTATTTATTTGAAGTATTTTTTGGTTTTTGAAAGGTCGACAACGCGCATTGGTGCTCCTGGTATTGTGTCCATAGGCTACGGTAACCGCTTACCATCAGGCGAGCCTTAAGCTTGTTTGCACCATCGCGGTATAAAAAAAGTAATAACGCAGCGCCTTTTAATTTGTAATATAATATTATAATAAATGATTAATAATACTAGTGTATTAAATATTGTCCTACTGCTGGGCACGGACCTCCTCTACTAATTAGGGATTAGGCCTTAGTTCACCACGCTGGCCTAATGCGGGTTGGTAGACCTCACAACCCTTCGAAATTCTTATGAGAATCCTCAGGTACGCAGGTTTCCTCACGATGTTTTCCTTCACCGTTAAAGCAAGCGAATTTAATACACACATTTAATACACACATAACTTTAGAAAAGTCAGAGGTGTATGCCATTTGGGTTTCGAACATACGACTTTCGTCTTGACAGTTCGTACCGCAACCAACTACGCAATCGCTGCAAGATACATATTGAGTAAATAAAAATATAATAAAAATAACAAAGCCATTGGGTTCTGTTGTCAGAAACTCCTTGGACCTCGACCTAATTTTTACGATATAACTAGACTTTGTATACCATAACTGAATTTTTACTTTCCAGCGACACACGTCAATTACGTCTGACCTCCGTCACTTTCTTCGCCTTCCAACCAACTTTAGTTTATTAACACCACGTACAGCTACTTATATTCCACTTTTTTGCGTTTAAACATACAATGTTGCACATGGCCTTGTTTCATCTCTATGTTTACATTTTTTTTAAATTCCTTTTTCACATAGGCATCGACACGAAAAATGCGCTACGCTAACTCGAATTTCAGGTAAATTGCATTTATAACTTCGTTATTTTTGTATATTTCTTCGCGTTTTTGTTGTTACATATAAACAACAGCCTGGAGCCGCTACAGCTGCGTAGGGATATTTCCTCGCTTATCGTGTATACGTCTACCGTCTGTATCATAGCGAATGCTCTGAAGAATTGTTTGATCTTATCCCATCCTCTCCCTTCCATACCAGAACCACGCGTACTGGCTTTCGGATCCACAGCTTCGTGGTGTCTACTACCACGGCCCGAACCAAGAGGTTCGCTAATTCGTATTTTTGCCGCACCATCAAGCTGTGGAACAGTTTGCCAGCTACCGTGTTCCCTCCTTCCTACGATCCTAGGTCCTTTAGTCGTAGTGTGAAGAAGCTACACACCAGGCCGGCATAATTGTGTTGAGTGGCGAGGGATAGATTGTCTCCCGCTACTTGATGCTTTAACTGGACGGCACTGCACTTACCATCAGGTGCAGTGTGGTCACTTTACCGTGCTAGAATAAAACAAAAAAAAATACCATATTTTAAGCAACTTGGCATAAAAAACGAATTTACCTAAAATACGAGTTAGCGTAGTATAAATTGTTGATGTCGAATGTAGAGTCTCAATGAACTAAGCGCTCTCTATCCAGTTATTAAGTGAATAGTGCAGAAAAATGTGAGAGAGATAAAGCGAAGGTGCGGTAACAGTTGTCTTTTTCTAGAATTTTGATTGGTCTACGCCGCATATATGCAAAATAGGCACTGGCGGTACAGATGCTTTGTCACTTTTACGCCAAGGAGGCTGTCAGTGAAAAAAAAATCAAATTAGGTGTAGTGTGAAGAAGCCGGCATGGTAGTGTTGAGTAGCGGGGGATAGATCGTCTCTCGCTACTCGATACTCTAATAGGGTAGTTTCCTGTGTTTAATTTTTTACATTATTCTCTACGCAATCGAATATAATACGCAAAAGAAACTCTTTTGCGAAAACAGAATCCAAATTGCTTGAAAAATGAGGTCACAATATTTATTTTAAATATTGGAATGAGCAAATACTCACAGGCATGAGCGAAAATGGTTGCGTATCGGA
This sequence comes from Laothoe populi, assembly GCA_905220505.1. Lineage (NCBI taxonomy): Eukaryota > Metazoa > Arthropoda > Insecta > Lepidoptera > Sphingidae > Laothoe > Laothoe populi. Next base: position 6,195,473 of record HG992174.1, on the reverse strand, counting down.
AACATATTGCTATCTCCCTCGTACCACGGCACAGCAATGGGGATTCAGAGATCAGTGACGTCACGGTGCACATCATGCAACCTTTTACTGTCATTTGACAATTACCCCTTCCAGCATATTTGAATGGCGTCTAATTTACTTATTTTTGGATTCATAAAATCCTTTCGATAATAGGTTTTAGGTAATGTAAATTGTTGATTAAATTAATAAAAAACAGATCCCTATTCAAAGCACAGAGCAGTATAATGCTGGTGGTAGGATATTCATATCCGCCCGGATAGCGACCACCGTACACAGAGTGGAGAACCCGCCATAGTGGCACATGCAAGTGTGTCGCGACTCGCGTTCCGGGATCAGCCAGTTAACATCCGATTTTGTCAGGGGTCTAGATTTGGGGTATGATGTTTGGCCGTGTTGCGGCCTTCTGAGTAGGTACTCTGACACTAGACTAGAGATGTTATGGCTTTAAATTTCGGATCTGGATGTGGATACGGATATGTAAATAATATTATATCGGTTTCGGATACGGATATGAAATTTTTTCGGACTATCCATTAGTTATGGATATTTGGATTTCAAGAAATTGTAAAAGTAAAAAACAATTAGCTTTATTTTTAGTTTATCATTTGGTACTATTTTATGTAAGTAAATGTAATCCCACAAGAGTAAATGACTGACATGCTATGTCTAAGCAATAGAAATAAATGCACTGATACGCGCGCGGCCCGTGTGTCGGTTCGGCCGGGCAAAAACATAAACCAGTCATAACGTGTCTCAATTAGAAAATCCGAAATTGAAATTGAAACGTTTATTTCAGATTCGGTTACGGTTACGGATAGAATTTTATTTCGGATATCCGATAGTTTCGGTTACGGTTACGGAGCTCCATAACATCCCTGCACTAGACCCTCGACCGCTTCTTAACCTTCTTGCCCATGGCGTAGTGTGAAGAAATAGGCCGGCATGATTGTGTTGAGTAGCGAGGGATAGATTGTCTCTTGCTACTCGATACTCTAATTGAACCGTACTACGCCTACCATTAGGTGTAGTGTGGTAACTTTGCCATTCCAGGATTAAAAAATCTAATCTTTTGGAAAGGAAGATTGTCAAATGACAGTAAAAGGATGCATAATATGAGCCGTGACGTCACGTCTCAGAATGGTCATTACTGTGCCGTTGTGAGAGGGAGATAGTGATATATTCCCACTACGCACCCATTGTAGCACATACCAATATTTAAAATAAATATTGTGACCTCATTTTTCAAGCAATTTTGATTCTGTGTTCGCAAAAGAGTTTTTTTAGTGTCTTATATTCGGTTGCATATAGAATAATGTACAAAATTAAACACAGGGAACTAACTTATAGCCACTATCCAGAGGAACAAAACGTACCCAAAAGTATGGCCCAAATGGAAGAAACTCAAGCGACCTTACAACCTCGCTGTAAGGACGCATAAAGAAGGTGTTTCCTTGGCCCCGGGCGGGGTTGCTTATAATATATGAGGTGGGGGTGGAACTACCCCTAATTTTAACTATTACGTACAGGGTGCTCTGAAATTTTCTATAGTGTCTTGTTTAAAATAAGATTTGCAAGCTGTTGGTCGCTATGGCAGTATTCTATTTACGTCAAAATTTGTTCAGCCATTGTTACGAGCAAATTAACAGATAGAATATGCATGTACTAATAAAATATTACCTAAATTATTATACAAATTTTGTTAGTTCTACTGAAATAATATAAGATCGAAAAGTCCTTGGAAGAAATCAGTTGCTCTTTATTACCGAATAAATTTGAAAATCGAATTTTCGAATTGAATGTTCTGTATTATTACTCTATTACTAGGCCTAAGCCCCCTCTTTAGATTTTAATATACTGACCTGTAAAAAATGCCTTAATTACTAAATGATTTGAGTTTATTTTTAAAATGCCTACGATATGTTGCATCAGATATTACGATCGTATTTTTATTAAGATACTGTAACATATATAATAAATAAAATAAAAAAGTAAAAAAATATATTATGACCGAATTACATATTTAGAAACACCCTGTACATTTGGAGGTGTATAGCGCGGCCGTCTTCGGAGGCAGTTGATCGCGCCGAGCCACCGTGCAACCACGAACAGTAATATTCTACAGTAATCACCAGTGAACTAAACAAAAGTTTAAAGAAAGTTGACCATCATGATAAAAGCGGATTTTAAAAATAAAACACGCTTTATGCACGCTTCTTGGGCTGTTTGTTTAATGTCCTTCGGCTGAGGTAAAAAAAAAACTTTATTTTTTCTGGAATTTATGAGGTTATTTCTGGATAATAATTATTTATTTAAAATTATAGTATTTTTTTTTAATTATAGAACGTGTTTATTAATATCTGCCTCGTACAAGAACTGCGAAGCAATATAAGGAAAAAAAACTGCCTCTTTTTGAGAGTTAATATTTTGTTTGTTATAAATACTAATTTAATTATTATACATTTAGAATGGACACATATTATTTGGAAGGAATAAAGCAATAAACTTCATCGTAATCCAAAAGCAGAATTTAAAAGAAAAATGTTACTCTGCCACCATAGGTATTAAAAATAATAAAACTCGAGCCTCAGAAAAGTTCATTAAAAAAGTGACTCAATTTCTAGAGTATTCTTTCTATTAATTTTACACGCCGCCGCTTTTTGCAAGAATCAACAAATCATGCTTAATCATTCATTCTCACATATTCTAATTATTGTATAGAAAAACAAACATATGTACATATGGCGCCATTTCTGTGGATCGCTCAATGTTCCATTTTTGTAATTTTTTGACAGATTATCCTTTTAAATTCTATTAAATCTTGTCCGCTCTCTACATTAAGTTTGATGCAAATCAAAAATCTCTTTTTTTTTTGGGAGGCAAAGAGTAAGTTCCATAAAGGTCCGACGGCCATGTGACATTCTTTTATTTAGAAGAATCCTTAACACTAACGAAGACTTATTATGATTGTATAAACAATTTTCTTTTGATACTATGTAATTTTGTCAAGTTATTAAAGTATTACTTTTTGTTAACGCCCAACAGTCACACATAACCCCGACCCCACACTAAGATACGAGTCTTCTGTTGTGGGTATCAGGGACTACGAGAGACTTTCGATCTCACAACACCCAGACCCCGGACATAAATATCTGTCTGTGACACAAACATTTGTCCCGGTGTGTCGAACCCACGGCCTCCAGTTTCACAGCCGGCTACTCGCCAACTGCGCCACGGAGGCTGTCAAATACTGAATTGACAATCCCAGCTTTGAAACCACAATCTTGTAAAGTTCTGTAAAGTAGTCCGAGATTGATAAAAAATAACCAAACAGTTAGAGCCACATACAGAAGCGCGGTGTTTTTTTTCTTGTACTGTTCTTATGCCAGTATTAATCTATTGAAACGTCAACATTTTTTGTATTCAAATTGTTACAAAAATATGACTGTCAATATCAATAAATAGTTTTATTTTTCAAGATTGAATTTTATAACATATGTTTATTTTTTTCTTATTCATAATTATCTATGTTTTATTGTTGATAATTAAAAAAACATTTTCATAGTCATCATATTTATTTTTACGCGATAAAGTTTCGCTAATATATTTTTCAATACTCATGATATTTAAAATCTGAAAGCTCATTGCGTAAAGCTTGCACTTTTAATCGAAGAAAACCTTTTAATACAAAATTGCCCATTAATTCGAATAATCATTATCAGAGATGACATATCTTATTAAGATTTATTATATTTAACTACTCTATAAAATTAAAGATATCTAACTTATTAATTTATAATAGTTAAAAGGTTTAATTATTTTATATACCATACTTTCATAATCACATTTCATCGCTATTTCTTCTGTACCTAGTCAGGTCATAAATTCTGTCACATGTTTAATATAAAATAATTCAAACAAGTTTATTCATTATGTAACCATTTATATACCAAAATGAACTTAACAAAACATAGATTCTTATGACACTAAAGTTTATTCCAAATGACCTCCGTGATTTTGAATACAGGCCTTCAATCTGCGCGGCCAGTTGTCTATCGCAGCACGAACGAGGTCCATGTCAATATCGGCGGCTGCCTTAATCAAGGATGTCTTGAGTGACTCCAAATTGGGATGAGGCTTTGAGCACGCCTTTTCCTCCAAGTGTTGCCATATCTTGTAATCTAACGGATTCAAATCTGGACTGGAGGAGGGCCAGTCTTCGTGCCGGATGAAGTCGATTTCACGCGCCGCCAGACAGTCTTGTGTGCTCTTCGCTCTATGAGCTGGCGCCGAATCTTGTTGGAATACCCAGTGCCTGTTATTGAACATGGTATGAGAAACAGGTTCCACAAGGTTCGTCAGGACTGTATTTTGATACACAACTGCATTCGTTTTTACACCTTTCTCACAAAAATGTACCTCTGTTAAGCCCCAATAAGAAACTCCCAACCATACCATGAGCGAGGATGGAAAATGACCTCGTTGGACACGCGGAATACGGTTGCTCGCTTCTTCACTACTGTGTGCGTCCACCTTATCATTTTGTTTGTTGTAGCTCTCTTCTACGGTAAAAATTTTTTCATCTGAAAAAAGAATTTCCCGATATTTTTTTCCCGCGTACCGCTTCAACAAAGCGCGGCATCTCTTCAGTCTCAGGTCCATTAGACGAGCATTCAAACGATGTCCTGTTTTTCTTCGATATGCCCGAAGCCCTAAGTCTTCATTTAACACCCTTTTCACCGTGGTTCTGCTTAACCCCATCTGAAGGGCCAACAGTTTCTGCTTACGTTTGGGATTTCTTTGAATTCGCGCCTTCACAGCTTTTATCACTGCTGGAGTCCTAACAGACCGAGGGCGACCACTTCTTGACCTGTCATCTACACTAGAGTCTTCATTGTATCGTTTGATGGTACGATAAACGAATCTTTTGGTTATATTCAAATTTTTCAGTATGTCAAAAATTTGAATTGGCGCGTAACCGCAACGATGCAACGCTATTACTGCAACACGGTCTTCTTTAAGCGTCCACTCCATATTTAAAAATGAGTAAAATTCTAAAAAGTATACATTTTTATTTTCATGAACAATTTGAAATTCGAATTCAATAAACTTTTTTGTGGCAAGCATCCTAAAATAAAAGTTTTTACTGTGTGACAATACTTATGACCTGACTGTGTATATTGACTTTTTTCAAGCGTATTTTTACATTTAGATTCTTATTAAATACTTTGTCAAAATTTTAAAACTTTATGAATGTTTTTCAACCGTAGTCAGTTTAAACATTGTTAGCCTTTTTATAGTCGTTTTTTTTAAATACGATCACCGCATTGTTTTAGCAATAATCTAACTTGACTTTTCTCTTTTTTATAACAAATTGTCCTGCCATAAGTCTTCTCTGTAGACATAATTTTCGTTTAAAAAATAAGAAATTCAGATCTCGACAACAGCGCCACCTATCGGATCTAAAACTATACTATATTTGAAGTTGAGAACCACACACATACACAAAATTTCATTGAAATCGGTTGAGTGGTTTCAAAGCCTATAACGGACATAGGACGGAAATAAATTTAGTCAATTTCAAGTGTGATTATAACTGGCATTATGTCATGACGTTTTATGAAAGAATAATAATAAAAGTCATCACTTAGTCAGATGTATTTATGTCGTTCGACAATGATTTAAAGAAATTAGTTATTTGCTTGTTACTCAAAACATTGACGCAGGTTATTTTAAACCTATCAATAAGTTTATAGCTACAAAACAAAAAACAAATTTCAAAACATAACGAAGAACGTCATTGAAAAAAGTCAATCCGCCATCTTGAAAACAAGTCGCCATTTTGAAAAACGAAAATTGAAGTGTCCAAATGTTTGTATTAATTGAGATGCAACGGAGGGAAGCTGCGATGGGGATCTTACTCCTCCTGCTATTGTCTTTGACGCGGGACTCGTCTGAAGCCCTGAGTACCTTCGGGGTGTCGAACACCAAGCCGCCCGTCGCGAAGCCAACGACGCCGCCGGGTAAGCGTTTTCTCCTATAATGGGACACTTGCACTATTGCTGTTTTTCATCATCACTTGTGTGGCACGTTTTACTAACGACATTGAGACTGAGTGGGTCGGAATTGCCCCACGTGGGTCATTATAGTCCAAAAATGTAAACGAAAATACCGAATAGGTTCCGCATGACATTTTAGGTACGGTAGACAGCGGCTTTGCTGTGCCCTGGCATTGCAGAAATCTATGGGCGGCGGTGACTACTTACCATCGGATGGCCCGTCTGCTCGTCTGCCTGTCCAGGCACAAAAAAATTATATCAGTAGTATTTGATATTTATTTGTAACTATCGAAACAGATTACCGTGTATAAGTTACTTTTGCTGTTTCTTTGACAAAATATTTATGGCAAATAATTTGAGCCAGCATATAATTCCGATATAATTTTCCCCGTTAATGGCTTCCATGCATGTATTTGTGTGAACGTTTAACCCTCAATATGACAGTGTGATGTACCTGCACGTGGTTTGTAGGATAGTTTCATGTATTCTTACATTAGATATGCAAATTAAATAATACGAAAAAGAAGCCCTTTTGCGCAAAAATACCAAAAAGTATTCAAAAAAGACATTTGTTGCCAACAAAAGTGCGTAGTGACAGAATCTGACTATCTCCCTCGCACGACAGTAATAGCCATTCCGAGTGATGACGTCATGATCCCTAACGTGCATCCTTTTCTGTAATTTGACAGCTACCACTACATTATTTTTTATTCGTCCAAAGGACAGGCTATAGTCAATCGACCAAACAGCCTAGTCTTGCTCTTCCATCAAATATGACATTAAAAATTTTGAGCGGGTTTATAAAGTTCTTTCGATGAGTAGTGTCAACTACCGTTTTATTTATTTAATATGTCTATAATATAAAAATCTTACAACCTTTATCATTTTGCATATAATTGCGCTAACTAATAAACTATTGATATTTTTGTACCATTTTTCATACACTCGAAATGTTTTTTTTTTTTTTATTTTAAAAATAAATTATAGTCGTAATGCGTCCACAAATTCCAACCACTCAGTCTCGAATATAATAAAAAAATATAAATAATAATTGACAGCTTTGTCCCATTATATGTTGAAATGCTTACCAAATTGAAATAATAATTAAACTTCATAATAGAATAATAAACATTTTGAATCTATAATTTTTTTCAGTAATTTATATTTCTTCGTCTGCGAGTGAGATCTAAAGTCGTTGTAAAATAGTGGATCTTTTTTAATAGCGCAGGCTGAGGTATTAATAGTTTGAGTCCAGTTGAATTGTACAGAAAAAGTTTTTAACAAGTTTCTCTTTCCTGACTTATTTTTTGTCTAATTCCGAAACCTACTTGCTTCCCGTGATATGTTTCCCTAACTTTATCGTCGTTGGCGTAGCACAGCAACACAGTGCTTGTAGCCATAAAAAAAAACAAGTTTCTCATATTTTTTTTATAGTCCGTAGCATTTTTAAGATTTTTTTGTGTTAATTTTTTTTTTAATTCAAGTCCGAATTTGTTTCTTTTCGTTGATACATAGACGTTGTAAATATTGTAAAGAAACAAAATTAATATAATCATTCGTAGTGATCTTTCATTCCCTTCTATAACAACTCATTCGATACCACTTTATCTATTCCAAATTCGTTGCCATTGTACATGACATACAAAACGATCAGTTCAATCGCAAAAATATGTGTAAATAATACATTATTCCATTCTAGATCAATTAGTTTCTTATATATATATAAATTCGTGTTTTTTTTTAGATTTAATCTCTTAAAAGTCAAGAGTATATGATTTGTATAGAATTAGTACTGAACTAAAAAAAAATTAAAAATAAATGATTTCGAAAAAAACAGAAAATATTTAAAATTAGAACAAACAATTTTTAAATATAAATTAAATTTTTCAGACTGAAGAATTAAACGTAAAAATGCGGCGGAGTTCCGTTATCCTCCTATTGATATTACATTTCGGCCTAAACCTGGCTGCTTTTAGTCCAGCCTTCGGTATTATAAAACCGGAAACGCCATTAGCGCCATCTCCCACTACGCCTTCCGGTAAGATTCGATATAATGGGACAAAAAAATGTAAAAAACGTATAATAAAATCAGATTGTGACTTTTTTAGCTTTGTATATGCTTGTGTCGTGTATATTAATTAATGTTCTAATTTTTACAACGTGGATTTTTTTGGTAAGTTTTTGTATTATACAAAAAAAAATTGTTTGAAAAGTAAAAATGTAAGCTGTAGATTCTAAAAACAATGCTTTTAAATATATTAAAATCAGAAAATAATCGATTTTTAACATAAAAGTGTTTTAATAGAAAACGAAATTATAGTTTGTAAAACATAATTCATTAAACCATTATCTAAATGCTTCTACAATCATTGAACATAACATTTAACATTGAATAATATAAATTAGTAACCATTTCATACATTAAAATCATACAAATAAAAAAATACTGTAGTCACTGCTTGCCACAAAAAAAAAGCCTGAAAAAAGAAAAAAACATAGCAGTCATGCCTAATTTTATCATCCATCCATAAATTTATAAACGTAAATATTTTCATAAATAAAAAACCATAGAAACACCTAGAAGCATTATTGAAATCCGCTGTAAAAATTCCATAGATAAAAAATGGAAATGTACTATAATAAAAAAACAGCCGTATTCTTACTGGTTTTAATAAATGGATGGCTAAAAATACAGTGCACAGATGGGTTCGGAATATCGTCCTTTGGAAAAGCGTATACCGATCCGCCAAAATCAGTCACCTCGACTATGTCGCCTGGTAAGAATATAATAATAAATACATACAAACCTCATTTCTAATTAAAATAATTTAATTTAGTTCAAAACTACTTATTAATTTTTAAAGTTTATGTTTGTGGCAAAAAGACTGGCTAATTAATAGATTTTTTTTAAATAATAAAAAAAAATATCTTACATAAAAAAAGTTCGAATAATTTACATCGCTGAACAAAATATTATGTTATCTAGTCAGTTTTTATACCGTGTAAATTTTCGTATAATCTGTAATTATTGCTGGAATATTCCATATTTCTTGCAACAATTATATTCAATACACGTTTTACATAGAAATTATGTTTGTATGTAAAAATAATATAATATAATAAACGCATTAAAGTTCATGTGAACACAAAAACCGCTAAAATATAGGATATAAAAAAAGACAAATAAAAATGTGTTTGGTAAAATATATAAAAATAGTTTTTATAGTCGCCAAAAATGTTGATAAATGATATTTTTAATTATATAAATAAATATATTATAGGAAATAATGCAAATTTAAATAATAATATCTATAAATCAGTACACAAAAATGTAATAAATAGTACCGGCGATGCTTATGTTCAAGTAGATGTAGCTAGAAAAAAAACTAGATTTAGAGAAATTTAGACGTTTAAAATGCTTAAGTAGAAATAGCGGGAAAATTAGTTGCTTTATATATAAATGATTTAGACAAAAATATACAATATGGAGGCTTTTGTAAATAAAATGAACACCACATCTTGACACGAAATGAAAAGAAAAAAACCTTGGAAAAAAACTAAAAACTCTTTCAATGCCGTAATTTTAATGTGTCATTTAGATAATTTTTTTAAATTACAGACGCTAAACCAAAAAAAACCTTATATTTTTAACTAGGTACACACTTTGACTTTGGATGAAAGTAAGTATATCTAAATATTTATTTCCTATTTACTATCAATCCTATACTAGTGAAATCTTAATTATTATTAATTACACATCACCTACATGTAAATAATTTTTTTAAATAAATAACACAGGCAACAGTCACACACATTGCATCGCCCTGATACCCCACAGTGAGACATAATTATCTTTTATAGTAGTACCTACTACGAGAGAATTTTTTGATCTTATTCAGACGCTTGTCTGTCAAATACTTGTCTGTTACACAAAAAGAATCTGTGCGGGAATCGAACCCATGTTTCAAAGCCGGCTACTCACCTCCTGCGCTACAGAGACTGTCAAAAAAAGACATTTAAAAGTCAAAACATTTTGAGATGACGATTTGTTGATATATTGGAATCATGCCACATTTTCCAACTATATTAAAAGCACTTTTCCAAATTCAAAATTACGATGACATTTATAACTACACCACTTTACCAACATTGGCAAATTTTAACGTATTTTTTTATCTGCACATATTTTCAAATCAGTGACACTTACTAAAAGAAACTTCGCATTTTCCAGCACTAAAATTATTTATTTATACTCTTTTTACACTAGAAGACAGGATATTTAAACACTCAACAATTTCAAATTTAATTACATTTCTAATAACACAGATACGTAATAAATTCATTTCGATATACACAACAAATAAGTGATCAAATCCCACTTTATCAAGTCAGAAATTGAGTGATAAAAAAATTGACACATAAAAGGCGGGAAAAAGTGTAGAAAATAATGCGTGTTGAGATGTGGTGTAAACGACAACCAGCGGCGGCCATCTTGCCGTTGCTTTTGACTGGATGGCTGGTCAGTGACATGTCAGAAGCTTTGACAACTTTCGGCAAGACTCCCACAAACCCGCCCAAGGAAGCGGGTCCTAGGGCGCCTCCAGGTACGCTTTTAAATCGATTCATTTGCTTATGTTAAATCGATTTTATAATTTGTCTATGATTAATCGATTTTTAGTCTTTAATTATACATTATAATTAATTTATATTATCATACTTAGAAGTTAAGCGATCGACTTTGCGTTTTCTATGCTTTTGCACTATATTATTAAATTAAAAACAAATCACCCACCAATTGTTTAATTAGTGGAAATTTATTGATAATAATATCGTAATTATTAGATTAAATTATACAAAATGTAAATAACATTAGAATGTGGATATATTATCTATATATTAAGTTATTTTAGGTAATGCATGTTCTATTGAATTGCTTTTCACACAGGAAGTCCTGCCTTCGAATATTAAAGTAAGTTTTACTAAGTTATACACAAATTTTATTACAGTCTTAGAATATTTATTGAATATATAAAATACAATTTTTAAGATTCCATCAATCTTTTACTCTACCGCCAGTTTGGAATGTTGTTTGACTATGGATTATATATAGTTATATAAGATGCTTTATTGTAAGATTTATGTTACAACCATTGACTTATATTCTATAGACACGAACTGTCGAAGAAACAATTTGTTCCGAAAACCTTGTCCGCCCACTAACGCCATCTATCATTTTACTAAGAACTATTAGGAAGTTGTAACTCCCGTCACTGTCTCTCGAACGGGACGTTCCGCGAGCCAAAACGGGACAAACTATATAATGAATTTGTTTTAAAACTGCCATCTATTAACTTTACTAAGAACTATTTGATAACTCCGTCACCTTTTCTCGAACGGCACTTTCCGCGCGCTAAAACGGGACAAACTATATAATTAATTTTGTTTTGAAATATAGACTTCTCGTATTCAAAATTGAAATTAATTAATATTTATTGATATTACGTTCTAAACGTTATTAAATTATGTTATTTACCTTATATACTATTAACAGTTTCACTGTAAATCAACTTAAGGTAGATTTGTTCGGGAATGTCGCTACAAATAACTAAAATTAACTGGTGTGCATTCGTAGGTGGCATGAAGCATACTAACGTCGGTGTGGAGTATACACCTCAACTCGGTGGAACATAATGTTTGTTCTGGTCGCCGCATCTAGTACGTAGTACATATAGATCGCTGGTTACAACAGACAATATGTATCAGTTGGCTGACAAAATTAGAGGCCAATGTTAAAATATTATATTGTTAGTTAGAAAAAACGTTTGAACACACGCTGTACTAAAGATAACACACACGCATATTAATGGAACTGCAATCAGATTACTTGAACTGGGCGACTGGGAGACTGAGCTCTAGTATGCCGAGGCGTTGTCTTTTATTGTAAACCTTCACCCCGCTCAGTGTATAACTTATCATTCTACCCGAAATAATTTTATAAGAATTATTTCTAATAAACAGGGATGAAGATGAAGTTTAGCTGCAAATTCGTAAATCAATATTTATCGGTTTATCATGATTTTAAGATTACATCAAAGAGAATACAACAAATTATATGTATATCTAAAAAAGTTTCTAACTTATTACAAAGATTACAAAAAAAACACGGGCAGTCATGGAACTACCGACAGAAGTGAAAACTTTAAACTTTGGTATCACTGTGTTCTTTTTTTAAACAACCTCCATGAAGTAGTAACTTTTTTGTAGTAACTAAAGTCAAAAGTAAAATAATCTGATAAATCTAAAATTACATTTGAAGGTCGCCAAGTTTCGCGTGATGTGATAAGAGCGACATCAGCACATGGGCATATTTCAAGCAACTCTCGATCTATAATTGCGATTTCATGATCTGGGATTTGAACCCGACACCATCTCAGACTTTTACGATTAATATATGATTTTTACTCCTTTCTTGAGTTCAATATAAGTTACAAAGGAGAATGACCATTCTTGGTACAGCTTTTTCTCGCGCCTCAAGATAAAAATAATATTTAAATTAATTTCTTTATTTTTGAAGTCGACTCAAAACAAAACGTCTGTGTTGTATAGGGGATCTCTTTTAAAACTTAATCAGACATATTATTGATTAAAAATGACTACCAGTTTTCATTGGCGTAATACTTTATTAGGTTTTTTTTATTCGTCCAAAGGACAGGCTATAGTCAATCGACCATGCTGCCTAGTCTTACGTTTAAATCTTTATATACCTGCAGTTTACACAAAAAAAATATTATTTTTACACAAAAAAAGTAAACCCGCGTTCAAATTCCAAAAATGTAAAATTTAGAGTTTAGATAGTATTTGGATACTTTATAGACTATTTAAAACAACTTTGGAATTGACGCAAACTTGTACCGTGGTCCATATATTCCTGGTCATTCTCCTTTTAATATTTTATGTTAAAGAAATGCATGTTAAGTCAAGATTCATTGAAGGTAAAAGGCCAATTTATTTAATTTCAAACGTCGCTAGGAATAGATAATCAAATGTCATGTCAAATCAATTTCACTTGAAATACATTTATTTTTTAGTTGGCCACTTTGTATTTCTATTTACAGTATCGTTCCTAATAATGTTGTCCGATCTTTAAATATATGCACACTGTATGTGTGTATCACGCCTGTAATTCCCGAAGGGGTAGGCAGAGGTGTAACCAGTACACCAACTTTTCGCGGAATTTCGGTCCGATAATGTGATAGGGGGCGAGTCTATCGCCATCTTCTAAGATCGCCATACAGGACACAGATTCCGGACTCCTAATACTGATGAATTTCTGGGCGAAATTCAATTATAATTCATAATTTTTTAAGTTATTGAGGTCCTTTTGTCAAGTAGTATAACTCTATAATCAATCCATCAATTTTTTTGGAATTATGTTCTACTAGCTATTGCTCGCGGCTTTGCCCGCGTGGTAGAAAGAAAAGCTATAAAATCCATGGAGACGTCTTAAGCTGTTACACCTTTCTATATCTTGCTATCTCATAGGAAGCGTATTTTTTCCGGTATAAAAATCAGCCAATGTCATTTTATGATCCCTAAACTGCCACTATGCAAAAAGTCGATCCCTTGCTCTGTGAAGAAATAACTATCCCACGGGATCCGTACAATTTCCGGGATAAAAAGGAGCCTATGTGCTATTCCAGACTATAATTTATCTCTGTGCCAATTTCAACCAGATCCGTCCAGTCGTTCTGGCGTGAGTAACAAACATTCATCCATCCATCTGAACATTCTCACTTATAGGTTATTAATAACAGTGATATGTAAATACTTAAGTAATTTTTTTTTATCCTGGCATGGCAAAGTGACCGCACTGCAACCGATGGTAAGCGCAGTGCGGTCCAATTAGAGTATCGAGTAGCGAGAGGCGATCTATCCCCCGCTACTCAACACAATCATGCCGGCCTGCTTCTTCACACTACGCCACGGGCAAAAAGGTGAAGAAGCGGTCGAGGGTCTATTGTCAGAGTACTCAGAAGGCTGCAAAATGGCCAAACATTGTACCTCAACTCTAGACCAAGAAAAACCGGATGTACACTGGCTGATCCTGGAACGCGACAAACTTGCGTGTGCCACTATGGCGGGTTTTACACCCTGTGTACGGTGGTCACTATCCGGGCGGATATGAATATCCTACCACCAGCAAATTTAGTAATTTATCAAATAAAAGTAATTATGTTTAAATGAACCTAAACTATGAATATTTGATATCGGTTATTGTCATATTGATTGATGATTCTTTCACCTTAGCGTTACTTAACTACTTCTGTCAAGGAAATGATTTATTACAAAGCCATTTGTTCGTTTGTAATAGTCGATGGTTAATTGTAGAAATATAGGAAAATAAGTCTTATTGACAAAGCTTTTTAACCGACTTCAAAAAAGGAGGAGGTTAACAATTCGTCGGAATCTTTTTTTTTATGTATGTTACCCGATTACTCGAAGACGCCTGGACCGATTCGAGTAATTCATTTTTGTTTAAAAGGGTATACTTCCCAGGTGGTCCCATTGGCACCAAGTCAGGATCTGATGATGGGATCTCAGAAAAATCAAGGAAAAACAAATTTTATAGTGACGCATAATGACGTTTGTTTTTTATTGAAGTCGGTTTACTTTTTTGAATTAAAAGACTTTTACTTATTATAGGAACCATAAATATTTTTTGTTTAATTTTCCCTTTATTATGAATAAGTAAAAGTATTTTAATTCTAAAAAGTAAACCGACTTCAATAAAAAACAAATTATGCGTCCCTATAAAATTTGAGGGTTGCCCTCGATTTTTATGCGATCCCATCATCAGATCCTGACTTGGTGCCAACGGGACCACCTGGGAAGTATACCCTTTTAAACAAAAAAAGATTTTTTCGAATCGGTTCAGGCGTCTTCGAGTAATCGGGGAACATACATAAAAAAAAAGATTCCGATGAAAAGGAGTAAATTGAACAAATGAATTGAGAGTTCTAAATAAGAATTTGGAAGGTATGTTAAATTTACCAACCCGCTATAGGCCAAAGTGGTGTTCTAAGTTCTTTACCCCCTTTTTGTCCGACTACGGCGAAGCAAAAAGGAGGGTTATGTTCTTGACCGGTATATAAGTACTAGTATGTAACATATATGTATGTATGTTCATATTAGTAGTGTAGGCCGTTTCCCAGTATTGGGACAGTATATTTACAAAATTAATACAAAATTCGCACTGCCTCGGTGGCGCAGTTGTAATTGCGCATGCGTTACGGCTGCTGTGATGAAGTCTCTGGTTCGATCAACTGTCATGACCTCTCGTATGACGACACCATCCGCAAAACTAATAGACGTTTGGCTCAGCGTTTTAGATGTTCCGAACGGTGACGTCATGCATGACCGATTTGTGTTTCATGTCACGTGACGAAAAACTTTATTTTACATATTCGTTTCTTGAAAATATTGAATAATCACATATAAATTAACAAATTGGTATCGATATTTTTAGACTAAAATCTATTAAAACAAAATTCTCTCAGGTTTTCACTTACTGTCAACTACCCTATTGACGGCTTTTTCATAGATTCACGCGAAGAGTTGCCAGTAAAATATAATATCCATAGTCAGCAACCACGCAACATTTACATAAAGCTTTGTTATTCAACCTCGAGTGTATTGATTTACATGAATTGCAAACTGCGTATATTTGAAGCAAAATGTAACGGAAGAACAACTTATAGAACAAAGCCCATTTTTTTTCAGGGCACATTTATTTTAGAAAATAATGCTGCATGAAAATACATCATAAAGATGCAATAATGCTTATACAAGTAATATATTAATTCTAAAATCCACACAATAACTTTTTAATTTTTTATACTGGCACGGCCCAGCGACCACACTGCATCTGATGGTAAACGCAGTGCCGTCCAATTAGAGTAGCGAGAGACAATCTATCTCTCGCTACTCAACACAATTATGCCGGCCTACTTCTTCACACTACGCCATGGGCAAGAAGATGAAGAAGCGGTCGAGGATCTGGTGTCAAAGTATTCAGAAGGCTGCAACACGGCCAAACATCACTCGATGCGATAAAGTCTTTTCTAAATGCAATAATAAACGAACACTTTAAAAAATCAAATAATTAAAATTAAGAACATTATGTCGAAAATTAGTACAACTAATTTCATAAAAAAACAATATTCATCGCAGTCTAATTTCAATACATGAATTATGATTGTAATAATATCCCAGCGCTTGTACTTAAAAAGTGTGCAGCGGAGTTGTCTCCTGTACTGACGCGCCTATACCGATCGTCCTACCTCTCAGGTATTGTGCCTGAATCTTGGAGGGAGGCTAATGTGCAGCCGATCCCCAAAAAGGGTGATAGGTCAGACCCTAACAATTATCGCCCAATCGCCATAACCTCAGTGATGTGTAAAGTCATGGAGCGACTGATAAACAGCCAATTAGTTCGCTACCTAGAGGATCACTCGTTGATCAATGACCGCCAATACGGTTTCCGTCATAACCGATCAACGGGTGATCTTCTAGCGTTCGTATTACATCACTGGGGGGAGGCGATTGACAAGCATGGCGAGGCTCTGGCTGTGAGTCTCGACATAGCCAAGGCGTTTGATAGGGTCTGGCATCGTGGCCTTCTCTCCAAGCTCCCGGCATACGGTCTGCCCGACAACCTGTGCAAGTGGATTTCCGGCTTTCTGCATGAGCGTAGAATGCGTGTCCTCGTTGATGGACACGCTTCGCAGCTCATGTCAGTAAATGCCGGAGTACCACAACGTTCTGTGATTTCGCCCACCTTGTTTCTTCTGCATATCAATGATATGTTGTCGCTTGGCAACATTCATTGCTATGCAGACGACAGCACGGTTCATGGGCGTTATAGCAGCAAGCCTCCTGGTTGCCGGGCGGATACTGAGAGGAGACGAGAGGATCTTGTCGTTGAGCTCAACCAGACCTTGGATCTCATCTCATCATGGGGTACCAGCAATCGGGTTGAGTTTAATGCCAAGAAAACCCAGGTGTGCGCGTTCTCGCGCAAGAAGTCTCCGTTTTCTCCAATCCCCGTTCTTCAGGGTGTTCCACTCGCAATGCGGAATGACCTTAGTGTCCTAGGTATGGATATCCGCTGCGATCTTAATCCAAGGAGTCACATCGAGGGCGTAATATCCGCCACTTCACGCAGGGTCGGAATCCTGAACAGGGTGCGGCGGTTTTTCACGCCTGGTCAGCTCTACCGCTTATATAAAGCGCAGGTGCGGCCGGGAATGGAATACTGCTCGCACCTCTGGGACGGTTCCGCAAGGTACCTTCTCGATGCCTTGGATGGGTTGCAGCGGCGGGCCATCCGCATTGTGAATGATGCAGACGTGAGTAACAGCCTGGAGCCGCTACAGCTGCGTAGGGATATTTCCTCGCTTAGCGTGTTCTACCGTCTGTATCATGGCGAATGCTCTGAAGAATTGTTTGATCTTATCCCATCCTCTCCCTTCCATACCAGAACCACGCGTACTGGCTTGCGGAGCCACAGCTTCGTGGTGTCTACTACCCCGGCCCGAACCAAGAGGTTCGCAAACTCGTATTTTTGCCGCACCATCAAGCTGTGGAACAGTTTGCCAGCTACCGTGTTCCCTCCTTCCTATGATCCTGGGTCCTTTAGGCGTAATGTGAAGAAGCTAAACAGCAGGCCGGCATGATTGTGTTGAGTAGCGGGGGATAGACTGTCTCTCGCTACTTGATACTCTATCTGGATGGCACTGCGCTTACCATCAGGTGCAGTGTGGTCACTTTGCCGCGCCAGAATAAAAAAAAAAAAAATATTTTTAAATTGGGGTGTTTGAGGATGTGCGTTATTCCCGTTACACGTAGTATATTATTTCAATTTTTTTTTTTAAGAAAAACAGTATTTCGAGTTTTCAATTTCATCATCAGACCGCAGACCTCAGTATTGATAGACTTCATTATTTATGGTCATAAATTTGATTATTATTCAAGGACGATAGGGTCGCATGCGATGTCATTTTATTACATCTGTGTTCATCCGTACCTTATACCAAGCTTAAACGAAGAATCAATGCGAGATCGTAAATTATTTGGTTTAGAAGTATAATCCTATATAACATACTAACCTCAAACTGATTACAAGGACAGAGTCTAGTGTCAGAGTACTTAGAAGGCCGCAAAACGGCCAAACCACGTACCCCATCTCAAGACCCCCGACAAAAACCGGGTGTACACTGGCTGATCCCGGAACGCGACACACTTGCGTGTGCCACTATGGCGGGTTTTACACGCCTGTGGTGGTCGCTATCCGGGCGGATATGAATCTCCTACCACCAGCAGAATATTTACAATTCCTCCCTATATTTCTATTTGATTCATTTCGTTGGTTGGTATAAGACAGTTAAGCATTCCCAGAGACTCACCGAGTTTCATTACTCGGTGTCGAAATGCGTGCCATTGTTGATCCTGGCTAAACAGGAATTACAATGGCGAGTGTGTGGGATAGTCTCTAGCTGATCACAAGGGCGACAGTGTTCAGAAAAGGTTTTTTTTATTCTGGCACAGCAAAGTGACCACACTGCACCTGATGGTAAGTGCAGTGCCGTACAGTTAAAGTATCAATTAGCGTGAGACATCAGTCCTCCGCTACTCAACACAATCATGCCGGCCTGTGTAACTTCTTCACACTACGCCTAAAGGTTTATAGGAAGGAGGAAACACGGTAGCTGGCAAACTGTTCCACAGCTTGATGGTGCGGCAAAAATACGAATATATAATAAGTAGTGAGTAAAATACAAGCCAAAATCAACCTTATTTCCATAATGTTAACGTTACAAATCGCTTAATACACGTCAATAAGGGAGTATTGCCAGTTTTTGACTGGACACCGGTGTCCGAATGACCCCTGAGTGGTTAAAGGAGTTAGATAGACATTCTGCTAGCGGTAGGATAGAGCTGTTTATACAAAGGTTGGTAAGCCCCGCTCAAAACTACTTCCACGTCATATATTCTATTTTGTTAATAGTTAGTAGTATTAGTCTCGGTGGCGCAGTTGTGATTGCGCATGCGTTACGACTGCTGTGCTGAGGTCTCGAGTTCGATCCCTGGGTCGGTAAAGTGATATTGGGTTTCTCTATCTAGAAATTCTCAGTATTAGCCCGGAGTCTGGAATTTTTGCCCGGTATGGCGATAGGCTCGCCCGCTATCACATTATGGGACCGAAATAAATTCGGCGAAAAGTGGGTGTGCTGGTTACACCTCTGCCTACCCCTTCGGGGATTACAGGCGTGAGTGTATATGTATGTATTTTGTTAGTAATTCTGCTGTTTACTAAACAAAAATACAATATGTTTCGTTTGTTTTTAATCAAAGTTATATTCATTTAATTATTGCTTGCTTTAACGGTGAACGAAAGCATCGCGAAGAAACCATATATAATAATAGGGTAGTTTCCTGTGTTTAATTTGTACATTATTCGATACGCAAAAGCAACCCTTTTGTGAAAACAGAATCAAAATAGCTTGATAAATGAGTTCACAATATTTATTTTAAACATTGGTATGAGCAAAAATGGGTGCGTAGTAAGAACATCTCACTTACTATCTCCCTCACACAACGGCACAGTAATGGCCATTCTGAACCGTGACGTCACGGCTCATAACATGCATCATTTTACTGGCATTTGACAATTACCCCTTCCAGTAGATTTGAATGGCGTCTAATTTAGTTATTTTTGTTCGGATTCATAAAATTCTTTCGATAATAGATTTTAGGTAATGGAACTTGTTGATTGAAACAATAAAAACTTCGTGGCAAATACCTTACTCTCATAATAATTTCAAAAGTCTATCCACCTATAAAGAGTGAATAGGTCAGCGTGGTGGACTAAATAAGGCCTAATCTTTCTTATTCATTGTTATGAAATAATGATAATCACTTTCTATATTCATGTATATTTTATCAGAAATGTCAGACAAGTTGAAAGATTGCCAACATAGATTATGCAAATGGAGGCAGCATAAAAAATATTAAAACAATATGGCGGCCGCTCAAAATGGCGGGAGGGTCAGTGAATGCATAATAGGCTATTTGACAACATTGAAAATACACTGCAAATTGTGGTCATCCTGTTAGACAATAGCTTAAAAAACCATATTAGCTTATAATTTTAAACAAAATAATGTATATTTTTTGCAAATTAAACGAAATAAAGTACAACATTTTTTTTAAATTTTATATGTGATGTGAACACTCTGTGATTGATTGCAACTCTGGTGACGTCACACGCAAGTAAACATAGTTTCTTCGAGTGATTTTATTTCGCGTTTTATGTTTTATGGGTGATAAATTCTATTGTTGATCTATTTTTGAAGCAGTTTTATGATAATTGTTGATAAAACAATTATCATAAAACTTAGCTTTGCTTATCATTATTAGCTTGTTTACTTGCATGTGACGTCACACGTCTCATATGATCAGCGCCATTACAGAAATAGCGTTTTTGCCGCGGTTTTGGAGATTTAAACTTTAACATTGATTTTTATTAAAAATACAGTAGATTTCCCGGAAATATCAATATAGTGTGCTTATTATGTAATAAATAATAGTTTTAAATCATTTTCGAAAATTAGTCAAATAGCCTAACAATCTAACATAAATATATTTTACAAGTTGGAAACTGCCAAAGCGAAATAGATACTTCTCTTCGGCAATTTGAATTGTAAAATGGCAGTAATACTACCTTTTTGATATTTAATGTTTGGCAGTGTTTTTGTCAAGAAATAATCGTAAAGGACCGTAGTCACCCCGCTAAGTCAAGCCAAAATCATTTTAATATACATACATTTATCATGCGCACCGCTAGACAGTGGAACTTTTGCCGGAGTCTATATTTCCTATAAATTATAACCTGGGTATCTTCAAGTCAAGAGTGAATAGTTATATTCTAGGCAAGCGTGCTCCACCGTAGACCACATCATCACTTACCATCAGGCGAGATAGTGGTCAAACGCAAGCCTCACGCCTGTAATCCCGACAGGAGTAGACAGAGATGTGTTCAGTACGCCCACATTTCGGCGAGCGTCTATTATTATACCTATTGTCTGACCGGTCACCGTTTTAGAGGATAGGCTGCACATTGGCCTCTCGCTATGATTCAGGCACAACACCTGAGTTGTACTAAGTTTGTTCGTGGTAGGATATTCATATCCGCCCGGATAGCGACCACCGTAAACAGGGTGTAAAACCCGTCATAGTGGCACACGCAAGTGTGTCGCAGCAGCCAATGTACATCATGTTTTTGTCCGGGGTCTAGAGTGTACGATATTTGGCCGTTTTGTGGCTTTCTGAATACTCTGACACTAGACCCTCGACCGCTTCTTCACCTTCTTGCCCGTGGCGTAGTGTGAAGAAGCAGGCCGGCATGATTGTGCTGAGTAGCGGGGGAAAGATTGTCTCTCGCTATTCGATACTCTAATTGGACTGCACTGCGCTTGCCATCAGGTGCAATATGGTCACTTTGCAGTACCAGGATAAAAAAAAACTATTGTAATTTAGTATTGATAGAAATGCAACCGACAGAGTTCAAAGTCATCAACAATCATCCAACCTGACTACCGCAAGTGGGGTGGCAAGATCCGGTGCGGAAGCGGCACAGTCGATCCATTTAACCTGAACCCTGGCGTGACCTTACCCCACCTCCCGCCCTTAATAAATGCCAGCCAATGCGGCTCGAAGGAGATCAAGATAGCTTGGTAATAGCCGGGTGTAAATCTAACCGCTTCCGAAACTTATCTGACAGCGCCATCTTTTAGTGATTAAGTTGAACTAGGTTATAATTCTGCTGTGGAAAGTTAATTAATACATACACTAGTATTATCCGTAGTTCTTAAACTATAAGTTCGTTGTTACCCTATACATATTTATACCCAACTAAAATAAAATCTTTCTCGATCATCCTACTTCCTACTATACTACTTCCTACTATCCTACTATCCTACTATCCTACTATCCTACTATCCTACTATCTTACTATCCTACTATCCTACCATCCTACTATCCTACTAACCCTACTTACTACTTATATTATGAATGCGAGTGTTTGGATGGATGGATGTTTGTTACTCAATCACGCTACAACGGCTGGACGGATCCGATTGAAATTTAGCGCAGGTAGATTACACATAGGCTATTTTTTTCAGGGCACATTTATTTTAGAAAATAATGCTGCATGAAAATACATCATAAAGATGCAATAATGCTTATACAAGTAATATATTAATTCTAAAATCCACACAATAACTTTTTAATTTTTTATACTGGCACGGCCCAGCGACCACACTGCATCTGATGGTAAACGCAGTGCCGTCCAATTAGAGTAGCGAGAGACAATCTATCTCTCGCTACTCAACACAATTAAGCCGGCCTACTTCTTCACACTACGCCATGGGCAAGAAGATGAAGAAGCGGTCGAGGATCTGGTGTCAAAGTATTCAGAAAGCTGCAACACGGCCAAACATCACTCGATGCGATAAAGTCTTTTCTAAATGCAATAATAAACGAACACTTTAAAAAATCAAATAATTAAAATTAAGAACTTTATGTCGAAAATTAGTACAACTAATTTCATAAAAAAACAATATTCATCGCAGTCTAATTTCAATACATGAATTATGATTGTAATAATATTTTTAAATTGGGGTGTTTGAGGATGTGCGTTATTCCCGTTACACGTAGTATATTATTTCAATTTAAAAAAAAAAAAAAAACAGTATTTCGAGTTTTCAATTTCATCATCACGGCATCATTTTTTACGGCATTTTCTGCCACGCACAACCACTCTGTGGAACCAGCTGTCGCCGGCGGTCTTTCCGAACCGTTACGACCTGGGAACCTTCAAGAAGAGAGCATATTCTTTCCTGAAAGGCCGGCAACGCATTTGCAAGCCCTTTGGTGTTGCAGATGTTCATGGGCGGCGGTGATCACTTTCCATCAGGTGAGCCTCTTGCCCGTTTGCCCCCTTTTTCCATAAAAAAAAAAAAAAAAAATCATCAGACCGCAGACGATTACGCATTGTGTGGTCTTGGCGATCCTCAGTATTGATAGACTTCATTATTTATGGTCATAAATTTGATTATTATTCAAGGACGATAGGGTCGCATGCGATGTCATTTTATTACATCTGTGTTCATCCGTACCTTATACCAAGCTTAAACGAAGAATCAATGCGAGATCGTAAATTATTTGGTTTAGAAGTATAATCCTATTTAACATACTAACCTCAAACTGATTACAAGGACAGGGTCTAGTGTCAGAGTACTTAGAAAGCCGTAAAACGGCCAAACCACGTACCCCAACTCAAGACCCCCGGCAAAAA
Source organism: Laothoe populi (assembly GCA_905220505.1). NCBI lineage: Eukaryota > Metazoa > Arthropoda > Insecta > Lepidoptera > Sphingidae > Laothoe > Laothoe populi. Next base: position 6,171,980 of record HG992174.1, on the reverse strand, counting down.
CCGGGTGTACACTGGCTGATCCCGGAACGCGACACACTTGCGTGTACCACTATGGCGGGTTTTACACGCCTGTGGTGGTCGCTATCCGGGCGGATATGAATCTCCTACCACCAGCAGAATATTTACAATTCCTCCCTATATTTCTATTTGATTCATTTCGTTGCGGTATAAGACAGTTAAGCATTCCCAGAGACTCACCGAGTTTCATTACTCGGTGTCGAAATGCGTGCCATTGTTGATCCTGGCTAAACAGGAGTTACAATGGCGAGTGTGTGGGATAGTCTCTAGCTGATCACAAGGGCGACAGTGTTCAGAAAAGGTTTTTTTTATTCTGGCACAGCAAAGTGACCACACTGCACCTGATGGTAAGTGCAGTGCCGTACAGTTAAAGTATCAATTAGCGTGAGACATCAGTCCTCCGCTACTCAACACAATCATGCCGGCCTGTGTAACTTCTTCACACTACGCCTAAAGGTTTATAGGAAGGAGGAAACACGGTAGCTGGCAAACTGTTCCACAGCTTGATGGTGCGGCAAAAATACGAATATATAATAAGTAGTGAGTAAAATACAAGCCAAAATCAACCTTATTTCCATAATATTAACGTTACAAATCGCTTAATACGCGTGTCACTAAGGGTGAGTATTGCCAGTTTTCGACTGGACACCGGTGTCCGAATGACTCGTGTGTGGCTAAAGGAGTTAGACATTCTGCTAGCGGTAGGATAGAGCTGTTTATACAAAGGTTGGTAAGCCCCGCTGAAAACTACTTCCACGTCATGTATTCTATTTTGTTAGTAGTTAGTAGTATTAGGCTCGGTGGCACAGTTGTGATTGCGCATGCGTTCCGACTGCTGTACTGAGGTCTCGAGTTCGATCCCTGGGTCGGTAAAGTGATATTAGGTTTTTCTATTTAGAAATTCTCAATACTAGCTCGGAGTCTGGAATTTTTGCCCGGTATGGCGATAGGCTCGCCCCCTATCACATTATGGGACCGAAATAAATTCGGCGAAAAGTGGGTGTGCTGGTTACACCTCTGCCTACCCCTTCGGAGATTACAGGCGTGAGTGTATATGTATGTATTTTGTTAGTAATTCTGCTGTTTACTAAACAAAAATACAATATGTTTCGTTTGTTTTTAATCAAAGTTATATTCATTTAATTATTGCTTGCTTTAACGGTGAACGAAAGCATCGCGAAGAAACCATATATAACAATAGGGTAGTTTCCTGTGTTTAATTTGTACATTATTCGATACGCAAAAGCAACCCTTTTGTGAAAACAGAATCAAAATAGCTTGATAAATGAGTTCACAATATTTATTTTAAACATTGGTATGAGCAAAAATGGGTGCGTAGTAAGAACATCTCACTTACTATCTCCCTCACACAACGGCACAGTAATGGCCATTCTGAACCGTGACGTCACGGCTCATAACATGCATCATTTTACTGGCATTTGACAATTACCCCTTCCAGTAGATTTGAATGGCGTCTAATTTAGTTATTTTTGTTCGGATTCATAAAATTCTTTCGATAATAGATTTTAGGTAATGGAACTTGTTGATTGAAACAATAAAAACTTCGTGGCAAATACCTTACTCTCATAATAATTTCAAAAGTCTATCCACCTATAAAGAGTGAATAGGTCAGCGTGGTGGACTAAATAAGGCCTAATCTTTCTTATTCATTGTTATGAAATAATGATAATCACTTTCTATATTCATGTATATTTTATCAGAAATGTCAGACAAGTTGAAAGATTGCCAACATAGATTATGCAAATGGAGGCAGCATAAAAAATATTAAAACAATATGGCGGCCGCTCAAAATGGCGGGAGGGTCAGTGAATGCATAATAGGCTATTTGACAACATTGAAAATACACTGCAAATTGTGGTCATCCTGTTAGACAATAGCTTAAAAAACCATATTAGCTTATAATTTTAAACAAAATAATGTATATTTTTTGCAAATTAAACGAAATAAAGTACAACATTTTTTTTAAATTTTATATGTGATGTGAACACTCTGTGATTGATTGCAACTCTGGTGACGTCACACGCAAGTAAACATAGTTTCTTCGAGTGATTTTATTTCGCGTTTTATGTTTTATGGGTGATAAATTCTATTGTTGATCTATTTTTGAAGCAGTTTTATGATAATTGTTGATAAAACAATTATCATAAAACTTAGCTTTGCTTATCATTATTAGCTTGTTTACTTGCATGTGACGTCACACGTCTCATATGATCAGCGCCATTACAGAAATAGCGTTTTTGCCGCGGTTTTGGAGATTTAAACTTTAACATTGATTTTTATTAAAAATACAGTAGATTTCCCGGAAATATCAATATAGTGTGCTTATTATGTAATAAATAATAGTTTTAAATCATTTTCGAAAATTAGTCAAATAGCCTAACAATCTAACATAAATATATTTTACAAGTTGGAAACTGCCAAAGCGAAATAGATACTTCTCTTCGGCAATTTGAATTGTAAAATGGCAGTAATACTACCTTTTTGATATTTAATGTTTGGCAGTGTTTTTGTCAAGAAATAATCGTAAAGGACCGTAGTCACCCCGCTAAGTCAAGCCAAAATCATTTTAATATACATACATTTATCATGCGCACCGCTAGACAGTGGAACTTTTGCCGGAGTCTATATTTCCTATAAATTATAACCTGGGTATCTTCAAGTCAAGAGTGAATAGTTATATTCTAGGCAAGCGTGCTCCACCGTAGACCACATCATCACTTACCATCAGGCGAGATAGTGGTCAAACGCAAGCCTCACGCCTGTAATCCCGACAGGAGTAGACAGAGATGTGTTCAGTACGCCCACATTTCGGCGAGCGTCTATTATTATACCTATTGTCTGACCGGTCACCGTTTTAGAGGATAGGCTGCACATTGGCCTCTCGCTATGATTCAGGCACAACACCTGAGTTGTACTAAGTTTGTTCGTGGTAGGATATTCATATCCGCCCGGATAGCGACCACCGTAAACAGGGTGTAAAACCCGTCATAGTGGCACACGCAAGTGTGTCGCAGCAGCCAATGTACATCATGTTTTTGTCCGGGGTCTAGAGTGTACGATATTTGGCCGTTTTGTGGCTTTCTGAATACTCTGACACTAGACCCTCGACCGCTTCTTCACCTTCTTGCCCGTGGCGTAGTGTGAAGAAGCAGGCCGGCATGATTGTGCTGAGTAGCGGGGGAAAGATTGTCTCTCGCTATTCGATACTCTAATTGGACTGCACTGCGCTTGCCATCAGGTGCAATATGGTCACTTTGCAGTACCAGGATAAAAAAAAACTATTGTAATTTAGTATTGATAGAAATGCAACCGACAGAGTTCAAAGTCATCAACAATCATCCAACCTGACTACCGCAAGTGGGGTGGCAAGATCCGGTGCGGAAGCGGCACAGTCGATCCATTTAACCTGAACCCTGGCGTGACCTTACCCCACCTCCCGCCCTTAATAAATGCCAGCCAATGCGGCTCGAAGGAGATCAAGATAGCTTGGTAATAGCCGGGTGTAAATCTAACCGCTTCCGAAACTTATCTGACAGCGCCATCTTTTAGTGATTAAGTTGAACTAGGTTATAATTCTGCTGTGGAAAGTTAATTAATACATACACTAGTATTATCCGTAGTTCTTAAACTATAAGTTCGTTGTTACCCTATACATATTTATACCCAACTAAAATAAAATCTTTCTCGATCATCCTACTTCCTACTATACTACTTCCTACTATCCTACTATCCTACTATCCTACTATCCTACTATCCTACTATCTTACTATCCTACTATCCTACCATCCTACTATCCTACTAACCCTACTTACTACTTATATTATGAATGCGAGTGTTTGGATGGATGGATGTTTGTTACTCAATCACGCTACAACGGCTGGACGGATCCGATTGAAATTTAGCGCAGGTAGATTACACATAGGCTACTTTTTATCCCGGAAAAATGTGCGGTTCCCATGGGATAGCAAAATATAGAAAGATCTACCTACCTTAGATTTTATATACTACATAACAAAAGAAAATAGGACGTTGTTTTCCTTAAACGCTCGTTGTTCGAATTTCAAATTTGACAGATAACAGTATTTTTTATGGCATAATTTAACAGATGCAAACATATCAGAGAACTTTGGTGACTTCACGAAGCTCTATTCGGACCTAAATTACCTAAGAACACTCAGAAATATATTTATAGCTAAATTACCGCTTAAAATATTTTCTATTTACAAATTCTGAGACATACGATATTTAATGCTGCAGTCATAGCATGACTAAAATTGAGTTTTTTTTTATTTATTTACTCTATAAAAGAGAAGGCAAAGGTTCTCCACCATGCAGCCATGTCTGTCGTTATTTTTTCCAAATCTGGGCTAGAATTAAAGTCTTCGTCTTCTCTGGTTTTAACTTATACAAAAGGCCGAAGCCATGTCTGCAGTCTTCATCCATTCAAAATGGGGAAGCCATGACCGATATTTTTCTCATTCTAAAGGCCGGAGCCATGTCTGAAATAAACACAATTCAAGAGGCCGAAACCCTGTCTGTAATAGTCACAATGTAAAGGCCTAAGCCATGTCTGAAATATTTTTTTCGCTTTCACAATACAACAACACACACAATCCCGCCATTTTTTTCCTAAAATTGAGCTTTGATGCCTTTGTTGTTTATCTTCCATTTTCAAATGTTTAAATGGGATTTACAAATTTCGAAAATGGAACATCCATAACGGAATATGGAATACATTCTGCCGCGTGCCAATCATAAATCTATACATCGTCAGGGAGTTCATCCTCACACATTGGAACCTAAATGGTCGCGCACAGCGGGGTTTTAGAGGAATTTCCTCCCGCGAACGCTCCGAATGTGGAATGAGCTCCCTGCCAAGGTTTTCCAAGGGGACTACAGTGTGGGGTTCTTCAAGTAGGGAGTAAATAGGTTTCTGAAGGGTCGGCAACGCGCATGTTATACTCCTGGCATTGCAAGCGTCAATAGACTACGGTTACCGCTCACCATCAGGCGGGCCGTAAGCTTGTTTGCCATCATAGTGGTATCAAAAAATTAACGTGTGCGTCTCGGGACGATCGACAGAAGTGATAACTTAAACTAATCTAAGTTGAACTATTTAATATTTAAATTGTTTAACTTGAGAAATTGGGTATTATTTAAACTTTATGTATATTAATATGATAATGTGAGGAAAGGATCTCGATTCCACTCAATCCCACTCAAATCAAATCATAACGACATGTCTGAAGAAGTTTCACTTAAAAAAATAAAGCACAGAAATTATGGAACGGCAAAAATAGAAATTAAAGAAACCGGACAGATGGCGCCGTAACGCGTTACGTTACGAAGCGGTTTACCCTCACATAAGAAGTTATCACTTAAAAAAATACAATATTATTGGCCTACAAAAGTGCGAGCCCGAAAAATATCAAACTATACGTTAGAGAAATACAGAAATAGATATGCAAGTTTCAATGCCAAGTTGCCCCTACGTTAACGTAGCGTGCGGCAAAATGCAAATCAGCGGTAACACATACATATTCACCTGAAAAGGTTAACAAAAGAATGCCTACAATGTTGATATTCTTGTATAATATTTCTTAACCCCATTGTAAGACGCATTTGATCGTACTGATTCAAACTAACTTGTGTCTAAAATATTGATATTTAAGTTAAGTGGTATTTCTGGTATTCTTCAGTAAGTATTTGTTTCTTTTTCACACTACACCATGGGCAAGAAAGTGAAGAAACGGTCGAGGGTCTAGTGTCAGAGTAGGTACTTAGAAGGCACAAAACAGCCAAACTTCGTACCCCAACAAACAAACCCCCGACAAAAACAGATGTACACTGGCTCACCCCGGAACGCGACACACTTGCGTGTGCCATTCGATTTTTTTTTATTCTGGCACGGCAAAGTGACCACACTGCACCTGATGGTAAGCGCAGTGCTGTCCAATTAGAGTAGCAATAGACAATCTATCCCCCGCTACTCAACACAATCATGCCGGCCTACTTCATCACACTACGCCATGGGCAAGAAGGTGAAGAAGCGGTCGAGGGTCTAGTGTCAGAGTACTCAGAACCCACAAAACGGCCAAACATTGCACCCCGACTCTAGATCCCTGACAGAAACCGGATGTACACTGACCCCGGAACGGGACACACTTGCGTGTGCCCCTATGGAGGGTTTTACACCATGTGTACGGTGGTCGCTATCCGGGCGAATATGAATATCCTACCACCAGCTAATAAGCTGTATGTAATGCATGCTCAATTACAAGCGCCACCGAGGCAGTCAGTTATTGAAATATAAACCTATATGTAACAGTATATGTTTAACTATTATAAGTATTAGTATTTCGTATTGTTTTACTTTGTAATGATTTAAATTATGTTTTTCTTTTTGCTCTCCTTATTTTACACCACCGTCTACTTCTACTTCAGTTTCTGTCCATCCAAAGGTTGTCTGGTAGAGATCGCTTTTAGCGATAAGACCGCCCTTTGTAGGACCACCTGGTAATTAAGTCATATGTATGCTATTATCTTTTATGGTTATACAATAAAGAGATGTTGTATTGTTTTGTAAACCTAATTAAAGAAACGATAAACAATTGGTTCTGTTCTATAAATATGACTTGCTGTTTTCCAGCTCGGCCGTGTTCTCGCCAGGCGGAATGCGCCGGCATTCTCAGCAGCTCCTGTGTCAGGACACACTACGAATCGGTGACACGGTGTCTCTGTGGTGACAACTCGCCGCCTTTAAATGGGCAGTGCGAAGCTCAGGTGAAATGTAAGTACATCTTCTTTTGAAAATACCATGCGTCAAAATAATCAAATCATTTATTTAGGCCACTAGGGACACTTTTTACAGGTCAAGAGTTAATTACCAGTGCTTTGGAAATGCCCTGGTCTGATAAGATACACCAAGAAACTCAGTTGTAGGTCTTTTTATATCCTGGTATTTTATGATCCTGGCACGGCAAAGTGACCACACTGCACCTGATGGTAAGCGCAGTGTCGTCCAATTAGAGTAACAATTACCGAGAGACATTCCCCCGCTACTCAACACAATCATTCCGCCCTGCTTCTTCACACTACGCCATGGACATGAAGGTGAAGAAGCGGTCGAGGGTCTAGAGTCAGAGTTCTCAGAAGGCCGCAAAATGGCCAAACATCCTAGATCATCTAGACCCCCGACAACAAAAATACTCAACATTTTTACTAACACTATAAAGGATTAACTTAGAGTTTCGCAATATTTTTATCTTTAGTGATGACGGTTAGCTTGCGGAGCCACAGATTCGTGGCTACTAGTGCTGCTACTCGAACCAAGAGCAGAGCAAATTCATAACTTCATCGGATCAAGCTGTGGAACAGTTTGCCAGCTACCGTGTTCCTTCCTATGATCCTGGGTCCTTTGGACTTAGTGTTAATCTCCTCAGCAGGTATGATTGTGTCGAGATGGCTAGACAGGCGCCACGTTGCGCCTACGTTCCATCTGACGCAGGAACCGGACCATGGGTGTTTCGTTTCGTTCCTGTGTCGGATCGGAAAGGAGGTGTCCGCCGTGTGCCACCACTGTGGCAACTGCCGCAAGGACACGGCCCAGAATACGTTGGAGCAGTGCCCAGCCTGGGACGAAGAGCGCAGCGCTCTCAGAGCAGTCGTCGGAGGAGACCTCCGCGGGGTTTTAGCTGGTAGTGTCGGGTGGGGTGTATATAAGGGTTAGGGACTCGGCACAGCGGCTGCCCGGATAGCCATCATCCGGGCGAGGGGGATGCTGGGTCGTAAGACCGGCTAGTCCAGCATAACTGTTTTATTCTTATTCCGCTTCCTCCCGGAGCGGGCGGCATTAATAAAACGCTTTCACCGCTTCGATTTATTAGAGACAATTATTCAATGAGGTATAATTGTCTCTCGCTACTTGTTACTATAACTGGACGATAGTACACTTACCATGAGGTGCAGTGTGGTCACTTTGTCTTGCCAGGATAAAAAACTATGTTGTCCAAAGTTAATCGGCGACCTCCGAAGGTAATCTCAAGTTCTAGAGAATTGCGTGTAGAAAGTAACCTATTACCATAAACTTAATTTCCCATGATTACGATCAGGAATGAAACTATGTTAAATCAGAAAAATATAGGCACATTGTGGTAGTAATCGAAAGACGATAATTAAAGTATAACAGCCTGAGTCAGTCATGGATCAAATACTCCACATTGCACCTGATGGTAAGCGCAGTGCCGTCCAGTAAGAGTATCAAGTAGCTAGAAACAATGTATCCCTCGCTACTCAACACAATCATGCCGACCTGCTGTGTAGCTTCTTCACATTACGCCATGGGGCATGGAGGTGAAGTAGCGGTTGAGGGTCTAGTGTCAGAGTACTCAGAAGCCGCAGCACGGCCAAACATCGTACCCCAACTCTAGACCCCCGACAAAAACGGGATGTACACTGGCTGACCCCGGAACGAGACGCACTTGCGTGTGCCACTATGGCGGGTTTTAAATCCTATTTACGGTGGTCGCTATCCGGGCGGATTTGAATATCCTATCACCAGGACCACTCATTTCCCATTAAGGAGTTAAAAATTCAATACTTACCTTTTTTATTCTGGCACGTCATAGTGACCACACTGCACTTGATAGTAAGCGCAATGCCATTCAATGAGGGAATTATCCTTCGCTAGTACGCTACGGTAGGCAGGGGTTTTGCTGTGCCCTTTTTTTTTTGTTGTCGCGGGGAAAGCGTTTTATTACTACCGCCCGCTTCGGGGGGAAGTGGAATAAGAATAAAACGGTTATGCTGGACTAGCCGGTCTTACGACCCAGCATCCCCCTCGCCCGGATGATGGCTATCCGGGCAGCCGCTGGGCCGAGTCCCTACTCCGTATGTACACCCCACCCGACACTACCAGCTAAAACCCCGCGGTGGCCTTCTTCGGCGCTTACGGAGCGATCCCGGGGTATTCTAAGGAGTGCTAGAATTGCTGCCGGAACCGCCCCTGCGCGGTGCTGCGTAGCAGCCCATCTCCATGGGAGGGCTTAGGAGCCCCCGCGCACCGAACAACGACAGCGAACGAGGCCTGCCCTGGCATTGCAGAAGTCTATGGGCGGCGGTGACTACTTACCATCAGGTGGCCCGTCTGCACGTCTGTCTATCGAGGTTCAACGGTAGGCAGCGGCTTTGCTGTGCCCTGGCATTGCAGAAGTCTATGGGTGGCGGTGACTACTTACCATAGGTGGCCCGTCTGCTCGTCTGTCTATCGAGGTTCAACGGTAGGCAGCGGCTCTGCTGTGCCCTGGCATTGCAGAAGTTTATGGGCGGCGGAGAAAACTTACCATAAGGTGGCTCGCCTGCTCGTTAGCCTATCCAGAAACTAAAAAAAACAGTAAACGTTTTGTGAATTAAATAAATACACATAACAGTCGCTCACATTTTAGAAAGAAAGAAAAGATTTTTTGTTTTTGGAACGTAAACAATAAATTTTCTCAATCCAAGAGCTACGAGCGACTACGGTTCCACAACACCCAGACCCACCCAGACCCGAAACATATATCTGCCACATTTGTCTCGGTACGAGAATCGAACCCACGGACTCTAATTTCAGAGCCGTCTACTCCGCCTGTCTATGGCTATTTTATTCTACCTAGATGGCATTGCGTTATCAAGAGGTGCAGTGAGGTCACTTCGCCGTGCCAGGATAACAAAAAACACTACCAAAAAATAAACAATACTAGATGTAGCCCGCGGCTCCGCCCGCGTGAAGGTTATTTGTGGAAGAAAACACCTTTCTATATTTTGCTATCCCATAGGCAGCGTTTTTTCCGGGATAAGAGTGGCCTATGTCATTTTCTGATCCCTAAACTACTATGCAAAAAATCATGTCGATCCCTTACTCTGTGAAAAACTAAACTATCCCACGGGAACTGTACTTTTTCTGGGATAAAAAGTAGCTTATATGCTATTCCAGACTATAATCTATCTCTGTGACAAATTTCAACAGCTCCGTCCAGCCGTTGTAGCATGATTGAGTAACAAACATCCATCCATCCAAACCTTCGCATTTATAATATTGGTATGATTAATGAGTATTTTGAGGTTAGTTCCCGAATCCCGCGCTTGCCCTGTAACCTTGTTCACTTCGCGCCGACCGCCATTTTGTTTTTACTTTTTAAAGTATAAAACGAAGGTCGCACAACAACGTCCACATAAATAGTTCCAAAAACAAATTAACCCGAGTAAAGAGCTTTAATTTTATCAAATTATAAAGTGCTTCGGCTAGATGTTTATCCGTAATGTGTGGCCGGCACGGCACCCCAGACTTTTTCAACATAAACTTTTTAATAGATGTTATTTCTCACGTAAGGCGATCACGCCATGAAGTACAAAGGGCGAGCATTATTTGTTATCATGATGAAAACTCAATCTTTTATGATATACATATTAATTTTTCTTCGTCCAACTTTATAATTATTTTTATATGCCATTTTATGACATCAACGTATGGGTGAAGCAAGTTTTAAGATATAAGGTTAACTTAAAATTGCAGATTATAATGCCCGGCCGGCGTCGTGGTTTGTGGGTTCCGGACCGAGAAACATACGAATATAATCACACGACTTATTTTACAGTACACTACTATCAACACAACACATATAGTTACACTGGCTAGTGGTAATTTCAATATTAACAATAATAATCTTTTAAATGTAAATAACCGGGACGCGTGTGTTCGCGTCGCGCGCGCATGTCGTGGGCTTCCGGTTGTTGTGGCGTCTCCGTAGGTGGCGCCACAGCCGCGTGGCGTGACACGGCGGAAGCGGTGTCACGATGAGTTTTGAAATTTGAAGTGGAGGGCCGCGTTATAAGATTTTTATTGAATGAAAGTTATCTGCGGAATTAATTTTATTTATTTGGCTCCATATTAGGATCATCATCATTGGGATCACTGACTACCTCGGTGGCGCAGTTGTAATTGCGCATGCGTTACGACTGCTGTGCTGAGGTCTCGATCCTCGGGTCGGGTAAAGTGATATTGGGTTTTTCTATTTAGAAATACTCAGTGTCAGACCGTGGTCTGAAATTGTGCCCGATATGGTTGGCGCACCCCTTATTACATTGTGGGACCATAATAAGCTCGGCAAAATGTGTACTGGTTACACCTCTGCCTACCCCTTCGGGTATTGCAGGCGTGAGTGTATATAATGTGTGTAAATAAATACACCCAACAGTCACACACATAGTTCTGAGCCCACACCAGGTAAAACCTGTATCGTGGGCATCAAGAACTACGAGGAACTACGGTCCCACAACAACCAGACCCTAAAGAAATATCTGTCTGTCATACAAACATTTCTACGTGGGAATCGACCGATGGCCTCTCTTTTCACAACCTCTCTTTTCACAACCTCTCTTTTCACAACCTCTCTTTTCACAGCATCTCTTTTCACAACCTCTCTTTTCACAGCATCTCTTTTCACAACCTCTCTTTTCACAACCTCTCTTTTCACCGCATCTCTTTTCACAACCTCTCTTTTCACAACCTCTCTTTTCACAGCATCTCTTTTCACAACCTCTCTTTTCACAACCTCTCTTTTCACAGCATCTCTTTTCACAACCTCTCTTTTCACAGCATCTCTTTTCACAACCTCTCTTTTCACAACCTCTCTTTTCACCGCATCTCTTTTGACAACCTCTCTTTTCACAACCTCTCTTTTCACAGCATCTCTTTTCACAACCTCTCTTTTCACAACCTCTCTTTTCACAGCATCTCTTTTCACAACCTCTCTTTTCACAACCTCTCTTTTCACAACCTCTCTTTTCACCGCATCTCTTTTCACAACCTCTCTTTTCACAACCTCTCTTTTCACAGCCTCTCTTTTCACAGCATCTCTTTTCACAACATCTCTTTTCACAACCTCTCTTTTCACAACCTCTCTTTTCACCGCATCTCTTTTCACAACCTCTCTTTTCACAACCTCTCTTTTCACAGCATCTCTTTTCACAGCATCTCTTTTCACAACCTCTCTTTTCACAACCTCTCTTTTCACAGCATCTCTTTTCACAACCTCTCTTTTCACAGCATCTCTTTTCACAACCTCTCTTTTCACAGCATCTCTTTTCACAACCTCTCTTTTCACAACCTCTCTTTTCACAGCATCTCTTTTCACAACCTCTCTTTTCACAGCATCTCTTTTCACAACCTCTCTTTTCACAGCATCTCTTTTCACAACCTCTCTTTTCACAGCATCTCTTTTCACAACCTCTCTTTTCACAACCTCTCTTTTCACAACCTCTCTTTTCACAGCATCTCTTTTCACAACCTCTCTTTTCACAACCTCTCTTTTCACAACCTCTCTTTTCACAGCATCTCTTTTCACAACCTCTCTTTTCACAACCTCTCTTTTCACAACCTCTCTTTTCACAACCTCTCTTTTCACAACCTCTCTTTTCACAACCTCTCTTTTCACAGCATCTCTTTTCACAACCTCTCTTTTCACAGCATCTCTTTTCACAGCATCTCTTTTCACAACCTCTCTTTTCACAGCATCTCTTTTCACAACCTCTCTTTTCACAGCATCTCTTTTCACAACCTCTCTTTTCACAACCTCTCTTTTCACAACCTCTCTTTTCACAACCTCTCTTTTCACAGCATCTCTTTTCACAGCATCTCTTTTCACAGCATCTCTTTTCACAACCTCTCTTTTCACAACCTCTCTTTTCACAACCTCTCTTTTCACAGCATCTCTTTTCACAACCTCTCTTTTCACAGCATCTCTTTTCACAACCTCTCTTTTCACAGCATCTCTTTTCACAACCTCTCTTTTCACAACCTCTCTTTTCACAACCTCTCTTTTCACAGCATCTCTTTTCACAACCTCTCTTTTCACAACCTCTCTTTTCACAACCTCTCTTTTCACAACCTCTCTTTTCACAGCATCTCTTTTCACAACCTCTCTTTTCACAGCATCTCTTTTCACAGCATCTCTTTTCACAACCTCTCTTTTCACAGCATCTCTTTTCACAACCTCTCTTTTCACAGCATCTCTTTTCACAACCTCTCTTTTCACAGCATCTCTTTTCACAACCTCTCTTTTCACAGCATCTCTTTTCACAACCTCTCTTTTCACAACCTCTCTTTTCACAGCATCTCTTTTCACAACCTCTCTTTTCACAGCATCTCTTTTCACCGCATCTCTTTTCACAACCTCTCTTTTCACAACCTCTCTTTTCACAACCTCTCTTTTCACAACCTCTCTTTTCACAACCTCTCTTTTCACAACCTCTCTTTTCACAGCATCTCTTTTCACAGCATCTCTTTTCACAACCTCTCTTTTCACAGCATCTCTTTTCACAGCATCTCTTTTCACAACCTCTCTTTTCACAGCATCTCTTTTCACAACCTCTCTTTTCACAACCTCTCTTTTCACAACCTCTCTTTTCACAGCATCTCTTTTCACAACCTCTCTTTTCACAACCTCTCTTTTCACAACCTCTCTTTTCACAGCATCTCTTTTCACAACCTCTCTTTTCACAGCATCTCTTTTCACAACCTCTCTTTTCACAGCATCTCTTTTCACAACCTCTCTTTTCACAGCATCTCTTTTCACAACCTCTCTTTTCACAGCATCTCTTTTCACAACCTCTCTTTTCACAGCATCTCTTTTCACAACCTCTCTTTTCACAACCTCTCTTTTCACAACCTCTCTTTTCACAGCATCTCTTTTCACAACCTCTCTTTTCACAGCTTCTCTTTTCACAACCTCTCTTTTCACAGCATCTCTTTTCACAACCTCTCTTTTCACAGCATCTCTTTTCACAACCTCTCTTTTCACAACCTCTCTTTTCACAACCTCTCTTTTCACAGCATCTCTTTTCACAACCTCTCTTTTCACAGCATCTCTTTTCACAACCTCTCTTTTCACAGCATCTCTTTTCACAACCTCTCTTTTCACAGCATCTCTTTTCACAACCTCTCTTTTCACAGCATCTCTTTTCACAGCATCTCTTTTCACAACCTCTCTTTTCACAGCATCTCTTTTCACAACCTCTCTTTTCACAGCATCTCTTTTCACAACCTCTCTTTTCACAGCATCTCTTTTCACAACCTCTCTTTTCACAGCATCTCTTTTCACAACCTCTCTTTTCACAACCTCTCTTTTCACAGCATCTCTTTTCACAACCTCTCTTTTCACAACCTCTCTTTTCACAGCATCTCTTTTCACAACCTCTCTTTTCACAGCATCTCTTTTCACAACCTCTCTTTTCACAGCATCTCTTTTCACAACCTCTCTTTTCACAGCATCTCTTTTCACAACCTCTCTTTTCACAGCATCTCTTTTCACAACCTCTCTTTTCACAGCATCTCTTTTCACAGCATCTCTTTTCACAGCATCTCTTTTCACAACCTCTCTTTTCACAGCATCTCTTTTCACAACCTCTCTTTTCACAGCATCTCTTTTCACAACCTCTCTTTTCACAGCATCTCTTTTCACAACCTCTCTTTTCACAACCTCTCTTTTCACAGCATCTCTTTTCACAGCATCTCTTTTCACAACCTCTCTTTTCACAGCATCTCTTTTCACAACCTCTCTTTTCACAGCATCTCTTTTCACAACCTCTCTTTTCACAGCATCTCTTTTCACAACCTCTCTTTTCACAGCATCTCTTTTCACAACCTCTCTTTTCACAGCATCTCTTTTCACAACCTCTCTTTTCACAGCATCTCTTTTCACAACCTCTCTTTTCACAGCATCTCTTTTCACAACCTCTCTTTTCACAGCATCTCTTTTCACAACCTCTCTTTTCACAGCATCTCTTTTCACAACCTCTCTTTTCACAGCATCTCTTTTCACAACCTCTCTTTTCACAGCATCTCTTTTCACAGCATCTCTTTTCACAACCTCTCTTTTCACAGCATCTCTTTTCACAACCTCTCTTTTCACAGCATCTCTTTTCACAACCTCTCTTTTCACAGCATCTCTTTTCACAGCATCTCTTTTCACAACCTCTCTTTTCACAGCATCTCTTTTCACAACCTCTCTTTTCACAACCTCTCTTTTCACAACCTCTCTTTTCACAGCATCTCTTTTCACAACCTCTCTTTTCACAGCATCTCTTTTCACCGCATCTCGTTTCACAACCTCTCTTTTCACAACCTCTCTTTTCACAACCTCTCTTTTCACAACCTCTCTTTTCACAACCTCTCTTTTCACAGCATCTCTTTTCACAACCTCTCTTTTCACAGCATCTCTTTTCACAACCTCTCTTTTCACAGCATCTCTTTTCACAGCATCTCTTTTCACAACCTCTCTTTTCACAGCATCTCTTTTCACAGCATCTCTTTTCACAACCTCTCTTTTCACAGCATCTCTTTTCACAACCTCTCTTTTCACAGCATCTCTTTTCACAACCTCTCTTTTCACAGCATCTCTTTTCACAGCATCTCTTTTCACAACCTCTCTTTTCACAGCATCTCTTTTCACAACCTCTCTTTTCACAGCATCTCTTTTCACAGCATCTCTTTTCACAACCTCTCTTTTCACAGCATCTCTTTTCACAACCTCTCTTTTCACAGCATCTCTTTTCACAGCATCTCTTTTCACAACCTCTCTTTTCACAGCATCTCTTTTCACAACCTCTCTTTTCACAGCATCTCTTTTCACAGCATCTCTTTTCACAACCTCTCTTTTCACAGCATCTCTTTTCACAACCTCTCTTTTCACAGCATCTCTTTTCACAACCTCTCTTTTCACAGCATCTCTTTTCACAACCTCTCTTTTCACAGCATCTCTTTTCACAACCTCTCTTTTCACAGCATCTCTTTTCACAACCTCTCTTTTCACAGCATCTCTTTTCACAACCTCTCTTTTCACAGCATCTCTTTTCACAACCTCTCTTTTCACAGCATCTCTTTTCACAACCTCTCTTTTCACAGCATCTCTTTTCACAACCTCTCTTTTCACAGCATCTCTTTTCACAACCTCTCTTTTCACAGCATCTCTTTTCACAGCATCTCTTTTCACAACCTCTCTTTTCACAGCATCTCTTTTCACAACCTCTCTTTTCACAACCTCTCTTTTCACAACCTCTCTTTTCACAACCTCTCTTTTCACAACCTCTCTTTTCACAGCATCTCTTTTCACAACCTCTCTTTTCACAGCATCTCTTTTCACAACCTCTCTTTTCACAGCATCTCTTTTCACAACCTCTCTTTTCACAACCTCTCTTTTCACAGCATCTCTTTTCACAACCTCTCTTTTCACAGCATCTCTTTTCACAACCTCTCTTTTCACAGCATCTCTTTTCACAACCTCTCTTTTCACAACCTCTCTTTTCACAACCTCTCTTTTCACAACCTCTCTTTTCACAACCTCTCTTTTCACAGCATCTCTTTTCACAACCTCTCTTTTCACAGCATCTCATTTCACAACCTCTCTTTTCACAGCATCTCTTTTCACAACCTCTCTTTTCACAACCTCTCTTTTCACAGCATCTCTTTTCACAACCTCTCTTTTCACAGCATCTCTTTTCACAACCTCTCTTTTCACAACCTCTCTTTTCACAACCTCTCTTTTCACAACCTCTCTTTTCACAACCTCTCTTTTCACAGCATCTCTTTTCACAACCTCTCTTTTCACAGCATCTCTTTTCACAGCCTCTTTTTTGGCCACCAACCACCATCAGGCCAGCGATAGCATTTCATAAAATAAAAAAACTTTATTGATCACGTAGGCATATAAAAGGCACTGTTTCAGTAAGGACCAACTGCCTTAAGAAATCGAGATTTTCATCACTCACGACGGTCATGTGCGGCACTAGGTCTTGTAATGATTTTTATTCACAATATTGCAATAAGGCAACTTAACATACATTGAGCTGCTCTAATCTAATGTAATTAACACAGCATCTCTTTTCACAACCTCTCTTTTCACAGCATCTCTTTTCACAGCATCTCTTTTCACAACCTCTCTTTTCACAGTATCTCTTTTCACAACCTCTCTTTTCACAACCTCTCTTTTCACAACCTCTCTTTTCACAACCTCTCTTTTCACAACCTCTCTTTTCACAACCTCTCTTTTCACAACCTCTCTTTTCACAACCTCTCTTTTCACAACCTCTCTTTTCACAGCATCTCTTTTCACAACCTCTCTTTTCACAGCATCTCTTTTCACAACCTCTCTTTTCACAGCATCTCTTTTCACAGCATCTCTTTTCACAACCTCTCTTTTCACAGCATCTCTTTTCACAACCTCTCTTTTCACAACCTCTCTTTTCACAACCTCTCTTTTCACAACCTCTCTTTTCACAGCATCTCTTTTCACAACCTCTCTTTTCACAGCATCTCTTTTCACAACCTCTCTTTTCACAACCTCTCTTTTCACAACCTCTCTTTTCACAACCTCTCTTTTCACAACCTCTCTTTTCACAGCATCTCTTTTCACAACCTCTCTTTTCACAGCATCTCTTTTCACAGCCTCTTTTTTGGCCACCAACCACCATCAGGCCAGCGATAGCATTTCATAAAATAAAAAAACTTTATTGATCACGTAGGCATATAAAAGGCACTGTTTCAGTAAGGACCAACTGCCTTAAGAAATCGAGATTTTCATCACTCACGACGGTCATGTGCGGCACTAGGTCTTGTAATGATTTTTATTCACAATATTGCAATAAGGCAACTTAACATACATTGAGCTGCTCTAATCTAATGTAATTAAACTGAAATCGTTTACTAATTCTATGACCAAATATTGTTAACCGGTGTGAAAAGAATTTTGATGATTTTGAATTTTGTGAAGAAAATTGTCTGAATCTAAGTGATGTATAACATTTAATGGATTCAATAAATATGTGATTTTTTTTTATGAAAGGCAAAAAATAAGGAGTAAACTCAAAAAAAACCTTCTTGTTTCAGCCCTCTACCACGTCTGCGCCAATAGCGACGAGTGTAACGACGGGCTGGTCTGCCAGAGTCCCAACATCACGGGCACCGCGCCCCCACACCTTCGAGTCCACTCGCCCCAGGACAAGATCTGTTTATGCGACGCTGAGAATGGCTTCAAGGAGAAAGATCATACTTGTAATGGTAAGATTCACCACGTTGTGATGTGACGCTTTGGGCTGTGTATCTTTTTATCATGGCTCAGCATAATGGCCCGCTGCACCTGATGGTAAGTGCAATGCCGTCTAGTTAGAGTATCAAGTAGCGAGACCTAACTATACCTGGCTACTCGACATAATCACATGCCAGTTGACACACACTATGCGTAAAGGACCCAGGATCATAGGAAGGAGGGAACATGGCAGCTGGCAAACTGTTCCACAGCTTGAGGTTCGAGCTGGGGTAGAAGATGGGCGGGCATGATTGTGTTGAATAGCGGGGGATACATTATCTCTCGCTACTCGATACTCTAATTGGACGGCACTGCGCTTACCATCACATGCAGTGTGGTCACTACACTACGGCATGCCAGGATAAAAAAAATATATCCCGCTACTCAACACAATCATGTGGCTGCTTCTTCAAACTACGGCATGGGCAAGAAGGTGAAGAAGCGGTCGCGGGTCTAGTGTCAGAGTACTCAGAAGACCGCCAAATGGACAAAAATCGTACCCCAACTCTAGAACCCGACAAACCGGATGTACACTGGCTGATCCCGGAACGCGACACACTTGCGTGTGCCACTATGGCGGGTTTTACACCCTGTGTACGGTGGTCGCTATCTCAGGTGGATATGAATATCCTACCACCAGCAACAAACGCTGGATACGCGCGTCAATATTGAGTATTGCCAGTTCTTGTCCGGTAGCCGGCCACCGATACATGTCTGACCCTACCATACTTATTTTTTTCTTGAGTGATTTACCTTGATTTTCCTTGCATAAGTATTTGAAATAATTCCTGGAAAACAAAGATTTCCGAAGCGATTATCATTTGTAGTACCTACCGTAATTATCTTATCAATAAGTATATATATACTTACAATACAAATAGCAGCGATAGCCTAGTTGGTTGTACGGACTGTCAAGACGAAAGTCGTATGTTCGAAACCCAAGTGGCACACACCTCTGACTTTTGTAAAGTTATGTGTGTATCAAAATGTTAATTATCGCTTGCTTTAACGGTGAAGGAAAACATCGTGAGGAAACCTGCATATCTGAGAGTTTTTCGAAGGTATGAGAAGTCTGCCAACCCGCATTAGGCCAGCGTGGTGGACTAAGGCCTAACCCCTCTCATTAGTAGAGGAGGCCCGTGCCCAGCAGTGGGACAATGTTTAATACAGGGCTAGTATTATTATTATAAGATAACTATCTCTAGATCATGGAAGAAAACAGCAAGCCAATATCAATCATGATAAAACATGCTTCCAATTTATACTAGCGGGCCCGGCAGACGTCGTCCTGCCCGTAAAAGCAGCGCCACACCGACTGCAGTGCCATCTGCCGGGCTGATTTGTGAATCTAAACCATGCAGGGCGCCAACCAAACGCATACAAAAAAATTCATTCAAATCGGTCCAGCCGTTTAGGAGGAGTTCAGTGACATACACACGTACAGTAGAATTATATATATAACTAGATGTTGCTCGCGGCTCCGCCCGCGTGGTGGTTATTTTTGTAAGAAAGGTGTACAATCCAGAAACCTGTAAATTAATCAGTGTTTCTCTACAATATTATGCATGTATCATACATATAAACCTTCCTCTTGAATCACTCTATCTATTAAAAAAAAGCGCTTCAAAATCCGTTGCGTAGTAGTAGTCCGTTGAAGATTTAAGCATACCTACATAGGGACGGACAGCGACAGCGACTTTGTTTTATACTATTTAGTGAAGATACATAGTATAAAACATATCATATATATAAAGATATAGCTAATAGTAATATTATTTTACAGATGGAGACATTCTGAAAACATCGCTCTTCGCTATCATCACCGTGACTTGCATACGAAAAATCCTTACGCAATAAAGGCCTCGACCGCGTGGCCATTATCATTTAGCAAAACTTGCGATAATTTTACAAACTATTAAATAATATAACTAAAAAAAGATAACATTATAAATGTAATAGGCAATTCATGATTATTTTATTAAATAAATATATAACATGAAATTCATTTAACATTTTCCAAAGATTCAAAAATGAACAAGGCTCATTTACGTAAAACGGAACGTTTTCTATTATGGAAAAAGTTAAGTATTGTAGATAACAAAAATAGCTATAATATAACGATAACGATTTTAAATAGCGAATAGCACTTTGAAGATAATTTATAAGATCATGCACTGGAAAATGGAATGAAGGTTTCCACCTTCTATTTATAGTTGCATATACTATGTAACAACAAGACATTGTTGGGTTCTTTGTTGCTTTGATTTTCCTTTGTTGCTTAAGATTATGGTACGTAGAAGGCAAAAGTAAAGAAAATGATTGAAATATGTCTAAAAATGCTCGAAATTTCACTGCTTATTTTTGAATTGTGTATAGAATTTAAAACACATCACATGAAACCTTACATTTAAAGCTATTGTAAATAAATAACTTTATGTAATTAAAAATATATTTTCTAGAACGTTATAGGTATTAATTTGCAAAAAAATATCCATAGATCAATTACAAATCATTATTCAATATACTAAGAATAAAATATAAGTCCAATAGATAAAATATAGTACAAATTAATTAAATCTCCAAAAACGTGTTACTCAAGCTCGTAAATATTTAAACAGGCTTATGTTTACGTATTACTTATCGCTTAGCACATATTGTAATTTTTTAATTCAATTATGACATAAAAATAGTTTTTACAACTTTATTCATAAACAGTTATTGACAACATTTATCTACATTATTAAGCTTGGTCGAAAAATGACTATGGATATATTGACTCTCGCTACTCGATAGTCTAATTGGATGGCACTACGCTTACCATCAGGTGGAGTGTGGTCACGTTGCTGTGCCAGGATAAAAAACAACTTATCATCTGGTGATACACATGCTTGTTTATCTGCTGTCTACTAATAAAAAAAATATCAATAAGCGTTCTTGAATTACCTTACATTTATCGCGTCACAAAAAAAAAGTATTTTCAAGCTTGAGTGTGCCTAATAAATTTATTCTTATTTTTTTTATTTAAACAAGCTTTTATTTAAATGCTCTAAAAAGAAGAAAATAGTGGTATGCAAAACAAATTTTGATCTGATCAAACATACAAACATTGCAAGTTAAATAAAAGCTTGAAAAAATATAAGCTTTAAGATAGAATTTAGAAATTTCAAGTTTTTGTAGATTAACTTTAGTCCGTCCATAATATTACAAAGTAAATATAAATTAAATAAAGCGATAAAATCGCAATAAAGTTAATATTTTCTTCTTGAATATTTTGTTAAGATATTACTGTCTTTGTCATAAACTTTTAACATCAGTATATAAATTTCATCCTTCTTACAGTCTTAACATTTAATAATTTAAAGCTGTTTTTAAATGTTATGATAATAAGAGAAGTGTAATCATTTATCAAGACATTTTCATAGGCATAGTACAGTATCGAGCTTAATATAAATAGTATTAGAATTTCAGATGTTTTTAGATTTTAATTAAGTTTGTTTGAATAAAATGCATTGTAAAAAATTTTTTTTTGTTTTAATCATCGTTTTATAAGAATACAACACATAAAAACGCAATGATGTTAAAGTAAGACGTAGTGCTCAACAAAACAATATTTATTTATTGGGTCAATTAATAATAACCATATGTTCTACGTAACAGAAGATAGAAGCATCTAAATTAGTATTTTGTGTCTTTTACCTTTAAATACTATGTTGGGGCGCTGGAAGATGTATTAAACCAAAAAAAGTATAACCGAGTTTAAACTGTATTATAGCTTCTTTTATTTTATCTGGGTATTCGCTGAATTTGAAATAAAAATTACACAGTAAAAGACAAATTTAAAGATTGTACATATTGATAATGCCATTTATGACAAAGAGAAATAGATTACATTAAATGTGATTTTATCAAATATTTTACCCAATCAATCTGATGCCTTATGAACCAATAATTTTCTTGAATAGTATAGTTATTTTTATCATATTACGATACGAGGCAGGTACATACCTACAAAAAATATTTATAACACTTGATTATTTCCGTTTATATAAATAATTAGGTAAAATTGTAACTCGAAAAGCAGAAGAATAACGAAGCGAGGAAAACATACGAAAATTGAAAAATTAATAACGGTAAATACGCTATAGCTGTTATTTACACCGTTTTTATAACTGTGCACAATAAATCTACAATAGTAGCTGTCAATTTACAAACTGTCATAAGACTAGGAAGTATTGTCGTTTGACTATAGCCTGTCTTTTGGGCGAATAAAAAAAAAACAAACTGTCAAACGTCAATTTATTTATCAAATTTATTCCTTGAGGTGAAACGTGATCATAGTATTTTGTTTTGAAAATTGAAAAATGGCCAAAAATCCACTGGACGAGATGTTAAACTTTCTAAAACCGGAATCACGAGTAGATTTAAAACATATAGCTGTGGACCATTTAGTGGGATTGTCTGCAAGTGACCACGGAATTACTACGCTATTAAACAACGAAAATATAATCAAAGCAATCATTGAATTAACCGATGACCGTGTAGAGGATATCGCTAAGAGCGCTTTATTGATCCTTATTAACGTCACAGTTCACACTAGAGGCGCCACAGAGTTGTTAAAATACAAAAATAGCGCGCAGAAAACTATCATCGACTTATTGATCTCTTACGTATTGAATCCGCAAAAAACAGACGCCGATGCAGCTTGCATGATTCTTTCCAACATAACCAGGCTCGAAGATGAGTTAGAGATATGTTTGAACACATTCATTCCACATTTAAATGATATTTTGAACGCATTCGCGAATGTAGGTTTCAATAAAAAAGGTTCTAATTTGAATTACCTGGCACCAATGTTTAGTAACCTGTCTTGTAGCCATAGGATACGTCGATGGCTTATAGAAGAGAATCCCCACGTTCCAGTGATAAAACTGTTACCATTTTGTAATTATGCACGGTCTAGCGTCCGTCGTGGGGGAGCTATCGGCACTATCCGAAACCTATCCTTTGACACAGAATGCCACAACTTCCTATTAAGTAATGATGTAGATTTACTAACCTACATTTTAAACCCTATAATGGGCAATGAAGATTACCCAGATGAGGAAATGGACACATTGCCGATAACATTACAGTATTTACCCAAAGAAAAAACCAGAGAATCAGACGTTGATATACGGATAATGGTTCTGGAGACGTTGAATAAGCTATGTGCCACAAGGATAGGAAGGGAGAAGTTACGAAGCAATGGAGTGTATTACGTACTACGGGAATATCACAAATGGGAGAAAGACCCAAAACCACTATTTGTTTGTGAAAACGTAGTAGACATCCTTATACAGAAAGAAGAGGAAGTCGGTGCAGACAATTTAAATTCCATTGAAGTTCCAGAGGAAATGAAAGAAAAATTTCAAAAGATGGATGATGACTTTTTAAAGGGTTTTTAATAAATCTTGGATATATGAAGTGTTTTAATATATTTTATATGTGTGATATTGTAATATCAGATCAAATTATAACAGATATATAATCGATTTTATAGTTTTATTTGGTCTTACTACATATTTATAAGCAGTGATAGCCTAGTTGGTTGCGGTACGGACTGCCATGACGAAAGTCGTATGTTCGAAACCCAAGTGCCATACACCTCTGACTTTTCTAAAGTTATGTGTGTATCAAATGTTAATTATCGCTTGCTTTAACGGTGAAGGAAAACATCGTGAGGAAACCTGCATACCTGAGAATTCTTATAAGAATTTCGAAGGTATGAGAAGTCAACCAACCTGCATTAGGCCAGCGTGGTGGACTAAGGCCTAACCCCTCTCATTAGTACAGGAGGCCCGTGCCCAGCAGTGGGACAATATTTAATACAGGGCTAGTATTATTATTATTATTTATTATTACTATATATTTAAGAAATATGATGCAATATCAGAATAGATTTAATATTTGGACTTTTGAGTTTTTTTGGGCCGCTTCTAAACCTTCTTGCCCATGGCATAGTGTGAAGAAGCAGGCCGGCATGATTGTGTTGAGTAGCAGGGGATAGATTGTATCTCGCTTTCCGATACTCGAACTGGACGGCACTGCGCATACCATCAGGTGCAGTGTGGTCACTTTGCCATGCCAGGATAAAAAAATTATATAAAGCTCACTAATAAAAAATTTATTGCAACTAAGTTTTGTAAGCTGATGCAATAATTTGGAAGTGAAAATATCTATTTTGAAAATTTACCAAATAAACAAGATCTAGTCATGCATCCTATATGACCACACACTATGGTCACCTATCAAAAAAAAAAAATTTGTATAGGTATATTTTTAACTAATAATAATATAAATACCTGCCTCGGTGGCGCAGTTGTAATTCCGCATGCATTACTACTGCTGTGCTGAGGTCTCAGGTTCGATCCCCGGGTCGGGTAAAGTAATATTGGGTTTTTCTATTTAGAAATGCTTAGTATCAGCCAGTGACGTATATATAGCTTTTACATGGGGGGGGTCCGCGGGTAAAAGCTAAAAATCTAAAATCATAGTCATTTGTAAATTACTTAAACATAGAATTATAACACGCTAGTTAATAAAAAAAAACAGCTGCAAACAATCAATAGTTACTTTAAGTACATTAAAATAAAATTTGTAAGTAATTTCCGTAAAGCATTTATTTCAATATGACGAAAGTAACAAAGTATACATAAAATAAGCATAATTTTATGGGAGTGATTTGGTGAAAAGGGACGGAACTGGGTAACAGGAAGTGGGGAAGCGCGAGCTTTTTTTGAAGTGAAAACTTCTGTAGGCGAGCTCGACACTTTATTTTGTGGGTATTGAATGAGACTGAGCCGTCACGCTCGGCTATATAACGCTCTCGTCGACTTGGGAGCGAGAAAGTTATAGTCGACGCGTCACTGCTATACTCGCCCGGTGACCATTTATTTATAATATTATGGCATCAGGAGCAAATGGTTTTCTTCCATGTTTACTCTGTGAGAATTATAACTTGGTACAGAAAATTAAAAATGGAAAATTATAAATATTGAAATTATAATTTGTGCAGGATTTGAACACGAATGAATCGAAAAGGAACGATGAAACCAATGTTCAAATTTCATATTAGTTTCTGTTTATGAATGTTTAACCTCTTATGTATTACAGGGATACCGGTTTTCGGAAAAATGTAAAATACAAGCCAAATCAATTTTATTCCCATAAAATTAACGTTAAAATCGCTTAATACGCTCGTCAAAGAAGGGCGATTATGGCTAGTATTTGGGCGGTAGTTGGCTACCGAATGATACATGACTGATTGACGGTTAATGATTACTTTACGTTCATGAATCCAGCGTGTTAGCGTCTCCTTTTTAACCGACTTCAAAAAGGAGGAGGTTCTTAATTCGACGTGTTTTTTTATGTTTGTTACCTCTGAAAATTCTTCTTTTATTATAGAAAATATGCTTCCAGATTGGTCCCATAGAATTTTTATCAAAATCGGTTGAGTAGTTTGGCTTTAAAACCATAATAACTTGAAAAAATTTTGCTATTCTGTTACTTTTTCAGTGGTGTTTTATATTGGTAATCTATTCAATGTACCTATTTTATATAAGTACAACTAAAAAGAAAAAAATAAATTATTACTTTTTAAATAAAATTAAAACCGCCTTCAAAAAAACCCAGACACAACTAAAAAGCAAAAAATTATTGGTTACATTTACATCAATTAATTACATACAATTTAAATCAATTATTTGGAGTCGGTGCCAGCCAAAACATGGAAAAACAGAATAATCAGGCATACAAAAAAAAATAGATCCATACTTGGTTTTTATGAATCTAAAAATTGTATGTAATTAATTGATGTAAATGTAACCAATTATTTTTTGCTATTTAGTTGTGTCTGGGTTTTTTGAAGGCAGTTTTATTTTAAACCGACTTCAAAAAAGGAGAAGGTTAACAATTCGTCGGAATCTTTTTTTATGTATGTTCCCCGATTACTCGAAGACGCCTGGACCGATTCGAGAAATTCTTTTTTTGTTTAAATGGGTATACTTCCCAGGTGATCCCATTGGCACCAAGTCAGAATCTGATGATGGGATCTCAGAAAAAACGAGGGCAACCCTCAAATTTTATATTAACTTTAATATTATGGAAATAAAATTAATTTTGGCTTGTATTTAATCCCTACTTATTACTTTTTTCCGAACACCGGTATCCTTTTGATACATGGAGATTAAAAAAATATATAATTGTTTGATATTGTATACATAAAGTGACATACACATAGTGCCATTCCTAGGAAAATATAAATTTATGTACGTGAAAAAGGATAGCTATATTTGACCTCGAACTATACTGACAACATTTATTGAATCCTTCTGTGAAAATACTTTGGATGGATGAAAATCTACGGCAGATTTTCATCCATTTATGTTTTATTGTTCAAATAACAACTGTCAAAACATGCAAGTGTCAAGTGAAGTCAATTTATTTTTATATTTTGGTAAATAACTATTTTAATGTTGCTTATTTATTACCAAGATGAGATGTTAGAACTCAGGTACTTTTGGTACATCATATGCGACTACTGTAAGACTTGTTCGTATTTTTTTAAATAAATGTGCACTGTAAAAAAGATGAGGCTTGTTTTATCAATTAATTTAAGCGCTAAAAAGTACACGAAAAAATTTAAACTAGGCTCAAAAGTCGCAGAAAAATCTGCTTATTCCGAATATGCATATAACTCAATATAGCAAAAGTTGACACTTAAATCGAATAGCCTGCCAACCGTCTATATTATCCGCTATCAATATTCCGCAATTTTTTATTATGTCGAATGCTAAGGGGGGGGTCCGGACCCCCTGAACCCCTCCCTTATATACGCCCATGGTATCAGCCCGGAGTCTGGAATTGTGCCCGGTATGGCGATAGGCTCGCCGAAGGTGGATGTACTGGTTATACCTCTCCCTACCCCTTCGGGAATTACAGGCGTGAGTGTATATGTATGTAATAAGTGACCATTTATTAGTTACATAAGAATTCAAGGGAGAGGGGGTTTAAGAATTTTTTACATGAGTTTATCTCGAGGGTAAAGTAAGTCATTCTTACGTAATATTTTTAAGTCATACGTGCATAATTATTTTGTATGTAGTAGTAAAAACCTTTGATTTTTGCAAAATAATGATAATTAGTTCAACTGATCTTCTAAAATATTTAACTAGCATAAAAGATTTTATGTAAGAAGTGGGAGGGAGAGTTCAAGAAATCTTTTGTTTCCTTACTTGGTGGTAGGGTAGGTTTTTTTGTTTTTTCTTGCAGCTCCGCACTTTTTGTACATGTAACTAATGTCAAGTATAGATTTGAACGAGTAGTACTTTAGGATATTGATATTTTACAACGGCTAAAGGCAATATAAATAATAATAAATAACACCCAACAGTCACACACATAGCCCCGACACCACACTATGATACGAGTCTTGTGTCGTGTATCAGGGACCTAGAGAGACGCACGGTCTCAACACCCAGACCCCGGACCCAAATAGTCTGTCACACAAATATTCGTCTCGGTGTGGGGATCGAACCCACGGCCTCTAGTTTCACAGCCGGCTACTCGCCAACTGCGCCAAGGAGCCTGAGGTGGGGAAACTATTTGATTTATTACGAAGAAAGGGGAGGAATAGCAACTTTACAATCAGAAAAGTAGGGTAGGTTAAAATGGCCAAAATTGTCCTTAAATAAAAGAATGGCCCCTAATTTCGTCTCTGCTTCTTGCGCACATGCACTGAAATAGTGTGTGTCAATGTAAAACCTGTATCGTGGGAATCAACTACGAGGGACTACGGTCAAACACTTAGACCCAAAACAAATATTTTTCTGTCATATATTTTACTCGGTGCAGGATCGAACCTACGGCCTCTCGTTTCTTTCGACTGGCCCACTGCGCCATAGAGGCTGTGCATAAGGTTCTTTTTATACTGGCACGGTGACCACACTGCACCTAATTATATGTGTCGTCCAGTTAGAGTATCAAGTAGCTAGAGACAATACCTCGCTGGACACAATCATACTTGCTGAGTATTTTTTTTATCCTGGCACGGCAAAGTGAGCACACTGCACCTGATGGTAAGCGCGGAGTCGTCCAATTAGAGTAGCGAGAGAAAATCTATCCCCCACTACTAGCTTCACACTACGCCTGGAGATTCTAACAATAAATAACAAATTAACAAGAAATCATTTATTTACATAATTTACAAGTTAATGCAAGTCAACATGTACTTATTCTATTGAAATCTAGTATGTAAGGAACAAAAGCACATAGTAACAGCTCCATATTATTATACAACATTTACTACAGAATAAATTATAAAAGAAAATGGGTATTAAACAGTCTCATCTATAACAGTATGTGCATGATTCTATCAAAAACCTTTATTTCCCTGGACATAAAGTTATTTTTTTTTATCCTGGCACGGCAAAGTGACCAGATTGCGCCTGGTGGTAGGCGTAGTGCCGTCCAGGTACAGTATCAAGTAGCGAGATAATCTATCCCTCGCTACTCAACACAATCATGCCGGCCTGCTTCTTCACACTATGCCATGGGTAATGTGAAGAAGCGGTCGAGGGTCTAGTGTCAGTACTCAGAAGACAAAAACCGGATGTACATTGGCTGATACCAGAACGCGACACACTTGCGTGTGCCACTATAGCGTGTTTTACACCCTGTGTACGGTGGTCGCTATCCGGACGGATATGAATATCCTACCACCAGGAGCAGTTTATTTTATTTGATAATGGATATCATTTAATGTTGCATTTAAAGACTATCTGCATTTATTTTTCAATTTAGTTTGATTCGACTGTTTTATGAATGATGACGATTAAATAATGGTAACTTAGTAATTTATTTAGTAAGCCATTCTTAAACTACTATCAGGCAAGGTGACCACACTGTAGCTAGAAACAATCTATCCCTCGCTACTCAACACAATGCTAACATATGCTAGCTTCTTCACACTACACTATAGGCAAGATGGTGATGGCGGTCGAGGGTCTAGTGTCAGTACTCAGGCTGCAACACGGTCAATCATACCCCAACTCTAGACCCCTAGTGTTTATTATGTTACATTTTGTATATTTATTAGCACTTTGACCACACTGTAGCTAGAAACAATCTATCTCTCGCTACTCAATACAATCATGCCTTCTTGTTTCTTCACACTACGCCATGGGCAAGAAGGTGAAGAAGCGGTCGAAGGTCTAGAACTTCTTCCTTCTGAGTACTCTGGACACTAGTGTCAGAGTACACACGGCCAATCATACCCCAACTCTAGACCTCATAGTGTTTATTATGTTACGTTTTGTATATTTTAGCACTTGGTATAAATTAAATAGCAATAGAAAAGTGGTGTAGCTTGCCTTAGATGGGCCTTATATCAAAATTTGTTGGGGTGTCCATATGAAGGATTTTTTTTGTAAAGATGTTCGGGCCTCTGTAGCCCAGGGTCCCTGTATTATTGATAGAGTAGCACAGAAGAATCTAGAACTGACTGACTGAACTAAGTTCTAATGCCTACTTTAATGCTCAAATTATACTATATTAAGTATTAAATGGTAAATCTAGTAATAGGGAAAATTAAACTGGACTATTTAATGACAATGTCAATTTTCTGAAATGGCAGTGGGCTAGCCATATCTGTCGAAGGACCGATAACCGCTGGGGTAAACGAGTTCTTGAGTGGAGACCGCGACTCGGCAAGCGTAGTGTAGGACGCCCTCCAGCTAGGTGGAGTGACGATTTGCGAAAGGTCGCTGGCAGAAGCTGGATGAGACAAGCTAAAGACAGGGTTAAATGGCGCGTTTTAGGCCTATGTCCAGCAGTGGACTTTTACAGGCCGATGATGATGATGATTTAATGACAAAAACACTTTTACATTATACTTTAATATCGTTTTGAAGTCCTCCATACTGGTAGTATAATCAGTTGTTATTCTTAGAATAAATGTTAACAAAATATTTTTCACCTCTTCAAAATTGTGTATTGTATATGACATCACACATCTGCATAATCCGGAGATTACATGAGTGTGTATAGGAAACAAAGGATTATTGTCAAAATGACTTTGTTTAACTGGTTTACTTTTCAAATATCTTTTACTAATATTGATGGTTGGCAGGCTAGTAAAACGGCTAGTTAAATGGTTAAACATTTTTTGCAATATTCAATTATATATTTATTTATTTATTTTACACTTTATATACAAGGTATAAAGGCGGACTTAATGCCAAAGGCATTCTTTCCCAGTCAACCTTAAGGTGGTGCAGAGATAAGCAGGGTAGGTGTATAAAGATAATAATAATAAAAAAAAAAAAATATCAAATAAGGATATATATATATTTGTAATCAGGGAATTTTTCTGAATCTTGAGCCTAGTAAACAGCGATAGCCTAGTTGGTTGCGGTACGGACTGTCAAGACGAAAGTCGTAGGTTCGAAACCCAAGTGGCATACACCTCTGATTTTTCTAAAGTTATGTGTGTATTAAATGTTAATTATCGCTTGCTTTAGGAAAGATCGGTGAAGGAAAACATTGTGAGGAAACCTGCATATCTGAGAATTCTTATACGAATTTCGAAGGTATGTGAAGTCTACCAACCCGCATTAGGCCAGCGTGGTGGACTAAGGCCTAACCTCTCTCATTAGTAGAGGAGGCCCGTGCCCAGCAGTAGGACAATGTTTAATACAGGGCTAGTGTTATTATTATTGAGCCTAGTATCAAATGTTTTGTGTACTTTTTTGTTGCTGAAAAATTTCTGCATGTTTTGAGCCAAGTTTTTGGCGCTCCAATCAACTGGTAAAACAAGGCTCTTTTTTCAGAGTATGTTTATCTTATTTTGTATTTAAGTGGGTAGAGGGCGCCCGAGGAGAACTTATTCCAATCAAATAAACGATCTTCTCCTAAAAGGGCAAATCAGAAGTACCTCCAACCGTCGAAAATGTATGAGAAGATGTATGAATGTGGAAGAGGCGAAAGAAGTGTGTTAGGATCGTAGCTTGTGGCAACCAATAGTCTCCGCCTACCCCCATGGGATGCGGGCGTGAGTGTATATGTATGTATGTTTATTTTAGAAAATAATGCTCATAAATGTATGAAAATAAGTTAAAGATGTACTCAGTATATTAATTACTAAAATCCATGTAGTGGTTTTTTATAGTCAATTTAAAAAAAACTATTAACTTCTGTGCTGTAACAATTCAAGCGTTGTATTGTCTAAAAATTTCGTTTAAACCATATAGTCTGCCAACCATCAATGTAGATAAAACTTTTTGAACAACAGTTTATTTCAGGATTTTCTTTTTAATAATTTTATCACATATGCAAATTTAAGAAAATCTTACTATACAGTATCAATAGTAATTTCCCCGCGTTCTTCAATGAATATAAACCTGTAAATACACACATCCTACACTTCACAAATATATTGAAAATTTAGTTTTATTCATTTGTTGGGCCCAGACAGTGCAATTTGAGAGAAAATATGTAAATATTGATATTTGCCTGATATACTAGTTTGATAAGGCGCCATCCATAAATTAAGTCACATGAATTTCATGATTTTTTTACCTTCCCGTCCTTGTCCCAGCTGGTCACATTTGTGAGACCCTCCCTCTAGTGTGACGTCAAATACTTTTTGCAATTTTACATCTAGAAATTATTCATCAATATAGCAGTTCCGAAACTTGTTTAATTTCCACATTTTTTTTAATAAACATTTTGAAATGTAACGTCACGAAAATTAGGTCCATCCCACCCCTTGTCACACGTGACACCCTCTTTATGTGTGACGTAATTTATGGATGGCCCCTAATTATATTTCGTCACATGCGAGGCATTTAATTATCACCATCCGCAGGGCGGTAGGTCTTGATTCCTTCCATTCTTGCTTTCCTTCTCTCGGATCTGGTAGCACCCCGGATCTTAGTTATTATATGTGGTCCTTTCTTCAATGGATCTGGTACGTATGAAGTGGTGACTTCCTGTAAAACAATAGATTAACAATTTATATATTTTGTTGTAAATTTTTTCCTGGCAATATATGACATAACCATGCCGGCCTGGTTCTTCACACTACACTATGGCCAAGAAAGTGAAGAAGCAGTCAACGGTCTAATATCAGAGTACTCAGAAGACCGTAACAAACATCGTACCCCAACTCTAGGACCCAACAAAAACCATATATACACTGACTGACCCTGGAACGAGACACACTTGCATGTGCCATTATGTCGGGTTTTGCACCCTGTCTATGGTGTCTACGGTCATTTGTCGATGCTGATAACATTTGACGGAGCTGAGACAATAATTTGTCAATGCGGATATTTCACGAAGATGAGAGTCATTTGTCAACGCGGAAAACAGTATTTGCTGATGTGATGATATCACAATACTCACATCGTCCCAGTTCTCCTCGCTCTGTATGACAGGCGGTGCGCTCAGTTCCACGGTCGGTCTGTAGTCGTCATCCGTGATGTAGATCTGAGAGTCCAACATGATCCTCTTTGGACATACGGTCACATGGTACTGTAAATGTTAACAATTTTTTAATTATTCTTAAGACTCATAACACAGGTATTTGCCGCACTCGCATATAGAATAGTAGTAGGTAGTATATAGAGGCACGATTTTTTCAAATATTTAAATCAATTTACATTACCTAAAACCTATTACTGAACATTTTTGAATGAAACTTTTGAAAATGAAATTTTTGTAGGAACATGAATCCCAACAAAAATAAGTAAATTAGACGCCATTCAAATCTGGTGGAAGGAATAATTGTCAAATGACAGTAAAATACCAATATTTAATATAAATATTGTGACTTAATTTTTGAAGCAATATTAATTCTATTTTGGCAAAAGGGTGTCTTTTAGGGGTTCTTTAAAAAAAACAAATTCAATTCAATTTCAATATTTCGGAGGGGATTGGACCTCTAAAAAAAACAAATATCTGACACACAATTTGTCTGAGTGCAGGAATCAAACCCTGCCTCTCCCTTCGCTACTCGCCCAATGCGCCACAGAGGTGGCCAATGAACATTTCATGAATTCCATATATATTTCAATTTGATAAAACTTTACCAAACGCACTATCATGCGCACCACTAGAGAGTTGAACTCTTTGCCAGAGTCTATATTTCCCGAAAGTTATAACCTGGGTATCTTTAAGTCAAGAGTGAATATGTATCTTCTAGGCAAACATGCTCCACCGTAGACCACATCATCACTTACCATCAGGCGAGATAGTGGTCAAACGCAAGCCTATTTATAGTAAAAATAACGAAGCTGGAATAAAAACATTGAATCAACTCACATCTAACTCAACGTCATTAACAATATGTGTAGCGTCGAACGGACATGCCATCTTGTTACAGTTCGGATACTGCTTTCTACACTTCTGTAGGTGTACATGCATGCGATACTGCTCCACTTGGTGCGCACTGTTGTATGGACATGTCATCATTTGATTCGGTTTTGGATCCGCCATTGTCTGAAAAAATATTGATGTTAAGAGCTGCACTGGAAAGAGTATCAAGTAGTTGAAGACTACTTGATACTCAACACAATTGTGCCTACTTAGTTGCTTCTTCTGTTAGGATTTTAATAAAAGAATATATAATTAATAAAAGATTTTAATTTTTTACTATCTGCGGTGGCACGTAATTGGCTTTTTTATTGTATTCGTTTCGTTATATATTTCTCTGTTATTGATAGCTGTGAGCCATCCAAATAAAATTAAATAAAAATAAAAGATTTACAGTCTTATTCATGACTTATCAGAGCTTTATAAGGCAGTTAATAGAGGCTTGTTAAAAAATGTTGAGCGTTTTATCTCTATTGAGCCATTATGAATAACATTTTTAACAAGCTCCTATTAACAGCCTTATAAGGCTCTGATAACTCATTATGAATAAGACCGTTAATATAAAAGTAAAAACCTCTCATGTCTCAAAAAGACAATAGAAGGTAATAAGTAGGAAAGTAAATACAAGCCAAAATCAATTTTATTTCCATAACATTAAAGTTAAAAATCGCATGTAGAGTGAGTGTTGCCAGTATTTGTCCGCTCGCCGGCAAGCTTATGACGCATAAGTTATTAAATGTAAAAGGTAAATATATGTAGAGATTTATAATTACTTCATTTAATAAAATATCCAGAGTGACAACCAAAAACTAAAAACATAGACAAGAAATACCGACTGCCAGTAACAATACAAAGACATTTAGTTTCTATATAAATAATATTCTATCTTCACACTATGTCCCAGGGTCATACGAAGACAACATGGTAGCCGGCAAACTGTTCTACAGCTTGATTTGAAAGATATGAATATGAGAACATCAGGTTCCAGCCTCAGTAATACACACACAGGAAGCTGTGGTCATATTATCAAGGTATTGGCTTGTATTAGTGTACATATGTGAAATTTATAATGGGTAAGTTTCCAGGCTAGCCACTGCTAAGCTTAGCAAACCAGAAGCTCTAGTCCTTGCATTCCTCTATAGGATGAATGTGACATATTAGTCATGGGTCAAAATTAAATTCTGTGATATCATATGAGAAAGCCGAGAATTTTTTGCATAACATATTATAATTTTTACCTCACTTATACCTGTTTGATAGCGGCAGATCTAGTTGAAGATCTTTTAACCTGGGAACCTTCGATAAAGGCTTGCCTAGTGACCAGGTTATTTTTAAATTCTGGCACGGCAAGTTGACCACACTGCACCTGATGGTAAGCGCAGTGCCGTCCAGATAGAGTATCAAGTAGCGAGAGACAGTCTATCCCTCGCTACTCAACACAATCATGCCGGCCTGCTGTTCAGCTTCTTCACCTTACGCCTAAAGGACCCAGGATCATAGGAAGGAGGGAACACGGTAGCTGGCAAACTGTTCCACAGCTTTATGTAAAAAACTATCTGTTTAAGCAATAAGATTGCAAATGTGAACATAATTTTTCACAACTCTCTTAAATCCTTTTCATGCATGTAACATTTGTAATTTTTAAATAATTATTTTTCATTTTCATTTTTTCACATAGCCAAGAGTTTTGATCATAAAAATATCTTAGAAAGAACAAGATTCTAATTTGGAATACTTACCTGTTTAATTACAGTGTAAACTCCATGTAACGTCACTCTATTTAACGACAAACTCTCTTAAGCGTCGAAATCAATTGGCTTTGGTTGGTTTAGCTTGTTTTACATACAATGTTTCACTCTATATAGCATTACACCCACTCTCAATAACGACAACAATTAAGTTGCTAAAATTAGTAAAAACTGCGCAGCTGTGTACGATCTATTGTCGCTTTATTATCCTAGCCCGCAATAAACTCGACTGTCGGCATCATGCATACCGAACTTTCTAAGAAATTCATTCTTTTGTTTACAAATTGGGATTGCTTGCACGTGTAGACTGTTATTGACCATGATTCATAACTAGGAGTCATGGATTATCTATACCTTATCATATTCTTAGTTGCTCACAAACTTGCAAACTGTAAACATGGCTACTAAAAGAAAATCACTGTGTATTGACGAAAAAGTTTTACTGATACGCGCAATAGAAACGGGAGAGGAGATAAGTGATGTTGGCAAACGCTTTGGATTTAGTCGCTCTACCGTGTCCACAATATGGAAAAATAAAGAAAAAATCCTCCACGCTGCGGGCGAGGGAAAATCTTCCAAAAAATTAAAGAAACCTATATACGAAGATTTGGATAAAGCTGTACTATCATGGTTTCATCGACAGCGCCAGAATAATATGCCTATCTCGGGGCCGCTCGTGAAAGCTAAGGCGGAGAATTTTGCTGCTGAACTTGGTTTAACTTCTTTCAAAGCATCAGAAGGATGGCTCGGAAAATTCAAGCAGCGTCATCATATCAACTATGGTAAAATAAGTGGGGAAGCACGAAGTGTTGATACAAATGTGACTCATGATTGGATTAACAGAGTGTGTGTGAGTGAAGTGGACGACCGCCTGCTTACAACGGCTTCACTCACAGACGAAGAAATTTTGTATTCAGTGAGAAAAACTGAGGATCAAGAACAAGGTGATGAAGAAGATGAGACGGATGAGCCTGAGCTTCCGCCGAGCATTAAAGAAGCTCTGGAAGCAGCAAAATTATTGGAAAAATATTTCCTTTATAACCAAGATGCCTCAGTATTGCTAGATATTAATAAAATAACTAAAAAAATACAACAAAATTACTGGTGCAGCAAAAGACGTCAGACAAAAATAACAGAC
The DNA here is from genome assembly GCA_905220505.1 of Laothoe populi. Lineage (NCBI taxonomy): Eukaryota > Metazoa > Arthropoda > Insecta > Lepidoptera > Sphingidae > Laothoe > Laothoe populi. Next base: position 6,135,525 of record HG992174.1, on the reverse strand, counting down.
TATACTCAATAGCGTTCAAATAACATTCTTTTTTATGCACATAACTACTAACAATAGTCAGAAATAAACTTTTTATTTTTCTAATTCTGATGTTTCTTCTCTCCATTTAACGACAACTCTCTATAACGCCATAAAATGCACAGTCCCTTCAGTGTCGCTATATAGAGTTTACACTGTATTTATAAGTTTCGAGACGTAAAATATGTTATGGAACAATCTGGCATAAATAAAAATGGTTATATTGGTGTAGTCGCATTTTGCATTGCAAGATATGCAGCATTTTGGTAAATAATAAAAATATTCAAAGTAGGTAGCTGTTTTTTGAAAGCGGTTAGCGTCGTATGGTAAGCATTATTTTCGTACATAACTATTTGTTTTCATACCTGCTTTGTCAATTCGTAGAAACACTTGGAGAATGATTATAATCTAATACTTTAAAAAACGCATTCAAAACACTATCGGTTGTCAAATAAATTTAAAATTATATTTATCGCGTTTTCAATTCACAATGAAACATAGATTTTAAGTAACTAGTGATGTCAATACACAATCTAAAATAATTATCCAAAAATTAAATCGATTGAATGAACGATAATGACTCTGGTTGTGTAATCGTTTTTTGATTTGTATTTTTTCAGTACAGTGTTCTTAACAAATATGTTGTATAATAAGAGAACGGGTCTTAATTGCTTGATATTTAATAGTATAAATACCAATTAATTTCCCGACGTTTCAACAGAGTTTTACCGGCCGTGGTCACTGGGTGACTGAGTAAAGTTTAGCGACGTCTTCGTAAGATGAACTTTCAGATTCCGGACAATACTTTCTCTTGGTGTTTCTTTTCATCACAAATCCTCGCACTGAAGAGTTACATGGGCGCCGATTTTATATACTTATGACTGGATTTAATGTTGTTGATAAACGGTCCATCCTAATGTTATTTGATTTCTGATAAAACTTGTGGTTATAAAGACTATTACTCCAGAATAACAACTTAATATAACGTAGAACTTATATTTTTAATATATTGAATGTTTAAGAAGCTAAATAAATTGGGATCGGTATTTTTGTGACTTGTAATCATTCAGTCCATTGGTCAATAATGCCCATCACTATTTCATACATTCAATACGTTCACAATGTTTAGAATTGGTTAAAGTTTTTGTGTTGTCGTGTTTTTACCGAAGTTATTTTATTTTTGGATCATAGTTAGTTGATATAGCTTACACTGCCAAAATGGAGGAAGTTTATAAAGATCCCGTCCAATTTTCTAAAGGAATTAATCTAAGGTAAGCACTCAAATATCCACGTTCTTTTCGCGGTTTCTATATCTGATACATTAATTTAAACTCTACTGCGGATTATATAAAGTCGACATTGGCTTTTGCCTCAAGAATAAATCATTTACAGAATGTTCCATTGAATTGGTTTTTAAGTTATTTAGCATTAGTATAGTCACATTCACTCATTTTTCTTTCTATCAAAAATGCAGGAGCGGATTTGCTTTTTTGACAGCCTCCGTGGCTCAGCGGGTGAGTAGCCGGTTGTGAAACGAGAGGCCGTGGGTTCGATTCTCGCACCGGGACAAATGTTTGTGTGACAGACATATATTTGTTTCGGGTCTGGGTATTGTGGGACCTTAGTCCCTCGTAGTTCTTGATACCCACGATACAGGTTTGACCTAGTGTGGGGTCAGAACTATGTGTGTCTGTTGGGTGTATTTATTTATTGACAGTGCGGAGGAAGGAACGTGAGCCAAAAGTAGTAGTTTTTTAACAATTGAAGTATCTAATGCTTTTATTTTATTCTATGTGGCGGATTTACACATTTTTCGGCAGTAGGCTATTCAAATTTTGGCGCCCTTACCAACCTCTATAATAGGATACCCTAGTTCAGATTGTTTTATGCATGTAATTGTAACCATACGGTGTATGCCTACAATAGTACGACCAGTAAATTCGGCCAGTCACACTAAACGAACGGTCATGTCAGTCGTTGCTGCTCTGTCTGTTTTTTTGACCACACTGCACCTGATGGTAAGCGGAGCGCCGTCAAGTTAGAGTATCGAGAGACAATCCCCCGCTACTTAATACAATCATGCCGGTACGGTGACGGTGTACTCAGAAGGCCGGAAAACGGCCAAAATCGTCCAACTCTAGACCCCCCGACAAAACCGTATGTACATTGGCTGATCCCGGAACGCGACACACTTGCGTGTGCCACTATGGCGGGTTTTACACCCTGTGTACGGTGGTCGCTATCCGGGCGGATATGAATACCCTACCACCAGCAAACTTGCTGCCCCTAATTTTCTGCCTTAGGCTCCAGCCTACTCAGCCTGCTGGTATATCCGCTAATGATTATACCTGAGCATAATCTTACCACAAATGTTTATATAGTGATTTTTTTGTAGTGAATTGATGACATCAGAAATGGAATTTCATATAGACTTAGATTTTAAGAAGAAGAAAACTAACCCTATTATAAACGCGGATGAGGATTTATTCCCTGACATGGATGAAGATGACAGGTGATTAATGTTTGTTATATTTTTTTTACCGAAAGCCGTTAAAAAAGTAAGTCAACTCATACCTTTATTATAAACATGTAGCACCTTAAAACTTAAAAAAAAAACAAACAGAATCTCAGAATCATATGTGATATTATGGTTCTTACCTATTTCAGTTATTTCAGAAAAGATAAGAGGCACTAACAGCCAACTCATTACGAATAAAATTTGGCAGCCTCCGTGGCGCAGCGGTCGAGTTGGCTGTGAAACGACGCGCAGTAGGTTCGATTCCCGCACCGAGAAAAATGTTTATTTAACAGACAGATTTTTGTTTCGGGTCTGGGTGTTGTGGGACTGTAGTCCCTCGTAGTTGAAACCCACGATATAGGTTTGACCGTGTGTGGGGGTCAGAACTATCTGTGTGACTGTTACTTGTATTTAGTTCACGTCGGCCTATACCCTGATCTAGTCTAGTGATAGTTCATCTAGAGCGTCATGCTGTCCGGACTCATGTATATTTGTTACAAAGCCGTATTTAGTACATCCTGATATGGGTTGGTAACGTCAAGCACTAAATTATGCAACGGTGATCATTAATAAATCATTGATTAGTGATCTTCGTTTATGTGCCTTTTAAAATACCCACTTTACATAGCGACTCAGTTATGTGTTGCTAAAAATATTGTTATTTTATTAGTGACACAGAAGACGTGTTAAAAAAAATAGAGGAGAGTACTGAGAAGATGATGCTTTCTACTCCGGAGTATCATTCATTCGACAAGTTGGCGGCTAACATGGTGGATTGCGTGTCTAGTGGAAATGTCAAAATACTTATAATTGAAGAAGGTAACAGCCTAACCTTTCGGGCCCGGCCCGGCTGAATATAGCCGGACCAAAACAGGCGTAAATCGCCCTTATTATCATGCGTTAAAGGCGTATTTCTCTCTACATAAGACTTAAAGAAATGTATGCCCGCACTCGAATGTCGAAGAGGCGAAAGAAGTGTGTCAGGATCGTAGCTTGTGGCACTCAATAGTCTCTACCTACCACTATGGGATACGTGCGTGAGTGTATATGTATGTATGCCTGCACTTATATCAACATGAAATAAAATACTTAATGTAAACAAAACGTCGGCGGCCATAACCTTAAATACGCCTTTAATGCGTGTTAATAAGTGTGAATTTCGCCTGTTTCGGCCCGGCCATATTCGGCCGCGTCGGGCTTGAGAGGTTAATGTGCTTTTATTAATTAATGACGAAATAAGGTTGGCTGATAGACAATGTCTATGGCATTAAGTCCGCTATTTATATCTTGTATATAAAGTGTGTAAAATAGAAAAATATATCAATCATATAGCAATAAATGTCGTTAATTCACAATAAAATACAATCTGTGAAACTATTTCAGGTGACGGCCCGTTGGTGCCAGTCGATGCTGAAGTGACCATTCACTACGCTGCGTATTGGGAGAAGGCAAAAATACCCTTCGATTCGACGCTAACCATGAATCAAGGTGCCCCAAAGGTAAAATATATAGTTAGGGCTACATTTGCTGTTAGGCATTTCGTAAATATCTGTGGGTAGATTGTGAGGTGAGGACTCATTTATTAGACATATCGAGGGCATTTCATAAATATCTGTGGGCAGATTGATAATTACTAACTGAGTGGGGGTGAAGAATTGCAATAAAAGACAGCTCTCGGACGCTCCGGAACACAGTCCATTCTGGAACTGCCTACAGTATGGACGTATGGTGAGCATCAGTTCACATAGTCTTTTACCACTATAAACTACCTTAAATAGCACTTTGAAGTGTTTCTAATTATACGATAATGTTACCTGCGGCTCCGCCCGCGTGGAAGTTATCGTATCCTATAAAATCATTTCATATCTCACAATCACTCTTTGCATAATACAGATATTCGTTCAAACAGGTATAACTTCATTGAATGCACCGATTTAAACGAAATAAAGACTAAATGTTACCTCGAGATACACTCTATGATTTTATTGTCGATTCTTTAGTCGTAATACAGTACTTTGGACGTGATGCCTTGACAGACAGACATAATTTCAAAAACTATTGTTTTGGGTTCTACATCGATAATATAACACGTTACAATCAAAACTTTGGAAAAATATTTAATGTACAGACAAAGTACCTCTTCAGCTTATAATAATAATACTAGCCCTGTATTAAACATTGTATTAAGATCGGGTTCAATGGCGAATCTTGGGGGAGATCTATGTCCAGCAGTGGACTGCGATAGGCTGATGATGATGATGATGATGATTAAACATTGTCCCACTGCTGGGCACGGGCCTCCTCCACTAGTGAGAGGGGTTAGGCCTTAGTCCACCACGCTGGCCTAATGCGGGTTGGTTGACTTCACATACCTTCGAAATTCTTATAAGAATTCTCAGGTATGCAGGTTTCCTCACGATATTTTCCTTCACCGTTAAAGCAAGCTATAATTAATATTTAATACACACATAACTTTAGAAAAGTACAAAAGTGTAGTAAAAGTAGAACATATGACTTTCGTCATCACAGTCCGTACCACAACCAACTAGGCTACCGCTGCAGTTGCTAACGTCTTTAAAATGGGCAAAATTCCCTTCGCATACTTACAGAAACAATATGTTTATTTCGCAGCGCATACGTCTAGGTGCCGGTCGTATCATACCAGGTCTGGAAATAGGCCTTACCACAGTTAAGGGTCCTAAAGCTAGGTTCAACTTGTTGGTGCAGCCAGCCGCGGCCTGGGGTCCACGCGGTGCCCCTCCCAGGATACGCCCAGAGCCGGCTCTGTTCGTCATCGTACTGTATGATGTTAAGGATAACCAGGCAGCTGTCAGGTAATTTAAACCAGTTAATAAATTATGTATTTTGTATCTGCCAACCACGATCTATTTGAATATATGAGTCTATTAGAACCTAAGGTGGTTGTTGTCATTTATTAAATTAAATATCTCCTCAGATTAAAATAAAATATTCAGCAAAATTGTCTTTTTGACTTAACCAAAAATTATCAGTCTTTTTTAATTTGCCGAAAAGTAAGTCTGCTTTGCCGAATTTGGTTCTATACGACTCATATAAAAACCACATAACAATGTGTTCGTACACGTCAATGAAGCCACCAACTGATTTCAACAAATTTTTGTGACTGTATAATTGGTTCCAACTTGAAAAACGGAATAGTTTGAACCAGATTAGTGGCTTTGTTATCGAAATTTATTTTTTTAGTAAAATAGCTGTCGCGGGGGCAACGTGTAAGTAATAGGCAGTATACATTTAAAAGAGACGTTAGTCCAGATAGAGAAGTAAAAACAGTACCGAGGTCTGACTGAAGTTTCGTGTGTATTCATAGTTTATTATATTTCGTTTACAGATTTAACGATCTCCCAATGGAAGAACAATCAAAGTTTGAAACAACATCGAAAACTGTCAAAGCTTTACGCATGGACGCAAAAGAATTATTCCATAAACGAAAATACTCCAAAGCGATAAAAAATTACCAACAAGCGATGACTGTATTGTCTATAGCCCATCCAAAGACCGAAGAGGAAGAGGCGGAATTAAAAAAGAATAAAGTCAAAATCTATGTCAATTTAGCTGTATGTTATTATAAGTTGAATAAGCCAAAATATGTACTACTAATGTGTGAGAATTTGGATAAAGTTATTGATATAGATGGCCACTGCAAGGCCTTATTTTACTGTGGCAGAGCGCACGAACAATTAGGCAAATTGGAAGAAGCGATTCATTATTACAAAAAAGCGTTAAAACTTGAGCCCAAAAACAAAGATATTGGCAAAGCCCTAGCCGATTTGGATGATAAAACAATAAAATCAGAAAAAGTAGAAACAGAAATGTGGCAGAAAGTCTTTAATACAGAGGTGAAAGAGAAAAAAGTGTACAAAGTCGATCCCGAATTTGAAAAGGACGTTCTAAGCATGTGCGAAGATTTGTCTGATAGGTCAGAGCATTCGAAATTCGATTTGCCTTCGGGTTTAACGAAGGAGGAAGTACAATGTATTAAAGGTTTAGTAGATGGCTTCAGTGATCTCATACTTTCTGAAGAAAGTCGTGGGAATGTAAAGAAAGTCACTATAATTAAGAAAACGCAGATGTAAAACTGATATTTTGTGATATAATTGTTATAGTCGCCTGTTATTTTTATTTTACTTTTCAACTATAAAAAATATTTTTATATTTCATTTAAGGAGTCAGTATGGATAATTAGGCTAAGGACAAGTAAGGATCGAGAATAGGTGCTTAGAGACCATTCATAAATTACGTCACACGTAAAGGGGAGGCGGGACTCGTCAAGTGTGACATTGTGTGACAAGTGGTGGAAGAGGTCTTAATTTTTGTGACGTTACATTTCATAATGTTTGATGGAAATGAAACTTATTCCGGAATTACTATTTTAAGTTGATATTTTATAATTTTAAAAATTATGTGATACTTCAGGGAGTGTCTCACTAATGTTACAATTGCTGCTACAAGCTGTTACAATTGGGTCAAAACATCATGAAATTCGTGTGACGTAATTTATAGATGGCTCCTTATTTCGTATGCCCTGTCACTGCTACTTTTACACGCTAATACACTGATAGTGTTTGTGTGTGACCTTTTAATATTTTGATGACACTTAATAGGGTGGTTCACATGATTTTTTTATTATTTTCATCAACAGTTACATTACCTTGAAACATATTATCGAAAGAATTTTATGCGAACAAAAATAAGTAAATTAGACGCCATTCAAATCTGCCTGAAGAGGTAATTGTCAAATGACAGTAAAAGGATGCATGATATGAGCCGTGACGTCATGTCTCAGAATGGCCATTACTGTGCCGTTGCGCGAGGGAGACAGTGAGATGTTCCCACTACGCAACCATTTTTTGTTCATACCAAATTTAAAATAAATATTGTGAACTCATTTTTCAAGCAGTTTTGATTGTTTTCACAAAAGAGTTTCTTTTGCGTATTGTATTCGGTTGCATATCAAATAATGTACAAAATTAAACACAGGAAACTACCCTATTATAAGATGGATATGTTTGCCACCTAAAAACGATATGTAGATGTTCCCTTAAATTTGGGGAATGTTGGCAGTAATAGTAAGTAAGTAATAGTAGGGTGCTATAGGGTTGTATATGGATCGTTAGACTCCGTTGTGAAGGAAATTTTATTTTAAATACTTTATTTTAAAAAGTAAGACAACTTTTTTATTGATTTGCATCTAAAATTGCCATACAGTCAAAGTTCCTTATTCACGGTCCCCGTATTAGCATTTCCACTATTCGCAGATCTAGTCGGTATATTAAAATTATTCGGTATCTTTTATATGCTTCGACATCTTTTGAGTACTGCTGCCACGTGCTTTTAAAGAGTGTAACCGAATGGTTGTCTCAAAGTAAAATAAACCTTATTGCCACTATGCCTAAAGTACGTTGTCAAATGCCGTCGCCACCGTATTCACCTGAATATTTATCTGAGTTGAAAGACTTTTCAAAAGCGGTAAAAAAAAGAAAAAAATACGAAGTTCTTTAAACCCTTGCCCAAACCTTACAATAATAATTAAAACATAAAAAACTCTCATTAAGAAACTTAGTTTGAAGTTTTGGTACAAATTACCATTCCATATTTACGGTCAGGGCCGGCGTCAGGGGTGGGTGCGGTTGGGCGACCGCCTGGGGCGACAAGTTCACCATAAAAGTCTTAAATTTCTTTTAATCTGTTCGAAATCACTAAAGGGACCCCCATAGAACACGACTTCTACACAGTATATTGATTTCATACTTTCCCTAGTTTTTTTTTAATATGGGACGCCGTATAGCAATCTCGCCCAGGGCACTAGAATTGCTAAAACCGGCACCGTTCACTGTTGCTGTATGCGTAACGTATTTACGAACAATATCCCCCGAATAAGAATCTTTAACTGTATTATATTTCGAGTAAGGAACAAATTAGAATGTGTAAGTAATATTCCAAATAACATATCGTTGATATAAAAGTAAGTAAGAATGAATGCTTGATTTTCTTAAGAATGTAAAAATGTTGGGTTTTTCTATCTAGAAATTCCCAGTATTAGCCCGGAGTCTGGAATTGTGCCCGATATGGCGATAGACTCGCCCCCTATCACATCATGGGACCGAAATTTGGGGAAAAGTGGGTGTACAGTTACACCTCTGCCTTCGGGGATTACAGGCGTGAGTGTATGTGTGTGTGTGTGTAAAAATGTTATATTTTTAAGGAATATTATACTATTTGTACTATAGTTTGTTTTAACTAAATACTTTAAATCTTACCCATTACCTAAAAAACATGCCCCACTCTTAATCATTGACTTCTGTCATCACAACACCGTATTAGATGTTTCTTAATATGTCAACAATATGTCTGACCCGCCATATTAGAGGTTACATCAAAACATGTAACATGTTACATTATAAAGACCGCTTTGAAAATATTTTTTTCATTGTATTGTACCAAAGTTATTACATTATTTTAAAAGTTGGATTATTATTGATTTAACACTTTAATATTTACGACTTATTTTTTTAATACTTTTGGATAGTGTTTGATTGCTTAAAAATATCCAAAGATAACAAAAATATTTAAATTTAAATAATAAATACACCCAACAGTCACACACATAGTGCAGACACCACACTAGGTCAAACCTGGATCGTTATAATCTACTCACTTTGAGCATTACCCTAAATACGTCCCTGGTCGGCCGTATTTTTTCAATGTCAGTTCTTTATTTAATTTAGCAGGTTTTGAAAATCAATTATGATTACTTGAAGCCGTTCAAATATTTTTAAAATAAAGCTCATTTCATGAATAGATATGAGAAAAAACTTAGATATTATTTTTTATTTATTCTACGAATACAGTATATAAACGATATTTACACGTGTCACATACATAAATAAGCAAAGCAAAAACAAAACGCCAAACGTCAAAACTTAGACGTCTGACGTGTATTGGAAGATTTCTTTTTTTGAAAACGTTTGCGAAACATTTTGCTTACGTTTATTTCTTTATTTTATCAACACTAAGACGATTCGATAAGGTTATTATCGCGAGTCCACGTATTACGCTACAGGTAAAAATTTTTCCACAGTAGCCAGTGTTATGAATTAGTTTTTGAAATAAGAACTTGGTCAAAAGAATTAAAAAAAATTAAATAAGTTGCTTCAATTCAGTTATTCGAAAAAAGAGGGAGAGGTTATACGTGTTTTTCGTTTTAGATCGAAAATGATGCGGGTAATATTTTTCGCTGCATTCTTGCAATGCACTATATCACAACAATATCAACAGAAAGTTGCTCCAGGTGTTCCCCCGCAGAATTACCAGGTAAGTTTTGAAATAGGAACATTTTTTTAAATACAGTAATCCTACGGTATATCACCAAAAATTATAGACCAATATTTTTTTCTGGCACAAGTAACTAATTAAACTGCCTGATGGTGAGTAGTACAGTCCAAAGTTATACATAATTTTTTCTGTCGCCAGAGTTTTGCCGATCTGAAGTAAGACTAATTTTTTTTTCCTCTTTCCCTTGTAATGGGAAGGCAAAGGGTTCCAGCCTAAGACAATGTTTGAGACTCATTACGACATTAACAACAGTTTTTACTATAAATTTACTTCTTTCTCAATACAATAACCAAGTTTTCTTAATGATATGAATTCTTTGGATCATTTTTTCTTAAAATTAATAAGAGAAAATGTAATATGTTCTGAGCTATTAGCTTTTACATTATAAAATACTACATTAAAAAAGTAAAAGTATATGTAAGCATGCATAAGAACTTAACCAAAGAGCCTTACAAAAAATTATGTGTTTAACTAATTAAAAATCAAATGAGACTATATTAGGATAGTTGACATGTTTTTTTTATTTATTTTAATTATCAAGTTAAAGTTAAAGAAAGAATTTTATGAATCTGAACAAAAATAATTAAATTAGACTGAAATTCTAATCAGCTCGAAGGGGTAATTGTCAAATGGCAGTAAAAGGATGCATAAGGATGATATATCAAGGCATGATAGGAGCCGTGATGTCACCTCTCAGAAGGCCATTACTGTGCTGTTGTGTCAGGGAGATAGTGAGTTCCAACTGTGCACCCTTTTAGCTCATACCAATATTTAAAATAAATATTGTGAACTAATTTTGGACCCATTTTTTATTCTGTTTTCACAAAAGGGTTTCTTTGCATATTATGTGTGATGTAATAGTTTAAGATGACTCCATGGATTTATCCTCCATAAAATACTATAATAAGAGCACTTGAATATTTCAATTACATTAGAAAGTAATTTACGCATGCATCACAGCAAATTCAGTGACATATTGTTCGCTTAATCAGAATTCCTACCTCCTATTTGGAAAATTTCCAACACAGAGAATAAACTGTTTATTTTTAGATATTCTACCAGGGTTCACTTTTTTTATTATACAGAAATAGCCAATTTTGTATTATTTTACGGGAAATAAGAACAACTACTCCATTCAAATAGTTGGTGAAATGTGCACTGATTTAAAAACCAATATTGTTTTTTTTTATTCTGGTACAGCAAAGTGACCACACTGCACCTGTTGGTAAGCGCAGGGCCGTCCAGTGAGAGTACCAAGTACCGAAAGACAATCTATTCCTCACTACTCAACACAACTCCTGGGTCCTTTAGGCGTAATGTGAAGAAACTAAACAGCAGGCCAGCATGATTGTGTTGAGTAGCGGGGGATAGACTGTCTCTCGCTACTTAATACTCTATGTGGACGGCACTGCGCTTACCAACAGGTGCAGTGTGGTCACTTTGCCGCTTCGGAATAAAAAAAAAAACAAATATGTGATATGTAGCTTCTTCACAATACACCATGGGCAAGAAATTGAAGAAGCCGTCGAGGGTCTAGACCCTCTCTCATTCTGATTCTCAGAAGGCCGCAACATGGCCAAACATCATACCCCAACTCTAGACCCCGACAAAAAAATGATGCTAAGAAGAGTAGCTATTTATTATGTGCTCTAAGATTTACTTCAAACTAAATAAAAGTTTACAAATGTTGATATGAATGTGTTAAAAAGTGAAAGTGAGCGTAGTAGAGTAACTTTCCATTTCCTTTGTGGCTGTAGACATATGTGACAGCCTCCGTGGCGCAGCGGGCGAGTAGCTGAGAACACGAGGGTAGGTTCGATTCCCACACTGAGACAAATGTTTAAGTGACAGACAGATATTTGTTTCGGGTCTGCGTGTTGTGTGTAGTCTAGGGTTACCAAATTCAAATACTAGGATTTGAAGTTAGAAAAACCAGGACAATTCAGTTTAAAAACAGGACACATCTTAGTTTTGAAATATCGTCAACACTTGCGAGCCGAGAGGCCGCCCCTAAAGTAAGGATTGCAAAAATGGTGTGCGAATTTTTAAATACAGGACCTTATCAGGGTTCTTTAAAAACCCAGGATGCTGCTTAAAACTATCCAGGAACACCCCAGGACACTCTAAAAACCAGGACATGTCCTGGGAAAACAGGACGGTTGGCAACTCTAGTGTGGTCCCTCATACGTGATACCCACGATGCAGGTTTGACCTGGTGTGGGGTCAGGACTAAGTGTGTGACTGTATTATGTATTTATTTCTACATTATTAATGACCTTGATGATATAAGCTCTGTGCTATCATATAAAAACTTGACATGGGTTTCTATGCACTTCAGATGATTCATTATATTTCATGCATTTATGAGCATTATTTCAAGAGTCAAGAGTGAATAGGTATCTGCTAGGCAAGCGTGCTCCACCGTAGACCACATCATCACTTACCATCAGGCGAGATAGTGGTCAAACGCAAGCCTATTTCGGTAAAAAAAAATGAGCTGAAAATGAGCTATTTTACCAGTTGATTTGAGTGCCAAAAAGTTCCCATTTTTTTTTAACTAGGCTCAAAAGATGCAGAAAAAAATGCTGAATATGTATATAACTCCATATTGCAAAAAATGCCGCTTATATTAAGGTTACCAACTCCGATTTTCAAAAACTAGGATTTGTAGTCGGACAAACCAGGACAATTACGTTAAAAACAGGACACGTCTTTGTATGAGGCTGCCATTGCAAAAGTGGCGCTCGATTTTAAAATAGGACCTTATCGGAGCGTTTTAAATACCATGGACGCTAGTTAAAACTATCCAGGACACCCTAAAAGTGTTCCTATATTGTGTATATTAGTGTGCAATAAAGAGTATAAATAAATAAATAAATAAAAATCAGGTCATGTCCTGGGAAAACAGGTCGGTTGGCAACTCTAGCTTAAATCAAATAGCCCGCTCGGCTGAAGGACATGTATCCATGGCTATGAACAAATAAATAAAAAAACAAATAGCCCGCCAGCCGTCGTTTTTTTAATTTTACGTATGTATAACTCAAGGTCATTTATTCAAACTTCCTATAGATTTCATCACGTAATACTGATGAGACTAAAATCGCAATTGGCACGTATTGCAAACCACTCTGATTTAATTTGCTTAGTAAAACATATTATTTGTTTACACAGTAAGCAGATGGTAAATTTTTATAAGTAAAAAAAAATGTTGTTTATTATTTCTTGGTTGCAATAAAAAAAAATCGTTGCTTCGGTGGCGCAGTTGCAATTGCGGTTGCTGTGCTGAGGTCTCGTCGACTTCCGGGTCGGGTAAAAGTGATATTGGGTTTAATCACATCATACTCAGTATCGCTTTACCCGACCCGGGGATCGAACCTGAGACCTCAGCATAGCAGTCGTAACGCATGCGCAATTACAACTGCGCCACTGAGGCGTCACGGGTGGGTAATAAATAAGCTCAGCGAAATGTTGGTGTCTGGTCCCCCGACTTCGGGCATTACGGCGTTAGTACGTATGTATGTACTATTGCTTAGCGGAACCTAGCCAATATGTAAAGTTAACTATCGAAAGGATAAATCTGCTCTAAAATAAGTAAGATGCCATTCAAATCTGCGAGAAATAGCTGTCAAATGATAGAGAAGGATGCACGATATAAGTTATGACGTCACCACCCAGAAAGGACATTACGGCTTTTCGTGCGAGGGAGATAGATGTTCCCACTAAGCATGCACTGTTAAAATAATACTTGCGACGTCATTTATTCATTTTAATTCTGTTTTTTAATAACAGCGATAGCCTAGTTGGTTGCGGTACGGACTGTCAAGACGAAAGTCGTATGTTCGAAACCCAAATGGCATACACCTATGACTTTTCTAAAGTTACGTGTGTATTCAATGTTAATTATCGCTTGCTTTAACGGTGAAGGAAAACATCGTGAGGAAACCTGCATACCTGAGAATTCTAATAGGAATTTCAAAGGTATGTGAAGTCTACCAACCCGCATTACAGCGTGGTGGACTAAGGTCTAACCCCTCTCGTTAGCAGAAGAGGCCCGTGTCCATCAGTGGGACAATGTTCAATACAGAGCTAGTAATATTATTATAACTCTGTTTTCGCTAAAGGGTTTCTTTTTATATTGCTGTCAGTTGCGTATCATATTGCGTACAAAATAACACAAAACTGTCAATTCTCCAAGATAGATTTTTGTAACATATGTCAATATAATTTATTTCAAGGTCGTTGAATAGTTCTATTCTATTTCAACACAACGACTGTAAATTGGCATTCTTTAAAACTTGTTTTGGCTTTAACTGACCGCATCATTAGTTGTCTAGTTGTGTAAAATATGTTTTAATTACAATAAACAGTGTTGTGTTCCATTCTTATTTTTGATAGCTTTTGGTCGCGTCTTCGCCCGCGTACATTGACTTATATTCTATAGACACGAACTGTCGAAGAAAAAAGATGTTCCAAAAACCTTGTCCGCCCACTAATGCCATCTATTCATTTTACTAAGAACTATTTGGAAGTTATAACTCCCGTCATTTTTTCTCGAACGGGACTTTCCGCACGCCAAAACGGGACAAACTATATAATGAATTTTGTTGTGAAATATAGACTTCCCGTATTCAGAATTGAAATTAATTAATATTTATTGATATTAAGTTCTAAACGGTATGAAATTATGTTATTTACCTTATATATTATTAACAGTTTCACTGTAAATCAATTTAAGGCAGATTTGTTCGGGAATGTCGCTACAAATAACTAAAATTAACTCGACACTAAAAGATGCAATGTGGTGTGCATTCTTAGTGGCATGAAGCATACTAACGTCGGTGCAGTGTATACACCGCGACTCGGTGGAACATAATGTTTGTTCTGGTCGCCGCATCTAGTACGTAGTACATATAGATCGCTGCCCGCGTATAATGTTTAAACTGAAGGTGAAATTTTTTCGTGATCCGTTTTCGTGTTTTAGAGACCATCACTTTCAGTAATTCCAAAGTGTCAAGTTTTCACTTCCGTCGACATTCCCCATGACATAATTGTTTTCTGGGTAGTGATTGATTTGAAAACCAGACTAATGTCAAAGTTTTTGTTAACAAGTTATGATACAATTTATTTACCAATCTAAACAAACCACAGTCCCTAATGACTTCTTCAATTTAAAAATTTATATTCTACTATTTTACGTTCAATTCTTCTAATGCTTTTCTATTTTACTAACAAAACTTTCTTTTCTATAGCCACCGCCACCCCCGCAGCAACAGCAGGTAATTTTAATAAATAAATAAATAAAAAAAAAATAGAAAAAAACCGGCTTTGAAACGGTAGTTCTCGGGTTCGATCCCCGAACCGAGACAAATACTTGTGTGATATTTGTTTCGGGTCTTGGTGTTGAGACCCAAAAGCGTTCGTGGTTGGTGATGGGATACAGATCCTATGTGGGATCAGTGTGAGGCTGCTGGGTGTTTTTTTTTAGTTACAGCCAGACGAGCAGACGGGCCACCTGATGGTGAGTAGTACCGCCGCTCATAGACTTCTGCAATGCCAGGGCACAGCAAAGCCGCTGCCTACCGTATTTAACTACTGGCTTTCAACTATTTGAACAAAGAAAAATTTAGGAAAAATATTAATATGATGCTCTGCAACATTTTATGTGTCAATAACATGTTTTAAAAAAAAAAAGTTTTGAATTTTTTTTTGAAACTTATTATTATATATTTTTTATTCTAATAAAAATTTCGTCAATATTATCTTGCTATTTCCATAACATTGAGCATCTATATGACTTTTTCGAAAAATATTCTTTAAATTAAAAAAGGTGAATGATTTAATTTGATGTCAATTCACTTGCAGTATGTGTTTAAGGCTAAGATTGTTTCAACACTTCTTAATATTTATTTATAACATTGAGCATGCATTTATAACTATTTCTTCCCTTTTCTATACTAACTCACTAATATTTTTCCTTTGCTAGCCCCCGCCGCCGCAGCAACAACAGGTAATTCCAAAAACATTTATTATCATAAGTTTGAAACGTAAAGGATTCATAAACCATTTGTGATGTGTGCTGATCATTTGAGGAGTCTTTTTTGTACTCAGTCAGATATGTTACCTTATAGGCAAACATTATTCAATATAATCATCAAAATCGGTCAAAAATCAGCGTAGATATTGCTGTTACGCAATTTGAAAAAAATAGTCGAAATAAAAAACACTCTTTTGAAGTTGGTTAAAAATGTACGAACACTGCCATTCGATTCTGAATCTTATTACACACAGAACTGAGCGGTGTGAGGAAATTAATTTTGATAGGCTATTCTTGCTTCTTACTAAAAACAACTAAATATTAATTTTTTCTGAACTTTTTCATTTTTTTTCTTCGACTAACTATTTTTTTCACTTTTTTTCTGTATTAGCAATCCCCGCCTCCCCCACCGCCGCAGCAGGAGGTAAAATTTCCCCCAAATTGTATTTTTTTATGTTTTTTTTTTGCATGGTATAAAAATCTACCATCGTTACTAATCAATACTTTTATTACAATGCAAAAAAAACATTTTTACGTGTCAGTATTGAACACTCTATTTACCAAACATGCTTATGTTGAATATTGCGTTATACATAGAACGCAATATTGATCGCATTTCATCACGTAATTTTTTTCCGTGTATCTTTTACTGTGGTAGCTTTGACAGACTAAGGATGTATTGCTTTAAGCGTAGTCAATTTTAACTGTCGTTAAAGTCTTTTACAACAGTCTAATGCAATGGTTCCCAAAGTTGCCTGAACACCGACCCATCTAATAAAAAGTTCCAAATTCGAGACTCACCTCTTGGTTGTCATGAATAAAAAGAGGCATAACTATATGAATGGACTGTTAAAATAAAAAAAAAACTGTTTTAATAATTATATTCCATTCGATCGAAGTATGATCCTATTTTTATGGCCCAACCAATATTCGCTCGCGACCCACTATTGGGTCGCGAACCATAGTTTGGGAAGCACTGGTCTAATGCAAGGTTGTAGGGTTGTTTCAGCAATAGTCAGATTAGTTTTATCAATAAAAAAATTATCATGAACCATTATTATTAGTTTTATCATGCGCACCGCTAGAGAGTGGAACTCTTTGCCGGACTCTATATTTCCCGAAAATTATAATCTGGGCATCTTTAAGTCAAGAGTGAATAGGTATCTTCTAGGCAAGCGTGCTCCACCGTAGACCACATCATCACTTACCATCAGGCGAGATAGTGGTCAAACGCAAGCCTATTTAGGTAAAAAAAAAATGAACTATTTTATTATAATGACTTAATAATAGTTAAAATTGACTACAGTTGAGAGATATTGTGCTAGAATGCGAATTTACACTTGTAAAATTTATAAATCTATGTCTAATATAGGGTGTTTTTTTTTGTGGTATCATTTAATTGTTTTTAATAACATTGCTTTCATTCACCTTTTCACCATTTTATATGCACCAACCCGCGAAAGGAACATTGTTAGGAAACCTGCATACCATTCTCATTGGAATTTCATAGGTGAGGTCTGCCAATGCATTGGCCTAGCGTGGTGGACTAAGGTCTCACCCCTCTCATAGTAGAGGAGGCCCGTGCCCACCAGTGGGACAACGTATACAGGGAGTACAAATTTGCACCAATCGGCTTCTATTAATAAAAATGTAAATATGGAAGAATTTTCACCCTTAGTTATTTCATAACAGAATTCTTTATCATCATCATTCATGCACCTTGCAGACCTTTCGATATTGGTTAAGTATTTAATTACGCATGTGAAAAAAGCAGCGACTTCCATAGTTCAGAAATACAGAATGCCGAGACGAAAGTTGTAGATTCGAAACCAGCCCAAATGGTATACTTGTGGCTTTCGAATTTACGTGTGTTCATTGTTAATTGTCGCTTCATGCCGGCCTGCTTCTACACACTACGAAGAAGCGGTGGAGGGTCTAGTGTCAGAGTACTTAGAAGGCCACAAAACGGCCAAACATCAGGTGTATTTTTTCGGTTGCATGTAAAACAGAAAACTATCCTATTGCATACGTAGTCTTTACATGGGAGCACCCGGGGAACTTGGAGAATAAATCCCACAAACAAACTTCGACCGTTACAAACCACGTTGCAGAACCGAGAGGCACCTATATTTCATGGTTACCCTCACTTGATATACTACTTACACCTACCTACTAAAGACCATAAATATAATTTGTACTTCTATTTGTTCAAAAATTGAAAATCAAAAGACGCCTTCGTTCTCATTATTCGTAATTCCAATGATATAATACTGTCTACTGTTATTTTTTTCCAGTTTCTGTACTTAAGTATATATATTATATGGTAGTGTATGTAGTATATAACGATATTTTATTTATGTAGTGTATTATGGTATGAAGTATGTATGTTATGTCTATGTATTTTGCTGTACATCATAGTATGTCTATTCCTATGATCACACATTACTTTGTTTCTTTTCAAATCCAATCCATGTAAAGGTTGTTTGCAGCCGTTTGTACATTCTATATTAAGTTTATTGCAATGTACTGTTTTTTTATTCTGGTGTACAATAAAGCATAAATAAATATATAAACAATTTATTCCAGCCCCCACCACAGCAGCAATACCAGCCGCCCCCACCTCCCCAACAGCAATACCAACAACCGCCGCAGCAGCAGTATCAACAGGTAAGTAAGAAGACTTCAAATTGCCACTGAGTATTTTAACCTTTCATGTAACACAAGGACAACGGTGTTCGGAAAAAGGTAATAAGTAGTGAGTAATACAAGCCAAAATCGACTTTATTTCTATAATATTAACGTTACCAATACGCTTAATACACGTCAATAAGGGCCAATAGGGTAGTAGACTCGATTTTTTTATTAATGAAATCAACAAGTTACATTATCCAAAATCTATTATCGAAAGAATTTTATTGATCCGAACAAAAATAAGTAAATTAGACACCATTCAAATCTGCTGGAAAGGGTAGTTGTCATATAACAGTACAAGGATGCATATCTGATACCGTGACGTCACGGTACTGTGAAGCGCCTGTACAGTACCGTTGTACGAGGGGGATAGCGATATGTTCCCAATACGCCATCGTTTTCACTTATGCCTGTGAGAATTTGCTCATATCAATATTTAAAATAAATATTGTGACCTAATTTTTCAAGCAATTTCGATTCTGTTTTCGCAAAAGAGTTTCTTTTGCGTAATATATTCGATTGCGTAGATAATAATGTACAAAATTAAATACAGGAAACAACCGTATTGCCAGTTTGGAAAAATATATCCAGATGATTCTTGAGTGTTTAAATCGTGAATCTTTTGTGTTACATTTGAAAAGGTTTGTTGGAGAAGTTTCAAGGTCCAGATAGACTTTTTTTATCTTAAAACCAATTGAATAGTTGACAGGATATTTTTTTTTTATTTAATCAATAAGTTAAGTTACCTAAAACCCATTATCAAAGAATTTTATTAATCTGCTTAATAATAAGTAAGTTAGAAACCATTCAATTCTGGCGGAAGAGGTAGTTGTCAAATGACAAGGATGCACGGTGTGAGTCTTGACGTCAACTTACAGAATGGACATTACGTTGCATTTGTGTGAGGGAGACAGGAGATGTTCCCACTACACACCCAATTTTGCTCATAACGAGCGAGATAGTGAGTTCCCACCACGCACGTTTGCTTAAAATGATTTGCAAATTTTTGATTCATTTTCACCTAAAGATTTCTGGTGTAATTTTTCGATTGCATGTGAAATAATTTAACAATTTAAAAAATTACAAACAAGATTTTGAAAAAAAATGGGTTTACTATTTTATACCTTTGAAGCGCTTTCCCTTTCCATCCTTTAGACCGGCCCTGGGTCAGGATTGTGACTTTTAGTTATTTTTTAGGTCCCCGTTCAACAGCAGCAAGTCCCGATTCAGCAACAAGTGCCTATTCAGCAACAACCACCCATGCAGCAGCAGCAGCAGCAGCAAGGCCATGCGCACATGGGGGGTGAGAAATAGGACATATATCAAATGTTAATTTAGTTTTAGGACATTTATATCAGGTGTAAATAACAATACTAACCCTGTATTAAATAACGTCCCACTGCTCATGAGGTTAGGCCTTAGTCCACCACGCTGGCCTATGGGTTGGTAGACTTCACATACGAAATTCTTATGAGAATTCCCAGGTATGCAGGTTTCCTCACGATGTTTTTTCAGTTAAAGCCAGCGATAATATTTAATTTACACGTAACTTTAGAAAAATCAGAGGTGTATGCCATTTGGGTTTCGAACATACGACTTTCGTCCTGACAGTCCGTATAACCAACTAGGCTATCTCTGCTGTAATGAGGTGTACTAAGATAAAAAAAATACGGCGCTCCCACACAAGAGTTGTAGAGTGCTGTACAGGCTGTTTCAAAAAACAGTGTCAAAAAGCCAGAGGTAGAGTTACCTAAGGGTATTTATTTATACTCTTTATTGCACACTAAGATACACAATATAGGAACACTGCAAAATAATTAAAAGTACAATTGGCGGCCTTATCGCTCTCGGCGATCTTTTCAAGACAACCATGGGATGGAATTATGAGAAGGGAAAATAATAAGGGTAGGGCAGTCAGTGTACATAAAGGTATTAAGGAAAAACGAAAATATAAAAATATATAAGGGTATAAGTCGTAGTGAGTTAAATATTAACCTATTTTGAACGAAATTGCTCGTGGTAGGATATTCATATCCGCCCGGATAGCTTCCACAGTACACAGGGTGTAAAACCCGCCATAGTGGCACCCGCAATTGTGTCGCGTTTCGGGATCAGCCAGTGTACATTCGGTTTTTGTCAGGGGTCTAGTGTTGGGGTACGATGTTTGACCGTGTTTTTCTTCACCTCCTTGCCCATGGCGTAGTGTGAAGAAGCAGGCTTGTTTGTGTTGAGCAGCGAGAGATAGATTGTCGCTCGCAACTCGATACTCCAACTGGACGGCACTGCGCTTACCATCAGGTGCAGTGTCACCACAATGCAGTGCCAGGGTAAAAAAAAATAAGACGACATTTGGAAAACTTGATACCTTCATGGTCATAAGGAGTGAGTTGTATTCATCACGGAAGGATAATGTAACATGTTAGCTTTATTCCAATGTGTAATTTTCGCGTAAACTTAGAAACCAAAAAGTATTAAATTATTTTAACGAAATTTGTTCTTTTCACAGATCCTCAGCTATTGAACCCAGCTAACATAGCCCAGGAAAGAGAGTAAGTAATATGATCTTAATTTTTTTTTAATTTTCAAATCATTTTTCTTGGTCAATAGTTTTTCAAGGTAAATTCGGACCAAATAGCTTTATATATAATCATAAAAAGTACACCGACTTCAATAAAAAACTATATGCGTTTTACTATTATGCGTCACTATAAAATTTGAGGGTTGTCCTTGATTTTTCTGAGATCCCATCATCAGATCCTGACTTGGTGCCAATCGGACCACCTGGGTAGCATGTGTATACCCTTTTAAACAAAAAAATAATTTCTCGAATCGGTCCAGGCGTCTTCGAGTAATCAGGTAATATACATAAAAAAAAGATTCCGACGAATTGTTAACCATCTCCTTTTTTGAAGTCGGTTAAAAATGTGTTATAATTCTGTGAATAAGATAATTTGGTATCACTTTACATGTCCGTTATTTTCTTAACCGCGGGTTGAGATTAGAGCTAATGATCGAGTTTTGAATATCTTTAAACAATTTTATTTTTCCACACACAAATAAATACAAGAACTAAATAAAAAATGGCAAGTCAAAATTTTATATTTTCCTTTTGTTACTTTACAATTAAGTTGCAAATCGCCAACATTATAAGTGGAACTATAATTAGTACCTCTTTTCTCAATCATCCTGTATATCAGGTTTCGCTAACAAAATCCATAATTTTTTTCCGTATGTTGAATTTCCATTTGTGTTTTGACCTGTTATAAGTGCCTTTTATATGCCTACATGATCAATAAAGATTTTTATTTTAAAACTACATTTAAATACATACACACTCACGCCTGTAATCCTCGAAGGGTAGGCATAGGTGTAACCAATACACACACTATTCAGAATTTATTACGGTCCCATAATGTGATAGGGGCGAGCCTATCATACCGGACACAATTCCAGACTCCGGGCTGATACTGAGTATTTCTAAATAGAAAAACCCAATATAACCGACTCGTGGATCTAACGTAACGCATGCGCAGTTACAACTGCGCTACCGATTCATTTTAACCACTCGTGTCTCAAGATGATAACGGTGTTCGGAAAAAGATAATATGTAGGGAGTAAATACAAAACAAAAATCAATTTTATTTCCATAACATTAAAGTTCAAAATCCCGTGTAAGAACGGCGAATGTTGCAAGTACTTGTCGGCTCGCCGGCATGCCATTGATACATGAAATGAAATGAAATCGTTTATTGATCAAGTAGGCAATTACATAGCTCTTATGACAAGTTAGGACATTAAAAAAAGAAAAGAAATTTAAGAAAAAGGACATCAGCTAATGTATACATAGCATCATCAATACACTAGCAATTACTTATTCATTTATAAGGTATTTATAATTTTAATTTTTAATATTATTCAAAGAAATACCAGTCAAATATATATCTTTTTTTTATTGCATAGTCCGACAAACGAGCATGTGGGTCACCTGATGTTAAGTGATCTCTGCCGCCCATGAACATCCACAATACCGAAAGTGTCATGTATGCGCTGTCGGCCTTAAAGGACAGGAATAGGGATTAGAGAAGGGAAGGGGGAATCTGGGCCTCCGGATATCTCACTTACCATACGAAACGCGACAGTAAACTGTCACTTTACGTTGGTTTTCTGTGAGACAGTGGTACTACCCCGGTCGAGCCGGCCCATTCATGCTGTAGACAAATATGTCTACAGCGTGGCTCTAAACGGGTTTGATATGGACCATGGGTATTACCGAGACGTCGCACGTTTTAAAACCTACCACCGGATCCAAACACGACTCTGTCTGAGAAGACCCGGCGAAGAAACTCAGCGGGCTGACATGACTGGCTGAAACTGTCTACTAGTTGTCGAACATAAAACATATACACTCACACCTGTAATCCCCGAAGGGGTGGGCAGAGGTGTAACTAGTACACCCACTTTTCGCCAAATTTCGGTCCCATGATGTGATAGGGGGCGAGCCTATCGCCATACCGGGCGCAGTTTCCAGACTCCGGGCTAATACTGGGAATTTCTGGATAGAAAAACCCAACATCACTTTACCCGACCCGGGGATCGAACCCGAGACCCGAGTCGTAAATGCATGCGCACTTACAACTGCGCCACCGAGGCAGTCTCTAGTTATCACTACTTCTAGTTGTCTCTAGTCACTAGTTATCGACTCATCCAGAAATCGCATTCTTTCTTCCAGTCATATCCAAGAGCACATGGAAGTGCCCATAGACACTTCAAAAATGTCGGAACAAGAGTTGCAATTCCACTACTTCAAGATGCATGACGCGGACAATAACAACAAGTTGGATGGATGCGAGCTGATCAAGTCCCTCATACATTGGCACGGTAAGAAACTACACTAAAAAAAATAATTTAAGTATGAGTTTTTGACGTTTATGGAAGTTACTTGTATAATCCGCTAGAGGCGCTGATTTTTTTTGTAGCAGATATAAAAGTTACTTCTGTCCGCTAGAGGCGGTGAATTATATTGTAATAGTCTAAGTTACTTTGTTAATTCGTTGAAGGCGATTATTTCTTTAGTATAACATCTAAAAGATGCTTAGTTAGTCCGCTAGAGGCGCTTATTTCTTTAGTAGCAGATCTAAAAGATGCTTCGTTAGTGTAGCTATGATAGCTTCAAGATACATTATTATAGAGATACCTCGTCAATTTTTTTTGTAATAAAAAATTATTTCATTTTGTACTTTAAGTTTAAACCTATAATAAACTAGCTGTTGCTCGCGGCTCCGCCCACGTGGAGGTCATGTTTGGAAGAAAAAGTATACAATACAAAATAAAAAATTTCATGCGTTTAACTTTAAAAATGACTGATTAACATACAAACTTTCATCCCCTATTTTACCCCCTTAGGGGTGGTATTTCCAAAAACCCTTCCTTAATGGATGCCTACGTCATAAAAGGTACCTATTGTCAAAATTTCAAGTCTCTAACCCCAGCCGTAATGGCTGTGCGTTGATCGATCAGTCAGTCAGTCAGTTTCTTCTTTAATATATACAGTTATTAAAAACTCATACTTAAAAAAATAGCTTTTTGCTAATATTTAAATAGAAGTAATGGTTACATAAGAAAAACATTATTTTGTGTAGGTCCTAAAAATTTTATTCAAACATATACAAATATAGAAAAGTAACATTTTATATATTTTTAAGTAATATTTTTATAACTCTTTTGTTATATTCTTGATTGACTTTTTGGATATATCCAGCATACAGATATATCAGTAAAAAAATATTTAAATGGTTTGGGATAAAAAATATTGTTTGAGTGTGTGTGATTATTGATTTTAAAAGTGTGTGTTTTTTGTGTGAGTTATAAATTTTTTATGTTTTTTAATAATGTTTTTGGGTGTGTGTGTGTGTGTGTTTGCTTTTGTGTGTGTGGCTTTCACATTCATCCACCATTACTTTTGAGATATAGAATATAAGGAAATGTTACTTTTAATGTCAATTAATTGCTTAGGTTAGACGTAAAGATGTGTGAAAGCTGTTGTATTTAGTGTATAAGATTATATTATTACCTTTTTTATTTCATTTAATAAGCAGCGATAGCCTAGTTGGGTGCGGTACGGACTGTCTAGACGAAAGTCATAGGTTCGAAACCCAAGTGGCATACACCTCTGACTTTTCTAAAGTTATGTGTGTATTAAATGTTAATTATCGCTTGCTTTAACGGTGAAGGAAAACACCGTGAGGAAACCTGCATACCTGAGAATTCTTATACGAATTTCGAAGGTATGTGAAGTCTACCAACCCGCATTAGACCAGCGTGGTGGACTAAGGCCTAACCCCTCTCATTAGTAGAGGAGGCCTGTGCCCAGCAGTGGGACAGTATTAAATACAGGGCTAGTATTTTATTTTATAAGTCAGGACTCTGATTGGTATAATTATTTTTGTCTTCATTCACAAATTAGTAATTCATAAAATGTTAAATACCTATAAGTTAAGTATCCCGAACTCTGTGTGTGAGGCGTCTATGAGTACCACCTTTGTGCAGCACCATGTATAACATACATATACACTCACGCCTGTAATCCCCGAATGGGTAGGCAGAGGTGTAACCAGTACATTTAAAAAAAAACACTTTACTGCCAGAACCATACAAAATAACTACAAATTTGTAAATATGAATTATTATATCATTTATACTTATTATTCAAATACTACACATGTAGTACGTATGTACCCATTTATAAAAAAAGGCAAAAGTGGGCGTAACTGGGTCTAAATAGAGTCGCAATTATCAATATGGGTTTGAGAAAAATTAATAATGGGATCAACTTTCTTTTACGACTGCAGCATAACCGCCATTGCAAGCGGTGACGTCACGGCTCATAGTACATTTTTTTTCAAATGGCTTTGTTATTTTTCGTTTATTAAATTCATTCGATTGTTCTAAATAATGTATTATCGATTAAATATAAAAAATGTATAAAATACCCTATACGGGATCATTGTCATTAATCCGCCATTTTTGTTTCTCACCATCGTGGACACAGAACAAGGTCATAAACAACAACCACAGCCCGGCTCGCCTCCCGTCGGCGAAAAAATATTCAGCGACGATGAATTAATCAACCTAATTGATCCCATACTCAATATGGATGACCATAACCGTGATGGCTTTATAGACTATCCAGAGTTTGTAAGAGCCCAACAGAAGAGTCAAAATAAGAATTAAATAAAATAGATCTGAAATTTTAACGGGGCCGGTTTTGAATGGAATGTAAACGAGTAAATGTTTAATCGATTTTTGTGCGATTAGAATCGATTACGAATTTGGTCGAGTGACCTTTTCCAGATCAATTTGTTTTTTTTTATATATCATAGTCCGACAAACGAGCCAGTGGATCACCTGATGTTAAGTGATCTCCACCGCCCATGAACATCCACAATACCGAAAGTGTCATGTATGCGCTGTCGGCCTTAAAGGACAGGAATAGGGATTAGGGAAGGGAAGTGGGAATCTGGGCCTCCGGATATCTCCCTTACCATACGCTTACATGAATTAATTGTTGATATGTTTTGTGATTTTCCTATCGATTCTCAATCATCGATTAATCGTTTATCTATGGAAATTTGACATCTGTCATCTGAGTTACAAAATATAATTTTCTGTCATTTAACTTTTTTAAACTATGGCATTTAATAGTTAAATTGTTATGATAATCAGTATATAAATATATGAAATAAACCACCGTACTTTATACTCATAAATGTCAGATTTCAGATGGTTTATCTTAACACTGGCCCTAGGTTACTTTACTCCACAGTTGTATAACATTCCTGACTTAGATGAGAACTTTCACCAAGCATAAGTTGGCAGGCCGAGTTTAAAATATCGTAAAAAACCAGATGGTAACAAAAACCTAGACATAGAGAATGGATTGAGCAATGTTCTCACAAAATTTACCATTTTGTAAAAAGAGACAAAGCGACTGTGCGGCCAATACCTATTTCTGTTCGCTCCTGCAAATCTGTGTAGACCAATCAAAATTCTAGAAAAGTAATTTAATTCATAAAAAGTACGACTTCAATAAACAAAAAATTATGCATTGCCCTCGATTTTTCTGAGATCCCATCATCAGATCCTGACTTGGTGACAAACGGACCACCTGGGAAGTATACGCTTTTAAACAAAAAAATAATTTCTCGAGTCGGTCCAAGCGTCTTCGAGTAATCGGGGAACACACATAAAAGATTCCGACGAATTGAGAACCTCCTCTTTTTTAAGTCGGTTAAAAATACAACTGTTGGCCGCACTTTCGCTTTATCTCTCACATTTTTCTGTCAGTATTCACTTAATAGCTGGATAGAGACGGTCGGCCCATTCTTTAGATGAACAAAAATGACAACTTGCTGATTGATTTTTTAATCTGTAGATGAATTTGACAGATGCAAATGTCATGCTGGATTGTGTCACAAAATATATATTGTACGTTTGTTTTTTTTATGTTCGATATTAGCAAAATCATCGAACGGTGAAGCCATATTTAAGTGACAGGATATTCTTATTTAAAAAATATATTCAATAAATCTTAAGTGTACATTAATAAAATTAAAAATATCTGTCAAAAACAGAGCTCTCTTACTGCCAAATTATGCTTGTTGATTGGTTTAAATGTAGAATTAATTTAATACATAGAAATGTTAAGATATATTGGTATCATCTAGTTCGAGATTTTTTTTGATCCAGGCACGACAAAGTGACCACACTGTACCTGATGGTAAGCGCTGTGTCGTCCAATTAGAGTATCGAGTAGCGAGATA
The DNA here is from genome assembly GCA_905220505.1 of Laothoe populi. Classification (NCBI taxonomy): domain Eukaryota; kingdom Metazoa; phylum Arthropoda; class Insecta; order Lepidoptera; family Sphingidae; genus Laothoe; species Laothoe populi. The sequence goes on along the minus strand of HG992174.1, from coordinate 6,108,074 downwards.
CAATCCATCCCTCGCTACTCAACACAATCATGCCGGCCTGCTTCTTCACACTGCGCCATGGGCAAGAAGGTGAAGAAGCGGTCGAGGGTGTAATGTCAGAGTACTCAGAAACATCGTACCCTTGGGGGTACTCTAGCCCGATAAAAACCGCGATCATAAAGAAAATGTAATTGATAAATTATTTAAAACAACCCCTCATAGTTTGTCAAGAGACATAGTTATTTGAATTCAATTGCCGTTTTATGTGTGAAATAAAAAAAAAACATATTTTTCACACATTTTATATAAGGTCACATTTAGTACTGGTATGGGCCAAAAATATCTTAATATTACTATGTATATAAAACGTGTTATGTAAGTAATTTTTGTACATAGAATTTAGGATCAATCAATAGATCCTATGTCATAATAATCATGGTCGAAGTTCGGGGGGTACCGCTAGATGTCGCTGTTTTAAATTGTGCCTTAAAACTAAGAACTGGCTATTACATAATTTTACCTACCCTCTTTTATATTAGAAATGGTTTTTTGATCGTTTATGATGTAATATGCCATGGGATCTGTTGATTACAGAATGGTTGTAAATGTTTTTAAAACTCTTAAAAAAGGTTTTATACATGGTAAATTTTGATTCGTTATAATAAATTATACTAGACTTGTCACCAGATTTCATATTGGTCTGGAATGAGGTTAATTCTTAACAGTTCTTAAACATATTTTGGCGCGGGAAAGTTATAAATGATGTATTAAATATTATTTAAATCCATATATATATGGTTAAACTTAATTAAGGTTTAGAAATCGGTAGACAGCGGCTTTGCTGTGCCCTGGCATTGCAGAAGTCTATGGGCGGCGGTGACTACTTACAATCAGGTGGCCCGTCTGCTCGTCTGTCTATCCAGGCAGTAAAATAATTAACACAAATGATAACTACGGAACAAGTCTCGAAAGCTATTCACTATTCTTTTTTTAAAATAAATAAATACATACATATACACTCACGCCTGTAATCCCTGAAAGGGTAGGCAGAGGCGTAACCAGTACATCCATTTTTCGCCGAATTTATAATAAATATTTAAATACAATTAAAACTGTTATAACGCCAGACCAATTAAAATCGAAATCTGGTGAGCTAAAATCCTTTATCCTCATTCCAAAACGCATTTTTATGAAGATAAGATAAATTATTTTAAATATATAACGGATTATAAATTTTACCATGTGTAAACGGATCTGTTTTATTTATTATATTTTTTCTTCTCAATTCTTTTTCTCATTTATTGATTTAAAAAAGGAAGGTAAGGAAGGAACCTCTAAATGATCTTGTGTCTCGAATAGTTGAATGTAATAAAAAATGGCGTTTAAACGTCATAGTTGAAAGTGGTAACTGGAAAACATAAAGAGTTGATATCATATACTTGCTATTTGATCTATACAAGATTAGTTTTTGTATACCATAAAGCCGAAACACCCAAATTAGATTTTGGTATAAAAGATCAGATAAATATGTGACATAATAATAATAAGGAAAACTCACGCGGTGACATGCAAAATAATGTATCCCGTTTCTTGAACGATGCACGGGCATACGCGCGGCCGCGCTGCTGTTTGTTCAAAATGTCCACCCCTTTCCCTTATACACAAGCGGGCCCGTTTACGCATATTGCGCCGCATTTTTATTATTTTAAGTAATAAACAAGGTAACCAGCTTGACGAAATTTTTATATATTTTTGAAATACCAATATAGCACGTTAAAAATTTGTGCAATGGATTGTGCTACTGATTCTCAACAAACTACTTTCGGCTTTGTAGTAAACTAAAAATAATGTTAATGTTATAAAAAGCATTTCGTTGATGTCCCGTGCAATAATTACTTTTGATAAATAAAAGACTATGATTTCTTTCGAATTCTTTAAATTACAGTTGTAATGTCAAAAAGTAAGGCAATTTTTTTTTATTACACTACAGAACTGAGTAAGTAATTATATAAAGCTTTACTTTTTGACTAATAAATTTGAAATACGTCCATTGTTTATTTCGTTTGTTGTACTTTTAAATTGTGAAAACTATGTATAGAGAATATTTAGTTTTGTGAATGTATTAATTAATTCTTGTATGTAATTTTGTCCTCTATAAGGGAAAGCAGATGAAAATATTCAGAAATCATTGAAGAGATATCAATTATATGTTAAAACCCTTTTTTATTTTGTTTAAAATATAGACGTAAGTTGACAAAGGCATTTGGAAGTACAGGTATTGTATAGAACCTTTTTGCTTTTGTTTAGTTTTATCAAACAAGGCTTCAGAGCCTTTAGCCGATTTTTTTCGGATTAGGATAGTGACATATTGGGTTCTTGGAAAAAAAAATCGGGGTATTGGAATTTGTAGCTTCGTGTATCATCATTCGAGGCTGTACAGGCTTGAACCCTTTGCCTTCCCAGTATAAGGGAAAAAGAAATTTAAAAAAGTGTATCATTAATTAACAAATAACTCTACTGAATTGTTGTTTTTTTTTTTTAGTGCCTGGATAGGCAGACGAGCAGACGGGCCACCTGATGGTAAGTAGTCACCGCCGCCCATAGACTTCTGCAATGCCAGAGCACAGCAGAGCCGCTGCCTACCGTTGATGTACTAATTGCATGTCTGCCTATTCTATCAAAAATTTAATTCTGTTTAAAAAAACGACCTATAAATTTTCGACAAAAGCGAAGCTTAACCTGTCAACTTGCGTTTAAACAACTGTCAATTGTTTTTTTTTTGTAAAGGAATGAATGTTATTTTATAATCTGTGCCAATTGTCTGTATATGTTGTTTATGGTCTCTGATCATACCTACTCATGTCTTCTCAAAGTAATGTTAAATAAATAATAACTTTTATGTCATCATTTTATTTTATCCTGTATAATTAGAGAATGAGCATTTCATCATTTGGGCAAGGTTGTGGGTTCGACACCGGGTTGAAATACTATTTTTTATCATTTTCTCCGCAAGGTTGAACTTGGCGCGCTTTTATTTGTGTCATGATTATATATAAAAAAATCCACTCATAGCTTTTATTATTTATTTATCTTGTACAATATCTTTACAGGTACTTAAACCTAATATTATTATGGCTATTAACTAAAGAACTATTTCAGAACATACTTAATACTACAATATTTAAACATATATAATATGTATCAAAAATTTTTATACTATCAACATTTCTAAACTGTGAAATATTTAACATAAGTATCTGGTAAGGTTATGGGTTATGGATTATGGGTTGGAGTATAAGTACCAGCGACAAAGGTAGCAGGAAACCAGTCCAAATGGCATACACCACCGACTTTTCTAAAGCTACATGTATAATGTTAATTAGCTGAACCCGGCCTCGCTTTGCTCTAGAAAAAAGGAAACAAAATTCAGCTTCTCGTTGTCTGCATAGAATGTTTTGTTCCCATGGGATCTTAGGGATGAAAAGTTTAGAGAGCTTAATACACCAGTCGTAACGCATGCGCAATTATAACTGCGCTACCGAGGCAGTCAGTATTTTAATTACATAAAGTAACTATTCAAGAAGAATATACGCTTTACAATAGGCTATTTGACTAATTTTCGAAAATGATTTAAAACTATCATTTATTACATAATAAGCGCACTATATTGATATTTCCAGGAAGTCTACTGTATTTTTAATAAAAATCAATGTTAAAGTTTAAATCTCCAAAACCGCGGCAAAAACACTATTTCTGTAATGACGCTGATCATATGACACGTGTGACGTCACATGCAAGTAAACAAGCTAATAATGATAAGCAAAGCTAAGTTTTATGATAATTGTTTTATCAACAATTATCATAAAACTGCTTCAAAAATAGATCAACAATAGAATTTATCACCCATAAAACATAATACGCGAAATAAAATCACTCGATGAAACTATGTTTACTTGCGTGTGACGTCACCAGAGTTGCAATCAATCACAGAGTGTTCACATCTCATATAAAATTAAAAAAAAATGTACTTTATTTCGTTTAATTTTCAAAAAATATACATTATTTTGTTTAAAATTAAGTGAAATATGGTTTTTTAAGCTATTGTCTAACAGGATGACCACAATTTGCAGTGTATTTTTAATGTTGTCAAATAGCCTATTGCTGCAAGAACAAGAGCGATCTAACTCAATAGGGTAGTTGACAGTAAGTGAAAACATGATAGAATATTTATATTAGATTTTCATCTAAAAATATCTAAAATTAAACCAATTTGTTAATGTATATGTGATTATTTAACACTTTCAAGAAACAAATATGCAAAAATGAAGCATTTTGTCACATAACATGAAACACCCATTAGTCATGCATGACGTCACCGTTCAAAACATCTAAGCTGAGCCAAACGTCTATTAGTTTTGCAGATGGTTACGTCACACGAGAGGCCATGACAGTTGGTAGCGTTTTGGTGGGAAAAATAAAGTTGGTTTATATAAATGCAAATAAAATCTTGAAAACTTGTATTTTATGTTTATTAATGATAATATTTTAATAATATAGACCATGAAGAACAAAATAAAACGGTTTCCCATAAACAGTCAACATTCATTCATCACATTTCCGGTTCATGGAAGTTCATTCATCACTTGCCATCAGACGACATGCTCCTTTGAATTTTTAACTGACTTCAAAAAAAGGGAGGTTCTCAATTAGTCGGATTCTTTTTCTTTTTATGTATGTTCTCCGATTACTCGAAGACACCTGGACCGATTCGAGAAATTTTGTTTAAAAGGGTATACTTCCCATTGGCACCAAGTCAGAATCTGATCATAGAATCTCAGAAGAATCGAGGGCAATCTCAAATTTTATAAGGACGCATAATGTGTTTTTTATTGAAGTCGGTGTACTTTTTGAGGCTCTCATAATGGTTTTTAGGTTCATTAGTTGACCTCATATAAAAAAATAGCATGGGCGTTGCTTGAACTTTTTTGTGTATGCATGTATCGTGATGTATCGTCAAAATTCTCTTTTTTTTTAAATGCACCTAAAAACGGTGCGTATAAAAAGTTTTGTTCACAAAAAAAGTTTGTCGTTTGAACAATACTAGTGTTTAGTGGCGTGCAAAAAAACCCTACATATAACTGGGGTAAGTATGTAAACCGCTTTAGATTAAATAATTTAAAAATAGCTTTTGCCCGCGGCTCCGCCTGCGTGGTATTTACTTTGAAAGAAAGGTACAAAACCATGTTTTCTTAAGCTATTACATCTTTCTATATGTTGCCATCCCATAGGAACCGTGCATGTTTCGGAAAAAAAAGTAGGCTAAGTCATTATCTGTAGGTACCCTAAACTATCACTATGCAAAATCATGTCGATCCCTGCTCTGTGAAAAACAAAAACTATTCCGCGGGAACCCTATATTTCTCCGGGAAAAAAGCCTATGTGCTATTCCAGACTATAATCTATATCTGTGCCAAATTTCAGCCAGATCTGTCCAGCCGTTCTGGCATGATAGAGTAACAAACATCCATCCAAACATTCGCATTTATAATATTAGTAAGATTATCAATAATTTTTGTTAAAACAACGTAACTATCTGTTATTGACAGGCAATAGATGTTTTTTTATTTATACAAATTGTAAAGGAAACGTGTGGATATAATGAGAACATCGTGCTTTCTCTCTCCCACACTTTAAGCGTAATGGCGGTTACGTCAAAACGCTTTGAATTTCCCTTAGAGACGTGTAACTTTTTCGAGAATTTGTTTATGATACTTTTTTTATTCTTTCAAGGCAAAGGTACCACATTCCACCTGATGATTAATGAGCTTTGTGAAATTCTTTCAGTGATTGAAATAATAAAAAATTACATAACAACTATTGTATAACTTTTTTTCTTATTCTTATTCAAAGTGACCACACTGCACCTGATGGTAAGCGCAGTGCCGTCCAATTAGAGTATCAAGTGAAATACCTCGCTACTTGACACGATCATACCTTTTGAGTCTTCACACTACGCCTTAAGGACCCAGGGTCATAGGGGCTTATGTAATAAATATTTACATTCTAGGTGAAGTAGACAATAACCACGCTAGCTACACGGATGGGCAGATTGAACAGGTTCTGGAAATGGCGCTCACACATACGGATCTAAATAAAGATGGTTACGTTGATTATATGGAGTACAGGATAAGTAACTTTAAGGCTAAGAAGGCGTTGCATGCTGCTAAATAATTAACGAGCATGAAAAGACACATCTAAACGATAACGTTTGTAATTCATTAACAGTGTTGCCAACAATAATTTTTCAATCCCGTCAACTTGAGTAAGAAATTCCGTCAAAATCCCGTCAAACAGTTTTTTCCGTCCCTTGGAGGGTGTTTGAGGGTTACCTGATACCTCGTACTGTGTGAGACGGCTCGTTTGTTAATTTTTACATATTTAGTATGACAATCGAGTACCGAATTCCCAAAATATGAACCCGTCAAAAAATCCGTCAGCCGTCAGACCATATTGTTTGCCGTTTTCCATTGGTCCATCCCGTCAGAACTGGCGGGAAATCCGTCAAATTGGCAACACTGTTCATTTAATCCAGCGTGCCGCAATAGGGTAGTTTCCTGTGTTTAATTTTGTACATTATGCAATCGATTATTACTTAAAAAACCGTTTTGTTATGAGCAAAAATGGGTGCGTAGTGGGAACATCTTACTATCTCCCTCGCACAAATGCACAGTAATGAGAGGTGACGTCACGGCTAACATCCTTTTAAAAATTGTCTGGACTTTTGATTTTATTACTCATTCCAGCAGTTTTGAATGGCGTCTGATTTACTTATTTTTGTTCCGATTCATAAAATGCTTTTGATAATACGTTTTAGCTAATGTAACTAGTTGATTACAATATAAACCGTGTCAACTACCCTATTGTTAGTACCTGAGAGCCTTTCATATGACACTGCGACTGATTGTTGATTGAATTGAGATTATTAACTTAAAATGTTAATTATGTGTGTTATTTAAATCTGTTTTATTATTTAACAATTTTGGACTTATTTTAATTTTTTTTCAATAAATGTCAAAACTGACAGTATATAATAGGCTAGTTGACTGTTTTTGGGAAACCGTTTTATATTATTCTTCGTGGTCTATATTATTAAAATATTATCATTAAGGAACATAAAACATAAGTTTTCAGGATTTAATTTGCATTTTTATTAACCAACTTTATTTTTCCCACCAAAACGCTACCAACTGTCATGGCCTCTCGTGTGACGTGACCATCCGCAAAACTAGACGTTTGGCTCAGCGTGTTAGATGTTTCGAACGATGACGTCATGTATGACTGATGGGTGTTTCATGTCACGTGACAAAATGCTTTATTTTTACATATTTGTTTCTTGAAAATATTGAATAATCACATATAAATTAACAAATTGGTTTAATTGTCGATATTTTTAGACTAAAATCTATTATAAAAAATTCTATCAGGTTTTCACTTACTGTCAACTACCCTATTGTAACATTCTTGAAGCTAGCTCTTAGCTACTCGACACATTCATAACTGCTCAGTTGCTTTACTGCGCTAGGTTTATTACAAATAAAATCTTCGTGGAATGCATATAAGTAAAAGTTTTTTATTCATAAAAAGTATACCGACTTCAACAAAAAACAAATTATGCGTCACTATAAAATTAGTTTTTCTTTGATTTTTCTGAGATCCCATCATCAGATCCTGACTTGGTGGCAATGGGACCACCTGGGAAGTATACCCTTTTAAACACAAAAAGAATTTCTCGAATCGGTCCAGGCATCTTCGAGTAATCGGGTGACATACATAAAAAACAAGATTCCGACGAATTGTTAACCTCCTACTTTTTTGAAGTCGGTTAAAAAAGCGCTTTTATAAATCACATGTTCTAACCTAAAGAGTTTTTGCATAACAAGCATTTATTTTTATGATTTTGGTTACTCAATAAATGTTTTATAGAATCTTGAATGTTTTTCTTAACCTCCCAGCTCCTTTGTGAATTGAAGGTAAGTAATTTTATAATAATTATTATTAAAAAGTTGTTGTGCCTTCTTAAAATAATACCATTATTAGGAATGATCTATTGAAATTAGATTTTGGAAGACAATCCCGATTTATCGAAGAATGAAAGTCCAATCTACTAATTTTTTGCAGAATAATCTATATTTAGAAACACATCAGAGTACTATTTAAGGTGGATACCTTAAACGGCACATAAACGATGATCGCCACTATATTGATCACTTTAATGATCATAGTTACGCACCTCAGTGCCCACCGTTAACAACTCCATGTCAAGATGTACCAATTAGTCACAAGTGCGCACGGACAGCATAACGCTCTGCTGAACTGCCACTAGATCAATAGTGGTGTAGGACGATGAGAGCTGATGCTCACTGTACGTCCGTACAGTAGACAGTCCCAGTACGGACTGTGCTCCAGAGCGCCCGAGCGCTCCTTTTAAAGCAAACCTTTACCCCCACTCCATTGGTAATTGTCAATCTACCCACAGATATTTATGAAATACGCAAAAGATGCGTCCTGTTTTTAAATTGAATTGTCCTGGTTTTTCTAACTTCAAAAACTAAAAATCCTGGTGTATGAATTTCGGGGATAGGGTTGCCAACCCCGAAATTACCTAAGCCAGCTATCATTATAACATTGTTCTAAAAATTGTTTGTATATATATTTCCCTATACTCCTTTACCCAAGACATTTGTTTATTTGCTCTAGTAAAGGTAGTATTGTTAAAAATATTTCAGATGACGGCAAACCAGCAACAAACATGCCTTTATACAAAGACGAAGACCTAATCGAGGTTGTGGAAGGAGCTTTAAAACAAGCGGACAAGAATAACGATGGATACATTGAGTATACGGAATTCAAATCGGTTTCCGTGTAAATGTATTATCCGTATACATATTGACGTGTGATTCCGCATTGATATCTGGAAAAATCCGCATTAACACCTGGATAGAATCCGCATTGACATCTGGATAAATTACGCATCGACATCTGGATAAATCCACATTGACATCTGGATACATTCCGCATCGACATCTGGATAAATCCACATTGACACCTGGATAAATTCCTCATTAACATCTGGATTAATCCGCATTGACTTCTGGGTAGATTTGGCAATGACATCTAAATAATCACAATTTGGACTATATCCGCAATGATATTTGTATAAACATAATTGTATATTGTGTAAACTTGTGCGCTAATGCAAGCTACTTCTTCCTGATATGTGCCCCCACTGTTTTTGTAACTTTCGCTGTTAGCTGTCATGCAATAATTGTAAACTCAAATTAAATGTTAAAGCGTACGAGTGTAAAATAAACCAAAAAATTTAAACACAATTTGGTGTAATTTTAATTAAAATTAAATATGATTAATCATTATTTATAATAAAGAAATAACACCCAACAGTCACACATATAGTCCTGACCCCACAGTAAGATACGAGTCTTATGTATATCAGGAACTACGAGGGACTACAGTCTCACAACACAAGGTTAATTTTTTCCTGTGCTTCAAGGCCGACAGCGCATACATGACACTTTCGGTATTGTGGATGTTTATGGGCGGTGGCGATCAATTAACATCAGGTGACCCACTGGCTCGTTTGTCTCTCAGGCCCAAACCTACGACATCTCGTCTCACAGACGGCTCAACCTCGCCACGGGAGCTATCAATGTGATATATTAATTTGTTTTTTTTTTGTGATATTGTGGAGTCAAGGCTGTGTGACTGTTGGGTTTTATTTATTTGTTATGCCCGCTGTACACATTGGGCCAAGGTGAGCCAACATGTTGGACCATGTAGGTAGTTACCAACATTTGCCATCCCCATTTCTTTTAACAGACACATAGCCCCGACCCCACAGTAAGATACGAGTTTTGTGTTGTGGGTATCAGGGACTACGAGAGACTTTCGGTCGCACAACACCCAGACCCCGGACACAAATATCTGTCTGTCACATAAACATTTGTACCGGTGTGGGAATCGAACCCACGGCCTCTCGTTTTACAGCCGGCTTCTCGCCAAATGCGCCACGGAGGCTGTCAAACATTCTTCGTTCCACTCTCAATGCGGAATGACCTTAGTGTCCTAGGTATGGATATCCGCTGCGATCTTAATCCAAGGAGGCACATCGAGGGCGTAATATCCGCCACTTCCCGCAGGGTCGGAATCCTGAACAGGTTGCGGCGGTTTTTCAGCGTTCAGAGGTAGCGAGGGCTAGATTGTCTATCGCTACTTGATAGTCTAATTGGACGGCACTGCACTTACCATCAGGTGCAGTGAGATCACTTTGCCGTGCCAGGATAAAGAATAAAAGTAGCCCTCTGCACGTTGGTCCAACATGCTGGCCCAACACCTTGGCCCAATGTGTACAGCGGGTTTTAGTCGTTTTTCTCATTGACTCTCCTGAAAGATCAATTGCATTTCAACCAAGCATCCAATCTAAGATCTAATTTGTTTTATGTACTTTTATATTAAATCATATTTTGTCATAGATTATATTGAAATAAAAATAATTTTACAAGTTTTATAGCATTTTATTTTACTTTTTGACTGCCTCGGTGGCGCAGTTGTAATTGCGCATGCGTTACGACTGCTGTGCTGAGGTCTCGGGTTCGATCCCCGGGTAGGGTAAAGTGATATTGGGTTTTTCTATCTAGAAATTCCTCAGTATTAGCCCGGAGTCTGGAAAATGTGCCCGGTATGGCGATAGGCTCGCCCCCAATTTCGGTCCCATAATGTGATAACATTATGGGACCGAAATTGGGCGAAAAGTGGGTGTACTAGTTACACCTCTGCCTACCCCTTCGGGGATTACAGGCGTGAGTGTATGTGTGTGTGTGTATATTTTACTTTTTGGACCCGTCGTTTCAAAAGCTTTACAGGTCACTTTACAGCTTTCATGGTCACGGGGCGGACTGCTTTGTATTTATTAATAATAATACATCCAACAGTCACACACATAGTTCTGACCCCACACTAGGTGGAACTTGTATCGTGGGTATCAAGAACTACAAGGGACTACGGTCCCACAACAACCAGACCTGAAACAGCTACCTGTCACACAAGCATTTGTCTCGGTGTGGGAATCGAACCCACGGCCTCTCGTTTCACAGCCGGCTGCGCCACGGAGGCTGTATGTCTTCACGAAAGTAAAGTGTAACGTTTCTACCCTCTATATAGTTGATTTTCAATATTATTGGTTGCAGTCTACGCAACATAAAACCTGCACGATCCCCGCAAAATTAGGATTATTTCCATTTGTAATATAACAAACCATTATTATTATATTGTTTTACTATATTTTTTGAAGTGATAACTTCTTATGAGAGGTAAACCGTAATGCTACGCGTTCATAAGTTGACGTCTATAAGTTGTTCTCAAGGGTTATCACGAATCGCCTCGCCAGAAGACTTGACGAGTTTCAGCCCCCGGAGCAGGCTGGGTTTCGCGGAGGATATGGCACCATAGACCACATTCACACAGTGAGGCAGATTATACAAAAGTCCGAGGAGTATAATCGGCCCCTGTGTCTGGCATTCGTGGACTATGAGAAGGCCTTTGACTCCGTCGAAACCTGGACTGTCCTGGAATCCTTGCAGCGTTGCCAAATAGACTACCGGTATATCGAAGTGCTGAGATGTCTATACGAATCTGCCACTATGAATGTTCAAGTACAGAACCAGCAGTCTGGGCCCATCCAGTTGCGCAGAGGGGTGAGACAGGGGGATGTCATATCCCCGAAACTGTTCACAAGCGCACTGGAGGATCTGTTCAAGACGCTGGACTGGAAAGGTATGGGCATAAACATAAACGGCGATCACATCTCACACTTGCGATTTGCAGACGATATAGTCTTAATGGCGGAATCGCTGGAGGAACTGCAACAGATGATGGACGGCCTGGCATCAGCCTCACAGCAGATAGGTCTAAAAATGAACTTGGATAAAACCAAAATCATGATCAACGACCACCTAGATCCAAGACCTATCGCTGTCAATGGCCACCAGCTCGAAGTTGTCTCCGAATATACCTATCTTGGGCAGATTCTGCAATTAGGTAGAAACAACTTCGAGAAGGAGGCTAAGAGGAGGATCCAGCTGGGCTGGGCAGCATTTGGAAAACTACGTCAGGTCTTCTCGTCTCCTGTACCACAATGTCTGAAAACGAAAGTTTTCAACCAGTGTGTCCTACCTGTCATGACCTACGGTGCTGAGACGTGGACACTCACAGTACGGCTGGTCCACCAGTTCAAAGTCGCTCAGCGAGCTATGGAACGTGCTATGCTCGGAGTTTCTCTGAAGGATAAAATTCGCAACGAGGTTATCCGACAGAGAACACAAGTCATCGACATAGCACACAGGATTAGCAAGCTGAAATGGCAGTGGGCTGGCCATATCTGTCGAAGGACCGATAACCGCTGGGGTAAACGAGTTCTTGAGTGGAGACCGCGACTCGGCAAGCGTAGTGTAGGACGCCCTCCAGCTAGGTGGAGTGACGATTTGCGAAAGGTCGCTGGCAGAAGCTGGATGAGACAAGCTGAAGACAGGGTTAAATGGCGCATTTTAGGGGAGGCCTATGTCCAGCAGTGGACTGCTACAGGCCGATGATGAATGAATGATGATGATTATATGATTATGATGCGTTCATACTTCGCCACTCTGGCTTCTTTATTAATTTCTATTTCTGTCGTTCCATAATCACTAGGCTATATATTTTGTAGTGAACTTCTTATAATCATTGTGATTCGATCGCGGGATCGAGTGGAATCGAGGGGATCGAGTGGGATCGAGCGGAATCGAGTGGGTAAAATATATTTTATAATCAATACAAGATTTTATTAATAAATAACCTTTCCTCACATTATCATATTTATCCTGGCACGGCAAAGTGACCACACTACACCTGATGGTTAGCGCAGTGCCGCCCATTTGAGTATCGAGTACCGAGAGCGCTTACAATTAGGTGCAGTATGGTCTAATTGCCGTTCCAGGATAAAAAAATAGACTTGAAATCTTTGGTAGACAACACATAAAAACTTAGATTGAAATAAAAAAAAACATTAAAGATAAAAAAGGTTTTATTTCATCACATATATCAATTCATATTACACAATATCTAACATAATACAGTTCTCTGTAGAGTCCTAACAATATTTTAGACGTTTTACATACTATTTTATTTAATAAACACAACCTACAGTTCCTACAGTCTTATTAAATTACATTAAGTATTATAATTGCCAAAAAAATTGGCGATACAAAAATGACGAAGAGAAGACGCCGCGACATTCTTCTAGTAGACAAAGTTTGTTACTAGTTGTCACCTTTGTTACAAGTTGTCGGGTTTGTTACTAGTTGTCAATTTTGTTACTAGTTGTCAGCTTTGTGACACGTTCTCAGGTTTGTTACTAGTTATCAAGTTTGTTACTAGTTATCAAGTTTGTTCCTAGTTATCAAGTTTGTTCCTAGTTGTCAGTTTTTGTTACTAGTTGTCAGCATTGTTACTAGTTGTCAGTTTTGTTACTGCTACCAGTGTTTTTACGGCATCTCCCAGCATTGCCAACTGACATTTCATTTACAACATAAGAATATAAACAATAAGTCCATTGTAATTACAATAAATAACGTAATTTTTAATAAAATATCACAAAAATGTGTACTAACGCCATCTAGTCACTGAAGTGAGAATCACCAGTCTAGAGGATTTTGTAATGTATCTCGAAAACTAACGCTATTCTCGCTATAAAACTGCGAGAACCAGGATCTAAATAATCTGATCGTTTTGTCTGCTCGTACATACGTTGGGGCGCTTACGAATCTCTTGCTATTCCATATTTTGACATCGCGTTCAAACTGCAAAAGAAAAATAGTTTAGCTAATCGCCGATAGATGGCGGTAAAACAGTTATACTAACTTTTGCTATTGGAACAAAGTGATATTATTGCTAAATATAAATATATTTTCCAAGTTTTACAGTTCGTTAACTTAAGTCCTAAATTATTGTCGACAAAAACTCATACAAAAAGTCTATACAAATTACAAAGGTTGTCCTATTTTAATATATTTATTATTTTAGTATTTTTGGAAAACTTACTGCTAATACACGTGTAATATGAGATACATGATTGTGTTGAGTAGCGAGGGATAGATTGTCTCTCGCTACTTGATACTTTGATTGGACGGCACTGCGCTTACCACCAGGTGCAGCGTGGTCACTTTGCCGTGCCAGAATAAAAAAAAAACGCCGGTTGACATTTCGTTGCAAATAATAAACTAAATAGGTTTCTCACCATAACCGCCTCCGTGTTGACGAAGAACGCCGCAAACGGTGCGTTGTAGAAAGGTGAATACATTCTGTGAACGACTTTCTGGAGCAGTGGTCCCAGGGGAGTCACGGACTGGACGATGAACACCGGACCCAGGGGAGTCTCCACGAGTAGTCTTACCAAGCCGGGTCCAATCTGTAATAGAAGTTGTTAAATATGAACTGCGCTTAGGGCTTTGGTTAATTAGCTAAAAAAAACAAGAATAACTCATAAGAAATTTGAAGACACGTGTAGACTGCCTCGGTGGCGCAGTTGTAATTGCGCATTCGTTATAACTGCTGAGGTCTCGGATTCGATCCCTGGGTCGGGTTAAGAAATATTGGGTTTTTCTATCTAGAAATACTCAGTATTAGCCTGGAGTCTGGAATTTGTGCTCGGTATGGCGATAAGCTCGCCCCCTATCACATTATGGGACCGAAATAACTTCGGCGAAAAGTGGGTGCACTGGTTACACCTCTGCCTACCCCTTCGGGGGTTACAGACATGAGTGTATATGTACGTAAAAAAATTAATGACTTTTTTACCCTATGTAGAACTTGTATCATGGGTATCTATGGCACTACGAGGGACTACGGTCCCACAACACCCCAGGCCCGAAATCACACAGACAATTGTCTCGGTGCGGGAATCAAACCCGCGGCCTCCCGTTTCACAGCCGGTTACTAGCCTACAGCACCACGGAGGATGTTTTACCTATAAATCATCGTGTAGTTCCAGCTACTCTCACTTTAATAATAATAATAATACCAGCCCTGTATTAAACATTGTCCCACTGCTGGGAACGGGCCTCCTCTACTAATGAGAGGGGTTAGGCATTAGTCCACCACGCTGGCCTAATGCGGGTTGGCAGACTTCTCATACCTTCGAAAAAATCTCAGGTATGCAGGTTTCCTCACGATGTTTTCCTTCATCGTTAAAGCAAGCGATAATTAACATTTAATACACACATAACTTTAGAAAAGTCAGAGGTGTATGCCACTTGGGTTTCGAACTTTCGTCTTGACAGTCCGTACCGCAACCAACTAGGCTATCGCTGCACTTTAATATTGTTATTATAAAAACGATTTGTTATTATAATATAGAATCAGGTAAATTAGTTAAACAGGTGATTTTATATTTGATTGAAAAAGCACTTAATAATAGTCTTAACTCTACGGTTAAAATAACAATCACTTTAAGGGCGAATTACGTTATAGTTATATCACGTCATTTAGCAACTTTAAGTTGCACCATGCTTCAAAATGCTATAGTTTAAGTCATTATACGTCTCTATAAAATTTGAAGGTTTCCATTGATTTTTCTACGATCCCATCATCAGATCCTGGCTTGGTGCCAATGGGACCACCTGGGATGTATACCCTTTTAAACAAAAAAATAATTTCTCGAATCGGTCCAGGCGTCTTCGAGTAATCGGGTAACATACATAAAAAAAAGATTCCGACGAATTGTTAACCTCCTCCTTTTTTGAAGTCGGTTAAAAAGGGTAACCAATGCTAAGACGTGTGCATTATAACATTGTTTTTTTGTCAAGCTGTATACCTTACTTATTTCTTTTTCACTTTAACCGTGCCTAAACGTTACACAAAAGCAGCTATAGCCTAGTTGGAAGTGAAACCAAGCCTAGTTGGAAGTGGTACCGACTGTTAAGACCAAAATCCCTGTTTCGAAATCAATCCAAAATGACATACCCCCTTCTCGAAGTCACGTTTGTATTTATTGTTAAGTATATATTTGACTAGAAGTGGTAAAGCTACACTGTAGACATATTTGTCTACAGCATGCATGGGCCGGCTCGACCGGGGTAGTACCACTGTCTCACAGAAAATCAACGTAAAGTGACAGTTTACTGTCGCGTTTCGTATAGTAAGTGAGATATCCGGAGGCCCAGATTCCCCCTTCCCCTGAGGAATAGGGATTAGGGAAGGCCCTAATCCCTATTCCTGTCCTTTAAGGCCGACAGCGCATACATGATACTTTCGGTATTGTGGATGTTCATGGGCGGTGGAGATCACTTAACATCAGGTGACGCACTGGATCGTTTGTCGGACTTACTATAAAAAAAATGTATAACGAAAGAAAACATTGTGAGGAAACCTGTATACATGAGAATTCTCATAAGGATTTCAAAGGAATATAAAGTCTACCAACCGGCTTTAGTCCGTAGTGGACTAAAGCCTAACCCCTTATTAGAGGAAGCTCGTAAGCAGTGGGACAATGTTTACTACACACACTAGCCTGCGACTCCGCCCGCGTGGAAGTTATCTTATACTATTTATAAAATCATTTTTAACCGACTTCAAAAAGGAGATTACTCGAAGACGACTGAACCGATTCAAGAAATTCTTTTTTTGTTTAAAAGGGCACCAAGTCAGGATCTGATGATGGGATCTCAGAAAAATCAAGGACAACCCTCAAATTTTATAGTGACGCATAATTTGTTTTTTATCGAAGTCGGTGTACTTTTTATGAATTATATCTCTCACAACTACCCATTGCATAATACAGATATTCGATCAAACATGTATAACTATTGATTGAATGCACTGAATGAAATGAAATGAAGACTAAATATTACCTTGATATACACTCTATGATTTTATTGTCGATCCTTTGTCGTAACACAGTACTTTGGACGTGATGCCTTGTCAGACAGATAGACAATAATTCCAAAAACTATTGTTTTGGGTTCTATATCGATAATAAGACACGTTACAATCAAAATATTTAATGTAATGCCTCTTTAGCTTTATTAGAGCATGCTCTCTGAACTATTTCATTGACTAACCTGCGTAACTTTGACCTCAGTATGTGCCAGGTCGAATTTCAGCACTTTGTAATCGTGAATGAGGTTAATCACTGAGGTGTGGTCTTCGCCTTTGGTCCATTCAGCTACCCACACATGGCGACCTGTACAGAAAAAGAAATTGTACATTACTAGATTCTAGAGATAACCGTCTTTTTGGCAGACTTCAAAAACAGGAGGAGATTCTCAATTCATCGGAAGCTTTTTTTATGTATTCCCAAATTATTCGAAGACGCCTGGACTGATTCGAGAAATTCTTTTTTTGATTAAAAGGGTATACTTCCCAGCCGGCCTAAGATGCGTGCCACGACATATATCGAGAACGATTAAACAACGACGTAGACAAATTGTCGATGTCGATTCATATCTCGATTTCCTTAACATGCGCGCTACCATCGACAAGTTTCGCGTTGAAGACATAAGTCTAATCTAATAAATGAAATTACTTTATTCTATGTTTATTTCTCTACATACAAAATATCGATGTCAAATATCTGGGTAGCATATGTCGAAAATCTATAAAATTGTTTGGTCATGTGAAGGTTTGTACAAATAACTAAAAATTACTATTATCTCTACTTTCGACAAAACAAGTCGAGAAAAATGAATCCGCATGTTAACGACGGTAGACTATAGACATAGATGAATTTTTGTCGTGTTTTAGAGACGACAAAAGTTTATCGACGCGCGCATCTTAGCCCGGCTGGTGGTCCCATTGCCGCCAAGTCAGGATCTGATGATGGGATCTCAGAAAAATCGAGCGCAATCCTCAAATTTTATTGAAGTTGGTGTACATTTTATGTTTTTAGTGCCTTGATAGGCAGACGAGCAGACGGGCCACCTGATGGTAAGTAGTCACCGCCGCACATAGACCTCTGCAATGTCAGGGCACAGCAAAGCCGCTGCCTACCGTTTAATTAAAAAACTTTTTATAAAACATAAGCTTTCTCCTAGGGTAGTGGGGTAAAAACTGACGAAAGAGAATGTTTTCTATCATACCTGGGCGGTTTATGTTTGTTATTTTAAATATTTTGTTGAGAATGTTAAACATGTAGCTACGGCGTTTTTTAGGATATCTGAACACTTCTTTTAGTATAGAATACTCCTGAATAGAATAGGGTAGTTGACTCGATTTTTTTACTAATTTAATCAACAAGTTACATTACCTAAAACCTATTATCGAAAGAATTTTATGAATCAAATGAACAAAAATATGTACTGTGACGTCACGGTACTCAGAATCGCCTGTTCTGCACCGTGGTGCGAGGGAGATAGCGATATGTGCCCAATACGCAACCATTTTGGCTCATGATTTTGAGTATTTGCTCATACTAATAATTAAAATAAATATTGTGACCTCATTTTGAAGCAGTTTTGATTCTGTTTTCGCAAAAGAGTTTCTTTTGCGTGTTATATTCGGTTGCATATCGAATTATGGACAAAATTAAACACAGGAAACTACCCTATTAAAGACAACTATGGACACTCGGTTGGAACGGAGTTCCTTTCGCTATATCTTTTTTGTGTTTGTATTAAGTAATGATTAAATAAAATTATAAATATTTTTACATTTTCTCAAAATTTACGGCAGGCCTTAGAGTATTTAACACTGGAGACGCCATTGAGCGCTTACCCCGTTTGACAAATGTAAGAGCACGGTGCTCATACACGTTCTATAAAACTAGTTGCGCTTCGTGATCCGCCACTAAAAAAGTGACATCACGAGCGAATTGAGCTCCGTCAAAATGCCTGCCTGTAGCCGTATTAACATGTAAAAATAGATCTGACACATCAAACTTACAAAAATACAACATTATTTTTCACCTGGACGTATTTTTTTAAAGTAATATTATCCTTAAAAGCAACAAAACATATAATTTCTAAAAATTATCATCGGGTAATAAATGTTGCCAGGTTAAACTTTTAGCCACAGTAGTGCAAAATTTATTTCATTCAATATCTTAAAAGCAAGTTGTTTTTTTAATATTCTATTTTAACTAGATGTTGCGCGCGGCTCCGCCCGCGCATTTTAACATTTTAACCTTCTATATTTTGCTATCCCACTTTTGCTATTTTTCGAGATAAAAGTGGTCTTTGTCATTTTCTGATCCCTAAACTGCCACTATGCAAAAAATCATGTCGATCCCTTGCTCTGTGAAAAACTAAACTATCCAATGGGAACTGTACATTTCTCCGGGATAAAAAGTAGCCTATGTGCTTTTCCAGACTATAATCTATCTCTGTGCCAAATTTTAAGTAGATCCGTCCAGCCGTTGTAGCGTGATTGGATATCAAACAACCATGCATCCATCCAAACATACGCAATTATAATATTAGTAGGATTTCTTTATTTATGCTTCCTTAACTTAATTTATAATTTAAACATATTAGGAGAGTTGACATATTGACTAAGTTTACAATTTCATAAACTTTATTACACTGGCATTTTGGGTGGTTTATGTGGTAACACTGTCGTTTATGCAAGACTCAAATAGTGTTGTAGATAAACTTATAAAGGTTATCGATAAAATTACTAATCCATCTGGACTGTCTTCTAAACACATACTTTTAACGTAAATAGTTCTAACACACTAGGAATGTCACAAAATATACCAAAACCGGAATAAAGTATTTGTCAAAAAAAAATTGATCCTAAAAATGTATCCGGTATATTTAAAAAATATTTGGGTATGAATTTTGGCGCCATTCATTTATTACGTAAGATGATGTAGGGGGGAGTCGATCATGTCTAACTTTTTCTTACAAGGGGTGGGAGGAAGTCTCAATAGTTCTTACGTAAGATCACACAAATGCGCAAAGTTAGGATTATACTTTGAAAAATCGCGGGCCATGCCTATAATTTTAAAAACATGCAACTTAGATTTTTTATATTTTTTTGATAACCGGTATGACTTGCCTTTTCACCCGGTTCCGCCTTGACGTCGACTTTTGGGACATTCAAGATCTATAATTAGTGTAAGATAAGATTGTCTCGGTAGCTCAGTTGTATCTGCATACGCGGTATGACCTCTGTGCGTGAGGTCGCGGGTTCGATACCACGGTCGGGTAAAATGATAATAGATTTTTCATCTTTATACTCAGTATCAGCCCGGCGCGGTCTGGAATAGTATCCGGTGTGGCGATAGATTCACCCCCATCACTTTATGGGACGGTAATAAACTCTCCGAAATGTACACACCTCTTACACCTCTACCCGCCGATTCGGAGGTTACAGGTGTGAGTGCTTACTTATGTATGCATACTATTTTAATATAATTTTAATATTTTAATACCATCGGGTGCAGTGTGGTCACTTAAAGGTGCCAGGATAACAAAAAATCTAAATCGACATGTCATGAGTTAATAAAATTTTCACGATTTTTTAAAATCATCTAATACATTTAGATCTGCCTGACTAATATTAGACTGCCTCGGTGGGGCAGTTGTAATTGGGCATGCGTTACGACTGCTGTGCTGAGGTCTCGGGTCCGAACCCCGGGTCGGGTAAAGTGATATTGGGTTTTTCTATTTAGAAATTCTCAGTATCAGACCGGAGTCTGGAATTGTGCTCGGTATGGCGATAGGCTCGCCCCCTATCATGGGACCGTAATAACTTCGGCGAAAAGTGAGTGTAATGGATACACCTTTGCTTACCCCTTCGCGGATTACAGGCGTGAGTGTATATGTATGTACATTTAGATCTCAGTTGCAGGCCAAAATTAGATTTTAGGATTTAGCTGTAAAATTAGCACTCGCTTGATGTGAATTGTTGTTTTCAATAGAGGACGCCACGCGTGCCCAGCAGTGGGTCGATGAATATGTACATAGTGTACGTATACATGACAACATTATTTTTATTATCATTAAGGTGCTTGCGTAATATTCGATGTTTTTAATATAATTTCGCTGTATACGAGTACAACTAAAACGATTTTTTTTATCCTGGCACGTTAAAGTGACCACATTGCATCCGATAGTAAGCGCAGTACTGTCCAAGTAGACTATCAAGTAGCGAGGACAAACATCCCTCGCAAAGTGACACAATCATTTCAGTCAGTCAGAAGCTTCTTCCCAGTACGCTTAATAAACCCGGGAATACAGGAAGTAGGGAACACGTGCGCTGGCAAACTTTTCCACGACTTAATGGTGCGGCTAAGATACAAATTCGCGAACCTCTTAGTTCAGGCCAGGGTAATAGACACCACGGTGTTGTAGCTCCGCAAGCCGGTACGCGTTACAGACGGTAGAACATGCTAAGCGAAGAAATGTCCCAGGGCAGCTGTAGCAGCTCTAAGCTATTGGTCACGTCTGCATCATTCATAATGCGGATGGCCCATCGCAAGCAATTATCGGAACCATAACAGAGGTGGAAGCAGTATTCTATTCCCGGCTGTACCTGCGCTTTATATTAGCATCACGCTAATATACGCTAACCAGGCGTTAGAAATCGCCGCCGCAAAATGAATTTCGATATCTATACCTTAAGATCCTAACATCATTCTGCAGTGTCATTGGAACACCCTGAAAGTGGAGACTGGAGAAAAGGGGGATTTGTGGCATGAAAACGCGCACACCTATGTTTGCCTGGCATTGAATTCAATCCTATACCTGATATCCTGCGAAAATATGAGATCTAGGGTCTGGTTGAGCTCAAATACAAGATCCTCGCGTCTCCGCATAGTGACCGCCCGGCATCCGGCTACTAGGCAGATGCTAGAGGGATGTAATAGCATAATATGGATTGTATGCCTTTTCTCTCAAAAACAACTTCCACGCGGGCGGAGGCGGAGTCGGATTCTTAAATTGTTGTTCATTAATAGTAAGATTATTGTTACCTCATTATAACTTAGTCCTTAGTAATGTAACAACAGCTGGATATCCATTTTAAATAAATTAAAGGCGTATTATTTAAAATTCATTTTCTAATATTTTTTTTATTTTTGCTTATTTGGCTTGTATTTTTCTCACTATTATTACCTTTAGTATCTTTACAGCATTTCGATTAAAGTAGAAATATTAATTTACACTTTTTTAACTATACCTCCCTACTTCCCTTTCACGAAATCACAACCAGAGATTGCAAGAAAGCGATAGAAAAGATGATACACATAAAAAATAATCTTAAAACATTTCATAAATTATAATTGTTTTATTTTATCTATCGATAGATAAGGACAACGCTATCTATACCTCGTATCGACATTGCTACGCTCTACTGTTTTTACACAGTTGTCAATACATGACACTGTAAATACATTAGACACCAAGATAAATTTGTAACTGTGTGCATAAATTTGCCAGTGTTGTATGAAATGGTGTAGTGTGCGTGCGTAGCGACGTGATTACATTTTGCATTTGTGTGCACATGTTTATTTGTAGGTGTACGAAGCCCCCCACCGACATTGCTGAATTTTTTGTTCAAGATTCCAGCGTAATGGCGTCTCCTTTTGGTTGCCTACTCTAAGCGGCAGGCTGAATCGATTGAAAAAAGTTTTAGTTTCCTAAGTGATCGGGAAGTGCCTCAAGAATCACTGCGTAAAGATGTCGGTTTTTGGTGTCGTTTTTCATTGTTTTTTTATAGCACAGTCCGACAAACGAGCCAGTGGGTCACCTGATGTTAAGTGATCTCCACCGCCCATGAACATCCACAATACCGAAAGTGTCATGTATGCGCTGTCGGTCTTAAAGGACAGGGATTAGGGAAGGGAAGGGGGAATCTGGGCCTCCGGATATCTCACTTACCATACGAAACGCGACAGTAAACTGTCACTTTACGTTGGTTTTCTGTGAGACAGTGGTACCACCCCGGTCGAGCCGGCCATTCATGCTGTAGACAAATATGTCTACAGCATGGCTCTACCACTATAGATTTTATTGTTACACTGGCCACCAGTATCACACTTTTTTCGGTCTAGCCCCTCAAAAGCCCGCAAACAAATGATAACGTGCGATAAATAACTCCGTTCCACAATTTGCTTTACAAGCCGGGATCATTCACTTCTTGAAGATTCCTTCTGTATTAATTGATTGAGAGGACTTGAGTTCAATTTAGAAAATTACGTGCTCACACCATAACTAACACGTATTAATTATAAAGCGAATGGGCACATTTGTAATAAATTATGTGACATAGAGACTTTTTTTATTCTGGCACCGCAAAGTGCATCTGATGATGCGGAGTGACGTCCAGTAGCGAGAAACTATAGCTCGCTCCATCATCATACCTTCAGAATACGCCTAAAGGGGCCAGGATCATAGGAAGGAAGGATACACGGTAGCTGGCAAACTGTTCCACAGCTTGTGGTGCGGCAAAAATACGAATTTGCTCTGCCCTTGGTTCGGGCTGGGTTGCTAGGGACACCAGGAAGCTATTGCTCCTTAAGCCAGTACGCGTGGTTCTGATGTCGAAGACCTTAGCGAAAACCTAATAGGTAAACCAACGTAAAGTGACAGTTCACTGTCCCGTTTCGTATGGTAAGTGAGATATCCGGAGGCCCAGATTCCCCCTTCCCTTCCCTAATCCCTATTCCTGTCCTTTAAGGCCTACAGCGCATACATGATACTTTCGGTATTGTGGATGTTCATGGGCGGTGGAGATCACTTAACATCAGGTGACCCACTGGCTCGTTTGTCGGACTATATTAAAAAACAAAAACCTAATAGGTGGCCTTGCCCCGACATTTTATTATTATAATAACTTACCTATGAGATTGTATAACATTGGAAACTTTTCTCCCAAACTAGATAGTAGCGATGGTGAATGGACTGCGTTCAAATGGGCTACATCAGCGCCGTTTTCTGGAATCTCCTGAAACATAAATAGTATTGACAGCCTCCGTAGACCGTAGTGCAGTGGGTTCGAGGCCAGTTGTGAAATGGGAGGCCTTGACTTCAATTCTCGCACAGAGATAAATGTTTGTGTGATAGATATTTGTTTCGGGTTTTGTGTGTCCGTCGTAGTTGATACCCACGATACAGGTTCTAGTGTGGGGTCAGTACTATGTGTGTGACTGTTGGGTGTGTTTATTATTTACTAAATGTTGACCGCGGGCCTACCCGAGTGTATGTTATTTTTGGGAGCTAGCTTGTTAGCTTTTTTTTAGCGAAATAGGCTTGCATTTGACCACTATCTCGCCTGATGGTAAGTGATGTGGTCTACGGTGGAGCTTGCCTAGAAGATACCTAGCTTTTACTGAGTACTTTATATCTCACCACGCCTTATCGCCTTAATACAGTTATTGTATCCGTAAATATTGTATGAGTTCTATATATTTATTATAACGCAACACAATTGAAATTTTGGAAAATATATAATGTAAAGACAAAGTGTCATTGCAGTTTTATTATATAGTATAGATTTAATATCTACGAAATAAGGTGATTAACATGTTCTTCCCCGGTAGTTATCAACACAATTACAAATTATAGGTGCCTAAAACCCGTAATTTCAGGCAATTGTAGTTTCACAAAAATTTATTTTGGTAATTTTTTTTTATAACATAGTCCGACAAACGAGCCAGTGGGTCACCTGGTGTTAAGTGATCTCCACCGCCCATGAACATCCACAATACCAAAAGGATCATGTATGCGCTGTCGGCCTTAAAGGACAGGAATAGGGATTAGGGAAGGGAAGGGGGAATTTGGGCCTCCGGATATCTCACTTACCATATGAAACGCGACAGTAAACTGTCACTTTACGTAGGTTTTCTGTGAGACAGTGGTACTACCCCGGTCGAGCCAGCCCATTCATGCTGTAGACAAATATGTCTACAGCGTGGCTCTACCACTTCAAAATATGATAAATAATGAAGAAAAGCATGATATTTTTATGAGTCTGTTCATAATTAATGCTTACACATCTCATAACGGAAATTAGTATAATTTTTTACAAAAAAAAAAAAATAAGTCGGGCTCTAGAGTTGGGGTACGATATTTGGCCGTATTACGGCCTTCTGAGAATTCTGACACTAGACCTTCAACAGCTTCTTTACCTCCTTGGGACGTAGTGTGAAAAAGCTACACAGCAGGCCGGCATGATTGTGTTGAGTAGCGAGGAATCGATCGTTTCTCGCTAATTGATACTCTAACTGGACGGCACTGCGCTTACCATCAGGTGCAGTGTGCTATGTACTGCCAGGATAAAAAAGTCACACACACTGGGCTTTGGTAGTCAAAAATAAAATAAATACTACTCGCCCACAGATGGCGCTGTACCTGTATATGCGCGCTGACAATGAACTCGTTTCTGCCGCGATATCCGTAAGATTCCATCAGAGGCGAGTCTGTCATACTCCACAATGGCTCCCGACCCTCGGCGTCATACCAGATCCAAACAGCACCGTCCGCTTCAACCGTGGTCCAAGATTTTATCGATACACCTTTTGGAGCTGTTAGGAAAGTATTATACAGACTTTTTAAGTGACGTAGACATACATTTACTAACGCCTGTAATTTATTTTATTTGGTTTAACAACTGTTTACACCTATTCACTTACCGATAACGAATATCTACATATATAAAAGAAGAAATTGACTGACTGACTGATCGATCAACGCACAGCCTAAACGGCTGGGGTTAGAGACTTGAAATTTTGACAGTAGGTACCTTTTATGACGTAGGTGTCCACTAAGGAAGGGTTTTTGGATATACTACCCCTAAGGAGGTAAAATAAGGGATGTAAGTTTGTATGAAAATCCGTCATTTTTTAAGTTAAACGCATGAGTATTTTGTATTGTATACTTTTTCTCCCAAACATGACCGCCACGCGGGCGGAGCCGCGAGCAACAGCTAGTAATATAATATACGAACATATATAAGACATAGATTAATGTAATAATTAATTATAGGTAAACACCGCTTGTATTTAGTCCCCAAAGGGGTACAACAGACTATTTCGCCCACACACCCGCCATTGTAACTCCTGTTTAGCCAGGATCAACAATGGCACGCATTTTTGCGACACCGAGTAATGAAACTCGGCGAATCTCTGGGAATGCTTAACTGCCTTTTATCCCACAACGAAATTCCGTAAAATTGGCCAAAGTGGTAGGCAGATGTCTACATTTCGCCAAGCTTTTTACGTCCCATGATAAGGACCGAACCTATCACCATACCCAGCACAATTCCATCCCGACTGAAACTGAGTATTTCGTGATAAATTCAATATCACTTTTACCCAAGAATCGACGAGACTTCAACAGAACAGTACCCTACGCAATTAACGCCACGGAAGCAGTCAGTTGACGTAGACACTTGAAAATTGTTCATGGGGTGGCGAGATTCAATATTGTACCCTGTACAGAAAGATAGTTCACATTTTTTTATTTGATTCTATGTTAGTGACGTTACATAAAATTTATTATCGAAAGGAATACAAATCCGCTCTAAAATAAGCCAGAAGCCAATCAAACCTGGTGGAAAAATACACCCGTTAAAATTTTTAAACTCACCGTTTTCAACGCCTGGCACGCTGACGCAAGCGCCATCTGCGCTGAACTTCCATTTATGAAACGGGCACTCTATACAAGACCCGCATACAGCTCCACCGATGGCTAAGTTAGCGCCCAAATGTGGGCAGTACGCGTCCACGCAGCGAACTATACCGTCCTCTCCTCGGTAGACGCAGAGATTCTGACCTATAATTGGTGAATACATTTTACATAGAAAATAGTTTTATTTGACTTGGAATCTGCTTTGTAAGGGATCTAGTTAAATATGCTGGTAGTGGTAGGATCCTCAAAAGAAGGCGAAGAAGCGGTAGAGGATCTAGTGTCAGAGTACACAGAAGGCCGCAAACGGCCAAACATCGTACCCCAACTCTAGGCCCCCGAGAAAAACCGGATGTACACTGGCTGATCCCGGAACGCGACATACTTGCGTGTACCACTATGGCGGATTTTACACCCTTTGTACGGTCCTACCACCAGCAGACTGTCTCAAAATTTGTCTCGGAACGGGGATCGAGTCCGAGGCCGTTCGTTTCACAGCTGGCTACTCAACCATCGCACGACGTAAGCTGTTAAACTAATATTAGTAAAAATCTTTAATTTAATTGGGATGAAAAGATCCCTTTAAATATTGTACTGACAATTGAAAAATGTTACTGGCAATTATATTTCTGGCCTCGTGTTTATTTTGTTGAAATATTTTCTTTGCCAAGAAAGACACACTCTAGAATTAATTATATTGCAAATTCGAATACAATTATTAAAGGAGATCCGCAGGTTTCCTATGTAAACTGGGCTAAGTGGTGAACTCAAATGGGATATAGTTTTTAACAATAAAGATATGACACACTTTAACTACGATAAAGTATTTTTGAGCCTGGTCATAGGGTTTTAAAGTTTTATCAACTTAAAGGTATACATAATCTACTGTTTTCTACCATCTTCAATGACTATGATTTTCGTCAGATATGATCTCCTTAATGATTATAATTATAAATAACGATGTACCTTACCTTACCGTACCACTAATCACCTTTCAAGATGGGAATAAATTGTATAAAGTATATCCGCCAATAGACATAATTATAGAGACAGCCCACTGAAGTGTTCGGCGTTACTTCTGTTTCTTCTATTGCAATGTGCTACAACTGTACTATATAGGTACTAAGCTATATGGTAAATGCGACAAGAATATCACGCAAATATATATGGTGTGACGAAAAATACGCACTTACTCCGACTACAAACTTTTCATGTACTCGCCACTAGATGGCGTTAAACCGCAAATCAACTTACCAAGAGCATCAACTGCAACCACTCCTCCGATCTTAAGGTCCCTCCCCTCGGCGACCGCGAACCAACCGTTGGGATACGGCGGAGGTATTTTGGAACCCATCCGCCTCGCGAGTTGCGCTCGAGCGATGCGCCTGTCGCGGTCTGGGCCTGGGGGAATGTGTTCGAATCCCGTCTCCGTAAGCTCCTGAAAATATTATACACATTTTTGAATTTATACTTCTTTAGGCGCGTTATGAAAAAATGATGAGAGTGAAATTTTAAGATGCGCGCCCATACGTGACACAAAAGTAACACCGTTATGAAAAGTACGAGTGGTCACAAGTGGGATCGAGTGGGGTTGAGATTTCTATGTAGGGTTGGCGGGTAGGCTCATTTTTAACTGACTTCAAAAAAATGAGTAGGATATCAATTCTTCTGATTTTTTTTTTGAAAAACAATTTTTTAATGATGCCAAAGAAGTATGTATAACTTCTCACGCGCGTACATAAGTACACGCACCCTTTTTTTTTCTTCTTTTACGGCTCCGCAATTCTTATACATGTAGCCAATGTAGGATTACCAACCCCGAAATTCAAATATTAGGATTTGAAGTTAGAAAACCAGGACAATTAAGTTTAAAAATGGGTTGCATCTTTGTTTTAAAATAGCGTAAACACTTGTGAGCCGAGACGGCGACCCTAAAGTAAGGATTGCAAAAGTGGTGTACGAATTTTAAAACCCAGGACGCTGCTTAAAACTATCCAGGACACTCTAAAAACCAGGACATTTTTTGTCGGGGGTTTAGAATTGGGGTACGATGTTTGGCCGTTTTGCGGCCTTCTGAGTACTCTGACAATAGACCCTCGACCGCTTCTTCACCTTCTTGCCCACGGCGTAGTGTGAAGAAGCAGGTCGGCATGATTGGGTTGAGAAGCGGGGGATAGATTGTCTCTACTCGATACTCTAATTGGACTGCACTGCGCTTACCATCAGGTGCAGTGTGGTCACTTTGCCGTGCCAGTATAAAAAAAACATGTCCTGGGAAAACAGGATGGTTGGCAACTCTAAGCGAATGTCAAGTATATTACTTGAACGAGCGTTGACCGAGTTGTACTTTTGGATAATGGTATTTTACAACGGGTAAAGGTAGGGAAGCTATTTGATTTAACGGAGGAATATGAACTTAATCAGGAGAGTTGAACTAAGTAGGTACATGAAAATTATACACCTTTGTTGTAAGATTTTCAGAGGAAACTCTTTACTCGTGACTAAGTGTATGGCCAGTACGTTTAAGTATTAAGAAAGACCCTAAGCATTAAAATATTATTATTTCTTTACTTTTTTAATAAAATAAATGTTGCCAGTACGTTAAGGTATTATTGAATATTCATTACTTATTAGTAAAGCGGTAATTAATAGCATTTTGAAAAAAGAACATTAAATATTCAATCATATTTTATTTTGTTTTTTTTTTTGCTTTTGGCCACTGCGCACGTGTTTATACAGCGCGGCGTCGTTTCGATATTTAAACTGAGTTATATTTTCAAAAAGTGATGTAACAAAATCGATTCATAATCTCACTAACATAATTTAAATTAACTATTTGATATGAATAGCGGCGATAGCCTAGTTGGTTGCGGTACGGACTGTCAAGACGAAAGTCGTATGTTCGAAACACAAATGGGCAAACACCTCTGACTTTAAAGTTATGTGTGAATTCATTGTTAATTATTGCTTGCGTTAACGGTGAAGGAAAACATCGTGCAAAAACCTGCATACCTGAGATTTTCATAAGAATTTCGTAGGTATGTGAAGTCTATCAACCCGCATTAGGCCAGCGTGGTGGACTAAGGCCTAACCCCTCTCATTAGTAGAGGAGGCCCGTGAGCAGTGGGACTATGTTTAATACAGGGCTAGTATTATTATTAAAATTACTGTTGTTATTGAATACGTTATAGTAGATATATATCAGAATAATAAATCAGTTTTTAATCTAACAATACCATAGAGATTTAGGTAATAGGTAATGTCATTCTAAAAATAAACAACAAGAACGAAAAGACAAATTTCCCATAAAGTTTAGTTTTTTACCGCATAAATGATATTAATTTCGCTATAAAACTAAATGTAATGTGTTTAGGGATTTACGGTAGCAATATTCTGCACTTTAAGTACTTAGGTAGGTAATTTTAATTTATGGACTTGTTTTTATGTTTTCGTTTATTTCTTAATTATAATCTGGTTATGTACCTACTTTAGGTACTATAACAATTTTTTCTTTTTTTATCCTCGCACGGTAAAGTGACTCTGCACTTGATGGTGCGCCGTGCCGCGGTCGTCCAGTTAGAGTATCAAATAGCGAGACTAATAAACAGCTTAACATATTTCCAACCCTTTTTTGTTATATTCGTTATACGATTATTATATAAATTTCGTGTCAGTCAGGGGCTAAAGGATATATAGTAGTTTAGAGTTTTTTTGTTTTTCTATTATTTATGTATTTTAGTGTACAATAAATAGTAAAAATAAAATAAATAAATAAATAGTACGGACGTCATCGTCAGTTTATTAATAAGAACTATGTGATGCGATAGATATGCAGTATTTTAAAGTCGAAACATGGATGTATGTTATATAATTCCTTTGCCTAAGCGTCAAGGATTAAAAAAAAATAATAAAAACGTCACTTACCCTCGAATAAAGAACGTGTTTCCAAAAAGATTTGTACAAAACATATATAAACAAATACAAAATCACAGATAACATAGTCTCTACATAATGTCTATAAATAATTTCATAAACAGTCTTCAAAACATCGAAAACAATGTTTGCGTGAAAAAATAAAAAATCAGATTTGAATTCGGAATTCAAAATGGCTTCATGGCACTGCGCATATGTGACGGGACTATTTACAGTATCGGAGGGACAGGCGGCCATTTTGTTTGTGAAAACGGCTCCTGAAGTTAGGTTGAACATTTCTCGCTATATTTGAAGTGCCTGTAACAAAGGAAAATAGAATTAAGTATGTCTTCAAAGCAAATATGACTGCGCGACAAGATTCAGGAACACGCCTATATAGAGCAGGATTCTAAATTTTAGACATTTCAATTTTTTTTAACATATCCAAATGACACGCAGCGGGTGGTTGTCTTAGCGCCCGTATCGGTACACTGCCAATTTAGGTGCAAGATGCACCCCGAGATGGACGGCAGCACGAGTGATCAGGCCTCGTTGCTGTCGTTGACACCGAGGGCGTCCTTCGGTGCGCAGGGGGACTTCGGCAGCAATCCTAGTTCCCTCAGGATACCCCAGGATCGCTCCACAAACGCCGAAGAAGGCCACCACGGGGTGCTAGTGTCGTATGAGATGTATACCTAGTCAGGTCATAAATTCTGTCACATGTTTAATATAAAATAATTGAAACAAGTTTATTCATTATGTAACCATTTATATACCAAAATGAACTTAACAAAACATAGATTCTTATGACACTAAAGTTTATTCAAAATGACCTCCGTGATTTTGAATACAGGCCTTCAATCTGCGCGGCCAGTTGTCTATCGCAGCACGAACGAGGTCCATGTCAATATCGGCGGCTGCCTTAATCAAGGATGTCTTGAGTGACTCCAAATTGGGATGAGGCTTTGAGCACGCCTTTTCCTCCAAGTGTTGCCATATCTTGTAATCTAACGGATTCAAATCTGGACTGGAGGAGGGCCAGTCTTCGTGCCGGATGAAGTCGATTTCACGCGCCGCCAGCCAGTCTTGTGTGCTCTTCGCTCTATGAGCTGGCGCCGTATCTTGTTGGAATACCCAGTGCCTGTTATTGAACATGGTAGGAGAAACAGGTTCCACAAGGTTCGTCAGGACTGTATTTTGATACACAACTGCATTCGTTTTTACACCTTTCTCACAAAAATGTACCTCTGTTAAGCCCCAATAAGAAACTCCCAACCATACCATGAGCGAGGATGGAAAATGACCTCGTTAGACACGCGGAATACGGTTGCTCGCTTCTTCACTACTGTGTGCGTACACCTTATCATTTTGTTTGTTGTAGTTCTCTTCTACGGTAAAAATTTTTACATCTGAAAAAAGAATTTCCCGATATTTTTTTCCCGCGTACCGCTTCAACAAAGCGCGGCATCTCTTCAGTCTCAGGTCCATTAGACGAGCATTCAAACGATGTCCTGTTTTTCTTTGATATGCCCGAAGCCCTAAGTCTTCATTTAACACCCTTTTCACCGTGGTTCTGCGTAACCCCATCTGAAGGGCCAACAGTTTCTGCTTACGTTTGGGATTTCTTTGAATTCGCGCCTTCACAGCTTTTATCACTGCTGGAGTCGTAACAGACCGAGGGCGACCACTTCTTGACCTGTCATCTACACTAGAGTCTGCATTGTATCGTTTGATGGTACGATAAACGAATCTTTTGGTTATATTCAAATTTTTCAGTATGTCAAAAATTTGAATTGGCGCGTAACCGCAACGATGCAACGCAATTACTGCAACACGGTCTTCTTTAAGCGTCCACTCCATATTTAAAAATGAGTAAAATTCTAAAAAGTATTATTTTCATGGACAATTTGAAATTCGAATTCAATAAACTTTTTTGTGGCCAGCATTCTAAAATAAAAGTTTTTACTGTGTGACAATACTTATGACCTGACTGTGTATAGGTGCTAGATCCTCGTCTACAGCAGCTTGACAACTGTTTTTTTTTTTCGTTTTCCCCATAAAATGGGAAGGCAAAGGGTTCAAGCCCAAACAGCCCCGTCAATCGTATAAAGATATTATGGATTGCTTGTCTTCATTTTATTTTTTCAGTAAGGCCTTTGACAACTGATACATTGACATCCGTGCTCAAATGAGAGCTCTTACCATGTGTTTGTTTCTGCCCGCTTTTTTTTATCCTGGCACGGCAAAGTGACCGCACTGCACCTGATGGTAAGCGCAGTGCGGTCCAATTAGAGTATCGAGCAGCGAGAGACGATTTATCCCCCGCTACTCAACACAATCATGCCGGCCTGCTTCTTCACACTACGCCATGGGCAAGAAGGTGAAGAAGCGGTCGAGAGTCTAGCGTCAGAGTACTTAGAAGGCCGCATAACGGCCAAATAACGTACCCCAACTCAAGACCCCCGACAAAAAAAAGACTTAAATGATTAGTTTTTGTTTGGCGCCAAGAATAAAACAATTACTTAATTTTGAACTCGCCGGTCTTACGACCCAGTTTAAGTAGCCCGAGAAAACATATAAGCATATGTATGTCTGCCCCTAGTCCCTAATACAATACACCCTACATCATCAATGTCTATTAATCAATTTTAGGATGCCTAGGATAATAATTCAAATTGTTTATTAACCGACTTCAAAAAAGGAGGAGGTTAACAATTCGTCGGAATCTTTTTTTTTATGTATGTTACCCGATTACTCGAAGACGCCTGGACCGACTCGAGAAATTCTTTTTTTGTTTAAAATGGTATACTTCCCAGGTGGTCCCATTGGCACCAAGTCAGGATCTGATGATGGGATCACAGAACAATTAAGGGAACCCTCAAATTTTATTGTGACGCATAATTTGTTTTTTATTGTAGTCGGTGTACTTTTTATGAATAAAAAAACTTTAACTTATTTAGTACTAGCTGTTGCTCGCGGCTCCGCCCGCGTGGATGTCATGTTTGGGAGAAAAAGTGTACAATACAAAATACCAATATTCATGCATTGAACTTAAAAATGACGGATTTTCATTCAAACTTTCATTCCCTATTTTACCCCCTTAGGGGCGGAATTTCCAAAAATCCTGAAATATATAATTTTTATTTTTAACTAAAATGCCAAATACTAATTTTCATGAATTTAACTTCAAAAATGACGGATTTTCATACAAATTTTCATCTCCTATTTTACCCCCTTAAGAGTGGTATTTCCAAAAATCCTTCCTTAGTGGATGCCTACGTGATAAAAGGTACCCACTGTCAAAATTTCAAGTCTCTAACCCCAGCCGTTTTGGCTGTGCGTTGATCGATCAGTCAGTCAGTTTCTTCTTTTATTTATACAGATAGGCCGCTAGGGGCGCTTTTTATACGTCAGTATTGTGATAATAAAGTTATACAGTAATAATGTGCATAATGGTTTGTTTTTTTTACATTTATATTCGCCTGACCTTAGGTAAGGCCCTAGATACGTTTCTAAACAATATTCAAGGTTGTCACCTTAATTATCTAAGTATATAAAATATGAAATAATAAAATTAATAAATAACACCCAACAGTGACTCACATAGCCCCGATCCCACACTAAGATACGAGTCTTGTGTTGTGGGTATCAGGGACCTAGAGAGACGCACGGTCTCACAACACCAAGACACAAATATCTGTCCGTCACACAAACATTTGTCCCGTGTGGGAATCGAACCCACGGCCTCTCGTTTCACAGCCGGCTACTCGCCAACTGCGCCACGGAGGCTAGGCTATAAAGGTATAGTTATATTAGGTTGTTTGTAACGCTGTGCTGATTTTAAACATTTTGCTTTTATATACTAAGTTTTGTTTGTTCTGGCACGGCAAACCACACCAAAATTAAAATCAAAATCAAATATTTATTGAATCCATGAAATGTTATACATCATTTAGATTCAGTCAATTTTTACTCTACCGCCAGTTCGGAATGCAGTTTCGCTAAAGAAGAACGGGCAAGAAACTCCAGCGTTGCTCTTTTCACACCGGTTAACAATATTTGGTCATACAATTAGTAAGCGATTTCAGTTTAATTACATTAGATTAGAGCAGCTCAATGTATGTTAAGTTGCCTTATTGCAATATTATGAATAAAAATCATTACAATACCTAGTGCCGCACATGACCATCGTGAGTGATGAAAATCTCAACGCACCTGATGGTAAGCGCAGTGCCGTCCAATTAGAGATCGAGTAGCGAGAGACAATACCTCGCTATTCGACATAATGATATGCCGCTTAGTTTCAAGTGCAGTGTGATCATTTGGCCGTGCCAGGATAAAAGAATGTCGGTAAGAAATACCCCGGTCGAATCGGCCCTTTTATGATGTAGAAAAAACTGTCTACAGATTTTCTCTACATAAGTTAACTAAAAAAAACAGTTTTATCTTAAGTGTTACGGCAGGGAAACCTCGACCTATCATATCATGGGACAGAAATAAGCGAATTGAGAGCACACTATTTCTTTCTCTCTAGTTTTTCGAGGACTTTATTTAATATATAAACTATGCGTGGCAACCCTATTACCAATACATGCGCGTCAGCTGTAATTGCTCGTGCCAGATATCGAATATCAACTTTACGCACTCGACCTTGTGCGTGGACATTTCGCGAAATAGCCGAATTGCAATTATCAGACCAGACTGTGACATATATTTCACATAAATACTATTTATTTAGAATGAATTTTAAAAATGAATACTCGTTTTTATTAAATAAAAATAAGGCAACGGTTCTACACCATGTTATAGTCGTAGAGCCACGCTGAAGACATATTTGTCTACAGCATGAATGGGCCGACTCGACCGGAGTAGTTCCACTGTCTCACAGAAAATCAACGTAAAGTGACAGTTTACTGTCGCGTTTCGTATGGTAAGTGAGATATCCGGAGGCCCAGATTCCCCCTTCCCTTCCCTAATCCCTATTCCTGTCCTTTAAGGCCGACAGCGCATACATGATACTTTCGGTATTGTGGATGTTCATGGGCGGTGGAGATCACTTAACATCAGGTGACCCACTGGCTCGTTTGTCGGACTGTGTTATAAAAAAAAACCATGCAGCCTTGTTGTCGTTAGTTTGTTAAATTGTGAGCTCACTTGATAAATTAGAGAGTCAAAGGCATTTTAGAAGCCCAAAGCCAAGTCTATAGTTTTCTCCATTTAAAAGGTCAACAACTAAGTTATAATCACTACATATTATAAAACAAAGTCCTCCGTCGCGTCTGTCTGTATGTTCGCGATAAACTCAAAAACTACTGAACGGATTTTCATGCGGTTTTCACCAATAGATAGAGTGATTCATGAAGAAGGTTTAGGTATATTCAGGGTTTTGTGTAATAATACTAGCCCTGTATTAAACATTGTCCCACTGCTGAGCACGGGCCTCCTCTACAAATGAGAGGGGTTAGGCCTTAGTCCACCACGCTGGCCTAATGCGGGTTGGCTGACTTCTCATACCTTCGAAAAATTCTGAGATATGCAGGTTTCCTCACGATGTTTTCCTTCACCGCTAAAGCAAGCGATAATTAACATTTTAATACACACATAACTTTAGAAAAGTCAGAGGTGTATGCTACTTGGGTTTCGAACCTACGACTTTCGTTCAACCAACTAGGCTATCGCTGCTTGGGTTTTGTGTAAATTGGTTAAAATATAACGATAATTGTTATCTATATTGGTATCTTTCACAGCTTGACGGTGGGGCAGACTAGTGCGAACTTCTTGGCTCGGGCCGTTGTAGTCGACACCACGAAGCTAAATAAATTATTAGTTTCTATCTGACAACATTGGCTCTCTGCTAAAAAACATAGTCGTAGGGACTACCGACAGAAGTGAAAACTTAAAGCTTTAGAATTACCGTGTTCTTTTTTGTAACAGCGTCTATGGAGTAGCGACTTTTTTTGTTAATAATTATAGAATTTATAATTATACTTTTTATCCTGAAAAAATATACAGTTACCGTGGGATAGTTTAGTTTTTCACAGAGCAAGGGATCTACACGATTTTGCATAGTGGCAGTTTAGGGATCAGAAAATGACATAGGCTACTTTTTATCCCGGAAAAATGCACGCTTCATATGGGATAGCAAAATATAGAAAGGTGAAGTAGGTTAAGATGTCTCCATGGATTGTATACCTTTTCTTACAAAACCACGGGCAACATCTAGTGGTATATATACCAGGTACACTTCTTGATTTTAAACGTTTCCGAACCTTTTTTGTGTAGTTTTTCCGAGTGTTTAAGTACTTAAAAAGGTGTGCTTTAACATATTATTTTAATAAAGTTGTCCTTTATATTATGCTGACAAAAAAATATTACTCGAATCCGTCAATCAATTATAAACATGTGTAATTTTTTTTCTTTTGAATTGCAAATTCGAATTTGTCTTCATTGAAATCGACTGCCTCGGTGACGCAGTTGTAACTGCGCATGCGTCACGACTGCTGTGCTGAGGTCTCAGGGTCGATCCCCGGGTCGGGTAAAGTGATATTGGGTTTTCTATGTAGAAATACTCAGTATCAGCCCGGAGACTGGAATTATGACCGGTATAGGATACGCTAAGATAGGCTCGCCCCTATCACGTTATGGGACTGTAATAAATTCGGCCAAATTAGGTATGATACCGTAATGAATTCGGGGAAAAGTGAGTGTACTAGTTACCTACGTCTCTGTCTACCCCTTGGGCGATTACAGGCGTGAGTGTATGTGTATTAATTAAAAAGAAGCGATAGCATGTTGGGACATGGATTGCTGAGACGAAAGTCTCAGATTCAAAACCAACTCAATGGCTTATTCTGACTTTTCAAAGTGAAAGGAAAGAACAATTTCGAATGTATGTGAAGTCTATCATGGTCGGTGGGCTAGGACTGAGGGTTTCACCTAATATGCGTAGGTGACCTGGTTTGCCGTGCCAGAATACAAATGTGAATAATTTTGTGTGGCAGATAGACGTTTGTTTCGGGTTTGGGTGTTAGCTAGCTGTTGATACCCACAATACAGGTTTGAACTAGTCTTCGGTCAGGACTATGTGTGTGACTGTTGGGTGTATTTATTATTAGCTGTATCTACGTAAAGTAAAGGTAACAACTTGAGATATCTGTATACTACGTGTAACGGGAATAACGCACATCCTCAGACACCCCAATTTAAAAATATTATTACAATCATAATTCATGTATTGAAATGAGACTGCGATGAATATAAATATTGTTTTTTATGAAATTAGTTGTACTAATTTTCGACATAAAGTTCGTAATTTTAATTATTTGATTTTTTAAAGTGTTCGTTTATTATTGCATTTAGAAAATACTTTATCGCATCGAGTTATGTTTCAGTTTCGTTTGTCTTGAACGTTAAATTAAAGGGTGACTATTATTTACCTGAGTGTTAATTATTTTTGAAAAAAAATCATCTTTTAACAATTGTTAATATCGATTCAGTCGCTTATTCTGAACAAACTACTTTCAGAGTGTGCGTTAATCATGTTACATGTTGTATAGGTACAAAGTAATAAAGCATATTTTCTCATCAGTCTGGCTCATATTTTTCTATATTAAGTTGAAAGATCTAAAGACTGCGCTTACTAACTACATTTCTAGTGCATCACTTCCATATTTAGGTACAACTAGCTGCAGTTGGCGAGTAGCTGGCTGTGAAACGAGAGGCCATGGGTTTGATTCCCACACCGGGACAAATGTTTGTGTGACAGACAGATATTTGTGTCCGGGGTCTGGGTGTTGTGAGACCGTGCGTCTCTCTAGGTCCCTGATACCCACCGCCCATGACACAAGACTCGTATCTTAGTGTGGGGTCGGTGCTATGTGTGTGACTGTTGGGTGTTATTTATTTATTTAAATTTGACAAAATACCACTTAACGGCCTTTTAATAAATGGACGGCAGCATTATGTCCCATAATAATACTAGCTCTGTATTAAACATTGTCCCACTGCTGGGCACGGGCCTCCTCTACTAATGAGAGGGGTTAGGCCTTAGTCCACCACGCTGGCCTAATGCGAGTTGGTAGACTTCACATACCTTCAACATTCTTATGGGAGTTCTCAAGTATTAGAGTTTTAAGTAAATTATCGCTTGCTATAACGGTGAAGGAAAACATCGTGAGGAAACCTGCATATCTGAGAACTCTCATAAGAATTTCGAATGCGAAGTCTACCAACCCGCATTAGGCCAACGTGGTGGACTAAGGCCTAACTCTCATTAGTAGAGAAGCCCGTGAGCAGTGGGACAATGTTTAATACAGGGCTAGTATAATTATATTTTTATGTTTGTCACACCGTAATCACGGGACTATAGAGTCCCGGACATTTGGAAGGCGTGCGTGGGGCCGAAGCCAACACGTAGAGGCCCGTTAGACAATTTTAATTTAATTTTGTGATGTGACACCAGCCGACGGTTATCCCTGTATACACTATACAAGTGCACCAAAGGATAACCCCCGGTTGGTGTAGGACTATTGTGTGAATGGATAAAAAGTTATGATGGTTTATTGAGGTGAGGTGTTAGTGGATTTGGGTAGTTATTGGAAGGACTATGGCACCTGCCTGACCAATGTCAATAACACGGATAAAATAGGCAGGTATATTATTATTATTAAAAATAAAAACTTACCCAAAATTAAACAATTTAAGCAGAGCTGTTCGCTGTACGTGGACTCTTCGCGTACTGACAGATCAAAACCCAACTGCGAGGTTATATTATGAAAAAATCGTCTCACAAGGAATCAGTATTTGAATTTTAAATTTCCTCCGCGCATTCGAGTGGGATGGTTTTTGAACGGAATTAAAATGAATGCGTTCTTTTCATTCACACGTAATTCTATTTTCAAAATGTTTCTTGCCATGAGAAGTGTTATACATTATTATTTACTAGATACTAAGTTATTTTTGGAAGAAAAGGTATACAATCCATGGAGATATCTTAAGCTATTATCTTTCTATATTTTGCTATCCCATAGGATGCGTGCAATTTTCCGGGATAAAAAGTGCCTTATGTCATTGTCTGATCCCTAAACTACCACTATGCAAAAAATCATGTCGATCCCTTGCTCTGTGAAAAACTAAACTATCCCCCGGGAACTGTATATTTTTCCGGAATAAAAAGCCTACGTGCTATTCCAGACTATAATCTATCTCTGTGCCAAATTTCAACCAGATCCGTCCAGCCGTTGTAGCGTGATTGAGTAACAAACATCCATCCATCCAAACATTCGCATTTATAATATTAGTACGATAGAACTTAGGGTAATAAATACACCCAAAAGTCACACACATAACCGCCCCACTAAGTAATAATATACTAGGTCCAACCTATCCCGAATTAAATAACTGCCTGTCCCAAAAAAATGTTTCAGTGCATTCGAACCCACGGCCTTTCGTTACATATACTCGCTGCACCACCAAACCTGGCATATAGATGATTATTATTTAAGCGTAGGATCAGATTCCATCGTCCATTATGATAGCATCAAAAAGTACACTGACTTCAATAAAAAACATTATGCACTCCTATAAAATTTGAGGGTTGCCCTCGATTTTGCTGAGATTATCAGATCCTGACTTGGTGCCAATGGGACCACCTGGGAATTATATACTTTAAAACAAAAAATCTCAAATCGGTCCAGGCGTCTTCGAGTAATCGGGGAACATACATGAAAAAAGAGATTCCGACGAATTGAGAAATTCCTCCTTTTTTTTTAAAGTTAAAAAAGCTAAAACATTGTTTGAACACGCTTAGCTCTGGAAATACCAGTCGGATTTGAAAAAATCTTTTTGCATCTTATAGCTTATTATTAGCATCACGTCACGGCAGCGCAGATAATTGCTGTCATGCAAGCAACATCTGGCAGTGGGCGGGGCACATTGCGCGTAGAACTGATGGCCGTTGGGGCGGAAAGGTTCTGGAATGGCGACCACGTACCGGAAGGCGCAGCGTGGGTAGACCCCCCACAAGGTGGACTGATGACCTGGTAAAGGTCGCGGGAGTCCGCTGGATGCGGGTGGCGCAGGACCGGTCATTGTGGCACTCTTTGGGGGAGGCCTATGTCCAGCAGTGGACGTCCTTCGGCTGACATGATGATGATGATGATGAAGCAACATCTAGTAATATCTACGAGTAATGCTACAAATAAGGATAATAATACTAGCCCTGTATAAGACATTGTCCCACTGCTGGGCACGGGCCTCCTCTACTAATGAGAGGGGTTAGGCCTTAGTCCTCCACGCTGGCCTAATGCGGGTTGGTAGACTTCACATACCTTCGAAACTCGTATGAGAATTATCAGGTATGTTGGTTTCCTCACGATTTTTTCCTTCACCGTTAAATCAAGCGATAATTAATAGAGATACAAATAATACCATACACATAATCTAGATGCTGGTGGTAGTATATTCATATCCGCCCGGATAGCGATCACCTTGGATAGGGTGTAAAGCCCGCCATAGTGCAACACGCAAGTGTGTCGCGTTCCGGGATCAGCTAGTGTACATTCGGTTTTTGTCGTGGGTCTAGTGTTGGGGTATGATGTTTGGCCGTTTTGTGGGCCTACTGAATACTCTGACACTAGACCCTCGACCGCTTCTTCACATCCTTGCACCATGGCGTAGTGTGAAGAAGCTACAGAGCAGGCCGGCATGGTTGTGTTGAGTAGCGAGGGAGTGATTGTCTCTCGCTTCTCGATGCTCTAATTGGATGGCACTGCGATTACTATCAGCTTCAGTGTGGTGACTTTGCCCTGCCAGGATAACAAAAGATGAATGGCGAACGATGTAATTAACACCCAACAGTCACAGACAAAGCCCAGACAAGAGATCGATCGTACAATAACCAGACCCGAAACTAATATGCCACACAAACATTTGTCTCAGTGCGGGAATTGAACTCACGGCCTCTCACAACCGGCTGCTCGCCCCTTGCGCCAGGGAGGCTGACAAATTGATATAAGAATTGTAGTAGACAGTTCTATTTCTGTGTGTTTTTAAGAACATTCTATGATGATCGGCCTAAAAGACCAGAGGCCAGAGCCGCTAAATGTAATAGAAAAACAAGTATCTAGTTATTAACTTCCTTGTATAAAAAAAAGAGAGAACCTCAAAAGGACTTCTGAAAATGGCGAGAATGTGATGTTACGTTTTATTTGTGAATAATAAGTGAATTGATAATTCCAGACATGGCTTTGGCCTTTTAAATTGTTACTATTTCAGACATGGCTGTGGCCTTTTGAATTGTGACTATTTCAGACATGGCTTCGGCCTTTATAATGGAAAAATATCGGACATGACTTTCCCCTAGTAAATGGATAAAAATTACAGACATGGCTTTGGCCTTTTGTATAAGTTAAAACCAGAGAAGAAGAAGGCTTTAAATTTTAGCCCAGATTTGGAAAAAATAACGACAGACAAGGCTGCATGGTGAAGAACCTTTGCCTTCTCTTTTATGTGAAAAAGAGAGAATGAAATAAAAAAACTTCCTTGTATTAGTATTATTAGTAAATATATTGTATTAGTCCGACCTTTGAAATGGAGAAAGCGACAGACATAATTTTGGCCTTTTAACATGTCTGTCAAAAACAAATCTCTATAAAAAGTTGATCTCAGTTTTTTGTGTTAAATTACAATGTAATTTTGTGGTTCCTTTTGGCATAAGCCCGTCCATAAGTGAAAATTTATTCCGCTGCAAAGGAAATTTTTTCAAACCTTAGTCACTCTGAAATAAATTCATATTTATGGGAATAATTCTTAATTTCTTAGAACAGACGGTACTTAGATCACACTGGAATGAAAGGGATGGGATATACATTCCGAAGAATCTATATGTCGGAGCATCAAGAATACGGACACTGAATTGAACTTGAAAATAACTTTTAATTATTGTAAACTGTGGGTACCGTTACTTATTTTGCTATTTTGAAGGTAATTTCGAGTTGTTTATCGGATGATCTCGCTCACGGAGTGGGGCACAACTAAAATCACGATATAAAAGAGCACCTCGCCATTTGACGAGGCATTCGGGAGTAATCGTTGAAACAGTTAGTAGCTTTAGAGGTCTTAATGCCGGTTTACGGTTTAAACGTGTCTACCTTTTTTTTTTTTTTACTATAAATAGGCATGCGTTTGACCACTATCTCGCCTGATGGTAAGTGATGTGGTCTACGGTGGAGCACGCTTGCCTAGAAGATACCTATTCACTCTTGACTTAAAGATACCCAGATTATAACTTTCGGGAAATATAGACTCCGGCAAAGAGTTCCACTCTCTAGCGGTGCGCATGATAAATGTACTAGCAAAACGCTTCGTGCGCACTGGTGGAATATCAACCATGTGTCGATGACGCTTCGCCGAGTCTCTTGTCGTCCGATGATAGAAAGGGGTTGGGGGAATTAAATTGTGTCATTCCAAGGCACACTCGCCGAAATGTATCCGATAAAAAACCGATAAACTGGCAACTTTACGTCGATGATCAAGGCTTTGCAGCCTTGCCTCGACTATGGATTCGTTGCCTATAAGCCTCTTGGCGCGTCTCTCGATTGCCTCCAACGCCTCAAGCTGGTACTTGGCCGATCCATCCCAAAGATGAGAGCAGTACTCCATGCACGACCGGACTTGCGCTTGATACAGATCGAGCAGCTGTCCCGGCGTAAAGTACCGTCTCACCTTCGCAAGGATAGCCAGCTTTTTGGCAGCCAATTGAGCTTTATGCTCAATGTAGGAGCCAAAACTGAGAGTTGGAGACAAAGTTACGCCCAGAATCTCTAGGTGGTCAGTTATCGGTACGGACACATTTCTGAAAGTAGGAGTCAGTTGGAAGGGACTCCGTTTAGCAGAGAATAGACAAGCCTGGGTTTTAGTGGCATTAAACTTGACCAGATTGGCATCGCCCCAATCGG
The DNA here is from genome assembly GCA_905220505.1 of Laothoe populi. NCBI lineage: Eukaryota > Metazoa > Arthropoda > Insecta > Lepidoptera > Sphingidae > Laothoe > Laothoe populi. The sequence continues at coordinate 6,064,555 of HG992174.1, read as the reverse complement.
AGACTGCCTGTAAGGACAAGTTCAAGCGTTCTACCAAGGCCTCCCTGAGGGACTGGACTTGGACTCCACTGGTTCGTGCATTAGATATATAACTTTCTACCACAGTGCTGTCGTCTGCGTACCCAAAAGTACCGGGCTTAAGCAGATCATTGATATGCAGCAGGAATAGAGTCGCAGAAAGTACCGACCCCTGAGGTACCCCGGCATTGATAGCCAATAGATCGGAGGAGCAGCCATCAATGACCACTCGAATCAATCGTTCCCTCAAGAAGTCCGATATCCATGCACATAACCCAGTGGGCAAGCCATATGAAGGAAGCTTGCTTAAGAGGCTATCGTGCCACACTCTGTCGAAGGCCTTCGAGATGTCGAGTGAAACGGCAAGCGCTTCCCCATGCCTCTCGACAGCCTCGCTCCAGATGTGAGTGGCATACGCTAGAAGGTCTCCAGTTGAACGGTTTCGGCGAAATCCGTATTGTCGGTCACTTAGGAGGTCATTCGCTTCTAGGTATGCCATGAGCCTGCCATTCAGTACACGTTCCATACTTTTGCAAAGTATGGACGTAACCGAGATGGGCCTACAGTTGGCAGGCTCAGCACGACTACCTTTTTTGGGCACGGGTTGCACGTTAGCTTGCTTCCAGGCTTTAGGCACTTGCCCAGTGACCAGAGAGAGACGAAACAGGCGAGTCAAAATAGGAGAAAGCTCAGGTGCACAAGTTTTCAGTACAATTGCTGGAATCCCATCTGGGCCATTGGCTTTATTCACGTCCAGATTACGCAGCGTTCTTCTTACCTCAGTCTGACGAATGCGAATTTCCGACATATGTGTCTCGCAAACTGGTAGACTAGGAGGGACTTCGCCAGCAGTATCTAAACGTGATGATTCAGCAAAGAGAGAAGCAAACAAGTTTGCTTTCCCTTCAGCAGAGTGAGCCAAAGACCCGTCGGGTCTCAGCAGTGGAGGAAGTGAGGGGCGACGGAAGTTCGATTCAACTGATTTTGCCAGGGACCAAAACGCTTTACTACCCGCTGGGTATGAAGCTAGTTTCTTCCCGATTTGGCTTATGTGGTCAAATCTAGCTTGCCGTAGAACCTTCTTGCTGGATTTGGCAGCCTTGTTAAATGCTCTCTTCTTTAAGCGCATGTCCTTTGCTTTGCGGTTTCGAGCATCAACCCATGCCAGGTATGCCGCATGCTTCCGCGCTTCAGCGCGTCCGCACTCAGCCCCGAACCATGGGCGAGTTCCGCCTGACATTGCTACGTCGGAGAATGGAATGTAGTACTCCATACCTTGACGCAGCACATCCGTCACAGCATCCGCGCAAGCAGAAGGGTCTTCAGAAGAGAAGCAAGTGGGGCGCCAAGGATAAGATGCAAAGAAAGCTCGCATCTCATCCCAATCTGCTGACTTGTATCGCCACACCCGCCGGGTGCCTCTAGGGCTGGGATCGGGCGGTGAGTAGGCAGATACAGATTTCACCAGACAATGGTCGGAGCTACCCAAGGGTGATGAAACCGACACTGAGTAGCGGTCTGGATCAGTTGTCAACAGAAGGTCCAAGCAATTGGCTGTGTGCGTGTCAACATCCGGGACCCTTGTTGCCACCTGGACCAACTGAGTGAGATTTAGCGTCAGCGCTAGCTTCCGCGTTTCTCTCCCAGCATGGTCGGTACACTGGTATGGGAAAAGCCACTCTTGGTGGTGGGCATTAAAATCCCCCAGTAGTACTAATTGGGCACAAGGGTACCGCCTTTGTGCCGCATCCGCCGCCTCACTAAGGTATTCTGTGAGCCTAGTAGTCTCCTGATCTCCGCTGTGCGACCGGTATACACAGGAATAAAGAATTTTCTCAATTCCTGTATCCACCAGTACCCAAATAACAGAGAATCTGGGATCTTCAAGATAACGGAGACGCCGACAACAGATGTCATCACGGGCGTACAAGCACACGCATGTGGCTTAAAATTGTGCTCCAGAGTGAACCCTGGGTTAGAAAGGTACGCCACGTCAGACGGACATCTTATCTGCGTCTCTGAGAGGAATAAGAGAGCGGGTCTTTCAGTCTCCAGGTGGTGATGGACCGCGACGAGATTTGAGTGCAATCCTCGGATGTTGGTAAGGTGCACTTTTAGTGAGAGGGAGTGCTGCCGCTGTGGAAACGTTCTCTTATTCTTGGCCATTTTCATAAAAGTTATTTTGGAAGAGCGAATGAAGGTAGGAAGACGGTAGTGGAATGAGACTTTATGCTTCAGACACAAGATGAAATACCACACAGTAGGGGGACTAGTCTGGAGACTGCGGGGACGCCCGAGCCCCCCCGGGAATGTCCATCGGGCCCTCTCAACCGGTCGCCGACCGGCACGATGGCGCAATCCCGGGATTTTTCGTCAGTTGGCGGGGCAGCCTTTCATGTGTGGCTAGCACACTACTTGGGCCCCCAACTACCTGCGGTCGGCCAGCGGTGCACCGTGCCGCGGATCCCGCTACCCTCCACGACTAGTCTCCCAATGCGGCGTTATCACCCTGCGTCAGATTAGCCCAACTGCACTAAGCAACTATTCCGACCCGTCTCCCTAAATGGCATCACCGGACATCGCGTCGGAACACGGCAAGCCGTTTGGCGGCACGGCTTTGTCCGGTGGGTGGTCACTAGCCACGGCCGAAGCCTACCACCAGTAAGATGTGTCACTCATTTAGCACTACCCAGGGGTCACGTGTAGGGGAACTAGAGTAAAGCCTACGGACGCGAGTGACAATAACCCCCAAAACCTAGTTTAAAGTAACCATTATTGTTCAAAGTATAAGAGATAGTCAAAAGGAAGTTCTTAGCCGGGCTATTAATTCACTTAAGCCAGGGAGTGAGTCGAAGGGGTGCAGTTGTCCGGTTCGTACTCTGGGTTATAGATCGATGGGGCGCTGTTATCCGGACTGTACTGCCGTAGTCGCGTTGTAGATTCGATTAGTTGTGGGTATTGCCAGGATTGGGAACAACATCAGTGGTTTGAGGAAGTAGTCGATGTACCTACATTAATTGTAATTTAAAGTGCTGTGTTTAAAAGAGCAACCACGGGGTTTCTTGCCAGATTCTTCCTCATGAATAACTGCTTTCCGAACTGACGGTAGTTTATTAAACTCTGAAGTGTTAATCTCTTGTTTTTCTACCGAACTTTCGTCCGATGTGCATCCTGACAATATCTGGAGATCTGAGAGGGATGTGTAAGCCCTCTCACAACCCCGGCCTGTGGACATGTCTGCGACATATATATTATTGCTCCCGTGACATGTGCCCTGCTCCCATAACTCGTAATCTACCCTATTTTCTTGGACTCCTTCCCACTTCTTACGTAAGATTTTACCTATATTTATCTACACTTAATAACCACATGTAAAACCCGCCATAGTGGCACATTGTGTGTCGCGTTCCGGGATCAGCCATTGTAAATTCGGTTTTTGTCCGGATCTAGAGTTGGGGTATGATGTTTGGCCGTTTTGCGGCCTACTGAGTACTGACACTAGACCCTCGACCACTTCTTCACCTTCTTGCCCATGGCGTAGTGTGAAGAAGCAGGCTGGCATGATTGTATTGAGTAGGGGGGATAGATTGTCTCTCGCTACTCAACACTTCATACAAATAAAGAGGACATGCTACCTAAAAGTACATTTTCGCTATTTTCAACTTAATCTAACGATATGTTATTAGGGACTAATATTATTAAAGTATATATATTCTTTTAGCTTATCTAATCACCATTTCAACGACATATGACACAATACCAAAATAATTAATTTTAATGTTTTAAATTTGGTTTATTGTTTTGTATAACCATATTTTTACGACATTTGAAATTACGCGCCATCCTCCTCGAAATCACACGGCAGTTGACTTCATTTCATACATTTCATTGACCGACAGTCGAGTGGATAATTATGTATTATAATATTACTATGCTTATACCATATAATTATAGTATACAATGTTATTCAATTTCATGAAGCAGTTAAACATTTCCGTGACGTTTAAATTGCTTTTTAAATTCAAATAGACTCGTGCCAAACAGATCTATCTTGCTGGAGTTTTCAATAGATACTAGATAATCTTGGGATAGGCGAATTCGACCCAAATACAGTTTTCCGAAATGGTGGACTTAGAAGTTTTATAGGATGCCTAGGAAACCGGTGTGGAATTTTGAAATTGTATTTAAATTGGATGTTTGTAACTATAATTGTTGTAAAACTTGGCATGGGTTTGACTTTTCCTTGTATATATATAAATACGTTGGTGTTTACAATGTTGTAAGCACTAAAAAAAAGTACTAAGACTAAAACAAATTATGCGTCACTATAAAATTTGAGGGTTGCCCTTGATTTTTCTGAGATCCCATCATCAGATCCTGACTTGGCGTCAATGAGACCACCTGGAAAGTATAACCTTTAAACAAAAAAATAATTTCTCGAATCGGTCCAGGCGTCTTCGAGTAATCGGGGAACATACATAAAAAAAAGATTCCGACGAATTGTTAACCTCCTCCTTTTTTGTAGTCGGTTAATAAATAAATAACCTGTATCTTGGGAGACAGTGTTCCTCCGAAAACAAGTTTATAAGTTCAAATGCGTAGCATCACATAAATCACAAAATCGTTACATATATTATTATAGTAGATATTTATGATATTTTTAGCATATCCTACTAATATTATAAAAGCGAATGTTTGGATGGATGGATGTTTGTTACTCAATCACGCTACAACGGCTGGACGGATCTGGTTGAAATTTGGCACAGAGATAGATTATAGTCTGGAATAGCACATTGGCTACTTTTTATCCCGGAAAAATGTACAGTTCCCGTGGGATACTATAGTTTTTCACACAAGAGATCGACATGATTTTTTGCATAATGGTAGTTTAGCGATCAGAAAATGACATAGGCTACTTTTTATCCCTGATAAATGCAGGCTTCCTATGCTATAGCAAAATATAGAAAGTTGTAATAGCTCAAGATGCCTCCATGGATTGTATACCTTTTCTTCCAAAAATAACCTCCACGCGGGCGGAGCCGCGAGCAACATCTAGTTCCACAATAAATGCATGTTAAATTAAAATTTTAATAAGATTTATTACGTTTTAAAATACATTCATGTTGTCTGTGTGTGTGTATATCCTTGCAGGTGTAATAGATTATTGAGGAAAGAAGTTATTTTTTCAATATTTCATCACAATTTTGTTCTACCATTTTAGCACCATTCTAGCACTTTTTTACACTAATAGAGGTTTAGAGAGAATTTTTAGTATTTTATTTACCGTGTTGTAAAGTTTATGGCCGAGGAAGCAGTTTTCTGTGGAAGTGGAAGAACCACGTTGTAGACATATTTGTCTACAGCATGAATGGCCGGCTCGACCGGGGTAATACCACTGTCTCACAAAAAACCAACGTAAAGTGACAGTTTACTGTCGCGTTTCGTATAGTAAGTGAGATATCCGGAGGCCCAGATTCCCCCTTCCCTTCCCTAATCCCTATTCCTGTCCTTTAAGGCCGACAGCGCATACTGGTACTTTCGGTATTGTGGATGTTCATGGGTGGTGGAGATCACTTAACATCAGGTGACCCACTGGCTCGTTTATCGGCCTATGCTATAAAAAAAGCAGTTTTCTGTGTTTAATTTTGTACATAATTCGATATGCAATCGAATATAATACGCAAAAGAAACTCTTTTGCAAAAACAAAATCAAAATTGCTTGAAAAATGAGGTTACAATATTTATTTTAAGTATTGGTATGAGAAAATACTCAAGGCATGAGCGAAAACGGTGGCGTATTGGGAACGTATCGCTATCTCCCTCGCACAACGGTACAGTACAGGCGATTCTGAGTACCGTGACGTCACGGGTCATATCATGCATCGTTGTACTGTTACTTGACAATTACCCCTTCCAGCAGATTTAAATGGCGTCTTATTTAACTATTTTTGTTCGGATTCATAAGATTGTTTCGATAATAGGTTTTAGGGAATGTAACTCGCGGATTAAATTAATAAAAAAATGAGTCAACTACCCTGATGATTCTGTAGGAAGGTGGTGCGGTGCTTTGCTTGTGGAATGACAATAAAGGTGCAAGTTCGTTGCCGACTTCAGACAGCAGCAGTAGACGACGTAACGTTGCGACATGTCGCACACAATCATGCCGGCATGATTGTGTTGAGTAGCGGGGGATAGACTGTCTCTAGCTACTTGATACTCTATCTGGACGGCACTGCGCTTACCATCAGGTGCAGTGTGGTCACTTTGCCGCGCCAGAATAAAAAAAAAAAATGTCGCTGCAGTCATGAATTCGAACCCAACTGCATATTGTTGCAGCAGATAGCAGCGCCGTATTCCAGTTAGTTCTGAATGTTCCGTGAGACAAGATATCTGACGTGTTTGGGTTTAGCGATCGCGAGTTACCTTTGTATTTTTTGTTAGAAGAGGAAGAAGACGACGATGACGCCTTTTTATTATACATTCATCGAGAAGAAACATGATATCGCTCCAGCGTCGGTGGCACTACTGATCTGCGGTCGCATCACACGTAGTCTGCGGTCGTGCGACGTGTAGCTAGTTGCGGAAGGTATTTCATAGAAATACATAGAAACCAGTAGTGTCGCAGCGACACGTCGTCTGCTGCTGCTGTTTGCAGTCGGCTACCAACTCGCACCTTAAATGCCCGATGTTTTTTGGTAATGATAAGACCACGATGCGTTCTTAGTATGATTTGAAGCACTTACAGTTTTTTCACTGAAAGTATCTAGCACTGTCTGTAAAGCTCTTGTGTATTTTATTTTTATTATCTTTAGCATACCAACAGAATAAGTGCATCCATACTAATACTATAAATGCGAAAGTAACTCTGTTTGTTTGTTTGTTACCTCTTCACTACTAAACGGCTGAACGGATTGTAATGAAATTTGGCAAGGAGATAGATTCTATCCTGGAGAAGGACATAGGCTATCTTTTTTCTTAAAAACCAATCTTGAAAGGGGTCAAATAAGAGTTCAAAATTTGTATCGGAAATCCATAATTCCTCAAGTTAAGGATCTGAAAACTCATATTTAGGCTTTTGGTAGGAAATAAAGAAAAAAGTGTTTCAAATTTTTTGCAAAACCATCCCTAAAGTTATAGCCACCCTAATCCACACTATCCATACCAATACTGTAAATGCGAAAGTAACTCTGTTTGTTTGTTGTATGTTACCTTTTCACGACTAAACGGCTGACCGGATTGTAATGAATGTAAGGGCATAGTTTATATCCTGGAAAAGGACATTGACTATCTTTTTTCTCAAAAAAACAACCTTGAAAGGGGTCAAATAGGAGTTCAAAATTGGTATGGGAAATTCATAATTCCTCGACTTAGGGATCTAGAAATTCATATTTAGGCTTTTCGTAGGAAATAAAGCAATACGTGTTTCAACATTAGAAAAATTATCCCTAAAAGGGGCAAACTGAGGTTAAACTTATGGAGTATTCTTTAGATGCAATCTCAAGATTCAGGCACAACACCTGAGAGGCTGGACAATCGCTACAGGTGCCTCAGTGCAGAAGACACCTCCTTGGATTGTATACTTCTGCTCCCGAAAATAACCTCCACGGGGGCGGAGCCGCGAGCAACAGCTAGTACTATATAAAGTTACACATTGACATACCATTATTGAAATATAATGTAATTAATCATATCTTAAACATGCATGACATTTAAAAATAGTGATATTTCAATGCTACATTACAAGAATTTAAATTTAAAAATAATATATGATGCAATAATTTAAATAAATTATTACTTTTTAAATAAAAATTAAACCGCCTTCAAAAAAACCCAGACACAACTAAAAAGCAAAAAATAATTGGTTACATTTAAATCAATTAGTTATATGCAATTTAAATCAATTATTTTTGGAGTCGGTGCCGGTGTTGTTTTCTTTACTTTTAGATTTATAAAAACCAAGTCTGGATCTATTTTATATTTTTTTGTATGCCTGATTATTCTGTTTTTTTCATGTTTTGGCTGGCACCGACTCCAAATAATTGATTTAAATTGCATATAACTAATTGATTTAAATGTAACCAATTATTTTTTGCTTTTTAGTTGTGTCTGGGTTTTTTTGAAGGCGGTTTAATTTTTATTTAAAAAGTAATAATTTATTTTTTGCTTTTTAGTGGTAAATTATATAAAATCGGTTAAAAGCTGCTGAAGATATTAGAATTTACGTGTATTTTAATTTTATCACCCCCCTCCCTCACCCCCACCCCTTTTACCCTCTCTCACTGAAACTTAACTTTTATAATGAACGTAATGCAAAAAGAACCACTGGAATACTACTTAATTTTAAGGAGTTACCCTCTCCAGCTCCGAAGATATTCATCAGATCTTCACCATATTTTTATGGGACCAAATGACAAGCACCAGCTTTCAATCAAAGAAAGAATGGTCGAAATCGGTTCACACAGTACAGAGAAACGAGGTAACAAACATAAAAAAAAAAAAAAGCAACATACAGTCGAATTGAGAACCTCCTCCTTTTTTTGAAGTCGGTTAAAAATACAAAGAAAATAACATCTCATTAGAAAAACAAAACATTAAATTATTAATTTCATTAAATATTATGTCAAAATTGTACAATTTTTTTTTATTCTAGCACGGCAAAGTTATCGCACTGCACCTGATGTTAAGCGCAGTGCAGTCCAATTAGAGTATCGAGTAGCGAGAGAAGATCTATTCCCCGCTACTCAGCACAATCATGCCGGCCTACTTCTTCACACTACGCCATGTGCAAGAAGGTGAAGAAGCGGTCGAGGGTCTAGTGTCAGAGTACTCAGAAGGCCGCAAAATGGCCAAACATTGTACCCCAACTCTAGACCCCGAGAAAAACCGAATGTTCACTAGCTGATCCCGGAACGCGATACACTTGCGTGTGCCACTATTCTAATCTATTCCCTCACCAAATTTCATTACAATCCCTTCAGCCGTTTAGTCGTAAAGAGGTAACAAACAAACAAACAGAGTTACTTTCGCATTTATAGTATTAGTATGGATGTCATGCTAGAACAGACCCCAACCACTGGTGATAAACTAAACGACATATTTCAAAATTAGTGATTACACCAACTTTTTATCCCTACTGACTGGACTCTGTTTAGTATTTTTTGTTTTATTTTGAGGGTGCTTAATAGCAATAACAATAATGAATAGCAGCGATAGCCTAGTTGGTTGCGGTACGGACTGCCAAGACGAAAGTCGTAGGTTCGAAACCCAAGTGGCATACACCTCTGACTTTTCTAAAGTGATGTGTGTATTAAAATGTTAATTATCGCTTGCTTTAACGGTGAAGGAAAACATCGTGAGGAAACCTGCATACCTAAGATTTTTTCGAAGGCATGAGAAGTCTGCCAACCCGCATTAGGCCAGCGTGGTGGACTAAGGCCTAACCCCTCTCATTAGTAGAGGAGGCCCGTGCCCAGCAGTGGGACAATGTTTAATACAGGGCTAGTATTATTTATTTATTATTCATAATAGAAAACCGCCCCGGGTGCCAAAAAGTCAAATATCAAAAATGTATAACCAACGGAAGTATGTAATCGGCTGAAGACATTCGTAGAAAAGAAGATCCTACAAATTTAATACCACATATGAACAACCTTTCCATGTGTCTCATCCCAAATACATAATAAATGAAAAGAACAGTAAATATACATTATTGATTATTCAAATATTCAATAAATTGTTTTATGAACGCAATAGGCGACGGGACAGATTATTTTTTCATATCAAGTAGTCGAATCCTACTGGGCGTAGTGTGAAGAAGCTACACAGCAGGCCGGCATGATTGTATTGAGTAGTGAGGGATAGATTATCACTCGCTACTTGGTACTATAACTGGACGGCACTGCACTTACCATCAGGTGCAGTGTGTTCACTTTGCCGTGCCACAAAAAAAATATATAAATGCGAAAGTTTGGATGGATGGATGTTTGTTACTCAATCACGCTACAACGGCTGGACGGATCTGGTTGAAATTTGGCACAGAGATAGATTATAGTCTGGAATAGCACATAGGCTACTTTTTATCCCGGAAAAATGTACAGTTCCCGTGGGATAGTTTAGTTTTTCACAGAGCAAGGGATCGACATGATTTTTTGCATAGTGGTAGTTTAGGGATCAGAAAATGACATAGGCCACTTTTTATCCCGGAAAATTGCACGCATCCTATGGGATAGCAAAATACAGAAAGGTGTAATAGCATACGATGCCTCCATGGACTACCTTTCCTTCCAAAAATAACATCCACGCAGCCGGAGCCGCGGGCAACATCTAGTAGGGCATAAATTATCAAATAGAGCCAGTCAAGGCACAATTAAAAGACTGCCTCGGTGGCGCAGTTGTAATTGCGCATGCGTTACGACTGCTGTGCTGAGGTCTTCGATCCCCGGGTCGGGTAAAATGATATTGGGTTTTTCTATCTAGTAATTCTCAGTATTAGCCCGGAGTCTGGAACCTGTGCACGGTATGGCGATAGGCTTCGCCTCCTATCACATGATGGGACTGAAATTCGGGAAACGTGCGTGTACTGGTTACACCTCTGCCTATCGCTTCGGGGATTACAGTGAGTGTATATTTGTATATATGTACAATTAAAAGTGTTCGAAAAAAGATGAAGGGTGCCAACCCTTACATATACATACGCCGTGTGGTCATTTTGCCGTGCCAGGACAAATAAAATTATTTTTTTCTATTTAAAACCGTGAGGAAACCTGCATATCTGAGAATTCTTATAAGAATTTCGAAGGTATGTGAAGTGAAGGTATGCCCCACTGCTGGGCACGGGCCTCCTCTACTAATGAGAGGGGTTAGGCCTTAGTCCACCACGCTGGCCTAATGCGGGTTGGTTGACTTCACATACCTTCGAAATTCTTAAGAGAATTCCTAGGTATGCAGATTTCCTCACGATGTTTTCCTTCACCGTTTAAGCAATAATTAACAATGAATACACACGTAACTTTATAAAAGTCAGAGGTGTATGCCATTTTTGATTTCGAACATACGACTTTCGTCTTGACAGTCTGTACCGCAACCAACTAGGCTATCGCTACCATAGAGCATATCAAAATTAAATAATAAATAAATATAAATAACACCCAACAGTCACACACATAGCCCCGACTCCACACTAAGAGTCTTGTGTTGTGGGTATCAACTACGAGAGACTTTCAGTCTCAAAACACCCAGACCCCGGACACAAATATCTGTCTGTCTCACAAACATTTGTCCCGGTGTGGGAATCGAACTCGCAGCCTCTCGTTTTACAGCCGATTTCACCCACTATATAAATAATGGCAAATATATGTGGCAGTATATGTACCTACATACCGTTTGCAAAAGAATAAATTATTCTGATATCTTGGGTACCGTGCATCCTGTCCCTTCTCAGAAGTAATAGATTAAAAATTTAAATTTCATACTGCATCTTTAAATTCACATAACAGCGACGTGATTTATGAATAATATAGTTTTCGGAAAGTTCCATTGAGAAAATCTTTTTATGCTGTTGAATCGTCATGGAATGATGCAATGATATGCAACAAAATATAAAGGTGTATGGACATCAATCGACTTTAACGGGTTAATAAAAGACACTGGATAGAAAAACAATGTTAAAACAGCTTTGAGCTTATTGTTATTTTTCGTATGATGAGATTTTCGAATACACACTTTTTCAATCTATATGCCAAAGTCCCAAACTGTTGGCATCAGCAGATCCATCGCGTGCCGAATCTATTAAAAACATAAATGCCTTATTTAATATAACGCCATCTATACTTTGTGCAGTGATATAATTAGTAGCCTTGCTGAGGAAACGCTGTAAAAATAATATTACCGGCTGGTTCGTAGTTCGAAATTCATATTTTTATTTTTTGTTATAATTTATGGCACCTGCCAGCGTTTTAATTTTTATTATATCTTTACCTTAGAGGTACCTACCTAACATCAAATACCAAAACACAATTTTTACGGGAAAAACTCTAAATGCAAGATCCGGTTTTTTAAACCAAGCGATAGTTCTTGATAGTGAAAAAATATCGCTTTTACCCGGGAAAATGTCGGAGGTGTATTTGATTTCCTCTTTAAGCTGCGACTTCCTATTTTTTACTATTCTTAATTATGTCGCTGGTAACCCTAACCTATGTTCGTAACAATAAAACGTAAATTAAAATAAAAAAATTGCCGTCCTAACTATAGATTTAGTACTAGGAATTGTAATGGCGGTTCGTCTGAAGGCGAGATAGTAACAAATTGAAAAGGGTTTGTTTTTTAATTCGTTAGACCAAGGTATCGTGCCTTAAGTGAATATTTTTCAGCGGAAAATATTTTGTGATTTCAATTTATTAATATAGACGCCAATTCAAGAGCGCTCTTGCCTTTTCCTCTGACAAATATCCATAATTAATACAGAGTATAAAACAGAATCTCAGTGCCTACATATGTAATACCATTCAATCTGTCATTCTGTGCGTCAGTCCATGTATAATGAATGTGACCGTATTCAAATTTGACACTGTTCGCCGGGCACAGTAACCGTTAGTGGCAGCCATTTTGGTTTTTTTGGAGATGCGATTTGCGTTTGAATATATGCTCTATAAAAACTTTTTGGACTTGGCTGTATGTCAATGGTGCTTTTGCATTAAAATATTTACACAGCGTAGGTTTTCTATGGTTATGAAAAGCCGTTGGAAATGGAATTTTCTGCTACTTCACGTTGGTATTCTGTGACACAGTGGACTTATCAGATATAGCCAATGATGCTGTAAATAAAATAAACACAGGCCGGCATGATTGTGTTGAGTACCGAGGGGTAGATTGTCTCTCGCTACTTGATACTTTAACTGGACGGCACTGCACTTACCATCAGGTGCAATGTGGTAACTTACCGTTAAAAAAATTACTACAGTGTTTCTAAAACATAGACAATAAAAACATAATTACTGGTGTAGACTACTGGACTGGCTCGGTGGCGCAGTTGTAATTGCGCATGCGTTACGACTGCTCTGCTGAGGTCTCGGGTTCGATCCTCGGGTCGGGTTAAGTGATATTGGGTTTTCTATTTAGAAATACTCAGTTTCAGCCCGGAGTCTGGAATTGTGCCAGATTTGGCGATAGGCTCGCCCCCTGTCATATTGTGCGACCATAATAAATTCGGCGAAAAGTGGGTGTACTTGGTTACACCTCTAGGTGGTTCCTGGGCAGTGGCTGTGTTCGCACAACTACTGCATGGAGCAGGTGCCACACTATTCACTATCGGAGCCACTTACATACACGATCAAGTAGCTAGAGACAATCTATCCCACACTACTCAACACAATAATGCCGGCCTGCTTCTTCACACTACGCCATGGGCAAGAAGGTGAAGAAGCGGTCGAGGGTCTAGTGGCAGAGTACTCAGAAGGCCGCAACACGGCCAAACACCGTACCCCAACTCTAGACCCCCGACAAAACCGGATGTACACTGGCTGATTCCGGAACGAGACACACTTGTGTGTGCCACTATGGCGGGTTTTACACCCTGTGTACGGTGGTCGCTATCCGGGCGGATATAAATATCCTACCACCATCGAGTGTAACCAGTCTAATGTTTTTTAGCAGCGGAAAGCGAATAGATCACCTGATGATAAGTTTTTTCTACTCACGAACACCCGTAGTACCAGAGCTCAGAGAAATAATGCAAATATATAATAAAAATAATACTAGCCCTGTATTAAACATTGTCCCACTGCTGGGCTCGGGCCTCCTCTACTAATGACAGGGGTTAGGCCTTAGTCCACCACGCTGGCCTAATGCGGATTGGTAGACTTCACATGCCTTCGAAATTCTTAGAGAATTCTCAGGTATGCAGGTTTCCTCACGATGTTTTCCTTCACCGTTAAAGCAAGCGATAATTAACAATTAATACACACGTAACTTTAGAAAAGTCAGAGGTGTATGCCACTTGGGTTTCGAACATACGACTTTCGTCTTGACAGTCCGTACCGCAACCAACTCTATAATAAAATCCCGAAACTCAAGAAGGAGCATGATATTGAAATATTTAAAAGACATTAAATAATAGCAATCAAGGCTTATTATAACATTCAGGAGTTCCTGCAGGATATTATTGACAGCTAATTTTATTATTGACATTTGTTTTATTATTTTTTTTTCTCTTTGTAATATTTAATTTGAATGTCAATTTATTAAGTATTCTCTTGAAATGTAATAATTATTTATTGTTATGATATCTTATTTAATATAATCCCCTATTTTACCCCCTTAGGGGTGGTATATCCAAAAACACTTCCTTAGTGGATGCCTACGTCATAAAAGGTACCTACTGTCAAAATTTCAAGTCTCTAACCCCAGCCGTTTTGGCTGTGCGTTGATCGATCAGTCAGTCAGTCAGTTTCTTCTTTTATATATACAGATTCTTATGATGTGATTATAATATAATGATAAATTATGCTAATAATACCAAGACAAAGTTAATATGTGTAATATTGTAACATGTTTGACATAAAAATAATTAATAAGTGGTAGAGCCACGCTCTGAAGTGGTAGAGCCACGCTGTAGACATATTTGTCTACAGCATAAATGGGCCGGCTCGACCGGGGTGGTACCACTGTCTCACAGAAAACCAACGTAAAGTGACAGTTTACTGTCGCGTTCCGTATGGTAAGTGAGATATCCGGAGGCCCAGATTCCCCCTTCCCTTCCCTAATCCCTATTCCTGTCCTTTAAGGCCGACAACGCATACATGATACTTTCGGTATTGTGGATGTTCATGGGCGGTGGAGATCACTTAACATCAGTAAATAGCTAATAATAATTCACTTTATTATATTCGTACGCCACTACTATAGCTAGACATGATGGTCTTAATTGTATTTTAACATCTTGCATACATATATGTGTATACTCATGTTATCACAAATAAAAAAAACTTAAAAAAAAATGTATGCCGAATAACAGCAAAGTTTGGCGAACTTATGCAATATTTAATAAGAGCATTGTACCTATGCTTAAAAATAAATTAGTGATGGGCAACTCAAGTTAACTCGAGTCGCGCTTAGATCGAGTTGACTCGAGTTGAATTCTTCCTAACTCGAGTTTGATTGCTGCGGTAAATGTAGAAGGTAAATGATTGACGCACTCACTCTGTCTCATTCTTATTCGCGCGCAGCGATCATTTGTGTGTGACTATATTCATTAGGCTAGACTGCCTCGGTGGCGCAGTTGTAATTGCGCATACGTTACGACTACTGTGCTGAGGTATCGAGTTAGATCCCCGGGTCGGGTAAAGTGAAATTGGGTTTGTATATCTAGAAATTTTTAGTATTAGCTTGGAGTTTAGAATTTGTGCCCGGTATGGCGATAGACTCGCCCCCCATCACATTATGGGACCGAAATAAATTCGGCGAAATGTGGGTGTACAGGTTAAACCTCTGCCTATCCCTTCGGGGATTACAGGCGTTAGTGTATATACTACAGACGTATTATTATGTCACTGACACTTAAAGTCACTTCAATGCATATTTAAGGTAATTTTTTTTATTAATTAGAATTGTCTCAATACATGACGAATCTGTTGCGTTTTTTAATATTATCGCGAAACAGACTTAAATTGGATAAAAAACTAAACATTTAATTTCATCTAGTTAATTCGAGTTAACTCGAGTTGTGTTTAAATCCGAGTTGGCACATCTATTAAATAAATGTTTTGATTTTAATAACAACAGTACGCAGCGGCTTTGCCCTGGCATTGTAGAAGTCTATGGGCGGCGGTGACTACTTACCATCAGGTAGCCCGTCTGCTCGTCTGCCTATCAAAGCACTAAAAAAAAAGATTTCCTATGGTAAATAATTTATTTAATTTTGTTCAATCGGTGACAACAGAGTTGACTCCATTATCTATGTTCATATGTTTCCGACCGCGCTGAGGACGAATCCATAATGGCTGAATATCGCCTGAATACATTATTTATGGACCAACACACGTCAACAATTAGAATATTGTATATATTTACGAGTTAGGGCAAGTTAACTATGTGTTTTAGCCCTTTTAAAATAGTGACATCTAGCGGTGGGTTTATGATACTTTGTTCTAATTTTAAGACGAGTTTCAACGTCTGGAATATTAGGATTGTACGCTTTTTTATAGCTGCAATTTTTTTTTAGTGCCCGGATAGGCAGACGAGCAGACGTGCCACCTGATGGTAAGTAGTCACCGCCGCCCATAGACTTCTGCAATGCCAGGGCACAGCAGAGCCGCTGCCTACCGTTACCGAATTTGTGAAAGAGTCTTGAACACAATATGTGTCTATACCCCTTTTATTGTTGTCGTGGGGAAAGCGTTTTATTACTGCCGCCCGCTCCGGGGGGAAGCGGAATAAGAATAAAACGGTTATGGTGGACTATCCCCTCGCCCGAATGATGGCTATCCGTGCTGCCGCTGGGCCGAGTCCCTACCTCCTATGTACACCCCACCCGACACTACCAGCTAAAACCCCGCGGTGGCCTTCTTCGGCCAACGATTTAAATAATAGTAACCTACAATTATAATCGTTTTTTTTTTTTATTTATCTGTTTCTGTAACTTGGCGATCTGTGTAAACACAATAAGCCATTTAGTTGTTGTTTCATGTTTAAGTCTTATAATCAAGCATAAGGAATTCCTGGGAATCCATATCATGCACCATTGTCAAATATCGCGGTCAGCGTAGGAACACTATGCCGCTTTAATCGGGAATATGTGACACTTCCTGTGCCTACTAGTTTTGATGCCAGTTCATTGACGTAAGTTGATATTCTCTTCTGATAGCTCTTACATCTCTCTCTCTCGCTCTCTTATATCTAGCAATCTCTTGTTTAACTGTGTTGATCTTTAGATCTTCTTGGATGGATTTATTACTCACGTAATAGGGTATGTCTAGCATGAGTCTCAGTGTCTTACTCTGAAATCTTTCAAGAATCTAATCTAATATAATCGAAATAATCACAAAATTAAGATAAAAAAACTTTAAATAGACTTGCCATTTGCGTCCTTGCATGTCTGTATAGCATGGACCACGTGCTGGTTTTGCAGAAAATCAACTGTGCTATCTAGTGGCTTGCCAGATACATGCGTGCAAGTTAGCATAAACACTAGTAGTACTGGCATGCTAGTGCTAGCTACAGGCATGCGTATCGCCGCCTTTACGTTCGTCAAATATTAAATTTTTATTTTATACTGGCACGGCAAAGGGACCACACAGTGCGTTCCAATTAGTAGCGAGAGACAATCTATCCCTCGCTACTCAACACAATCATGCCGGCCTGCTGCTTCACACTACGCCATGGGCAAGAAGGTGAAGAAGCAGTCAAAGGTCTAGTGTCAGAGTACTCAGAAGGCCGCAAAATGGCCAAAAATCGTACGCCAACTCTAGACCCCCGATAAAAACCAGATGTACACTGGCTGATCCCGGAACGCGACACATTTGCGTGTGCCACTATGGCGGGTTTTACATCCTGGGTACGTGGTCGCTATCCGGGCGGATGTGACTATCCTACCACCAGCGAAGCGAATTTATAATAATAAACATGTAAATAAAAACGCTAAAGGATTTTCTTAAGAAAAAGCTATTTAATTGATTTCAGTTATTTTTATAGACAATTTATTTATTTTTTTACAATTTATACACAGGGTATATAGGCGGACTTAATGCCTATATACCCTGATATATAGACAATTAAAAACATTATTACTAGTCTAGACTACTGGACTGGCACGGTGGCGCAGTTGTAATTGCGCATGCGTTACGACTGCTGTGCTGAGGTCTCGAGTTCGATCCCCGGGTCGGGTAAAGTGTTATTGGGTTTTTCTATTTAGGAATATTCAGTATCCGCCCGGAGTCTGGAATTGTGCCCGGTATGGCGATAGGCTCAATATCACATTATGGGACCGTAATAAATTCGGCGAAAAGTGGGTGTACTGGTTACACCCCTGTCTACCCCTTCGGGGATTACAGGCGTGAGTGTATATGTATGTTTCAAATATGGTTTTTTGTTTGTCTTTACTCTCAAGAAACAAATGTATGACTTTTTTAAATTTGTGGGTTTAGATTTATTTAAAATATAAATATGTTATGTTTACTTTTTTCTACTTTAAGGCTACTAAATAATATTATCTTCTCCAATTTTAAAGCAAAATAAAAAATGCACCTATTACCGGTTTACCGATAAAATTGTTACGGTATTTTTTTACCGGTAAATAAAATCTACGGTAATTGCAAGCCCTAATTGATATACGTGTAAATACAGGGCATATAGTAGGATATGTTGCTATACAACCAGTTAATTAATTAGCATCAAGCAACACATATAAGCAAAATGTAGGTGTACTAATTACATCTCTGCGTACTCCTTCGGGGATTATGAGCGTGATTTTTTTTTTATTCTGGCACGGCAAAGTGACCACACTGCACCTGATGGTAAGCGCAGTGTCGTCCAGATAGAGTATCAAGTAGCGAGAGATAGTCTATCCCTCGCTACTCAACATAATCATGCCGGCCTGCTGATTAGCTTCTTCACACTACGCCTAAAGGACCCGGGATCATAGGAAGGATACACGGTAGCTGGCAAACTGTTCCACAGCTTGATGGTGCGGCAAAAATACGAATTTGCGAACCTCTTGGTTCGGGCCGGGGTAGTAGGCACCACGAAGCAGTGGCTCCGCAAGCCAGTACGCGTGGTTCTGGTGTGGACGGGAGAGGATGGGATAAGATCAAACAATTCTTCAGAGCATTCGCCATGATACAGACGGTAGAATACGCTAAATGAGTGATTGCGTATATGTTAATTATACACTGATAGATCGTTGTAAACCAACGAATCGACGATGCTATTTCGGACTCTTTATGTAAAAGTTTTTTAATTCATAAAAAGTACACCGACTTCAATAAAAAACACATTATGCGTCTCTACAAAAAAAAATATTTCTCGAATCGGTCCAGGCGTCTTCGAGTAATCGGGGAACATACATTTTTGGGGGTGTAGAGTTGGGGTACAATGTTGGCCATTTTGCGGCCTTCTAAGTACTCTGACAATAGACCCTCGACCGCTTCTTCACCTTCTTGCCCATGGCGTAGTGTGAAGAAGCAGGCCGGCATGATTGTGTTGAGTAGCGGGGGATAGATCGTCTCTCGCTACTCGATACTCTAACTGGACCGTACTGCGCTTACCATCAGGTGAAGTGCGGCCACTTTGCCGTGCTAGGATAAAAAAAAAAAAAAAAACACCGAACAATTGAGAACATCCTCCTTTTTGTGAAGTCCGTTAAAAATTCAATATAATACAAAATTATGATACTAATTATTTAAAGCTACCCGTAGGTAACCTAACATCTCCGAGGATACAGTCGTTAAAAAAACTCCGATGTCCAGACGCAGACGTTATTGAATTTAAATATATTTTTTCTCATCTCGTCCGGATTTTCGGGAAGGTCAAAACGTTTTAACATATTTATATATTTATGCCAACGTTTCCGCATTGTGATTTCTTTTGGGGGCTGCAAAAAATTGGGGATCCGTTGGCGAGATATTTTATTTATTGGAGTTTTGTAATGGATTTTTTTATATTAGAAACTAGCTGTTGCATGCGGCGCCGCCCGCTTGGAAGTTATCTTACTACTTATTATAAATGCGAATGTTTGGATGGATGGATGTATGTTTGTTACTCAATCACGTCAGAACGGCTAGACGGACCTGGATAAAATTTGGCACAGAGATAGATTATAGTCTGGAATAGCACATAGGCTATTTTTTATCCCGTAAAAATGTACGGTTCCCGTTTTTTACACAGAGCAAGGGATCGACATGATTTTTTGCATAGTGTTAGTTGAGAGGTCTGAGAATGACATAGATTTTTTATCCTGGAAAATGCACGGTTAGTATGGGATAGTATGATATAGAAAGATCTAATAGCTTAAAAATACTCCACGGATTCTATACCTTTTATTTTAAAGATAACTACCACGCGGGCGAAGCCGCGAGCAACATCTAGTCTTATATATCTCATACTATTTATAAAATCATTTCATCTCTCACAACTACTCTTTGCATAGTACAGATATTCATTCAAACAGGTATAACTTTTGATTGAATGCACCGATTTATCCTACTAATATTATAAATGTGAATGTTTGCATGGATGTATATATATGGATATAACCTACCTCTGTGCCAAATTTCAACCAGATCCGTCCAGACTTTGTAGCGTGATTGAGTAACAAACATCCATCCATCCACACATTCGTATTTATAATAATATCAGTAGGATTAACGGTACCATAACGCATTGACAATCAATATATCGATAACGGTCGATATCTTTGCTGTCTATGATGAGTTTGTTATATCATACCGACCGCAAATGGATTTGTGCTGTTAGCTCATTGTTGCTTTTACAGCTTCACCGAACATTGTGGCCGGCGCTTATGGCGCTCCAGCCAGAAAACGCAACATTTGTCAGCTAAGCTCAAAGACGCTTTCTAAAAGGCCTTCAATTAAGCTGTCTCGTCGCTTGAATAGGTTTAGGGCCGTCTCGATATACTAGTGTATCGAAAATCTGAGCCTCGGCCGGGCTCCTTGGACTCGCCGGCGAGTCCTATGTCGACGTGCATTCAGAGTATGATTATGATTGCGATTGGGCAGGGACAGTGCTGCCTCGACAGCGACCGTGATGGGATCGTTTGGATCTCCCAAAACATATTTAGGGCGACGACGGAGGGAGAGATGACGACGGAGGAAGAGGCGACGACGGAGGGAGAGGCGACGACGGAGGGAGAGGCGACGACGGAGGGAGAGACGACGACAGAGGGAGAGGCAGGCATGATTGTGCTGAGTCGCGGGGGATAGATTGTCTCTCGCTACTCGATGCTCTAAATGGATGGCACTGCGCTTGCCATCAGGTGCAGTGTGGATTAGTATGTTAGTATGCACTTTGCCGTGCCAGGATAAAAAAAAACTCCTGCCTTTACCTCGTTTAACATGTTTTATTATCTGTATTATGGCTGCTCTGAACAATTATTTGAAGTTATCCTTAATTTTTTTTAAAGTGTACACTTTATATAATCAGTGTATTTTTATATAAGAAAAATGATGAGTATTATTGAATATGGATAATTGTACAAATGTACTTTAATTTTCAAATTACATTCCTTTCTCTATTGCCAGCTACGCAAGGTTCTTCTGGCATTATGGGTGTAGGCAATGGCCTATTATTTAAAAAAAACCTATCATTTAAAAAGGTACAATTTAATAAAAGTATGATTTTCAGCGGTCGGCAGTTGGGATTTTGTTTCAGTTTTTTTCAATTTTCTCTTTTAACGGGAAGGCAACGAGTTCAAGCCCATACAGTCTCGTCAATTGTAGTATAGAGACCTCTCAATTTTCGCGGGAAAACACCATTTTTTTTATTTTTTATTTATTCATGTCCATGGATACTAGTCCTTCAGGCGTATACATAAATTGTTACAAAACAAAAAGTAAAGAGGGGGGGGGGGGGGGGGAACACCAGTTGTTGAAGTGTTGCCTTAGAGTAGTGTTAAATACTCTAAGAGTGTTGCAAACTAAGCAGATAAGATTTAAACATATTCAAAAATATCAGTCCCCGTCCGAAACATAAGGAACCCTGCAATCATTTCGTGATTTGTGTTTTATAAGCGCGGAAATTCAGACAAATGAATAAATTGGGTCAGATCGGGTCACAAACGAAAAAACACCTCCATATGCAGGAGTCGCTCATGGATTATTTTTTGTAACTGTTTTTTTTATTTTTTGAAGTGCAAAGATTGAGGACGAACTGAAAATACAATTGCGTTTGTAATGCGATTGTATGAAGACTGTGTAACTCATAAATGCGAATGTATGGATGGATGTTTGTTACTCAATTACGCCAGAACAGCTGAACGAATCTGGTTGAAATTTTGCACAGAGATAGATTATAGTTTGGAATAGCACATAGGCTACTTTTTATCCCGGAAAATTTACGGTTCCCGTGTGATAGTCTTGTTTTACACATAGCAAGGGATCGACATGATTTTTTGCATATTGTTAGTTGAGAGGTCTGAGAATGACATAGGCTACTTTTTATCCCTTAAGATATCTTAGCTTAAGAAATCTTCATTGTTTTTTTTAATTCATAATAAAAAAAATTATAATAATATTCTTTCAAAATTACCATGCAGGCGAAACCGTGGGCAAAGGCTAGTATGACCTAAAAAGGGATAAGAATTCTTCAGTAGATTTAAAATGGTAAAGTCAAGGGTATCAGAAACTATGGCAGACTTTCAGTCTCACAACATCCAGACCCGTAATATTTTTTTATGGATCACACACATTTCGACGGTTTGCCATTTGATTGAAGCGACATTTTTGAAAACTGAGAGAGGTTTTGGTTTTATAATTTTCGAAAAAAAATACTTTGAAAATCTATTAGCCTCCGTGGCGTAGTGGGCGAGTAGCCGGCTGCGAAACGAGAGGCCGTGGGTTCGATTCCCACACCGGGACAAATGTTTGTGTGACAGATATTTGTGTCCGGTGTCTGGATGTTGTGAGACCGTGCGTTTCTCGTAGTCCCTGATACCCACAACACAAGACTCGTATCTTAGTGTGGGGTCGGGGCTATGTGTGTGACTGTTGGGTGTTATTTATTTATCAATAAAGTAGCATTTCGGTCTGCGCGGCGGCTCCATTTCAGCTAAATTTTGTATGGCTTGTCAGTTCTTAAATTGTCAAGGTCGCTGGGTGCACCTGGACTTTGGAATGCGTGGTGTTTGGTGTCCTCACATATGCGTTTCGGTTTCAATTTACATCGCCGTCTCGCCATAGTGCGTAATAAAGGATCATCATTTATTTCGCTTGGTGAAATGCGCTCGATACTTGCATATTTAATACTAGCTGTTGCTCGCGGCTCCGCCCGCGTGGAGGTCATGTTTGGGAGAAAAATTATACAATACAAAATACCAATATTCATGCGTTTAACTTAAAAATTACGGATTTTCATACAAAATTTCATTCCATATTTTACCCCCTTAGGGGCGGAATTTCCAAAAATCCTGAAACATATATTTTTTATTTTTAACTAAAATGCTAAATACTTATTTTCATGAATTCAACTTCAAAAATGACGGATTTTCATACAAACTTTCATCCCCTTTTTTACCCCCTTAGGGGTGGTATTTTCAAAAACCCTTCCTTAGTGGATGCCTACGTTATAAAAGGTACCTACTGTCAAAATTTCAAGTCTCTAACCCCAGCCGTTTAGATTGTGCGTTGATCGATCAGTCAGTCAGTCAGTCAATCAGTTTCTTCTTTTATATATACAGATGGCAGTTCTGAGTACGTACCTACTATATCTTACTAATATTATAAATGCGAATGTTTGGATGGCCGGATCTAGTTGAAATTTGGCACACAGATAGATTATAGTCTGGAACAGCACATAGGCTACTTTTTATCCCGGAAAAATGTACAGTTCCTGTAAGATGGTGGTTTTTCACAGAGCAAAGGGATCGACATTGATATTTGGCATAGTGGCAGTTCAGGGGTCAAAAAATGACATAGGCCCCTTTTTGTCCGGAAAAATGCACGCTTCCTATGGGATATGAAAATATAGAAAGATGTTATAACTTAAGATGCCTCCATGGATTATATACCTTTTCTTCCAAAATAAACTCCACGCGAGCGGAGCCGCGGGCATCATCTTGTTGTCGTATACTAAGAATAATGCTTTTAGTAAATTTAAATGCAAATATAAATTATAGCCGTTGCTCGCGGCTCCGCCCGCGTGGAGGTCATGTTTGGGAGAAAAAGTATACAATACAAAATACCAAGTTTCATGCGTCACTTAAAAAATGACGGATTTTCATACAATCTTACATCCCCTATTTTACCCCCTTAGGGGCGGAATTTCCAAAAATCCTGAAAAATATATTTTTTTATTTTTAACTAAAACGTCAAATACTAATTTTGATGAATTTAACTTCAAACATGACGGATTTTCATACAAACTTTTATCCCCTATTTTACCCCGTTAGGGGTGGTATTTCCAAAAACCCTTCCTTAATGGATGCCTACGCCATTAAAGGTACCTACTGTCAAAATTTCAAGTCTCTAACCCCAGCCGTATTGGCTGTGCGTTGATCGATCAGTCAGTCAGTTTCTTCTTTTATATATACAGATATGTGATGTTGATGTACTCTATTTCTTAAGAATAACGTAACAAATAAAAAACATAGGCAGTCATAGGGACTAGAAACAGAAGTGAAAACTCAACAGCATCCATGAAGTAGACTGGTGATCTTCTTGTTTACCTCACACATCGCTGGGCGGAGGCTATAGAGAGCAAGGGTGAGGCTATGGCCGTCTAGACATCGCGAAGGCGTTCGATCGGGTATGGCATGGGGGCCTTTTATCGAAGCTACCATCATATGGAATCCCCGAGGGACTCTGCAACTGGATCGCTAGCTTTTTGGATGGTCGGAGCATTAAAGTCGTCGTAGACGGCTACTCCTCCGACGCTTTGTCCATTAATGCTGGCGTTCCACAAGGCTCGGTGTTGTCGCCGACACTATTCATTCTGCATATCAATGACATGCTGTCTATCGATAGCATGCATTGTTATGCAGATGATAGTACCATCGACGTGCGATACACCGGCCAGCAGGGTATCCCTCGGAGTACTTTGGAAGAAAGACGGTTAGAACTTGTGTCGGAAATCGAGAGCTCTCTAGGGCGGGCCTCTGAATGGGGTGAAAGGAACCTAGTTCACTTCAATCCCACGAAGACACAAGTTTGCGCGTTCACCGCAAAGAAGGACCCATTTGTCATGGCGCCACAGTTCCAAGGAGTCACTCTCCGGGTTTCCGAGGGTATTGGGATCCTCGGCGTCAATATATCGAGCTTGGTCCAGTTTAGGAGTCAAGTGGAGGACAAAGCCAAATTGGCTAGCAAAAAATTGGGGATCCTGAACAGAGCGAGGCGGTATTTCACGTCGGTCCATAGATTGGCGCTTTATAAAGCGCAAGTCCGGCCCCACGTGGAATACTGTTCTCATCTCTGGGCAGGAGCCCCGAAATACTTGCTAGACCCACTTGACTCCTTACAGAGGCGGGCCGTTCGAATTGTCGGGGATCCTGATATCACGGATAGCCTGGAACCGTTGGGGCTGCGGAGAGACTTCGGGTCTCTCTGCTTGTTCTATCGTTTGTTCCACGGGGAGTGCTCCGAGGAACCGTTTAAAATGGTGCCTACATCTCCATTTTATCATCGCACCACCCGACACCGCAACCGAGTTCATCCATACTACCTGGAAACGATTCCGTCTAGCACGGTTCGTTTCCAGCGTTCATTTTTACCACGTACGTGCAAGCTCTGGAATGAACTCCCTGCTGCGGTGTTGCCTGAGCGCTATGACATGTCCTTCTTTAAACGAGGCTTAAAAAGAGTAGTCCTTCAACGGTAGGCAGCGGCTTTGCTGTGCCCTGGCATTGCAGAAGTCTATGGGCGGCGGTGACTACTTACCATCAGGTGGCCCGTCTGCTCGTCTGCCTAAAAAAAAAAACCTTTTTTTGTTTGTCAATAACACGCTAGGTGACTGTTTTTGGGAAACCGTATTATTTTATCCGTCATGGTATATATTATTAAAATACATACATACATACACTCACGCCTGTAATCCCCGAAGGGGTAGGCAGAGGTGTAACGAGTACACCCACTTTTCGCCGAATTTCGGTCCCATAATGTGATAAGGGGCGAGCCTATCGCCATACCGGGCACAAATTCCAGACTCCGGGCTAATACTGAGGAATTTCTAGATAGAAAAACCCAATATCACTTTACCCGACCCGGGGATCGAACCCGAGACCTCAGCACAGCAGTCGTAACGCATGCGCAATTACAACTGCGCCACCGAGGCAGTCAATATTATATATATTATTAAAATATTATCATTAATAAACATAAAACATAATTTTTCAAGATTTAATTAGCATTTTTATAAACCGACTTTATTTTTCGCACCAATACGCTACTAACTCTCATGGCCTCTCGTGTGACACGTCCGCAAAACTAATAGACGTTTGGCTCAGCGTTTTTAGACGTTTCGAACGATGACGTCATAAATTACTGATGGGTGTTTCATGTCACGTGACAAAATATTTTATTTTTACATATTTGTTTCTTGAAAATATTAAATAATCACATATAAATTGGTTTAATTTTCGATACTTTGAGACCAAAATCTATTTTAAAAAACAAAATTCTATCAGGTATTTAAATAAATAAATAAAAAATAAAATAAAATAAGCCTTTATTGCTGTTTACATACAAATTCTTATAAAACTATGTGTTTATTTTTACAATGTTAGTGTTAATGTTTAATTTATAAAGTTTGTATCGGTAAGCGGTTATTCGTCTCCTACAGCTTGTCTTTCGACAAAGGCCTCCTCTAAATACTTCCATTTTGTCCTATCTTTTGCTATTCGAGTCCAAAAGGGACCAGCTATATTTTTGATGTAGTCCGCCCATCTTTTACTCTGTCTCCCTCTGCTTCTTTTTCCATCTCTTGGGTACCATTCCGTTATAATTTTTGTCCATTTTTCTTTGTTTTCTCTCAACATATGCCCTGTCCATCGCCATTTTAGTTTCCTATAGACCGTTACAGCATTTTTAAATTTAGTTTTTCTTTTTATTTTTTCTAAGTTTACTCTGTCCCTTCTTTTAACTCCTATTACGCTCCTTTCTATTCCATTCTGACAGACTTTTATTTTGTTTGATAATTGCTCCGTTAATGCCCATGTTTGACAGCCGTACGTTAAACATGGCAAAATACACTTATTAAATGTGATCCTTTTTTCCTTTATTGGCATATCTGTATTCTTCATGACTTCGCTAAGTGACCAATAACGTTTCCATGTATTAACTATTCTCCTTTCTATCTCTTTTTGCATGCAGTCTTTTGTAGATATTAATTGTCCTAAATAAATGTACTCTTGCGCGTATTCTATTTGTTCATTATTTACTTTGATAATCGTGTGTGTTGAATTAGTCATCAATTTTGTTTTCATTGTGTTTAAAGACAAACCTGCTTTATTGCTTTCATTAGATAATTGTTGTAGCATGATCTCTAAAATGTGGGGGTACTCAGAAAACAAGATTAGGTCATCCGCGAAGCGTAGGTGGCTTAGTTTTTCACCATTTATGTTCAGGCCCTTTGTAGTCCAATCTAAGTTCCTTATTATCATCTCCAGTACAGCTGAGAATAGTTTAGGCGAGAGAGGGTCCCCTTGGCGAACACCTCTTTCTATTGGAAATTCGTCACCTATTTTGTCAAGTTTTATCTGTGCAGTGCTCTTCGTGTATATCTGTTTAAGTATTCGAATATATTTTGTTTCTACTCCTTGTCTTTTTAATGCCTTCCATATGTATTCATGTTCTAGCGAATCAAATGCTTTATTAAAATCGACGAATCCCAAGTAATATGTTTTATTATACTCTTTGTATTTTTGAAGTACTTGTCTTAGGACAGGGATATGGTCAATAGTTGAGAAATTACTACGAAATCCGGCCTGCTCCTTAGGTTGATTTTCATCTAAAGTATTGGATATTCTAGATAATATAATTTTTGAGAACACCTTATACACATTCGACATTAAGCTAATAGGTCTGTAATTTCCTATGTCAGCTTTGTCTCCTTTCTTATGTAGGAGTATAATTGTCGATTTAGTCCAGTCAGTAGGAATTTTTTCCGTAGTAATAATGTCGTTAAATATGTATGTTAATTTAGGGGCTATCACTGGCAAGGTAATTTTTAGCAATTCATTTGAAATAAGGTCTGATCCAGGTGCTTTGTCAACTTTCTGTGTGTTAATTGCTCTTATTGTTTCTTTCTCTAATATTTTTGGTATTGTTTCTGAATCTGAATCTGCGTCTGTATAGTTCTCTTCTGGAGAAGTTTGCAATTTATGACTTTGATATAAATTACGGTAATAGTTTGTAGCAATTTTTATTATATCGTGTCTGTTACTTGTACTCTTATTATTAATATTCTTCAAGTTTGGCATCCAATCTTTTTTGTTACTTAGTTTTGTTATTGCTTTTCTTATTCCTCCAGTTCTTCCAATATATTTTTTCATCGTATCTAACCTTCTTGTTTTCCTCTCTTTTCTTAGTTGTTCACTGATCTTTTTACTTATTTCAGCAATCTTTTGGCGGTTATCTTTATTTTTTCGCTTCTTTATAAGTACTTTGCGCTCGTGCAGTAGCTGTTTGGTTTCATAACATATTTCATTTTTGCTACATGTGTTTGCTTTTCTGATTTCCGTTTTCATTGTGCTTATTAATGTATCATATTGGTTTTGGGTAGAATTAAATTCATTTTCTTCATCATTTAGTTTTGTTTCTAAGTTATAAAGAAGTGTTTCTTTGTTGCCTTTGAAGTCCACCGACGCATATTTATTATGAAATCTTCTTGTTCTTTTAATATGTGTCCCCGTCAGTGTTGCCCGAATCATTCTATGATCTGTATTAAAATTGAAATTATGTATTATAGATGTTGTTTTAAAAACTTTTACATTGTTGGTTAATATATAGTCGATTTCGTTCTTATAAAGTCCATTTGGAGAGATCCATGTCCATTTATTTCTAGGCTTAATTTTATAATAACTATTCAAGATGCTTAATTTGTTTTGTAAAGCTAAGGTTACTAATCTTGCACCATTTTTGCTTCTGGACCCAAATCCGTATCTTCCTATGGTATGTTCTTCTCCTGTATTACAGGTTCCAATCTGTCCATTAAAATCGCCCATGACTATAACGTTTTTATGTGAGGTTTCGATTGTAGCTTGTAGATCTTCGTAAAATTTATCGATTTTTGCTATATCTTCCTTTTTGTTCGATTCAGTCGGTGCATATGCCTGGATGATTGTCCATTTTTTGTTTTTATCACCTTGTAAGGGTAGTTTAATATTAAGAATTGCAATTCTTTCAGATACTCCTCTAACTTCTTCTATTGTATGAGAGTTGTTTCTTCGAATCAAAAATCCGACTCCATACATGCCTGGAGTTTCCCCTTTGTAGTGTAGAATATACTTTCCGTAGTCTTCTATTCCTTCTCCAAATCTTCTCATCTCACCGATTCCTATTATGTCCCATTTTATTCCTTCTAAGGCTAGTTCGAATTCGTGAAGCTTTTCCGGAGTTCTTAATGATCGACAATTGATAGTTGCTATATGTATATCTTTAATTTTTCTGTTCTTATTGTTATATTTACTGATGGTTTCTATATTTAGAGGGTCTTGGTCATTTTCCCCCACGAGGACCAGTCGGCTTGGGGGAGGTTGAATATTTTCGAGTTGTGTAATTTCTTTATCAAGAGTTGGTTCTTTTTGTTTTTTCCGTTTACCGATAGTTGATTGCTAATATTTGCTTTCTGTTGAGTAAGTAGAGAGAGAATTTGATCTGCCCCTCATCATATCAAAAGCGTTTGTTCTGGTAGTTTTTGATATTATGGTTTGCTGTTTCTTTGTTTGATATTTATTTTGAGGTGATGACGATGATTCTCGTTTCCTTTTATCTTTATTTGTGTTATTATCTTTTACTATTAATTTATCGTACTTTAAGTATGCGATATTTCCCTTCTTCCTTTCTTCTGTGAGTGCCGCTTGTAATGATTTTCTCTTTTCCAGAACTTCTTTAGAATAGTCTTCTGAGACATAAACTTGTTTGAGGTTTTTCTTGCTTTTCATAATTTCATTTTTCTTCCATCCGTTAACAAAAGAAACAAGGGCAGGTCTTGGCTTATCCCCCTTTTTAACTGTTCCTATACGATGAATTAAATTAATTTCGTAGTCTTCAATAGTTATGTTTAAATCGACTTTAAATATTTTCTTTACATTTTCTACTAATTCTTGGACAGACTTTTCTTCTTCTTTTATTCCAAAAACTATAATGTTATTAGATCTTTTTTCTCTTTTCAAATACTCTATCTCTTTCTCTAACGTTCCTATTTTTATTTTTAAATCTTTGTTTTCTGCTAAGATGGGTTGTAATTTGTCCTCCATTCTTTCCATTATCGTGTTAGTTATAGAAACTTTTAATTCGGTTGTTTGCTTTTGTATTTCAATTTTCATTTTGTCAAATAAAAGTTGAAATTGTTCTTCCATTTCTATTTGTGAAATTTATTTTAACGTATAATGGAACGTATCAGCAGGTTAGTAGATTCCTTATTTTCTACCACTGGCAACACTGAATAGTATGTCAGTGAACGTTATTGTGTTCTATGACCATACATAAAATTGAAAGTGACAAATAATAATTCTAACCTCACTTTCTAGTAGATAACAACTTCCAACTAACTTGATGTTTTAAAATCTCGACAATTCTTCAACAATTGTTATTGTCAACAATCCACACAATGAAGGTCTTGTTGTACGTGTTATCAACAGTATGGAAGGTGCCTTGTAGATATTTAAATACAGTTTATTTTTGGAGCCTGTGCACTAACGATGTTTACGATTCGAGAACCGGAAACGGAAAAAATCAGGTATTTACTTACCGTCAACTACCCTATTAAAGAGTTCCATAGGCGTGCTTGTGTCAAAAGTAAAATTATCTGAACGGTCACACGAGTTCAGTGCTTTTTCCCTATCTATTAATATTATAATATTTGAAATAAATATTGTGACCTCATTTTTCGAGCAATTATGATTCTGTTTTCACAAAAGTTTCTTTTGCGCATTATATTCGGTTTCATTATAATATCATTTCGAAAAATTAAACACGGGAAACGACCCTATTGCTTTTTTTTGTTCCATTCTCTTTTTATATAAAAGAGGAGGCAAAGGTTCTCCACGATGCAGCCTTCTCTGTCGTTTCCAAATCACACTCCGTAGGCTAGCGTTTATAACACGGCTGACGACATTTTTCCGACCCTATTGCTTAGTGTGAATTAATCGTTTCACGTGTTCATCATTTGTAAATGAAGTGCAAAGGAACCATGGTCCCTACAGACAAGAATATTGTAAAATAAATACAAGGTTGTAACGCATGTGACACATTCGTGGATACGCTTTAATGTATTCTAATGTGTAATTCTAAAACACATGTGCTCGACCTATATATTTCTATAAAATGTGTCAATGAATTAATAGTTTTTACCGTGTTTTATAGGGTTAAAACTTTGAAAGTATTCTATAATTTATCAAAAGGGTTTGTCCTAATTAATATTATGATGTAAAATACAGATGTTCCTCCAATTTTCAGTTTGATTGATGAGTTAAAATTATTATGCAGCCGTGCGCAGATGATAATATTGAAAATTTATTTAAATATAGAAAAACATTATTGATAATCATTATTTGCTTTAAATACCTATCATTAGCTCATATGCGAACACTAAATTTCTGAACATTAATAAAATAAAATGAATAGTCAGAAATAATTTTGTATCTAATTGGCATAATAAGAGACCACATGTACTTGGATTTATACGGAAGTGTCGACGTTGAAATAAGTCACTGGAATTATTAAGATTGACAAGGCTGTATGGTCTTGAACCCTTTGCCTTCCCAGCATAAGACGAAAAGGAATATAAAGCGTGTAAAAACAGCCACTGGAAAGTAAATCCATGAAGAAGAACTAAGATGGGTTCTGAAAATGGCGGGAATGTTATGTGAAGTTTTATTTGTGAATATTAAGTGAATTAATTATTTCAGACATCGTCTTGGCCTTTTAAATTGTGCCTATTTCAGACATGGCTTTGGCCTTTTGAATTATGACTATTTCAGACATGGCTTCGGCCTAGAATAGAAAAATCGAACATGGCTTCCCCCTTTTAAATGGATGAAAACTACAGACATGGCTTTGGCCTTTTGTATAAGTAAAACCAGAGAAGAAGAAGACTTTCAATTTTAGCCCAGATTTGGAAAAAATAATGACAGACAAGGCTGCATGGTGAAGAACCTTTGCCTTCTCTTTTATGTGAAAAAGAGAGAATGAAATAAAAAAAAAGAACTAAGATGGCAATGGCGCCAAATATGGTAGTTTCCTGTGTTTAATTTTGTACATTATTCGATATGCAACCGAATATAATACGCAAAAGAAACCCTCTCGTGAAAACAGAGTCAAAATTGCTTGAAAAATTTGTTGACAATATTTATTTCAAATATCAGAAAAAATGGGTGCGTAGTGTGAACATATCACTGTCTCCCTCGCACAACGGCACAGTAATGGCCATTCTGAGAGGTGACGTCACGGCTCATCATGCATCGTTTTACTGTCATTTGACAATTACCCCTTCCAGCAGATTTGAATGACGTTTGATTTACTTAATTCGGATTTATAAAATTATTTCGATGATAGGTTTTAGTTAATGTAAATGTAGCATATGGGCTCCTGTACTTTGATTAAAATTAAAAAATGTAAGGCCTTAGCCCCCCCATGGAGATGGGCTGCTACGCGGCACCGCGCAGGGGCGATACCGGCTGCAATTCTAGCACTCCTTAGAATACCCCGGGATCGCTCCGTAAGCGCCGAAAAAGGCCACCGCGGGGTTTTAGCTGGTAGTGTCGGGTGGGGTGTACATAGGGGGTAGGGACTCGGCCCCGCGGCAGCACGGATAGCCATCATCCGGGCGTGGGGGATGCTGGGTCGTAAGACCGGCTAGTCCAGCATACACGTTTTATTCTTATTCCGCTTCCCCCCGGAGCGGGCGGCAGTAATAAAACGCTTTCCCCGTGACAAAAAAAAAGGCCGACTCATATTATGGCAATTAAAAAAACTGATAACTTTTGTTAAGGTCGAAGTCAATTTGAATCGAAAAAAATTTGCTGAATATTTTATTTTAATCTGAGGAGATATTTTTAACAATGACAACAATAATTAAAAATTAAGGTTAACGGTGCATAATCTTATAAAATTTTCTAGATTGCTGAGTTTGAACACTATTTTTTATTTATTTTTTTATTTTATTTATTTATAGCATGGAAAACTTACAGTTAATAGTTACATAAAAATAGCATCAATTTAAAAGACAAAAAGCCAAAAACAAGTTCTCACTTATAGAAGTAAATTAGGTTATTTGAGTGTGAGCAAAACTCTTTAGACAAAAAATATATAAAATAATTACAAAACTGGTTCAATGGCGTTGTTAACGCCATTGAACCGTTTACAATTATTACTTACTGCCTCGCTAACGAACCACGAATGTTCTCACTACCAACTCACTGCTAC
Organism: Laothoe populi; assembly: GCA_905220505.1. Classification (NCBI taxonomy): domain Eukaryota; kingdom Metazoa; phylum Arthropoda; class Insecta; order Lepidoptera; family Sphingidae; genus Laothoe; species Laothoe populi. The sequence continues at coordinate 6,031,232 of HG992174.1, read as the reverse complement.
ACCACTAGTATTCTGAACTGAACTGAACACCGGAGCGCGGAAGGCACTCTGTTTTATATTAAACATTTACTACTCCCACTTTGGTTGTCATTATTAATCTACCCCCAATTAGTCTCCTAAATACCTCAGTTATACCTTCGGTATTTCTAATAATAGTAAATACCCTAATAATTGGAATAGTCGGTGCAGTTTTTTTCTCCTATATTTCCATATATTTTTTAATTTTTGCCCAACTACCTACTTTGCCGACTTTGGCTTCTATATGACTCTTATTATATCACACTCCTTCGTGGAATATGCTTAAAAACGGCGTGCTTTTAATTTTATTTTTAACCGCCTCCGTGACGCAGTAGATGAGTAGCCGGCTGTGAAACGAGAGGCCGTGGGTTCGATTCCCATACCGGGACTAATGTTTGTGTGACAGACAGATATTTGTGTCCGGGGTCTGGGTGTTGTGAGACCGTGCGTCTCTCGTACTTCCCTGATACCCACAAGATTCGTATCTTAGTGTGGGGTCGGGGCTATGTGTGTGACTGTTAGGTGTTTTTTTTAAGTGAAACTTCTTTAGAATCGTTGTGATTTGAAACTCGATGAAACGGAAAAAGAGACAAACACATATATCTATAGGACTAAGCCTACGATAGAATGAGACAGAATATATATTAGAGGGGATTCGAGTGGGATCGATTGGGAGCTCTAATATTAATGAAGTAAACACTGTCTTGATTGTTTCAATGCTTTAACTACGTTTAATTGATTATTCGAATACTCAATTGCATAAAACAGATATCATTACTCACGGTTCGGCTTCCATAGATTGCAGGCGGGCGACATAATTCGACGTAATGTAAGTTTCCCTTCTGCCGTGTGTGAATTGTAGACACACTTTTTTTTAAAGATTTGTATAAACATCTCCAACTCTATGGTAAAACCTTTGTCAAACTGGTTCACATTCGTGTCCTCAAATACAAACCCGTCCCCGTGCTCTATTTCTTTTGAATATCAAGTGATTTCTTTGTCTAGCAAGGTGTTTTGTCTTGCCTTTGGTATATATTATGGAACAATCTAGTTCAGACTTCATTGCTACTATGTTCTAGAAAGTTTTGATAGCTTCCGTAGAGTAATGAAAAAGGTCATTTTTTTAAACCACGTTGGTGGCAAACAAGCTTACGGCCCGCCTGATGGTAAGCGTCACCGTAGCCTATGGACCCTTGCAACACCAGGAGCATTAGGTTCGAACGCGTTTCCGACCCCAAAGAATCATGCATTCATTTATCGAATGGAGACAAATGTTAATGCGTTAGACCAATATTTGATTCAGATCTCGGTGTATTACACCGAACGTCACTGTCAGTTGTCACTTAAAAAATATACTTTTTATTAGTGGTAGAGCCACGCTGTAGACATATTGTTCTACAGCATGAATGGGCCGGCTCGACCGGAGTAGTACCACTGTCTCACAGAAAACCAACGTAACGTGACAGTTTACTGTCGCGTTTCGTATGGTGAGATATCCGGAGGCCCAGATTCCCCCTTCCCTTCCCTAATCCCTATTCCTGTCCTTTAAGGCCGACAGCGCATACATGATACTTTCGGTATTGTGGATGTTCATGGGCGGTGGAGATCACTTAACATCAGGTGACCCACTGGCTCGTTTGTCGGACTATGATATAAAAAAAAATACTAAAGCAGTTTTTCATGAACACACATAGTTCTATCCCCACACTAGGTCAAACCTGTATCCTGGGTATCAACAGCTACTACGGTCATAAAACACCCAGACTCGAAACAAATATCTGTCTGTAACACAACCATTTGTCTCGGTGCGGGAATCGAACCCACGGCCTCTCGTTTTACAGCCGGTTACTCGCCCGCTGCGGTGGATGTCGAAGCTTCGTTTACTTTAGCTTATTTTGCTAAGTTATACTTCTTTAGGCGCGTTATGAAAAAATGATGAGAGTGAAATTTTAAGATGCGCGCGCATACCGTGACACAAAAGTAACACTCTGAAGTTGCCGTAAGTACCAGGCTGGCATGAAATGTAAGGAGATTTGATACCGTTTAATTTCTAGTGACTTCTAGGTAATAAAAATGCAAGGTTTGTTCCTATATATTTATTGGGTACGTCATCCTACGTCACTGTCATTATTCACTTTAAGTACCAGGCTGGCATGAAATGTAAGGAGATTTGATACCGTTTCATTTCTAGTGAATTAAATCAGAACCGAGGTGTCATGTGTCCACTAGTGACATTATAATAAATACCTCGTTATTGTTATAAATATGATTATAAAACGTTTTCCTATGTTTTTGAATAATTGTTTTTAGATTTTAACCAAATTGTGTTTTTGCTGTTTAGAATATTCGATTTTATATTTATATTATTCTTCATCGTTCATTAAAATAATTTATATACAAACCTAGACAATTTGACGGCTTTTATAAGTATAACTTCTCACGCGCGTACATAAGTACACGCACCCATTTTTTTTAAACTACGCGTACATTTTCAATAGTCATAAAAGGTGACCCGATTGTCCCTTGTTTATTAAGTCCTTTACGAAACTATGAAGGTTCTCTCCAATACTCTCAGTGGAAAAGAGGTTAATCAAAATACAATTTTTTCTGGAAATTTCTAAACTTGCTATATGTCGGACGAGGCTGTATGTGATTAAACCCTTTGCCTTCCATTTATAAGGGAAGAAAAATAAAAAAATATGACGAATCCATTAATGTTAAATATTACATTATGAAACAAAAAAAATGGCGGGAATGTGATGTGATGTTGTATTGTGATTAATAAGTGAAAAAAATATTTCAGACATGGCTTAGGCCTTTAAATTATGACTATTACAGACATGGCTTAGGCCTCTTGAATTGTGTTTACTTCAGACATGGCTCCGACCTTTAGAATGAGAAAAATATCAGACATGGCTTCCCCCTTTTGAATGGATGAAGACTGCAGACATGGCTTCGGCCTTTTGTATAAGTTAAAACCAGAGAAGAAGAAGACTTTAATTCTAGCCCAGATTTAGAAAAAATAACGACAGACATGGCTGCATGGTGGAGAACCTATGCCTTCTCTTTTATAGAATAAATAAATAAAAAAAAATTACATTATGAAAATAATTAAAATTGGTTCAAAAATGAGGCCGCATTATTATTTTAAATGAAATGAAATCGTTTAATTGATCGTGTAGGCAATTACATAGCTCCTATAACAAGTCAGTACATTAACAAGAAATTTAACAGAAAACTTATGTAAACATAACATATTTAAGCATCATCAATACACTTTTTTTTCAAGTTCTTTATTTATTTATAATTATTTTTAGCTATAATTTTTTTTAATAATAATTAGTAAATACAAGTATAATTAAAATATATTTTTAAATGGTTTTGATATGGACCATGGGTGTTTCCGAGACGTCAAATGTTTTAAAAACTACCACCGGATCCAAACGCGACCCCGCCCGGGAAGACCCGGCGTAACAAACTCAGCGGGCTTACATTACCGCTGGATACTACGCGGCGCGACCCAGTCCTGAGAGAATCCAGCGAATCATTATTTCTAGAAGGTGAACTGTCACATATTAGTTGCCAGTTTACTATTTAATTATATATTAAGCGCGATCGGTCGTCATAGAATTTATTATTTGTTTAAGTCATTTGATGATTTCATTAATTGTAATTATTATTACTCTGCCTACCCCATCGGGAATTACAGGTGTTTGCGTATGTATCTTTCACAGAACCCTGCCTAAATTCCATTTTATGGTATAAAGATAAAGCTCCTGCATTGTTCAAATCACATATCAGAGAAGTTTGTCGGGGTCTGGAGTTGTGGTACGATGTGTGGCCGTGTTGCGGCTTTCTGAATACTCTGACACTAGACCCTCGACCACTTTTTCACCTTCTTGCCCATGGCGTAGTGTAAAGGATTAGGCCGGCATGATAGTGTTGAGTAGTGGGGGATAGATTATCTCTCGCTACTCGATACTCTCATTGGACGGCACTGCGCTTACCATCAGGTGCAGTGTGGTAACTTAGCCGTGCCAAAAAAAAGCATATATGTCTTTTATGGACGGGGTCTTATTAAAATCTGAAAAACAAACCTTGAATGAAATTTCATAGATTTCCCTCACAACCTTTCCCCAATATATATTTTACGAAAGCCATTAATAATTCATTTTTACCGAGAATTTTCGACGGCTGTCCTATTTTCTGTGGATAAGGACGGAAGATCTATTTCGTAGGCCTTAGAATGAGATGAAGCGATGAATGAATTTCAACTGCATTACGTAATTGTTTTTGAAAGAAAACAAGTTAGTATTTTCAGATAAACAAACATGTTCTAGAAATTTACTTTATAGAATGACATGATTGTTGGAATTGAATGATTTGTTTGGAACAAAGTAAGTTAATTAAATTAAAATATTATTAATTTTAATTTAAATCAATCACCTCACCGATTTAGATGTTTCGAACGGTGACGTCATGCTTGACTGATGGTCGTTTCATGGCACGTGACAAAATGCCTTATTTTTACATATTTATTTCTTGAAAATATTAAATAATCACATATAAATTAACAAATTGGTTTACTCTTAGATATTTTTAGACTAAAATCTATTATAAAAAACAAAATTCAGGACGAACTAGGTCGGTGAGTCCGACATACTTCTTATCTTGGACGATCTGAATCTATCCCCCGTTACTCAACACAATCATGCCGGCCTACTCCTTCACACTACGCCATAGGTAAGAGGGTGAAGAAGCGGTCGAGGGTCTAGTGTCAGAGTACTCAGAAAGCCGCAAAACAGCCAAACATCGCACCCCAACTCTAGACCCCCGACAGAAACCGGATGGCTGACTGGCTGATCCCAGAACGCGACACACTTGCGTGTGCCATTGTGGCGGGTTTTACACCCTGTGTACGGTGGTCCCTATCCGGGCGGATACGAATGTTGTATGATGACATGTTTGTAGATCAAGCCGTCGTGCCAGATTTTGTCGAATGCTTTTGCCACGTCAAAGAATACTTAGCTTTTTTATCTTTGAGACCTCTTATAATGGCGTCAATTTCTTTGGGGGATGTTTCAGTAAGGGTATCGGATGGTGTCATAAACGACCTCTCGATTACGGTGTCGAAGTGGGTTGGATCTCAACACTCTTGGCTTAGCGAGCATTGAAAGAAAGAAAGAAAAGATAGAAAAACTATTTATTAGCACAGCTAACAACACGCACATAGCACAATACAATTAACAATTTTATTATAAATAAAACTAATGCTAATGGCACTTGCTTGTCGCAGCTGTGACAGGTAGGTGACCACTCAGCATATTGCTGTGCTGTGGCACGTACATAGTACATACCACAATACAGCGCTTGGGACTCTGGAGTGGTAGCCAAGTATTCAGTTTTGTCATCGTTATCGAATGCTGAAGGCATACCGGGTCTTAGAAGGGCTGGCATTCTAGAAGTGGATTGAAGAAACTGTCGAGGGTTTAGTATCAGAGTACTCCGCAGTACGCCGCAACACGGCCAAACATCACACCCCAACCCTAGACCCCCGACAAAAACCGGATATGCACTAGCTGATCTCGGAATGCGACACACTTACGTGTGCCACTATGGGTTTTACACTCTGTTTACGGTGGTTGCTATACGGGTGAATATGAATATCCTACCACCAGCAAAGTAAACTGCTCTAATGCTTTTCCGTTTGCTGTGGTGCAGGAGTTCCAGCGTTGGTGTTTGCAATTAAAATCATTAGCCAGTATGGACGGTGTTTCGAAGATTAAGAAGCATTTTTTTTTTAGATAGCTATCATCCGGGCGAGAGATTACTGGGTCGTAAAATCGGCAAGTCCAGCATAACCGTTTTATTCCGCTTCCCCCGCAGCGGGCAGTAGTAATAAAACGCTTTCCCCGCGACAGCAAAAAAATGGGTTTGGTCTCAGTAACATGAGAGGTCGCGAGAACTATGGCGTAGACCAGGGAACATGGTTTTAGAGAGTTGGAGAGCGGTCTCGAATAGGCGAGGGATGCCTCTCGGTAGTAGTACGAAGAATAGAAGGAAGAGTGGCTTGGAAAGCATTTAGAATATAGGGGTACTTCTCACCTAAGAAAGCAAGAAGTACCCTGGTAATGCCTCCATTTATCCTATTCTGCTAGGTCGTGGTAAATGTTTGTTTGGATATTTTCTAATATGGTCGATAACAGGAACAGGTAATATCAAGACCCAATGGCTGTTGGGTAAAAACACTTATAAGGTCTCTTGCAGATTAAATATAAATTATACTAAGAAAGAAAGTCTTAAAGAAAGGACTAGAAGATTAGTCTTTCAATGGTAGGCAGCGGCTTTGCTGTGCCCTGGTATTGCAGTCTATGGGCGGCGGTGACTACTTACCATCAGGTGGCCCGTCTGCTCGTTTGCCTATCGAGGCACTAACAAAAAACTGAACAAATACAAGTAATCAAAATAGAAAGAAATAAATAAAAGAAACAACTCCGTTGTGACACCAGATGTTGTTTTTCACCGTCAAGTTAGTGTGCTGACACGACCCGAGTCCCAGAGGCAGTAGCGTGTCGCCAGCGAAACTGCAACCCTCAGAACAATAGCCGTCTGGTAGGTACTGGAACCACGTACTAGTCAAGGCGCACTGATGTTACGCGAGGAGTCGTGGCACGAAAGAACCCTTATATCGCATTGAAAACATGGGAGCGGCTTTGTCGCACGTCCGCGCGGGTCGATCGTCCGAGCAAGAGTGAGTAATACTCGCGTAAACCTTTGATAAGTATCAATGGCGTTCAGACTTCGTTAAGAGTGAATGGTTCATTAAGTACTCTGAGTTAATGTCAGGTTGTAAGATGTTTTCGAGAGCCCAGTACCAAACTCTTTCCTCGGTTTATTTTCCTTAAACATGTAACTAACCTTGAATAATAAAAATACTATTGCAGTAAATTTCTGGACTGAGTGACCGTACCAAATATATGTGCTTCATTTCGGAACTATGTGTTGGTGTCTTCTATCTAATATCTAATCTAAATATACATACAGATACACTCACGCCTGTAATCCCCGAAAGGGTAGGAGAGGAGTAAACAGTTTTTTTTTATCCTAGCACGGCAAAGTGACTTCACTTCACCTGATGGTAAGCGCAGTACGGTCCAATTAGAGTATCGAGTAGCGAGAGACGATCTATCCCCCGCTACTCAACACAATCATGCTGGCCTGCTCCTTGACACTACGCCATGGGCAAGAAGGTGAAGAAGCGGTCGAGGGTCTATTGTCAGAGTACTCAGAAGGCCGCAAAATGCCCAACATTGTACCCCAATTCTAGACCCCCAAAAAACCGGGTGTACATTGGCTGATCCCGGAACGCGACACACTTGCGTGTGCCACTATGGCGGGTTTTTCACCCTGTGTGCGGTGGTCGCTATCTGGGCGGATATGAATATCCTACCACCAGCAAACAGTACACCCTTTCGCCGAATTTATTACGGTCCCATAATGTGATAGGGGGCAAGCCTGTCGCCATACCGGGCACAATTCCAGTCTCCGGGCTGATACCGAGTATTTCTAGAAAAATCGAGTCCTCAGCACAGCAGTCGTAACGCATGCGCAATAACAACTAATGCACCGAGGCAGTCCTACTAATATTTTAAATGCAAATGTTTGGATGGATGGATATTTGTTACTCAATCACGCCACAACGGCTGCACGGATCTGGTTGAATTTTGGCAAAGAGATAGATTATAGTCTGGAATAGAACGTAGACTTATTTTTATCCCGAAAAAATGTACAGTTCCCGTGAGACAGTTTAGTTTTTCACAGTACAAGGGATCGACATGATTTTTTGCATAGTGGCAGTTTAGGGATCCGAAAATGACATATGCCACTTTCATACCGGAAAAATTCACGCTTACAAGTAGATATAGAAGATATAGATATAGGGATAGCAAAATATAACATCCACGCGGGCGGAGCCGCGGGCAACATCTAGTCTACATATATATAAGCGAAATACTCACTGACTCATCCCGAGATATCTTTAAACTATACACCTGATTGACTGGAAGTTTAGCATAGTTACTCATTTCGCGATGTAGACAGCTCAAGGCCGGATTTCTAGAAATTTCAAACCTAAGTGATTAAAATAAGTCCGTCATTTTCAAAGTAGGAACCGCGATATCTCCTGCGGATATCGGTATCATAGAAGTGAATATCTGAAGTGGTAGAGCCACGCTGTAGACATATTTGTCTACAGCATGAACGGGCCGGCTCGACCGGGGTAGTATCACTGTCTCACAGAAAACCAACGTAAAGTGACAGTTTACTGTCGCGTTTCGTATGGTAAGTAAGATATCCGGAGGCCCAGATTCCCCCTTCCCTTCCCTAATCCCTTTTCTTGTCTTTTAAGGCCGACAGCGCATACATGATACTTTTGGTATTGTGGATGTTCATGGGCGGTGGTGATCACTTAACATCAGGTGACCCACTGACTCGTTTGTCGGACTATGCTATAAAAAAAAACCTGCTTCTGGTTAGAAAATAAATACGTATATCGGCGTTACTCAAAATATAACATACTGGCTGTTGCTCGCGGCTCCGCCCGCGTGGAGGTCATGTTTGAGACAAAAAGTATACACTACAAAATACCAATATTAATGCGTTTAACTTAAAAATGACGGATTTTCATACAAACTTTCATTCCCTATTTTACCCTCTTAGGGGCGGAATTTCCAAAAATCCTGAAACATATATTTTTTATTTTTAACTAAAATACCAAATACAAATTTTCATGAATTTAACTTCAAAAATGACGGAGTTTCATACAAACTTTCATCCCCTATTTTACCCCCTTAGGGGTGGTATTTCCAAAAACCCTTCCTTAGTGGATACCTACGTGATAAAAGGTACCTACTGTCAAAATTTCAAGTCTCTTACCCCAGCCGTTTTGGCTGTGCGTTGATCGATCAGTCAGTCAGTCAGTCAGTCAGCTTCTTCTTTTATACATACAGATTAAGACGGTGAATTGTATAAAAAAAACGTATTTTGGCCGCACCAAGCTGTGGAACAGTTTGCCAGCTACAGTGTTCCCTCCTTCCTATGATCCTGGGTCCTTTAGGCGTAGTGTGAAAATACCACACAAGCTGGCATGATTGTGTTGAGTAGCTAGGGATAAATTGTCTCCCGCTACTTGATACTCTAACTGGACGATACTGCACTTACTATGTACTATGTGTGTATTTACTATGTACGTGCCACAGCACAGCAGTACGCTGAGTCACCTACCTGTCACGCTGCAAGTGCCAAACCCTTTAGTTTTAAGTGTAATAATAGTTTTTGTCAATGTGGTATATGCGCGTTGTAGTTTGTGCAAATAAATAGTTTTTCTTTCTTTCTTTCTTTTCTTTCTTACCATCAGGTGCAGTGTGGTCACTTGCCGTGCAAGGGTAAAAAAATCATAAAATCTCCTAAAAATTACATCGACACGGACGGAGCCAGGCAACAGCAGTAATTTCTATAAGGGAAATTAAATAAAGACACCCAACAGTCACACACATGGTCCTGACCCCACACTAGGAACCTGTATCGTGGGTATCAAGTACGAGGAACTACACACAACACCCGTGATATTCATGGACAACACAAAAAATTGTCTGGGTCGGGAATCGAACCCGCGGCCTCTCGTTTTACAGCTACTTACCCGCTATGCGATAGAAGCTCTCAAATACATTAGTTTCAAAAAGTCTGGAAATAACTTTAAATAAACAGATGTAAAATAATTCTCGCTACATTTCCAACGTTTCTAAAAAATAATTACAACCGATTCTTTCTTATCTAAAAGGCTGTTTTTGGGAAACCGTTTTATTTTATTCTTCATGGTCTATGGTAAGATATTATTATTCATAAATATAAAACATAAGTTTTCAAGATTTAATTAGCATTTTAAACCAACTTTATTTAGCCTACCAAAACGCTACCATCTGTCATGGCCTCTCGTGTGACGTGACAAAAAACTAATAGACGTTTGGCTCAGCGTTTAATAGATGTTTCGAACGGTGACTGGTGACTGATTTGTGTTTCATGTCACGACCCAAAATGCTTTATTTTATACATATTTGTTTCTTGAAATTAATAAATAATCACATATAATGAGTACTCTGACACTAGACCCTCGACCGCTTCTTCACCTTCTTGCCCATGGCGTAGTGTGAAGAAGCAGGCCGGCATGATTGTGTTGAGTAGCGGGGACAGATTGTCTCTCGCTACTCGATACTCTAATTGGACGGCACTGCGCTTACCATCAGGTGCAGTGTGGTCACTTTGCCGTGCCAGGATAAAAAATCTTACACCTCCGCGCCAGCTACTTGTGGCTCAGTACTTGCTAGATCTTTATCCTTTATCGCGATCCTTTATCTTGATCCTTTTCTGTCCTGGCACGGCAAAGTTACCACACTGCCCCTAAGCGCAGTGCCGTTCAGTTATAGTATCAGGTAGCGAGAGACTATACCTCGCTACTCGACACAATCCTTGCCTCTGAGCTTCTTCTACGCCTAAAGGATCCAGGATCTTAGGAAGAAGGGAACAAAGGCAAACAACAGAACACAGCTCGATGGTGCAGCAAAGATACCAATTTGCTCTGCTTGTGGTTCGGGCCAGGGTTGTAGGCAACACGAAGCTGCGACTCTGCAATACATACCGTCAGTGCTCAGTGCAGCCGTACCATCAGTGAGCCATGCTTGTTCCTTTCAGAGGTAGTTATAACAACCAATCTTTACCGTCTTAACCTAAAACCGCGGTTTTACTGATCTTTTTTATCCTAGCACGGTAATGAGGCCACACTGCACCTGATGCGTAGTGCCGTCCAATTAGAGCATCGAGTAGCGAGAGACAGTCTATCCCCCGCTTCTCAACATAATCATGCCGGCCTGCTTCTTCACACTACGCCATGGGCAAGAAAGTGAAGAAGCGGTCGAGGGTCTAGTGTCAGAGTACTCAGAAGGCCGCAAAACGGCCAAACATCGTACCCCATTGTACACTTGCGTGTGCCACTATGACGGGTTTTACACCCTGTGTATAGTGGTCGCTATCCGGGCGGATATGAATATCCCACCACCAGCAGAGTATTCAGAAGGCTCCAAAACAGCTAAACGTTACTCCAACTATATGTAGACCGCCAAAAACACATGTACACTGGTTGACCCCGGAACGCGACATACTTGCGTGTGCCACTATGGCGGATTTTATACCCTGTGTATGTCACTATCCGGGCGGTTGTGAATATCGTACCACCAATAAAATCTGCCGTCGCCTTAAGTATTTCGGTGTCAATATGAAATATTCAATTTATCTCATGACGTACATCTTTCAATTTATATTCACATATTCACGACATGACAAACAACATGTATGAATTGTGGATTGAATTCATTGTTTCTTTTATCACTTGGTAAGCTATTTTGACCCGAAGATGCCCAAAGCAAATCAAGTAAGAGGCATAACCTACGTCAGGGAAAAACATGCGGGAAATCCAGAAAAGATCTCATTTAAGCTGTAGGCATATTGACATTCCATATTTTATGTAAAAAGACTGTAGGTGTAATTCTATGTATATAATTACATAATCCTATTAAGATTATAAATGCGAATGTTTGGATGGATGGACGGATGGATGTTACTCAATCACGCCACAACGGCTGGACGGATCTGGTTGAAATTTGGCACAGAGATAGATTATAGTCTGGAATAGCACTTGGGCTACTTTTTATCCCCGAAAAATGTACAGTTCCCGTGGGATAGTTTAGTTTTTCACAGAACAGTTTAGGTATCATAAAATGACATAGGCTACTTTTGATCCCGGAAAATGCACGCTTCCCATGGGATAGCAAAAGATGTAACAGCTTAAGATGTCTCCATGGATTGTATACCTTATCTTCCAAAAATAACTTCCACGCAGGCGGAGCCGCGGGAAACATCTAGTATGTCATATAAGGTACATAGCTATGGACCCTGTCTAATACGGTAAATTAGTAGAGAGGAGAAACTTTGGTTTGAATGGTTTTTTTGTATGTGTGGTGGTCCAATTTAAAGATAGCAGTTTTAGATCCGACAGGTGGTATCGATTATCTTATTTTTTCAGCGAAAATTCGGTCCACACAGAGGTTTGTGGCAAGATAAAGTTTGCCCGGGACCATTAGTTATATCTAAAAATTATTCTTACTTATCGTTATTATACACACACACACATATACACTCACGCCTGTAATCCCCGAAGGGGTAGGCAGAGTTAACTAGTACACCCACTTTTCGCCGAATTTCGGTCCCATAATGTGATAGGGGGCGAGCCTATCGCCATACCGGGAACATTTTTGAGACTCCTGGCTAATACTGAGGCATTTCTAGATAGAAAAACCCAATATCACTTTACCCGACCCGGGGATCGAACCCGAGACCTCAGCACAGCAGTCGTAACGCATGCGCAATAGGGTATTTGACAATTTTTGAAAATTGATGGACATCGATAGAGGACTCTTCACTTATAGCCCCCGTAATATTTTTATTATTGAAATATACTCAATTTATATAAAATCCGTGATAAAATTTTTTCACATATAATTTCGCGCTAAAACGCGTTGTCACGTGACATTATCTCTATGTGACGTCATCGCACATATACAAACATTCGTGACACCTAACAACATAGCAAATTATTTGCATTTATCTGTTAGTTTTTCCACAAAAATGAATGAGCCAGCATATAAATATTGTTCAATGCCTTTATGTAAAAACTCGACACTAAATCCCGATAAATTGTTCATCCATGTGCCAAAATCCGAAGTTTTAAGAAAGAAGTGGCAGATTTCGACTATCAGCCCTTGTAATGCCTTCTTCCATTCTTATAGAAGACTTGAAGACGAAATTAACACGTTTCCACACGTTTACACAACGAAAAATATGTTCTTCCTTACAATTTTATTGGTCGTAGGATGCAATGTTTATGTGCGATGTCGTCACCAGTAATGGCGGCCGGTATTGCTACGTTTTTGGCACCGAGTGATACAGATTAAAAATTCTAAATTTTAATGACGAAAATAAAATAGTTATAATACATTTAAAATAAAAAAATGTATTTAATAAATATGTTTGCCCACTATCCTTTCTCCTAGTGCAGTTTTATATTTTTTGGTTACACCAGTCAAACACCCTATTACAACTGCGCCACCGAGGCTGTCATTGTTATCATATTAATGTCATGTATCTATCTAAGGTACATGATTATGATTATTTAATATTATTAACATTTAGATACTCAGTTAAGGTAAAGTAGTATTTGCAACATAGGATTTTTTTACATTAGTAACTAGCTTTTGCCCGCGGCTACGCCCGCGTGGTGGTTATTTTTAGACCTCTTAAGCTATTACACCTTCCTGTACTATGCTATCCCGTAGGAACTGTGCATTTTCTGGTATAAAAAGTAGCCCCTCAACTAACACTTTGCAAAAATCACGTGGATCCCTTGCTCTGTCTAAAACAAAACTATCCTAAAAAAATTTCATCCCCTATTTTATCCGCTTAGGAGTCGAATTTCCAAAAAACCTGTTTTATTTTTTTTTTATTTTTAACTGAAAGTTTAAATACCAATTTTTATGCGTTAAACTTCAAAAATGACGAATTTTCATTCAAACTTTATTCCCCTGTTTACCCCTTAGGGGTGGAATTTCCAAAAATCCTGAAATAATATTCTTTATTTTTAACTAAAAGGCCAAATACCAATTTTTATGCGTTAATCTTCCAAAATGAAGGATTTCCTTGGTGGATAGAAAGAGTGCCTACGTCATAAAAGGTATCACTGTCAAAATTTCAAGTCTCAAACCCCAGCCGTTTTGGCTGTGCGTTGATCGTCAGTCAGTCAGACAGTCAGCTTCTTCTTTTATATATACAGATAAATACTACTAATAAAAACTAGTTTTTGATTCAGTTTTGCTTTTTTTTGTCGGGGGTCTAGACTTGGCGCGCAATGTTTGGCCGTGTTGCAGTCTTCTGCGTACCCTACTTCGACCGCTTTTTCACCTTCTTGCCCATGGCGAAGTGTGAAGAAGCACGCCGGCATGATTGTGTTGAATAGCGAGGGATAGATTGTCTCTCGCTACTCTAATTGGACGGCACTACACTTACCATCAGTAACAGTGTGGTCACTTTGCCGTGCCAGGACAAAATAAATCAGTTTTGATACTTTTGGGTAGTTAATTTTTTTTTATTTAATGCCAGAATAGGCAGACGAGCACACGGGCCACCTGATGGTAGTAGTCAGTAGTCATCGCCGCCCATAGACTTCTGCAATGCCAGGGCACAGCAGAGCCGCTGCCTACCGTTTAAGGACTACTCTTCTTAAGTCTCGTTTAAAGAAGGACATGTCATGTAAAAATGAACGCTGGAAACGAACCGTGCTAGACGGAACCGTTTCCAGGTGGTATGGATGAACTCTGTGGCGGTGTCGGGTGGTGTGATGATAAAAAGGTGATGATGGGACCATTTTAAACAGTTCCTCGGAGCACTCCCCGTGGAACAACCGATAGAACAAGCAGAGAGACCCGAAGTATCTCCGCAGCCCCAACGGTTCCAGGCTATCCGTGATATCAGGATCCCTGACAATTTGAACGGCCCGCATCTGTAAGGAGTCAAGTGGGTCTAGCAAGTATTTCGGGGCTCTTGCCCAGAGAGCAGTACTCCACGTGGGGCCGAACTTGCGCTTTATAAAGCGCCAATCTATGGCTCGACGTGAAATACCGCCTCGCTCTGTTGAGGATCCCCAATTTTTTGCTAGCCAATTTGGCTTTGTCCTCTACTTGACTCCTAAACTGGACCTTGCTCGATATATCGACGCCGAGAATCCCAATACCCTCGGAAACCCGGAGAGTGACTCCTTGAAACTGTGGCGCCATGACAAATGGGTCCTTCTTAGTGGTGAACGCGCAAACTTGTGTCTTCGTGGGGTTGAAGTGAACTAGGTTCCTTTCACCCCATTCAGAGGCCCGCCCCAGAGAGCTCTCGATTTCAGACACCAGTTCGGACTTCGGACCGTCTTTCTTCCAAAGTGCTCCGAGGGACACGCTGTGGGCCGCTGTATCGCACATCAATGGTACTAACATATGACATGCTGTCTATTGACAGCATGCATTGTTATGCAGTATGAAAAGTGTCGGCGACAACACCGAGCCTTGTGGAACGTCAGCATTAATGGATAAAGCGTCGGAGCAGCAGCCGTCTACGACGACTTTAATGCTCCGACCATCCAAAAAGCTAGCGATCCAATTGCAGTGTCCGTCGGGGATTCCATATGATGGTAGCTTCGACAGAAGGCCCCCATGCCATACCCGATCGAACGCCTTCGCGATGTCTAGACCGACGGCCATAGCCTCACCCTTGCTCTCTATAGCCTCCGCCAGCGATGTGTGAGGTAAACAAGAAGATCACCAGCTGAGCGACCGTGACGGAAACCGTACTGACTATCGCTAATCAGCTGGTGCTCCTCCAGATATCCCATAAGCTGGGCGTTAATTATTCTTTCCATGACTTTAGAGAGCATGGATACGTTGGCTATCGGTCTATAACATTTTATATTTTTATATACATACATATTATACATATAACATATTTTTATTGGGCCATAATATTGAATGGAATTTTATAGAAAAATTTTCCACTTCATGACGCATTCACTCACCCCCGCTACTGGCTCGCTAGAGTCAAGGACACGGACATTTCCCAACAATTTGTAAGTTAACGAACGGGTTGAAACTATTTTTAGAATCAACGATGACCGAGGCTGGATTTACCTTGCATAACCAGATATTTCAACAGATTGCAACATGAATAATTATATATCTGGAATATATACTTCCCTGGTATCCACTTTTAATTAAGAGGTCATCCACCACGCGTGTCTGTGATTGGTAGATTCTAAAACATAAAACGCTCACCCTGAAAGTAGTTTAAGAATGGGATATTGAATCGATTTCAGACGTTTTTTAAATAATCCTACTAATATTATAAATGCGAATGTTTGGATGGATGGATGTTTGTTACTCAATCACGCTACAACGGGTGGACGGATCTGGTTGGCATTTTGGCACAGAGATAGATTATAGTATAAAATAGCACATAGGCTACTTTTTGCCCCGGAAAAATGTACAGTTCCCATAGTTTGGTAAAAAACAGACGGCGTATCGCGCTTGGATCGGGGGTCGCGCTACGAAGGATCCCAATCTTAAGTCCCTCAAAGCAGCCTACAACCGTGCTGCCAAGGCTTGCAAGAGGGCGTACGTTAGAGCGGATGCCCAGCGCGTCTCCAGGATTGGATGTGTTTTGGCCGATCACCCGACAAGCAGTCGAGCTTATTGGAGCTTGGCTAAGGCCGTCCAATCTAATTTCTGTCGCCCCTCGCTGCCACCGCTGAGATATCGAAATGGAACACTAGCCCATAGCTCGCAAAAGAAGGCCGATTTACTGGCAAACCTCTTCGCGGCTAATTTGAGACTCGAGGACTGCAATGCTCATTTACCACCTACGCTGCCCGGTTGCGGTCACACAATGCCTGATATCCATATCAGGCATTGTGATGTGCGGCGTGAGCTGCAGTCTCTCGACGTCGGGAAGGCTGGTCCTGATGGTATCCCAGCGCTTGTTCTCAAAAAGTGTGCAGCGGAGTTGTCTCCTGCACTGACGCGCCTATACCGATCGTCCTACCTCTCAGGTGTTGTGCCTGAATCTTGGAGGGAGGCCAATGTGCAGCCGATCCCCAAAAAGGGTGATCGGTCAGACCCTAACAATTATCGCCCAATCGCCATCACCTCAGTGATGTGTAAAGTCATGGAGCGACTAATTAACAGCCAATTGGTTCGCTACCTGGAGGATCACTCGTTGATCAGTGACAGACAATACGGGTTCCGTCATAACCGATCAACGGGTGATCTTCTAGCGTTTGTATTACATCACTGGGGCGAGGCGATTGACAGGCATGGCGAGGCTCTGGCTGTGAGTCTCGACATAGCCAAGGCGTTTGATAGTGTCTGGCATCGCGGCCTTCTCTCGAAGCTCCCGGCATACGGTCTGCCCGACAACCTGTGCAAGTGGATCTCCGGCTTTCTGCATGAGCGTAGAATACGTGTCCTCGTTGATGGACACGCTTCGCAGCTCATGTCAGTAAATGCCGGAGTACCACAAGGTTCTGTACTTTCGCCCACCTTGTTTATTCTGCATATTAATGATATGTTGTCGCTTGGCAACATTCATTGCTATGCAGATGACAGCACGGTTCATGGGCGTTATTGCAGCAAGCCTCCTGGTTGCCGGGCGGATACTGAAAGGAGACGCGAGGATCTTGTCATTGAGCTCAACCAGGCCTTGGATCTCATATCATCATGGGGTACCAGGAATCGGGTTGAGTTTAATGCCAAGAAAACCCAGGTGTGCGCGTTTTCGTGCAAGAAATCCCCGTTTTCTCCCATCCCCGTTCTTCAGGGTATTCCACTCGCAATGCGGAATGACCTTAGTGTCCTAGGTATGGATATCCGCTGCGATCTTAATCCAAGGAGTCACATCGAGGGCGTAATATCCGCCACTTCCCGCAGGGTAGGAATCCTGAACAGGGTGCGGCGGTTTTTCACGCCCGGTCAGCTCTACCGCTTATATAAAGCGCAAGTGCGGCCGGGAATGGAATACTGCTCGCACCTCTGGGACGGTTCCGCAAAATACCTTCTCGATGCCTTGGATGGTTTGCAGCGGCGGGCCATCCGCGTTGTGAATGATGCAGACGTGAGTAACAGCCTGGAGCCGCTACAGCTGCGTAGGGATATTTCCTCGCTTAGCGTGTTCTACCGTCTGTATCATGGCGAATGCTCTGAAGAATTGTTTGATCTTATCCCATCCTCTCCCTTCCATACCAGAACCACGCGTACTGGATTGCGGAGCCACAGCTTCGTGGTATCTACTACCCCGGCCCGAACCAAGAGGTTCGCAAACTCGTATTTTTGCCGCACCATCAAGCTGTGGAACAGTTTGCCAGCTACCGTGTTCCCTCCTTCCTATGATCCTGGGTCCTTTAGGCGTAGTGTGAAGAAGCTAAACAGCAGGCCGGCATGATTGTGTTGAGTAGCGAGGGATAGACTGTCTCTTGCTACTTGATACTCTATCTGGACGGCACTGCGCTTACCATCAGGTGCAGTGTGGTCACTTTGCCGCGCCAGAATAAAAATAAAATAAAAAAAAGTTTCGTTTTTCACACAGCAAGAGATCGATATCTTTTTATGCATAGTGGCAGTTTAGGGATCATAAAATGACAAAGGCTACATTTTAACCCGGAAAAATGCTCGCTTCCTACGGGATAGCAAAATATAGAAAGGCGTAATGTCTCAAGATACCTCCATGGATTTTATACCTTTTCTTCCAAAAATAACCTCCACACGGCCGGAGCCGCGGGCAACATCTAGTATTTCCTAAAATTAATCAGAACTGAGTGAATAACAGTCAATCTTCGTAAAACAGTAAAAACAAACGAAATACTATAATAAAGCTGAAGAGGCACTTTTTCTGTACATTAAATATTTTGCAAAATTTTGATTGTAACGTGTTATATTATCGTTAAAGAACCCAAAACAATTATTTTTGGAATTATTGTCTGCCTGTCAGTCTGTTTGTCTGTCAAGGCATCACGTCAAAGTACTTACTGTATCACAACCACACAACAAAAGAATAGACAATAAAATCATAGAGTGTATCTCGAGGTAACATTTTTTTTTATTGCAGAGTCCGACAAATGAGCATGTGGGTCACCTGATGTTAAGTGATCTCCACCGCCCATGAACATCCACAATACCGAAAGTATCATGTATGCGCTGTCGGCCTTAAAGGACAGGAATAGGGATTAGGGAAGGGAAAGGGGAATCTGGGCCTCCGGATATCTCACTTACCATACGAAACGCGACAGTAAACTGTCACTTTACGTTGGTTTTCTGTGAGACAGTGGTACTACCCCGGTCGAGCCGGCCTATTCATGCTGCAGACAAATATGTCTATGGCTCTACCACTATACATTTAGTCTTTATTTCATTTAAATCGGTGCATTCAATCAAAAGTTTTACCTGTTTGAACGAATGTCTGTAATAGGCAAAGAGTAGTTGTGAGAGATGAAATTATTTTATAAATAGTAATGTAGTATAGTGATAAAGTTTCAAATATGTAAGGAATACTTAAGTTGTAAAAGTGTAGAGCCACGCTGTAGACATATTTGTCTACAGCATGAATGGGCCTCGACCGGGGTAGTACCACTGTCTCACAGAAAACCAACGTAAAGTGACAGTTTACTGTCGCGTTTCGTATGGTAAGTGAGATATTCGGATGCCCAGATTCCCCCTTCCCTTCCCTAATCCCTATTCGTGTCCTTTAATGCCGACAGCGCATACATGATACTTTCGGTATTGTGGATGTTCATGGGCGGTGGAGATCACTTAACATCAGGTGACCCACTGGCTCGTTTGTCGAACTATGATATAAAAAAAAAGTTGATCACAATATTTTAGTGTATGTACTACCATTGTAACATAATCTTTGAAGAATATTGATTGCTCTACATCACAGACTTGAAGCGATAGCCTAGTTGGTTGCGGTACGGACTGCCAAGACGAAAGTCGTATGTTCGAAACCCAAGTGGCATACACCTCTGACTTTTCTAAAGTTATGTGTGTATTAAATGTTAATTATCGCTTGCTTTAACGGTGAAGGAAAACATCGTGAGGAAACCTGCATACCTGAGAATTCTTATACGAATTTCGAAGGTATGTGAAGTCTACCAATCCGCATTAGGCCAGCGTGGTGGACTAAGGCCTAACCCCTCTCATTAGTAGAGGAGGCCCGTGCCCAGCAGTGGGACAATATTTAATACAGGGCTAGTATTATTTACAGACAGTCGCTTTGTTTCTACAAAGTGGTAAATTTCGTGAGGATATTGCTCAGTCAATTCTCTATGTCTATGGGTCAAGGCTGCATGGTGGAGAACTACCTCCTCAAAATATTAGTCAAACATTTGCTTTTGTGCGAAAATGGCGGGAATGTGATGTGACGTTTTAGTGATTTATTAAGTGAAAAAATTATTTCAGACATGGCTTTGGCCTTTT
Organism: Laothoe populi; assembly: GCA_905220505.1. Lineage (NCBI taxonomy): Eukaryota > Metazoa > Arthropoda > Insecta > Lepidoptera > Sphingidae > Laothoe > Laothoe populi. Next base: position 6,011,049 of record HG992174.1, on the reverse strand, counting down.
AAATTGTGACTATTTCAGACATGGCTTTGGATTTTTGAATTGTGACTATTTCAGACATGGCTTGGGCCTTTTGAATTGTGATTATTTCAGATGTGGCTTCGGCTTTTAAATGGATAAAAACTACAGACATGGCTTTGGCCTTATAAAACCCAGAGAAGAAGAAGATTTTCAATTTTAACCTAGATTCGGAAAAATAACGACAGACATGGTGGAATACCTTTGTCTTCTATTTTATAGAGAGAATGAAATAAAAAAAAATTGCTTTTGTGCATGAATAAAACCTATGGCCTCTTTTTACAGCCGACAAGTCGGTCACTGCGTGATAAAAAATTGACATTGGGTTGCAAGAATTTTCCATGTTGAGTCATATGTGATTCAATGCAAAATAGAATAATTGAGTTAAATACATTCAAATAATATCAATTCAAAAACCATGCCAGTTGAACGAGGCCCCTTGCAGTTTCTCTTTTATATTTTGTTCCCCCGCACCCGCCGACGATATAAGTTTTTTCACTACTAATTTCATTTATTAGTTATTTCGTTTTTAATAACAAAGCATTATATTCTGAAGTCAATAGACTAATAATAATAATAATAATAGCCCTGTATTAAACATTGTCCCACTGCTGGGCACGGGCCTCCTCTACTAATGAGAGGGGTTAGGCCTTAGTCCACCACGCTGGCCTAATGCGGGTTGGCAGACTTCTCATGCCTTCGAAAAACTCTCAGATATGCAGGTTTCCTCACGATGTTTTCCTTCACCGTTAAAGCAAGCGATAATTAACATTTTAATACACACATAACTTTAGAAAAGTCAGAGGTGTATGCCACTTGGGTTTCGAACCTACGACTTTTTCGTCTTGACAGTCCGTACCGCAACCAACTAGGCTATCGCTGCTATATGACTAATATGTGACTTAAAGGACAATGGGTCAAGTGTCCCCACCCGTCAACAGGTTTGCAATTGGTCTCAATCGATTAATCTTAGCAAGGTGATGATTTTTTGGTATGACGACAACAACGAAAAGTATTGAGTTTTTTTTTAAATTCACATTTTTGTTTTATATAGGAAATTTATTTTTTGCTGATTTTACTATATTACGCCGTGCTATAACATAGTATATAGGTGGTAGAGCTACATTATAATCATATTCTTCTACACCTTGAATGGCCTACCTCAACTAGTATGTTACCGCTGTCTTACATAAAACCGACAAGGTTGCAGTTTTGCGGTAGCGACTCGCGTTCTCAACGAGACTACGGGGGACCTAACGAATGCTTCGTCAACTTATTTTTTATACTGGCGCGGCACTTCACCTCCAGATAGAGTAGCAAGAGACAGTCTATCCATCACTACTCAACATAATCATGCCAGCCTGTTGTTTAGCTTCTTCACACTACGCCTAAAGGACCCAGGATAATAGGAAGGAAAGAAAGAAAGAAAATTATTTATTTGGCCATTGTCTCCGGGGAGGTGGCAGTGAGTACATATAACACGTAAAATTAATAAATATGGGGATACTTATTACCTAATACATAAAACAAATAAAAACTTAAATACTATACAAAAGAAGGACCCCAGGCATACTTATGCACCCCAGCCATCCGTGTCCGAAGCCTGACCAAAAAGGCCATGGGCTCAGCGTCCGCCAGGTGGGAAGGTCCATCTGACACTGATTTTCGGCGAGGGCCACAGGAGTGTCACACGGATGCCAGCAGATGATAAATCATAGATAATATTAAATAAAAAATAAATAAAATGAAAGTAACATAAATAACACATTCATACATACTTAAATAGATACCTATTGTAGTATTGAAAAGTACGCAAACTATTAAGTACTAAGGAGGGAACACGGTAGCTGGCAAACTGTTCCACAGCTTGATGGTGCGGCAAAAATACGAGTTTGCGAACCTGTGGAACCATACCACGAAGCTGTGGCTCCGCAATATTACGCTTAATTCAGGTTTATTTTTGTTACTATATTTAATACTGGCTAGTTTTTAAGAGTTTTTATTTTGTTTTTATTTTGTATAACATGTGTACGTCACTGGTTGAGTTGAGCAGTATTCCATTCCCGACCGCACCTGCGCTTTATATAAGCGGTAGAGCTGACCGGGCGTGAAAAACCGCCGCACCCTGTTCAGGATTCCGACCCTGCGGGAGGTGGCGGATATTACGCCCTCGATGTGACTCCTTGGATTAAGATCGCAGCGGATATCCATACCTAAGACACTAAGTTCCTTCCGCATTGCGAGTGGAACACCCTGAAGAACGGGGATGAGAGAAAACGGGGATTTCTTGCACGAAAACGCGACCATGGAGTTTCTGGCTGTATATTTTCCCGAAGGTTTAAGAATGTACAGTAAAGTCAACGTTTGATAATCCTAATTATATCCTAAGTCTAATTATATTTTTGGGTGATTACATTACTGTCCCTCGCTACTTGATACTCTATCTGGACGGCACTGCGCTTACCACCAGGTGTTGTGTGGTCACATTGCCGCGCCAAAAAAACAACTAACTCCGGCTAAACCATAAGGGTTAATCAAAATAATGCACTATGATTTTAAAATGATCTAGAAAGAGTTCACATTGACATGTACCTGTCTCCAAAGGTTGACAACAATTGTGCAAACCTGGGGGGTCGTTAGTAAATATTATAATAAAATAGTATTATGTTTTTAATTCGTCTGATATCATTATTTTAAAAATATATGCAAAAAATAAGAAAAACCATAAATGAATAGTTTTTCATAAGACAATCTTTATTTTAAATCTCTTTTGATATTTGTAAAAACAAAGTATTAAAAAGTATTCATGCCATCCATGCTATGAATGGCGGTCGTATTGCACCACGTATGTAGGGTGTTTCTGTAATTGCCTAGGTTCTTAAACGTTTATGTCCAAACGGGACGTTTTTAACTAATGTAGTTCACGAGCTCCGATAATATTTTTGTTATTGCTATCATCTGTTGTGGAAAGATTTTAACTTCTGCAATTACAAAGAGTGCTAAACATATACGATCAAACAAGACGTCTCTAACTATTGCATTTTCCAAGATCCCGTTCATCTTTCCTTTCCCTACCATCATCAGATCAGCATCAGATTTTGTATTATAAATATGCCAAAGGTTCTAAGCTCAAATATCTAAACAGGCTGTTTTAGCTATTGGTAGTTCCTAAGGTTTACTTGGCGAACAGTTCCTGGTGAAATTGCCTATCAAATGTAACAAAATGTTACGCGACCATATTTATTTATATATTTATTAAAAGTATGTCAAAATAGTAAAAAAATGCAATAAAATAGCAGTTTACTAAGAACATTTTTAATTTATGTTTTTTTTATTTTGTAAGGAATCTCCATTGATTTATTAAATTTAAATGATGTGGTAAGAGTTTTTATAGTACACTTAATAATAACGTATATGTATGGTGTCTGTTGGTGGGTGGGGACAGGGCTCATACAAATTCGCCCATTGTCCTTTAGAACAAAACATTAATAAAAGATTTTTTTACAGCAGCTCCAAAATTTCCACAGGTCACTTTTTTCCCTGGCACGATGAAGTGACCACACTGCACCTGATGGTAAGCGCAGTGACGTGCAGAGTGTCAAGTAGCGGTGAACAATCTATACCTCGCTACACAAGACTATTATGCCGGCCTGCTGTGTAGCTTCTTACTACGCCATGGGGCATGGAGGTGAAGAAGCGGTCAAGGGTCTTGTGTCAGAGTACTCAGAAGGCCTCAACACGGCCAAACATTGTACCCCAACTCTAGACCCCGACACAAACTGGATGTACACTGGCTAATCCCGGAACGCAACACACTTGCCACTTGTACACCCTGTGTACGGTGGTCGCTATCCGGGCGGATATGAATATCCTACCAATTTTTCACATTTAATTATTCCAAAAATCAATAATTTGTATTGAATCACAAGAGTTATTGAGGTAGGTAATCATGAAATCTAATCCCAAATTCAAGAACTATGCTTATGTAAACTCTATAGATTTCCGTATACATGATTGGTCAGATGAGTTTTCGCGCCAAAATTAGCTAATGAAGAAGCAAAGATGTCCGTCAGTCACACAAATCATAAAATTGAGTTCCAGAATATTCCTGAGATGTCTGCTACTAATCGGTACATAAATGAATGGCTACATTACAAAACTTCCGTCTCTGTAGAATTTGTATGTTCTCAATAATGTATTTATTAAATCTTTAATCTAGTTTTTTTCTCGTAAATAGCCTAAGAAAGGTCTGTTACTTCATCCTTAAAAAGGTGAAAAGTGTGTTAGGAAATAACCTTTTTTCGTATATTTACTTGATATTTGACAGCCTCCGAGGCGTAGCCGACTGTGAAACGAGAGGCCATGGGTTCTATTCCCACATGAGACAAATTTTTGTGTGACAGACAGATATTTGTTTCGGGTCTGGGTGTTGTGGGACCGTAGTCCCTCGTAGTTCTTGATACTTACGATACAGGTTTTATCTAGTGGAGGGTCAGAACTATATGTGTGACTGTTGGATGTATTTATTTATTTATTATTTGCATTTATGTTCTTCATCACAAATAAGTAAAAAAAACGGTCTTTTATTATACGGGTATAGCAAATGTGTTTTTTTTCTCCAATCTGTGACGCACGTAGTTCTGACCCCACAATATGCAAACCTTTATCGTGTGTATTGAGAACTACTAGGGACTAAGGGCCCACAAAACCCAGACCCAAAACGAGTATTTGTGGAAACGCAAACATTGGACTCGCTGCGGAATCGAACCCGCGACCTCTCGTTTCATACCTACCCCACTAAGGCTATAGGTACACTGTGTTGGCCAAAAAATAATCAACCATTTTGAAATTTAAAAAAACTAAATTATTCTATTCCTATATTGGCGTTGAAAAGCCTAAAGACATATTATACCACACGTTCAAATTTAAACTGTAAATTTACCAAAATAGAACCCAATTCCTCTTGCAAAATCACAACTCAAATTGTCTACGAAGGTTCTTTTACAATCGATCGTGGCGCCACTGTCCATACAATACCATCAGAAATGCATGAAATATGATTAGTTCCGTGTTTCGCCGCACGAATATCAAGCATGAAGTTTGTTGAATAAAAAATATGCAAATATCCGCCTTATAAATTGAACCGTTGTGGGTTTCAAACCGCAGTGCTTGAAGAGCATTCTAGCCGACTACCTCCGCTGTAGGCACTCGCAAAATTCTATTAAGAATGAGTGTACTCCTGTTGATTGCTGTCGCGGCTTATGCCATTTATAAATATTTTTCTAAAACGAAAATATTATGGCGTAGGCAGAATAAATACGGCAAGGAGGAGGTAGAGGTTTTAAGGGAGGCTCCCGGGCCGTTTCCTTTGCCTGTCGTTGGCAGTTTGCATCTTCTGGGAAAGTACGAGTCACCGTTTCAAGCGTTTACAGCGCTTGCGAGCGACTACGGAGATATTTACAGCATGAAATTAGGCTCTGCGAAGTGCCTGATAGTTAACAATCTGGCCCTGATTCGAGAAGTATTGAACCAGAATGGGAACTTCGTCGCTGGACGGCCAGATTTCCTGAGATTCCACAAACTGTTCGCCGGGGATAGAAATAACTGTAAGTATTTTATTTTTTTATTTATCACACATATTTTTTCTGGCCAGTGTATTAAAGGAATTAGTGTTTTGTTTTTATAAAATAATAAATACCGGTTATTTTATTAATTGCAACACCGAGTTAGACAAAAATAATTATTTTATGCTATAAACGGGAATGTAAAAAAATATATTTCCAAACAATAAATCGTGAGCCTAATTTTAGCTTTTTTAATTTACTTACCCATAGGCCATAGACAAAATATAAGTCGCAAACTATTTCGAATGTTATTTAAAAACCAAAATTTGAAAATAGAACACTTTGAAATAAGTCGACTCACCGCATTTTCCCTCGACACTACGCGAATCACTTTTCACGGGAATTTTTGCAAACGACTTGCCCCTACGCGGTTTGTATAACAACTGAGTGTCATTACAAGGGAAGCGGGTTTCTAAAAAGCCTTAATAACTCTTCACCCCGACTTTGCGTGTCTAGTACATAATAAGATCGTGTTTTAATAGAGTAATTTTCGTAAAATCTATGACAGGCTTTGGGAATGGGCTCTTAAAAATGTATCTGGTACTTTCTGATAGCTTTGTATACTGGATAGAGACAGGTGTCTGTTAAATATTGTAAAAATAATCTTTTCATGGAATAATCTTTCAATTTAACCGCGATAGCCTAGTTGGTAAACGTCGCTGGTTCGAATTCGAAACACACATGTAATTTTTAACTCGTGTATTCATTGTTATTTATGATTTGCTGTGACGATAAAGGGAAAATATCGTGAGGAAAACTGCATGAGAATCCTACTAATATTATAAATGCGAATGTTTGGATGGATGGATGTTTGTTACTCAATCACGCTACAACGGCTGGACAGATCTGGTTGAAATTTGGCACAGAGATAGATTAGTATAGTCTGGAATAGCACATAGGCTACTTTTTATACCAGAGAAATGTACAGTTCCCGTGGGATACTATACAGAGCATAGATTTTGCATAGTGGCAGTTTAGAGATCAGAAAATGACATAGGCTACTTTATCCCGGAAAAATGCACGCTTCCCATGGGATAGCAAAATATCGAAAGGTGTAATAGCTTAAGATGCCTCCATGGATTGTATACCCTTTCTTCCAAAAATAATTTCCACGCGGGCGGAGCCGCGAGTAACATCTAGTTCTTAATAAGAATTTAAAAGTGTGAAGTCAAATAATTCAAGGCCAGTGCGGTGCCTTAGAATACCCCGGGATCGTTCCGTAAGCGCCGAAGAAGGCCACCGCGGGGTTTTAGCTGGTAGTGTCGGGTGGGTGTTCATAGGGGGTAGGGACTCCGCCCAGCGGCAGCCCAGTTAGCCATCATCCGTACGAGGGGGATGGGTCGTAAGACCGGCTAGTCTAGCATACCCGTTTTATTCTTATTCCGCTTCCCCCCGGAGCGAGCGGCAGTAATAAAATGCTTTCCCCGCGACAACAAAAAAAGCCAGTGGGGTGAACTTATCCATCTCAATAGTAGAGGAAGCATCACTGGGATAAATTATGTAGGCACTAAAAAAAGTTGCACGATCTGATCCTATTGATTTTTCAGTTGCACTACATATTTTTACTGCCTCGGTGGCGCAGTTGTAATTGCGCATGCATTACTTTTGTGCTGAGGTCTCGGGTTCGATCCCCGGGTCGGGTAAAGTGATATTGGGTTTTTCTATTTAGAAATAGTCAGTTTCAGCAGAGTCTGGAATTGTGCCCGGTATGGCGATAGGCTCGCCCCCTATCACCGTATAGGACCGTACTAAATTCAGCGAAAAGTGGGTGTACTAGTTACACCTCTGCCTACCCCTTCGGGGATTACAGGAGTGAGTGTATATGTATGTATGTATGTAATAATTAACATTGACTGTGGCTGACTGTGGAATAATTCTTATCATGGCTCGGCAGAGTTACCACACTTCACCGGATCTGCCATCCAGATAGAGTGTCAAGTAGCGAGAGACAATCTACTTGCTACTTAACACAATCATGCATGCTGTGTAGCCTCTTCACACTAAGTCAACGATTGTATAGGATGAAATTTTTCAATCAAGTTCTGTTAATAGGCTATTTGTCTGTTTTTGAGAAACAGTTTTACTTTATTCGACATGGTCTATATAAAATAGCTGTTGCTCGCGACTCCGCCCGCGTGGATGTCATGTTTGGAACAAAAAGTGTACAATACGTAATACCAATTCACATGCGTTTAACTTCAAAAATGACGGATTTTCATACAAACTTTCATCCCCTATTTTACCCCCTTAGGGGTGGTATTTCCAAACACCTTTCCTTAGTGGATGCTTACGTCATAAAAGGTACCTACTGTCAAAATTTCAAGTCTCTAACCCTAGCCGTTTTGGCTGTGCGTTGATCGATCAGTCAGTCAGTTTCTTCTTTTATATATACAGATATTATCATTAATACACATAAAACATAAGTTTTCAAGATTTAATTTGGATTTTTATAAAGCAACTTTATTTTTCCCACCAAAACGCTACCAACTGTCATGGCCGCTCGTGTGACGTGACCATCCGCAAAACAAATAGACGTTTGAATCAGCGTTTTAGATGTTTCGAACGGTGACGTCATGACTGCTTTGTTTCATGTCACGTGACAAAATGTTTTATTTTTGCTTTGTTTCTTGTAAATATTAAATAATCACATATAAGTGAGTGGTTGAATTTTCAATATTTTTAGTCTAAAATCTATTCTAAAAGGTTCTATCAGGTTTTCACTTACTGTCAACTACCTTATTATACGCAATATTGTTATTAATTATAATAACAATAATAATACTAGCCCTGTATTAGACATTGTCACACTGCTGGGCACGGGCCTCCTCTACTAATGAGAGGGGTTAGGCTTTAGTCCACCACACTGGCCTGTGGGTTGGTAGACTTCACATACTTTGGTAATTCTTATAAGAATTCTCAGGTATGGAGGTTTCCTCACGATGTTTTTGACCGTTAAAGCAAGCGATAATTAACATTTAAGACACACATAACTTTAGAAAAGTCAGAGGTGTATGCCATTTGTGTTTCGAACATACGACTTTCGTCTTGGCAGTCCGTATAACCAACTAGGCTATCGCTGCTATCAGGTATACCTGCAAATAATACATTCTTCGTCTGATTAGTCATTTGTGCCCTTGTAAAGTTGCTGACATGCGTTTTTGTTTTCCTATCGCATGCATTTATAGATTGGTCTACTTTTAACACAGTAATACTAAATAAATATTTTTTGCATCGCTTTTATGTAATATAATCTATTTGGCATTTATATTGATTAAAGAACATTTTCTGCGTAGTCTTATAGTGGTAGAGCCACGCTGTATTGTCTACAGCATGAATGGGCCGGCTCGACCGGGGTAGTACAACTGTCTCACAGAAAACCAACGTAATGTGACAGTTTACTGTCGCGTTTCGTATGGTAAGTGAGATATTCGGAGGCCCAGATTCCCCCTTCCCTTCCCTAATCCCTATTCCTGTCCTTTAAGGCTGACAGCGCATACATGATACTTTCGGTATTGTGAATGTTCATGAGCGGTGGAGATCACTTAACATCAGGTGATCCACTGGCTCGTTTGTCGGATTATACTATAAAAAAAAGATAAAAAAACAAAAAAGTAAAGAAGTCAAAAAAACCTGATTTCTTAAAAAAATATATGTTTCTGAACTGAAGGTTTAGTTTTAAATTTGCTTCTTCACACTACGCCATGGGCAAGAAGGTGAAGAAGCGGTCGAAGGTCTAGTGTCATAGTACTCAGAAGGCCTTACACAGCCAAACCCAAGTCTAGACCCCCAACAAAAACCGGATGTACACTGGCTGATCCCGGAACGCGACACACTTGCGTGTGCCACTATGGCGGGTTTACACTCTGTGTACGGTGGTCGCTATCCAGGCGGATATGAATATCCTACCACCAGCAAAATCTGTTAATATTGCACATAGGTAGATCTTAAAAGTACGGAATCTACCACTAATAATAAAGGCAAGGAATTCAGCCATTATCATTCGCTATCTTCTTACTATATTTAACACGACACTTTTGTAACGCGAGTCCTTAAAGTATGAAAATGAAAAATAAGCCGGCAATTTAAAGTATTAATAGGTCTACACAAGGTCTTTTATTATGTAATGTTACTACTATTATAAATGCGAATGGATGTATGTTTGTTACTCAATCACGCTACAACGGCTGGACGGATCTGGTTGAAATTTGGCACAGATATAGATTATAGTCTGGAATAGCACATAGGCTACTTTTATTCATTCATACACTCACTCCTGTAATCCCCGAAGGCGTAAACACAGGCGTAACCAGTACGACTCTTCGCCGAATTTATCACGGTCCCATAATGTGATAGGGGGCGAGCCTATCGCCATGCCGAACACAAATTCCGGACTCCGGGCTAATACTGAGAATTTCTAAATAGATTCAATATCACTTTACCCGACCCGGGGTTCGAACCCGAGACCCCAGCACAGCAGTCGTAACGCATGTGCAATTACAACTGCGTCACCGAGGCTACATTGATCCCAGAAAAATTTACGGTTCCCGTGGGATAGTTAAGTTTTTCACAGAGCAAGGCATCGGCATGATTTGCACAGTAGTTGAGGGGTCTGAGAATGACATAAGCTTTTATTCCGGAAATTGCACGGTTTGTATAGGATAACATAATATAATGTTATAGCTTAAGATGTCTCCATGGATTTTATACCTTTGCTTCCGCAAATTCCACGCCGGCGAAGCCGCGAGCCAAAGCTACTCTGTATATATAAAAGAAGAAACTGACTGACTGATCGATCAACGCACAGCCTAAACGGCTGGGGTTAGAGACTTGAAATTTTGACAGTAGGTACCTTTTATGACGTAGGTGTCCACTAAGGAAGGGTTTTTGGAAATACCACCCCTAAGGGGGTAAAATAGGGGAAGAAAGTTTGTATGAAAATCCGTCATGTTTGAAGTTAAACGCATGAAAATTGGTATTTTGTATTGTATACTTTTTCTCCCAAATATGACCTTCACGCGGGCGGAGCCACGAGCAACAGCTAGTACAGTATAAAGGGCAGGCAGAGACGCAAAAACATTCCGCACTTAATAACTTGTATTGTTTCGGGAAAATAACGGACTACGTAAACAATTATGTTGTTTTCCCTGATTGCGTCGTAGCAAGTTTTTAAATGTCAAAAATGGTAACATTTAATCCATAACATGTTATCCAATATTATTAAGTTAATCTTTTTTACTCCATGTACAGTTCGGAATGCAGTTTCTCTACACTGGTAAGACCCTAGGCGTTGCTCTTTTCGGAAACTGGTTCCAATATTTGGACTGCATATAAATAGATAGCAGCGATAGCCTAGTTGGTTGCGGACTGTCAAGACGAAAGTCGTAGGTTCGAAACCCAAGTGGCATACACCTCTGACTTTTCTAAAGTTATGTGTGTATTAAAATGTTAATTATCGCTTGCTTTAACGGTGAAGGAAAACATCGTGAGGAAACCTGCATATCTGAGAGTTTTTCGAAGGTATGAGAAGTCTGCCAACCCGCATTAGGCCAGCGTGGTGGACTAAGGCCTAACCCCTCTCATTAGTAGAGGAGGCCCGTGCCCAGCAGTGGGACAATGTTTAATACAGGGCTAGTATTATTATTATTATTATATAAATAAATAATATGTAAAGATAAGTACTAAAGAAACGTTAAAAGTTATTTAATTCATAAAAAGTACACCGACTTCAATAGAAAAAGAATTATGCGTCCCTATAAAATTTGAGGGTTGCCCTCGATTTTTCTGAGATCCCATCATTAGATCCTGACTTGGTGCCAATGGGACCACCTGGGAAGTATACCCTTTTAACCAAAAAAAGAATTTCTCGAATTGGTCCAGGCGTCTTCGAGTAATCGGGGAACATACATAAAAAAAGATTCCTCCGTTTTTAGAAGTCTGTTAAAAATGATTTTGAACTTTTACACTGCATTTTATTTCTCTGGTGGTTGTGAAACGAGAGGCCGTGGATTCGATTCCCACACCAGGACAAATGTTTGTGTAACAGACAAATATTTGTGTCCGGGGTCTGTTGTGAGACCGAAAGTCTCTCTAGGTCCCTGATACCCACAACACAAGACTCGTATCTTAGTGTGGGGTCGGGGCTATGTGTGTGACTGTTGGGTGTTATTTTTTTATTATTATAGGATTAACTTTACATTCAAGAATGAAACATTGAATGTGCAATGAATTTGGTTGAAATATAACGCTGTCTAAGAAATAACTACGCGTCCATCGGGTGTCATGTTTCATATAGGAAATATTGTGTTGCAAAAACACGCACATGCGTTATTTTGGTAAACTAACCCAAATTTTATGTCTATTCGTGCATTTTATTTTCGGCGTTGCTAGCCTGGAGAAACCATTTCAGTTTTTTAATATCAATTTATTAACGAACTTAATTGGCTGCGATATCCTAGTTGAATGCGGTACTGACTGTCAAGACGAAAGTCGTATGTTCCAAACCCAAATGGCATACACCTCTGACTTTCCTAAAGTTACGTGTGTATAAAATGTTAATTATCGCTTGCTTTACGGTGAAGTAAGCATCGTTCATAAGAATTTCGAAGGTATGTGAAGTCTACCAACCCGCATTAGGCCAGCGTGGTGGACTAAGGCCTAACCCCTCTCATTAGTAGACGAGGCCTGTGCCCAGCAGATAACGTTTAATACAGGGCTACTATTATTATTATTAATTGACCAATGACTGCCTCGGTGGCGCAGTTGTAATAGCTACAGCTTACTGTTGTGCCGAAGTCTCGGGTTCGATTCCCAGGTCGGGTAAAATTGATATTGGGTTTTCTATCACGAAATACTCAGTATCAGGCTTGATATCACATCATGGGACGGTGATAAGCTCAGCCAAAATGGGTGTACTGGTTACACCTCTGCCTCCCCTTCGGGGATTACGGAGCGCTATGTATTAATCGATCATACGTAACACACAAGCCTTTTAATCTTTTAAAAACAACACCAATGATGGAGCATTAAATGGGGCATAGAGTTACAACAAAAACAAATAAGAAGTCTATGGTTCTTAACTGGGTTCTGTTTTTAAATTTTCACGCAAAATGGCGTTTGATAGCGGGTTAAGGATTCAAAAGCATATTCAATTTAATAAAATGTTATTTTTTTTACTTTTATTATATTGAACTAGCTGTTACCCGCAACTTTGCCCGCGTGGAACTTCCAAAATGATTAATTTAGCAAAAAAAATTAAACACGTATTTCTTCATTTCTTATCCAAAGCCGAAATATGAATTTTCGGATCCCTAACTTGAGGACTTACGGATTGAATTTAACCCCCCTTTAGACCCCCTTCAAGATTATTTTTTGAGATAAAATATAGTATATGTCTTCCCAGGATATATTCTGTCTCTTTGCCAAATTTCATTACGATCTGTTCTACCTTTTAGTCGTGAAAACTAAAAAATAGTTTCTTTCGTATTTATAATATTAGTATGCATAATGTAAGATTTTGTCTTATGTTAACCAAATTTTTCTGCCTTTTCAATTAATACTACACATTTTAATAAAATAATAGTTCGAAACTCTGTATAAGAAGGTTTCATAAACTAATTTTATAGAGATCAATAAGTTAGGTTACTGAAGGAATGTGGTAATGAAAACAATGTATTTAAACTACATAATCTGTTTTATAATATTAAAACAGATAATAAACATTAAGTTGGTTTGACAGAGCAAAGACAAACGACAAATTAATTTGGCGGCAAAAGAGAAAATAGTGACATTGACAGATGTCTATGCTTATTGAGAAAGTGAAATAAAAAACATGTATATGGTTGCGTTGCATTATTATGTTACACAATAATCTCCATTGCTTAAGGATGTTCACAACAATATAAAAATCTGGGATGCGTTGCTGAAATTAAAAATTATGCGTCACAATAAAATTTGAGGGTTTCCCTTGATTTTTCTGTGATTCCATCATCAGATCCTGACTTGGTGCCAATGGGACCACATGGGAAGTATACCCTTTTAAACAAAAAAAGAATTTCTCGAATCGGTCCAGCCGTCTTCGAGGAATCGGGTAACATACATAAAAAAACGATTCCGACGAATTGTTAACCTCCTCCTTTTTGAAGTCGGTTAAAAAAAGATTTGACGAATTGTTAACCTCCTCCTTTTTTGAAGTCGGTTAATCAGGATGTAGCTGGTATTTAGACATCTGTCATAGTTGCAACTATCTGTATTAAATCATACCATTTGTTCTATAAACAAAATTGGTGACGCCAATCATACTAAAAGCAAACTTACTATCCCAAGGAACTCTAAAGCGCATGCGGTTATAAGATTAAATGGTACGAAACGGTCATTGATACAGAACATCTTTTTATTTCGTAAATAAACGTTAGAATCATTCATTCATTCATTCAGCAGGCCGGCATAATTGTGTTGAGTAGCGAGGGATAGTTTGTCTCTCGCTACTTGATACTTTAACTGGACGGCACTGCACGTACCATCAGGTGCAGTGTGGTCACTTTGCTATGTCCCTCGCACAACAGCACAGTAATGGAGATTTTGAGAACCGTGACGTCACGGGACATATCATGCATCCTTTTACTGTCATTTGACAATTACCTATTCTAGCAGATTTGAATGGCTTCTAATATAATTATTTTTGTTGGGATTCATAAAATTCTTTCGACAATAGGTTTTAGGTAATGTAACTTGTTGATTAAATTAATAAAAAAAAGCGAGTCAGCTAGCATATTTCACTTACTCAATTTGATTTTCTTAACAACTATTTTCTTGTCGCCAGCGCTTGCACTCTGCGATTGGTCGAACCTGCAACTGCGAAGACGGAACCTCGCCCGTCGCCACTGCGGGCCCAAACAGCACACTGACTTCTACGCCCGCATCGGTTCTGTCGCCACCTTCGAATCCTACGAGCTGGTACAAACACTCAAGCACCTCACCCAAACCTCTGAACAGAGCATCAATTTAAAACCTTTACTAATGTCTTCGGCTATGAATATGTTCACCAACTACATGTGCTCGGTCAGGTTCGATGAATCCGACACACAGTTCAGGAAAATCGTCGACCACTTCGACGAAATCTTCTGGGAGATAAATCAAGGTTACGCTGTCGATTTCCTCCCATGGTTGGCTCCGTTCTACAAAAAACACATGGATAAACTCTCCGGCTGGTCGCAGGATATACGCAGCTTCATTCTATCCAGAATCATCGAGCAGAGGGAAATAAACATGGATGTAGAAGGACCAGAGAAGGACTTTCTTGATGGACTGTTAAGAGTGTTGCACGAAGATCCTACCGTCGACAGAAATACTATAATATTCATGCTTGAAGACTTTTTAGGGGGTCATTCCTCTGTTGGGAACCTTGTTATGCTATGCCTTACTGCTGTAGCAAGGGACCCAGAGATTGGAAAGAAAATCAGAGCTGAAATAGAAGGCGTAACTAAAGGCAAAAGACCAGTAGCATTGACTGACAGAAGCAACCTTCCTTACACAGAAGCAACTATCCTCGAATGTCTGAGATACGCTTCTTCTCCTATAGTACCTCATGTAGCAACAGAGAACGCGAAAATTAACGGCTATGGCGTCGAAAAAGGAACTGTTATATTCATTAATAATTATGTACTGAACAATTCTGAACAATATTGGAACAATCCGGAATGTTTTGACCCTAGCAGATTCTTAGAGAAGACTAAAGTCAGGACTCGCAGAAACTCACAATGTGATTCCGGAATGGAGTCAGATAGCGAAAGGAGTCCTTCGAAAGAGACTGAATCTGAAGTTTACTCTGTGAAGAAAAACATCCCTCATTTCATCCCTTTCAGTATTGGCAAAAGGACCTGTATTGGCCAAACGTTGGTGACCACAATGAGTTTTACCATGTTCGCAAACATCGTCCAAGAATTTGATGTCGGTGTTGAGAATTTGGATGATTTAATACAAAAACCAGCATGTGTAGCTCTCCCTAAAGACACCTATAATATGTATCTAATCCCGAGGAAACAATAAATTTGGATTTCTTTTAGGTATGACCTTTTGGTATGATGTGTTCTAAAGTTTTTAAAAACGCCATATTGGTTATGGTCTTCTAATTTTGAATTATTATATTTTTTTATATTTATATCCAGTCACCAGTTTCTTTGTATTTTTATCTGATTATGAAAAGAGTTTTCATTTAGCGCAAAAAGTTTTTTAACACATTGTACCAAAAGTTGAATCGCTCAAATTATTTATTGTCCGAAAATATTTCGTGTAAGTTATACGCTTATCGAAATTATAATATTAGTACAGCATTTATTAGATTAGCTGCATAGACTGTTCAATTAGTAGTTGTAGTTTCCTCTATACATTAATGTAAAAAAAATAAACGTCAAATTTAAAAAGTTATGTTCCATTATTATTATCGGATTCATCAGTGGCTGTTACTTATTAGTTTAGTCTTTAACTTCTTATTTTCTTTGATTCTATGCTTCTCATAATAAATCTTTAAAACTAACGATATGTTTGCTAATAGTGGATGAAAATGAATGAACGTTTTGTTACAACAAATTTTGAATGAAGAACTGCAAGTGTAAATTAAAAAATATTACTAATTTCCTTTATAAGAAGGTTGTCTAGTATTCTTCTTCTATTAATTGTAAAATATCATGCAAATTTAAATAAGTTTGTCATATTTTAGAAAACAATGTTTTTTTTATTGTATCTAAAGTAATTTCCAGATACAAAAATTATACGAACTTATTTTAATTTGTTTTATAACTATTTTGAGTAGAGAATTAAATTAGATTAGAATTTATTGTGATCTGTAGATAGAAAAACTGAAATTAAAAAAATTATTTGCAAATGAATTTGGAATGTGTTTTCTTTTTTATTTAAATCAATCAGTATAAAAATTAACACCAATTAAACCCGTTTTACGACGTATATTTTCATTACCTTGAATAAAAAGAATTGAAGTTTTTTTTTATATGGCTACAAGCACTGTGTTGCTGTGCTACGCCAAAGAATTGAAGTTTCACAATACCCGTAATTTATAATATAATAAACTTTTTTTTTTTTTGTTATAACTGAAGTGCAAAGGAACATAAAAACATACAATACAATGTGCTATGCATCATATTCTCACATTCTATATTTATGATTTAAAACTAAAAACAAAATATGATTATAAAATTATTTTATTTTTCTTTGATCTGCATGTAATTTTGACAATATTTACTAAAAATAAGAATAAACTTGTAGGGGTGTGTGAATCTTTTTTTTTGTATATCAACTGTCAAATATGTTATGTGAATGAACGTAAATAGAAGGAGCTCGGCTAAAAAAACTGTTGCCAAAGTGCCTTTAAAAAGTTAATTGACAATGAAATAAAACAAAAGTTTAAGAATTTCACCGCAGTTTATTTAAATATTTCCGAAAACATAAGTAACAATTGAAATAAATGTACTGTGTTTAGCTATCTTATTCTGAGAGCATTTTCACATTCACAAAATATGCTATGTTTTTCAGACGCACTAAAAAATGATCTGATACCGAGTGAAAAAATTTAATGTTAAACTTTTACAATTACAAAAGATAAGGCAAAGTTTCTCCAATATACAGTCTTGCCTTTCGTTAGTTTTGAGTGTTGAAAAGTACTCAAGTATCGTCTGGCCATATTTGACCGCGCTAAAACTGGCAATATTCGACCTTATTGACGTGCATATTAAAAGTATTCGTAACGTTAATGTTATGAAAATAAAGTTGATTTTGACTTGTATTTTTGTCACTACTTTTTACCTTTTTCCTTGTGATACATAAGGTTAATATTTTATTATATTTTATTCTGGGTACGACAGCAAGTACTCGGAGATATAACAAAATAAATTTGACACAGCTAAGTTAAGCCTTAAGTAAAAATATTTGGTAGTCATTAAATATTTAACGATCACACTAAGAAACAAAATTTTATTCTTACCTACTATAACATATATATTTAGCAAGTCCACTTAAATAGGCGATAATTATTTATAATTTAAAAATAAATAAATAACACCCAACAGTCACACACATAGCCCGACCCCACACTAAGATACGAGTCTTGTGTTGTGGGTTTTTTTTTTTTTAATCAAATTTTTATTTTGGGCTTTTTATCCATTATGGACATGCCAACCCCATCGTACCTTGTTACAATATATAGATAAAATTAAAATGACAGACAATCTTACTTTGAACTATTATTACTATGACGCGTCACTGCTGAATGAAAGTTACTAAACGGCATAGTTTTTTTGCCTCCTCCGATTTTGGCTTTGATAAGATACCTTGTATTAAACCTACATCCAATCTATTTAGTTTTAATTCGTTCAGCAGTGAAACGCGTTCATTTTCATTCCGGATACATTCCATCAGCAAGTGTTGTACATCTTCAATTTTGTTGCAAGTAATGCAGTTAGGAGATGTACTTTTCCTCATCAAGTATGCAAACTTTGCTGATGGATAGTGTCCGGATCTCAGTCGAAATGCAAGCTTTACATAATTTCTGTTTAAGTTAGTGTCATCAAACCAAGGTACTCGAGGCAGCTCACCCTGTATGGTCTTATACCATATACCTTTGTCTCTAGATTTAAATTCAAATTGAATTTTCCAATCATCTAAACATAGTGTTTTAAATTTAGGTGTGAATTCCCAATGGTCCGGTGAGAAGTTAAATAATTTGCCATCTGTTGCTGCTAACTTAGCTACACGGTCAGCTTCCTCGTTCCCCTTTAGGCCAATATGTGCTGGAACCCATTGCAACTTCAGGAATTTACTTCTTTTACTAAATGAGATAATAGCCTTAAGAATGTCATAGGCTATCGATGCACCTCTGAGACCAGAGGCGCTACCAGATAACAACTTTGTGTTGTGGGTATCAGGGACTACGAGACTTGGTCTCACAACACCCAGACCCCGGATACAAATGTCTGTCTGTCACACAAACATTCGTCCCGGTGTGGGAATCGAATCCACGGCCTCTCATTTCACAGCCGGCTACTCGCATACTGTGCCACGAAAGTTGTTAATTTAGCTAAAAATACGCTTTCACAGCTAGCCGCACTAAAAAGTAGAAAATAACTATTAAATATGGAGAATTCACTAGTTTATATAGTGGAAAATTACATTGAAGAACTCCATATTTTATTTTAGTTTAAATAGTTATTGAAGCGGGTTTTTTTAGTTGTTTAAGCGATAATAATATTTCTTCTTTTTAGTCTCAAAAGAGCATCAACTGTACTTATAATTAAAATACTCGATTGCAAATCAAGGTAAAAAATATGGTGTAAAATGATCACATTTTTTCTTATCTTTGTGTTAGCAACATCAGCAAAACTATGCAAGATGGCACAAATACAATGTTTATGATTTTATTGATTGATTTACATAACACTGTTACACATCTCAGTGCTTAATATTAACATAGCCGCATGTCAGGATTCACTTAAGGGTTCTCTTAATAATGAATCTACCAGCATTACCCTCTAAGCTGAACTACGCGGCCATTGAACTGATTACCATTTACACTTACTACACCGAACCACGAATATACTGGCTATCGTCTCGTCTTCCACTCAACTAAACTGAACAACGGAGCGCGGAAGGCACTCTGTTTTTTTAGGCACTTAGGTTGTCATTATGAATGTACCCCCAACTAGTTTCCTAAATACCTCCGTTCTACCTTCGGTATTTCTAATAATAGGAAATACCCTAATACTGGTGATCCTGGTTAGGGTGTAAGGCCAAAGTAATGAAAATATTGTATTGTCATCGGTGCTTGATACAGCAATTTTCAAGTAAATCGGACGTCTTGAAGGTGGTGAAAGATTTCGTTACATAGATAGATACAGGTCAAAGTATATTAGGGTAAAAGCAAGGCAAAGGAAAAAGCACGGTTCCTATGGGATAGCAAAATATAGAAAGATGACAGCTTAAAATGACTCCGTGGACTTTCTTTTAAAAATAACTAACACGCGGGCGGAGCCGTGGGTAAAAGCTAGTAGCGTATAAAAAAATATTTCTTTATTTATGCTTTATTGTACACCAGAATACAAATATTAACAGTACATTGCAATAAATTTAAAATAGAATGTACAAACGGCGGTCTTATCGCTAACTGCGATCTCTTCCAGACAACCTTTACATGGATTCGATTAAAAGAGAAACAAAGTAATGGGTGGTCATAGTAGGGAAATAGACATACTATGATGTACAGCAAAATACATAGACATAACATACATACTTCATACCATAATATAATACATAAATTAAATATCATTATATACTACATACAATACCATATGATATATATTATATATACTTACAAGTACAGAAACTGGAAGAAAAAATAAATAACAGTAGATAGTATTATATCATTGAAGTGACGAATAAAGAATACGAAGGCGTTTTTTGATAATAGCTAAAGATTCAACCTTTTTTTTTATCCTACTGTGCCACGCAAGTTGTCAATTTAGCTAAACATACGCTTTCACAGCTAGCCGCACTAAAAAGTAGAAAATAACTATTAAATATGGAGAGTTCACTAGTTTATATGGTGGAAAATTACATTGAAGAACTCCGTATTTCTACTTTTTAGTTTAAATAGCTATTGAAGCGGTTTTTTTAATTGTTTAAGCGATAATAATATTTCTTCTTTTTAGTCTCAAAAGAGCATCAACAGTAGGTACTTATAATTAAATACTCGATTATCCTAGCACGGCAAAGTAACCGCACTGCACCTGATGGTAAGCGCAGTGCGGTCCAATTAGAGTATCGAGTAGCGAGAGACGATCTATTCCCCGCTACTCAACACAATCATGCCGGCCTACTTCATCACACTACGCCATGGGCAAGAAGGTGAAGAAGCAGTCGAGGGTCTATTGTCAGAGTACTCAGAAGGCCGCAAAATGGCCAAACATTGTACCCCAACTCTAGACCCCCGAGAAAAACCGGATGAACACTGGCTGATCCCGGAACGCGACACACTTGCGTGTGCCACTATGGCGGGTTTTACACCCTGTGTACGGTGGTCGCTATCCGGGCGGATATGAATATCCTACCACCAGCACCAGCTTGTCATATAGCTACTGGTAAATCGTTCCACATTCAAAATACTTTGTGTTAACTAACATACGTGTATATATTTCCAACTCCTCCCTATATTTCTATTTGATTAATTTCGTTGCGGGATAAAAGACAGTTATTAAGCATTCCCAGAGACTCGCCGAGTTTCATTACTCGGTGTCGAAAAATGCGTGCCATTGTTGATCCTGGCTAAACAGGAGTTACAATGGCGGGTGTGTGGGCGGGATAGTCTCACCAGCACCAGCTTGTCATATAGCTACTGGTAAATCGTTCCACATTCAAAATACTTTGTGTTAACTAACATACGTGTATATATTTCCAACTCCTCCCTATATTTCTATTTGATTAATTTCGTTGCGGGATAAAAGACAGTTATTAAGCATTCCCAGAGACTCGCCGAGTTTCATTACTCGGTGTCGAAAAATGCGTGCCATTGTTGATCCTGGCTAAACAGGAGTTACAATGGCGGGTGTGTGGGCGGGATAGTCTCACCAGCACCAGCTTGTCATATAGCTACTGGTAAATCGTTCCACATTCAAAATACTTTGTGTTAACTAACATACGTGTATATATTTCCAACTCCTCCCTATATTTCTATTTGATTAATTTCGTTGCGGGATAAAAGACAGTTATTAAGCATTCCCAGAGACTCGCCGAGTTTCATTACTCGGTGTCGAAAAATGCGTGCCATTGTTGATCCTGGCTAAACAGGAGTTACAATGGCGGGTGTGTGGGCGGGATAGTCTCACCAGCACCAGCTTGTCATATAGCTACTGGTAAATCGTTCCACATTCAAAATACTTTGTGTTAACTAACATACGTGTCAGTTATCAAGAAGTATTGATGTAATCTGTCCATCACGGGACCAGGAAAAACAATGGTACCGGTCCATAATAGAATGATAGATCAAGCCACAGACATATAGAATTGACTAAGCGCTCTCTATCCAGCTATTAAGTGAATACGGACAGAAAAACGTGAGAGAGATAAAGCGAACGTGCGGCCATCAGTTGTTCTAGAATATTGATTGGTCTACGTCACAGACTTGCAGGAGCGAAAAGAAATAGATATTGGCCGCACAGTAGCATTGTCTCCTTCTACAAAGTGGTCAATTTTGTGAGGATATTGGTCAGTCCATTCTCTATGTCTACGGGTCAAGCTAATATAAAGCATCTGTGTCGGATCGGAAGGGTGGAGTCTGCCGTGTGCCACCATTGTGGTAACTGTCGAAATGACACGGCTTAACACACCCTTGAGGAGTGTCCAGCCTGGGAAGAAGAGCGCAGCGCTCTCAGAATATATGTCAATGGAGACCCTTCTCTGCCGGCCGTGGTAGCTGCCATGATTGGCACACGAAGGTCGTGGCGTGTGATGGCCTCCTTCTGCGAACGTGGCATGTCGCAGAAGGAAAGCGCCGAACGGGATCGGAAACGAACCGATCCCGCTCGCCGCCAAACGAGAAGGAGGCGCCGAGTATGACGACAGACTGGCGCCTCCCGCCCTGTGGATTGGGGGCTTTGAAAAATTCTACAACGGTATACCCTGCCTGTCGTAAGAGGCGACTAAAAGGGGTCAGGGGGGTCGCGGCTGCGCAGCGGGGGATGTGCGGCCTTCATAAATATTTCTACATATATTTTCATGGTGCGACCCCGAGACAGGTGGCGGCGCGAAGTGTTGTGCTGCCGTAGGACGTGGAGGGCATCCAGCCCTAAAAGAGACAGGCCGTAGAGGTACCGCGCAGGGATGGTTCCAGCAGCAATCCAGAGATTCTCAGGATCCGCCGGAACCATCCCGCATGCGCTGCAGAAGGCCACCGCGGGGTTTTTAGTCGGTACACCGGCGTAGGAAAATTGGTTAGGGCCCCGATCTAGTCGTCCCTCGGGTAAACTGGGTCGGAAGGTCGGTGAGTCCGGCATAACCATCTCCCCTCCCCCGAGGTTGAGAAGGTATCAGTAAGATGGATTTTCCCCGCGGCAAAAAAAAAATGCATATATAAAGCGTGTAATAAAAAGTAAATAGTACCCTTAGTAACAGACCCTTGACTGCTTCTTTTTTTTATTCTGGCACGGCAAAGTGACCACACTACACCTGATGGTAAGCGCAGTGCCGTCCAAATAAAGTATAGAGTAGCGAGAGACAATATATCCCCCGCTATTCTGAATCCGATCCTGAATTTCAGAAACACTGACCAGATTTTTCCGTTTTTTTAACTTTATTTAATTATACCTCCTCTTTATACAATGTGTTGCAAAAATAATTACCAATATAATTTTATAAATTGTAATAAGAATAACACTATAATTATACAGGGCTGTATTAGACATTGTCTCACTGCTGGGCACGGGCCTCCTCTACGAATGAGAGGGGTTAGGCCTTAAGTCGACCACGCTGGCCTAATGCGGGTTGGTAGACTTCACATACCTTCGATATTCTTATGAGAATTCTCAGGTATGCAGATTTCCTCAGGATGTTTTCCTTCACCGTTAAAGCAAGCGATAATTAACAATGAATATACACGTCATTTTAGAAAAGTCAGAGGTGTATGCCACTTGGGTTTCGAACATACGACATTCGTCTTGACAGTCTGAACCGCAACTAACTAGGCTATTGCTGCGTTTATGCAGAGAAAACGAACGAACGAACGAAACGAATAATTCCATACAAATTTTAAATCCCAATTACTCAGATAAGATGAAATTTACAGAATTTTCATTTTTGCCGATAAGTTACCAACAACTCTCTTCATGTCATATTGTTATGTACGAGTATCTTCTTCTTCTTCTTCAGCCTATATATCCACCCAATGCTGAGTGTAGGCCTCTTGCATTGCACGCCATTTAGTTCTATCTAGGGCAGACCTCATCCAGCTTATGAGTATACCACCTTTTTATAACTTCAATATACAAGATATATAGGCGGACTTAATGCTAAAGGCATTCTCTCCCAGTCAACTTTGCTGATGCAGAGATGAGCAGGGAATGCATAAAATATAAAGATAAAAGATAATATGGCGATAGGCTCGCCCCCTATCACATTATGAGACCGAGATTCGGCGAAAAGTGGGTGTACCTTCCGGTTACACCTCTGCCTACCCTTCGGGGATAACAGGCGTGAGTGATTTTTTTTAGTGCCTCGATAGGCAGACAAGCAGACGGGCCACCTGATGGTAAGTAGTCACCGCCGCCCATAGACTTCTGCAATGCCAGGGCACAGCAAATCCGCTGCCTACCGTTGAACCTCGATAGACAGACGAGCAGACGGGCCACCTGATGGTAAATAGTCACCGCCGCCCATAGACTTCTGCAATGCCAGGGCACAGCAGAGCCGCTGCCTACCGTTGAACCTGGATAGACAGACAAGCAGACGGGCCACCTGATGGTAAGTAGTCACCGCCGCCCATAGACTTCTGCAATGCCTGGGCACAGCAGAGCCGCTGCCTACCGTTGAACCTGGATAGACAGACAAGCAGACGGGCCACCTGATGGTAAGTAGTCACCGCCGCCCATAGACTTCTGCAATGCCTGGGCACAGCAGAGCCGCTGCCTACCGTTGAACCTTGATAGACAGATGAGCAGACGGGCCACCTGATGGTAAGTAGTCACCGCCGCCCATAGACTTTTGCAATGCCAGGGCACTGCAAATCCGCTGCCTACCGTGTGTATGTGTGAGTGTATATGTATATGTATGTATCAAATGTACAACAAAAACTATTAAAACACAATTAAAGTATAAGGTAAAGAAAAATTGGAATAGTTGACTCGAAATTCGGAAAACACTGCTCTATTATGGGGTGTCAGTCCTTCTGGATCGATATAAAGAAAGAAGGAAATGCAATTTGCAATTATTTGAAAGATGTAAAACATCACTACGTATAATATAACAAAGTCCTACACCTCGTCTGTCTGTATGTTCGCGATAAACTCAAAAACTACTGAACGGATTTTCATGCGGTTTTCACCAATAGATAGAGTGATTCATGAGGGAGGTTTAAGTATATAATTTGTCAAGATTTTATGTAAATAGGTTGAAATATAAGGATAATAGGCTAGTAATGTATAAATAGAATTACACACTGTCATGTGTGCTCACACATGCGCAAAAACAGTAGGATACCTTCACACAACCATATGTTAGGTGTCAACCAATGATGCATGCTTAAGGACGAAGGATTAAGCTTTACCCAGTCCACCATTCTCGAATATTCCTAGCATCAAGTCCGCAAGAAAGTACTAGATATACTGCAAGAGGATTTGCTATGTCTCCCTGGATTTTTTTATCTTTTTTATCCTGACACGGCAAAGTGACTACATTGCACCTGATGGTAAGCGCAGTGCCGTCCAGTTAGAGTATCAAGTAACTGAAGACAATTCGAGCATCTCCCGCAAGAAAGTACCTACTAGAAATACTGCAAGGCGATTTGGTATGTCTCACTGGATTTTTTTATCCTGACACGGCAAAGTGACTACATTGCACCTGATGGTAAGCGCAGTGCCGTCCAGTTAGAGTATCAAGTAACTGAAGACAATTCGAGCATCTCCCGCAAGAAAGTACCTACCAGAAATACTGCAAGGCGATTTGGTATGTCTCACTGGATTTTTTTATCCTGACACGGCAAAGTGACTACATTGCACCTGGTGGTAAGCGCAGTGCCGTCCAGTTAGAGTATCAAGTAACTGAAGACAATTCGAGCATCTCCCGCAAGAAAGTACCTACTAGAAATACTGCAAGGCGATTTGGTATGTCTCACTGGATTTTTTTATCCTGACACGGCAAAGTGACTACATTGCACCTGATGGTAAGCGCAGTGCCGTCCAGTTAGAGTATCAAGTAACTGAAGACAATTCGAGCATCTCCCGCAAGAAAGTACCTACCAGAAATAATGCAAGGCGATTTGGTATGTCTCACTGGATTTTTTTATCCTGACACGGCAAAGTGACTACATTGCACCTGATGGTAAGCGCAGTGCCGTCCAGTTAGAGTATCAAGTAACTGAAGACAATTCGAGCATCTCCCGCAAGAAAGTACCTACCAGAAATACTGCAAGGCGATTTGGTATGTCTCACTGGATTTTTTTATCCTGACACGGCAAAGTGACTACATTGCACCTGATGGTAAGCGCAGTGCCGTCCAGTTAGAGTATCAAGTAACTGAAGACAATTCGAGCATCTCCCGCAAGAAAGTACCTACTAGAAATACTGCAAGGCGATTTGG
Source organism: Laothoe populi (assembly GCA_905220505.1). NCBI lineage: Eukaryota > Metazoa > Arthropoda > Insecta > Lepidoptera > Sphingidae > Laothoe > Laothoe populi. Next base: position 5,985,064 of record HG992174.1, on the reverse strand, counting down.
TATGTCTCACTGGATTTTTTTATCCTGACACGGCAAAGTGACTACATTGCACCTGATGGTAAGCGCAGTGCCGTCCAGTTAGAGTATCAAGTAACTGAAGACAATTCGAGCATCTCCCGCAAGAAAGTACCTACTAGAAATACTGCAAGGCGATTTGGTATGTCTCACTGGAGTTTTTTATCTTTTTTATCCTGACACGGCAAAGTGACCATACTGCACCTGATGGTAAGCGCAGTGCCGTCCAGTTAGAGTATCAAGTAGCGAAAGACAACTGTACTTCGCTACTCGAAACAACCATGCCTGCTGAATAGCTTCCTCCCACTACGCCTAAAGGGCACAGGATCATAGGAAGGATACACGGTAGCTGGCAAACTGTTCCACAGCTTGATGGTGCGGCAAAGATACGAGTTTACGAACCTCGGTTCGAGCTGGGGTAGTAGATACCACGAAGCTATGGCTCCGCAAGCCAGTACTGTTCTAGCGTGGAAGAGAGAGGATGGGATGAGATTAAACAATTCTTCGGAGCATTCACCATGATGCAGATTGTGTAACATGTTGTATATTTATAAATAGAAAAAAAAACACCCATCCACCTTTTTCTTGTATCTATATACATACGTGTGGAACAAAAAAGATTCCGACGAATTGAGTAACTTCTCCTTTTTTGAAGTCGGTTAAAAATGGTTTTATAAACTGTAATTATAAAAAGGCATTACAACTTTGACGTAAAAGAGCCTATATGTTTATAATTCAAAACATTGGTAGCGACAACAATATTTGCAACGCATGCGTTTTATCCAGTCTTTTTTAATCCAAAAATTTTGTTTACATAACACAAAACCAAGTTTTCTTAATAAACAGGCAGTTCCGCCATCTATTATCGAGTAGATAAAACACCTGCGTCACAGACAGTCTGAATGAAAATAAATAAATCTTTCCACTCGACAATTGACTTTCATATCTTGCGGATGTTATAAACTTTTTACAGTACGTGTCTACCATCCATCAAAGTCTTCATGAATGAAAGATAAATTCCACCTTCCTCGTCCTTAAAACAATTTATACAAACTTACAAAGTTAGTTTTGCTGTTCGAGATGGCGCCACTTTCTTCACAACTCGATACCAGAAATTAGTTTGCCATTTTTCCCGCGCGCAATTGTAAATTTGTTTTATTTTTTCTATTTTATATAAAAAAATATAACAATTTTGTTGTTGAGGCAGGTTAGGTTCCTTTATTAAGATGCGCATAATCTATCGAGTAGTATTGGCAAGAACACGACTGTATTTTAAAGAGTTAGAAAAACGTTTGACCTTGCAATCAAGAGGCGCTAGCGGCGGGCGGTGTGTTTTTGGCGCCAATTTTCGTCCTTGGTTTTAGTCGCAGCGGTGTCCTTCTAGATTTTTACCGGACGGTGTTACAAAAAGTTTATGTATTTCTTGTGTGAATATAGTATGAATGTATGTAAATAATATTATGTATTGGTCAAGCCGTGGAACAAATAAGATTTGAACAGCGATGTTAATAAATTAGGTGTCTTTTGGCTTAGTTATTTTGAGATTAAGTAGGAAGGACGCTTGTTTACCGAAATTGTGTTTTTTTTTATTAAAACTTAATTATAAAACGAAAAGGAGATTCTCCTGTTGATTGACACCATCTATGCACATGATTATAATTACTTTCAAATAGAGTAGCATTTAGCCCAGGTTATAGTACTTTACTTCACAGAAAATATTCTAATATTTGTCTTTTAGTATTGTAGTGATTTTTATTTCAAAGGTACTTCATGCCTAAATCTTTAAAAAAATATCATTTTGAAGCCAAGTAATACTAGAACATTTTAAAACACACTTGAAAACATACGTATTTTATCCTCCGTCCATCGCTTTCCTCTTTGCTGAGGGTCGTGACCTCAATGGTTGAGGTGTTCTTGGTAAAATAACACGGTGGGTGCCCACGTCCTTCCGGTGCAGTCTTTTAGATGGGAATTCAATTCCTCTTGGCCCCTGCAGCCTGCAGGCCGCTTAGTGTAAGCTAGGTATCAGGCGCTATTTGATGCCAAATAGCGCCTGATAAAAAAATCGTAGCAATTACTTTTGACATTCAAACTAATATAGTATATTTGTAGGAGTCCTTACCCATGAGAGTATTGCTATTATGTTGCTTTATACTTTCACTGCTTGCACGATACAGGTTTTACCTAGTGTGGGGTCGGAAATATGTGTGTAACTATTGGGTGTATTTGTTTATTTAATACTAGATGTTGCCCCTCGCTCCACCGGCGTGGAGGTTAGTTTTCGAAGAAAAGATATACAATCCCTGGAGTATATTATATTTTGCTATCCCATAGGAAGCGTGCATTTTTCCAAGATAAAAAGTGGCCTATATGTCATTTCTTGATCTCTAAACTGCCACTACGCATCTTGTCGATCCCTTGCTCTGCCAAAAACGAAACTATCCCACGGGAACTGTACATTTTCCCGGGATAAAAAGTAGCCTATGTGTTATTCCAGACTATAATCTATCTCTGTGCCAAATTTCAACCAGATCCGTCCAGATGTTCTTGCGTGATTGAGTAACAAACATCCATCCACCCAAACATTCGCATTATTTAATTGTGAACCAGTTCTCGTAGCCCGAATAGGCTGAAATTCGGTATTCATGCATAAATCTAATGATAATGCAATATTGGTGTGAGCTACACCTGATGCTACCATAGCCATCTGCCGACCAACCAACTCCTTAATAGCTTACAGCCTACAATATTTAGGGCCTAGGGGCTTTTTTTTTCATAGTCCGACAAACGGGCCTGTGGGTCACCTGATGTTAAGTGATATCCACCGCCCATGAACATCCACAATACCGAAAGTCTCATGAATGCGCTGTCGGCCTTAAAGGACAGGAATAGGGATTAGGGAAGGGAAGGGGGAATCTGGGCCTCCGGATATCAAACTTACCATACGAAACGCGACAGTAAAGGTCGAGCCGGCCCGTAGACAAATATGTCTACAGCGTGGCTCTACCACTATATAAAATTTGTCTTGCCAATACTTATTTATTCACTACTTATTACTTGTAATCACTATTTTTAGCATTTAAATAAAGTCTTGTTAAAAAAGGGTTTTTAATTCTTAAAAAGTAAACCGACTTCAATAATAAACAAATTATGCGTCCCTATAAAATTTGAGGGTTTTCCTCGATTTTTCTAAGATCCCATCCTCAGATCCTGACTTGGGGCCAATGGGACTACCTGGGAAGTATACCCTTTTAAACAAAAAAATAATTTCTCGAATCGGTCCAGGCGTCTTCAAGTAATCCGGGAACATACATAAAAAAAATTCCAACGAATTGGGAACCTCCTCCTTTTTTAAAGTCGGTTAAAAAGGGTTTTTAAGAATAAACATATATTGGCAACCGTCGGTGAGTTAAAACTGGATATACAGACAGATTTTCTCGAATCGGTCCATCGAGTAATCGGGGAACATACATAAGAAAAAAGATTCCGACGAATTGTTAACCTCCTGCTTTTTTGAAGTCGGTTAAAAAACGTAGAACTACATTTTTTATGTTTCGCTTCATGAACGGCTGGTAATTAAATGTCTTTATAGATAAACCGGAGTAAAGATTCAATCTTAAAATAGCTCTTGTGCTGTGAAGTAACAGTTCTGAAAACACATAAATTAAATGGACCGTAAAAGACACTTGTCAGCGAATGAATATTACTCCCATTTCGTATAAACTAGCCGTTGCCGCGGCTCCACCTAAAATAATAATACTAGATCTGTATTAAACATTGTCCTACTGCTGGGCACGGGCCTCCTCTACTAATGAGAGGGGTTAGGCCTTAGTCCACCACGCTGGCCTGTGGGTTGGTATACATCACATACTTTAGTAATTCTTATAAGAATTCTCAGGTATGCAGGTTTCCTCACGATGTTTTCCTTCACCGTTAAAGCAAGCTATAATTAACATTTAATACACACATAACGTTTTAGTTGTATGCCATTTGGTTTTCGAACATACCTACGACTGTCGTCTTGACAGTTGATACCGCAACCAATTAGGCTATCGCTGCTTTTTGCTCTACCTGCGTGGAAGATATTATTGGAAGATTTTTTTTCTCGTAATTTATTTAGAAACCTATGAACATAGCCATGACGGTTCCATCTTAACTAATATAATGAACAGTATAATTAAATACTAACTAAATCATACAACTTGTTAGCTTGGCTTAACAAAGGTTTTGATAAAATGCTTTGAAATATACTTCTTTCCGACAACTGTTACTACACAGTACAAGACTATCTACACGACACACTCATAAGTAGGTACTATTTCATAAAATCGTCTCACTAAAGTGATGTCTATTAAGTTGTATAAATACATATGATTTTTATTCATTATAGTTCATATATACGATTCATATGTACTGCCTGTTTACTATGGATTACTTACACACACACACATAATAATTAATCTTAAGCTAAATTTAAGGAACTCTTTTATATATTCATATGCTCTAGAAGCAGATTTCGGCGGACCTTACCTATAACCTAAGACCATTGTATGTACCCGATGTCATGAATAAACATTTTGAATTTGAAAAATTTGTTTTAAGTCTAATTTATTGATTGTTAAATCTCCTATCATTCATATATTTTGCGATTCGTTCTTGGCACAATCCGCTAAAAGGTGTTTTTGGATGAGAATATATACAATCCATGGATGCATCTTAAGCTATTACATCTTTCTATAGTAGTGATTTTAGGAACCTAATATTTTTGTGACTGCCTCGGTGCGCAGTTGTTATTGCGCAAGCGTTACGACTGCTGTGCTGAGGTCTCGGGTTCGATCCCTGGGTCGAATTAAGTGATATTGGGTTATTCTATTTAGTTTTAAATACTAAGTATCAGCCCGGATTCTGGAATGACCGGTATGGCATATCACATTATGGGACCGTAATAAATTCGGAGAAGTGGGTGTACTGGTTACGAGTGTTTATGTATATATGTAATAATTTTCTGGTATAAAACATTGTAATACAGATAAAAAACTGTGTGCCATACTTCCAACTCCGTCCAGCCGTTTTTGCGTGATTCAGTGACAAACATACAATTATCACATTTATATGATTAGTAGGGTTTAGAAATAGGTTTGTTTGTGCAATTTCTCAATAATAGAATATAACAGTCCCGGTGGATATGCTTGTAGCCGGCAAATGTCACACAAAGACCTGACCCCACACAAGATCGTACCTGTATACTGCCCTCCGTACAAAAAGGCCTTTATGTGACATTTTGGCTTGAATTATGTATAGTATGGATAACACCTAGGGCTTGCAATTACCGTAGATTTTATGTACCGGTAAAAAATAACCGTAATATAATTTTTACCGGTAAACCGGTAATAAGTGCATTTTTCTTTAAAATTGGAGTAGATAATATTATTTAGTAGCCTTAAAGTAAAAAGGAAGTAAATGTATTTTAAATTTTAAATAAACATAATTTTTTTTTTTTTTTTAAATCATACATTTGTTTCCTTAAGACAGTAAAAGCCAACAAACAATCATGTTTGCTGGTGTTAGGATATTCATATCCGCCCAGCGTACACAGGGTGTAAAACCCGCCATAGTGGTACACGCTAGTGTGTCGTGATCCGGGATTAGCCTGCCTCGGCCTGGTCATCGGACGGCAGTATACGTATCACGAACGAAAGATTACTGTCCCACAATACCTAGATCCAAAACAAAATATTTCTGAATCACACACATTTGCCTCAGTGCATTTCACAGGAAGTCAGTCAATACAGTGGAAGTGGTAAAGCCACGCTGTAGACATATTTGTCTACAGCATGAGTGGGCCGGCTCGACCGGGGTAGTACCATTGTCTCACAGAAAACCAACGTAAAGTGACAGTTTACTGTCGCGTTTCGTATGGTAAGTGAGATAACCGGAGGCCCAGATTCCCCCTTCCCTTCCCTAATCCCTATTCCTGTCCTTTAAGGCCGACAGCGCATACATGATACTTTCGGTATTGTGGATGTTGATGGGCGGTGGAGATCACTTTACATCAGGTGACCCACTGGCTCGATTATCGGACTAGACTAGAAAAAAAAAATACTCCATTTGAAATAAATATATAACTTCCCAGCTCAAATCTCTACTACACCAATAACCTGTAATTTTTTAATTTTAAGCTTACGATATATCATTTGAGCTATAAAAATTTGATGCCCTCCGAAAACGCTGCAACAATTCGCAAATAAATTGACGACGTTGAGTACGCACTAAAATAACATTTAAACTGGCGAAAGGATCGTAAAATGGACAATGTAACGACTGTAATCACTAACGAGAAACGAGAGGCCGTGGGTTCGATTCCCGCATCGAGACAAATGTTTGTGTGACAAACAGATATTTACCGTAGTCCGTCATTGTTATCCATGATACAGGTTTGACCTAGTGTGGGGTCAGGACTATGTGTGGCTGTTGGATGTATTTTATAAAAAAAATACTACACTTCTATAAGGAAACTACATTACATATTTATATAGTAACACTAGCCCTGTATTAAACATTGTCCCACTGCTGGGCACGGACCTTCTCTACTAATGAGAGGGGTTAGGCCTTAGTCCACCACGCTGGCCTAATGCGGGTTGGTAGACTTCACATACCTTCGAAATTCGTATAACAATTCTCAGATATGCAGGTTTCCTCACGATGTTTTCCTTCACCGTTAAAGCAAGCGATAATTAACATTTAATACACACATAACTTTAGAAAAGTCAGAGGTGTATGCCACTTGGGTTTCGAACATACGACTTTCGTCTTGGCAGTCCGTACCGCAACCAACTAGCCTATCGCTGCTATTGATATATTTATATATTTTACGGTAAACCCAGCCTCTTATTACTCATTATATACTTGAACAGCTAATCTCAAATGTCAAATATGAAGTACTACATCAACTGATAGGATATCTTATCAGACATGTGCAGTACAATATATATAGTGTAAACATTAAATATGGTGAGGATCTCCTTTTCTACCAATGTCTTAAGCCGAGTACAAACTTCCGTTGGTTAAAGATGTGGATAGGCGAGCGAGGTGAATGGGGTAATTGTCAGTAAGTGAAAACCTGATAGAATTTTGTTTTTTATAATAGACTAGATGTTGCTGCTCCGCCCGCGTGGAGGTTATTTTTGGAAGGAAAGGTATACAATCCATCTTAGCATCTTAAGCTATTACACATTTCTATATTTTGCTATGTCATAGGATGCGTGTATTTTTCCGGGATAAAAAGTGGCTTATGTCATTTTCTGATCCCTAAACCAATATGCAAAAAATCATGTCGATCCCTTGCTCTGTGAAAAACTAAACTATCCCACTGGATCTGTACATTTTTCCGGGATAAAAAGTAGCCTATGTGCTATTCCAGACTATAATCTATCTCTGTGCCAAATTTCAGCCAGATCCGTCCAGCCGTTGTAGCGTGATTGAGTAACAAACATCCATCCATCTAAACTTTCGCATTTATAATATTAATTTATATGTGATTATTTAATATTTTCAAGAAACAAACATGTAAAAATAAAGCATTTTGTCATATATGAAACATGTATGAAACACAAATCAGTCATGCTTGACGTCACCGTTCGAAACATCTTGAAACGCTGAGCCAAACGTCTATTAGGTTTGTGGATGGTAACGTCACACGAGCGGCCATGACAGCTGGTAGCGTTGCGGTGGGAGAAATAAAGTTGGTTTAAAATGCAAATTAAATCTTGAAAACTTGTTTTATATTTATAAATGATAATATTTTAACACTATAGACCATGAAGAATAAAATAAAACCGTTTCCCAAAAACTGTCAACTAGCCTATTATGTCCTGTTTTCCCAGGATATGTCCCGGTTTTTATAGTGTCCTGGGGTGTCCTGGATAGCTTTTAAACAGCGTCCGGGGTTTTTAAAGCGCCATACTAAGACCTATATTTTAAAATTCGCACACCATTTTTGCAATCCTTACTTAAGGAGCGGCGTTTTGGCTCGCAGGTGTTTACGCTATTTTAAAACAAAGATGCGTCCTGTTTCAAACTGAATTGTCCTGGTGTTAACAACTGTACGCGAATGTTTTTGGAGCAACGACAAACCACAGTGATATACTAAAGGCATTTATTGCTTGAAAAAATACAAAATCTGTGAGAATAACGCGGAAGCCGTAACGTGTCGCTCGCATCAGAGTTGTATCGGACGACTGCCGGTGGTTAGCAATAATTGTGAGCCGCTCGTGTCAGATTGACATACGTTTCGGCTACCGCGTCACTCTTTACATTTCACCGCTAACATACCCCACCCCTAGTGCTGCATTAGCATCACTCAATATCTACAGGAATACGGGCGATTTTTGACGCTGATCGTACCAGCTCTCCGGACTGAGTCCTGATTCTCACCATTCTCACTCGGCCATCCTTGCCAGGAAAAACCTCGCCAATTCTTCCTCTAGGCCATATATTTCTGGGCGCTTCAGGGTCGACTACTAACACTAAGTCGCCCACCTCTAGTGGAGTCGTCTCTGTATTCCATTTTTTCCTTGGCAACATTTGAGGGAGTACCTCCTTTAACCACCTTTTCCAGTACTGATCAGCAAGACTTTGTGAAATACGCCATTGCTTACGCAGGTATTGGTCAGTATTGTCAAATTTGCCCATCTGCGATAAATTTGATGAGGTACCAAGGAGAAAATGATTGGGGGTTAATGCAGCATCGCTGTTCGGCTCCACCGAAACGTGTACTAAAGGCCTGCTGTTGACAATATTCTCGACCTCGGCCAATAAAGTGCTTAGCACTTCCATCTTAGGGGCTCTTTCTTTCAGGATGATGGCGAGAGAAGTTTTCACGCTGCGTATAAGCCTCTCCCAAGCGCCACCCCAATGGGGACTGGCAGGCGGTATGAAATTCCATTTTAAGGAGTTGTTTAGGGCTTCATTCTTCAAGGCATCCTGATCTAATTCCTTAATCGCTTTTTTCAGCTCATTATCTGCTCCTCTTAAATTAGTACCATTATCAGAAAACAACTGCTGCGGCCAACCTCTTCGTGCGGCCATTCTACGAAGAGCCATAATAAGTGAATCTGTTGTAAGTGAATTCACTATTTCAATATGAATTGCCCTGATAGTCAAACAAGTAAACAATACACAATATCGTTTTTCTCTCCGTCTTCCAACTGTAATTTCCAGGGGTCCAAATAAATCCACACCACAAAATGAAAATGGTCTCTGATGGTGAGCCATTCTGGCAGCAGGTAAGTCACCCATTCTAGGGATCACTGGCTTGGTTTTTCTTATCCTGCAGAACATGCATTGCGCTGCCACATATTTTACCGTTGGACGTAATTTAATTATGTAATACTTTTGTTTCAGTTCATTAACTACCAACTCCTGGTTTCCATGAGCTGCCCGTATATGGTAAAATCGAACTATCAAACGGGTAACGTAGTTTTTCCCATCTAATATTATAGGTCTTTTCATTTCAGGTGAAACATCAGCAGCAGCGTCGATGCGGCCTCCGACGCGCAACACGTCGTGACAATCCAGGTAAGGTGACAATGTAATTAATCTGCTTGTTTTATTTATAGTTCCTTTGTTTTTGATTACAGATATCTCTGCATTAAATGATTGATTTTGTGAACATTTTATCAACATATTTTCAGCCATCCTCATCGCAGAATCATCAATATCTTCGGTAATCTTTCTACATTTTAAAATAAATTTCCAAACGAACGCTGTAGCGCGAAGTAATCGTAACCAGGAGGAAAATCTCTCTGGATTTGGAATAGATTCCGCGCTCATGTGCTCACTAGTTGCTTGCATAGTATTTACACTCTCAAGATCCTGTTCATTAACTTTAAAATTAGTTAATCTCTTCGGCCATAAACATTCTTCCCAGGACAAGAACAACGGCCCGCTGAACCATGGTGCAGGTAAGGTTGAACAGTTCATTTCTCTAGTCGCGATATCAGCGATATTCATCTTGGTTGGAACATATCTCCATTCGCCTCCACGCGACAGTTCATCGATCTCACCTAACCGGTGCGCAACATACGCTTTGTAGCTTCGGGCGTCGTTATGAATCCAATGCAATACTGTGGTGGAGTCACTCCAATAATAGGTTTTTGTTGGCTGTAGTCTATGCTCTTTAATCAACGTATCAGCTAACCGCGCTGCCAACAGCGCCGCCTGTAGCTCCAGTCTAGGTACCGATACATGCTTTACGGGTGCGACCCGGCCTTTACTACATACAAACGCAACTTGTATGCATCTATTATTATTTATCCATCGCCAGTAAGCCACTGCGCACATCGCTTTTGTCGACGCATCACAAAATATATGTAACTGTAGATCTGTATAAGTCGGCGTAGCGAGAGGTCTGTGAACCCGCGCTGCGCGGACGCCGCCGCCGTTTGTCGATGTATTCGTAGCCGTAGCGCACATTGTAGCACTCGTAGCCGAAGGCGGGGACTCGCTATTCGGTGCAGCTGTACTCGGTTCTATTGGTGTCTCACTCGCACGACTTTCAACTGCCGTTATCATTCGTACGCTGTTTGTCTCGCTCACACCGGCGCTCGCTAAGTAGCACCTGGGTAGTGATATTGAGTTTATTGTTTTCATTGCGCTTAGCCACGCACGCCATTTATTAAAAATTGAATCGGGTATTACATCGTCCCAATCAATATTTGATCTCCACGTATCCTGCAAGAGTATCCTTCCATTAATGGTAAATGGCAAAATAAATCCGTAGACATCAAAAATTGACATAATTAAACGTAACATTTCTCGTTTTGTTGGTTTTTGTACTCCATTAACTATTTTCTCAGGAATCCGTTTAAAAAAGGTATCAAAACCAAATGTGTCACTATTAGGATGCCAAATCAATCCGAGGGTTCGTTCGGCGCATTGTTGATCGAATTTGAACCTTACAGCAGCTGGTCCTAGTGCCTCTTTTGGCACGCTATTCAGTACTTTCTCGCTATTACTTGTCCAATTTCGCATATCGAAACCACCTTGTTTATGTATATACGTAATGTTACTGATCATTTCTATTGCAGTATCGTCGTCCGGTAGTGAGTCTATATAGTCATCCATATAGTGCTGTGTGTATATCGCGTCAACAGCCGTTTTCATCGTAGACTCAAATCGTTCAGCGTTCTTGTTCTTTACAAATTGGGCAATGAATGGTGAACAGCTGGCTCCAAAAATTAAGGACGTCATATTAAAGGTTCTGACAGGTTCGCTAGGGTTGTCTCGCCATAAAAATCGAAATGCATCTTGATCTTGGGGTTTAATTTTTACTCTTAGAAACATATCTCGTATATCTCCGGTTACAGCGATTCTGTTCTCTCTGAAGCGTAGCATGATTCCCAACAGTGACATCAACAAATCTGGACCCGTCAGCAAATAATTGTTTAAACATTGATTATTTGTGCAAGCAGCTGCATCAAAAACTAGCCGCAGTTTACTCTTGTTTGGGTTGTCAATTCCAAAATGAGGTATGTACCAAGTTTTATTTGTGATCTGAGGATTAATAATTTCTTTTGCGTAATCGTTATCGTATAAATGATTAATCCTGTCTCTATAACGGCAACTAAATTGATCATTTGCTTTCATTTTCTTTTCTAGGTTTAATAGTCTAGAAAATGCCATGTGGAAGGAGGTGGTCATCTTACAGTCCTTATCGCGCCAAGGTAAGCCAACATACCATCTTCCGTTGACGAGACTAGAAGATTCTTCCAGATACTTCAAAGCACGTACTTCATCCGCGTTCCGTCTCGGTTTAGCGCAAACTCCCATTGAATCAATAGAATATGATTTGCGCACTTCTTCGTTAATTTCTCTCAACAAGCGCTCGGTTTCGGTCTCGGGTAGCGTCTTCGTTATTATGTCGTCACTGATGAACAAAGTTGCATGCTGTTGGCGCGGCCGTGACATAATATTTCTGGGCACTTGACCATGTAGACACCAGCCCAGCGGAGTGCGAGTGGCGCAGGGCTCAGTCGGCTTCCCTGCTAGCACTTCAAGGGGTAACATCAAGTGGTAATTATCTTGACCTATCAACACTTCGGGTTTCATCTGTCCGTTGCACATAATATTGTAGTTTTTAATTTTATTTAAATGGTCGTATGTATCATATTTCACCGAAGAAAAATCTTGTTCTGGTAGGTTTAAATCATTCACGCTCCGGGCGCGAATAGTAAACATAGTTCCATCTCTGTTTGACACCGACAAATCGATCAGTTGAACAGTACACTGCAGTTCGCTGTGGTCCCAGGCTCCGCGCACACGCATGCATTCTTTACGCCCGCGCACTCCGACCCGAGTAGCTAACTCGGAACTTATTAACGACACAGTAGAACCGTCGTCTAACAGCGCGTTCGCACTAATAACACCGTTAGGTCCGTGAATGTATATAGGTACACATTTTAACAATACTCTCGCACAGTTTATATTTATATAATTTACAGTCTCAGTTGCCGGCGCCGCTGTCGTTAATGTTTCGGATTGTTCGGTCACTTGCACATTATTGTCAATATTATTCTGACGCGAATGTCCACTACACACATAATGCAACAACCGGTGGTGTGACTGTCCACAGTTATCTATATCGCACGGGCTTGCCGAACAGCTCTCGCGTGCATGATTAGACTCTAAACACTTAAAACAAATACCATTGCGTTTCACGAAGTACCACCTGTCCTTGCGCATAGACTTTTTAAACTGTTTGCAATCCGGTAAATTATGTTTTGATTTTCTGCAAAATTTACACTTATCAACAGTTTGTAGTAGTAAATTGTGATTCTGAGCTCTTGGTTTATCATATATTTTCTTGGAATAACCAGTATTTTGTAGATTTAATAAATTCACGCTTGTGTGAGATACTTTGACCGCTTCATTATACAAAAATTCAGACAAAATGATCAGCTGTGACTTCGCTTCTTGGGAAATAAGCGGATAACTATAGTCGGTCCATTTTGAAAGTAATATTGTTGGCAGTTTTGATAGTATTACTTTAATAATACTGACTCCGTTCATATAGTCTTCCCGGCCAAGGGCCTGAACAGCTGCTACATAGTTTTTTACCTTAGTAGAAAACTGTACAATATCCTTATGATATTCATTAGACATTGCTTGCATTTTCTTTATATCCAACAGGATTCTTGACAGGATAATGTCCGGGTTGCCAAATTGTAACTCCAGCGTGGACATCACTATATCAGGTGACGACGCACTCAATAACAGAGCTGTGACTGCTTCCTTAGCAGGTCCCCGAAGACATTTTCTTAAGCGCCACAGATTTTCCGTTGGGCTAAAATTGCACACTTGTGTAGACTCATTATACGCTTGTTTGAACTCCAGCCATTCCATAGCGTCACCCGAGAAAATTGGAAGTTCTCGCGGTGTACTTAAGCGACTGAGAAGTTTAGCGTTGTGTCCACTTGAAACAGAGGTATTAGCGAACTCCTTAAGTGCATTAACCAGCAGTTGAACTGACGTTCCTTCAGTGCCGATATTACATGAGATCGGCGGGCATGGCTCGTCCTTTTTATCCATTCCATAATCGTGGACGCGCCGCTGCGACTCCAGTTCCTGCTGGTTACGCTCCAGCCACTCCTCTATTTCTGTACCATCGGTACACTTATCCTCTTCGATACTATTTCGTGGACTGTAATTCGTTTCCAACTCAGCTAAATCAGCTTGTAATTTCAACTCAATTAAATCCGTTTGAATGCGAGCCTTGGCTTCTGCTGCTTGGTACTCCAGGTGTTTTCTACGTGCTAATTTTGTAGATGATGCCGTAGACTGCTGCTTTCTGGACCCTTCTGACCTTCTTTTGGATTCAGTACGTACATTTACTTGGTCGACGTGCTTTGGTAAATCCGATTTTCTTGATTTTGTTTCGTCTCTGGCTATTTCTGAAGTAATATTTCTGCTTCCAGAAGGTTGTGGATCACTAATCGTCTTACTTACGACAACTTCGCATTTTTCGACCTTTAGACCTTGGTCGGTTCGCGCTCCAGAACGTGTGGCAACCATTTTGTCGCGTGGTGGTGGCGTGATAAACATTTAATTTCACTCGATTCGGCTCGAAGACCACTGTTAACAACTGTACGCGAATGTTTTTGGAGCAACGACAAACCACAGTGATATACTAAAGGCATTTATTGCTTGAAAAAATACAAAATCTGTGAGAATAACGCGGAAGCCGTAACGTGTCGCTCGCATCAGAGTTGTATCGGACGACTGCCGGTGGTTAGCAATAATTGTGAGCCGCTCGTGTCAGATTGACATACGTTTCGGCTACCGCGTCACTCTTTACATTTCACCGCTAACACCTGGTTTTTAACTTCAAATCCTAGTATTTGAATTTCGGGGGTTGGTAACCCTATATTATCGCCCAATCGCCATCACCTCAATGTGTAAGTCATGGAATATCATTTCATGTCATTAATATTTTTGAAGTTATTATTTTCATGCGTTCATACACTCAATCCCCTGTAATCCCCGAAGGGAAGGGAAGAAGTCACTTTGCCGCGCCAGAATAATAAAAAAAAGAAGAGGTGTAACCAGTACACCCATTTTTCGCTGAATTTATTATGGTTCCATAATGTGATAGACAGCGAGCCTATCATATCGGACACAATTCCAGAATGAGTATTTCTAAATAGGAAAACCCACTATCTCTTTACCCGACCCTGGGATCGAACCCGAGACCTCAGCACAGCAGTCGTACGCAATAACAACTACGCTCCCGAGGCAATCGCCGTTTTACGAGTAAAACTATAGAAATAAAAAGGTTCGAAATACCGCATACATGTTAAAAATAAACATTTTATTATCTGAGGGAATTGAACAGGCGGGAAACGAGTGAATATGACGTCAGCAGGGCGTGTAGTTTGGTCATTCCGTCATTTCGTGCAAATTACACTTCCAGATAAATTACCCTGACTGCCTCGGTGGCGCAGTTGTAATTGCGCATGCGTTACGACTGCTGTGCTGAGGTCTCGGGTTCGATCCCCGGGTCGGGTAAAGTGATATTGGGTTTTTCTATCTAGAAATTCTTCAGTATTAGCCCGGAGTCTGGAAAATGTGCCCGGTATGGCGATAGGCTCGCCCCCTATCACATTATGGGACCGAAATTCGGCGAAAAGTGGGTGTACTAGTTACACCTCTTGCCCACCCCTTCGGGGATTACAGGCGTGAGTGTATGTGTGTGTGTGATAAATTACCCCATGAAAGAATGCCTTTGTTATAATGAATTATATTCGAATTTATACCAAATCACGTATTGAAAAAGTACATGTCATTTTAGATTTATTCATTTGTTTTTGAACATTTACTGAATAACAATAAAAAATTTCATTACACTCTGTGTCCAACCAGTACCCAATTTATATTTCTAATATTTATTTACGTACTGTTAACTATCTTACTTTCAATTATACTAGAAACTATTAGTTTAAATCATCACTCGTTTATCTATATTTTTTCTAAAATTATAAACATAATAGGAACAATTAAAGAACGTAGTTTTATTTTTGTCATGTAAAAAATATCACTACCATCCACAGTCCAAGTATTGTCATTCTAATACGCAATAGGCTATTTGACTAATTTTCGAAAATGATTTAAAACTATTATTTATTACATAATAAGCATACTATATTGATATTTCCGGGAAATCTACTGTATTTTTAATAAAAATCAATGTTAAAGTTTAAATCTCCAAAACCGCGGCAAAAACGCTATTTCTGTAATAGCGCTGATCATATAACACGTGTGACGTCACATCCAAGTAAACAAGCTAATAATGATAAGCAAAGCTAAGTTTTATGATAATTGTTTTATCAACAATTATCATAAATCTGCTTCAAAAATAGATCAACAATAGAATTTATCACCCAGAAAACATAAAACCCGAACTAAAATCACTCGAAAAAAACTATGTTTACTTGCGTGTGACGTCACCAGAGTTGCAATCAATCACAGAGTGTTCACATCTCATATAAAATTTTAAAAAAATGTTGTATTTTATTTCGTTAAATTTGCAAAAAATATACATTATTTCGTTTAAAATTAAGTGAAATATGGTTTTTTAAGCTATTGTCTAACAGGATGACCACAATTTGCAGTGTATTTTCAATGTTGTCAAGTAGCGTATTACAAATGACTGTCGCTGAGTAAGATCACAAAAAAGTGCCTTCCGTTGATTATTAGAACGGTAGGCTAAATACGATTTTTTTCTATTCCGCGGAACGCCGAAATTTTCACGAAATAGCGCAACGACCCAGTTACTAGTAAGGAATAGCTCAATTTAGGGATGAGCGATATTATAATAATACTAGCCCTGTATTAAACATTGTCCCACTGCTGGGCACGGGCCTCCTCTACTAATGAGAAGGGTTAGGCCTGAGTCTACCACGCTGGCCTAATGCGGGTTGGTAGACTTCACATACCATCGAAATTCCTATAAGAATTCTCAGGTATGCAGGTTTCCTCACGATGTTTTCCTTCACCGTTAAATCAAGCGATAAATAACTTGCTTCGAAAAAATTGACTGAATCTAAATAATTTATAAAATTTTATGGATTCAATAAATATTTGATTTGATCTGACTTCAGACAGCCTATTCGGTATGCCACTTGGGTTTCGAACATACGAATTTCGTCTGGACAGTCCGTACCGCAACCAACTAGGCTATCGCTGCTATTGACTTTTCTAAAAGTTACGTGTGTATTTAATGTGAATTATCGCTTGCTTTAACGGTGAAAGAAAACATCGTGAAGAAACCTGCATACCTAAGAAATCTCATAAGAGTTTTTAAAGGTATGTGAAGTCTACCAACCCGCATTACAGCGTGGTGGACTAAGGCCTTACCCCTCTCATTAGTAGAGGAGCCCGGCGGTGGGACAATGTTTAATACAGGGCTGGTATTATTATTTTATTATTATATATGGCATAGTAAGTACACCTGAGGAAAAGCGTTACTTACCATCAGGCTAGATAGTGGTCAAACGCAAGCCTATTAAGAAAGCCAAGCCTATTATTATGAAGTTTAGAGTGTCCTAGGGTGTCCCGGATAGTTTATAAGCAGCGTCCTGGGTTTTTGAAGCGCCCTGATAAGGGTTTTTCTAGCCTCGATAGGTCCTGTATTTTAAAACCACCACACCACTTTTGCAATCCTTACTTAGGGCGGAGTCTCGGCTCGCAAGTGTTCACGCTATTTGAAAACAAAGATGCGTCCTGTTTTTAAACTGAATTGTCTCGGTTTTTCTAACTTCAAATCCTAGTATTTGAATTTCGGGGTTGGTAAACCTAGCCTAATGTGACGTCAGAACTGTGCTGCGTACGACTGCGACACTGTGGCAGTCTAGAAGGACTAGGAAACTATGTTTATCTGACGCATTGTATTTCCCAATGACTCACTCTCAGTATTAATATACTTTTCAACTGAAAGGCGTTTTGCCAAATTGACTTACTTTGAGGAAACTATCACGTTGTATTCTTGATTAAACACTCAAACCACGTTTGCTGGTGGTATATTCGTCCTGATACAGACCACCGTACACAGGGTGTAAAGCCCACCATAGTGGCACGCAAGTGTGTCGCGTTCTGGGATCAGACAGTGTACATCGGGTCGGGGGTCTAGAGTTGGGGTGCGATGTTTGGCCGTTTTGCGGCCTTCTGAGTACTCTGACACTAGACCCGCTTCTTCACCTTCTTGCCCATGGCGTAGTGTGAAGAAGCAGGCCGGCATGATTGTGACGAGTGGCGGGGGAAAGATTGTCTCTCGCTACACGACAGCTCAGTCGCACCGCATACGTAAACTGCGCCACCGAAGCAGAAATAAAAAAATATAGAAATTAAACAGAAAAAATCATATACTACAGTACAATACTGTATATTACATTTCCTTGTCTTTCACAACAAAAAAAAACAACATCAGAATATACGAGTCATTTACTGAGAAGCAAGACGCGGCATGCTGCCAACTTCCATTACATATGTTTATTTAGAACTTATTGTCAGATCTAGACAAACACATCGGATCGGCATCTGAAGTATTTTACTTTTGGATTGTGGACTTATTTTCATCGTGTGGATAATTTTGCATTCCTGATCTATTCCGCTTCCATTTAGAACCCAATTTAAAAAAGGAAGATCTTAATTGAAATGTTTTCTGTGATATTGTGGAAAGTTTATCAATAAATTTAATAATTTTATCCAATTACTGGAATCATTACATCTTACACCGGCAATATCAAATAAGAATTCCACGTGGCCTTCTTTGGCACTTGTAGGATGGTTTCAGAGAATAAACGAGGATTACGGTTGAAACCACCAACGCGCGATGCTGCTTTTATTTATTTATTGGGCAACAAACAAATATTAGTAATGCGAGGTTGGAAGCCTTCTATTAAGTAATTAAATACTTGTGCCAGAGGACTCCGCTTCTCCATATAAAAAACTATAACAAAAAAATAAAACGTGAGGAATACAACGGCATTACTTAACAAGACTTAACAAGGTCCGTCTTGTTGGGTCGAACTCAGAAACATCCACGCACCAACGGATGCTCTCGGTGTCAATGGCATCAGCGAGAATACTTACCTCGGCTACCGTCTATTTTGGGATTGCACAAACTTTGACTTTGACGGTCTCTGACCGACTTAGTCGCCTCTTACAAGAGGCAGGGAAAACCGTGGTGGTATTCTTTAAATGTTTTCAATTGACAGGAAGACGCCGGTCAGTTGATCACCCAGCACCTACTACTTCTCCTCAGGTGTTGCGCAGGATCCCGTTATTTGTGATCCTTCTCAGCACTCTCCTTCTGCAAGATTACGGTCTCGCAGAAGATGACCATCTCTCCTCTTCAGGCCACTGACCATGGTACCACGGCAGCAAAAGGTCTCCCCAGAGGACTGCTCTTGAGTGCTGTTCGTTCCAGACTGAGCACTCCTGTAGGATGAAATTTGGCACTAGGATGAATGATGGCACACGGCATATTCCTGTTTAATAAAGTCCTGATCCAAAGAACATGTTGTCCGTCAGTACTTGCATCAATGGGAATGTAGGTGCAACGTACCGCCTGCCAATCCATTTCCTAAGACGCGGAGGTGTTCAAGCCCACATTCGCGCCTTCCAGTCATGGTGTCAACTCCTCCACGGTGAAGCGGCTCTGGCGAACTGTGTCGTAATCTCTCCCGAGGCTAATCTCTCGCGACTAAGTCTGGTATCAATGGTATGCCGGCGCGCCACAAATGCTGGCAACACTCGCCATGCATTATTGCGTTTACATGCGTTCTTACATGCTATTTTTAACTTTAATGTTATGGTAATAAAATTGATTTTGGGTTGTTTACTCCCTACTACCTTGCCCTTTCTAATATCCTTTTGATACACGAGTGGTAAAAAATATCATATAATAATCCTATCCCAAGTCTTAATTACAGTGATATAAAAAAACTGTTCTATATTATATGATTGATGTGTGCTAAGCGCTACACTACGCGTAAAAGTACTTTTAAAAGATAAAAAAATCTAAGATAAAGTGTATAAACAGCGCAAGACAAGACAAATAGTCTTCTAAAATTTTCTTTTACTAGATAACTAGCTGTTGATCGCGGCTCCGCCCGCGTGGAGGTCATGTTTGGGAGAAAAAGTATACAATACAAAATACTCATGCGTTTAACTTAAAAAATGACGGATTTTCATACAATCTTTCATCCCCTATTTTACCCCCTTAGAAGCGGAATTTCCAAAAATCCTGAAACATATATTTTTTATTTTTAACTAAAAGGCCAAATACTAATTTTCATGAATTTAACTTCAAAAATGACGGATTTTCATACAAACTTTCATCCCCTATTTTACATCCTTAGGGGTGGTATATCCAAAAACCCTTCCTTAGTGGATGCCTATGTCATAAAAGGTACCTACTGTCAAAATTTCAAGTCTCTAACCCCAGCCGTTTAGGCTGTGCGTTGATCGATCAGTCCGTCAGTCAGTCAGTCAGTCAGTTTCTTCTTTTATATATACAGATATTAATGTCACGAATTTATGTATTTCTAATAGGTACTATTAAACGTGGGCAAATATGGTCTTGATGATAATTAGAATGGAGCTAATTAATAATGACGTAATGACAATGAGCAGAGCAACGCATTCATTATGATAATCTTCAAGGAAAATGCGGGCAAGAACTAGAAATACCAGTGGAATGTTATATGAGAATTTTTTCCGATATACGTATTCGTTTACAAGTAATGTGCTTACAAAACAAAGAAAATAAATTGATATAAAATCTTTGGATTATCTTATAACATGATATAGGAAGGTCTAGGTCTGTAAGGAGAAGATTTGTTATGGTAGATATTTCTGAATTTCAGGTTCTAAAAAGGTCTATCATATAAAAATTATGTGTCACTGTCAATGGTGAATGCGTTCTTAAAAAGTAAAACACTGCACAGCGGTACAGAATAAGCTTTTATAACAATAAACTGCCTTTATAGCAATAACAATTGCGAGTAAACAATATTTGTACCACGAATTGTTGTTTTAACATTATGCTTCTATTTACTCCCCTTGCAGGTATCGAACCTACAACAGTACACCCTATAATTTACACAGCCGGTGTCCTGCATTCTTTTAGTATGGATAGCGTAGTGTGTATATTGTATATCTAGTCTTTGATTAAAGCATGAAGGTCGTTGGATAAACACCTACTCTAGGATTCAATATGAGAAACTAAGTAAAAAATGGACGTTTTCAATGATGATAAAAGCCTCCGTGGTGCAATAGATGAGGAGCTGGCTGTGAAATGAGAGGCCGTGGGTTCGATTCCCGCACCAAAATAAATGTTTATATGACAGACAGATATTTGTTTCGGGTCTGATGGTTATCATATCCTATGGACTATGATATATACGAAGGACTATGATCCGGGGGATCATAGTCCTTCGTAGTTCTTGATACCCAGATACAAGTTAGCGGTGTATTTATTTATTTCACTAGTTACGGGCGTTGATCCCGTGGCCTCTTATTTCCTGATACAAGTGTATTACAAATTCTACTTGAAAACCGAGTCATGAAACTATCGAATTCAAGAAAGATGAGTTCGAAAACCAAAATAAAATCTTAATCAGATTAAAATTCGTCATGCCAAGTTGTGTATATCAACAACGCTTGCAGATTTCGTGCCATTCGTATTTCGAAATTCGTTTCGCGCCAGTCAGCCAGTGTCTCCGTGACTGTAGTGTGTGGGGGACGTGTTTACGTCTGTGAATTTTACGAAATTCATCAAAGTTTAGATATTTTAGTGCTTTTAAAATACACGTAAGTCTATTTTATGTTAATAACTGTGTTTTAGTGTATATTAAACAGTTTTTTAAGAAAAAGCGTCACGTGATATGTAACTTAGAATTAGCTTGCTGAATAAGTTATGGCATTTGTGGTTAGTACAATCAGAAAGATAAAGCAAATTGTGTAAGATTTATGAACCCACACAGACTCCTTTTAGAAAAGGGGCCATATCAAACAAACATCTAGATTCTAGGTACATGCGTATTGGATCTTTTTTTTTTCATTGGCGTGGATACATTCTCCAGCCAGCACTATGATGTTTTTTTTTATTTATTCATAGCCATGGATATACATGTCTTTCAGCCAGTACTAGGATGTTTTTTTTATTTATTCATAGCCATGGATATACATGTCTTTCAGCCAGTACTAGGTTTTTTATTTATTTATTCATGTCCATGGATAGTACAAGGATGTCCCAAGCTATGGTTCCAGATCTATTTTTCTAAATATTTTCGTGCGGTGCTGCCTTTGTAGCATATCTAAAATCAACCATTTGTACTACTGTAAATAAATGTCACTTTTACTAACAATAGTTCTATGTTGACAGCCTCCGTGGCGCAGTATGCAAGTAGCCGGCTGTGAAACAAGAGGGCGTGGGTTCGATTCCCACACCGGGACAAATGTTTGTGTGACAGACAGATATTTGTGTCCGGGGTCTGGGTGTTGTGCGACCGAAAGTATCTCGCAGTCCCTGATACCCACGACACAAGACTTGTATGTGTACTTGTACTTGTTAGTGTGGGATCAGGGCTATGTGTGTGTTATTTATTATTATGTGTTTAAACCCGCTTTATTTTTACTGCGATGATGTACACCCTACTAAAATTAAATATTTCTGAAATTCTCCTATGTTGGTTTGAGATTTCAAGGAATCTGTTGCATTGAGTTTTTTTTTCATAAAACAGCACTCAATTTTATTTAGCCGGTCATTTGGAACCGATTCTATTTATATAATTAAATGCCATATCCAATTTAATAAATCCAGATGATAAGTCCTTTAAACGCAACAGTAAAATACATATGTTATAAAATAAAGTGAAGTCTATGTCTCAGGAAATAAAGGTTTTTACAAATATGTAGTTTCAAATAAGCAATACTCAAGATGATCACAGTATTTCATTGTATGTATTACGATAATTTTATGTTTCAATACTGTGTGTAGGTTACTTCTCTGACAGCTGTATACCACACTAGCTGTTTCGCGCGCCTTCGCCCGAGTAGTAGTTATTTTTGCATGAAAAGGTATAAAATACATCATAATCTTGCAATTAAAATAGCCTATATTAATCAGTGATAATGTAGCATTCAAATGGTGAAAGAATTTATAAAATCGGTCCATTACTTTTTGAGCCAATTTGTTACAAACATACTTACATACAAATCTTTCCTCTTTATAATATTAGTATAGATTACACCCATCAGACAATAACAATACAAGCCCTGTATTAAACATTGTCCCATTGCTGTACACATCTAATGAGAGGGGTTAGGCCTTCACCACACTGGCCTAATGTTTGGTAGACTTCACATTTGAAATACGTATAAGAATTCTCAGTCACAGGTCAAGGATAAAGCCCTGACCTCATTAGTAGAGTGCCCGGCAGTGGGACAGTGTTTAATACAGGGCTAGTATTAAATTGTAATGTGCTGTTTCCTCGCGATGTTTATATCGGTTAAGTTCGGTAATATATTGATATTAAAAATCTATATGATATCAGCCTCCGTGGCGTTAGCGAGTAGCCGGCTGTGAAACGAGAGGCCTTGGGATCGATTCCCACATCGGGACAAATGTTTGTGTGATAGACAGATATTTGTGTCTGGAGTCTGGGTTTAAAGACCGAAAGTCTCTCTAGGTCCCTGATACACAACACAAGACTCGTATCTTAGTGTGGGGTAGGGGCTATGTGTGTGACTGTTGGGTGTTATTTATTTATCTATCAAATCACGAGTACCTTTAACCGTCAAACATGTTTTTTTATCCTGGCACGGCAAAGTGACCACACTCCACTAGATGGTAAGCGCAGTGCCGTCCAATTAGAGTATCGAGTAGCGAGAGACAATCTATCCCTCGCTACTGAACACAATCATGCCTTCGTCACACTACGCCATAGGGCAAGAAAGTGAAGAAGCGGTCGAGGGTCTAGTGTCAGTACTGAGAAACATCATATCCCAACTCTAGACCCCCGACAAAAACGGGATGTACACTGGCTGACCCCGGAACTCGTCACACTTGCGTGTGCCACTGTCGGGTTTAACACATTGTGTACGGTGGTCGCTATCCGGCCGGATATGAATATCCTACCACTAAAGATGAGATGAGCCATGTATGAGAAGATGAATGTGGTAGAGGCGAAAGAAGAGTGTCAGGATTGTAGCTTGGGGCACTCAATAGTCTCAAGAATGCAGGTTTCCTCACTGTTTTTCTTTAGTGAAAGAAGACGATAATGAACAATAATACGCGTTACTTCAAGAAAACGGTTACTTCTACGGTAGGCAGCGGCTTTGCTGTGCCCTGGCATTGCAGAAGTCTATGGGCGGCGGTGACTACTTACCATCAGGTGGCCCGTCTGCTCGTCTGGCTATCAAGGCACTAAAAAAAAAAAAAAAAATCAGCTGGTTATTTTGGCACAACCATCAGATTAATAATAATAACGTAATAAAGCCAATGGCCCAGATGGGATTCCAGCAATTGTACTGAAAACTTGTGCACCTGAGCTTTCTCCTATTTTGACTCGCCTGTTTCGTCTCTCTCTGGTCACTGGGCAAGTGCCTAAAGCCTGGAAGCAAGCTAACGTGCAACCCGTGCCCAAAAAAGGTAGTCGTGCTGAGCCTGCCAACTATAGGCCCATCTCGGTTACGTCCATACTTTGCAAAAGTATGGAACGTGTACTGAATGGCAGGCTCATGGCATACCTAGAAGCGAATGACCTCCTAAGTGACCGACAATATGGATTTCGCCGAAACCGGTCAACTGGAGACCTTCTAGCGTGTGCCACTCACATCTGGAGCGAGGCTGTCGAGAGGCATGGGGAAGCGCTTGCCGTTTCACTCGACATCTCGAAGGCCTTCGACAGAGTGTGGCACGATAGCCTCTTAAGCAAGCTTCCTTCATATGGCTTGCCCACTGGGTTATGTGCATGGATATCGGACTTCTTGAGGGAACGATTGATTCGAGTGGTCATTGATGGCTGCTCCTCCGATCTATTGGCTATCAATGCCGGGGTACCTCAGGGGTCGGTACTTTCTGCGACTCTATTCCTGCTGCATATCAATGATCTGCTTAAGCCCGGTACTTTTGGGTACGCAGACGACAGCACAGTGGTAGAAAGTTATATATCTAATGCACGAACCAGTGGAGTCCAAGTCCAGTCCCTCAGGGAGGCCTTGGTAGAACGCTTGAACTTGTCCTTACAGGCAGTCTCCGATTGGGGCGATGCCAATCTGGTCAAGTTTAATGCCACTAAAACCCAGGCTTGTCTATTCTCTGCTAAACGGAGTCCCTTCCAACTGACTCCTACTTTCAGGAATGTGTCCGTACCGATAACTGACCACCTTGAGATTCTGGGCGTAACTTTGTCTCCAACTCTCAGTTTTGGCTCCTACATTGAGCATAAAGCTCAATTGGCTGCCAAAAAGCTGGCTATCCTTGCGAAGGTGAGACGGTACTTTACGCCGGGACAGCTGCTCGATCTGTATCAAGCGCAAGTCCGGTCGTGCATGGAGTACTGCTCTCATCTTTGGGATGGATCGGCCAAGTACCAGCTTGAGGCGTTGGAGGCAATCGAGAGACGCGCCAAGAGGCTTATAGGCAACGAATCCATAGTCGAGGCAAGGCTGCAAAGCCTTGATCATCGACGTAAAGTTGCCAGTTTATCGGTTTTTTACCGGATACATTTCGGCGAGTGTGCCTTGGAATTACACAATTTAATTCCCCCAACCCCTTTCTATCATCGGACGACAAGAGACTCGGCGAAGCGTCATCGATACATGGTTGATATTCCACCAGTGCGCACGAAGCGTTTTGCTAGTACATTTATCATGCGCACCGCTAGAGAATGGAACTCTTTGCCGGAGTCTATATTTCCCGAAAGTTATAATCTGGGTATCTTTAAGTCAAGAGTGAATAGGTATCTTCTAGGCAAGCGTGCTCCACCGTAGACCACATCATCACTTACCATCAGGCGAGATAGTGGTCAAACGCAAGCCTATTTATAGTAATAATAATAATAATACTAGCCCTGCATTAAACATTGTCCCACTGCTGGGCACGGGCCTCCTCTACTAATACTAATGAAAGGTCTTAGTCCCCAAGCTGGCCTAATGTGTGTTGGTATTTTTTTTTATAGCACAGGCCGACAAACAAGCCAGTGGGTCACCTGATGTTAAGTTATCCCCACCGCCCATGAACATCCACAATACCGAAAGTGTCATGTATGCGCTGTCGGCCTTAAAGGACAGGAATAGGGATTAGGGAAGGGAAGGGGGAATCTGGTCCTCCGGATATCTCACTTACCATACGAAATGCGACAGTAAACTGTCACTTTACGTTGGTTTTCTGTGAGACAGTGGTACTACCCCGGTCGAGCCGGCCCATTCATGTTGTAGACAAATATGTCTACAGCGTGGCTCTACCACTTCTAGACTGATAGACTTCACATACCTTCGAAATTCTTAAGAGAATTCTCAGGTATGCAGGTTTCCTCACGATGTTTCCTTCACCGTTTAAGCAAGCGATAATTAACATTTAATACACACGTAACTTTAGAAAAGTCAGAGGTGTATGCCATTTGGGTTTTGAAAATACTACTTTCGTCTTGACTGTCCGTACCGCAACCAACTAGGCTACCACTGTTATTTTTCATCCTTCAGATAAGAAAACAAAAATAACTGTTAGTTATAATCACAATGGTTGTTGTATTAATATCCTCAATATTTATCAACAAAAGGAAAATATACATAGTTATATCATAATTCGACTTAGCGTAATGGAAACGAATGTGAAATAAATAAATACACCCAACAGTCACACTGTATTAAATGTAAAACCTGTTAAATTTAAGCCAAGTAGGAGTTTTGATATTGGAGAAACAGTATGGGCGAAATGAATGGCAGGAAAGGAATTTGGTCTTTAGGTAAAATAATTGAAGCAAAAGGAAATGCAATGTTTGTTATCCATTTTATAGATTACAATATCACGGCTTCTAGACATATGAACCAATTGCTTAAAGCTAAAAGTAATATTATGAATAAGGGGTCACATTATGTACCGCATGGAATTTCTAATTTATCATTACCGCCTCCTCAACCATTTTCAGTAGATGAAATTGAAAACTCTCAAGAGCCAGTTGACTCAGACAATAAAAATGACAGATATATTTCAGAAAATATTATTAGAGGCGGTGATGATGATGAGTGGGTTGATGCTACAGAAACCATTGTTACCGAAGAGGCACCACCTGCAAGCACCTTGACTGGTGAATGTTTACAGTCAGAGACGGAGTCCGAAACAACTACCGATCTTGCGGTTTCGGAAGTAATTATTAAAAAAGACCAACTCGTACTCAGGCCTCGTAAAATTATAGATTATAAGCAATTTTATTAGTCTGATTTTTAAACTTGATTATTTTTTATTTTATTGTTGTTATTACATAGTATTAGTTATGTTGATTTCGTTTGACTCCAAAAAATAATGATGGAGGAATGTAATATATATGTAAACTCCTTAGAGCAAGCTCCATATTGAGCTGTCAAAAAAGAACACTTTCCGTTCGTCTTTTGGTTCTCTGTCAAATACATACTTGGTGTCTAAGCAGACGGTTTATTTATAAATTACATAATATAGTACACACACACACAGTTCTGACCCCTGGAATAAAAAAAATGTCTGTTGTGTGTAGTTTTAATGTAACCCACATGTATTTATTACGACCACTGTGTTTATGCGGTCAACCGTAAAATGGCCTTCGCAGACGTTTCAAATTAACTTAAATGTCGGCAATAAAAAAACAAGATCTGGGTGATTAAAATCAAACGATAGCTTGGGAATTGGAACAAAAACAGCCAAATTGGCATTTTTTTTATCCAATTCAAAATTTTTATTGATGAAATCGGATATTTGGTCTTAATATAGTTACATTGGAAAATTTCTGGAGCATATAAATATTTAAAAAGAAGTCCCTTAAATCTAGTTTAAAATAACAAATGCGTTAGTAACAGATAATAAATCACTAGTGAACATACAGTAAATACTTAGAGTAGGCAACCTCTAAGAGTACATTCGAAAAATGTTTATTACATATACTGTTTTTAACATACACTAATGTGTATATATAAAAGAAGAAGCTGACTGACTGACTGATTGACTGTCTGACTGACGATCAACACACAGCCAAAACGGCTGGGGTTAGAGACTTGGAATTTTGACAGTAGGTACCTTTTATGACGTAGACATCCACTAAGGAAGCTTTTTTGGAAATACCATCCCCTAAGGGGGTAAAATAGGGGATGAAAGTTTGTATGAAAAATTTAAGTTCAACGCATGAATATTGGTATTTTGTGTTGTATACTTTTTCTTCCAAAATGACCTCCGGCAGTAGCAAGTCTAAAATATATAACACAAAATATGTTTCTACCTATGTCCGTAATAGACTTTGAAACCGATCAGCCAATTTCAATGTTTGTATATGTGTGGTTGGGTATAAATATATGAGTTTTAGATCCGATAGGATGTGCTGTTGTCCAGATCTAATTTGTTATTTTTTCAACGCATATTCGGCCCACTAAGCGGTTTATGGCAGGACAACGTCTGTCGGGAACACTAGTGCAATGTAAACAAAGAAATCGAAGTTACGTATATAATCATTGTCAAATTCCCTGACTCGCCAAGGTTCATTGCTCTGTGTCTAAACAGAAGATAATGGTGGTTGTGTAAAAATATCTTATTCATTGTCAATTATCGTTTCATTGGTGAAGGAAAACATCGTGAGGAAATACCTGAGAATACTAAATATTTTTTTTATACCACGATGGTGGCCACAAGTTTACGGCCCGCCTGATGTTAAGCGGTTACTGTAGATTATGGACGCTTGCAACACCAGGAGCATCACATGCGACTTCAAAAACCTACTTGGGAGTCTTAAAGAACCCCATACTGTAGACCCTTGGAAAACCTCGAGAATTTCACATGCGGTCATTCCGCTCTGTGCGCGATTTAGGTTCCAATGTGTGAGGATGAACTCCCTGTCGATGGCGAGCGGTGCGATGGTAGAAAGTGGCTGTGGGCATCAGGTCAAACAATTCCTCGGAACACAACCCATTATACAAACGGTAGAACACACACAAGGAGGCTATGTCTCTCCTTGGACTAATCATTCACACGACGGTCATGTACGGCAATAGGTCTTGTGTTTCTATCACCATATAACAATAAGGTAATTTAACACTCATTGATCTGTTCTAATCTATTGTAGTCAAATTTAAATAGTGTTTTAATTGTATGACCAAATATTGATAAGCAATGTTCGAAAAGAGCAACGCTAGAGTTTCTTGCCCGTTCCTGTCTAGCGAAACTGCATAGGCTGAGATCTAACCCCTCTTCTATTATAGAACCGTGACCTTCCTTAATAAATACGCTATAAAACGCATAAAGGTCGGAGTCGGAGTCCCTTCCAACTGACTCCTACTTTCAGAAATGTGTCCGTACCGATAACTGACCACCTAGAGATTCTGGGCGTAACTTTGTCTCCAACTCTCAGTTTTGGCTCCTACATTGAGCATAAAGCTCAATTGGCTGCCAAAAAGCTGGCTATCCTTGCGAAGGTGAGCCGCTACTTTACGCCGGGACAGCTCCTTGATCTGTATCAAGCGCAATATAGGATGGATCGGCCAAGTACCAGCTTGAGACGTTGGAGGCAATCGAGAGACGCGCCATGAGGCTCATAGGCAACGAATCCATAGTCGAGGCAAGGCTGCAAAGCCTTGAACATCGACGTAAAGTTTTTTTTTATTCTGTCGCGGCAAAGTGACCACACTGCACCTGATGGTAAGCGCAGTGCCGTCCAGATAGAGTATCAAGTAGCGAGAGACAGTCTATCCCCCGCTACTCAACACAATCATGCCGGCCAGCTGTTTAGCTTCTTCACGTTACGCCTAAAGGACCCAGGATCATAGGAGGGAGGGAACACAGTAGCTGCCAACTATTCCACAGCTTGATGGTGCGGCAAAAATACGAATTTGCGAACCTCTTGGTTCGGGCCGGGGTAGTAGACACCACGAAGCTGTGGCTCCGCAAGCCAGTACGCGTGGTTCTGGTATGGAAGGGAGAGGATGGGATAAGATCAAACAATTCTTTAGAGCATTCGCCATGATACAGACGGTATCATGGCGAGACGGTAACACGCTAAGCGAGGAAATATCCCTACGCAGCTCAGTCTGCATCATTCACAATGCGGATGGCCCGCCGCTGCAACCCATCCAAGGCATCGAGAAGGTACCTTGCGGAACCATCCCAGAGGTGCGAGCAGTATTCCATTCCGGCCGTACCTGCGCTTTATGTAAGCAGTAGAGCTGACCAGGCGTAAAAACCGCCGCACTCTGTTCAGGATTCCGACCCTGCGTGAAGTGGCGGATATTACGCCCTCGATGTGAGTCCTTGGATTAAGATCGCAGCGGATATCCATACCTAGGACACGTAAGGTCATTCCGCATTGCGAGTGGAACACCCTGAAGAACGGGGATAGGAGAAAACAGAGACTTCTTGCACGAGAACGCACACACCTGGGTTTTCTTGCCATTAAACTCAACCCGATTCCTGGTACCCCATGATGAGATGAGATCCAAGGTCTGGTCGAGCTCAACGACAAGATCTTCGCGTCTCCTCTTAGTATTCGCCCGGCAACCAGGAGTTGCCAGTTTATCGGTTTTCTACCGGATACATTTCGGCGAGTGTGCCTTGGAATTACACAATTTAATACCCCCAACCCCTTTCTATCACCGGACGACAAGCGACTCGGCGAAGCGTCATCGATACATGGTTGATATTCCACCAGTGCGCCCGAAGCGTTTTGCTAGTACATTTATCATGCGCACCGCTAGAGAGTGGAACTCTTTGCCGGAGTCTATATTTCCCGAAAATTATAACCTACCTATAATAATAGGTAACTTCTAGGCAATCGTGCTCCACTGTAGACCACATAATCACTTATCATCAGGCGAGATAGTGGTCATACGCAAGCCTATTTATAGTAAAAAAAAAGAATATCTTCAATGTAACTGCAACATTCAGAGGTTAGCGCGTTCAAATTGATAATATATAAAAGGCAAAATCTTTTTAAATATCTACAGGGAAAATCAAGGTTCACGTTCCGCTGCATTCTACCTGATTTTTTGTCTCTCTCGCTCTATAACATTAGAGCAAGAAAGATGCAAGACAATGGGCATAAAAACCTGACGTCCTTGGTCTATTGTGAACATAAATTGTTGAAAACAAACAAACATTGTTTACTGAATTTTATGTCACGAAATTTCGTTGTGTATTAATAAAAACATGTTAATTGTCTTCGCTTACTAGGTATTTT
Source organism: Laothoe populi (assembly GCA_905220505.1). NCBI lineage: Eukaryota > Metazoa > Arthropoda > Insecta > Lepidoptera > Sphingidae > Laothoe > Laothoe populi. The sequence goes on along the minus strand of HG992174.1, from coordinate 5,954,078 downwards.
GAACCTAATGTGATTTAAATTCAGTCAGCCATTATCATTAAAGACAATTCCTAAATTCATATAAGAATATAAATAAGAACATCCGATAGTCACACAAGATACAAGATACGAGTCTTGTAATATATTAATATGAAGAAACAAGGCGGGTGAAGGCATTGAGCCTTGTGGTACTCCGGCATTGCATGAGCTGCGAAGCGTGTCCATCAACGAGGACACGCATTCTACGCTCATGCAGAAAGCCGGAAATCCACTTCACAATCCACAGGTTGTCGGGCAGACCATATGCCGGGAGCTTGGAGAAAAGGCCACGATGCCAGACCCTATCAAACGCCTTGGCTATGTCGAGACTCACAGCCAGAGCCTCGCCATGCCTGTCAATCGCCTCGCCCCAGTGACGTCATACAAAATATACGTCTATCTATCAACACGTTTAGCCTACTCCCTTATTAACCATAAGCACACACGGAAAGTCGTTTAACAATGGTAATGAATTGGTTACACTCATTTTTAAAACACGTAATATTTTCCTAAAAATAATTAATTTAAACTAAGAATGACTGCTAATAAAATATATATGTAAGGGTACTTTAGATTTTTATGGAAAAATTGGGGGTCACTTACGGAATATTTGTGGGTAGATTGGATACTCGGTGGGAAGATTTGTTATAAAAGGGAAAGCCTGAACGCTCGCGGGGCAGTCTATACGAAACTAGCAAAAGTGCTGCTCGGTTTTAATCAGTGTGTGTACATTCGTTTTCAGTTTAGTTTGTGTTTTATCTATGATGGCTAATATATATATATTTTACTACTACTTTGAGAGCTGGGGTATCTTTGATGATAGCTAAATTTGGTATGTTTCGTTTTGTTTTGTGTTGATATTCATATCCACCCGGATAGCGACCACCGTACACAAGGTGGATACACCAACATTTAGAGATTGGTTGATGACTTGTTTTTCACCTCATGCCACGACTAGAAGGGGAAAAGGTGTTAATCGGTGATGATCTATCGTCTCATATTAACAACGATGTTGTAGCTACATTTGAAACAAATAATATCAGTTTTATATGTTTGGTGCCAAACTCAACCCATTTAACCCAGCCGCTTGATGGCTTTTTCCGTCCATTAAAGATAGCCTGGAGACAAACTCTTGAAGACTGGAAAAAAGCCAATTTACGAATTACACCTGTACCTAAAGAGTCCTTCCCACATCTGTTGAAAAAGGCAATAATGAATATGGACGAAAAACCACCAAAAAATTATAAAGACGCTTGTAACCTGTCAGCTGTAAAAAGAAATTTGGTGAACAGTTTTAAGGCTACTGGTATCGCTCCTCTTGATAGAAACAGGGTTTTAAACAATTTAACAGAGTTTTACGGGGACAAAGATTTGGGAATGAATCACAGCCACCAGGGAAGAGGACAAGACTGGAAATTGAACCTGGTAAGAGTATCTCGACAGTAAATACATCGAATCAAGAAGCCAATGTTGTTGAGTTTGAACACACATTGGCTCGATAATCACAGGCTATTTCGTTACTTGTCTCACAGCCGCACAACTCTAATGTTGGGTGAAATAAAACCCTATAATAACCAATTAGGTTTTCAATAAGAAGTAAGTGACAATGTTACTTACCTTCCCGAACCGAAATACATCAACGAATGCTACTAGTTCCCAAATAAATAATAATAATAAACACCCAACAGTCACACACATAGCCCCGACCCCACACTAAGATAAGAGTCTTGTTTCGTGTATCAGGGATTACGAGAGACGCACGGTCTCGCAACACCCAGACCCCGGACACAAATATCTGTCTGTCGCACAAACATTTGTCCCGGTGTGGGAATCGAACCCACTTCGTTTCACAGCCGGCTACTGCGCCACGGAGGCTGCCTAAATGTCTTAATGAGGTGATGATCAAAGAATTGTAGTTTTTTATAGGTATATAACCTAATTGTTTGATAACATTTTACATGTAGATTTTTGTTTTATAAAGCCAATTTATATTATTAATGTTGTACTGTGTTTTAAGTGATAGATAAGCTAATGTTATTTATTTTCTGAAATATTAATCTGTATATATAAAAGAAAATGACTGACTGATCGATCAACGCACAGCCAAAACGGCTGGGGTTAGAGACTTGAAATTTTGGACAGTAGGTACCTTTTATCACGTAGGCATCCACTAAGGAAGGGTTTTTGGAAATACCACCCTTAGGGGGGTAAAATAGGGTATGATAGTTTGTATGAAAATTCGCCATTTCTGAAGTTAAAGGCATGAAAATTGGTATTTTGTAAGGTATACTTCTTTTCCCAAACATGACCTCCACGCGGGCGGAGCCGCGAGCAACAGCTAGTATCTAATAAATATTTGGTTTATCTCGTTTGTTAATATTGTAGTACCCTCAATCAAATTCAGCCCTTGACTCAAAGTACCCCCAAAAATATTCAAATCGCAATATTACCTAAATATTTTTCTAATTTTTTTTCATTTCGTTCGTTTATCGGGGTGTCTTTGCGATGGATTAAATAAAAGACTTGGTGCCAAAGTAGCCTCATTATCAATATAACTTTGATAATCATTTTTTTTTTCACTATTTTTTTTATTGCAGTAATTAATTTACATAATGAGTCTACACTACAGTGTTTTTTCATTTTTATCGTTGCAATTTGCCTGGCATCCATTTAAGATTAATCAACGTTACACCCCGTTTTTAACCGACTTCAAAAAAGGAGGAGGTTAACAATTCGCCGTAATCTTTTTTATGTATGTTCCCCGATTACTCGAAGACGCCTGGACCGATTCGAGAAATTATTTTTTTTGGTTTAAAAGGGTATACTTCCCTGGTGGTCTCATTGGATTGGTCTCACCAAGTCAGGATCTGATGATGGGATATCAGAAAAATCGAGGGCAACCCTCAAATTTTATAGAGACGCATAATTTGTTTTTATTTGAAGTCTGTGTACTTTTTATGAATTAAAAAACTTTTTAATCAGTGAATTCTGTCGTCCCCACATTGTATTAGATGCTTCATATTATCATATAGCGTGGCGACGCGTCGCCAACAGTCGGTCTGATCCGCCGCATTAGATGTTTCACAACAAAAATCTAACAAGTTATTTTTAAATCCGTGTATCCGCTTCCGTTGCGATAATGTGACAGGCGGCCCATTTGACCTTAGAGCTGATTCTTTGAAGGTCGTTGCCGTTGAATGATGCTTGGGTACATTAAGCGAAAGTAACCAACGTGAATATACACTGAGGGACTCATAAACTGCATCAAAGTTTTTTTTAGTGTTTTTTTTTATGATTAATTGACAGTCACGATATTTTCATTTATTTTAATCTAAAAAGTTTACATACTTATAAGAAAAAAGTAATACTGAAAGTAGTCCTTCAACGGTAGGCAGCGGCTCTGCTGTGCCCTGGTATTGCAGAAGTCTATGGGCGGTGGTGACTACTTACCATCAGGTGGCCCGTCTGCTCGTCTGCCTATTCAGGCATTAAAAAAATACTTGCTTATAATGTTTATTTCAAAGGTCTTTTGAACATTGATGTAGTTTACGAGTCTGTCAGTGTATATAACACACAAACCTAGTTTCTACCTATGTTATATGTTTGCCACCTACCGGTATTCCCTCCTATGATCCTAGGTCCTTTAGGCGTAGTGCAAACTACTCCGCTGATGATAGTCTCTCGCAACTTGATACTCTAGTTGGACGTTACTGCGCTTATCACTGCAGTATGGTTATTTATTGCAACGTCACTTAACGTGTCTGGATAAAAATGGGTACGTAGGTATTCATGGAATCTGCCGACAGAAGTGTAAACTTAAAACTGTAATTATTGTGTTCTTTTGTGTAACAGCGTCCATGAAATAGTATTGAGTTTTTTCGTTTATATTCGTTCGATTGCTTGTCAATAATTATAGAACTTCATAGAGAGAGAGACAAAAATCAGGTCGAATGCAGCGGCACGTGAACCTTGATTTTTCCTGTAGATATTTAAAAAGACTTTGCGTTTTATATATTATCAAATTGAACATTTGAACGAGCTAACCTCTGGATGTTGCATTTATATTGAAGATATTCTTTTTTTTACCGAAATTGGCTTGCGTTTGACCACTATCTCGCGTGATGGTAAGTGATGTGGTCTACGGTGGAACACGCTTGCCTAGAAGACACCTATTCACTCTTGACTTGAAGATACTCATGTTATAATTTTCGGGAAATATAGACTCCGGCAGAGTTCCACTCTCTAGCGCATGATAAATGTACTAGCAATATGCTTCGTGTGCACTGGTGGAATATCAACCATGTATGTCAAAAGTAAAATAATCCGAGCGTCATGCAAGTTTGCTTTTTTCCATCCCAAGAGTGCCCAACGTGCCTAAAGAAGTTTCACTTCAATACTAAAATAAGTTTTTTTTTACAGATAATGCCCGAAGTACACCCAGCATTCGCCAACGCCGGAAAGAAACAGGGACTTGAAATATGGAGGATCGAAGTAAGCAACCTATTATTTAGTCTGTATATACACAGTCAGGTCATAAGTATTGTCACACAGTAAAAACTTTTATTTTAGAATGCTGGCCACAAAAAAGTTTATTGAATTCGAATTTCAAATTGTTCATGAAAATATAAATGTATACATTTTAGAATTTTACTCATTTTTAAATATGGAGTGGACGCTTAAAGAAGACCGTGTTGCAGTAATTGCGTTGCATCGTTGCGGTTACGCGCCAATTCAAATTTTTGACATGCTGAAAAATTTGCATATAACCAAAAGATTCATTTATCGTACCATCAAACGATACAATGAAGACTCTAGTGTAGATGACAGGTCAAGAAGTGGTCGCCCTCGGTCTGTTAGGACTCCAGCAGTGATAAAAGCTGTGAAGGCGCGAATTCAAAGAAATCCTAAACGTAAGCAGAAACTGTTGGCCCTTCAGATGGGGTTAAGCAGAACCACGGTGAAAAGGGTGTTAAATGAAAACTTAGGGCTTCGGGCATATCGAAGAAAAACAGGACATCGTTTGAATGCTCGTCTAATGGACCTGAGACTGAAGAGATGCCGCGCTTTGTTGAAGCGGTACGCGGGAAAAAAATATCGGGAAATTCTTTTTTCAGATGAAAAATTTTTTACCGTAGAAAAGAGCTACAACCAACAAAATGATAAGGTGTACGCACACAGTAGTGAAGAAGCGAGCAACCGTATTCCGCGTGTCCAACGAGGTCATTTTCCATCCTCGCTCATGGTATGGTTGGGAGTTTCTTATTGGGGCTTAACAGAGGTACATTTTTGTGAGAAAGGTGTAAAAACGAATGCAGTTGTGTATCAAAATACAGTCCTGACGAACCTTGTGGAACCTGTTTCTCATACCATGTTCAATAACAGGCACTGGGTATTCCAACAAGATTCGGCGCCAGCTCATAGAGCGAAGAGCACACAAGACTGGCTGGCGGCGCGTGAAATCGACTTCATCCGGCACGAAGACTGGCCCTCCTCCAGTCCAGATTTGAATCCGTTAGATTACAAGATATGGCAACACTTGGAGGAAAAAAGCCTCATCAAAGCCTCATCCCAATTTGGAGTCACTCAAGACATCCTTGATTAAGGCAGCCGCCGATATTGACATGGACCTCGTTCGTGCTGCGATAGACAACTGGCCGCGCAGATTGAAGGCCTGTATTCAAAATCACGGGGGTCATTTTGAATAAACTTTAGTGTCATAAGAATCTATGTTTTGTTAAGTTAATTTTGGTATATAAATGGTTACATGCGCCAACAAGAAAATAGTTTTTATTTACTTACTAAATTGCCCGCAGCTCCGCCCGCGTGGAGTTTATTTTTGGAAGAAAATGTATACAATCCATGGAGGCATCTTAAGCTATTACACCTTTCTATATTTAGCTATCTCTTAGGAAGCTTGCATTTTATCATTTTATCGCGATACAAAGTAGCCTATGTCATTTTCTGATCCCTAAACTGCCACCATGCAAAAAATCATGTTGATCCCTTGCTCTGAGAAAAACTAAACTATCCCACGGGAACTGTACATTTTCCGGGATAAAAGTAGCCTATGTGCCATTCCAGACTATAATCTATCTCTGTGCCAAATTTCAACCAGATCCGTCCAGCCGTTGTAGCGTGATTGAGTAACAAACATCCATCCAAACATTCGCATTTATAATAGTAGTGAGATTATCTTATTTTCTTGTAATCATTAGCGAGTGTATTGAATCGGTTGATATGTCGTTTAATTCTTCTCGCCCGCCTATCCTATAACGGAAGTACGTACTCGGCGAAAGACATTGGTAGAAAAGGAGATCCTCTACATATTTCATGTTTACACTATATATATTGTACTACACATGTCTGATAAGATATACTATCAGTTGATGTAGTACTTCATATTTGACATTTGAGATTAGCTGTTCAAGTATATGATGAGTAATATGAGGCTGGGTTTACCGTACAATATATGAATATGTAATGTAGTTTCCTTATAGAAGTATAGTATTTTTTTTATAAAATACACCCAAGAGTCACACATAGTTCTGACCCCACACTAGGTCAAACCTGTATCGTGGGTATTAACTATAAAGGACTACGGTAAATATCTTTTTGTCAGACAAACATTTGTCTTGGTGCGGGAATCGAACCCACGGCCTCTCGTTTCAAGGCTACTCGCCACAGAGGCTGTCTAACTTTGAAAGGAGTTCCAAGAAATTCCTGAGAATATAAAAAACATATTATGTTAAATATTATGTCTTCATTACGTAACTTTCTGTTTGAATAGAATTTCTATAGGTGTCCTCAAATGTAGTTTTGAAAAATAAAAAGTAGATGGTACTGATTTTTAATGCATTATTTGTGAGTTGGAAGTAGTAGACCCTAAAGTAGATCCGGCCCTGCTGATGGAAAGCTACATTATTCCGGAGTAAACGTTAGGCAGCGGTTTTGCTGTGCCCTGGCATTGCAGAAGTATATGGGCGGTGGTGACTACTTACCATCAGGTGGCCCGTCTGCTCGTCTGTCTATCGATGTTCAACGGTAGGCAGCGGCTCTGCTGTGCCCTGGCATTGCAGAAGTATATGGGCGGCGGTGACTACTTACCATCAGGTGGCCCGTCTGCTCGTCTGTCTATCGATGTTCAACGGTAGGCAGCGGCTCTGCTGTGCCCTGGCATTGCAGAAGTATATGGGCGGCGGTGACTACTTACCATCAGGTGGCCCGTCTGCTCGTCTGTCTATCGATGTTCAACGGTAGGCAGCGGCTCTGCTGTGCCCTGGCATTGCAGAAGTATATGGGCGGCGGCGACTACTTACCATCAGGTGGCCCGTCTGCTCGTCTGTCTATCGATGTTCAACGGTAGGCAGCGGCTCTGCTGTGCCCTGGCATTGCCGAAGTCTATGGGCGGCGGTGACTACTTACCATCAGGTGGCCCGTCTGCTCGTCTGTCTATAGAGGTTCAACGGTAGGCAGCGGCTCTGCTGTGCCCTGGCATTGCCGAAGTCTATGGGCGGCGGTGACTACTTACCATCAGGTGGCCTGTCTGCTCGTCTGTCTATCGATGTTCAACGGTAGGCAGCGGCTCTGCTGTGCCCTGGCATTGCCGAAGTCTATGGGCGGCGGTGACTACTTACCATCAGGTGGCCCGTCTGCTCGTCTGTCTATCGAGGTTCAACGGTAGGCAGCGGCTCTGCTGTGCCCTGGCATTGCCGAAGTCTATGGGCGGCGGTGACTACTTACCATCAGGTGGCCCGTCTGCTCGTCTGTCTATCGAGGTACAACGGTAGGCAGCGGCTCTGCTGTGCCCTGGCATTGCCGAAGTCTATGGGCGGCGGTGACTACTTACCATCAGGTGGCCCGTCTGCTCGTCTGTCTATCGAGGTTCAACGGTAGGCAGCGGCTCTGCTGTGCCCTGGCATTGCCGAAGTCTATGGGCGGCGATGACTACTTACCATCAGGTGGCCCGTCTGCTCGTCTGCCTATCCAGGCACTAAAAACCATGAGCTTTTATTCCGGAAAATTTTATCCCGCACGATAGAGAGGTCGGGACAGATATTTTTAAGGCGAAACGGAGTTCGCTGAACTAGCTGTCTCCAGCTAGTTCACAATATATTCCACAAATACACCTAAGAATAGTTCTTAAATTTATTATCTGCGTAACTTTGACATGACGGATTGTTCTCGAAATAAAGAGTACATAAAACGTATAGGAATAGTTTTAAACACACGTGGGCAGTTGCTATGTTTGAAATCAAGTGGTTTACACCCGATAAAATAGTGAATACCATACAGTATGAAATATCAAACAGCTGTAGTTGACACCAGACCAGTAGGCTTTTTTTGTCGCGGGGAATGCATTTTATTACACGCTCCGGGGGGAAGTGGCATAAGAATAAAACGGTTATGCTGGACTAGCCGGTCTTACGACCCAGCATCCCCCTCGTCCGGATGATGGCTATCCGTGCTGCCGCTGGGCTGAGTCCCTACCCCCTATGTACACCCCACCCGACACTACCAGCTACAGTCTACTACCCCGGCCCAAACCAAGATTAGAGCAAATCCGTTTTGCCCCACCATGAAGCTGTGGAACAGTTTGCCAGCTACCGTGTTCCTTCCTATGATCCTGGCCCCTTTGAGCGTAGTGTGAAGCTACAAGAAGGTATATTGTCTCGCTACTTGTTGTCACTTTGCCGTGTCAAGATATAATATACTTTTAGAGACACTCCAAAGTGCTATTTAAGGTGGATACCTTAAACGGCACATAAACGATGGTTACCACTGTATTGATCAATTTAATGATCACAGTTACGCACCTCAGTGCCCATCGTTAACAATTCCATGTCGGGATGTACCAAATACCAATTAGCCACAAGTGCGCACGGACAGCATAACGATCTATGCTGAACTGCCACCAGACCAATAGTGGTATAGGACGATGGGAGCTAATGCTCACCATACGTCCGTACAGTAGACAGTCCCAGAGCGGACTGTAGTCTAGAGCGCTCGAGAGCCGTCTTTTATTGCAACTCTCACCCCACTCAGTTGATGTTTATCGTCAATCTACCCACGGATATTTATAAAACATTTTCGATATATCCTCGGTATCACCAATAAATGGGAACTGCCCTAACAATACAATCTAATGTGGTACTTATTAAACTGTGGGACCAAAATAAGTTCGGCGAGGTGCGTTATTATTACTATTTGATGTAGAAATATTTTATTCGATTATCATTACCGGATACATTTCGGCGAGTGTGCCTTGGAATTACACAATTTAATTCCCCCAACCCCTTTCCATCATCGGACGACAAGAGACTCGGCGAAGCGTCATCGATACATGGTTGATATTCCACTAGCGCGCACGAAGCGTTTTGCTAGTACATTCATCATGCGCACCGCTAGAGAGTGGAACTCTTAGCCGGAGTCTATATTTCCCGAAAATTCTAATCTGGGTATCTTTAAGTCAATAGTGAATAGGTATCTTCTAGGCAAGCTCCACCGTAGACCACATCATCACTTACATCAGGCGAGATAGTGGTCAAACGCAAGCTTATTTAGGTAAAAAAAACCATTTCATTTTTATTTAACTCCTATTTATATTTTTATCTATAATACTGTTTTAAATGCCGATAAAAGTATATCAGTTTGTATAAACCTTATTAAAATTAATGATGCTGCCAAAGTTACTAATTGGCAATCAGTGATATAATGAGCTTCTAAAATAAGGGGGGAAAATCATCGATCCATTTGTCATGAAATGAAATTTTACATAAATATACTACGTGTAACGGGAATAACGCAAAAACTCAAGACACCCCAATTCAAATATTATTACAATCATAATTCATGTATTGAAATTAGACTGCGATGCATATAAATATTGTTTTTTATGAAATTAGTTGTACTAATTTTCATTTAGAGTAGGCAACCAAAAAAGGTTAAAATTTTGAAAACGCCGATATACGTGTACATTTATTTCTAACCAGAAATTTCGTGCTTCTTGCTTTGAAAATGACGGACTTCCATACAACCGTTTTTCCATTATTTTACCCCTTAGGGTGATATTTTCGAAAATCCCTTACAACATAAAAGGCTCAACTGCCAAAATTTCAAGTTTGTAGCCCCAGTGGTTAAGGCTCTGCTGAGTCAAGTCAGGGCAAGTAATTTAATATGTATAGACGAATTGCCTCTTTACTTTATCCTGACATTCTTCTATGCAGCCCCAATATTAGTAGACACGGCGAAGCGTCATCGATACATGGTTGACATTCCACCAGTGCGCACGAAGCGTTTTGCTTGTACATTTATCATGCGCACCGCTAGAGAGTGGAACTCTTTGCTAGTCTTTATTTCCCGAAAATTATAACCTGGGTATCTGTAAGTCAAGAGTGAATAGGTATCTTCTAGGCCAGCGTGCTCCACCGTAGACCACATCATCACTTACCACTGTTGGCAGCGGCTCTGCTGTGCTCTGGCATTGCAGAAGTCTATGTATGGGTGGCGGTGACTACTTACCATCAGGTGGCCCGTCTGCTCGTCTGTCTATCGAGGTACAACGGTAGGCAGCGGCTCTGCTGTGCCCTGGCATTGCCGAAGTCTATGGGCGGCGGTGACTACTTACCATCAGGTGGCCCGTCTGCTCGTCTGTCTATCGAGGTTCAACGGTAGGCAGCGGCTCTGCTGTGCCCTGGCATTGCCGAAGTCTATGGGCGGCGATGACTACTTACCATCAGGTGGCCCGTCTGCTCGTCTGCCTATCCAGGCACTAAAAACCATGAGCTTTTATTCCGGAAAATTTTATCCCGCACGATAGAGAGGTCGGGACAGATATTTTTAAGGCGAAACGGAGTTCGCTGAACTAGCTGTCTCCAGCTAGTTCACAATATATTCCACAAATACACCTAAGAATAGTTCTTAAATTTATTATCTGCGTAACTTTGACATGACGGATTGTTCTCGAAATAAAGAGTACATAAAACGTATAGGAATAGTTTTAAACACACGTGGGCAGTTGCTATGTTTGAAATCAAGTGGTTTACACCCGATAAAATAGTGAATACCATACAGTATGAAATATCAAACAGCTGTAGTTGACACCAGACCAGTAGGCTTTTTTTGTCGCGGGGAATGCATTTTATTACACGCTCCGGGGGGAAGTGGCATAAGAATAAAACGGTTATGCTGGACTAGCCGGTCTTACGACCCAGCATCCCCCTCGTCCGGATGATGGCTATCCGTGCTGCCGCTGGGCTGAGTCCCTACCCCCTATGTACACCCCACCCGACACTACCAGCTACAGTCTACTACCCCGGCCCAAACCAAGATTAGAGCAAATCCGTTTTGCCCCACCATGAAGCTGTGGAACAGTCTACTTACAATCAGGTGGCCCGTCTGCTCCTCTGCCTATCGAGGTTCAACGGTAGGCAGCGGCTCTACTGTGCCCTGGCATTGCAGAAGTCTATGGGCGGCGGTAACTACTTACCATCAGGTGGCCCGTCTGCTCGTCTGTCTATCGAGGTTCAACGGTAGGCAGCGGCTCTACTGTGCCCTGGCATTGCAGAAGTCTATGGGCGGCGGTAACTACTTACCATCAGGTGGCCCGTCTGCTCGTCTGTCTATCGAGGTTCAACGGTAGGCAGCGGCTCTGCTGTACCCTGGCATAGCAGAAGTCTATGGGTGGCGGTGACTACTTACAATCAGGTGGCCCGTCTGCTCGTCTGCCTATCTAGGCACTAAAAAAACCATCAGATGAGATAGTGGTCAAACGCAAGTCTATTTAAAATAACATATATCTCGACAACAGCGCCACCTAACGGATCCATAGTATATTTCTAGTTGAAACCAATTATAACATTCCCAAAATTCTAATCAAATGGGCCGGATTAGCTTGTACGAACACAGTAACCTGTGGGTATAAGATCAAATTGATATCCACCTTATACTTGTACTAGCTGTTGCTCGCGGCTCCGCCCGCGTGGAGGTCATGTTTGGGAGAAAAAGTATACAATACAAAATACCAGTTTCCGCGTTTAATGCGTTTAACTTAAAAAATGACGGATTTTCATACAAACTTTCATCCCCTATTTTACCCCCTTAGGGGCGGAATTTCCAAAAATCCTAAAAACATATATTTTTAACTATACTAATTTTCATGAATTTAACTTCAAAAATGACGGATTTTCATACAAACTTTCATACCCTATTTTACCCCCTTAGGGGTGGTATTTCCATAAACCATTCCTTAGTGGATGCCTACGTCATAAAAGGTACTTACTGTCAAAATTTCAAGCCTCTAACCCCAGTCGTTTTGGCTGTGCGTTGATCGATCAGTCAGTCACTTTCTTCTTTAATATATACAGATGTAATACTGCCTGGCATGAACCTCCTTTATTAATGAGGGGTTAGGCCTTAATCCACCACGCTGTAATGCGGGTTGGTAGACTTCACATTTGAGATTCGTAAGAGAATTCTCAGGTATGCAGATTTCTTTGCGTTTTCCTTCACTGTTAAAGCAAGCGTAAACAATGAAACACGCAACTTCGAATAGTTATAGATGCCATTAGGTTTTCGAACATAGGACTTTCGTCTCAAAAATCCGTACACACCCAACTATACATACATATACATTCACTCCCGCAATCCCTGGAGGGGTAGGCAAAGGTGTAACTAGTACACCTACTTTTCGCTGAATTAATTACGGTCACATAATAGGGGGCGAGCCTATCCCCATACCGGGCACAATTCCAGACTCCGGGCTGATACTGAGTATTTCTAAATAGAAAAACCCAATATCAGTTAACCCGACACGGCGATCGAACCCGAGACCTCAGCACAGCAGTCGGTAACGCATGCGCAATTACAACTGCGCCACCGAGGCAGTCAAGTCCCAACAATACCATCGCTTCCTTTTTTAACACAAACACGTACTCTTCCTCACGATGTTTTCCTTCACCGTTAAAGCAAGCGATAATTAACATTTTAATACACACATAACTTTAGAAAAGTCAGAGGTGTATGCCACTTGGGTTTCGAACCTACGACTTTCGTCTTGGCAGTCCGTACCGCAACCAACTAGGCTATCGCTGCTATTATATCCCGCATATCTGAGAATTTTTCGAAGGTATGAGAAGTCTGCCAACCCGCATTAGGCCAGCGTGGTGGACTACGGCCTAACCCCTCTCATTAGTAGAGGAGGCCCGTGCCCAGCAGTGGGACAATGTTTAATACAGGGCTAGTATTATTTTATTATTATTATACGTACTCTTTGTTTATAATATATAAAATGACAAGACAAAAAAAGAAATTCCGAAAAACAAAAAACCAAGCCAGTAAATTAAAGCGTTGGCATCTCTCCCAAGAATAAACTGCAGTCGTGTGAATGTAAAGTTATTTTTAAATCTTGTTGACAACAGATGTAAAACCATAAAACTGAAGTATATTGCTCAGATGTACCGGTTGCCTTAGAGGTAAAGGTGACAGATTCGGGTTTTTTTTTTATATCATAGTCCGACAAACGAGCCAGTGGGTCACCTGATGTTATCTCCACCGCCCATAAACATCCACAATACCGAAAGTGTCATGTAGCGCTGTCGGCCTTTAAGGACAGGAATAGGGATTAGGGAAGGGAAGGGGGAATCTGGGCCTCCGGATATCTCACTTACCATACGAAACGCGACAGTGAACTGTCACTTTACGTTGGTTTTCTGTGAGACAGTGGTACTACCCCGGTCGCGCCGGCCCATTCATGCTGTAGACAAATATGACTACAGCGTGGCTCTACCACTTTTAGCGATATTAATATTAATGTTGTAAATCCGTCATAGCTGATATCCATTCCCTAAAAGAGACGGGCCGCTAACGCGCAGGGATCGTTCCGGCAGCAATCCAGAGTACTACTAGGTCCCACATGCGCTGCAGAAGGCTACCGTGGGTTTTTAGTCGGTAAACCGACGTAGGAAAATTTTTAGGGTCCCGACCCAGTAGGCCCTCGAGTGAAATAGGTCGGAAGGTCGGTGAGTCCGGCATAACCATCTCTCCTCCTCGAGGTCCAGAAGGTATCCGTAAGATGGATTTTTCCCCCCGGAAAAAAATTGATACCCATGATATTTTATCTCAGTGTGATGTGTTTCAAATAAAACAAATAGTAACTACCTAGATAAAGGTTTTTTATGTTTATTTCCCATATTACGCGATAAAATCGTATTGCCGCACCATTAAGCTGTGAAACCATTTTCCGGCTACCGTGTTTCCTTAGTTGCCAACCGTCCGGTTTTCCCAGGACATGACCTGGTTATAGAGTATCCTGGAGTACCCTGGATAGTTTTTAGCAGCGTCCTGGGTTTTAAAGCGTCCCGATTAGGTGTATTTTAAAATTCAAGCTGCCCGCGCTGTTATAAAACAAAGCCGCATAATGGTTTTTTATGTTAAGGCAAATATTACGCGATAAAATCAGTAAAATTTGTTTTATATCAACTGCAGAGATAATCGCTAATAAGCAGTATATTATTCAAATATCATAAAACTCTTTTTTTTACCTGGCACGGCAAAGTTTTTTTGCTGGTGGTAGGATATTCATATCCGCCCGGATAGCGACCACCGTACACAGGGTGAAAAACCCGCCATAGTGGCACACGCAAGTGTGTCGCGTTCCGGGATCAGCCAGTGTACATCCGGTTTTTTGGGGGTCTAGAGTTGGGGTACAATGTTGGCCATTTTGCGGCCATCTAAGTACTCTGACAATAGACCCTCGACCGCTTCTTCACCTTCTTGCCCATGGCGTAGTGTGAAGGAGCAGGCCGGCATGATTGTGTTAAGTAGCGGGGGATAGATCGTCTCTCGCTACTCGATACTCTAATTGGACCGTACTCCGCTTACCATCAGGTGAAGTGCGGTCACTTTGCCGTGCTAAGATAAAAAAAAAAAGTGACCACATTGCACCTGATGGTAAGTGCAGAGCCGTCCTGTTAGAGCATCGAGTAGCGAGAGACAACCTATCCCCCGCTACTAAACACAAGCCGGCATTCTTTTTTACACTACATAGGGAAGAAGGTGAAGACACACTTGCGTGTGCCACTATGGCGGGTTTTACACCCTGTGTACTTTGCCGAGCGAGGATTAAAAAAAATCTCTAAACCGTTGCGAAGCGGGGGCGGGTCGCTAATGTTTATTTATTAACCGACTTCAAAAAAAGAGGAGGTTCTCAATTCGCCGGAATCTTTTTTTTATGAATTTTCCCCGATTACTCTAAGACGCCTGGACCGACTCGAGAAGTTCTTTTTTTGTTTAAAAGGATATATTTACACATATACAGATATACTTCCCAGGTGGTCCCATTGGCACCAAGTCAGGCAAGATCTGATGATGGGATCTCAGAAAAATCGAGGGAAAACCCTCAAATAGGGACGCATAATGTGTTTTTTATTGAAATCGATGTACTTTTTGCTATCATAATGATTTTTTGTATCTAACGCAGTATTTCTTTGCAGGATTTCGAGCCTATCCCCGTACCAAAATCACACTTTGGCAATTTCTACACTGGTGATTCGTACATCGTTCTGAAAGTAAGTGGGAATCATTTATTTTATAGTATAATAAACCATATTTAATGACTGTTCGTACATCACTAATTAGAGTCGATAATGGACCATTCAATTAATAGATAATTCATTTAATAGATAAATTTAAACTCTATTTCAAATGATTGGATTGGATTGGATGAATAAATAATTTATAATATCAGTTTATGTGTTTAATTTTTTACATTATTCGCTATGCAACCGAATATAATTTTTTTTATATAGCATAGTCCGACAAACGAGCCAGTGGGTCACCTGATGTTAAGTGATCTCCACCGCCCATGAACATCCACAATACCGAAAGTATCATGTATGCGCTGTCGGCCTTAAAGGACAGGAATAGGGATTAGGGAAGGGAAGGGGGAATCTGGGCCTCCGGATATCTCATTTACCATCCGAAACGCGACAGTAAACTGCCACTTTGCCTTTGTTTTCTGTGAGACAGTGGTACTACCCCGGTCGAGCCGGCCCATTCATGCTGTAGACAAATATGTCTTCAGCGTGGCTCTACCACTATAATACGCAAAAGAAACCCTTTTGTGAAAACAGCATCAAAATTGCGTGAAAAATGAGTTCACAATATTAATTTTAAATATTGGTATGAACAAACATGGGTGCGTAGTGGGAACATCTCACTATCTCCCTCACACAACAGCAAATTAATAGCTATTCTGAGAGGTGACGTCACGGCTCACATGCATCCCTTTACTGTCACTTGACAGTTACCCATTCCAGCAGATTTGAATGGCGTCTAATTTACTTAATGTTGTTCAGATTAAAAAAACCATAATAGGTTTTAGGTGTTGTAACTTGATTAATATAATCAATCAAAGAAATACAAGTCAAGTAACAATATATTTAAGTAAGTTTGATTGAATTATGTTTATTAAAACTCCTGAACTCTTCATCCTAGACATCAGGAGACGATGAGCGTTTAACATGGGACATCCACTTCTGGCTGGGTGCCCTCACCAGCCAGGACGAGGCTGGTGCTGCAGCCATCCTGACAGTCAACCTGGATGATGAGCAGTTCAAGGGTTCGGCGATACAGCATAGGGAAGTCCAGGGATACGAGTCCAGGCACTTCTTAGACTATTTCCAGCCAGGTATGTGACAATTGGTTTTAGATAACGGTAGGCAGCGGCGTTGCTATGCCCTGGCACTGCAGAAGTCTATGGGCGGCGGTGACTACTAACCATCAGGTGGCCCGTCTGCTCGTCTGCCTATCGAGGCATCAAAAAAAAGTTTTTTTTTTACTCTAGCAACGTGACCACACTGCACCCGATGATGGCAGTGCAAGCCAGTTAGAGTATCAAGTAGCGACAGACAACTATCCGTCGCTATTCGACACAATCATACCTGCTGGTAGCTTCACACTACGCCTAAAGGAGCCAGGATCATAGGAAGGAACACGGTAGCTGGCAAACTGTTCCACAGCTTGATGGTGCGGCAATACGAATTAGCGAACCTTTTTCGGGCCGGGGTAGTAGACACCACAAAGCTGTGGCTCCGCAAGCCAGTACGCGTGGTTCTAGTGTGGAAGGGAGAGGACGGGATGTGATTAAACAATTATTCTAAAAATTATTTGGGAACCTCTTTTATCTATTGATTTTTCTAAATTTTGCTAGTGGCATACACAAGTGTGTTGTGTTCCGGGATCAGCCATTAGGGAGTACTCTGGCAGTAAACCCTCGACGTCTTCTTCACCTTCTTCCCCATGGCGTAGTGTGAAGAAGCAGGCCGGCATGATTGTGTTGAGCAACGGTGGATAGACTGTCTCTCGCTACTCAATACTCTAATTGGACGGCACTGCGCTTACCATCAGGTGCAGTGTGGTCACTTTGCAGTGCCTGGTCAATTTTTTTTGTTGTTTTTGTAAGTGTCTGATATCATGTTTTGCCCCGTAGCTATCCGCTATTTAGATGGTGGTCATGCATCAGGCTTCAGTCACGTGACGATCAATGCCGGCGCCGAGAAACGCCTCTTCCACATCAAGGGCAAGAGGAACGTCAGAGTAAAGCAGGTGTGTGGGTAGACCTAGCTTATTAGTCTGACGCAGTGCCTTGGCGCAAGCGTTAATAATATTTTTTAATACACCACACGCATAGTTCTGACCTCCCACTAGGTAAAAGAAGCAGCGATAGCCTAGTTGGTTGCGGTACGGACTGCCAAGACGAAAGTCGTAGGTTCGAAACCCAAGTGGCATACACCTCTGACTTTTCTAAAGTTATGTGTGTATTAAATGTTAATTATCGCTTGCTTTAACGGTGAAGGAAAACATCGTGAGGAAACCTGCATACCTGAGAATTTTTCGAAGGTATGAGAAGTCTGCCAACCCGCATTAGGCCAGCGTGGTGGACTAAAGCCGAACCTCTCTCATTAGTAGAGAAGGCCCGTGCCCAGTAGTGGGACAGTGTTTAATACAGGGCTATTATTACGAGGTAATTTAGCGTGGGTATCAATACGAGTGACTACGGTCCCACAACACCCAGACCAGATACAAATATTTATCTATCACACAAACAATTTTTCGGGAATCGAACCCACAGCCTCTCGTTGCATATCCCGCTGTGCCACGTAGGCTGTCATTGAGGGCTGCGTTAAACATTTTTACCGACAACAACGATCTAAAGAAGGTAATGTTTTAACTGACGTATGTTCCACTAAGCTTTCTCTATTGAACTCATTATATGTAAAAACATTTGTATGCTGGAAAAAAAGGTTTTTAAAAACCCTACTGTGCAAATGAGTGTCGGATATGATATAGTTGTTGTAGACAAGGAATCATATCGAAGCTGTGAGAAGGCTGGTACATCACTCGCTGATCACTTCAATGGAATAGACTGAGCTCGTCTGAAATAGACTGAACTCGACTGAAATAAACTGAACTCGACTAAAATAAACTGAACTCGACTGAAATAAACTGATCTCAACTGAAATAAACTGAACTATACTGAAATAGACTAGACTAGATTGGACCAGACTGGAATATACTGGATTAGAATGGAATAGACTGGAATAAACTGGACGATACAGGAATAGACTCGGCTAAACTGGAATATACTGGACTAGACTCAACTACACTTGACTACACTGGACTACACTTAACTAGGCTCGATGTCCCTCAAATGAGGCGACGTTCCCTTATATTCAGTAATTTATATTGTGCCCCACTCCAGAGTTGATGGTCGACTACCCTTGTTTTCATTTCATCAGGTGGAAGCCTCGGCATCTTCGTTAAACAAGGGAGACTGTTTCATCTTAGACGTGGACCACATAATCTATGTGTTCGTTGGTGAAAACGCCAAGAGTGTGGAGCGGCTGAAGGCTGCCACCGTGGCGGGTCAGATCAGGGATCAGGATCATAACGGAAGAGCTGAAGTGGAAGTAGTTGGTATGTAGTAAACAATAGGGTAGTTGCTTTAGTTGACACGTTTTTTTTAATCAACATGTGTTGCAGCATCTCATGCCATATGACAGGATATTTAATCTCATAATTATTATAATTGTACAAACTATGTAAGCGCCTGATTATGAGTATTAGCAAGAACCTATAGTTCGCGACAGGTCGACATGGCAATCGGGGTATTAAGTGCGGCGCGGGGGAGGGGTCACCCCGCATACCCACACATCACCCGCGCTGTCTTAGTCGTAGAGCTGCACGATGCACGAGTTCGCATCGACCGCGTTTATCGATATCGATCTCGCTCACATTGTTCTTTGTCGTTGTGTATTAAAATGACTTCGGTCGCTTCCTCGTCACGTGTTAAAACAAAAAAACTAAGAATTAATTGTTAAGCACGAGAATTAATCTGAAAAGTATTAGAAAATTGTGACATTAAACGAAAAGACAATTATTATAATTACCCTGTTAATGAGACATTGGATATTTTACACCGGCTTTTTAGAACTTTGCCCAGAATACAATCCGAATCGAAATTAGCAGGAACCAATAAACAATTAAAATCGCCCATAATATTGATTGTGATGAATAAAATATTCTAATATAATATTTTACTTATAATAAACCTTATTTAATTAATTTTAGTCTTACTAACTTGCATTGCAATAAAATAAATATCGATATAATCTAAACTATCTGCTACATTTTGCCACATCACTAGAAAATTGCCATGTCGAGCTGTCGTGTACTATACTGTCTTTTACTTCAATAATACCTGTTCTTACGCATTCATACGGCGTCGTTACAGTTTCTTGTTAAAATATTCCTGATCCTTATTATCCATATTCTCACCCAAAGTATACAACATGTTACATTACCTAAAACCTATTATCGAAAGAATTTTATGAATCCGAACAGAAATAAGTAAATTAGACGCCATTCAAATCTGCTAGAAAGGGTAGTTGTCAAATGACAGTAAAAGGATGCATGATGTGAGCCGTGACGTCACCTCTCAGAATGACCATTACTGTGCCGTTGTGCGAGGGAGATGGTGATATGTTCCCACCACGCAACCATTTTTGCTCATACAAATATTCAAAATAAATATTGTGACCTCATTTTTCAAGCAATTTTGATGCTGTTTTCGCAAAAGGGTTTCTTTTGCATATGATGTTCGGTTGCATATCGAATAATTTACAAAATTAAACACTGGAAACTACCTGATTGTACGCAGATTCAGACTCCCACGATGGTATCTTCGAGAAGTTCTTCGAAGCTCTTGGCTCTGGAGACAAGGACTCCGTCGCGGACGCTTCGGAAGGTGGCGATGATGAGGTAAGAATACTGCGAACGTGCCACTTGGTCACCTGTGGGCCGTATAACACGTGTGTATTTATGGGGGGGTGACGCCTGCGTCAAAATGTCATGGGGGGGGGGGGCCTAAAGTGTGTCTCGCAGGTCATCAAAGAATCTATAAAAAAATGTATTTTTGCTTTTAATTTTTTGTTACTATAGAAAGTCACTTTCATATTTTTAGGGGGTCTAAAAGGTAATATTTACGTGACGTATTTTATGAACGGGCCCTGCTGGTAGAGGTCCATCCATAAATTACGTGAATCTTAGAAATTCTTAAGACGACCATGAGACGGAAAGATTTGAAGGGAAAAATTGTGACGAATTTTTGTATACATGATAAAATAAAAAAATAATATTCGATTCCATTCGAACACCAACATCGTCTTATAAATTCAGTAGCGAGTCTTAATCGCGCAATATTTTAATGGTATAAATGGTATAATGGTATATTTAAATGGTTTGTTGTATTTATACAAATAAAATATTGCGCGATTAAGACCCGCTACTAAATTTATAACATGTATTTAAATCGCGAGAGTCTAAAAACATTTACCAAAATCGTACTCGGAAAATGGTTTGATATCATCTGACGGCCAGCTCTAGCACCCCGCGCTCTTTGGTCAAATCAAATAGCGCGTGCTTCCCCGACTTCCTGTTACACACTTCCGTCCCTCCCGAAATCACACCCAGAAAGCGATAGTAAAGATGTTAAAATATATGATGTATTTGTTTCCACACAGGAGTTCGAAAATGGAGCCCCCAAGGAGGTGTCTCTCAGTGAAATCTCTGACAGTACCGGCACAGTGAAAATTACCAAACTACCCTCGCCTTTCAAAAGGGAACAGCTGGACACCAAGGTAGATATTACCTAACTGTATATTTTTTTATCCTGGCACGGCAAAGTGACCACACTGCATCTGATGGTGCGCAGTGCTGTCCAGTTAAGAGTATCGAGTAGCGAGAGACAAGCTATCCCACACTACTCAACACAGTCATGCCGGCCTGCTTCTTCACACTACGCCATGGGCAAGGTGAAGAAGCGGTCGAGAGTCTAGTGTCAGAGTACTCAGAAGGCCGCACACGGTCAAACATCGTACCCCAACTCTAGACCTGCAGAAGTCTATGGGCGGCGGTGACTACTTACCATCAGGTGGCCCGTCTGCTCGTCTGTCTATCCAGGCAATATATCTCCTCAAATAATCCATATTTTTGCAGGAATGCTTTATTCTCGACACCGGTAGCTGCAGCGGTATCTATGTGTGGGTGGGAAGAGATTCTAACAATCAGGTGAGGGTCTGATTCAGGTACTTATGAGGGGGCATGACCCCCTTGTCAAACAGTATTGATAATATAAAACTATTAGAAAATTATAAATGTTTAGTTAATTAAGCATTAAATGTTAGGGGCTTATTCGGGTACTTATGAGGGGGCCAGGACCCCTTGCCAAACATAATTGATAATAATTATTTGAGTGTTATAAATCATTGTTTATTTAATTTTTTAAATACAAGATTGTGTTACATTTTTCTAACTTTAGTAAATGACTTCAATATAATAGTCGGATCGGAATAGATCGGTTCGATCCCCGGGTCGGGTAAAGTGATATTGGGTTTTTCTACCAAGAAATACTCAGTATTAACCCGGAGTCTGGAATGGTGCGACAGGCGCGCCCCCTATCACATTATGGGACCGAAATTCGGCGAAAAGTGGGTGTACTGGTTACACCTATGCCTACCCCTTCGGGGATTACAGGCGTGAGAGTATATGTATGTATATATTCAAAATTGAAATTCATACAACGTAGCTTACATTTCTTGCAGGAGAAGGCCGCCGCGATGACAAAGGCCGAACAATATCTCAAACACCATGACTATCCTAACTGGGTAAGTGTAAAGTATATTATAAAAATTAAAAACGGTCAGTTTCCAACTTTCTTGTTTTGAATGATAAATTCTTGACAGAATGACATAAAAAAATTGTTTTTTTTTCTTTAGCATGGTTGTGATTTGAACTCGATGAAACGAAAAAAGCGTCAGTAAAAAGAGACAAATACATAAATCCATAGGGCTAAGCCTACGAGAGAATGAGACAGATTATATATTCGATTGAGTGGGATCGAGTGGGATCGGCATCGGCATTCTACAATGTAATAACTTCTTTATAACCAATACTAATAGAATATATCATTTTGTATTAACAGGTACATGTATCCAAAGTGCCAGAGGACGCCGAACCAATTGCCTTCAAACAATACTTCGAAGACTGGGTTTAAATTAGTTTTAAGATATTATCCTTGAAAAGGAAATTTCACTATTAGT
This sequence comes from Laothoe populi, assembly GCA_905220505.1. Lineage (NCBI taxonomy): Eukaryota > Metazoa > Arthropoda > Insecta > Lepidoptera > Sphingidae > Laothoe > Laothoe populi. The sequence continues at coordinate 5,931,405 of HG992174.1, read as the reverse complement.
ATAATATTTAAGTCATCACTTCGAATATTAAAATTATTTTGTTAAGTATCATGGGGGTCGTGACCCCCCTAACTCTGCTGAATCCGCCACTGTATTTTTAATGTCTAATTTATTGAGTTTTGCATTCGATGTATTTAGAGGTTATAGCAACTTTTTTGGAACCACCAATTTTTATATTTTTATTGAATTGTTAGTATTTTCGCAAGCACAAATATAATAAAAACGATTACGCATTTACAATAAATATATTTTTATGTGTTATATGGTTTGATTATTTTCGCATTTCAGCCTTTTTTTTATCCTGGCACGGCAAAGTGACCACACTGCACCTGATGGTAAGCGCAGTGCCGACCAATTAGAGTCGAGTAGCGAGATCTATCTCCCACTACGCAACACAATCATGCCGGCCTGCTTCTTCACACTACGCCATGGGCAAGAAGGTGAAGAAGCGGTCGAGGGTCTAGTGTCAGAGTACTCAGAAGACCGCAAATGGCCAAACATTGTACCCCAACTCTAGACCCCAGAAAAAAACCGGATGTACACTGGCTGATACTGGAACGCGACACCTGATGTCATTTAACTTTTATTTTCAGCAAGTATTTCTCATATTATATGACAGCCTCTTGGCGCAACGGGCGAGTAGCCGGCTGTGAAACGAGAGTCAGTGGTTTCGATTCCCACACCGAGACAAATTTTTGTGTGACCATCAAGCTGTGGAAAAGTTTGGTAGCGCAAGTGTTCCCTCCTTCCTGTAATCATGGGTTCATAAGCGTACTGTGAAGAAGCTTCACAGCTGACTGAAATGATTATGCCGAATTGAGAGGAATATTTGTCCTCGCTACTTGATAGTCTGCTTGGACAGCACTGCGCTTACCATCGAGTGCAATGTGGTCACTTTGACGTGCCAAAATTTAAAACACGGTTTAGCTGTACTCGTTTACAGCGAAATTATATTTAAAAAAACATCGAATAGTGAGCATCATAATAAAAATCACAGAACAATTTAGTCCTGTATTCATACATTATGTACATATACATCGACCCACTGCTGGGCACGCGTGGCCTCCTCTACTTAAGACAATAATTCACATGAAGCGAGTGCTAAATTTACAGCTAAAGCCTAATTTTGGCCTGCAAGCAGCGATCTATATGTACTACGTACTAGATGCGGCGACAGAACAAACGTTATGTTCCACCGAGTTGCGGTGTATACTCCGCACCGACGTTAGTTTGCTTCATGCCACCTAAGTATGCACATCACATCGCATCTTTCAGTGTCGAGTTAATTTTAGTTATTTGTAGCGACATTCCCGAACAAATCTGTCCTAAATTGATTTACAGTGAAACTGTTAATAGTATATAAGGTAAATAATAATCATTTCATAGCGTTTAGAACGTAACATCAATAAATATTAATTAATTTCAATTCTGAATACGGGAAGTCTATATTTCACAACAAAATTCATTATATAGTTTGTCCCGTTTTGGCGCGCGGAAAGTCCAGTTCGAGAAAAAGTGACGGAGTTATCACGCTTCTAACTACCATAGATATACAACGTCTCCAAAAATTCAACGTTAAACGGGCACCAGGAAAAAATAATTGAAAAAACTTTTAAAGTAATACTATTTTTTTTAATATAAAAAATAGTATATATTTTTTTTATTTGACACGCTATACAATATTTTTCAGTACTGTGATTACAGATTTACAAATATCACTGTTATTTGTATTAGCAACTAAAGCAGCATAGCTGTTCATCATAGTTTAAAATTAAACGTGAATGCCGTAAAGTTTCAGGACAATATAAAATTAATTAAATTTTTTGTTGCAATCTTAGAAAATTTTAACTTTAACTGCTTTCACTCGTCAGGGTATAAAAAATGTATCAATACAGTTTAATGACAACGTACCCATGCTAAGTGACCGATAATTACTCCTTTCGGTTTATTCGGTCGTTCTTATGTCGAAAAACTATAGATTGTCCTTTGGATGAAAAACATATATTTATGAAGTCTTGTGAGTCTTGTCTTGTCTGTTATTCGGAATCTTATAGGCATTTTTGCAAATAAAATACATATTACCTATAATACGATTGACAAGGCAGTATGGGCTTAAACCCTTTGCCTTCCGATTGTTAGGGAAAAAGGCTTAAAAAATAGGCTTCAGAATCTACTTATTTGTTGTTATTTACATTCGAATGTTAGAATTTAAATTACTTTTTACAGTGATACTATAAATAATTGTTTATCAGATTTAATACAATTATATTACTGTGTGTATCGACATAACAAAATATGTTTGAACTACAAAGATGCAGAATATGTCTGAACAGCGACGTCCGATTGCATCGTATTTTGGGGTCGGAAGTTCAAGATGTATTCGAAAAGTTAACAAATAAGGTAGGCTTAGTTCTGAAACATTGGGCCCTAATATTGAGCTGCCTCGCACACTATTTATCCCTGATAAATTTATAATGGCTTGACTAGACCAGAGGTTATTTTTCGTCAAAACTTAAGTTTTTTTTTCAAAGACATCGTTGTAAATAGATATCAAGTCCAACTTTAACGCTACATACTCTAATTGGACGGCACTGTGTTTACCATGCAGTGTGGTCACTTCAGAAGATCAAAAGTACTTCAGGCATAGTACACCGTACACAGGGTGTAAAACCCGCCACAGTGGCACACGCAAGTGTGTCGCGTTCCGGGATCAGCCAGTGTATATCTGGTTTTTGTCGGGGGTCTAGAGTTGAGGTACAATGTTTGGCCGTTTTGCGGACTTCTGAGTGCTCTGACACTAGACCCTCGACCGCTTCTTCACCTCACCTCCTCTATCAACATGCAGAGGTTTTATTTACTCAAATTAACTGTTTATTTTAATCAACAGGTGCAGGATGAAGGATATCTATACTTTGCATGTTACATATGTTATCATCAGCTAAAGAACTGCCAGCAACTTGCTATAAAATTACAAAGATCGGAGGAGTTGCTTAAACAAATCCTGCCAATTAAAAGTGAGGTACATCCAGATGAACAATTAGTTTCTATTATTTTTGACTTTAGATTAATAGTGGACTTGTAATAATAAAATATAAAAAAATATAAATTCTTGCATCAAATGATGTCAAGATGATACAAATACGAATTTTATGTACTTTAAGGTAACTAACAAACTAATATGAAGATGTGCTCGGGCGCCAGACAGACTAAACTCTGCCAAAATAGGTTAATAACAAAAATATAATTACCGGGGATAGTCAGTAGGGCGCTTGGAACTTTTAATCGCAGTCGGGTGGTAATTTAAACACAAGTCTTGTCGACACAGTATTTGTTTCCCTCGGAACTCAACAAATATTTACTTATTATAAACTGTCAGATACAAAATTGACTATGTTTAATATTAATTTATTTTATTTATTTATTACACTTTATACAGATATACAATATGTAACAAAAACCTTGTTGGGTCTTTCAGGACCGTATATGTATACGTATAGGCATAACAAAAATAAAGACAACATTTTGAAAAATCAAACTAAGAATATAGTTTTTAAAATAGCCATCCATAAATATGATCGTAGAAAAATAATGCAACTGAACACAATGTTATTTACACCTACGTTTCTAACTAATGCGGAATCGGTACAAATGGCGGGGCTAGTTCAAAGGGTGCCGACAGTGGCGCGTGCGCCGACGACCTACCTTACCCTTGTACAAGGTCAAATTACTTCGGGATGGACTTATCTATTACATTACGAAATTAGGTAACGGTTGTGTGTGATTTGCTTAGTGTGCGATGTGTTACTAAAATATGAATTGAAAAATGTTGAAATTTTAATATGATATTGTGTCTCGAAAAGTGTGATTGCAATTATGCAGCAGCATGAAGACTACGAAAAACGCCGAGAATCCTTTGGATTTCTATCTCTGGAGCACCATTAATCAGTCTGTATTCCAAAAGACGTGTGATTCTGAGGAGGATATGCGCTTACGAATAGTTGCAGCATTTGAAAAACTCAAATCTGATACACCAGTTCTGCGACGCGTACGATCCAACATTGTAAACCGACGCGACGTCACAAATACGTACCTAGAGATACAAGGCGGGCATGTTGAACACCATCTTCCAGGTGGTCAAGTGGACATTATTATTAATTAGGGTCAGTGCTTTGACAAATAAAAAAAATTGTCCGGTAAAAATTTTAATCGTTCATCACATTGATAAACAGCTGAGTGATATTACGTGTATATGAACCTTGTGAACCCGCCGCGTTTGATGATGTGCCGACGTCGCACCTTGCTATCTTACTCTGTCTTCGCATTGCTTGCAGAGGTAACAAATCCAAGTACATGTTTTACAAACAAATAAATTAATAACATTTTATTAAAATTATTTTTATCGTGATAATTTACGTATCAGCTATTTCCTTGGGTTTGAATTCTTTTTCTCATATCGGAATTAAAATTCCTAACAGGGTTTTTGTTACATATTGTATGTACAGGCGGACTTAATGCCTAAGGCATTCTCTACCAGTCAACCTTTGGGTGGTGCAGAAAACAATCAAGGCAAGTGTATATAACAAGAAAAGAAAGTAGAGAAAGTGTTCATCATCTAATATATAAAATTCTCGTGTCACAGTTTTCGTTGCCATACTCCTCCGAAACGGCTTGACCGATTTTGATGAAATTTTTGTGCTTATCCGGTATCTATGAGAATCGGCCAACATCTATTTTTCATCCCCCTAAATGTTAGGGGTAGTCCACCCCTAAATTTTTTTTTATTTTTTAGACAACATTTTTAATTTCTATTTTTTTATGAGACAACATACAAAAATACATACAATCCTCAATTTTCACCCTTCTACGATCAACCCTTATTTTTTAATAGCCATTTTAGTAATAGTAACTAATCATTTTTCCTCTCCTATTATACCTACAGATGTGCCAATTCAATTCAAACGTATTCAGTTTCCGATTAGATTGGCATTTGCAATGACTATCAACAAATCCCAAGGTCAAACGATGTCTGTTTGTGGATTAGATTTGAGAACACCATGTTTTTCACACGGACAATTATACGTGGCATGCTCTCGAGTGGGTAAACCATCCAGTTTGTTTGTGTTAGCTAAATGGACTAACAAAAAATATTGTTCACGCTATAGCATTAAGAGATTGATATTGTTTAATAGTGTTACTGTCGTAATTGTTTAATTAATGATATATAATTTTAAGGAATAAATTATAATAACTTAAAAATAATGTTTGCCTTTTGTTATTTTTATATTCCCTCATCGTTCACAGCGCTCCATGCTTATTTCACGCATATACCACATTCTTACATACATACAATATACACATTCTAACATACATACATACTTACAATAAGTAAGCTATTTTTTGTCTACAATAGAAATTACTAGGAAATTATTTATATGGCAAAACAACGTTTGCCGGGTCAGCTAGTCTGTATATATAAAAGAAGAAACTGACTGACTGATCGTTCAACGCACAACGTAAACGGCTGGGGTTAGAGACTTGAAATTTGACAGTAGGTACCTTTTATGTCGTAGGCATCAACTAAGGAAGGGTTTTTGGAAATTCCACCCCTAAGGGGGTAAAATAGGGGATGATAGTTTGTATGGAATATATGATATTCGAATACATATATAAGACTTACATACATGAATATATGGTAATACACATACAATATAGTACAAAAATAAAATATATAACATAATTCTATATACCTAGTCAGGTCATAAATTCTGTCACATGTTTAATATAAAATAATTGAAACAAGTTTATTCATTATGTAACCATTTATATAACAAAATGAACTTAACAAAACATAGATTCTTATGACACTAAAGTTTATTCAAAATGACCTCCGTGATTTTGAATACAGGCCTTCAATCTGCGCGGCCAATTGTCTATCGCAGCACGAACGAGGTCCATGTCAATATCGGCGGCTGCCTTAATCAAGGATGTCTTGAGTGACTCCAAATTGGGATGAGGCTTTGAGCACGCCTTTTCCTCCAAGTGTTGCCATATCTTGTAATCTAACGGATTCAAATCTGGACTGGAGGAGGGCCAGTCTTCGTGCCGGATGAAGTCGATTTCACGCGCCGCCAGCCAGTCTTGTGTGCTCTTCGCTCTATGAGCTGGCGCCGAATCTTGTTGGAATACCCAGTGCCTGTTATTGAACATGGTATGAGAAACAGGTTCCACAAGGTTCGTCAGGACTGAATTTTGATACACAACTGCATTAGTTTTTACACCTTTCTCACAAAAATGTACCTCTGTTAAGCCCCAATAAGAAACTCCCAACCATACCATGAGCGAGGATGGAAAATGACCTCGTTGGACACGCGGAATACGGTTGCTCGCTTCTTCACTACTTTGTGCGTACACCTTATCATTTTGTTTGTTGTAGCTCTCTTCTACGGTAAATTTTTTTTTGATCTGAAAAAAGAATTTCCCGCTATTTTTTTCCCGCGTACCGCTTCAACAAAGCGCGGCATCTCTTCAGTCTCAGGTCCATTAGACGAGCATTCAAACGATGTCCTGTTTTTCTTCGATATGCCCGAAGCCCTAAGTCTTCATTTAACACCCTTTTCACCATGGTTCTGCTTAACCCCATCTGAAGGGCCAACAGTTTCTGCTTACGTTTGGGATTTCTTTGAATTCGCGCCTTCACAGCTTTTATCACTGCTGGAGTCCTAACAGACCGAGGGCGACCACTTCTTGACCTGTCATCTACACTAGAGTCTTCATTGTATCGTTTGATGGTACGATAAACGAATCTTTTGGTTATATTCAAATTTTTCAGTATGTCAAAAATTTGAATTGGCGCGTAACCGCAACGATGCAACGCAATTACTGAAACACGGACTTCTTTAAGCGTCCACTCCATATTTAAAAATGAGTAAAATTCTAAAAAGTATACATTTTTATTTTCATGAACAATTTGAAATTCGAATTCAATAAACTTTTTTGTGGCCAGCATTCTAAAATAAAAGTTTTTACTGTGTGACAATACTTATGACCTGACTGTGTACAAGCATACATATATTTATATATACATACACACATAAATATATATAAATACTAGCCGTTGCTCGCGGCTCCGCCTGCGTGGAGGTTATATTCGGGAGCAGAAGTATACAATCCAAAGAGTTGTCTTCTGCACTGAGGCACCTGTAGCAATTTTCCAGCCTCTCAGGTGTTGTGCCTGAATCTTGAAATTGAATCTAAAGAATACCCCATAAGTTTAACCTCACTTTGCCCCTTTTAGGGATGATTTTTCAAAAACTTTGAAACACGTATTTCTTTATTTCCTACCATAAGCCTAAATATAAATTTACAGACCCCTAAGTCAAGGAATTATGGATTTCCCATACAAATTTTTAACTCCTATTTGACCCCTTTCAAGGTTGATTTTTGAAAAAAAAAGATAGCCTATGTCCTTCTCCAGGATATAATTTATTCCCTTACCAAATTTCATTACAATCCGTTCAGCCGTTTAGTCGTGAAGAGGTAACAAACAAACAGAGTTACTTTCGCATTTATAGTATTAGTATAGATGAATGAAGTGTAAATTATAAAGATTATAAAAAGGTTCATTTTTAAATTGATCATTACTGCACTCTAGCAAGTGTGAAATTTATAAATAAGTTACCCATAATAAGCTAGTGATCTGAAGGCTTCTCGCTACAAAAATTATAATTTTACATACCTCTAATTAGGGTATAACAAACTTTACTAATGTCTCAGGAGCAGGTTGAATGGAGCGTAAGATCCATCAACAATTTTCACCAAAACTGGTCTTCAACAAGGTATAAATTCGGAACCACCGAATTCCAAACAAAACGTCAACGTGGCATCAAAATGTAACGGAATACGGTAAAACGTTACGTCAAAACTAACAAAACCAAACGAAAACGGTTATTAAACGAAACGACCGCTTATTTAAGCTGAAACAAAATTAAACTAATTAGCACATGGTCGTAATTTAAATCCAAAAACTACGTACCAGCGGTTATATATTTAACTCATATTCCAAATATAAGGGGCGGCAATATTTCGCCTTAAAAGCTGAAACAATAAACCAAACTTTAAAATTTACGTGTTAATTTAATTTTGTGATGCAAACTCAAGCGCACGAGGCATGTAAATATTTTTTGTGAAATATCACTTACCAACAAAACTAGATCGAACAATTTAAGGGCCGCTCCATGGCGGTTAAAATTAAGCCATCTGGGGCTTATTCCTCAATATTACATTATTAATTGAAGAACGAACATCGCGTTCCAAAAGTCGGGAGGAAGTGAGTCCTGTCAAAATTAGTCAATTCATTTTGACAGCGGCTGCCATAGAGAAATGGCAGCCCATAAATAAAATTACAATCGGATATTCCAGTGACAAAAAAATAGTGAAAAGTCGATTTTTAACTTGTAACATTTAAAATATGTTACAGACTCAGAAGCCTTTGGTGCGTGGAGGTCCTTAAACCTTAAAATAATTATTCATCAGTTTCTAAGCAGACTGGGGGCCCCACTTCATTTCACTGTCTGGGCTTCCAGTGGGCTCTGCAAGCAGTCTGAGCTGCTATGAAATACAGCCTCCGTTTTAATTTAGTGCAGTCTATAAATGGCAGCATGACATCATTTGTAACTATCAGTGAATAATCGTTCAAAAATGAAATATAGTGCATGGATAGTTTCATACAAATTATGTTGTGTTTGAATATACTGTTGGACACATTTAATTTTACTTTTGGTGTGTAAATACCTGCTCAAACTCTCAGGGTTCTCAAATATACCTTTGGGTAAAAAAGGACAGGATAATCCAGAAAAGTTCAAATTTCTTCTTCATGGGTAAACTTATTGTATTTGTTTTTTTTTCAGCTCCATCTGAGACCTATCGGTCTTTTAGACAGGCTGACACATGGTTTGATACATCCATTAACGGTTACCAATATAGAGTCCTTACAAATACCAGAATACAATGAATTTATAAAAATAGAAAAGCAAGATGAAAGTGACACTAATGAAGAGATTGCGGAAGATGGTTCTGATGTTGAATGTAAGTAGGTGACATGAGACATGAGGTGCTCTGATTAGTACACAACAAATGTAAAATCCCCATCCTTTCCTTCTTTGGCATTACCCTTGTTTTTTTTTATTCTGGCGCGGCAAAGTGACCACACTGCACCTGATGGTAAGCGCAGTGCCGTCCAGATAGAGTATCAAGTAGCGAGAGACAGTCAATCCCCCGCTACTCAACACAATCATGCCGGCCTGCTGTTAGCTTCTTCACATTACGCCTAAAGGATCATAGGGGGAAGGGAACACTGTAGCTGGCAAACTGTTCCACAGCTTGATGGTGCGGCAAAAATATGAATTTGCGGACCTCTTGGTTCGGGCCGGGGTAGTCGACACCACGAAGAAAGAGTCGTGGGAGACCTGCGTGAATGATGACATGCGCATGAGAGGAGTGAATGCTGATTTGACGGATGATAGGGCTGCATGGAGAGTTCAAACCATTCCTGCCAAACCCACTTAGTGTGGTTCCTCACTTGATCTCTTCCTCATATAAACATTCTACAACTAATCATAACAATTCATAAGAGGTCTTCAGTTTTAATTTTCTTTATCATTCTTGAACATAGACACGATCGATGACCTTGTCCCTAGTACATAGGTCCGTACGGTCCGACTGAAGTGTGAACTTTGGCCTCACTGTTAATTCATCCAAGTGTCAAGCTATCGTTGTGGGAGCCAACAACTAATGAGTAGATTGGACACTGCGACTATTCCACCAGTTCTATTTAATGGCACAGTTGTTGATCATTGCTCCTCTGTTAAGGACCTTGGGTTACATATTGTCTGCACTTTAAGCTGGCGAGGCCAAGTTACCTATGTTTGTCGAAAAGTCACTGGAATACTTCGCACTCTCTATCGTCTGAAGAACTTCCACCCATCAAGGACAAAGACATTGCTTGTGCAAGCTTTAATCCTCCCTATAATTGACTATGGTGAAGTGTGCTATATTCACCTGAATGCAGATCTACTCAATAAATTAGACCGACTTCTTAATATCTGCATTCGATTCATATTTAATCTTCGCAAATATGATCATGTGTCCTTCTTTCGTTCTCAACTTGAGTGGTTATCTATTTGTCAGCGCCGAAATCTTCGCGCACTTACTACTCTCTTCTCACTTCTTACGTCTTTCACTGCACCTTCCTATTTAACTCCGTACACAGACACACAAGTCTTGACGCGCGTACCAGTATTTTATTTTCTCTTTATATTGATTTTACAAAAATAACCGACTTTAATATTCAAGTTAGTAAACATCTGCTAAAAAGCTCCTTGTTACAAACGGTTTGTAAACTTAGCTGTTTGTTAACTGTAGTAATTTTTTTTAATGTATATAATAATTTTATCTAGTGCCTGTTATTAAACCATCATAATGTTTTCTCTTTGTTAAAGGTGCACCCCCACGAAGTAAAGTTAAGCTGGGCGAAACCCACATTATTCAAGATGATGTCAATTCTGTAGAAAGTGGGAAGACCAAAAACATCTTTGAAACCGAAACAAACACAGCAGCTAATTCAAATAATGTATCCAGAATTGTAAATGAGGAAAAAAGAATGGAAGTGTCTTTAAAAAAATATTGTATATGCAACGATTGTGGTAAAACATGTAAGACGAAAGCTGTTTTTATCAAACATATTAGTGGACACAAACCTATGACTATAAAACCAAATGAGATGAATATACAACATTGGAAATCTTTATGTGAAAGTAAAGAAAAGTATCAAAGTAAACTAAAAGAAAACGATAAGTCAAACAAAAACTTACCTTATAAGTGCAAATACTGTAAGTATACGTGTGCAGCGAATAGTCATTTAAAAGTACATATTAGAACCCACACAGGAGAAAAGCCGTTTAAATGTCAATACTGTAGTTATGCATGTACCCGTAATAGTCTTTTAAAGATCCATATTAGAACTCACACAGGAGAAAATCCGTTTAAATGTCAATACTGTAGATATACATGTACAGCAAATAGTAGTTTGAAGAAACATATTAGAACTCACACTGGAGAAAAGCCGTTTAAATGTCAATACTGTAATTATACATGCACAGAAAATTGTAATTTAAAACGGCATATTAGAACTCACACAGGAGAAAAGCCGTTTAAATGTCAATACTGCAGTTATACCTGTGCCCATAATGGTGCTTTAAAGATCCATATTAGAACTCACACCGGAGAAAAGCCATTTAAATGTCAATACTGCAGTTATACATGTGCCCGTAACTGTGTTTTGAAGATCCATATTAGAACTCACACTGGAGAAAGGCCCTTTAAATGTCAATACTGTAGTTATACATGTACAGTAAGTAGTCATTTAAAGGAACATATTAGAACTCACACCGGAGAAAAGCCGTTTAAATGTCAATACTGTAGTTATACATGTACACGAAATAGTCATTTAAAGAACCATATTAAAACTCACACCGGAGAAAAGCCGTTTAAATGTCAATACTGTAGTTATACATGTACACGAAATAGTCATTTAAAGAACCATATTAAAACTCACACCGGAGAAAAGCCGTTTAAATGTAAATTCTGTATTATAAATGTACAGTAAGTAGTCATTTAAAGGAACATATTAGAACTCACACCGGACAAAAGCCGTTTAAATGTCAATACTGCAGTTATACATGTACACGAAATAGTCATTTAAAGGAGCATATTAGAACTCACACTGGAGAAAAGCCATTTAAATGTAAATTCTGCAGTTATACATGTGCCCGTACTGGTGATTTGAAGATCCGTATTAGAACTCACTTAGGAGAAAAGCCGTTTAAATGTCAATACTGTAGCTATACATGTACAGAAAATAGTAGTTTACAGAAACATATTAGAACTCACACCGTAGAAAAGCCATTAAAATGCCAATACTGTAGTTATACATGTGCCCATAATGGTGCTTTAAAGACCCATTATAAAACTCACTCCAAAGAAAAGCCGTTTAAATGTCAATACTGTAGCTATACATGTACAGTACATAGTACTTTAAAGAGACATATTAGAACTGACACAGGAGAAAAGCCTTTATGTGTGAAATAAAAGATAATAAAATTCGTTAATACGGTATCTTAAATGATCTCCAATCAAACCAATCTCTAATAAGTTATCCTCTAATCTTATATTTATTAATAATTTAAAAGCATTTTACCATAAGCAGTGATAGCCTAGTTGGAACGGGTACGAACTGCCGAGACGAAAATCGTATGTTCGAAACCAGTTCAAGTGACATACACTTCTGACTTCCCTAAAAAATACGTATGTAGTCATAGGTAATTACCTCAATAGGGTAGTTTCCTGTGTGTAATTTTGTACATTATTCGATACGCAACCGAATATAATAATACGCAAAGAAACACTTTTGAGAAAACCAAATCTAAATTGCTTTAACAATCAGTTTAAAATATTTATTTTAATTATTGGTATGAGCCACAATGGGTGCGTAGTGGGAACATGTTACTATCTCCCTCGCACAACAGCACAGTAATGGCCATTCCGAGAGGTGACGTCACGGCTCATATCATGCATCCTTTTACTGTCATTTGACAATTAACCCCTTCCAGCAGATTTGAATGGAGTCTAATTTCTTATTTTAGTACGGATTCATACAATTTGATATTGGGTTTTAAGTAATGTAACTTATTGACTAAAATAATATATAAATCGTGTCAACTACCCTATTGGTTGAGTACCGAAATTTAATTTTGATGAACAGTGTAAACTCTATATAGCAAACTTCTATTTAACGAGAAACTTTTTAAAACGTAGAAATTGCTAAGGTTTGTATGGTGTACTTTGTTACTCATATATTGCAACACTATATATCTTAACAATCACTCTCAATAACGAAATAATACGTTTTTTAGACTCAATAAACATTAATTTCACTTACTTTCAAACACATTACTGATATAGAGTTGTAAATATTTAGTACTGACAATGGAATTCTCATAAATGTGATCATTTGTTTGTTGTAATTGCCTAGCACGTGTTTACTTACTGTACTTCCTCCTACTATATCTTATTGCAATGCGTTGTCTTTACGCTATCCTATTCTTAGTTGCTTTCAAACTTTTGAACTGTATACATCGGGAGTTAAAGAATGACTGTATTCACAAAAAAGTGTCTTTAATTCGTGCAATAAATAAAGTGATGTTGCAAAATGATATTGTTTTTCTTTGCTCTCTCTATTTAACGAAAACTTTTCAAGTAGCGAGAGAATCTATCCCCTGCTACTCAACACAATCTTGCCGGCCCGCTTCTTCACACTACGCCATGGGCAAGAAGGTGAAGAAGCGGTCGAGGGTCTATTGTCAGAGTACTGAGAAGGCCGCAAAACGGCCAAACATAAGTACACGCAGCCATTTTTTTTATCCTGGCACAACAAAGTAACCACATATCGATGCACTCCAATTTCGGTGCATCGTGCGACCCCGAGATGGACGGCAGCTCGGGTGGTAAGGCCTGGTTCGCTGTCGTTGTTCGGTGCGCGGGGGCTCCTAAGCCCCACATGGAGATGGGCCCGTACAAGGCACCGTGCAGGGGCGGTTCCGGCAGCAATAGGGTAGTTGACTCAATTTTCTCTCTAACTGGACGGCAATGCACTAACCATCAGGTGCAGTGTGGCTACTTTGCCGTGCCTGGATAAAAAAATATAGGGACTGCGCCCAGACCCGTAATAAACATATATCACTATGTGAAGTTGGTATTTTAAAAGGCACATAAACGATCAATAATACTTAACGATTGATTTAATGATCACTAACACACTGTTACACAACTTGTGTATATCGTTAACAACCCCATGTCAGAATGTACTAAAGTGCTTTCGAATTATATAAAATAAAAAAAAATGATATTGCTGTATTCTTTATTGAAACAGCGTCCATGAAGTTATTATCTTTTTTTGTTACGATTGATTGTCAATAATAAAATTAAAGAACCTTCAATGCGTACTTATGTCAAAAGTAAAAAAACGCTTTGTCGGTAATGTGAGCCCATAAGTTTTCTTCCTCTTAAAATACGCTGTACGCGGCTACCTAAATAGTGTTCACTTCAAAAATCACATTGATTTCAATGAATGTTGTGAATGTATATGGTTGCTTTCAGATCTAAAAATAGGATAATATTCGACCCAATAGGTAGAAATGTATCCTGAAAAATCCATATGATTCGGTGTAAAGCAGCGATCTATATGTCGTACGTAAATGGAACAAAATGTTTGTTCCATCGAGTCGCGGTGTATACACTGCACCGACGTTAGTATGCTTCATGCCACCTACGAATGTGTATTATATACATAATCATAATCAATTTATTGGTAAAGAACATTTACACGTCTGTTTTTTTTAATACATTTCAAATTAAATATAAATAAAAATAAATTTTATTAAATAACTTAAATAAATTAAAATAATTAGATCTAACGGATCAGCCAGTAGATCTACTGGCTGACTCGCTTGATCTCTAATACAATATACAGTCAATCATTTAATAATTATCATTTCTATCTATGTCAATCAAAATACATTATGGAATGTGTGAATTAATAAAATCATCGACATCATAGAATGTCTTCTCGATGAGCCACGTCTTAATTTAGATTTAAATATTATATATTATACTCTTTGGTTTGTCCCGCTTTGGCGCGCGAAAGTCCTTTTCGAGAGAAAGTGACGGGAGTTATAACTTCCAAATAGTTTTTAGTAAAATGAATAGATGGCATTATTGGGCGGACAAGGTTTTTGGAACATCTTTTTTCTTCGACAGTTCGTGTCTATAGAATATAAGTCAATAGTGTAAAAAGTATTTTTGTATTGTCTCCCAAAACTCCATAGAAGCCACAACTAAAGTACACTAGAACTAGGTGGTATGGTATAGCCTGTCCTTTGGATGAAAAAAATATATTTGTAAAGTCTTGTGAGCACCGAGCAGTAGTTTAAAATACTTTTTGCTTGTAAGACTTGTCCGAAGCTAGGGTATTTGACAATTTTTGAAAATTGATGGACATCGATAGAGGACTCTTCACTTATAGCCCCCGTAATATTTTTATTATTGAAATATAATCAATTTATATAAAATCCGTGTTTTTATTTTTTCATATATTATTTCGCGCTAAAATGCGTTGTCACGTGACATTATCTCTATGTGACGTCATCGCACATATACAAACATTCGTGACACCTAACAACATAACAAATTATTTGCATTTATCTGTTAGTTTTTCCGCAAAAATGAATGAGCTAGCATATAAATATTGTTCAGTGCCTTTGTGTAAAAACTCGACACTAAATCCCGATAAATTGTTCATCCATGTGCCAAACTCAAAAGTTTTAAGAAAGAAGTGGCAGATTTCGACTATCAGCCCTTGTAATGCCTTCTTCCATTCTTATAGAAGACTTGAAGACGAAATTAACACGTTTCCACACGTTTACACATCGAAAAATATGTTCTTCCTTACAATTTAATTTGTCGTAGGATGCAATGTTTATGTGCGATGTCGTCACAAGTAATGGCGGCCGGTATTGCTAGGTTTTTGGCACCGAGTGATACAGATTAAAAAATCTAAATTTTAATGACGAAAATAAAATGTTTATAATACATTTAAAATAAAAAAATGTATTTTAATAAATATGTTTGCCCACTATCCTTTCTCCTAGTGCAGTTTTATATTTTTTGGTTACACCAGTCAAACACCCTAATCTTTAGGTCTTTCTGAAAAAAAAATCATATTACGATTGACAAGGCTGGTATGGGCTTGAACCCTTTGCCTTCCGAATGTAAGGGAAAAAGGTAAAAAAATTTTTAAATCTATTTGTAACACTGACGTATATTATATGGACAGGATATCTAATACAAAATGACAGCTATTTTCTTGACTTATTTGAAGCGCCCCTCTCGAGTGTATTTGAAACTAAATTTGACATATAATAGGGATGTTGATATTTTTTTAAATATCGGATATACGATATATCGATATTTTTAAATATATCAATATCGGAGTTTGATATATCCGAAAAAAATATCGATATTTTTATTAAAAATGTTGACTCGTCTAATGGTCTGGTCCTGAAGCCATACATCCTTTCTCTGTGAATCGGGGCGCCAATGAATTTATTAGATTCAAAAATCTTGGAATCATATTTGACGACACCTTAAAACGTGATATTTTTTAAAATTATAATTTTTTGCCATGAACTTAATATTATTTTCTACTTTTTAGTTCGGCTAGCTATTAAAGCGTGTTATTTTTAAATATAATTTATAGTCCCAAAACAGCATCAAACCTAGTTATAATAAAATATTCGATTGTAAATTAAGACACCATTAAAAAAATATGATCTAAAATGATACCTTATATTTTTTATTATCTTGGTGAACCTATAGATCATAGGTCCTTGATCCGTGTGTAAATATTCAAGTATATCGGATGTCTTGAAGGTGGTGAACATTGCATTGAAAGATTCCGTTACATATATACTTAGTCTACTTAGATACAATTGTAGCTAATATAAAGTGTGTAAAGACAATCATAATGGTAATGAGCTACAAAATTATTTAGCTACACAGTTTATAATCCACTATATTTATTATAAAAATTTAAGTGAATACTATACTAAGCAACTAAATTAAATAGGGAAAGAGGAAACACATATTATAGTGTAACTAAAGTACCGTAGATTAAGTTGACGATGATGTAGTAGTTTCAATAATTTACGAGTATAAATATCAATCTCCGATATCTATATTTCAATATCAAAATATCGATATATCGTCCAAAAAAAAATTAGTAAAAAATATCGATATTTCTAAATCATAATATCGATATTTTATCAACATTCCTAACATATATATATATATGGCCGTTTTATTGTTTCGAGTGCGTCTGTCTTGACAGTGGCTTTTAACTGATTATTGCGTTGAAGACCTGAATTTGAAGAATTATTTGTGTGTGTGGTTTTTGTTAATAAACCATGAGAGTTTGTGTTTTTTGTATGACCCGTTACCGGGAAGTGGAGTAACATTTCACAAGTTAGTAAACTTGCATCATGTTTTAGCTATGTATATTGTAACTAGTCATTTTAAAGATGAAATTATAATTTGTAAGCAAAAAATAACTCTAATAAGACATATTTTTATGTTAATTTGTTTTGTAATAGTAAATTTATATATAAATTATATCTAGGTAGGGTAACCCAAGTTTAATTTCGACAATACATATCGATATATTCTGTCTAAGGAATAGGAAATATTCATTTCAAATCATAAAATTACATTATAAAATTTCCATTATAGGTTTCCAACTGACTCGGTGATACAAAAACTATGGCTGAGAAACATGAATGTTGAAAATTTGTTTCCAAACATAAATAGCTATTTATGTTCTCATCATTTCATGGAAGATTGTTTTATTAGACATGTTTCCCGGACCCAGTTAAAAAAAGGGCAGTGTGCCCACAATATTTTCCGGTGGGTTTAATATTATATTAAGCGTTTTAAACATAATATAGTAGATTAAAATATGTTTTGCGAAGGCGATGTTTTTATTATTTTTAAGATTTGTAAACCATCGACTGTTGTGTATCATTGTCGATATATCATCCTTCGTGTCTCAACTCTATCGTTAGTTCCACGGACGCTCACTGCTCGACTGCACTGCTATCAGCGCCAATATGGCGAAAATCAAATAGGCACACTTTCGCGGATCAAATATCCTGTCCATATAATATACGTCAGTGATTTGTAAACTTAAGACTAGGCATTATGGTTGATTGACTATGGCCTGTCCTTTGGATGAATAAAAAAAAGGAATCTATTGACTACTTGTGTTATTTACATTCGAATGTTAAAATTAAAATTACTTTTTACAGTGATACTTTAAATAATTGTTTAACAGATTAATACAATTATATTACTGTGTGTACCAACATAAAAAAAAAATGTTTGAACTACAAATATGCCGAATATGTCTGAACAGCGACCGATTGCATCGTATTTCGGGGTCGGAATTACAAGATGTATTCGAAAAGTTAACAAATAAGGTAGGCTTAGTTCTGAAATATTAGGCCCTAATATTGAGCTGCCATGCACACTATTTATCCCTGATAAATTTTAAGATGGCTTGACTAGACCAGAGGTTATTTTTCGTCAAAACTAAGTTTTTTTTTCAGACATCGTTGTAAATAGATATCAAGTCCAACTTTAACGCTACTTGATACTCTGCTTACCATGCAGTGTGGTCACTTCAGAAGATCAAAAGTACTACAGACATAGTACACCGTACACAGGGTGTAAAACCCGCCACAGTGGCACACGCAAGTGTGGCGCATTCCGGGATCAGCCTATCTATATCTGGTTTTTGTCGGGGGTCTAGAGTTGAGGTACAATGTTTGGCCGTTATGCAGACTTCTGAGTACTCTGACACTAGACCCTCGACCACTTCTTCACCTTCTTGCCCATAGCGTAGTGTGAAGAGGCAGGCTGGCATGATTGCGTTGAGTAGTCGGGATGGATTGTCTCTCGCTTCTCAATACATTAATTGAACGGCACTGCGCTTACCATCTGGTGCAGTCTGGTCACTTTGCCGTGTCTGGATAAAAAAAAGACAATTTGCATATTGTCTACTATAGACCCATCTGTCACTACTCCTCTATCAACATGCAAAGGTTTTATTTACTCAAATTAACTGTTTATTTTAATCAACAGGTGCAGGAAGATGGATATCTATACTTTGCATGTTACATATGTTATCGTCAGCTAAAGAACTGCCAGCAACTTGCTATAAAATCTCAAAGATCGGAGGAGTTGCTTAAACAAATACTGCCAATTAAAAGTGAGGTACATCCAGATGACCAATTAGTTTTTATTATTTCTGACTCATGGTACACTTTAGATTAATAGTGGACTCAGAAGCTTCTGGTCCTTGAAGGTCCTTAAACCTTAAAATACATCAGTTTCTAAGCAGACTAGAGGCCTCAGTTAATTTCACTGTCTGGGCTTCCAGTGGGCTCTGCAAGCTGTTAGAACTGCTATGATATACAGCCTCCATGTTAGTTTAGTGCAGTCTATAAATGGCAGCATGACTTCATTTGTAACTATCAGCAATCATCCAAAAATGAAATATAGTGCATGGATAATTTGATACAAATTATGTTGTGTTTGAATATACTGTTAGACACATTTAATTTTCTTGTTGGTGTGTAAATACCTTCTCAAACTCTCAGGATTCTCAAATATACCTTTGGGTAAAAAAAGACAGGACAATTCAGAAAGTTCAGATATCTTCTTCATGGGTAAACTTACTGTATTTGTTTTTTTGCAGCTCCACCTGAGTCCTATCAGTCTTTTAGACAGGATGACACATGGCTTGATACATCCATTGATGGTTACCAATATAGAGTCCTTACAAATACCAGAATACAATGAATTTATAAAAACAGAAAAGCAAGATGAAAGTGGCACTAATGAAGAGATTGCGGAAGATGGTTCTGATGTTGAATGTAAGTAGGTGACATGAGACATGAGGTGCTCTAATTAGTACACAACAAATGTAAAATCCCCATCCTTTCCTTCTTTGACATTACCCTTGTTCATGGTTCATAATATTATATTATGCAAAAAGCTCATAACCTGTAAGCTAGTATTGTAAGTTTTCAACCTTTGAATTGAATCAGTAAAATCTCTGGAATGTTTATATGAGGAAGGGATCTCTTCCTCATATAACTGATATAGTTACAATAACTAACATATACTCAATTGCTGACCGTGACCCTAGTACATAGGTCTGTACGGTCGCACATCCAACTGAAGTGTGAACTTTGGCCTCACTGTTAATCCATCCGAGTGTCAAGCTATTGTTGTGGGTAGCCAACAACTAATGAGTAGATTGGACACTGCGACTATTCCACCGGTTCTATTTAATGGCACAGTTGTTGATCATTGCTCCTCTGTTAAGGACCTTGGGTTAAATGTTGTCTGCTCTTTAAGCTGGCAAGGCCAAGTTACCTATGTTTGTCAAAAAGTCTCTGGAATACTTCGCACTCTCTATCGCCTGAAGAACTTCCTCCCATCCAGGACAAAGACATTTCTTGTGCAAGCTTTAATTCTACCTATAATTGACTATGGTGATGTGTGCTATTTTGACCTGAATGCAGATCTACTCAATAAATTAGACCGACTTCTTAATAACTGCATTTGATTCATATTTAATCTTCGCAAATATGATCATGTGTCCTTCTTTCATTCCCAACTTAAGTGGCTATCTATTCGTCAGCGCCGAAATCTTCGCGCACTTCTACTCTTTTCTCACTTCTTACGTCTTCCACTGCACCTTCCTATTTAAATACAGTTCCTTCATTCAAGCCACAAGAGAATTCTTCGTTCGTAGAATAATCTTCTCCTACTTTGCCCATTTCACAGCTCTGACTTTGTTCATTCCTCTTTCTCTATACAGTCTACACTTCTCTAGAATGCGCTCCCATTAGAGATCAGGGTGTGCACGGGTCGTTACGCGTTAAGTCGAAGGTTCGTTAACTGCTGTCAAACGAATTTGCACGCCTACTTCTTTCCATCTCTGTATCACCGAAGGTTCGACGGTAAGAGCATCAGGCATTAAGTCCACCTTTACACACACATTTTATGCTGAAACATTCCACAGACACACAAGTCTTGGCTCGCGTAACAGTATTTTTTTTTACCCTTTATATTGTTTTTACAAAAATAACCGACTTTAATATTCAAATTAGTAAACATCTGCTAAAAAGCTCCCTGTTTAACTTAGCCAACTATCTTAATGTTTTTAATGTATATAATAAGTTTATCTAGTGCCTGTTATTAAACCATCATAATGTTTTCTCTTTGTTGGCAAAGGTGCACCCCCACGAAATAAAGTTAAGCTGGGCGAAACCCACATTATTCAAGATGATGTCAATTCTGTAGGAAGTGAGAAGACCAAAAACATCTTTGAAACCGAAACAAACACAGCAGCTAATTCAAATAACGTATCCAGAATTGTAAATGAGGAAAAAAGAATGGAAGTGTTAGTAAAAAAAACTTTTATATGCAACGATTGTGGTAAAACATGTAAGACAAAAGCTGTTTTAATCAAACATATTAGTGGACACAAACCTATGACTATAAAACCAAATGATATGAATATACAACATTGGAAATCTTTACGTAAAGGGCAGTATAAAAGTAAACTAAAAGAAAACGATAGTTCAAACAAAAACTTACCTTATAAGTGCAAATATTGTAAGCATACGTGTGCAGCGAGAAGTCATTTAAAAGTACATATTAGAACACACACAGGAGAAAAGCCGTTTAAATGTCAATACTGTAGTTATGCAAGTGCCCAAAGTGGTGCTTTAAAGACCCATATTAGAACTCATACAGGAGAAAAGCCGTTTAAATGTCAATATTGTAGTTATACATGTAGAGTAAATAGTGCTTTAAACAGACATATTAGAATTCATACAGGAGAAAAGCCATTTAAATGTCAATACTGTAGCTATACATGTACAGTAAATAGTGCTTTAAAGATCCATATTAGAAATCACACCGGAGAAAAGCCATTTAAATGTCAATTCTGCAGTTATACATGTACAGTAAGTAGTAGTTTAAAGGACCATATTAGAATTCACACAGGAGAAAAGCCGTTTAAATGTCAATATTGTAGTTATTCATGTACAAAAAGTAGTCGTTTAAAGAGACATGTTAGAATTCACACAAAAGAAAAGCCATAATTATGTGAAATAAAAGATAATAAAACTCTTTAATACGGTATCTTAAATGATCTCGAATCAAACCAATCTCAAATAAGTTATCTTATATTTATTTATAAAACTAAAAGCATTTTATGCTGCCTCGGTGGCGCAGTTGTAATTGCGCATGCGTTACGACTCCTGTGCTGAGGTCTCGGGTTCGATCCCCGGGTCGGGTAAAGTGATATTGGGTTTTTCTACCAAGAAATACTCAGTATTAACCCGGAGTCTGGAATGGT
Organism: Laothoe populi; assembly: GCA_905220505.1. NCBI lineage: Eukaryota > Metazoa > Arthropoda > Insecta > Lepidoptera > Sphingidae > Laothoe > Laothoe populi. The sequence continues at coordinate 5,909,303 of HG992174.1, read as the reverse complement.
GCGACAGGCTCGCCCCCTATCACATTATGGGACCGAAATTCAGCGAAAAGTGGGTGTACTGGTTACACCTCTGCCTACCCCTTCGGGGATTACAGGCGTGAGTGTTTATGTATGTAAAAGCATTTTACCATAAGCAGTGATAGCCTAGTTGGAACTGGTACGAACTGCCGAGACGAAAATCATATGTTCGAAACCAGTCCAAGTGACATACACTTCTGACTACTCTAAAAATGACGTGTGTAGTCATAGGTAATTACCTCAGTAGAGTAGTTTCCTGTGTTTAATTTTGTACATTATTCGATATGCAACCGAATATTATACGCAAAAGAAACCCTTTTGTGAAAACAAAATCTAAATTGCTTGAAAAATTAGTTAACAATATTTATTTTAAATAATGGTATGAACAAAAATGGGTGCGTAGTGGGAACATCTTCTATCTCCCTCGCACAACAGCACAGTAATGACCATTCTGAGAGGTTGAGTACCGAAATTTAATTTTGTTGAGATTTTTCAATACACTTGGTTGTAATTGCCTACCACGTGTTTTATTACTGTACTTTCTAGTACCGTCTTATTGCTATGCGTTGTCTTTACGTTGTCCTATTCTTAGATGCTTTCAAACTTTTGAACTGTATACATGGGGAGTTACAGAAAGACTGTGTTTTAACAAAAAACGTGTCCTTAATTCGTGCAATATAAAAAGGAGAAATAAAGTGATGTTGCAAAATGATATCGTTTTTATTTTCTCTCTCCATTTAACGAAAACTGTTTATAATGTAATAAAATGTCCGTTCCATTCAAATTCGCAGTTTACATTGTATTTACAAAAGCATTTTGTCCCTTATGTTTGACTTCCTCTATTCATTGACATTATGATGCGCAGTAGGCGAGTAGCCGGCTGTGAAACAAGAGGCCGTGGGTTCGATTACCACACCGAGAAAAGTGTTTGTGTGTTGTGAGACCGTGTTGTGAGACCGTGATTTATTTATTAACCGACTTCAAAAAAAAGGACAAGGTTCTTCAATTTTAACGGTAGGCAGCGGCTTTGCTGTGCCCTGGTATTGCAGAAGTCTATGGGCGGCGGTGACTACTTACCATCAGGTGGCCCGTCTGTTCGTCTGCCTATCGAGGCACTAAAAAAAAAAAAAAAACGACGTTTATTTTTCTTAACCTGAACTTAGTTTATGTGCATTTTGAATTTGGAAGAAGAATAAAGCTCCCTCCACACATTAGGCGAGACATGAGTTGCCGAACACGAGAGAACTAAGCACCCTGCACCGATATAAATGACTCACCCACAATTTTTTTTATTCTGGCACACAAAGTAACCACACTGCATCTGAGGGTAAGCGTAGTGTCGTCCAGTTATCAGAGTATCAACTAGCGAGAGACTACCTCGCTACTCGACATAATCATTTCTACTGTGTAGCTTCTTCACACTACGCCTAAAGGAGCCAGGATCATAGGAAGGAAGGAACACGGTAGCTGGCGAACTGTTCCACAGCTTGATGGTGCGGCAAAAATACGAATTTACGAACCTTTTGGTTAGGTTTGTTAGGTTATAATATATCCAGGGTCGGAACCTCAGAATACAGAAAAAAAACAGTACAGTAGCAACCACCGCACACAGGGTGAAAAACCCGCCATAGTGGCACACGCAAGTGTGTCGCGTTCCAGGATCAGCCAGTGTACATCCGGTTTTTTGGGAATCTAGATATCCATATAGAGTCCATGGCGTAGTGTGAAGGAGCAGGCCGGCATGATTGTGTTGAGTAGCGGGGGATAGATCGTCTCTCGCTACTCGATACTCTAATTGGACCGTACTGCGCTTACCATCAGGTGAAGTGCGGTCACTTTGCCGTGCTAGGATAAAAAAAAACTCAAAAAGTGGGAAACCGCTCCGAGCTAGCAACATTACGCGGGTGGGAGGTGGGGCAGGTGCGGGACGTACGTATTGGTTTTGGACACAGCGCGGGGTATGTAATTATTATTGAGCGCGGTTTCTGGTTTGTTCTGTATTCTGAGATAATAATAAAGCCAAGGAAGTAATAACCTTTTTTTGTTACGATTGCTTGTTAATAATAAAATTAAAGAACCTTCTATGCGTACTTATGTCAAAAGTAAAAAAACGGTTGTACGCAGTTTAGCATGTCGGTGATGCGAACCCATAAGTTTTCCGCTTATCAAAATACGCTGAACGCGGCTCAAAGAATATTATACTATATACGGGAAATATTTATTCATTGTAACACGGCTACTTTAATAAGTTTTCACCTTAAAAATGACAATGAATTTTGTGAATATATATGGTTGCTTTCAGATTGAAAGATAGGATAATAGTCCATCCAATAAATAGAAATTTATTCAAAAATATCCCTATGATTCGGTGTAACGAGTATTTTAAACTCTATAGATGCAACAACTAAAGTACACTACAGTCTGGGAAAAAAGAGTTGAAAATAAATGAGGGCGCCACTGCGTTTTAGACGGCAACACATATACTACGACGCAAACCATCTTGATCTATTTATCTAATACTAGCTGTTGCTCGCGGCTCCGCCCCCGTGGAGGTTATCTTCGGGAGCCGAAGTATCAATGCAAGGAGTTATCTTCTGCACTGAGACACCTATAGCGATCGTCCTGAATCTCAGGTGTTAACTCCTAACTTAAACTTCTAGCACTCCTTACCCCGGGATCACTCCGTAAGTGTCGAAGAAGGCCACCGCGGGGTTTTAGCTGGTAGTGTCCGGTTGGGTGTACATAAGTAGTAGGGACTCGGCCCAGCCGCAGCCCGGATAGCCATCATCCGGGCGAGGAGGTGCTGGGTCGTAAGACCGGCTAGTCCAGCATAACCGTTTTATTCTCATTCCGCTTCCCCCCGAAGCGGACGGCAGTAATAAAATGCTTTCCCCGCGACAAAAAATAAAAAATTGAGAGGTGTCAAGGGACACCCGGATGGAACGAAGTTCCTTTCGATTAATTAGTGAAGGAATTGTAATAAAATTTTATTTTATTTAAGTTATAATAATATTTTTTTTATTATTAACAAATAAAATATTAAAATTATATTATTAGTAATAATATATTAATAATATATAATAATATTATTATTAAACATTGATATATAAACCTATTAAAACGAGAATGGTTGGTTAAATATATTAAATAATAATAAACATCACACTCACCTCACTTTAACCTCAATTAACGTCTGCAGCAAGTAAAATTACATATAAACATAATGACAGCTGTTAAAATACATTTAAAAACGTTCCAATATAAAAGTGTCGTGACAACTTTTCGTAAGAATTTTTTCCGTCTAGCCCCCTTTCACAACGCGCGATAAGGAACTTCGTTCCAAAAGTGTTGTGCCTGAAGCTTGAGATTACATTTAAAGAATACCTCATAAGTTAACTCCTCACTTCGCCCTTTAAGGGATGATTTGGTAAAAACGTTGAATCACGTATTTCTTTGTTTTTTAGCAAAAGCCTAAATATGAATTTTCAGATCCCTAAGTTGAAGTATTACGGATTGCCCATACAAACTTTTAACCTCTATTTCACCCCTTTCAAGAATTTTTTTTGAAACAAAAGATACCCTATGTCCTTCCCTAGGATATAATCTATGCCTCTACTGAATTTCATTAGGATTCGTTCACCCGTTTAGTCATGAAAAGGTAAGAAACAGACATACAAACAACAATATTAATTTTGCTGCGGAGATATTTTAAAACTGTAATATCTCCTAAGACATTCGTTGAAATCAAATGACGTAAAGGGCAACTTTGTTCAAAATTAAATACTTGTTATGAATAAAGTATTTATTTGGATAAGGATTAATACCATGTTTATAAAAACCCCTTTCCAAATAATGCATTGTTTGAGAACAAATTCGATAACCATTAAAAAGGTTTTAGTGAGCCAACCGAAATAGCTATCTCGGACTTTTCTTTAGAACTTTTTAATAGGACAATTTCGTCGTACATGATTGTTATGTAACTTTAACCGTTAACGCAGCGTACGCAACGGAAGCTCTCAAAAGGAGTCAATTTTCCCAGTTTTTGCAACAGTTGGGATTTCTATCTACATAGAAATAAAATAATTACAAAGGAAAAAAACAAAAATGTTATTTAATTGAAAGTTTATTGATCATGTAGGCAATTACATAGCTCTTATGACAAGTCAGGACATTAAAAAAAGTAAAGAAATTTAAAAAGTATATCAGCTTATGTATACATAACAACTGTTCGTCTTCATTGAATTGTTGTGAATGGCCCACAGTTTCTTCGGATTCTGAGTCAGTAGAATTATCAATGCTGTCAGAGTCATTTATATTTATTATTAATTGATTCATGGTCTCATACATTGTATAATCTCTCTCATAGTATTCCTTTTCTATTTTTATAACATGTTGGCAACAACGCCTCCAATCGTCTGCAGTGATGCCACTGAAAATCTCTTCAGCTAAAAGTTTAATGTCAGCTGCACTTGCATCTATGGGATTTAGATCACAGTGGTAAGGTGGAAGTCTAACCACTATGTGCCCATGATCTCCAAGGAGTTGATCTATTTCATAGACAGGGTCCGGTTTATGTCTCTTCACTAGCATCAGTAGAGAAGGCTTGCGTAACATAGGGTCAAATTGTATATTATTTTCTAATAACCAAAGCTTTATGTCATCTATCATTTTACCACGCTGTGATATGGAGCGTTGTCCATGACTATAATTGAAGGTTCGGATAGTTTATTTTTTTTCGATTCGTTTTTCCGAAACCCATTTCTGGAAATTGGTTTTGTTCATGTCCGAATGATAGTCATGACTTTTGTTGCTTCCACTGAAAATCAATAAAGCATTAGGTACAAAACCCTTTCCACTTCCTGCGTGGATAATAATATACCGTTTGTCTTTTGCCACATCATGTCTGACGCCAGAAACGTCAATGAACTGCCAACATTTCTTTAATTTGTATGAAGTGTGAATGTAACTTTCATCGAGGTATATAATGTTTTTTTGTAACTCATCTGGTAAATTTCTATTGTCTATTATAATTTTTAAATATTTTTCGCGTTTCGCCGCTATGTATGATTTTTCTATTAATGCGGTTCTATTAGATTGGCATTTTTTGAAAGAAAATCCTAAAGCATGTAGGTCTTTTCTTAAATGTTCACGGCTCCCATTATAATTCAGATCTTCTCGCAACATTGGGAGTAAATTTCTTAAGGTCGGCACCTCTTTTCTAACAGTATAAAAGAAATGTACTTATTGCCGTATTGCACACAAGTCAAAATCATCTAAATTTTTTCTTGGTCTGCCTTTTCTATGTTTCCCAGGAGTTTTGAAAATACCATTATTGGTACAACCTTCATCAACAATTCTTCGTACACTACTATCGGATATACCTGAAAACAAAATAATATTACGTAAGTATCAAAATCGTGCGGTCGGCTTATAATTGATCGCAAACAAATACAGAAAGTACTATGAATGCATTTGTAAAAAAAACTCTCAATCTAACTGAGAAAATCAAATTTTTAAGTTTAAACATGTAAAAAAAGATATGTATTACTGTAACAATACAATACACTGAGGTATTTACCAGTCATATCCGAAGTTCTTTGGCAAACATCTGCAACGTCGGATAACAGTTTTCCCGCTTGAAATTCAGCTAAACAACGCATGAAAACCTTATACTCCACTTTCCTCGTTCCACTGCGTATAGTTTTATTCATGCTGAGTAACAGTAAACACTAGATTATACTTAGAAACTGCGAATAAATTGCAAGATTCGTCAAGATACCAACTTTTGTTTACGTAAAATTACATTTTTTTTTCGTTTTTCCCTTGTAATGGGAAGTCAAAGGGTTCCAGCCCATACAGCCTCGTCAAACGTGTATAAAGGCCTAAGCCAAGTCTTCAATTTTATCTTTCAATATAAGTTTTTTTTTTAATAAGGCCTTAGCCAAGTCTTATTTATTTTTACAATATATGTTTTTATTTTTACTAAGGCCTAAGCCAAGTCTTCGTTATATTTCGTTTATCCAATTTTTATTTAATTCTCCGGCCGAAGCCACGTCACTTCCTTATATATCCGTTATCTCACTTCAATCAAGCCATTTATTTATTCCTTTATCAAAAGAATTTATCATAAATTCTCCGGCCGAAGCCACGTCTCTTATTCCCGCCATTCTCCATTCCTTACCCATAGGTTTCTTATGTTGTTCAAATAATGTCTTCAGTATAAAATCTTCACTCTTCAATAACTAGGCTTTAATTAAGCCATCCATTCACTCATTGTCGTCACATTTCACTGATTGTACACTCGGTTCACATTTACAAACAACGGAAAGCGCGGGAACGTCTTTTCTCACTTAGACGTTCCCGCGCTCCAATTATCGTAAAATTACAGTTTTGACATAAATTTTAGGGTTACCAGACATACAAATTTGGTTAGTTCCATTTTATTTAATTTCTGCTTTTTGTTGCCAGACTATAGGACTATGCGGTATGGTAGAAAGTCTGTGTGCCTGTCCTTTGGATGAAATAATTATATTTGTGAAGTCTTGTGAGTAGTAGTTAATGCTCACTCTGCTTGTAAGTCTTGTGGTTGCCTACTCTAAGGTCTTGTTATAAGCTGTCTCAAATTATTTGGAATCTTTAGTTCTTTCTGCAAAACAAGGCTTTATGGGCTTAAACCCTTTGCCGTCCCATTAGGAAAAAGGGTTTAAAACAAATGACCGAAATCTATTTGTTGTTATCAATTAAACGTAAGACTAGGCAGTATGGTCGATTGACTATAGCCTGTCCTTTGGACGAATAAAACGAAAAAAAAAATGTTGTTAACAATGACCGAGGTTGTTATTTACATTCGAAATTCGAATATAAGAATTTAAATTACTTTTTACAGTGATACTTTAGATATTCTTTATCAGATTTAATACAATTATATTACTGTGTGTATCAACAGAACAAAATATGTTTGAACTACAAATATGCAGAATATGTCTGAACAGCGACGCCCGATTGCATCGTATTTCGGGGTCGGTAGTTCAAGATGTATTCGAAAACTTAACAAATAAGGTAGGCTTAGTTCTGAAATATTGGGCCCTTCTATTGAGGCCACACTATCTATCCCTGATAAATTTCTAGATGGCTTGACTAGACCGGAGGTTATTTTTCGACAAAACTTACGTTTTTTTTCAAAGACATCGTTGTAAATAGATAACACAAGTCCATTAACTTTGCAGGCTCAAGTCCGGGATGGATTATCTCTCGCTACTCGATACACTAATTGGACGGCACTGCGCTTACCACCAGGTGCAGTGTGGTCATTTTGCCGTGCCTCGTTAAAAAAAAAGACAATTCGCATATTGTCTACTATAGACCCATCTGTCACTACTCCTCTATCAACATGTAGAGGTTTTACTCAAATTAACTGTTTATTTTAATCAACAGGTGCAGGAAGATGGATATCTATACTTTGCATGTTACATATGTTATCGTCAGCTAAAGAACTGCCAGCAACTTGCTATAAAATCTCAAAGATCGGAGGAGTTGCTTAAACAAATTCTGCCAATTAAAAGTGAGGTACATCCAGATGACCAATTAGTTTTTATTATTTCTGACTCATGGTACACTTTAGATTAATAGTGGACTCAGAAGCTTCTGGTCCTTGAAGGTCCTTAAACCTTAAAATACATCAGTTTCTAAGCAGACTAGAGGCCTCACTTAATTTCACTGTCTGGGCTTCCAGTGGGTTCTGCAAGCTGTTAGAACTGCTATGATATACAGCCTCCATGTTAGTTTAGTGCAGTCTATAAATGGCAGCATGACATCATTTGTAACTATCAGAAATCATCCAAAAATGAAATATAGTGCATGGATAATTTGATACAAATTATGTTGTGTTTGAATATACTGTTAGACACATTTAATTTTCTTGTTGGTGTGTAAATACCTTCTCAAACTCTCAGGATTCTCAAATATACCTTTGGGTAAAAAAAGACAGGACAATTCAGAAAGTTCAGATATCTTCTTCATGGGTAAACTTACTGTATTTGTTTTTTTGCAGCTCCACCTGAGTCCTATCAGTCTTTTAGACAGGATGACACATGGCTTGATACATCCATTGATGGTTACCAATATAGAGTCCTTACAAATACCAGAATACAATGAATTTATAAAAACAGAAAAGCAATATGAAAGTGGCACTAATGAAGAGATTGCGGAAGATGGTTCTGATGTTGAATGTAAGTAGGTGAGATGAGACATGAGGTGCTCTGATTAGTACACAACAAATGTAAAATCCCCATCCTTTCCTTCTTTGACATTACCCTTGTTCATCGTCCATAATACTATATTATATAAAGCTCATAACCTGTAAGCTAGTATTGTAAGTTTTCAACCTTTGAATTGAATCAGTAAAATCTCTGGAATGTTTATATGAGGAAGGGATCTCTTCCTTATATAACTGATATAGTTACAATAACTAACATAGACTTGATCGCTGACCGTGACCCTAGTACATAGGTCTGTACGGTCGCACGTCCAACTGAAGTGCGAACTTTGACCTCACTGTTAATTCATCCAAGTGTCAAGCTATCGTTGTGGATAGCCAACGACTAATGAGTAGATTGGACACTGCGACTATTCCACCAGTTCTATTTAATGGCACAGTTGTTGATTATTGTTCCTCTGTTAAGGACCTTGGGTTAAATATTGTCTGCACTTTAAGCTGGCGAGGCCAAGTTACCTATGTTTGTCGAAAAGTCTCTGAAATACTTCGCACTCTCTATCGCCTGAAGAACTTCCTCCCATCCAGGACAAAGACATTGCTTGTGCAAGCTTTAATCCTCCCTATAATTGACTATGGTGATGTGTGCTATTTTGACCTGAATGCAGATCTACTCAATAAATTAGACCGACTTTTTAATAACTGCATTCGATTCATATTTAATCTTCGCAATTATGATCATGTGTCCTCTCTATCCATGTATCTATTCGTCAAAGCTGAAATCTTCGCGCACTTACTACTCTCTTACGTCTCACTTCTTACGTCTTCCACTGCACCTTCCTATTTAACTCCGTACTTTCAGTTCCTTCATTCGAGCCACAAGAGAATTCTTCGTTCGTAGAATAATCTTCTCCTACTTTGCCCACCTCACAGCTCTGACTTTGTTCATTCCTCTTTCTCTATACAGTCTACACTTCTCTAGAATGCGCTCCCATTAGAGGTCCGGGTGTGCACGGGTCGTTACGCGTTAAGTCGAAGGTTCGTTAACTGCTGTCAAACGAATTTGCACGCCTACTTCTTTCCACCTCTGTATCACCGAAGGTTCGACGATAAGAGCATCAGGCATTAAGTCCACCTTTACATTTGAATGTATGTATAAAGTGTAAATAAATACATAAAGTGTGTGTAACATTCCAAAAAGATCGCGAAACATCTACAAGGTTCGAGTAAATCCAGGTCTACTCAAACTTACAATGTTTTCGAACCATGTTGTCGTTTCGAGATCATTTTATGCTGAAACATTCCACAGACACACAAGTCTTGGCTCGCGTAACAGTATTTTATTTACCCTTTATATTGTTTTTACAAAAATAACCGACTTTAATATTCAAATTAGTAAACATCTGCTAAAAAGCTCCTTGTTTAACTTAGCCGACTATCTTAATGTTTTTTAATGTATATAATAAGTTTATCTAGTGCCTGTTATTAAACCATCATAATGTTTTCTCTTTGTTGGCAAAGGTGCACCCCCACGAAATAAAGTTAAGCTGGGTGAAACCCACATTATTCAAGATGATGTCAATTCTGTAGACAGTGAGAAGACCAAAAACATCTTTGAAACCGAAACAAACACAGCAGCTAATTCAAATAACGTATCCAGAATTGTAAATGAGGAAAAAAGAATGGAAGTGTTAGTAAAAAAAACTTTTATATGCAACGATTGTGGTAAAACATGTAAGACAAAAGCTGTTTTAATCAAACATATTAGTGGACACAAACCTATGACTATAAAACCAAATGATATGAATATACAACATTGGAAATCTTTACGTGAAGGGCAGTATAAAAGTAAACTAAAAGAAAACGATAGTTCAAACAAAAACTTACCTTATAAGTGCAAATATTGTAAGCAGACGTGTGCAGCGAGAAGTCATTTAAAAGTACATATTAGAACACACACAGGAGAAAAGCCGTTCAAATGTCAATACTTTAGTTATGCAAGTGCCCAAAATGGTGCTTTAAAGACCCATATTAGAACTCATACAGGAGAAAAGCCGTTTAAATGTCAATATTGTAGTTATACATGTACACTAAATAATACTTTAAACAGACATATTAGAATTCATACAGGAGAAAAGCCATTTAAATGTAAATTCTGTAGTTATGCATGTACAGTAAGTAGTAATTTAAAGGAACATATTAGAACACACACAGGAGAAAAGCCGTTTAAATGTCAATACTGTAGTTATGCAAGTGCCCAAAATGGTGCTTTACAGACCCATATTAGAACTCATACAGGAGAAAAGCCGTTTAAATGTCAATATTGTAGTTATGCCAGTGCCCAAAATAGTGCTTTAAAGACCCATATTAGAACTCATACCGGAGAAAAGCCTATAATTATGGGAAATAAAAGATAATTAAACTCTTGAATATGGTATCTTAAATGATCTCGAATCAAACCAATCTCAAATAAGTTATCTTATATTTATTTATAAAACTAAAAGCATTTTATGCTGCCTCGGTGGCGAAGTTGTAATTGCGCATGCGTTATGACTGCTGTGCTGAGGTCTCGGGTTCGATCCACGGGTCGGGTAAAGTGATATTGGGTTTTTCTACCAAGAAATACTCAGTATTAACCCGGAGTCTGGAATGGTGCGATAGGCTCGCCACCTATCACATTATGGGACCGAAATTCGGCGAAAAGTGGGTGTACTGGTTACACCTCTGCCTACCCCTTGGGGGATTACAGGCGTGAGTGTTTATGTATGTAAAAGCATTTTACCATAAGCAGTGATAGCCTAGTTGGAACGGGTACGAACTGCCGAGACGAAAATCAGATGTTCGAAACCAGTCCAAGTTACATACACTTCTGACTACTCTAAAAATGACGTGTGTAGTCATAGGTAATTACCTCAGTAGAGTAGTTTCCTGTGTTTAATTTTGTACATTATTCGATATGCAACCGAATATTATACGCAAAAGAAACCCTTTTGTGAAAACAAAATCTAAATTGCTTGAAAAATTAGTTAACAATATTTATTTTAAATAATGGTATGAACAAAAATGGGTGCGTAGTGGGAACATCTTCTATCTCCCTCTCACAACAGCACAGTAATGGCCATTCTGAGAGGTTGAGTACCGAAATTTAATTTTGTTGAGATTTTTCAATACACTTGGTTGTAATTGCCTACCACGTGTTTTATTACTGTACTTTCTAGTACCGTCTTATTGCTATGCGTTGTCTTTACGTTGTCCTATTCAGAGTTGCTTTCAAACTTTTGAACTGTATACATGGGGAGTTACAGAAAGACTGTGTTATAACAAAAAACGTGTCCTTAATTCGTGCAATATAAAAAGGAGAAATAAAGTGATGTTGCAAAATGATATCGTTTTTATTTTCTCTCTCCATTTAACGAAAACTGTTTATAATGTAATAAAATGTCCGTTCCATTCAAATTCGCAGTTTACATTGTTTTTACAAAAGCATTTTGTCCCTTATGTTTGACTTCCTCTATTCATTGACATTATGATGCGCAGTAGGCGAGTAGCCGGCTGTGAAACAAGAGGCCGTGGGTTCGATTACCACACCGAGAAAAGTGTTTGTGTGTTGTGAGACCGTGATTTATTTATTAACCGACTTCAAAAAAAAGGACAAGGTTCTTCAATTTTAACGGTAGGCAGCGGCTTTGCTGTGCCCTGGTATTGCAGAAGTCTATGGGCGGCGGTGACTACTTACCATCAGGTGGCCCGTCTGCTCGTCTGCCTATCGAGGCACTAAAAAAAAAAAAAAAATCAACGTGTATTTTTCTTAACCTGAACTTAGTTTATGTGCATTTTGAATTTGGAAGAAGAATAAAGCTCCCTCCACACATTAGGCGAGACATGAGTTGCCGAACACGAGAGAACTAAGCACCCTGCACCGATATAAATGACTCACCCACAATTTTTTTTATTCTGGCACACAAAGTAACCACACTGCATCTGAGGGTAAGCGTAGTGTCGTCCAGTTATCAGAGTATCAACTAGCGAGAGACTACCTCGCTACTCGACATAATCATTTCTACTGTGTAACTTCTTCACACTACGCCTAAAGGAGCCAGGATCATAGGAAGGAACACGGTAGCTGGCGAACTGTTCCACAGCTTGATGGTGCAGCAAAAATACGAATTTACGAACCTTTTGGTTAGGTTTGTTAGGTTATAATATATCCAGGGTCGGAACCTCAGAATACAGAAAAAAAACAGTACAGTAGCAACCACCGTACACAGGGTGAAAAACCCGCCATAGTGGCACACGCAAGTGTGTCGCGTTCCAGGATCAGCCAGTGTACATCCGGTTTTTTGGGGGTCTAGATATCCATATAGAGTCCATGGCGTAGTGTGAAGGAGCAGGCCGGCATGATTGTGTTGAGTAGCGGATAGATCGTCTCTCGCTACTCGATACTCTAATTGGACCGTACTGCGCTTACCATCAGGTGAAGTGCGGTCACTTTGCCGTGCTAGGATAAAAAAAAACTCAAAAAGTGGGAAACCGCTCCGAGCTAGCAACATTACGCGGGCGGGAGGTGGGGCAGGTGCGGGACGTACGTATTGGTTTTGGACACAGCGCGGGGTATGTAATTATTATTGAGCGCGGTTTCTGGTTTGTTCTGTATTCTGAGATAATAATAAAGCCAAGGAAGTAATAACCTTTTTTTGTTACGATTGCTTGTCAATAATAAAATTAAAGAACCTTCTATGCGTACTTATGTCAAAAGTAAAAAAACGGTTGTACGCAGTTTAGCATGTCGGTGATGCGAACCCATAAGTTTTCCGCTTATCAAAATACGCTGAACGCGGCTCAAAGAGTATTATACTATATACGGGTAATATTTATTCATTGTAACGCGGCTACTTTAATAAGTTTTCACCTTAAAAATGACAATGAATTTTGTGAATATATATGGTTGCTTTCAGATTGAAAGATAGGATAATAGTCCATCCAATAAATAGAAATTTATTCAAAAATATCCCTATGATTCGGTGACACGAGTATTTTAAACTCTATAGATGCAACAACTAAAGTACACTACAGTCTGGGAAAAAAGAGTTGAAAATAAATGAGGGCGCCACTGCGTTTTAGACGGCAACACATATACTACGACGCAAACCATCTTGATCTATTTATCTAATACTAGCTGTTGCTCGCGGCTCCGCCCCCGTGGAGGTTATCTTCGGGAGCCGAAGTATCAATGCAAGGAGTTATCTTCTGCACTGAGACACCTATAGCGATCGTCCTGAATCTCAGGTGTTGTGACTGTCTAGATGGCTAGACAGGCACAACTCCTAACTTAAACTTCTAGCACTCCTTACCCCGGGATCACTCCGTAAGTGTCGAAGAAGGCCACCGCGGGGTTTTAGCTGGTAGTGTCCGGTTGGGTGTACATAAGTAGTAGGGACTCGGCCCAGCCGCAGCCCGGATAGCCATCATCCGGGCGAGGAGGTGCTGGGTCGTAAGACCGGCTAGTCCAGCATAACCGTTTTATTCTCATTCCGCTTCCCCCCGAAGCGGACGGCAGTAATAAAATGCTTTCCCCGCGACAAAAAATAAAAAATTGAGAGGTGTCAAGGGACACCCGGATGGAACGAAGTTCCTTTCGATTAATTAGTGAAGGAATTGTAATAAAATTTTATTTTTTTTAAGTTATAATAATATTTTTTTTATTATTAACAAATAAAATATTAAAATTATATTATTAGTAATAATATATTAATAATATATAATAATATTATTATTAAACATTGATATATAAACCTATTAAAACGAGAATGGTAGGTTAAATATATTAAATAATAATAAACATCACACTCACCTCACTATAACCTCAATTAACGTCTGCAGCAAGTAAAATTACATATAAACATAATGACAGCTGTTAAAATACATTTAAAAACGTTCCAATATAAAAGTGTCGTGACAACTTTTCGTAAGATTTTTTTCCGTCTAGCCCCCTTTCACAACGCGCGATAAGGAACTTCGTTCCAAAAGTGTTGTGCCTGAAGCTTGAGATTACATTTAAAGAATACCTCATAAGTTAACTCCTCACTTCGCCCTTTAAGGGATGATTTGGTAAAAACGTTGAATCACGTATTTCTTTGTTTTTTAGCAAAAGCCTAAATATGAATTTTCAGATCCCTAAGTTGAAGTATTACGGATTGCCCATACAAACTTTTAACCTCTATTTCACCCCTTTCAAGAATTTTTTTTTGAAACAAAAGATACCCTATGTCCTTCCCTAGGATATAATCTATGCCTCTACTGAATTTCATTAGGATTCGTTCACCCGTTTAGTCATGAAAAGGTAAGAAACAGACATACAAACAACAATATTAATTTTGCTGCGGAGATATTTTAAAACTGTAATATCTCCTAAGACATTCGTTGAAATCAAATGACGTAAAGGGCAACTTTGTTCAAAATTAAATACTTGTTATGAATAAAGTATTTATTTGGATAAGGATTAATACCATGTTTATAAAAACCCCTTTCCAAATAATGCATTGTTTGAGAACAAATTCGATAACCATTAAAAAGGTTTTAGTGAGCCAACCGAAATAGCTATCTCGGACTTTTCTTTAGAACTTTTTAATAGGACAATTTCGTCGTACATGATTGTTATGTAACTTTAACCGTTAACGCAGCGTACGCAACGGAAGCTCTCAAAAGGAGTCAATTTTCCCAGTTTTTGCAACAGTTGGGATTTCTATCTACATAGAAATAAAATAATTACAAAGGAAAAAAACAAAAATGTTATTTAATTGAAAGTTTATTGATCATGTAGGCAATTACATAGCTCTTATGACAAGTCAGGACATTAAAAAAAGTAAAGAAATTTAAAAAGTATATCAGCTTATGTATACATAACAACTGTTCGTCTTCATTGAATTGTTGTGAATGGCCCACAGTTTCTTCGGATTCTGAGTCAGTAGAATTATCAATGCTGTCAGAGTCATTTATATTTATTATTAATTGATTCATGGTCTCATACATTGTATAATCTCTCTCATAGTATTCCTTTTCTATTTTTATAACATGTTGGCAACAACGCCTCCAATCGTCTGCAGTGATGCCACTGAAAATCTCTTCAGCTAAAAGTTTAATGTCAGCTTGCATCTATGGGATTTAGATCACAGTGGTAAGGTGGAAGTCTAACCACTATGTGCCCATGATCTCCAAGGAGTTGATCTATTTCATAGACAGGGTCCGGTTTATGTCTCTTCACTAGCATCAGTAGAGAAGGCTTGCGTAACATAGGGTCAAATTGTATATTATTTTCTAATAACCAAAGCTTTATGTCATCTATCATTTTACCACGCTGTGATATGGAGCGTTGTCCATGACTATAATTGAAGGTTCGGATAGTTTATTTTTTTTCGATTCGTTTTTCCGAAACCCATTTCTGGAAATTGGTTTTGTTCATGTCCGAATGATAGTCATGACTTTTGTTGCTTCCACTGAAAATCAATAAAGCATTAGGTACAAAACCCTTTCCACTTCCTGCGTGGATAATAATATACCGTTTGTCTTTTGCCACATCATGTCTGACGCCAGAAACGTCAATGAACTGCCAACATTTCTTTAATTTGTATGAAGTGTGAATGTAACTTTCATCGAGGTATATAATGTTTTTTTGTAACTCATCTGGTAAATTTCTATTGTCTATTATAATTTTTAAATATTTTTCGCGTTTCGCCGCTATGTATGATTTTTCTATTAATGCGGTTCTATTAGATTGGCATTTTTTGAAAGAAAATCCTAAAGCATGTAGGTCTTTTCTTAAATGTTCACGGCTCCCATTATAGTTCAGATCTTCTCGCAACATTCGGAGTAAATTTCTTAAGGTCGGCACCTCTTTTCTAACAGTATAAAAGAAATGTACTTATTGCCGTATTGCACACAAGTCAAAATCATCTAAATTTTTTCTTGGTCTGCCTTTTCTATGTTTCCCAGGAGTTTTGAAAATACCATTATTGGTACAACCTTCATCAACAATTCTTCGTACACTACTAACGGATATACCTGAAAACAAAATAATATTACGTAAGTATCAAAATCGTGCGGTCGGCTTATAATTGATCGCAAACAAATACAGAAAGTACTATGAATGTATTTGTAAAAAAAACTAGGTCTATCAAGCTAGCAGTGAAAAGTTAGCAGAAACATTTGAAACTTATTTAGGAATTAGTTGCTAATTAGTTGCTAATTAGTTGCTGCTATTTCGATTTTGTTGCTCAAGCCAGTTCCTCAGAAATCGAGTCACTGCTATCTTTCACATAAGCTAGCAGTAAAATAATGAAGTGAGCACATATTGAGTCGGTTATTGGGTCTGAATTTGTTGCTAATTTGTTGCTGTAAGATAGTATAAAAATATTGAAAAAATATTATATATTTTCAAATTTTTTTTTTTTTTTTTAATTTTTTATTTCGATTTTTTCCTCTTATGACAGCGGTTGTTTTTGTTGCTGGGCGGCACAATATCTACGAAGGTGCACCGGACCAGCAACTAATTAGCAACAAAAATTCTGCTGAACATTTAAGCCGTTATCAAGGTCATTAAGGAAAAATTTCATTTTTTCCGATTATGACAGCGGTGGATTTTGTTGCTGGGCGGCACAATATCTACGAAGGTGCACCGGACCAGCAACTAATTAGCAACAAAAATTCTGCTGAACATTTAACCCGTTATCAAGGTCATTAAGGAAAAATGTCATTTTTTCCGATTGAGACAGCGGTGGATTTTGTTGCTGGGCGGCACAATATCTATGAAGGTGCACCGGACCAGCAACTAATTAGCAACAAAAATTCTGCTGAACATTTAACCCGTTATCAAGGTCATTAAGGAAAAATTTAATTTTTTCCGATTAAGACAGCGGTGGATTTTGTTGCTGGGCGGCACAATATCTATGAAGGTGCACCGGACCAGCAACTAATTAGCAACAAAAATTCTGCTGAATATTTAACCCGTTATCAAGGTCATTAAGGAAAAATTTCATTTTTTCCGATTATGACAGCGGTGGATTTTATTGCTGGGCGGCACAATATCTACGAAGGTGCACCGGACCAGCAACTAATAAGCAACAAAAATTCTGCTGAACATTTAAGCCGTTATCAAGGTCATTAAGGAAAAATTTATTTTTTTCCGATTATGACAGCGGTGGATTTTGTTGCTGGGCGGCACAATATCTACGAAGGTGCACCGGACCAGCAACTAATTAGCAACAAAAATTCTGCTGAACATTTAAGCCGTTATCAAGGTCATTAAGGAAAAATGAATTTTTTTCCGATTAAGACAGCGGTGGATTTTGTTGCTGGGCGGCACAATATCTATGAAGGTGCATCGGACCAGCAACTAATTAGCAACAAAAATTCTGCTGAATACCTAACCCGTAATCAAGGTCATTATCGAAAAATGTCATTTTTTCCGGATATGACAGCGGTGGATTTTGTTGCTGGGCGGCACAATATCTACGAAGGTGCACCGGACCAGCAACTAATTAGCAACAAAAATTCTGCTGAACATTTAACCCATTATCAAGGTCATTAAGGAAAAATTTCATTTTTTCCGATTATGACAGCGGTGGATTTTGTTGCTGGGCGGCACAATATCTACGAAGGTGCACCGGACCAGCAACTAATTAGCAACAAAAATTCTGCTGAACATTTAACCCGTTATCAAGGTCATTAAGGAAAAATGACATTTTTTTCGATTATGACAGCGGTGGATTTTATTGCTGGGCGGCACAATATCTATGAAGGTGCACCGGACCAGCAACTAATTAGCAACAAAAATTCTGCTGAACATTTAACCCGTTATCAAGGTCATTAAGGAAAAATTTAATTTTTTCCGATTAAGACAGCGGTGGATTTTGTTGCTGGGCGGCACAATATCTATGAAGGTGCACCGGACCAGCAACTAATTAGCAACAAAAATTCTGCTGAACATTTAAGCCGTTATCAAGGTCATTAAGGAAAAATTTCATTTTTTCCGATTAAGACAGCGGTGGATTTTGTTGCTGGGCGGCACAATATCTACGAAGGTGCACCGGACCAGCAACTAATTAGCAACAAAAATTCTGCTGAACATTTAAGCCGTTATCAAGGTCATTAAGGAAAAATGAAATTTTTTCCGATTAAGAAAGCGGTGGATTTTGTTGCTGGGCGGCACAATATCTATGAAGGTGCATCGGACCAGCAACTAATTAGCAACAAAAATTCTGCTGAATACCTAACCCGTAATCAAGGTCATTATCGAAAAATGTAATTTTTTCCGGATATGACAGCGGTGGATTTTGTTGCTGGGCGGCACAATATCTACGAAGGTGCACCGGACCAGCAACTAATTAGCAACAAAAATTCTGCTGAACATTTAACCCGTTATCAAGGTCATTAAGGAAAAATGTCATTTTTTTCGATTAAGACAGCGGTGGATTTTGTTGCTGGGCGGCACAATATCTATGAAGGTGCATCGGACCAGCAACTAATTAGCAACAAAAATTCTGCTGAACATTTAACCCGTTATCAAGGTCATTAAGGAAAAATGACATTAGTTGACTAATTAGTTGCTGGTCCGGTGCACCTTCGTAGGTATTGTGCCGCCAAGCAACAAAATCCACCGCTGTCATATCCGGAAAAAATGTCATTTTTCGATAATGACCTTGATTACGGGTTAGGTATTCAGCAGAATTTTTGTTGCTAATTAGTTGCTAGTCCGGTGCACCTTCATAGATATTGTGCCGCCCAGCAACAAAATCCACCGCTGTCATATCCGGAAAAAATGTCATTTTTCGATAATGACCTTGATTACGGGTTAGGTATTCAGCAGAATTTTTGTTGCTAATTAGTTGCTGGTCCGGTGCACCTTCATAGATATTGTGCCGCCCAGCAACAAAATCCACCGCTGTCTTAATCGGAAAAAATGAAATTTTTTCTTAATGACCTTGATAATGGGTTAAATGTTCAGCAGAATTTTTGTTGCTAATTAGTTGCTGGTCCAGTGCACCTTCGTAAATATTGTGCCGCCCAGCAACAAAATCCACCGCTGTCATATCCGGAAAAAATGAAATTTTTCGATAATGACCTTGATAACGGGTTAGGTATTCAGCAGAATTTTTGTTGCTAATTAGTTGCTGGTCCGGTGCTTCTTCATAGATATTGTGCCGCCCAGCAACAAAATCCACCGCTGTCTTAATCGGAAAAAATGACATTTTTTCTTAATGACCTTGATAATGGGTTAAATGTTCAGCAGAATTTTTGTTGCTAATTAGTTGCTGGTCCGGTGCACCTTCGTAGATATTGTGCCGCCCAGCAACAAAATCCACCGCTGTCATAATCGGAAAAAATGAAATTTTTCCTTAATGACCTTGATAATGGGTTAAATGTTCAGCAGAATTTTTGTTGCTAATTAGTTGCTGGTCCGGTGCACCTTCGTAGATATTGTGCCGCCCAGCAACAAAATCCACCGCTGTCATATCCGGAAAAAATTACATTTTTCGAGAATGACCTTGATTACGGGTTAGGTATTCAGCAGAATTTTTGTTGCTAATTAGTTGCTGATCCGGTGCACTTTCATAGATATTGTGCCGCCCAGCAACAAAATCCACCGCTGTCATAACCGGAAAAAAATAAATTTTTCCTTAATGACCTTGATAACGGCTTAAATGTTCAGCAGAATTTTTGTTGCTAATTAGTTGCTGGTCCTGTGCACCTTCATAGATATTGTGCCGCCCAGCAACAAAAACAACCGCTGTCATAAGAAGAAAAAATCGAAATAAAAAATTTAAAAAAAAAAATTTTTTTTTTAAATATAATATTTTTTCAATATTTTTATACTATCTTACAGCAACAAATTAGCAACAAATTCAGGCCCAATAACCGACTCAATATGTGCTCACTTCATTATTTTACTGCTAGCTTATGTGAAAGATAGCAGTGACTCGATTTCTGAGGAAATGGCTTGAGCAACAAAATCGAAATAGCAGCAACTAATTAGCAACTAATTAGCAACTAATTCCTAAATAAGTTTCAAATGTTTCTGCTAACTTTTCACTGCTAGCTTGATAGACCTAAAAAAACTCTCAATCTAACTGAGAAAATCAAATTTTTAAGTTTAAACATGTAAAAAAAGATATGTATTACTGTAACAATACAATACACTGAGGTGTTTACCAGTCATATCCGAAGTTCTTTGGTAAACATCTGCAACGTCGGATAACAGTTTTCCCGCTTGAAATTCAGCTAAACAACGCATGAAAACCTTAAACACCACTTTCCTCGTTCCACTGCGTATAGTTTTATTCATGCTGAGTAACAGTAAACACTAGATTATACTTAGAAACTGCGAATAAATTGCAAGATTCGTCAAGATACCAACTTTTGTTTACGTAAAATTACATTTTTTTTTCGTTTTTCCCTTCCCTTTTTTGGGAAGGCAAAGGGTTCCAGCCCATACAGCCTCGTCAAACGTGTATAAAGATAATTATGTTGTCTTTTTCCCAGCGAGGCCTAAGCCAAGTCTTCAATTTTATCTTTCAATATAAGTTTTTTTTTTAATAAGGCCTAAGCCAAGTCTTATTTATTTTTACAATATATGTTTTTATTTTTTACTAAGGTCTAAGCCAAGTCTTCGTTATATTTCGTTTGTCCAATTTTTATTATATCTCCGGCCGAAGCCACGTCACTTCCTTATATATCCGTTATCTCACTTCAATCAAGCCATTTATTTATTCCTTTATCAAAAGAATTTATCATAAATTCTCCGGCCGAAGCCACGTCTCTTATTCCTGCCATTCTCCATTCCTTACCCATAGGTTTCTTATGTTGTTCAAATAATGTCTTCAGTATAAAATCTTCACTCTTCAATAACTAGGCTTTAATTAAGCCATCCATTCACTCATTGTCGTCACATTTCACTGATTTTACACTCGGTTCACATTTACAAACGACGGAAAGTGCGGGAACGTCTTTTCTCACTTAGACGTTCCCGCGCTCCAATTATCGTAAAATTACAGTTTTGACATAAATTTTAGGGTTACCAGACATACAAATTTGGTTAGTTCCATTTTATTTAATTTCTGCTCTTTGTTGCCAGACTATAGGACTATGCGGTATGGTAGAAAGTCTGTGTGCCTGTCCTTTGGATGAAAAAATTATATTTGTGAAGTCTTGTGAGTAGTAGTTAATACTCACTCTGCTTGTAAGTCTTGTGGTTGCCTACTCTAAGGTCTTGTTATAAGCTGTCTCAAATTATTTGGAATCTTTAGTTCTTTCTGCAAAACAAGGCTTTATGGGCTTAAACCCTTTGCCGTCCCATTAGGAAAAAGGGTTTAAAAAAAATGTCCGAAATCTATTTGTTGTTATCAATTAAACGTAAGACTAGGCAGTATGGTCGATTGACTATAGCCTGTCCTTTGGACGAATAAAACGAAAAAAAAAAATGTTGTTAACAATGACCGAGGTTGTTATTTACATTCGAAATTCGAATATAAGAATTTAAATTACTTTTTACAGTGATACTTTAGATATTCTTTATCAGATTTAATACAATTATATTACTGTGTGTATCAACAGAACAAAATATGTTTGAACTACAAATATGCAGAATATGTCTGAACAGCGACGTCCGATTGCATCGTATTTCGGGGTCGGAAGTTCAAGATGTATTCGAAAACTTAACAAATAAGGTAGGCTTAGTTCTGAAATATTGGGCCCTTCTAATGAGGCCACACTATTTATCCCTGATAAATTTCTAGATGGCTTGACTAGACCGGAGGTTATTTTTCGACAAAACTTAAGTTTTTTTTCAAAGACATCGTTGTAAATAGATAACACAAGTCCATTAACTTTGCAGACTCAAGTCCGGGATGGATTATCTCTCGCTACTCGATACACTAATTGGACGGCACTGCGCTTACCACCAGGTGTAGTGTGGTCATTTTGCCGTGCCTCGTTAAAAAAAAAGACAATTCGCATATTGTCTACTATAGACCCATCTGTCACTACTCCTCTATCAACATGTAGAGGTTTTACTCAAATTAACTGTTTATTTTAATCAACAGGTGCAGGAAGATGGATATCTATACTTTGCATGTTACATATGTTATCGTCAGCTAAAGAACTGCCAGCAACTTGCTATAAAATCTCAAAGATCGGAGGAGTTGCTTAAACAAATACTGCCAATTAAAAGTGAGGTACATCCAGATGACCAATTAGTTTTTATTATTTCTGACTCATGGTACACTTTAGATTAATAGTGGACTCAGAAGCTTCTGGTCCTTGAAGGTCCTTAAACCTTAAAATACATCAGTTTCTAAGCAGACTAGAGGCCTCACTTAATTTCACTGTCTGGGCTTCTAGTGGACTCTGCAAGCTGTCTGAAGTACTATGATATACAGCCTCTGTGTTAGTTTAGTGCAGTCTCTAAATGGCAGCATGACATCATTTGTAACTATCAGAAATCATCCAAAAATATACTGTTAGACACATTTAATTTTACTGTTGGTGTGTAAATACCTGCTCAAACTCTCAAGATTCTCAAATATACCTTTGGGTAAAAAGGACAGGACAATTCAGAAAGTTCAGATATCTTATTCATATCATTCATCAAAGAGTACACTGGTAAACTTACTGTATATGTTTTTTTGCAGCTCCATCTGAGTCCTATCAGTCTTTTAGACAGGCTGACACATGGCTTGATACATCCATTAATGGTTACCAATAAAGAGTCCTTACAAATACCAGAATACAATGAATTTATAAAAACAGAAAAGCAAGATGAAAGTGACACTAATGAAGAGATTGCAGAAGATGGTTCTGATGTTGAATGTAAGTAGGTGACATGAGACATGAGGTGCTCTGATTAGTACACAACAAATGTAAAATCCCCATCCTTTCCTTCTTTGACATTACCCTTGTTCATGGTTCATAATATTATATTATGCAAAAAGCTCATAACCTGTAAGCTAGTATTGTAAGTTTTCAACCTTTGAATTGAATCAGTAAAATCTCTGGAATGTTTATATGAGGAAGGGATCTCTTCCTCATATAACTGATATAGTTACAATAACTAACATAGACATGATCGCTGACCGTGACCCTAGTACATAGGTCTGTATGGTTGCACGTCCAACTGAACTTTGGCCTCACTGTTAATCCATCCGAGTGTCAAGCTATTGTTGTGGGTAGCCAACAACTAATGAGTAGATTGGACACTGCGACTATTCCACCGGTTCTATTTAATGGCACAGTTGTTGATCATTGCTCCTCTGTTAAGGACCTTGGGTTAAATGTTGTCTGCTCTTTAAGCTGGCAAGGCCAAGTTACCTATGTTTGTCAAAAAGTCTCTGGAATACTTCGCACTCTCTATCGCCTGAAGAACTTCCTCCCATCCAGGACAAAGACATTTCTTGTGCAAGCTTTAATTCTACCTATAATTGACTATGGTGATGTGTGCTATTTTGACCTGAATGCAGATCTACTCAATAAATTAGACCAACTTCTTAATAACTGCATTTGATTCATATTTAATCTTCGCAAATATGATCATGTGTCCTTCTTTCATTCCCAACTTAAGTGGCTATCTATTCGTCAGCGCCGAAATCTTCGCGCACTTCTACTCTCTTCTCACTTCTTACGTCTTCCACTGCACCTTTCTATTTAAATACAGTTCCTTCATTCAAGCCACAAGAGAATTCTTCGTTCGTAGAATAATCTTCTCCTACTTTGCCCATCTCACAGCTCTGACTTTGTTCATTCCTCTTTCTCTATACAGTCTACACTTCTCTAGAATGCGCTCCCATTAGAGGTCAGGGTGTGCACGGGTCGTTACGCGTTAAGTCGAAGGTTCGTTAACTGCTGTCAAACGAATTTGCACGCCTACTTCTTTCCATCTCTGTATCACCGAAGGTTCGACGGTAAGAGCATCAGGCATTAAGTCCACCTTTACATTTGAATGTATGTATAAAGTGTAAATAAAAACATAAAGTGTGTTGACGTTCCAAAAAGATCGCGAAACATCTACAAGGTTCGAGTAAATCCAGGTCTACTCAAACTTACAATTTTTTCGAACCATGTTGACGTTTCGAGATCATTTTATGCTGAAACATTCCACAGACACACAAGTCTTGGCTCGCGTAACAGTATTTTATTTACCCTTTATATTGTTTTTACAAAAATAACCGACTTTAATATTCAAATTAGTAAACATCTGCTAAAAAGCTCCTTGTTTAACTTAGCCGACTATCTTAATGTTTTTAATGTATATAATAAGTTTATCTAGTGCCTGTTATTAAACCATCATAATGTTTTCTCTTTGTTGGCAAAGGTGCACCCCCACGAAATAAAGTTAAGCTGGGCGAAACCCACATTATTCAAGATGATGTCAATTCTGTAGGAAGTGGGAAGACCAAAAACATCTTTGAAACCGAAACAAACACAGCAGCTAATTCAAATAACGTATCCAGAATTGTAAATGAGGAAAAAAGAACGGAAGTGTTAGTAAAAAAAACTTTTATATGCAACGATTGTGGTAAAACATGTAAGACAAAAGCTGTTTTAATCAAACATATTAGTGGACACAAACCTATGACTATAAAACCAAATGATATGAATATACAACATTGGAAATCTTTACGTAAAGGGCAGTATAAAAGTAAACTAAAAGAAAACGATAGTTCAAACAAAAACTTACCTTATAAGTGCAAATATTGTAAGCATACGTGTGCAGCGAGAAGTCATTTAAAAGTACATATTAGAACACACACAGGAGAAAAGCCGTTTAAATGTCAATACTGTAGTTATGCAAGTGCCCAAAGTGGTGCTTTAAAGACCCATATTAGAACTCATACAGGAGAAAAGCCGTTTAAATGTCAATATTGTAGTTATACATGTAGAGTAAATAGTGCTTTAAACAGACATATTAGAATTCATACAGGAGAAAAGCCATTTAAATGTCAATACTGTAGCTATACATGTACAGTAAATAGTGCTTTAAAGATCCATATTAGAAATCACACCGGAGAAAAGCCATTTAAATGTCAATTCTGCAGTTATACATGTACAGTAAGTAGTAGTTTAAAGGATCATATTAGAATTCACACAGGAGAAAAGCCGTTTAAATGTCAATATTGTAGTTATTCATGTACAAAAAGTAGTCGTTTAAAGAGACATGTTAGAATTCACACAAAAGAAAAGCCTATAATTATGTGAAATAAAAGATAATAAAACTCTTTAATACGGTATCTTAAATGATCTCGAATCAAACCAATCTCAAATAAGTTATCTTATATTTATTTATAAAACTAAAAGCATTTTATGCTGCCTCGGTGGCGCAGTTGTAATTGCGCATGCGTTACGACTGCTGTGCTGAGGTCTCGGGTTCGATCCCCGGGTCGGGTAAAGTGATATTGGGTTTTTCTACCAAGAAATACTCAGTATTAACCCGGAGTCTGGAATGGTGCGACAGGCTCGCCCCCTATCACATTATGGGACCGAAATTCGGCGAAAAGTGGGTGTACTGGTTACACCTCTGCCTACCCCTTCGGGGATTACAGGCGTGAGTGTTTATGTATGTAAAAGCATTTTACCATTAGCAGTGATAGCCTAGTTGGAACTGGTACGAACTGCCGAGACGAAAATCATATGTTCGAAACCAGTCCCAGTGACATACACTTCTGACTACTCTAAAAATGACGTGTGTAGTCATAGGTAATTACCTCAGTAGAGTAGTTTCCTGTGTTTAATTTTGTACATTATTCGATATGCAACCGAATATTATACGCAAAAGAAACCCTTTTGTGAAAACAAAATCTAAATTGCTTGATAAATTAGTTAACAATATTTATTTTAAATAATGGTATGAACAAAAATGGGTGCGTAGTGGGAACATCTTCTATCTCCCTCGCACAACAGCACAGTAATGGCCATTCTGAGAGGTTGAGTACCGAAATTTAATTTTGTTGAGATTTTTCAATACACTTGGTTGTAATTGCCTACCACGTGTTTTATTACTGTACTTTCTAGTACCGTCTTATTGCTATGCGTTGTCTTTACGTTGTCCTATTCAGAGTTGCTTTCAAACTTTTGAACTGTATACATGGGGAGTTACAGAAAGACTGTGTTATAACAAAAAACGTGTCCTTAATTCGTGCAATATAAAAAGGAGAAATAAAGTGATGTTGCAAAATAATATCGTTTTTATTTTCTCTCTCCATTTAACGAAAACTGTTTATAATGTAATAAAATGTCCGTTCCATTCAAATTCGCAGTTTACATTGTATTTACAAAAGAATTTTGTCCCTTATGTTTGACTTCCTCTATTCATTGACATTATGATGCGCAGTAGGCGAGTAGCCGGCTGTGAAACAAGAGGCCGTGGGTTCTATTACCACACCGAGAAAAGTGTTTGTGTGTTGTGAGACCGTGATTTATTTATTAACCGACTTCAAAAAAAAGGACAAGGTTCTTCAATTTTAACGGTAGGCAGCGGCTTTGCTGTGCCCTGGTATTGCAGAAGTCTATGGGCGGCGGTGACTACTTACCATCAGGTGGCCCGTCTGCTCGTCTGCCTATCGAGGCACTAAAAAAAAAAAAAAATTCGACGTGTATTTTTCTTAACCTGAACTTAGTTTATGTGCATTTTGAATTTGGAAGAAGAATAAAGCTCCCTCCACACATTAGGCGAGACATGAGTTGCCGAACACGAGAGAACTAAGCACCCTGCACCGATATAAATGACTCACCCACAATTTTTTTTATTCTGGCACACAAAGTAACCACACTGCATCTGAGGGTAAGCGTAGTGTCGTCCAGTTATCAGAGTATCAACTAGCGAGAGACTACCTCGCTACTCGACATAATCATTTCTACTGTGTAGCTTCTTCACACTACGCCTAAAGGAGCCAGGATCATAGGAAGGAAGGAACACGGTAGCTGGCGAACTGTTCCACAGCTTGATGGTGCGGCAAAAATACGAATTTACGAACCTTTTGGTTAGGTTTGTTAGGTTATAATATATCCAGGGTCGGAACCTCAGAATACAGAAAAAAAACAGTACAGTAGCAACCACCGCACACAGGGTGAAAAACCCGCCATAGTGGCACACGCAAGTGTGTCGCGTTCCAGGATCAGCCAGTGTACATCCGGTTTTTTGGGAATCTAGATATCCATATAGAGTCCATGGCGTAGTGTGAAGGAGCAGGCCGGCATGATTGTGTTGAGTAGCGGGGGATAGATCGTCTCTCGCTACTCGATACTCTAATTGGACCGTACTGCGCTTACCATCAGGTGAAGTGCGGTCACTTTGCCGTGCTAGGATAAAAAAAAACTCAAAAAGTGGGAAACCGCTCCGAGCTAGCAACATTACGCGGGCGGGAGGTGGGGCAGGTGCGGGACGTACGTATTGGTTTTGGACACAGCGCGGGGTATGTAATTATTATTGAGCGCGGTTTCTGGTTTGTTCTGTATTCTGAGATAATAATAAAGCCAAGGAAGTAATAACCTTTTTTTGTTACGATTGCTTGTTAATAATAAAATTAAAGAACCTTCTATGCGTACTTATGTCAAAAGTAAAAAAACGGTTGTACGCAGTTTAGCATGTCGGTGATGCGAACCCATAAGTTTTCCGCTTATCAAAATACGCTGAACGCGGCTCAAAGAGTATTATACTATATACGGGAAATATTTATTCATTGTAATGCGGCTACTTTAATAAGTTTTCACCTTAAAAATGACAATGAATTTTGTGAATATATATGGTTGCTTTCAGATTGAAAGATAGGATAATAGTCCATCCAATAAATAGAAATTTATTCAAAAATATCCCTATGATTCGGTGTAACGAGTATTTTAAACTCTATAGATGCAACAACTAAAGTACACTACAGTCTGGGAAAAAAGAGTTGAAAATAAATGAGGGCGCCACTGCGTTTTAGACGGCAACACATATACTACGACGCAAACCATCTTGATCTATTTATCTAATACTAGCTGTTGCTCGCGGCTCCGCCCCCGTGGAGGTTATCTTCGGGAGCCGAAGTATCAATGCAAGGAGTTATCTTCTGCACTGAGACACCTATAGCGATCGTCCTGAATCTCAGGTGTTAACTCCTAACTTAAACTTCTAGC
The DNA here is from genome assembly GCA_905220505.1 of Laothoe populi. Taxonomy (NCBI): domain Eukaryota; kingdom Metazoa; phylum Arthropoda; class Insecta; order Lepidoptera; family Sphingidae; genus Laothoe; species Laothoe populi. The sequence goes on along the minus strand of HG992174.1, from coordinate 5,880,916 downwards.
ACTCCTTACCCCGGGATCACTCCGTAAGTGTCGAAGAAGGCCACCGCGGGGTTTTAGCTGGTAGTGTCCGGTTGGGTGTACATAAGTAGTAGGGACTCGGCCCAGCCGCAGCCCGGATAGCCATCATCCGGGCGAGGAGGTGCTGGGTCGTAAGACCGGCTAGTCCAGCATAACCGTTTTATTCTCATTCCGCTTCCCCCCGAAGCGGACGGCAGTAATAAAATGCTTTCCCCGCGACAAAAAATAAAAAATTGAGAGGTGTCAAGGGACACCCGGATGGAACGAAGTTCCTTTCGATTAATTAGTGAAGGAATTGTAATAAAATTTTATTTTATTTAAGTTATAATAATATTTTTTTTATTATTAACAAATAAAATATTAAAATTATATTATTAGTAATAATATATTAATAATATATAATAATATTATTATTAAACATTGATATATAAACCTATTAAAACGAGAATGGTTGGTTAAATATATTAAATAATAATAAACATCACACTCACCTCACTTTAACCTCAATTAACGTCTGCAGCAAGTAAAATTACATATAAACATAATGACAGCTGTTAAAATACATTTAAAAACGTTCCAATATAAAAGTGTCGTGACAACTTTTCGTAAGAATTTTTTCCGTCTAGCCCCCTTTCACAACGCGCGATAAGGAACTTCGTTCCAAAAGTGTTGTGCCTGAAGCTTGAGATTACATTTAAAGAATACCTCATAAGTTAACTCCTCACTTCGCCCTTTAAGGGATGATTTGGTAAAAACGTTGAATCACGTATTTCTTTGTTTTTTAGCAAAAGCCTAAATATGAATTTTCAGATCCCTAAGTTGAAGTATTACGGATTGCCCATACAAACTTTTAACCTCTATTTCACCCCTTTCAAGAAATTTTTTTGAAACAAAAGATACCCTATGTCCTTCCCTAGGATATAATCTATGCCTCTACTGAATTTCATTAGGATTCGTTCACCCGTTTAGTCATGAAAAGGTAAGAAACAGACATACAAACAACAATATTAATTTTGCTGCGGAGATATTTTAAAACTGTAATATCTCCTAAGACATTCGTTGAAATCAAATGACGTAAAGGGCAACTTTGTTCAAAATTAAATACTTGTTATGAATAAAGTATTTATTTGGATAAGGATTAATACCATATTTATAAAAACCCCTTTCCAAATAATGCATTGTTTGAGAACAAATTCGATAACCATTAAAAAGGTTTTAGTGAGCCAACCGAAATAGCTATCTCGGACTTTTCTTTAGAACTTTTTAATAGGACAATTTCGTCGTACATGATTGTTATGTAACTTTAACCGTTAACGCAGCGTACGCAACGGAAGCTCTCAAAAGGAGTCAATTTTCCCAGTTTTTGCAACAGTTGGGATTTCTATCTACATAGAAATAAAATAATTACAAAGGAAAAAAACAAAAATGTTATTTAATTGAAAGTTTATTGATCATGTAGGCAATTACATAGCTCTTATGACAAGTCAGGACATTAAAAAAAGTAAAGAAATTTAAAAAGTATATCAGCTTATGTATACATAACAACTGTTCGTCTTCATTGAATTGTTGTGAATGGCCCACAGTTTCTTCGGATTCTGAGTCAGTAGAATTATCAATGCTGTCAGAGTCATTTATATTTATTATTAATTGATTCATGGTCTCATACATTGTATAATCTCTCTCATAGTATTCCTTTTCTATTTTTAGAACATGTTGGCAACAACGCCTCCAATCGTCTGCAGTGATGCCACTGAAAATCTCTTCAGCTAAAAGTTTAATGTCAGCTGCACTTGCATCTATGGGATTTAGATCACAGTGGTAAGGTGGAAGTCTAACCACTATGTGCCCATGATCTCCAAGGAGTTGATCTATTTCATAGACAGGGTCCGGTTTATGTCTCTTCACTAGCATCAGTAGAGAAGGCTTGCGTAACATAGGGTCAAATTGTATATTATTTTCTAATAACCAAAGCTTTATGTCATCTATCATTTTACCACGCTGTGATATGGAGCGTTGTCCATGACTATAATTGAAGGTTCGGATAGTTTATTTTTTTTCGATTCGTTTTTCCGAAACCCATTTCTGGAAATTGGTTTTGTTCATGTCCGAATGATAGTCATGACTTTTGTTGCTTCCACTGAAAATCAATAAAGCATTAGGTACAAAACCCTTTCCACTTCCTGCGTGGATAATAATATACCGTTTGTCTTTTGCCACATCATGTCTGACGCCAGAAACGTCAATGAACTGCCAACATTTCTTTAATTTGTATGAAGTGTGAATGTAACTTTCATCGAGGTATATAATGTTTTTTTGTAACTCATCTGGTAAATTTCTATTGTCTATTATAATTTTTAAATATTTTTCCCGTTTCGCCGCTATGTATGATTTTTCTATTAATGCGGTTCTATTAGATTGGCATTTTTTGAAAGAAAATCCTAAAGCATGTAGGTCTTTTCTTAAATGTTCACGGCTCCCATTATAGTTCAGATCTTCTCGCAACATTCGGAGTAAATTTCTTAAGGTCGGCACCTCTTTTCTAACAGTATAAAAGAAATGTACTTATTGCCGTATTGCACACAAGTCAAAATCATCTAAATTTTTTCTTGGTCTGCCTTTTCTATGTTTCCCAGGAGTTTTGAAAATACCATTATTGGTACAACCTTCATCAACAATTCTTCGTACACTACTAACGGATATACCTGAAAACAAAATAATATTACGTAAGTATCAAAATCGTGCGGTCGGCTTATAATTGATCGCAAACAAATACAGAAAGTACTATGAATGTATTTGTAAAAAAAACTCTCAATCTAACTGAGAAAATCAAATTTTTAAGTTTAAACATGTAAAAAAAGATATGTATTACTGTAACAATACAATACACTGAGGTGTTTACCAGTCATATCCGAAGTTCTTTGGTAAACATCTGCAACGTCGGATAACAGTTTTCCCGCTTGAAATTCAGCTAAACAACGCATGAAAACCTTAAACACCACTTTCCTCGTTCCACTGCGTATAGTTTTATTCATGCTGAGTAACAGTAAACACTAGATTATACTTAGAAACTGCGAATAAATTGCAAGATTCGTCAAGATACCAACTTTTGTTTACGTAAAATTACATTTTTTTTTCGTTTTTCCCTTCCCTTTTTTGGGAAGGCAAAGGGTTCCAGCCCATACAGCCTCGTCAAACGTGTATAAAGATAATTATGTTGTCTTTTTCCCAGCGAGGCCTAAGCCAAGTCTTCAATTTTATCTTTCAATATAAGTTTTTTTTTTAATAAGGCCTAAGCCAAGTCTTATTTATTTTTACAATATATGTTTTTATTTTTTACTAAGGTCTAAGCCAAGTCTTCGTTATATTTCGTTTGTCCAATTTTTATTATATCTCCGGCCGAAGCCACGTCACTTCCTTATATATCCGTTATCTCACTTCAATCAAGCCATTTATTTATTCCTTTATCAAAAGAATTTATCATAAATTCTCCGGCCGAAGCCACGTCTCTTATTCCTGCCATTCTCCATTCCTTACCCATAGGTTTCTTATGTTGTTCAAATAATGTCTTCAGTATAAAATCTTCACTCTTCAATAACTAGGCTTTAATTAAGCCATCCATTCACTCATTGTCGTCACATTTCACTGATTTTACACTCGGTTCACATTTACAAACGACGGAAAGTGCGGGAACGTCTTTTCTCACTTAGACGTTCCCGCGCTCCAATTATCGTAAAATTACAGTTTTGACATAAATTTTAGGGTTACCAGACATACAAATTTGGTTAGTTCCATTTTATTTAATTTCTGCTCTTTGTTGCCAGACTATAGGACTATGCGGTATGGTAGAAAGTCTGTGTGCCTGTCCTTTGGATGAAAAAATTATATTTGTGAAGTCTTGTGAGTAGTAGTTAATACTCACTCTGCTTGTAAGTCTTGTGGTTGCCTACTCTAAGGTCTTGTTATAAGCTGTCTCAAATTATTTGGAATCTTTAGTTCTTTCTGCAAAACAAGGCTTTATGGGCTTAAACCCTTTGCCGTCCCATTAGGAAAAAGGGTTTAAAAAAAATGTCCGAAATCTATTTGTTGTTATCAATTAAACGTAAGACTAGGCAGTATGGTCGATTGACTATAGCCTGTCCTTTGGACGAATAAAACGAAAAAAAAAAATGTTGTTAACAATGACCGAGGTTGTTATTTACATTCGAAATTCGAATATAAGAATTTAAATTACTTTTTACAGTGATACTTTAGATATTCTTTATCAGATTTAATACAATTATATTACTGTGTGTATCAACAGAACAAAAAATGTTTGAACTACAAATATGCAGAATATGTCTGAACAGCGACGTCCGATTGCATCGTATTTCGGGGTCGGAAGTTCAAGATGTATTCGAAAACTTAACAAATAAGGTAGGCTTAGTTCTGAAATATTGGGCCCTTCTATTGAGGCCACACTATTTATCCCTGATAAATTTCTAGATGGCTTGACTAGACCGGAGGTTATTTTTCGACAAAACTTACGTTTTTTTTCAAAGACATCGTTGTAAATAGATAACACAAGTCCATTAACTTTGCAGACTCAAGTCCGGGATGGATTATCTCTCGCTACTCGATACACTAATTGGACGGCACTGCGCTTACCACCAGGTGCAGTGTGGTCATTTTGCCGTGCCTCGTTAAAAAAAAAGACAATTCGCATATTGTCTACTATAGACCCATCTGTCTCTACTCCTCTATCAACATGTAGAGGTTTTACTCAAATTAACTGTTTATTTTAATCAACAGGTGCAGGAAGATGGATATCTATACTTTGCATGTTACATATGTTATCGTCAGCTAAAGAACTGCCAGCAACTTGCTATAAAATCTCAAAGATCGGAGGAGTTGCTTAAACAAATACTGCCAATTAAAAGTGAGGTACATCCAGATGACCAATTAGTTTTTATTATTTCTGACTCATGGTACACTTTAGATTAATAGTGGACTCAGAAGCTTCTGGTCCTTGAAGGTCCTTAAACCTTAAAATACATCAGTTTCTAAGCAGACTAGAGGCCTCAGTTAATTTCCCTGTCTGGGCTTCCAGTGGGTTCTGCAAGCTGTTAGAACTGCTATGATATACAGCCTCCGTGTTAGTTTAGTGCAGTCTATAAATGGCAGCATGACTTCATTTGTAACTATCAGCAATCATCCAAAAATGAAATATAGTGCATGGATAATTTGATACAAATTATGTTGTGTTTGAATATACTGTTAGACACATTTAATTTTCTTGTTGGTGTGTAAATACCTTCTCAAACTCTCAGGATTCTCAAATATACCTTTGGGTAAAAAAAGACAGGACAATTCAGAAAGTTCAGATATCTTCTTCATGGGTAAACTTACTGTATTTGTTTTTTTGCAGCTCCACCTGAGTCCTATCAGTCTTTTAGACAGGATGACACATGGCTTGATACATCCATTGATGGTTACCAATATAGAGTCCTTACAAATACCAGAATACAATGAATTTATAAAAACAGAAAAGCAATATGAAAGTGGCACTAATGAAGAGATTGCGGAAGATGGTTCTGATGTTGAATGTATGTAGGTGACATGAGACATGAGGTGCTCTAATTAGTACACAACAAATGTAAAATCCCCATCCTTTCCTTCTTTGACATTACCCTTGTTCATGGTCCATAATATTATATTATATAAAGCTTATAACCTGTAAGCTAGTATTGTAAGTTTTCAACCTTTGAATTGAATCAGTAAAATCTCTGGAATGTTTATATGAGGAAGGGATCTCTTCCTCATATAACTGTTATAGTTACAATAACTAACATAGACTCGATTGCTGACCGTGACCCCAGTACATAGGTCTGTACGGTCGCACGTCCAACTGAAGTGCGAACTTTGGCCTCACTGTTAATCCATCCAAGTGTCAAGCTATTGTTGTGGGTAGCCAACAACTAATGAGTAGATTGGACACTGCGACTATTCCACCAGTTCTATTTAATGGCACAGTTGTTGATTATTGTTCCTCTGTTAAGGACCTTGGGTTACATATTGTCTGCACTTTAAGCTGGTGGGGCCAAGTTACCTATGTTTGTCGAAAAGTCTCTGGAATACTTCGTAATCTCTATCGCCTGAAGAACTTCCTCCCATCCGGGACAAAGACATTGCTTGTGCAAGCTTTAATCCTACCTATAATTGACTATGGTGACGTGTGCTATTTTGCCCTGAATGCAGATCTACTCAATAAATTAGACTGACTTTTTAATAACTGCATTCGATTCATATTTAATCTTCGCAAATATGATCATGAGCTCTCTATCCATGTATCTATTCGTCAAACCCGAAATCTTCGCGCACTTACTACTCTCTTCTCACTTCTTACGTCTTCCACTGCACCTTCCTATTTAACTCCGTACTTTCAGTTCCTTCATTCAAGCAACCAGAGAATTCTTCGCTTGTAGAATAATCTTCTCTTACTTTGCCCATCTCACAGCTCTGACTTTGTTCATTCCTCTTTCTCTATACAGTCTATTCTTCTCTGGAATGCGCTCCCATTAGAGGTCAAGGTGTGCACGAGTCATTACGCGTCGAAGGTTGGTATTGACGAATTTGCAGGATCATCACAACAGTAATTATATATTTATGTACCTATAAATTTATTTTATATACACATTCGTATTTAGATATGTATGTATTTATTCGTTGTATATATCTTATGTTGTATGTTTAGTGTATCTATGATATTTATAACTATTTTGATATTTGGTTATATTACTTAGAGTATCGCGTTATAAGTTGTATTTGGACGCTTTCCATCTCTGCATCACCGAAGGTTCGACGGTAAGAGAATGTCTCAGACATAAGTCCACCTTTACATTTGAATGTATGTATGAAATGTAAATAAATACATAAAGTGTGTGTAACGTTCCAAAAAGATCGCGAAACATCTACAAGGTTCGAGTAAATCCAGGTCTACTCAAACTTACAATGTTTTCGAACTATGTTGACGTTTCGAGATAATTTTATGCTGAAACATTCCACAGACACACAAGTCTTGGCTCGCGTAACAGTATTTTATTTACTCTTTATATTGTGTTTACAAAAATAACCGACTTTAATATTCAAATTAGTAAACATCTGCTAAAAAGCTCCTTGTTTAACTTAGCCGACTATCTTAATGTTTTTTAATTTATATAATAAGTTTATCTAGTGCCTGTTATTAAACCATCATAATGTTTTCTCTTTGTTGGCAAAGGTGCACCCCCACGAAATAAAGTTAAGCTGGGCGAAACCCACATTATTCAAGATAATGTCAATTCTGTAGGAAGTGGGAAGACCAAAAACATCTTTGAAACCGAAACAAACACAGCAGCTAATTCAAATAACGAATCCAGAATTGTAAATGAGGAAAAAAGAATCGAAGTGTTAGTAAAAAAAACTTTTATATGCAACGATTGTGGTAAAACATGTAAGACGAAAGCTGTTTTTATCAAACATATTAGTGGACACAAACCTATGACAATAAAACCAAATGAGATGAATATACAACATTGGAAATCTTTACGTGAAAGGAAAGAAACGTATAAAAGTAAACTAAAAGAAAAGGATAGTTCAAACAAAAACTTACCTTATAAGTGCAAATATTGTAAGTATACGTGTGCAGCGAATAGTCATTTAAAAGTACATATTAGAACCCACACAGGAGAAAAGCCGTTTAAATGTCAATACTGCAGCTATGCATGTACCCGTAATAGTCTTTTAAAGATCCATATTAGAACTCACACAGGAGAAAAGCCATTTAAATGTCAATACTGCAGTTATACATGTACCCATAATGCTGCTTTAAAGAACCATAATAGAACTCACACAGGAGAAAAGCCGTATAAATGTCAATACTGTAGATATACATGTACAGGAGATAGTAGTTTGAAGAAACATATTAGAACTCACACTGGAGAAAAGCCGTTTAAATGTCAATACTGTAGTTATACATGTACAGTAAGTAATAATTTGAAGAAACATATTAGAACTCACACCGGAGAAAAGCCGTTTAAATGTCAATACTGTAGTTATACATGTACAGCAAGTAGTAATTTGAAGCAACATATTAGAACACACACCGGCGAAAAGCCGTTTAAATGTCAATACTGTAGTTATACATGTACAGTAAGTAATAGTTTGAAGAAACATATTAGGACTCACACCAGAGAAAAGCCGTTTAAATGTCAATACTGTAGTTATACATGTACAGCAAGTAGTAATTTGAAGCAACATATTAGAACACACACCGGCGAAAAGCCGTTTAAATGTCAATACTGTAGTTATACATGTACAGCAAGTAGTAATTTGAAGCAACATATTAGAACACACACCGGCGAAAAGCCGTTTAAATGTCAATACTGTAGTTATACATGTACAAAAAATGGTGATTTAAAGATCCATATTAAAACTCACACTGGAGAAAAGCCATTTAAATGTTAATACTGCAGTTATACATGTGCCCATAAAAGTGCTTTAAAGAACCATATTAGAACTCACACAGGAGATAAGCCATTTTAATGTCAATACTGTAGATATACATGTACAGAAAATAGTAGTTCGAAGAAACATATTAGAACTCACACAGGAGAAAAGCCATAATGTCAATACTGTATCTATACATGTACAGTAAATAGTACTTTAAAGAGACATATTAGAACTCGCACAGGAGAAAAGCCTATATGTGTGAAATAAAAGATAATAAAATTCGTTAATACGGTAGCTTACAATAAGCAGTGATAGCCTAGTTGGAACGGGTACGAATTGCCGAGATGATAATAGTATGTTCGAAACCAGTCACAATGACATACACTTCTAACTACCCTAAAAATTACGTGTGTAGTCATAGGTGATTACCTCAGTAGAGTAGTTTCCTGTGTTTAATTTTGTACATTATTCGATATGCCACCGAATATTATACGCAACAGAAACCTTTTTGTGAAAACAAAAAATTGCTTTAAAAATTCGTTTACAATATTTATTTTAATTATTGGTATGAGCAACAATGGGTGCGTAGTGGGAACATGTTACTATCTCCCTCGCACAACGGCACAGTAATGGCCATTCCGAGAGGTGACGTCACGGCTCATATCATGCATCCTTTTACTGTCATTTGACAATTAACCCCTTCCAGCAGATTTGAATGGAGTCTAATATCTTATTTTAGTACGGATTCATACAATTTGATAATGGGTTTTAAGTAATGTAAACTAACTAACTGACTTGACTAAAATAATATATAAATCGTGTCGACTACTGGTTGAGTACCGAAATTTAATTTTGATGAACAGTGTAAACTCTATATAGCAAACTTCTATTTAACGAGAAACTTTTTAAAACGTAGAAATTGCTAAGGTTTGTATGGTGTACTTTGTTACTCATATATTGCAACACTATATATCTTAACAATCACTCTCAATAACGAAATAATAAGTTTTTTAGACTCAATAAACATTAAATTCACTTACTTTTAAACACAATACTGATATAGAGTCGTATATATTTAGTACTGACAAGGGAATTCTCATAAATGTGATCATTTGTTTGTTGTAATTGCCTAGCACGTGTTTACTTACTGTACTTCCTCCTACTATATCTTATTGCAATGCGTTTTATCCTATTCATAGTTGCTTTGCTTTCAAACTTTTGAACTGTATACATGGGGAGTTAAGGAAAGACTGTGTATTTACAAAAAAGAGTCTTCAATTCGTGTAATATAAAAATAAGAAATAAAGTGATGTTGCAAAATGATATTGTTTTTCTTCGCTCTCTCTATCGAACGATAACTTTTTTTTTTGGCGCGGCAAAATGACCACACTTCACCTGATGGTAAGCGCAGTGCGGTCCAATTAGAGTATCGAGTAGCGAGAGACAATCTATCCCCCTCTACTAAACACAATCTTGCCTTTTTTTTTTGGTTGACGCGGGAAAAGCGTTTAAGCGTGATTACTGCCCGCTCCGGGGGGAAGCGGAATAAGAATAAAACGGTTATGCTGGACTAGCCGGTCTTACGACCCAGCATCCCCCTCGCCCGGATGATGGCTATCCGTGCTGCCGCTGGGCCGAGTCCCTACCCCACAGAACATAGAAAGAGGTATATCTTTCTATGTTCTGTGCCCTACCCCCTATGTACACCCACCCGACACTACCAGCTAAAACCCCGCGGTGGCCTTCTTCGGCGCTTACGGAGCGATCCCAGGTTATTCTAATGAGTGCTAGAATTGCTGCCGGGACCGCCCCTGCGCGGTGCCTTGTACGGGCCCATCTCCATGTGGGGCTTAGGAGCCCCTGTGCGCCGAACAACGACAGCGAACGAGGCCTTACCACCCGAGCTGCCGTCCATCTCGGGGTCGCACGATGCACCGATATTGGAGTGCATCGATATGGGCTGACAGCCCCCCGCTGGCCCCAAGTAGTCGCCTCGTACGATAGGCAGGGGTTACCCTGGTAGAATTCTTCAAACGCCCTCATTCCACAGGGCGCGAGACGCCGGTCAGTCGTCTCCTCTGGCGGCGGGAGGGATCAAATCGTTCCCGATCCCTCTCGGCACTCTCCTTCTGCGAGATGACGCTCTCACAGAAATGGGCCACCGCACGCAGAGAGTGACTACCTCGCTACTCGACATAATCATTCCTACTGTGTAGCTTCTTCACACTACGCCTAAAGGAGCCAGGATCATAGGAAGGAACTGGGGAGCTGGCAAACTGTTCCACAGCTTGATGGTGCGGCAAAAATATGAATTAGTGAACCTCGTGGTAAGGTTAGTTAGGTTATGTCTCAAGCATAGGAACCGACATTTACATTCGGAAAACAATTCCTGTGTTTGAGACGGTAATTGGAGATACATACATATACTCACGCCTGTCATCTCTGAAGGGGTAGGCAAAGTTGTAACCAGTACACCCACTTTACGCCGAATTTATTACGGACCCATAATGTGATAGGGGGCGAGCCTATCGCCATACCGGGCATTTCCAGACTCTGGATTGATACCAAGTATTTCGAAACAGAAAACCCAATATCACTTTACCCAGGACTCGAACCTCAGCTCGAGATCTCAGCACAGCAGTCGGAACGCATGCGCATTATTATTTGAGTTAATACATTCAAATCAAATAATTTATTTAGTAAATTAGGCCACTAGAAGCACTTTCGCACCATCTATCTGTGGAATAGTTTGCTATCTACCGTGTTCCCTCCTTCCTATGATCCTGGCTCCTTTAGCCGTATTGAAGAAGCGACACTGCAAACCAGCATGATCGTGTTGAGTAGCAAGACATAGATTTTCTTTCGCTACTCTATACTCTAATTGGACGGCAATGCACTTACCATCAGGTGCAGTGTGGCGACTTTGCCGTGCCTGGATAACAAAATATAGGGACTGCGCCCAGACCCGAAATAAACATTTATCACTATGTAAATGTAATTATATGAAATAAAAAACTTTGGTATTGCTGTATTTTTTATTGAAGCAGCGTCCATGAAGTTATAACCTGTTTTTGTTACGATTGATTGTCAATAAAATTATAGGACATTCGGTGATGGATGGCTGATATTGAATAATTCGGTGTAATGAGTAGGAGTGTTCGTTATCTGTATATATAAAAGAAGAAGCTGACTGACTGACTGACTGACTGACTGACTGACTGATCGATCAACGCACAGCCTAAACGGCTGGGGTTAGAGACTTGAAATTTTGACAGTAGGTACCTTTTATCACGTAGGCATCCACTAAGGAAGGGTTTTTGGAAATACCACCCCTAAGGGGGTAAAATAGGGGATGAAAGTTTGTATGAAAATCCGTCATTTTTGAAGTTAAATTCATGAAATTTAGTATTTGGCATTTTAGTTAAAAATAAAAAATATATGTTTCAGGATTTTTGGAAATTCCGCCCCTAAGGGGATAAAATAGGGAATGAAAGTTTGTATGAAAATCCGTCATTTTTAAGTTAAACGCATGAATATTGGTATTTTGTATTGTATACTTTTTCTCCCAAACATGACCTCCACGCGGGCGGAGCCGCGAGCAACAGCTAGTATTAGATAACCGATAAAATAACCTATTATTTATATATAATCATATAGCCTATTATTTATTACAGCAGGCAAGCGTTATTTATACGGAACGATTATTTTTATTACATGCGTCCAAAACCGCCGGCCACGGGCACACAGACGACGTCCATCAGATACACACTGCATACGCACACTGCGAAAGTGACGAAACGCAACGACCGGTCCACTAACACTTTGTTGAATAATATTTTTGTCACATGCCAAATGATGCTCTAAGATAAACCGTATAAGAACTGTATTCAATTAAATAGTAAAAATAATAGGCAAACTAATATTTTTATGTTCCGCGCTAATATATTCTTTCGCACACGTTAGATTATTTTTTGAATATAATCACTGCGTATGACTTCGTTTCGTTGGACTTGTATGGAGTAGTTTGCGGTGTCGATATATGTTTTAATTGAGTTCTGAAATTAATCAATGTGTTGGTTTATTAGATGATTATAAAAATGTAAATAAAAGTTAGTTTCGTGTAAATAAATTTTAATTTATTATTTTATTTTTATTTATTACAAACGAAACAGGTTATAATCGGGTACAAATTGTATACAGAATTGTTTAAAAAATAATTATAACCCAAAAAAATAATAAATAGGTCCATAGAAATAAATATTAAATAGGTAATGTTTAACAGCGCACGGCGTGCTTTGTGTCGATAATCTAATCGCGTCGTTCTACGAAGCGATGTGATATATTATACTAATATATTATAGCGTAAAAATAATAGGCGTTTTAAAAGTAGCGTATCGTTGTAACGCGTTTTCAATATATAGCCGTTGCGAACACTCCTAGTAACGAGTATTTTAAACTCTATAGAAGTTTCAACTAAAGGACTATGCGGTATGGTAAAAAGACTATAGCCTGTCCTTTGGATGAAGAAAATATATTTGTGAAGTCTTGTGAGCAGTAGTTGAATACTCTTTGCTTGTGAGTCTGAGAGTTATTAGCTGTCTGAAATTATTTGGAATCTTTAGGTCTTTTTGCAAAACGAGGCTTTATGGGTTTAACCCTTTGCCTTCCCATTAGGACAAAGGGTTTAAAAAAATATCCGGAATCTATTTGTTGTTATTTACATTCGAATATTAGAATTTAGGAAAGAAAAAAAAGGCGGGACAGTGATGTGATGTTTTCTCTAGATGTTTTATTGTGATTAATTGTTAATAAGTGAAATAATTATTTCAGACATGGCTTAGGCCTTTAAATTGTGACTATTACAGACATGGCTTCGGCCTTTTGAATTGTGTTTATTTCAGATATGGCTCCAGCCTTTAGAATGAGAAAAATATCGGACATGGCTTCCCCCTTTTGAATAGATGAAGACTGCAGACATGGCTTCGGCCTTTTGTATAAGTTAAAACCAGAGAAGAAGAAGACTTTAATTCTAGGCCAGAATTGGAATAAATTACGATACGACAGACATGGCTGCATGGTGGAGAACCTTTGCCTTCTCTTTTATAGAGTAAATAAATTAAAAAAAAATAATAATATTAGAATTTAAATTACTTTTTACAGTGATACTTTAAATAATTATTTATCAGCTTTAATACAATTATATTACTGTGTGTATCAACATAACAAATATGTTTGAACTACAAAGATGCAGAATATGTCTGAACAGCGACGTCCGATTGCATCGTATTTCGGGGACGGAAGTTCAAGATGTATTCCAAAAGTTAACAAATAAGGTAGGCTTAGTTCTGAAATATTCAGCTGCCATGCACACTATTTAACCCTGATAAATTTCAAGATGGCTTGACTAGACCAGAGGTTGTTTTCCGACAAAACTTATTTTTTTTCAAATACATCGTTGTAAATAGATAACACAAGTCCATTAACTTTAACGCTACTTGATACTCTAATTGGACGGCCCTGTTCTTACCATCAGGTGCAGTGTGGTTACTTCAGAAGATCAAAAGTACTTCAGACATAGTACACCGTACACAGGGTGTAAAATCCGCCACAGTGGCACACGCAAGTGTGTCGCGTTCCGGGATCAGCCGGTGTACATACGGTTTTTGTCGGGGGTCTAGAGTTGAGGTAGAATGTTTGGCCGTGTTGTGGCCTTCTGGGTACTCTGACACTATGCTCTCGACTTATGCTTCTTCACCTTCTTGCCCATGGCGTAGTGTGAAGAGGCAAGCCAGCGTGATTGTGTTGAGTAGTCAGAGATGGATTATCTCTCCCTCCTCGATACACTAATTGGACGGCACTGTGCTTACCATCAGATGCAGTGTGGTCACTTTGCCGTGCCTTGATAAAAAAAAAGAGAATTTACATATTGTCTACTATAGACCCATCTGTCACTACTCCTCTATAAGCATGCAGAAGTTTTATTTACTCAAATTAACTGTTCATTAACCGACTTCAAAAAAGGAGGAGGTGAACAATTCGTTGGAATCTTTTTTTATGTATGTTACCCGATTACTCAAAGACACCTGGACCTATTCGAGAAATTCTTTTTTTGTTTAAAAGGGTAAACTTCCCAGGTGGTCCCATTGGCACCAAGTCAGGACCTGATGATGGGATCTCAGAAAAATCATGGGCAACCCTGAAATTTTATAGTGATGCATAGATTTTTATTGAAGTTGGTGTACTTTTTATGAATTAAAAAATTTTTTTTAATCAACAGGTGCAGGAGGAAGGATATCTATACTTTGCATGTTACATTTGTTATCATCAGCTAAAGAACTGCCAGCAACTTACTATAAAATTAAAAAAATCAGAGGAGTTGCTTAAACAAATTCTGCCAATTAAGACTATTAAAAATAAGGTACATCCAGGTGACCAATTAGTTTCTATTATTTTTGACTCATGACTTTAGATTAATAGTGGACTCAGAAGCCTCTGGTCCTTGAAGGTCCTTAAACCTTAAAACAATTATACATCAGTTTCTAAACAGACTGGGGGACTCACTTAATTTCACTGTCTGGGCTTCTAGTGGACTCTGCAAGCTGTCTGAAGTACTATGATATACAGCCTCCATGTTAGTTTTGTGCAGTCTATAAATGTCAGCATGACATCATTGTAACTATCAGCAATCATACAAAAATGAAATATAGTGCATGGATAATTTGATGCAAGTTATGTTGTGTTTGAATATACTGTTAGACACATTTAATTTTACTGTTGGTGTGTAAATACCTGCTCAAACTCTCAGGATTCTCAAATATACCTTTGAGTAAAAAGGGACAGTACTATTCAGAAAAGTTCAAATATCTTATACTCGTCAAGTTTTTAGGCGGGGGCGTACTCATAGCCGTACGTAGGGAACTTAGTGCTGAAATTAATTTTGAGTGGTGTTCTTCAGCCAAGGATATCTGGGTAGTGTTAACTTTTCACCACAAGAAACCTAAGATTTCATTCAATATGTACATTTGCGTTGCTTACATATGTAATCAAAATTTGGGTAATTCGATAAGCACACAATTATTAAATTTCTCAGATAATTTAGTAAATATTATTTTAAAAAACCCCACGGATAAATTCATTATTCTAGGAGATTTTAATTTACCGGATATAAAATGGATGGTTTCTGACGATGGCTACTCATTGAGTCCGGATAACATAAACAGTTCCGTTCAATGCAAATTCTTTGATGACATCGACATTTGTAATTTGTCACAGTACAACTCCCACTTCAACTGCAACAATCGATTACTCGATCTCATCCTCTCGAACCACGATGTTTCAGTATCTGGTAGCTGTAGTCCTTTGGTTCCAGAAGATTCTCATCACAGAGCCCTCTGCATATCGGCAGATTTTGTGCAACTTCACAATTTGTAATATGGTAATTTTACCGCTATATCAACCTAATTAGACGAAATAGACTGGAACGATGAAATTAAGTGTAGACCACTTGAAGAGGCTGTTGAATTCTTTTATAGCACGCTTAATAGGTTGCGCACTAGAAACATCCCGACCAAGATAGTTTCTTCTAAATCTAAATTTCCTCCATGGTATAATAAAACTGCTTAAAGAAAAAGCGAAGTTTCACGCTAAACACAAAAAGTATGGTAACATAGGCGACCACTCTTCTTTTATTTTACGGGATAGAGCAAAAATTCTCGAAAATGAACTATTCATCTGGTATATGTCAACCATCGAAGACAACATAGTCAAGAACCCTAAAACATTCTGGTCCTTTGTAAAAAGCAAACGGCAATCCAACACTTATCATTCAACTCTTAACTATAATGGGAACTGCTCTAATGATGGCGAAGAAATATGTAACATGTTTTGTTCGTATTTCGATTCGAATTTCCTGGAACAATCGATTACCACACCCAGCGCCATCACTGACGATGAACCAACGACGTCACAGGCCGCACATGCTTTAGCAGACATTGCATCTATCGAAATTAATGATATGAGATCTATAAATTACTCAAATTAATCGATCTAACTTCCACCAATTCTCATCGCAAAGTGCGCCAAAAGTATATCGACACCGCTGTCCCTGTTGTTCAGACGATCTTTTAGCGATGGTTTAGTCCCTAAAATCTGGAAGACGGCTTTTATGCCACCTATTCACAAAAAAGGACCAAAAGATGTTGTTGAGAACTATAGGCCTATCTCAAAACTGAATTGTCTACAAACACCTGTATGCATCTCTTAAGAATAGCTTTAGTGAAAACCAGCACGGTTTTCTCAGTGGTCGATCCACTACTTCAAATTTGCTAGTCTGTAGTAACTACCTAGCTCAATCCATGTCATCACGATATCAAGTCGATGTAATTTACACAGACTACAGTAAAGCGTTTGACAGGATCGACCATGTGTTATTGCTACGCAAACTGTTAGCTGTCGGCATTAGAGGAAATCTTTATAGATGGCTCACCTCCTACGTTGAAAATAGATGTCAAACAGTAGTTCTAAATGGTTTCTCATCCAGAGCCTCTCATGTACCATCCAGAGTACCATTAGATACCTCAAGGATCATTACTTGCTCCATTACTTTTTATCATATTTGTTAACAATATTGATAAAAACTTTCTAAATTCAAAAATACTTTTATATGCAGACAATATGAAAATATTTAGTCATATTGCTACTGGAGCTGATAATCTCGCACTACAAGAGGATCTAAATCGTTTCACAAATTACTGTAGAGTCAACAAATTGGAATTAAATGTTTCTAAATGCTACATCTGTACCTTTACACGAAAGCCAACCCCCATTGAATTTACATACTCAATTAACGGAACCCCGTTAGCCAGAGTCAATTCTATCAAAGACTTAGGAGTAACTTTCGACTCAAAACTTAAATTTGATATTCACATCAACAACATCATCAAGGCAGCATCTAAGGCATTGGGTTTTGTAATGAGAATATCGTCTGACTTCAACAATATAAAAACAATTAAATTATTATACTGTACTCTTGTGCGTAGCCATCTCGAATATTGTTCACAAGTATGGAATCCAAATTACAATATTGATAGAATTGAAGGCATTCAAAGAAAGTTTATTACAATATCGCTCTCATAAGTTCTTACCAAATTGTATTAGCCGCTGCAAAAAATTTCACATTCTTCCATTAGAAGAACGAAGGCGCATAGCTGACTTAGCGTATCTCTTTAACATTGCGAACGGCTCGGTGGACTGTTCTGAGCTACTGACAAAAATAGGGTTACGTACCTATACTAGGTATATAAGGAAACCATGTCTATTGCACGCACCCACTGCGAAGTCTGTTTATCATCAAAACTCCTATATACCCAGAGTCAGTAGAACATTTAATGCATTGACAAAGGACGTTGATCTGGATTTATTTTTTACAAGTGTCTTGAAATTAAAGAAAATCTTGGCTGATGCTTTCTTTTTGTGATATATATTTATATTCTCACTTCTCTTTACGTTTTAGTTAAAAAAGTATTTCTGCAATCTTCTGAGCTGTCTGCTAATTACTTCTAACATAATTTTATACCTATCTGTGAAAACTTTTAATTGGCCTTATGTTACATAATATTTGTACAAACTATATGTATGTTAGCTGTTAGTTTTCCGTAAAAAAAATAAAAAATAAAAATAAAATATCATTCATCAAATAGTACACGGGTAAACTTATTGTATTTGTTTTTTTGCAGCTCCACCTAAGTCCTATCGGTCTTTTAGACAGGCTGACACGTGGCTTGTTACATCCATTGATGGTTACCAATATAGAGTCCTTACAAATACCAGAATACAATGAGTTTATTAAAATAGAAAAGCAAGATGAAAGTGACACTAATGAAGAGATTGCGGAAGATGGTTCTGATGTTGAATGTAAGTAGGTGACATGAGACATGAGGTGCTCTGATTATTACACAACAAATGTAATATCCCCATCCTTTCCTTCTTTGACATTACCCTTGTTCATGGTTTATTTATTTATTTATTTGGGAAACAACATAATATTATATTATGCAAAAAGCTCATAACCCATAAGCTAGTATTGTAAGTATTTAACCTTTGAATTCAATTGGTAAAATCTCTGGAATGTTTATAGGAGGAAGAGATCCCTTCCTCATATAAGTAATATAGTTGTAATAACTAATATAGACTAGATTAGCTTGGTATGGGCATGTGATGAGGAGGGATGAAAGGCATGTGACAAGACTGGTTGTCAATATGAATGTACTGACGCGCCTATACCGATCGTCATACCTCGCAGGTGTAGTGCTTGAATCTTGGAGGGAGGCCAATGTGCAGCCGATCCCCAAAAAGGTTGATCGGTCAGACCCTAACAATTATCGCCCATTCGCCATAACCTCAGTGATGTGTAAAGTCATGGAGCGTCTGATAAACAGCCAATTAGTTCGCTACCTAGAGGATCACTCCTTGATCAATGACAGACAATACGCGTTCCGTCATAACTGATCAACGGGCGATCTAGTGTTTGTATTACATCACTGGGGGAAGGCTTGACTAGCATGGCGAGGCTCTGGCTATGAGTCTCGACATAGCCAAGGCGATTAATTGGGTCGGGCATCGTGGCCTTCTCTCCAAGCTCCCAGCATACGGTCTGCCCGACAACCAGTGCAAGTGGTTCTGTGATTTCGCCCACCTTGTTCCTTCTGCATATCAATGATATGTTGTCACTTGGCAACATTCATTGCTATGCAGATGACGGCATGGTTCATGGGCGTTATAGCAGCAAGCTTCCTGGTTGCCCGGCAGATACTGAAAGGAGATGCGAGGATCTTGTCATTGAGCTCAACCAGACCTTGAATCTCATCTCATCATGGGGTACCAGTAATCGGGTTGAGTTTAATGCCAAGAAAACCGAGGTGTGCGCGTTCTCGTGCAAGAAGTCCCCGTTTTCTCCCATCGCCGTTCTTCAGGGTGTTCCACTCGCAATGCGGAATGACCTTAGCATCCTAGGTATGGATATCCGCTGTGATCTTAATCCAAAGACTCACATCGAGGGCGTAATATCCGCCACTTCACGCAGTGTCGGAATCCTGAACAGGGTGCGGCGGTTTTTCCAGCCCGGTCAGCTCTACCGCTTATATAAAGTACTGGTGCGGCCGGGAATGAAATACTGCTCGCACCTCTGGGACGGTTCCGCTAAGTACCTACTCGATGCCTTGGATGGGTTGCAGCGGCGGGCCATCCGCATTGTGAATGGTGCAGACGTGACCAACAACCTGGAGCCGCTACAGCTGCGAAGGGATATTTCCGCGCTTAGCGTGTTCTACCGTCTGTATCATGCCGATTGCTCTGAAGAATTGATTTATCTTATTCCCATCCTTTCCCTTCCACACCAGAACCACGCGTACCGGCTTGCGGAGCCACAGCTTCGTGGTGTCTACTACCACGGCCCGAACCAAGAGTTTCGCAAATTCGTATTTTTGCCACACCGTCAAGCTGTAAAACAGTTTGCCAGGTACCGTGTTCCCTCCTTCCTATGATCCAAGGTCCTTTAGGCGTTATGTGAAGAAGCTAAACAGCAGGCCGGCATGATTGTGTTGAGTAGCGAGGGATAGACTGTCTCTCGCTACTTGATACTCTATCTGGACGGCACTCCGCTTACCTATGTATTTATTTTATATACACATTCGTATTTAGATATGTATGTATTTATTCGTTGTATATATCTTATGTTGTATGTTTAGTGTATCTATGATATTTATAACTATTTTGATATTTGGTTATATAACTTAGAGTATCGCGTTATAAGTTGTATTTGCACGCCTACTTCTTTCCATCTCTGCATCACCGAAGGTTCGACGGTAAGAGAATGCCTCTGGCATTAAGTCCACCTTTACATTTGAATGTATGTATGAAGTGTAAATAAATAAATAAATAAAGTGTGTGTTGACGTTTCGAGACCATATTATACTGAAACATTCCACAGACACATCCACACACAAACACACACACACACATACACGCGCACACACACATACACGCACACACACACATACACGCACACACACACAACAAACAAACACATATGGTTCGATAATAATGGGGCTTTTATTAATTGCCTTACGTAGTCTTGGCTCGCGTAACAGTATTTTATTTACCCTTTATATTGTTTTTACAAAAATAACCGACTTTAATATTCAAATTAGTAAACATCTGCTAAAAAGCTCCTTGTTTAACTTAGCCGACTATCTTAATGTTTTTTAATGCATGTAATAAGTTTATCTAGTGCCTGTTATTAAACCATCATAATGTTTTCTCTTTGTTGGCAAAGGTGCACCCCCACGAAATAAAGTTAAGCTGGGTGAAACCCACATTATTCAAGATAATTCTGTAGGAAGTGGGAAGACCAAAAACATCTTTGAAACCGAAACAAACACAGCAGCTAATTCAAATAACGAATCCAGAATTGTAAATAAGGAAAAAAGAATAGAAGTGTTTGTAAAAAAAACTTTTATATGCAACGATTGTGGTAAAACATGTAAGACGAAAGCTGTTTTTATCAAACATATTAGTGGACACAAACCTATGACTATAAAACCAAATGAGATGAATATACAACATTGGAAATCTTTACGTGAAAGGAAGTATAAAAGTAAACTAAAAGAAAATAATAGTTCAAACAAAAACTTACCTTATAAGTGCAAATATTGTAAGTATACGTGTGCAGCGAGTAGTCATTTAAAAGTACATCTTAGAACCCACACAGCAGAAAAGCCGTTTAAATGTCAATACTGTAGTTATACATGTACAGATAATAGACATTTAAAGGAGCATGTTAGAACTCACACCGGAGAAAAGCCGTTTAAATGTCAATATTGTAGTTATACATGTACAGTCAATAGACGTTTAAAGGAGCATATTAGAACTCATACAGGAGAAAAGCCATTTAAATGTCAATTCTGCAATTATACATGTGTCCGTAGTGGTGATTTGAAGACCCATATTAGAACTCACACAGGAGAAAGGCCGTTTAAATGTCAATACTGTAGTTATACATGTACAGTAAGTAGTAATTTGAAGCAACACATTAGAACTCACTCCAAAGAAAAGCCATTTAAATGTCAATTCTGCAGTTATACATGTGCCCGTAGTGGTGATTTGAAGATACATATTAGAACTCACACCGGAGAAAAGCCGTTTAAATGTCAATACTGTAGTTATATATGTACAGTAAGTAGTAATTTGAAGCAACACATTAGAACACACTCCAAAGAAAAGCCGTTTAAATATCAATATTGTAGTTATACATGTACAGACAATAGACATTTAAAGGAGCATATTAGAACTCACACCGGAGAAAAGCCATTTAAATGTCAATACTGCAGTTATACATGTGCCCGTAGTGGTGATTTGAAGATCCATATTAGAACTCACACAGGAGAAAGGCCATTTAAATGTCAATACTGTAGTTATACATGTACAGTAAGCAGTAATTTGAAGCAACATGTTAGAACTCATTCCAAAGAAAAGCCTTTTAAATGTGAATATTGTAGTTATACATGTGCAGACAAAAGACGTTTAAAGGAGCATATTAAAACTCATACAGGAGAAAAGTCATTTAAATGTCAATTATGTACTTATACATGTGTCCGTAGTAGTGATTTGAAGATCCATATTAGAACTCACACAGGAGAAAGGCCGTTTAAATGTCAATACTGTAGTTATACATGTACAGTAAGTAGTAATTTGAAGCAACACATTAGAACTCACTCCAAAAAAAAGCCGTTATAATGTCAATAAGAACTCACACCGGAGAAAAGCCATTTAAATGTCAATACTGCAGTTATACATATGCCCGTAGTGGTGATTTAAGGATCCATATTAGAACTAACACAGGAGAAAAGCCGTTTAAATGTCAATACTGCAGTTATACATATTAATAATAATAACTTTATTTCACTCAATCTTTACAAGGATATAAAATGAGGTCCACCCTTAAAGCAATTGAAGAATGCTTGTGTTGGGTGAGACTCGCTCTTCCCGTGGTTACATTTTTGAGTACAAATAAATTATATATAAAGAGTATATAAAGCAACAAAAAATATATTCTATTTAATCTTATCTTAATCTATAGTGTATAGGTACAATAGTAAGTGTATAGTGTATGGAGATTGTGAAAATATTGTGTGTATGTGCATGAGTGAGTGGGTGTATGTATATATGTGTGTGTGTGTATGTATATATGTGTGTGTGTGTATGTGTATGTGTGTGTGTGTGTGTGTGTGTGTGTGTGTGTGTGTGTGTGTGTGTGTGTGTGTGTACATTATGCATGTTTGTGTGCTAGTGCAGTATTATTCATACAACCCTATATAGAAGAGATTCCACTTCTATATAAGATTGGGATGATAGCCACTCAGTTAAAGCTTTCTTACAAGCATACAATTGCATTGGATATATATTTAGTTTCCTGTTTATTAAGTTGTACAGATATGTTGATTGCGTAGCAAATTGTCGGCTAGCAAAAGCAGTGCGCACCGGTCCACCGTGAACCACTATGTCTTTCCTTCTTTTATTCTGCTTTTCTTGGTTAAATGGTAATGATTTATGAAGATTTAAAATCAAGTGCAGTAGATATAATTTTCTTACAGACAAAAGATTACTAACTTGGTACAGTGATTCTGTAGAGAACTTATAGGGTTTAAAATACATTACTTTTAACAGTGACCTTTGTGCCCTTTCAATATCTAGAAATTTTGTCTTTGTTGTTCCGCCCCATACTGGAATACAATAAGTTATCACAGATTGGGACAGGGCAACGTAGATTTTCTTTAGATCATCTGCTGACATAACGTGTCTTAGTTTTTTGAACGTAAATATTAACTTTCTTACTCTACTCATGAGCATTTCAATATGCATATGCCATGACAATCTTTGGTCTACCATAATTCCGAGGTATTTTACACAGGTAACTTTTTGTATATGTGGACAGGTACAATTGCCTTTGGAAATGCTGGTACAACCATGAATTTTAATTGCAAAGTCAGACCCAGGTTGACTACTATCATATGGAGTGAAACAGATATAGTTAGTTTTAGAAGTGTTCAGAGTCAGAAGATTAGAACTGAGCCATTCAGATATTTTAGCAAGACCATTTTTAGTAGCAGTCTTGGCAGCTTCCCAAGATGTTCCACTAAATACAACTGCTGTATCATCCGCATAGGAGAAGATTCTCACATACGACATGTCCCCTAGCTCACACAATTGATTAATGTACAGCAGGAACAGTGTTGGACCGAGGACACTACCTTGAGGAACGCCAAAAATTACGTTTCTTCTTCACTGCAATATTTGTCTATTTTAACTAATTGTGTTCTTTCCTGGAGAAAGCTTGTAAGAAGAGAGAGAGCATTTCCCCTAATACCTACCATTTCAAGTCTTTGTATCAGTATAGGTATAGAAACTGTACCAAATGCTTTTTTTAGGTCTATAAAAACGGTGATACATTTATATCCTTTATCTACCTCTTCTACAATCGCAGTTATTAATGCAGTGATGGCATCTTGCGTAGATAAGCCTTTCCGGAAGCCGTATTGAGAGTTGGATATCATTTTATTTTTAGCGAGATAGTTGACCAGTCTGGTGTTTATTAATTTTTCTATTATTTTTGAAATTGAAGGCAGAACAGAAATAGGTCTATAATTGTTCACATCATCTCTATCACCACTCTTATACACAGGCGTAATGACAGATCTTTTGAGTGCTCTGGGAAATACACCAGAATTAAAGCATATATTAGCAAGATTACTAATAATTGGTACTAAGAATTCCCTAGCCCGTTTTAAGAATTTAATAGAAATTCCGTCATAACCCGGGGCTTTTCCTGAGTCAAGGCCTAGTAAAACACTATTTACCTCCTGTGGACCAGTTTCTAGCAGCACAAACGAGGAAACATGCTTGTCACTATTAGCGCGAGTGTTGTAGTGTTGGTAATAAGGCTTATTTAGAATGTCCTCAGCTAAACACTTTCCAATGCTTACAAAAAAGTGGTTGACTATGTTCACTGATACTAAAGGCTGAGGGGCAATATTAAGCAAGTATACGTTAGACGTAACGGGTTTTTTAAACTGTGTAATTTCGTTAATTGTAGACCAAAGGTTTTTAGGATTCTTAATTGATTTATTTATTTTATCTCTGTTAAAATTTCTTTTTAGTTTTTTAATTAAATTAGTGCAGAAATTACGAAACCGTTTGTAGGTTATCTGTAGAATAACATTATGGGGGTCCCTTTTAAATTTTATCTGCATAGTGTTTCTAAGTCGTATACAACGCAAAGCGCCATTAGTTATCCATGGTTTCAAAATGCGCATGTTATTCTTAATTAATTTATGTTTTGTGTTAGTAATAACGGCAGTCGCAATAATATTTATAAGAGTATTTGCAAAAATATTAGGGTCCTTACACATACCTAAAATTGAAAAATCAGTATTTTTTATCGTTTGGTATGTTTCGTCGATGTCAAAGATAGTTATAGACTTACTGCATTTAATTCGTTTATTAGTGTGATATATATTCAAAAGTACCATATTATGGTCCGTAATCGTGGTGTTAAGAATAGCAACGGAAACAGTATTTTTACTCCTATCTATTTTTAGCATGCTATGATCTAGACAACTGTCAAACCTACAGGTTACAGTTGGTTTACAGTGCCCAGGAAGAAGTCCATGCAATGAGAGAGCGTTTAGGTAGTTTAGTCTGTTACTACGTTCCTGTGACTTTTCTGTAGGCTTTGGAATTAGATTAATGTTAATATCTCCCATTAATATAATATTGTTATGTCGTGCTATAGTTTCTAAATGTATATTCAAACTTTGTATAAAATTGCCCGCATCTAAAACTGACGGAGAACGGTAAATGCCAATAATGGTGTAATTAGAAATAATAATTTGTAAGGCGGAACAGTGAGCTATATTAAGTTCAGTTACGCTGGCAAGGTTGTCGTTTTTAATGTAGGCAACAACACCGTCATTTTGATTAAATTGATTAACAGAATTATATGCAGTATAATTCTTCAGTATCGGTATGTTTTTTGTAACATTTAGTCTACATTCTGTCAGGATTAAAACATCAGGTTCAAATTTTAACTGTGAAAGGTTTATTTGAAGATCATCCATATTAGAATATACACTCCTAATATTTTGGCATATTACTGTGAGATTGTTATAAGATGACACCTGCATAAAAGAACTTAGGTTTTCAATGCTACATTTAGTTGAGTCTGCAATCTCAATATTGTCCAATTCATCCAGTGTACTGACTAAACTATCCATTATTGTATATATATATAAAAGACGTGTCCTCATTGTAATAACTATAGTTATTTTCAACTGAGTAATTAATGGACTCTGTAGCAAGGTTCATCAATACTATTAAATGCAAGTGAACAATACGTTTTAAAGCCTCAGTTAACTGTACGATGGATTTGTGACTTAGCTTTGAGTTATTTGAGTGCATGTATAAAGTTCGGATGTTGGTTGGTTGTGTGAGAGTGTTAAAATAGAGTGTAAAATGTGAAATCTTATGTATAATGTGACATAGTTTCTTATATAATATGTAGGCAGAATTTTGAAAAACAATATAGTAACCTAATAATATTACATGGAGAAAATGACTATTTAAATATATTGAGCAAATAGTAAGGCAGGGTAGTCATGGTTCTTGTGTTAGGCGGTGTAACTGCGATTCGTTGCTAACAACTATTACGCGTGAGGTATCGTCCTTTCTTATAAGAACTCTCCCAAAAGATGTCCAGCAGTATTTAAATTTTTGCGTTCTCACCAGATCTCGTCCCAGGAAATATAAGCGGGCGCTCTTTGATGTCAGCTGTTCCGATATGTATACCGGCGTATCTCCGTTGGTGGTATGTCCTAGATGTTTCGACAGAAGTTTACTTTTGTTTTTTATGTTGAACACTTTAGTTTTCTTCATCAATTCATTTTTATAATGGTTGATCCTAGTTCCACTACGATGTGAGGAGATTTTGTCCCATCGTGTTTACCCTTTAATCTATATATATCACTAGCTGTTGCTCGCGGCTCCGCCCGCGTGGTGTTCATGTTTGGGAGATAAAGTATACAATACAAAATACCAATATTCATGCGTTTAACTTAAAAATGACGGATTTTCATACAAACTTTCATTCCCTGTTTTACCCCCTTAGGGGCGGAATTTCCAAAAATCCTGAAACATATATTTTTTATTTTTAACTAAAATGCCAAATACTAATTTTCATGAATTTAACTTCAAAAATGACGGATTTTCATACAAACTTTCATCCCCTATTTTACCCCCTTAGGGGTGGTATTTCCAAAAACCCTTCCTTAGTGGATGCCTACGTGATAAAAGGTACCTACTGTCAAAATTTCAAGTCTCTAACCCCAGTTTTGGCTGTGCGTTGATCGATCAGTCAGTCAGTTTCTTCTTTTATATATACAGATTTATATCACGTGCCTGCATATCAAGGTTAATGCTATTTGAGAGCGCTAGTGTCATGTTTATTAGATCCTCTCTAGTCTCGTGGCTTTTTTGCGGTACATTTTTAATTTCAATACTTGCTTTATGCGATAATCTCTGCAAATCCTCTATTTTCTCCTCTAACACCGTTATATATTCTCGGTCTTTTTTGACTTGTAATTCGAGTTGTTCAATCTTTTTATAAAGTTCTTCATTCTGATTCATCAAAAGTGAGATGGTTCCTTCGATATTAGAATTAGATTGCTGGATTTCTTTTAGGTTCGCAGTTATTTCTTTTAACTCATTTTGCTGGGTAATCATAAACGAATTCAATATTTCCCTCATCTCGTCTTTGAAGCTATTAAAATCTGAAGAATTTTCGTCATCCTGCGGCTTTTTGCTGTGTGTGAAGACATAGCTCACTGGGGTTTTAACGATATTATTCCCTACATCCTCCACAGGTGCATTTGAATTAGTCTCGGAAACATAAATTTTATTGCACTTCGGTAGTGTTGTTTTCTTGCTTCGAAGACTCATTTTAGTATCCATCGCTGGGGTTATTTGTACCAGGAGGGCATAAGTTACGAGAGCACACAGCGATGTTTATAAGTGATGAGCGCGCGGTCCAAGTTATGATGGGAACAATCGAGCGTTCCGTACAAAATCACGATCTGTCCAGTATATCCTGATCTTTAGAGTTTAATAGACCTTATTGGTTTAAATTTTTACTGTGTCTGTAGTAGTAGGTGAGCGATGACTGATGAGAGTAACCGAAACGTAAACCTCTTCAACGGTTATGCACTCCTATTATTTTTCTTGAATTAATTGAATTGATTAAATTTTTACTAGTTTAATAAAAAGCACAGTCACACCGATACGTCTATACTCCGTCGCGGTCCGAAGGGAAGCTCAATATACATGTACCCGTAATCGTCTTTTAAAGATCCATATTAGAACTCACACAGGAGAAAAGCCATTTAAATGTCAATTCTGCAGTTATACATGTGCCCTTAGTGGTGATTTGAAGCAAAATATTAGAACTCACTCCAAAGAAGAGCCGTTTAAATGTGAATATTGTAGTTATACATGTACAGAAAAAAGACGTTTAAAGAAGCATATTAAAACTCATACAGGAGAAAACCCATTTAAATATCAATTATGTACATATACATGTGTCCGTAGTAGTGATTTGAAGCAACACATTAGAACTCACTCCAAAGAAAATCCGTTAAAATGCCAATATTGTAGTTATACATTTACAGTAAGTAGTCATTTAAAGGACCATATTAGAACTCACACTGGAGAAAAGCCATTTAAATGTCAATACTGCATCGTTATACATGTGCCCGTAATCGTCTTTTAGAGATCCATATTAGAACTCACAGAGAAGAAAAGCCTATATATTATGGGAAGTAAAACATAATAAAATTCGGTAATACGGTATCTTAAATTATCTCAAATCAAACATCTCAAATAAGTTATCCTCTAACTTTATATTTATTTATAATTTTAAAAGTATTTTACCAGAAGCAGTGATAGCCTAGTTGGAACGGGTACGAACTGCCGAGACGAAAATCGTAGGTTTGAAACCTGTCCAAATGACATACAGTTCTGACTTCCCTAAAAATTACGTAGGTAATTACCTCAGTAGGGTAGTTTCCTGTGTTTAATTTTGTACATTATTTGATAAGCTACCGAATATTATACGCAAAAGAAACCCGTTTGTGAAAACGAAATCAATAATGCTTTAAAATTAGTTTACAATATTTATTATGTTGTCCGTTTGACGTCCAAAGTCCTTTTATGAGAGTACATCCGTTTTCTTTCCTTACACAGCCGCTAGATTTGACTCGTTTCCGCCCGCTATACGCCTTGATCGCCCTCTAGGTACCTTAACTCAAACTATAATAATGACAGAAGCCGCCATCTTTTGCTCATTGTTGCAAAGTTTTTCAAACTGTGCACACCGTTGGATAAAATTATTATAGTGCGATAATTTTTCTTAAAATTTTCGAGATTGAAGTAGAAAATTTACTTAGTAATATTTAAAAGACACACGTACACACACACAGTTTGTGGCAAGACATCTGGAAGCAACGCCCTCCGGGATTATGCTCAAATAATATTGTAACTAATCACCGGGGGCGATTTGTTTTCACATCGACCACAGCCAACGTCCATACCACTTTGAATACACCGGTTCTCGTCCGATCACCAAAGTCAAGCAACGTTAGGCGCAGTCAGTACTTGGATGGGTGACCGCCTGAGAACATCGCGTGATGTTACACAAGGCGCACACACAATTGGTGGCACTCGGTGGCGCAGTTGTAATGTAAACGTGCGCGTTGCTACTGCTGTGCTGGGGTTTTGGGTTCATTCCCCGGGTCGGGTAGAGTGATATTAATAATAATAAGTAAGCAGTCACACACACGGCCCCGACCCCGTTACACTAAGATGCGATTCTTGTGTTGTGGGTGTCGGGGACTGCGAAAGACATTCGATCTCACACCACCCAGACCCCGGACACAGATGTCTGTTGGTCGCACAGACATTTGTCCCGGTGTGGGAATCGAACCCACGGCCTCCCGTTTCACAGCCGGCTGCTCGCCAACTGCGCCGCGGAGGCTGTTGAATATTGGGTTTTTCTATTACGAAATATCAGTATCAGTTCAGTATGGCCAGAGGCTCGCCTCTGTCACAACGTACGGTTATGGTTTCGGTGAAGTGTGGGTGTGCTATTGCACCTCTCGTATAACTGAATCGATCGCGTAATGTTCAGCTTAAAGGCCTTATATCTATTTATGGCGCCGCGGAATTACGTCATTTCCATCAAAATCGCGTAACAAAATCTGAGTCATATCAGAGCCAGATATGCTACCTACTACGACCTGCCATTTGGCCAGGCAGCGGCACCGAAGTGGTTCACTTCATTGACAATGTAGGGTACCAGAATATACTTATACTCCAGTCACAGGCAAATTCTGCAATAAACTTTTTAGCCAGCCTGGGCTAGTTTATAAATTTGGGTAAATCGATCACTGCCCCGACGAGATCGATAGAATATCTGAGTATCAATTGGGACACAGGAAACAACAGAATCCTTGCCGCAAGATACAAGATACACCAGAGCCTGTCAACACATCCCGCTGCTGGCAATTAAGCAGGTTCAACGCCTCTTAGGGTACCTAAATGATGCAATCTTCATCACCCTCTGGGGAAGGTTGCTTTTCCATTCTTTGCAGCGTCAGAACCTCTACCACAAGAAGAAAAACCAGAGCCTGCCTACACGCCCCGCTGCCGGCAATTAGGCCCTCTAGCAGGCCAACGCCTCTAAGGGTACCTAAATTATGCGACCTTCATCACCCTCCGGGGAAGGTTGCTTTGCCATTCTTTGCAGCGTCAGAGCCTCTACCACATGTCACAAGATACACCAGAGCCTGCCAACACGTCCCGCTGCCGGCAATTAGGCCCTCAAGCAGACTCAACGCCTCTTAGGGTACCTAAATTATGCGACCTTCATCACCCTCCGGGGAAGGTTGCATTGCCATTTTCTGCAGCGTCAGCAATTTGAAAAATACCACGCGAGCCTTCTGTATATTTCGAAATAGTCTTTGATAGATCTCAAATGGTGGCTAGAAAACATTGCTCTAGAGTCTGATACATGCATAGATGCTTCCTATGACATCTATTATGACAGATGCTTCGCATAGACAATGGGGCCATTTAGTAAATTACAAAACCAGTCAGATTTATTTATATAAGAAGTGTAGTAAAAGAGCAACATCAAATTTAGCACGGTGATTGCTACAACATCAAGAAGCAGCAGCTCTCGCACACACGCCAGTGATTCTTAATGAGCGAAAACAGATCAGTAGAACAGATCATAAACATCTCCTACTGAAGTTGCTGTTGAAGGACTAACCGGCTCTGATGGACAAGCTCAATATTGTACTCATCTCTCACTACTTTCCGGGATTGTACAATACGGAAGCCGGCAAACTCTCACGCACGGGCTCCGAATGGCACCTTATAAACAAGGCTACGTCAAAGTTTTTGAAACGATGGGAACACCAGGTAGCGACCTGTTCTTCGTACCAACATCGCATAACACTTATCGAACGCCTATTATCAGGCCAGCTCCCTGATTCCCATCAATAAAGTAAATTTCGGTTGAGATCATGCTGGAGACCATAAGTCTTATGTCTCAATTGTGATTAAACAGTCACATTCGGGCTGTCAAAATAATCTAACTTCTTATTACCGAAACTCTGACAGTGAGATAAGTGCTTAGCAAATTTGTTTTCATTAAATAAATTGCCGTAGAATTCTTATGCATTTTTCAACAAAAGCGTCAGTGTGTAAAACTATTACAGATGTAAAAGTTTCAAGTAATTTTATTATAAAACGTATTACTAACAATTAGCTAATTCACGTTGCCTAAGTCATAACCAATATGAGGCTAAAGTTGGTTAAAAATTATTTTTCATAAAAAATACTTACTGAAAATTATATTTCAATATATACGGCATTGATTTTATTAGAATCGGACCGCAGGATACTTGGTTTAGCCTTGTTGCATTGTTATCCTGATAATCATCATTATCAATATTCATCAGATTATCAATATCATTACATTACATTTTATTAATCCTGTTTTTGGATCAAAGGCAATCATTTGAATACCAACATTCTGGGTTGAAATTTATGAGTTAAGGATGTAGATTTATAGATATCCAGATGAGAACACTAGGCCAAAGTAGCTACTTTGGCTTAGGACGATAGTAAATACAACTAAAGATATATGAGGTTCTATCAAAGTTTGTCTAAAGTTCCAGTTCGGACAGCCATGCCAAATATTAATGTCGATTACGTACTTATTACGATTATTAGTTGTGGCTGGAATATATGCATTACCTGGTAACAGTAGAGCAGCCGTTTCAACCTTTAACTGGGCACAAATTATCATAATACTGAAATCCTTACCAACGCCAATTGGAAGTAGGCATGTATCTTTAGGAAATTCTATCTGAAACTAATAGCATTTCAGAAAATTCTTTCTAAATAACTTTTATCTATCTGAATAAATATCTATCGTTGTAATATGTAATTACTTATGAAAATAATTATGTGAATTCAATTGTGGCACATATATTATTACGCTTTCTATTCTCACATTGTTGCATTTAAATGTCATAAGCCGCCAGGAGATAACAAACACGTCTCTCATAAAAGGACTTTGGACGTCAAACGGACAACATAATATAAAAATTTTACCTTCCAATAAAATTTGTATTATGTTTCCTCAGACGTCCAAAGTCCAGGTAAGCTCTTCCTGGGCTTAATTAATATCATTATGAACCAAACAACGAGCAAAAGATGGCGGCTTCTGTCATTATTATAGTTTGAGTTAAGGTACCTAGAGGGCGATCAAGGCGTATAGCGGGCGGAAACGAGTCAAATCTAGCGGCTGTGTAAGGAAAGAAAACGGATGTACTCTCATAAAAGGACTTTGGACGTCTGAGGAAACATAATACAAATTTTATTGGAAGGAAAAATTTTTATATTTTAAATATTGGTATGAGCAAAAATGGGTGCGTAGTGGGAACATCTTACTATCTCCCTCAGACAACGGCACAGTAATGGCCATTCTGAGAGGTGACGTCACGGCTCATATCATGCATCCTTTTACTGTCATTTGACAACTACCCCTTCCAGCAGATTTGAATGCCGTCTTACTTACTTATTTTTGTTCAGATTCATAAAATTCTTTCGATAATAGGTTTAAGGTAATGTAACTTGTTGATTAAATTAATAAAAAAAATCGTGTCAACTACCCTATTGGTGGAGTACCAAAATTGAATTTTGTTGAAAATTTTTCAATACCTACCTATATAAAAATGATGTGTTTAATTAAAGTTTCTGCTAGAGTTGATCTTTACAATACAGTGCAAACTATATATAGCTAACTTCTATTTAACGAGAAACTTTTTAAAACGTAAAAATTGCTAAGGTTTGTTTGGTTTACTTTGTTACTCATACATGGTGTGGCGTCATATGATATTGAGGTACCTGCGGGTAGAGGCCATTATGCCTCAAAAATAAATGTTCAACACTTGCTGATCACTGCTGGGCCATTTGAATTGTCTGGAATTTTGACGTAAACGTATTTACAATTTATACGTCACGATCTCCCAGAGTTATTAGAAGATGTATCGTTAGCAGAGAGACAAACAATGTGGCTGCAGCATGACGGCTGCCCCGCCTATTATTCCCGAAGTGTTCGAGAAAATCTCGATGAAGTGTATCCTCGACTGTTAGCAACATCAACAAAACTAAGCAAGATGGATGTTTAAAAAGGCACAAATACAATGTTTACCATTTTATTGACTGATTTACATAACACTGTTACACATCTCAGTGTTTAATATTAACACAACCGCATGTCAGGATTCACTTAAGGCATCTCTTTATAATTAATCTACCAGCATTACCCTCTAAGCTTAACTACGCGGCCGTTGAACTGATAACACTTACACTTACTTCACCAAACCACGAATATACTGGCCATCGACTCGACTTCTACTCAACTGAACACTGGAGCGCGGAAGGCACTCCGTTTTATGTTAAACATTTACTACTCCCCACTTAGGTTGTCATTATTAATGTACCCGCAACTAGTCTCCTAAATACATTACCTAAAACCTATTATCGAAACAATTTTATGAATCCGAACAAAAATAAGTAAATTAAACACCACTCAAATCTGCTTGAAGGGGTAGTTGTCAAATAACAGTACAAGGATACATATCTGATACCGTGACGTCACGGTACTATGAATCGCCTGTACTGTACCGTTATGCGAGGGAGATAGCGATATGTTTCCAATACGCCATCGTTTTCGCTTATACCTGTGAGTATTTGCTCATACCAATATTTAAAATAAATATTGTGACCTCATTTTTCAAGCAATTTAGATTCTGTTTTCGCAAGAGTTTCTTTTGCGTATTATATTCGATTGCGTAGAGAATAATGTACAAAATTAAACACAGGAAACTACCCTATTATATATTGTTGGCAAGCATGATCATCGGACCAGTACCTACTATTTGTAGTTTCATAAACATTAGTATTTGAAAAGAGCATCGCTTCTTGCCCGTTCTTCTCTAGCGAAACTGCATTACTGGCGGTAGAGCAAAAAAGATTGACTGAATCTAAATAATGTATTTCTCGCGGCCGATATCCCACAAGATGGACAGACCTTATCAAATCATCTACGAAGTGTTCCCTTGCTGAGTGTACACGCAGTGCCACGAACAGGAAAGAATGGAGACGTATCGCAAATGCTGCAACCGACCTATTGGTCGTATTCGGCGATCCATAACCACGATCATTCCGCCAGGAGTGCCCGACTAAGAAGAAATAATGTATAACATTTCATGGATCGACCAATTTGGATAATTTATTATATGTATAGCAGTGATAGCCTAGTTGGTTGCGGTACGGACTGTGAAGACGAAAGTCGTATGTTCGAAACCCAAGTGGCATACACCTCTAATTTTTCTAAAGTTATGTGTGTATTAAATGTTAATTATCGCTTGCTATAACGGTGAAGGAAAACATCGTGAGGAAACCTGCATATCTGAGAATTCTCATACGAGTTTCGAAGGTATGTGAAGTCTACCAACCCGAATTAGGCCAGCGTGGTAGACTAAGGCCTAACCCCTCTCATTAGCAGAGGAGGCCCGTGCCCAGCAGTGGCACAATGTTTAATACAGGGCTAGCTATAGCTATTATTATTTTTATTATTGTATGTAACCGTAAGTATATTTGCGTCTATTTATTAGATTTTAAAATAAGGAAAGTCGTTAAACATTATTAAATAACTTGACCGTAAATTCGAAGCTTAATTGATTGAGATAGCATATCCGTTTCCTGCCATTCCCTTCTCGTTCTATCCTTCTATATGCATCTCTTTCGCACTTCCTTCCCCTTTCTCCCCCCTCTTTCACCACCAGTAGGCTCGGCGCGATCAGCGCTTGAGCTTCTAGTTCATTGGCGTTCTGTTTCCTACCGCGAACGTTTCGTTAACGTTATACATTTCCCACAGTGAAAAGTGATAAAAGTGAATTCGGTTATACCTATCTTGAAAAGCATTCACGTAAGTGTTTATTTATATTATATCATTATATTCTAACAGTTACACTGTTCGTTGTTACACTCATAATTTATTACAAAGTGTAAAAAATTATTATAGATTCTCGTTCGTTTTATGATTTTATTTTGTGTTTAATACTACCCGAAAGTACTTACTTTTTCTTCAACACAAATTTTATTTTGTATTAGGATGGAAAATAAGACTATTCCTTCAGATGGCAAGGTTGATGAAATATCAATGGTTGCGGGCCCATCTCGACAGAGATCTAATAGCAGCTCAAGTAGCTCGAGCACGTCCTCAGATTCGAGTAGTTTAAATAGTTCTACGGGTGGTAAACGTAGACGCACAAGGCGCCATCGTCATAGAAAATCTAAACGGTCTCGAAGATCGGACCATAAGTTAAATAATTTATACAAAGAAGTAGGCCAACTTCGTGAATTACTGGTTCAAAATAATACATCATTTAGTCCCACCTATCCTGTAGACATTTGTAATGAATCATGTATTGATTTGAATGAAAGCCGTGAATTATTTTGTCATAGCAAAGATAATGGCGAGGGTATTAGTGAGGTCATAAACGCGCCGCGCCTTACTTTTACTATTGATACAAAACTTAAGGAACCGTCAGTTCCCAAAGCTCCTAAGGATTTTTTAACGACTCTCAATCATATCCAACATTTTGATAATAGCGACTGGTGTGAAGTTCGTTATGCTGATACACAAAAAATATATAGTCATTCGCCGGGTTTCGTAGAGTTAGAAGCTAACGAAGAAATTAAGGCTTATGAGTCAACTCGACATTTAGCTCAGGCAGATAAGGCTTATGCAGCCCAAACGTTTTGTTTATTAAAATTAAGAGAAGTTCTTTAAGAAACAATAGAAAGTTGTCTATCGTGGGCGAAAGAGGAACACAATATAACCTATGATAGTTTACAAGAAAAAAAAAAAAAAAATTATTTCATTATTTTTAAAGGGTGAGGTTCATAAAGTGTCTTCAGACTTATTACAATTATTATGCGGTCATAGAGCCGAGATAATTCAAATGAGACGTGATAGTATAACGAAGTTCATACGAGACCCGCTTATAAAATCG
Organism: Laothoe populi; assembly: GCA_905220505.1. Taxonomy (NCBI): domain Eukaryota; kingdom Metazoa; phylum Arthropoda; class Insecta; order Lepidoptera; family Sphingidae; genus Laothoe; species Laothoe populi. The sequence continues at coordinate 5,844,674 of HG992174.1, read as the reverse complement.
ACAATGCGTAAAATTCCACCTTCATGTCGAAACCTTTTTAATGCAGAGGCTTTTACATCTACTCTCGAAAAAATCGGTGGAGTAAAGAAGGCCTTTTTACTACCTAGGACGGGCAACGACAAGTCTTTCGCCCAAGCTGGTTCCAATAGGACTGTTTATAGAAACCGCCCTCCGCAGGGGGCGGCCTGCTGTAATGGCCCATTACAAGCCATGGTACCTGGATGCTGTCATGCGCAAGCTACTCATCCAAGGTATAATGCTCCTCCGCAGGGGAGCTGTGTTTCACAACATCCTCAGGGATATGGTGGCAATTTTTCTAATAAACGAGGGTCATCTGATCCTAAGGGATCCTTTCGAGCGCGATCTGGGCCTCAAAATCGGTAAGTCAATAACCAATTTAAAAATACAAAAAATCAGAGCGCATCCGCTGGTGCCTCCAGAAACACAAATTCTAGAAAACAAAGAAATTGACTTACGGGTCCTGAGCACCAAGTTCAAGGGTGGCCAGTTATCCCAATTCGTTCATCGTTGGGAAAACTTGGGAGCTCCAAAATTTTTGATAAAAATAATCAAAGGGTATCGAATACCTTTTCTTCAAAAGCCACCATTAATTGTGCCAAATGTAAGAAAGAATGCCTTGACTACTCCCATTTCGCTAGAAATGACAGTTCTGGTAAATCAAATGAAAATGCAAAAAGTTCTCGAGATTGCAGATTCATCTCCAAGTTTTTTGTCAACAATATTCTTAGTGCCAAAAAGCGACGGATCTTGCCGTCCAGTTTTCAATTTAAAAGCCCTGAACAGGTTTGTCATTGCAGACCGGTTCAAACTCATAAACATTTTTCGAATACCAGATTTTCTACAACCACGGGACTGGCTTTGCAAAATAGACCTTTCCCAGGCTTATTTCCATTTGGCTATTACCAAGTCCCAGAGACGGTTCCTCAGACTCATCTACAACGGAGAATTACTCCAGATGACATGTCTACCGTTTGGACTGAGTACAGCCCCAAAGGTATTTGCCTCCCTGACCAATTGGATAGCACAGACCTTGCGAGAAGAAGGCATTCGAATCGTTGTTTACTTAGACGACTTTTTAATCGCCCATCAAAATGTAGAGGTTCTCAGATCTCAGACCCAGTTGGTTGTGAGAAGACTACGGTATCTAGGCTGGGAAGTCAATTTACTGAAGTCAGAGATAATTCCTCAAAAGAATTTGGTCTACTTAGGAATTCATTGGGATCCGTGGCTCAATCAAAAACGACTGCCAGTGGAGAAGCATCACACTCTTTTAAACAAGGTATCTCATATTCTGAAGCGCAACGAGGTAGACTTAAAAACTCTGCAAAGCCTGGTGGGACTTCTCAACTTTGCCAGTTTTGCAGTCCCAAAAGGTCGACTCAACTATCGGAATCTACTGGATTTCCTAAATTCAATTCCCATAACATCAAAACAAATGCATATACTGCCAGAGGAGGCAAAGATGGACTTAAAATGGTGGCTACAAAATTATCAAGCCACGACACCTATTCATATTGCACCACCAAGTCATTTCCTAACGACAGACGCTTCAGATCAGGCTTGGGGAGCGCAGTTAGACAATTGGTCCCTGTCGGGACCTTGGAACAATCTAGAATCTCAGCTGCATTGCAACCAAAAGGAAATGCTAGCCATTTTTAAAAGTCCTACAAGGGCATTGCCATCTATTACGAAGTTCCACAGTCCTAGTACAATGCGACAACAAAACAGTTGTTGCTTATTTACGCAAGGAGGGGGGGACGATATCGAAACCACTAATGAATATCACAAGACAAATATTCAAAGTCCTAGACAAAGCCAACATAATTCTGAAAGTTTATTACTTACCGGGCAGATTCAACATTCTTGCCGATCGCCTCTCCCGGGAACGAAGTGTGGTGGAATGGCACTTAACACAGAGATGCACAGATATGATATTCAAGAAGTTCGGGACCCCTGCGATAGATCTATTTGCCTCAAAGACAGCACATGTGGTTGCCAACTATGTATCGTTAGACTTAAACGACAGACAAGCAATACATCACGACGCATTCTCAGTCAAGTGGAACTACCAATTGGCATGGATTTTTCCACCACCTTGTCTTGTACCACGAGTCCTAGCGCACCTCAATCAAGCTACAGGAATCTTCCTCATAGTTGTTCCACGGTGGAATCGAGTATTCTGGAGGGGAGACCTGAAAGCACGAGCAATAGGTCCTCCGTTCACCCTGAGGAACCTCAAACATTATCTAATGGATACGTCAACGGGCCTCCCGCCTCCCAAAGTTCAGGATATAACTCTAGAGGTATGGAAATGTGGGAGTGGGATCAAAACCTACTGAATTGGAATTGGGATCAGATCAATTTGTTGCAATCATCATGGCGACATTCAACTCTAAAGACGTATAAAGCTGCCTGGGGCCGATGGCGTAAATGGACAGTAGAACATAAAATTAACCCCGTAAACCCTAATGGTTCGGTAGTAGCACGGTTTCTAGCAGATTTATATTTAAAAGACAAATTATCATACAATACTATACTTTTGCATAAATCTGTAGTTTGTACATTATGTAATGCGGATACCGCAGGCATATTAAGTACACATACTTTAGTTAAGCACGTTTTAAAGTCAATCGCTCTCAGGAAGCCTGTAGAAAAGAAGCCTCATATATGGGATATTGAGGATCTAGCATCTTATTTAGCGAATAGTACCATTGACCCGAATAATATTTTCGCTACGTCTAGACATACAGCCGCTTTGCTATTACTTTTTTCTGGTAGGCGAATCCATGATTTAACTCTCCTCAAGATAGATTCAAAACATTTAATTTTATCTAGTGATCACGTGATTTTTTGGCCAGCTTTTGGATCAAAAACTGATTCTTCAACTTATAGACAATCGGGCTGGAAATTACTCAAAAATCCGGAAAATACTAATCTGGATCCTGTCTATTGGATACACCGAACTATAGATATTCTCAAAGATAGACGAAGATTAGCGACTTGTAATAATTTATTTATAAATATTAGAGGCCAATCCAGACCTGCTTCACGGGCGGTGATTGCAGGTTGGATTAAATCTCTTCTGTTAGAAGCTAAGATAGTAGCAACTCCTGGCAGCCTTCGCTCTGCGGTTGCGTCCAAAAACTGGTCAGAAGGCCTACCAATGGACGACATTTTAGCTAGGGGTAATTGGAGAGCAGAAAATACATTTCAAAAATTTTATAAACGTCAGATAATACCAGCTGCCTCTCAGTCTGGTACGGCCGCAAAATTATTCAATCCGGTTAGCTGATTGCTAAAATACTGATTTAAAAGTTTAATGTTAATTAAATTTACAGAAGCATTATTTTATATTGTTTCATAATATGTCTAATATTATATTATATTAAAAGGAAATAAATAAATATGTGATTATATAAGTAAGGATATAATGGTCCTGTTATTTTATGTAAATTATTTAGAAACCTAATATTCCTTCAATATTTCTCCTATATTTTCTCACATTGGCGTCCCTCACCACCAGGCGACAACAAACACGTCTCAATCAATTAAGCTTCGAATTTACGGTCAAGTTATTTAATAGCAGCGTTTTTCCTGAAATAAAACGCTTATTAAATTACTTACCTAAATTCGAAGCTTAAGATAATTTCTGCCTGTTGATTTTCCACGCAATGAACTAGAAGCTCAAGCGCTGATCGCGCCGAGCCTACTGGTGGTGAAAGAGGGGGGAGAAAGGGGAAGGAAGTGCGAAAGAGATGCATATAGAAGGATAGAACGAGAAGGGAATGGCAGGAAACGGATATGCTATCTCAATCAATTAAGCTTCGAATTTAGGTAAGTAATTTAATAAGCGTTTTATTTCAGGAAAAACGCTGCTATTATAACAATAAACATGATAAAAAATGCTGTGAATTATTTTATTTTTTTCATCTAATTATCTTGACCTTCGACCGCTTCTTCTTGCCCATGGCGTAGTGTGAAGAAGCAGGCCGGCATGATTGTGTTGAGTAGCGGGGGATCGATTGTCACTCGCTACTCGATATTCTAACTGGACGGCACTGCGCTTACCATCAGGTGCAGTATGGTCTCTGTGCAGTGACAGAATTAAAAAAACTTGCAATGTTAGTCAGTTTATGATCGCTATTCGCACGTTCACTGTAAGATCTTTGGAGATAGATAGATACATGTAAAACTTTTTAAGATACTAGACTTATATTGCTTTTAAATTGTGAATGTTCAAAACTTCAAGCAAAAATCAAATTTTGTATTAATTTGTAAGGACTGCTTCGGTGGCGCAGTTGTAATTGCGCATGCGTTACGACTGCTGTGCTGAGGTCTCGGGTTCGATCCCCGGGTCGCGTAAAGTGATATTGGGTTTTTCTATATAGAAATTCAGTATCAGCCCGGAGTCTGGAATCTGTGCCCGGCATGGCAATAGACTCGCCTTCGTATCACATTATGGGACCGAAATTCGGCGAAAAGTGGGTTTATTGGTTACCCCTCTGCCTACCCCTTCGGGGATTACACGCGTGTATATGTATGTATGTAATTTGTAAGGAAATGTCAAAAAATTACCAAAAAGCCGAACATATCTGTTGATCCACCAAGAAATTGGCGATTTCTTGGTCTGACCATCAAGGTAGGGAACAGTTTGCCAGCGACCGTGTTCTTTTCTATGATCCAGGGTCATTGACTTATATTCTATAGACACGAACTGTCGAAGAAAAAACACGTAATACACCTAAAAGTCAGAGGTGTATGCCATTTGGGTTTCGAACATACGAATTTCGTATTGACAGTACGTACCAACTACTAGAGAACTGGACTGAGCCATATCCTCACAAAATTAACCACATTGTAGAAAGAGACAAAGCGACTGTGCGGCCAATACCTATTTCTTTTCGCTCCTGCAAGTCTGTGACGTAGACCAATCAAAATTCTAGAAAAAGACAATTGCTGGCCGCACGTTTGCTTTATCTCTCTCACATTTTTCTGCCAATATTTACTTACTTGCTGGATAGAGAGCGCTCAGTCCATCTGTATATATAAAAGAAGAAACTGACTGACTGACTGATCGATCAACGCACAGCCAAAACGGCTGGTGTTAGAGACTTGAAATTTTGACAGTAGGTACCTTTTATGACGTAGGCATCCATTAAGGAAGGGTTTTTGGAAATTCCACCCCCAAGGGGGTAAAATAGGAGAAGAAAGTTTGTATGAAACTCCGTAATTTTTGAAGTTAAACGGATAAAAATTGGTATTTGGCCTTTCAGTTAAATATAAAAAATACAAATTTCAGGATTTTTGGAAATTCCACCCCTAAGGGGGTAATATAGGGGATGAAAGTTTGTATGAACTCTTTTATCGTTTGTTTATTATAAATGCGAATGTTTGGTTGGATGGATGTTTGTTACTCAATCAGGCTTCAACGGCTCGACGGGTCTGGTTGAAATTTGGCACAGAGAGAGATTATAGTCTGGAATAGCATATAGGCTACGTTAATCCCGAAAAATAGTACGGTTCCCGTGGGATAGATTTGTTTTAAACAGAGCAAGGGACCCACATGATTTATTACATAGTGTTAGTTGAGGGGCTACTTTTTATACCAGAAAATGCACGGTTCCTACGGGATAGCATAATACATGAAGATGTAATAGCTTAAGAGGTCTCCATGGATTTTATACCTTTTCTTCTAAAAATAACCACCACGCGGGCGTAGCCGCGGGCAAAAGCTATTCTATATAAATAAATAACTCCCAACAGTCACACACATACCCCGACTCCACACTAAGATACGAGTCTTGTGTTGTGGGTATCAGGTCCTAGAGAGACGCACGGTCTCACAACTCCCAGACCCCGGACACAAAGTCTGTCTGTCACACAAACATTTGTCCCGGTGTGGGAATCGAACCGACGGCCTCTCGTTTCACAGCCGGCTCGCCAACTGCGCCACGGAGGCTGTCTATATGTCTAGTACAGTCCTCCATGTCACCAAAAGTAAACAAAGCAAAGAAGCCCCTAACATGCAAAACTGCGGACAAAATTTAGTGCATAACAAATCTATTTTGCACAGTAACAGGAAACCATGTTGTGTACATCACTAATTCTTTGAAATGATAAAACCTTCGTATTAGTAATAGATATTGAAATTATAAATATTTTGCTACTATAATTTAATATTTCAGTGGAACCGCAATATAAAGGCAGCTGTGAATATGACGTGGAAACGCTGCGTTTTTTTAAACGCATTAAAATAATAGAGTACTTTCTTGTGGTTTTTTACACCCTATAATCAGACATAATCCTGAGCTCACACTAGGTAAAACCTTTATCGTGGATATCATGAACTACGAAGGACTACGGTCCCAACTCCCACATCACCCTCATCCAAAGAAGATATCTGTCTGTCACACAAACATTTGTCTGGGTGCGGGAATAGAACCCACGGCCTCTCGTTTCACAGCCGGCTCACCCGCTGCCCTACGGAGGCTGCCAAATGTTATACGCTGGTGGTAGGATATTCATATCTGCCCGGATAGCGACCTCCGTACACAGGGTGTAAAACCCGCCATAGTGGCACACGCAAGTGTCGCGTCCTGGAATCAGTCAGTGTATATCCGTTTTTTGTCGGCGTTTTAGAGTTAGGGTATGATGCTTGGCAGTTTTGCGGCCATGGCGTAGTGTGAAGAAGCAGGCTCACATGATTGTGTTGAATTGTGAGGGACAGATTCTCTCGCTACTTGATACTCTAACTGGACGGCACTGCGCTTTCCATCACGTGCAGTGTGGTCATTTTGCCGTGCCAGGTAAAAATAAAATTCTTTTTATTGTTTTTTTAGTGCCTCGATATGCAGACGAGCAAACGGTCCACCTGATGGTAGGTAGTCACCGGCGCTCATAGACTTCTGCAATGCCAGAGCACAGCAAAGCCGTACCGTTAATTTGTTTTCAATGAATTTTGGTGTTAAGTGTGGTCCAACTCAAGAGAAAGGATGATCCGGTGGTGCAGTTGTAAAGGTATGTTTTTTTTTATTCTGTCTACATAGAACGTGGTTTGTGGCAGAACAATGTCTGCCCTTCCACTAGTGTCATATACGTTCTGCGTACTTGCTAAGCCCGCACGAGTCGCTAGTAAGTAATAAAGCAGTCAGTGTTTCGAGCGTTTTTCCCGCGTTTTTCTTCCATATGGAAACAACCTCTTCGCCACAAACTATGAGTAAACATTATTTGTTGATAAACTTTTGACCTGTCTACTAATAAAATTAATCTGTCCGTATACAATACAAATAATAGTTTTTATTATGGAGTGGCACAATATACAGCATACAGGTATACCATATACCCTCTGACTCCCAATAGAGCAATAAAGTTACAATCTTAGTACATTTGACAGCCTCCGTGGATCAGTAGGTGAGTAGCCGGCTGTGAAACGAGAGGCCGTGGGTTCGATTCCCACACCGGGACAAATGTTTGTGTGACAGACAGATATTTGTGTCCGGGGTCTGGGTGTTGTGAGAGGGTGCGTCTCTCTAGGTCCCTGATACCCACAACACAAGACTCGTATCTTAGTGTGGGGTCGGGGCTATGTGTGTGACTGTTGGGTGTTATTTATTATTATTATTTATTAATCACGCACGCTAAAGTGGAAGTGGGCTGGTCACGTCTGCAGACGGACAGATGGCCGATGGAGCAGACATGTGTTGGAGTGGAGACCGCGTTTAGGCAAACGTAGTGTGGGACGCCCTGCTGCACGATGGACCGACGACTTGAAGAAGGCGGGTAGCGGGTGGATGCGGGCTACCCAAGACCGGGATGGTTGGCGTTCACTTGGGGAGGCCTACGTCCAACAGTGGACGGCAACAGGCTGAGTATATATTAATCAACCTGTGGAAAAGTTTGCCTCCGTGTTCCCTCCTTCCTAAATCACGGGTCCTTTAAGCGTTGTGTGAAGCTACTTAGGGATTATTGTGTCGAGTAGCGAGAGATTGTTTCTGGATGGCACTTGGCTTATCATCAGCTGCAATGTGGTCACTTTGCCGTGAAGGGTAAAAATAATAATACAGTAAAATGTAGGTATATGAAAAGCAAGCGATACTGACTGTTAAGACGACAGTATTATACCCAAATGTCATACACCTCTGACTTTTAAAAGTTACTTGTGTATTCAGTTAATTATCGATTGGTTAAATGGTGAAGGAAAACATCGCGAGGAAACCTGCATACCTGAGAATTCTCATACGAATTTCGAAGGTATGTGAAGTCTACCAACCCGCATTGGGCCAACGTTGTGGACTAAGACCTAACCCCTCTCATTAGTAGAGGAGGCCCGTGCCCAGCACTGGGACAATGTTTAATACAGGGCTAGTATTATTTTTTTAATTAAATGTTACAGAGAATTATATGAATAAAGTGTAAATGAGGGCAATTATATTCGTAAAACAATAGGAAATAAAAACACAAAGGAGCAGGTCGACACGGGTGACTAAGCTATACATGACTCGCATATAAAAACCTTACAACCAGTGGTCTTGACAATTATTGACCTCTGCTACAAGCTACGAGTCATTAGCCAGTAGTGACTTGTCTATCGTAGTTGACGCGCGCGCATTTTGTTTTTAATCTTTCATGTAAGTATACGGATTTATAAAGTATTTATTTTACTTGTGAATTTTTTCTTTACTACGTTGTATTAAACAGCTAGCGTTTGTTTCGCTATTACGACGACGAAAGCAAGACAAAACTCTTTAAAAAATACCCACAGTATTGATTTTTTGTTCTTTTATCTTTTTTATTAAAGAAAATGCAAAGGTCCTCCATTATACAGCCTTGTCTGTTTGTTCAAATCTGGACCTAAATTGATAAATAAGAGACAAAGCCATAATGGTATCTTGATTAATATTACATATATGATCCATTGTTTTATAATTTACTGGTGGTAGGATATTCATATTCGTCCGGATAGGGACCACCGTACACAGAGTGTAAAACCCGCTATAGTGGCACACGCAAGTGTGTTGCGTTCCCGGATCAGCCAGTGTACATCCGGTTTTTGTCGGGGTGTAGAGTTGGCGTACGATGTTTGGCCCATTTGCGGTCTGAGTACTCTGACACTAGACCCTCGACCGCTTCTTCACCTCCTTGACCATGGCGTAATGTGAAGAAGCTACAGGCCGGCATGATTGTGTTGAGTAGCGGGGGATAGATTGTCTCTCGTTATTCGAAACTCTAATTGGACGGCACTGCGCTTACTATCAGGTGCAGTGTGGTCACTTTGCCGTACCAGTATAAAAAAATGTTCAAAAGGCCGAAGCCAAGCCGACACAAGGTTTTAAAATTATGTTTTTTTTATTAAATTAATTTCTATCGAAGTAGAAATATAGCAGACAGCACTTTGAAATAAATGAAGCAACGTAAATCAACAGATGGTATTTATTTTGACCCCGAAATTAACTTTGTACTCTTTATACATTTAACTTCATAGGGATTTTCAAATATAAAATGGCGGCCCGCTAATTGGTTCCTCGGGGCATGTAACCCGGTTTGCATATTTTCTTATATCTTATACATTAAACTTATTAAGTACAAGCATTTGTTCACGGCTTCGCTCGCGTAATATTATAGACTGGAGAGTGGAAGGAATTAAAAAAAGTAACCTATTTCCGTCCTCGAGCTTAGGTATAGGTATTCTGATACTACCTTATTAAAATCGGTTCATTGGTTTAACAGTGAAAACGTAACAGGCAGAAAACTTTCAACCCCTAATTCACCCGCTTAGTGGTTACATTTTGAAAAACGCCGATATACGTGTACATTTATTTCTAACCAGAACCACGTATACGAAATTTCGTAGTTTGAAAATTACTAACTTTCATACAACCATTTTTCCCTTATTTAACCCCCTTAGGGGTGAAAATTTCGTAAATCCCTTCTAAGTGGTAACTTACAACATAAAGAGCATCAAGTGCCAAAATTTCAAGTTTGTAGCCCCAGCGGATAAGGCTCTGCGATGATGAATCAGTGAAGACAAGTAATTATTTATGTATAGATTATATACAAATTATTAACAAAGCATCTTAGTATTGTAACACATTTTTTATCTGCTTATGAAATATTTAAAACGAAACGTAGCGTCTTGTTTTGATATTATGTCATATAAACCGGTTAATTGAGAGCAATGATTCAGTTGATGACGCAATTAGCATGTGTTTGAATTTAGTAACGAATTGAACTATAAAGATTGGGAAATAATATTTTAATTTGGGTGTTGTGAGACCGAAAGTCTCTCGTAGTCCCTGATACCCACTACGGATCTTGGTGTGGGGTCTGGGGCTATGTGTGTGACTGTTGGGTGTTATTTATTTATACATACATATATACATTCTGGGATTACAGGCGTGAGTATATATGTACATACATATACACTCACGCTGGTAATCCTCGAAAGGGTGGGTAGAGGTGTAACCAGTACACCCACATTTCGCCGAATTTATTACGGTCCCATAATGTGATAGGGGGCGACGAGCCTATCAGTATGCCGTGCCAAAGTGTATGCCGTTAATAAAAAAAGAGTTATGTAATTGTCTTAACGTATATATATACCAATGAATGTTAATTGTAAATGTGGGTTTAATGCAACTATGCACCCGTAATTTTTTTTTTTATTACTATTATCAAGCTTTATATTTTAGTGGTGCTATATATGCATTGATTCATATATTATTAAAATATGTCTGTAAAATGACTATGAGAAAAAAAAATATATATATGACAATTGATGACGAAAAAAACAATCCCGGAGTTTCTTTCTGCCTTTCTTCTTCGGGTCGTCATCGCTTAGGTAGCTAGTGAAAGGCTGGTAGGTTAGCTAGACTAGGGTTTACACTCATCCCTTCTATATCCGTCCAGTTTCCGTTCGCCTTCTCCCCTCCCATTCCTGCGCCTTCCCGTGGTTATCTGCTCCAGTCACTTCCTTTACCGAAGACCGCGATTACCTTCCTTCCTTTTTGTGGTCTCCCTCTTTTCTCCCTTTCCAGTCCCGTCCTCGTTGTATCCTTCCTTGCCTACCAGCCCTTGATGGTGGTTTCTAAGTTCCCATGACGTTAGACATAATTAATTATTTTTCCGTATGGTGAATTTCCATCTGTGTTTTGACATGACAAGTGCCTTTTATATGCCTACGTGATCAATAAAGATTTTTATTTTATTTTATTATTTTATCGCCATACCGGGCTGATTTCTAGATAGAGAAACCCAATATCACCTTACCTGACCCAGGATCGAACCTGAGACCTAAGCATAGCAGTCATAACGCATGCGCAATTAGAACAGCGCCACCGAGGCAGTCGGTACCGAATTTATTTATTCAGACCTCACATGTCATCGAAAATAATCAAAGCGAAGCCCCCCATCCCCCTTTGGGGCTTCCGTTATACTTGGACCCCTACCCCTTAAGGCGGTGTAAGTGTGGGCTTGTGAGTTTAATGAAGTTATTTTATTTATCTAAATATGGAGTTAAAATACACCTAACTGGCAGATACATAATAGGTATTTTTTTTATTCTGGTAGCGCAAAGTGACCACACTGCACCTGATGGTAAGCGCAGTGCGGTCCAATTAGAGTATCGAGTAGCGAGAGAGAATTTATCCCATGCTACTCAACACAATCATGCCGGCATGCTTCTTCACACTACGCCATGGGCAAGAAGGTGAAGAAGAGGTCATATATAATATCATCGTTCTTTGATACGCAAACTTTCAATAAATCGGACATCTTGAATGGTGAAAATTACGTTGAATGATTCCGTTACATAGATAGATACAGAGCTAGCTTCCTTCAACGGTAGGCAGCGGCTTTGCTGTGCCCTGGCATTGCAGAAGTCTATGGGCGGCGGTGACTACTTACCATCAGGTGGCCCACCTGCTCGTCTGCCTAACGAGGCACTAAAATAATAATAATAAAGCGAAAATGTATAAACAGATTTGAATAAACAAATACTTCTAGCTATTCCTCTAATTTCTTAATAGTCATGTTATTTACTTTATCTTTAATTATAAAACAGTTTATCTAAGGTTAACATTGTTTATATTATGTAGATAAATGTATTTGTAAAACGCGCTAAGAACAGTCGTATGAGATTAAAATCCAATGGAAATGTAGTGAAATATTGTTGTAAATTAAAATGGCAGACAAAACCCACGGCAATGATTACAGCATCAAACAAATTGGGTTTGGGTTTCGGTTGAAATTATGGTTTCATGCGTCCGAGATATAGCCTCTTTTATGTTTTTTCTTTATTTTATTTTCTTTTTAGGTAAAAAGAATAGGCTGTCATTTAGAAAACATACATACACTCACGCCTGTAATCCCCGAAAGGGTAGGCAGAGGTGTAACTAGTACACCCCCTTTTCGCCGAATTTCGGTCCCATAATGTGATAGGGGGCGAGCCTATCGCCATACCGGGCACAGATTCCAGACTCCGGGCTAATACTGAGGAATTTCTAGATAGAAAAACCCAATATCACTTTACCCGACCCGGGGATCGAACCCGAGACCTCAGCACAGCAGAAGTAACGCATGCGCAATTACAACTGCGCCACCGAGGCAGTCAGAAAAAAACATACATAAGATTATAATGCGATTTAAAATAAACAAGCGTTTATGCTGCCATCTGCTGATTTTATTAAGAACTAAACATCAACAGCTCCATCTTTCTTGGTGTACCAAGGCTCCTTATAATTTGACAAGGATTGTTGATTGGCTGAAAATAGCGTGAAGTTGTATCTCTATTTCCGTAATTGTATAGGACTCTTTGGTCTAGACACAAGTGTAGCATCGTTTTGTCAGGATGCCATAACACTTCTTTTAATATAGGATACAGTTGGATAGGTTTTCAAGACAAATTGCATTAAAGATCGGATTTTTCTTTTTTAAATTTATGAATATAAAAAATAATAACAATAATAATACTAGCCCTGTATTAAACATTGTCCCACTGCTGGGCACGGGTCTCCTCTACTAATGAGAGGGGTTGGGCCTTAGTCCAAGTTATTTTTTTTTGTTGTCGCGGGGAAAGCGTTTTATTACTGCCGCCCGCTCCGGAGGGAAGCGGATTAAGAATAAAACGGGTATGCTGGACTAGCCGGTCTTACGACCCAGCATCCCCTCGCACGGATGATGGCTATGCGTGCTGCCGCTGGGCCGAGTCCCTTTTTTTTTTTTTTTTTTTTTGTTGTCGCGGGGAAAGCGTTTTATTACTGCCGCCCGCTCCGGAGGGAAGCGGATTAAGAATAAAACGGGTATGCTGGACTAGTCGGTCTTACGACCCAGCATCCCCCTCGCACGGATGATGGCTATCCGTGCTGCCGCTGGGCCGAGTCCTTAACCCCCCTATATACACCCCACCCGACACTACCAGCTAAAACCCCGCGGTGGCCTTCTTCGGCGCTTGCGGAGCGATCCCGGGGTATTCTAAGGAGTGCTAGAATTGCAGCCGGAATCGCTCCTGCGCGGTGCTGCGTAGCAGCCTATCTCCATGGAGGGCTAAGGAGCCCCCGCGCACTGAACAACGACAGCGAACGAGGCCTTACCACCCACGCTGCCGTCCATCTCGGGGTCGCACGATGCTCCGAATTTGGGAGTGCATCGATACGGGCTGACAGCCCTCCGCTGCGCGCCCGCGACCCCCGATGGCCCCTATTAGTCGCCTTGTACGACAGGCAGGGGTTACCGTGGTGGAATTCAAACGCCCCCATTCCACAGGGCGGGAGACGCCGGTCAGTCGTCCACCCGGCGCCTCCTACGTCTTCTCTGGCGGCGGGAGGGATCATATCGTTCCCGATCCCTCTCAGCACTCTCCTTCTGCGAGATGACGTTCTCGCAGAAGTGGGCCACCGCACGCCAGGACCTCCGGCTGGCGACCATGGACGACACCACGGCCGGCAGCGAGAGGTCTCCTCCGACGACTGCTCTGAGAGCGCTGCGCTCTTCGTCCCAGGCTGGGCACTCCTCCAACGTATGATGGGCCGTGTCTTCGCGGCAGTTGCCACAGTGGTGGCACACGGCGGACACCTCCTTTCCGATCCGACACAGGAACGAACCGAAACACCCATGGTCCGTTAATACCTGTGTCAGTCGGAACGTAGGCGCCCCGTGGCGCCTGTCTAGCCATCTCTTTAAGACAGGACGCACTGCTGCGACAGTCCTCAAGCCCGCAGTCGGGCTCTCCAGCCTGGTATGCCACTCCTCCACGGCGGTTCTGCGAAACCGGGCCGCAATCTCCCTCGGGGCCAGTCTCTCCTGACGGCGGCTGGACGCCTCCTCCCGCCAGAGGAACGCTGACGAGAGGAGTTTGGCGTCCAACTCCCAAGGGAGTGTGCCGGCCAATACGCAGGCCGCCTCGTGGGAGACCGTGCGGTAGCCCCTTACTATTCGCTGCGCCACCAAACGCTGCGGTTTGCGCAGCAGGGCGACGCAGCGGGCGTTCAGGGACTCGGCCCATACGGGACGTCGGCCTTAGTCCACCATGCTGGCCTAATGCGGATTTGTAGACAATTAATACACACATAACTTTAAATTTATGAATAATGTTTATAAAAAAATATTAATTCAAGTGAGACAAAGAGTTTCGTAAACAAACTATTTTTATCATTTTTTTATCTCCTCGTGAATTTATTGGAAAAGTCGGTGTAGAGTTCATGATTTCACGAAGAATTATAGGCTTAAATGTGAATAATAATGTAAATTTCTCAATATTTTTTATTCTGTCTGCCTTTAATCATGTCTGCCTGCTTCTTCACAATACGCTATGGACAAGAAGGTGAAGAAGCGGTCGAGGTTCTAGTGTCAGAGTACTCAGAAGGCCGCAACACGGCCAAACATCTTACCCCAACTCTAGACCCCCAACAAAAACCGGATGTACACTGGCTGAACCCAGAACGCGACGCACTAGCGTGTGTCACTACGGCGGTGTACACTGTGTGACACCAGCAAAACTGACACTAACGGATTTTTAACTTACTGTACAACTTAATTTACTTAGGTATTTAATGATCCATTACTCAGTGCTGTTAGTCAATGAATGAGTCAACTATATTCAAGTCTATTCATTAGAATTAAGTCATTTATTACCTTCCTTTGTGTGAAAAATGACACTTCCTTTTACAATGCTGTTTGTGACATATACGTCGGTGTGCAGGAATACACATAGAGAACTGGACTGAGCAATATCCTCACAAAATTAACCACATTGTAGAAAGAGACAAAGCGACTGTGCGGCCAATATCTCTTTCGCTTCTGCAAGTCTGTGAAACAAAATTCTATAAAAAGACAACAGCTGGCCACACGTTCGCTTTTCTGTCACATTTTTCTGCCCGTATTCACTTAATGCTGGTGGTAGGATATTCATATCCGCCCGGATGGCGACCACCGTACACAGGGAGTAAAACCCGCCATAGTGGCACACGCAAGTGTGTCGCGTTCCGGGATCAGCCAGTGTACATCCGGGGTCTAGAACTCCGACATTAGACCCTCGACCGCTTCTTCACCTAATTGCCCATGGTGTTGTGTTAAGAAGCAGGCCGGCATGATTGTTTTGAGTAGCGGGGGATAGATTGTATCTCGCTACTCGATACTCTAATTGGACCGCACTGCGCTTATCATCAGGTGATAGAGATCGCTCAGTATATTCTCTGTCTTTTTTTTTGTGCCTCTATAGGCAGACGAGCAGACGGGCCACCTGATGGTAAGTAGTCACCGCCGCCCATAGACTTCTGCAATGCCAGGGCACAGCAGAGCCGCTGCATACCGTTGAACCTCGATAGACAGACGAGCAGACGGGCCACCTGATGGTAAGTAGTCACCGCCGCGCATAGACTTCTGTAATACCAGGGCACAGCAAAGCCGCTGCTTACCGTGGGAACAATACACACAGGATGTTTCCTGTATTGATTTCTGAAGATGTGATTGGTCAGTTTCCCCACCAAAAATGAACTAATTCGAAATAACTGATTCCGAATATGTACTCTGTATACTCAATATCGCAAAAAAAAAATGAAACAGCCCGACAACTGTCGATATTTTAATCTATAAGTTACATTGCCAAATATGATTATCTAAACAATTTTTAAATCAGCTTAAAATAATTAAGTAAGAAGCGTAAAAATGTAGGGACGCATAATTTGTTTTTTATTGAAGTCGGTGTACTTTTTATGAATTAAAAAACTTTTCTATTCTAGAATGCAGTTGCTGAGACTATGTGCCTTCTCGGCACTGATACTCTGCGTCTATTCGCGGTCTACCAACCGACAACAGCCGATATCTCCTCAGATCACGTCTCTCACTGACAAGGTATGTCATAGATTTCTATATCATGTCTATAGCATGAAGAACCGGGGTAGTGGTGTCTTAAAATGGGAAATGACAGTTTGCTCTTGCATTTCCTACACTGGGTGAATATTTTAATCCTGGCACGGTAAAGTGCAACTGCAACTGGTAAGAAAAGAAAAAAAAGAGAAATTTAAAAAAAATATATTAAACACAGAGGAATACAGCTAAGTGCTACAGTAAGCGGAGTGCCATCCAGTTGTAAAGATAATTATACCTTCTTGACACAATCACACCTACTGAGTAGCTTCTTCACATTACGCTTAAAGGATCCAGGATCATAGGAAGCAGGGATAACCGGTAAGGCCAGTAATCTGTTCCACATGGTGATGGTGCGGCAAATACGAATTTGCGAGGTCGTCGGGGTAGTAGACACCACGAAGCTGTAGCGAAAGCCAGTACGCGTAGTTCTGGTGTGGAGAGGGATAAGATAAAATAATTCTTTGGAGCATTTGCCATACAGACGGTAGAACAAGCTAAGAATACATACATACATATACATATACACTCACGCCTATAATCCCCGAAGGGGTAGGCAGAGGTGTAACCAGTACACCCACTTTTCGCCGAATTTCGGTCCCATAATGTGATAGGGGGCGAGCCTATCGCCATACCGGGCACAGGTTCCAGACTCCGGGCTAATACTGAGGAATTTCTAGATAGAAAAACCCAATATCACTTTACCCGACCCGGGGATCGAACCCGAGACCTCAGCACAGCGGTTGTAACGCATGCGCAATTACAACTGCGCCACCAAGGCAGTCTAAGGCTCTGTGTCGGATCGGAAAGGAGGTGTCTGCCGTGTGCCACCATTGTGGCAACTGCCGCGAGGACACGGCCCAACACACGTTGGAGGAGTGCCCAGCCTGGGACGAAGAGCGCAGCGCTCTCAGAGCAGTCGTCGGAGGAGACCTCTCGCTGCCGGCCGTGGTGTCGTCCATGGTCGCCAGCCGAAGGTCCTGGCGTGCGGTGGCCCACTTCTGCGAGAGCGTCATCTCGCAGAAGGAGAGTGCCGAGAGGGATCGGGAACGAAATGATCCCTCCCGCCGCCAGAGAAGACGTAGGAGGCGCCGGGTGGACGACTGACCGACGTCTCCCGCCCTGTGGAACGGGGGCGTTTGAATTCCACCACGGTAACCCCTGCCTGTCGTACGAGGCGACTAATTGGGGCCATCGGGGGTCGCGGGCTCGCAGCGGGGGGCTGTCAGCCCGAATCGATGCACTCCCAGTTTCGGAGCATCGTGCGACCCCGAGATGGACGGCAGCGCGTGTGGTAAGGCCTCGTTCGCTGTCGTTGTTCGGTGCGCGGGGGCTCCTAAGCCCTCCCATGGAGATGGGCTGCTACGCAGCACCGCGCAGGGGCGGTTCCGGCAGCAATTCTAGCACTCCTTAGAATACCCCGGGATCGTTCCGTAAGCGCCGAAGAAGGCCACCGCGGGGTTTTAGCTGGTAGTGTCGGGTGGGGTGTACATAGGGGGTAGGGACTCGGCCCAGCGGCTGCCCGGATAGCCATCATCCGGGCGAGGGGGATGCTGGGTCGTAAGACCGGCTAGTCCAGCATAACCGTTTTATTCTTATTCCGCTTCCCCCCGGAGCGGGCGGTAGTAATAAAACGCTTTCCCCGCGACAACAAAAAAAAAAAAAAAAAAAAAGGCAGTCTAAGGCTAGGCTAAGAATACTCTTATCCAATTTTCTCCAAACTTCCCTGTCTCGCGTTGCTGTCCTTTAAACTAGGCTTCACATCCATGATTATTTGGTATTCGGTTGAAGAACAAGGATACAACTCTAAAAATAAATTTAAAAAAATCTTCTGTTATTGTAAGAGATCACGGGAGAATTTGCAATATAAAGACAGACAAGACTGCATGGTGGACCTTTGCCTTTTCTTTTTTTATATAAAAAACAGAATTAAACAAAAGAATGTTCATAGAAGATCATACCATCAGTTACACCTAATAAAACTGTTTCGATGTGTGTGCAACGACAGACATATCTGCGTAAACAGAAACGAGTTATTTCAAAGCTAAGATTTAAATTTAGAATTATAGAAGAGATACACGTTTAGATGACTGGAACTTTGACATTTAAAAACCATAGTATATTAAGGCGTTCATCGTATAAAAATACGTTGAATTAGAAATATCTGAGATGTCTGAACCAATTGCTAAGTGTAGGAGGATATTCAATTCAAACAACAATTAAAGTTATATTTTTGTTATTTTACAATGTCTCTCTCCATTTTTCATGTCAAAGTTATAATTTCCCATCTCGTTCTATTTTTAAAATACCTCACTGTTTTTTTTAAATAATACATACAGCCGGCCTGTCATTCGGATCAAGAAGGTTCAATTAGCGGAGTCCCGCCATTTATCGCTCCTAATCCACAATTACACAATTACCTATGCTATATAATTATTAAAATGTAAAATAAACATGCCACTAATTATGAAACCTTAAATGTACTTAATTATAATACATTCAGAGTCCTTTTTTGCCGTTCCCGATGGCGTAGTTGTAATTGCGTACACGGTTGTCGTTCCCGGTTCGTGTGAAAGATATAGGGTTTTTCTATCACAGTAAGGAGTCTGGAATTGTGTCCGGTATCGCGATAGGGTCAATATCACATCATTTATTTATTAAACACACCAGTGACACATACATCGAAAAATCATAAATAATAAAAAAAATATTAACTCTCACACATATGCCTATTGAAGGAATGCACAGCGTTCTCATACGAATAACATCTACATACAATTAGAAAATAACAGTAAAAACAGTGGATAGAAAACATAACAGAGCCTCGCATCGAAATTTAATATAAGTAACTCCAAAACAACAATAAAATAAAAAAAAACACAATACCTAAATGACTGCCTCGGTTGCGTAGTTGTCAGCGCATGCGTCACGACTGCTGTGCTGAGGTCTCGGGTTCGATCCCCGGGTCGGGTAAAGTGATATTGGGTTTTTCTATTTAGAAATACTCAGTGTCAGCCTGGAGTCTGGAATTGTGCCCGGTATGGCGATAGGCTCGCCCCTGTCAAATTGTAGGACCGTAATAAATGCGGCACTATGTGGGTGTACTGGTAACACCTCTGCCTACTCCTTCGGACATTACTGGCGTGAGTGCATCTATGTTTCCTTTTTATGTTACTTTTAATTACATATCAAATAATTTACAAATATACACATAAAATACCACACTAGCAATAAATTCGAGTTATTTTAACTGCCACTACATTGAAACTTTAATAAATAAAATGGATTTTCAAATCAAAACAACCTAGGCCAATTTTATAACGTGATACTCTCGTAATGTGGAATATAAATTGTGTGATGTTTGCCAGATGTTTTTGAACTAGTGACGGCTCACGTGTTCTCTTGCCTTTCATTTTGCTGAGTGTGATCCAAAATATTTTATCTCGTTATTTACTGAAAACTAGGCTTTCTAAAAAAAGACGCATTGAGAGTTTCGTTAAACTATCCTTAAGTTACAATTAGTTCACAAACGTAATAATCACTCAGAGAGACAAAATTTGAGACTTACTGTTGGAAACCACGATGGTAGCAAACGAGCTTACGGCTCGCCTGATGGTAAGCGGTTACCGTAGCCTATGGATTTTTGAATACCATTCATCACATGCGCGTTGCCGACCCTTCAAAAACCTATTTACTCCCTTCCTGAAGAACCCCATACTGTAGTCCCCTTGGAAAACCACGGCTCATTCCACAATCGAAGCGTTCGCGGGAGAAAATTCCTCTGAAAACGCGCTGTGTGCGACCATTTAGGTTCCAATGTGTGAGGATGAACTCCCTGTCGATGGCGAGCGGTGCGATGGTAGAAAGTGGCCGTGGGCATCATGTGAAACAATTTCTTACTTTACCTATAACACATTTAAGGATACATTGTGCGTCGAGCTCAGCAAATTGTCAGTAATTATAATAATATGGATGATATACACATTTTTTCAAGATTCGAACCCACACTCATTTCACTCAACCCCTTCTGGCAAAGACTTTACTCTTACATACATACGCACTCACGCCTGTTATCCCCGAAGAGGTAAGCAGAGATGTAATCAGCACACCCACATTCCGCCGAGCTTTTTACCGTCCCATGATGTGATAGCAAGTCTATGTATGAGAAACTCTTATTTCTAATGCACCTTTTTGTTGCAGGATGCCAGGAGTAAGGCAAGAGTGCATCCAGCCTTCGCCAACGCAGGGCGGCAAGCAGGAATTGAAGTATGGAGAATCGAGGTAAGGCCCAAAATCTTTTTACCCAACTGTCACAGAAAGGCTGTTTTTTAACCGACTTAAAAAAGGAGGCTCAATTCGTCGGAATCTATTTTTTATGTATGTTCCCCGATTACTCGGAGACGCCTGGACCGATTCAAGAAATTATTTTTTTGTTTATACTTCCCAGGTGGTCCCATTGGTACCAAGTCGGTACCAATCGGTGTCGGTAGGCAGAGGCTCTGCTGTGCCCTGGCATTGCAGAAGTCTATGGGCGGCGGTGACTACTTACCATCAGGTGGCCCGTGTGCTCGTCTGCCTATCCAGGCATTAAAAAAAAAAGTCAGGATCTGATGATGGGATCTCAGAAAAATCGAGGGCAACTCTCAAATTTTATAGGGACGCGTAATTTGTTTTTTATTGAAGTCGGTGTACTTTTTATGAATTAAAAAACTTTTTTTATTATCCTGGATAAAGTGATTACACTGCACCTGATGGTAGTGCCGTTCAATAGCTCAACCAAGGGTTTTCTCACGTTTGTTCGCTAGCGAACACGTAAAATATTTATAAATATACAGCTACCTACTCTAGTGGTTACGTAAAATCATTTGGACATCTGACTGACAAATATTTATTTCTGTTCTGGGTGTTGTGGGACCGTGGTCCTTCGTAGTTGTTGATACCCACGATACAGGTTTTACCTAGTGTGGGGTCAGAATTATGTGTGTATTGTTGTATTTATTACTAGATGTTGCCCGCAGCTCCGCAAGCGTGGAGGTTATTTTTGGAAGAAAATGTATACAATCCACGGAGGTATCTTAAGCTATTACACCTTTCTATATTTTGCTATCCCATAGGAAGCGTGCATTTTTTCGGGATAAAAAGTAGCATCTCTAGCGAAGTGTTAGGCTCCTCTGCCTACCACAATGTATGTTTTTGCCATATTTTTATGCTGAAATAGTACATACGTAAGAACACAATAAAACAGTTTTCCAAAATTATTCATTGTACCCATTCATACACATTGACTTTATCATTTTCAAAAACGGCTTAATAACTGGGCAAAATAAAGAGGTTATAATACCAAAGAGATTAAATCTTGTAAGTATACAGAAATGCAATAAAATTTATATATGGTAACACTATTGTGAACAAGGTCACAAAGTTTCCTGTATTTTACATTTTAGAATAACAAAAAATATTAATCTATATTTTCCTTGTTTAAACAAAAAAGACCACTTAGTCATATACGTTATCGTTGAGATTACATATACAGTGTAAACTCTATATAGCGACACTGAAGGGACTGTGCATTTTATGGCGTTATAGAGAGTTGTCGTTAAATGGAGAGAAGAAACATCAGAATTAGAAAAATAAAAAGTTTATTTCTGACTATTGTTAGTAGTTATGTGCATAAAAAAGAATGTTATTTGAACGCTATTGAGTATAGTCTGTTATTTTTGTCTGACGTCTTTTGCTGCACCAGTAATTTTGTTGTATTTTTTTAGTTATTTTATTAATATCTAGCAATACTGAGGCATCTTGGTTATAAAGGAAATATTTTTCCAATAATTTTGCTGCTTCCAGAGCTTCTTTAATGCTCGGCGGAAGCTCAGGCTCATCCGTCTCATCTTCTTCATCACCTTGTTCTTGATCCTCAGTTTTTCTCACATCATGAGTCACATTTGTATCAACACTTCGTGCTTCCCCACTTATTTTACCATAGTTGATATGATGACGCTGCTTGAATTTTCCGAGCCATCCTTCTGATGCTTTGAAAGAAGTTAAACCAAGTTCAGCAGCAAAATTCTCCGCCTTAGCTTTCACGAGCGGCCCCGAGATAGGCATATTATTCTGGCGCTGTCGATGAAACCATGATAGTACAGCTTTATCCAAATCTTCGTATATAGGTTTCTTTAATTTTTTGGAAGATTTTCCCTCGCCC
This sequence comes from Laothoe populi, assembly GCA_905220505.1. NCBI lineage: Eukaryota > Metazoa > Arthropoda > Insecta > Lepidoptera > Sphingidae > Laothoe > Laothoe populi. The sequence continues at coordinate 5,822,092 of HG992174.1, read as the reverse complement.
GCAGCGTGGAGGATTTTTTCTTTATTTTTCCATATTGTGGACACGGTAGAGCGACTAAATCCAAAGCGTTTGCCAACATCACTTATCTTCTCTCCCGTTTCTATTGCGCGTATCAGTAAAACTTTTTCGTCAATACACAGTGATTTTCTTTTAGTAGCCATGTTTACAGTTTGCAAGTTTGTGAGCAACTAAGAATATGATAAGGTATAGATAATCCATGACTCCTAGTTATGAATCATGGTCAATAACAGTCTACACGTGCAAGCAATCCCAATTTGTAAACAAAAGAATGAATTTCTTAGAAAGTTCGGTATGCATGATGCCGACAGTCGAGTTTATTGCGGGCTAGGATAATAAAGCGACAATAGATCGTACACAGCTGCGCAGTTTTTACTAATTTTAGCAACTTAATTGTTGTCGTTATTGAGAGTGGGTGTAATGCTATATAGAGTGAAACATTGTATGAAAAACAAGCTAAACCAACCAAAGCCAATTGATTTCGACGCTTAAGAGAGTTTGTCGTTAAATAGAGTGACGTTACATGGAGTTTACACTGTATTATAGTAAAAAACGAACTTTTGATAAAAAAAAACACATTCAACCACCACACCACACTACACTGACCTTAAGAAAACTATTATTAATCATATAGGCAATTAAATAGCTTCTAATCTCTCAAAAGTAAGTAGAATCCATTCAAATTTGGCGAAATAGTAGTCAAAACAGAAAAATGCACGATATACGCGATGACGTCACTAATCAGTGTGGTGTGTCCATTACAGCGCAGTCGTATGAGGGAGATAGCAAGATGCTGTGTAGTGGACATAGTCATTTTTGCTCAATGTGTAAAATAATAATTGTGACCTCATTCAAATTTCGTTTTGAAAAAGAGATTCTTTTTCGTATTATTTCCATTAACATTATCAAATGAACAAAATTAAACACAAAACACTTATTCATATTTCTTTTTCAGAATTTCGAGCCGGTCCCAGTAGCCGCGAGGGACTACGGAAAATTCTATAAAGGAGATTCCTACATCGTGCTGAAGGTAAGAGTTTAAAGCAGAATAGATCAGAAGTCGTTTTCGCCATTGCTACGCCTACAACCCAACCTAACCTAACTCCGACATATTAATTTGTTATAATAAGTTGACAGTGTTTCGTTTTTTCATAGGAATTTGTAGATTTTTTTATAAAATCCATACTTTAGTACGCGAGAGTAATATAGAGGCCAATGTACGAAGTTTTTTTTTTTACAATGCACAGGGAAAGTAAATTTACCATTATGAGAACTGTCAGCTTATATGCCTAAAACTATCTAGAGATGATCTTTAGACAAAGTACTATGGGCTGGTATCTTAACCACTATGACAACAAGAAAAGTCCCTAGAACTGTCATTAAATATTGAGAATTTTCTACCCACAATAACCCTTTTTTATAAAAATATGCAGTTAGCCAGAAAATGGATAATTTTTATTTTATTTATTTCAGGCACGGCCATATGCACTCTCTATACTGCACCTCATGATGCATAGTGCCGATTAGGTAGAACTTCAACTAATATGTTTAAGGAGTTTAGGGGAAGCAATAGTCTAGTTGGTTGCGGTACGGACTGTTGCGACGAAAGTCGTACGTTCCAAACCCAAATGGCATACACCTCTGACTTTTCTAAAGTTGCGTGTGTATTCATTGTTAATTATTGCTTGCTTTAACAAAAGAAAACATCGTGAGGAAACCTGCATACCTGAGAATTCTAAAAAGAATTTCAAAGGTGAAGTCTACCAACCCGCATTAGTCCAGCGTGGTGGACTAAGGCCTAACCCCTCTCATTAGTAGAGGAGACCCATGAACAGTGGGCCAATGTTTAATACAGTGCTGGTATTATATTGTTAGTGCCAATCAATCTTTTTTTTTATTCTGTCACGGCTATGACCACACTGCACCTGATGGTAAGCACAGTGCCGTCCAGTTAGAGTATCAAGTAGTGAGAGACAATCTATCCCTCGCTACTCAATCTAATCATGCCCGCCTGCTGTGTTTTTCACACTATGCCTAAAGGACCCAGGAAGGAGGGAACACGGAAGCTGGTAAACTGTTCCACAGCTGGAAACAGCAAAAACTTTTTTATTGTTTATTAGATTTAGGTACCAACGTTTTTTTACATTAAGACATTTCCAAGATAAAAAAACTAAAAAACAAAATAAGATAAATAAACGAAACAATTACAGGTAAACACTGCGTGCTTCGATATATAAATGAACATAATCACACGTGTCTATAAGGATATGAAAAAAAGTAGGGAGTAAAAGACAAGCCAAAATCATTTTTATTTCCATAAGATTAAAGTTAAAAATAGCATGTAAGAACGGCGAAACTGGCCAGTATTTGAACGCGCCGCCGCACCGCCGGCAAGCTTATTAGTCATGACAGGTTAAAAAAAACTTATATGATACGCATCAATTTTCCATCCAGACATCATCAGATAAACGCAACAACCTATCCTGGGACATCTATTACTGGATCGGCAGTGAGACGTCCCAGGACGAGGCTGGTGCGGCCGCCATTTTGACAGTGGGACTTGATGATAAATTCAATGGTGCGGCAGTACAGCACAGAGAGGCGCTCGGACATGAGAGCACACAGTTCACGCAGTGCTTTCCTTCTGGTAAGTTTTTTTTTATCCTGGCACGGCAAAGCGACCGCATAGCACCTGATGGTCCATCAGGGCGGTCCAATTAGAGTATCGAGTAGCGCGAGATGACCTATCCCCAGCTACTCAACACAATCGTACCGGCCTGCTTCTTCACACTACGCCATGGGCAAGAAGATGAAGAGGCGGTCGAGGGTCTATTGTCAGAGTACTCAGAAGGCCTCAAAATGGCCAAACATCGTACCCCAACTCTAGACCCCCGACAAAAACCGGATTTACACTGGATGATCCCGGAACGCGACACACATGCGTGTGCTACTATGGCGGGTTTTACACCCTGTGTACGGTGGTCGCTATCCGGGCGGATATGAATATCCTACCACCAGCGGAAGTTATATCGATAAAAAAAACTATCCTATGACTGTCTTGAAAAGATCGCCGAGAGCGATAAGACCGCCAAGGAAGCTCTCCATGATGAGGAAACCGTTTTATTTTATTCTTCATGGTCTATATTAATAAAAATATTATCATTAATAAACATAACACATAAGTTGTCAAGATTTAATTAGCATTTTTATAAACCAACTTTATTTTTCCCACAAAAACGCTAACAAATGTCATGGCCTCTCGTGTGACGTGACCATACAAACTAATAGACGTTTGGCTCAGCGTTTAATAGATGTTTCGGACGGTGACGTCATGCATGACTGATGGGTGTTTCATGTCACGTGACAAAATGCTTTATTTTAACATATTTGTTTCTTGAAAATATTAAATAATCACATATAAATTAACAAATTGATTTAATTTTCGATATTTTTAGTCTAAAATCATCTTCGATCAACAATACAACTAGATAACGGGTCGCATATAAAATCAAAGCTAAAATCTGTCCGCGTGAATACACACACACTATTACACACGCGCTATTACACATCTATATTTTTTTACTAACGAACTGAGATAAAAGTTTTAAAACCGTTTTAAGTTTAAAGTAATCGCAACCATAGTACCTAGTAATAAAGTTACAAATCTTTAAAATACTTACGATAATTCATCGCAAAACAATAAACTACATAGAAATGAAAATACATAGGTTAAATAACATTTATTGTGAAATCAACCTAAGATGGCAAAAAATAAAGTGCTTTTTTCTGTAATTGTCTTGCGAGTTACGTCGTTTTGTTTCGATTCTATTTGCTTCTTTGAATTTTACTACAGGAGGTATGGAGCCGCATTGAACTCTAAAATAACATTTTAAGTACTTGTGTACGTCAAATATTTACTAAGTTTATTTTGTTTGTTGCATCTATGTTTGTTAATATACATTTATTTTTGCTAGAAGTGAAACGTAAAGAGAATGTAAGTACGCTTGTTGTTTTTTAAAGCTATGTAATTTCAGTGGCTGGCCAGAGTGTCTATCGCTGGATGTCACAATTAAAAATATCACAAAATTTCACATCTTTATAATCATTTTTACAATCTTATCATCTCTTAATCATAATAAAAGTACAGTTCAGTGCAATTAACAAACCAAAAATCTAAATTTTTAGTAACAATTCAACAATGAATATTTTTACATTCTGCGTACCTTAATTAATTTCCTTTAAATAGGTTGAGTTTGTTGTATAATTGCCGTTTTGATTTGTGTTTTATATCTCCCGTTTCTTTTACATATATAATGTAACCTTACGTTAGTAAATGTTTCGACTACTGATTTGAGTAAAGTAATTTCGTGATTGTGTTCTTCTCCCCCAGGAAACACATTTTTGTCAATATATAATTTTAAAACTATTGTACACATAAAGTTGCTATCATACTTTTTGTGTAAAGATTTACCTCCACTCACGCGAATAAAATTTCTAATCACGCTTTCAGTTTTCATGCCGATATTAAATACATCGGTAGAGGCATAGAATAATCCTCCCATGTCTCTTTAGTCTATTAATTTGTTAACGAATTATTTTTCTGTTGCACACAAGTTATTTATACACTGGTCACACTTCAGTTTTTTTACCAATTTACTGACAACAAATCCCGAAATATATCCTACTATTTGCGGCATAACACTAGAATCTGGACTTTCATCTAATGTAGAAGAAAGTTTATTGCAATTTGTTTGATATTTTTGAAAGTAAATAACTAATGAGAGTCCGACAAACAGACACAAAAGTAAGATAATAAATTTTGAAGTTCTGCTAACAAGATATAAAAAAAATTACAATACAAATCTACTCCAAGCATCTACTGTTCTGTTGAACAAACTAGCACGTGTATTGGCTGACCTTGGCCATCCATTCTTAGCGATGTAATTGCAATGGTTTAAAATCGGTAATTTTGTTCAAAATTTCATAATAATTGTTAGTATAAAGCTTAAAATATAACTTATTCTAGATGTACTTACCGAAAGTAAGACACTCCGGCTGATAAATTGTTTTTTCGGGCATTATTTTTGCAATTTTTGAACACACACTGCGGCATTGTGAAACGTGTTCACGTTGGCTCTGTTTGGAACGAACTAAACAACAATAAGAGCTCACTTCGAAAGTGAGCTGTTATTTGCCGAGACGTTTTTGGTGCGCCGACCCGATATCTAGTTGTATTGTTGATCGAAGAAAATCATATTTATTAATATTATAAATGCGAATGTTTGGATAAATGGATGGATGGATGTATGTTTGTTACTCAATCACGCTACAACGCCTTGACGGATCTGGATGAAATTTGGCACAGAGATAGAATATAGGCTGGATTAACAAATAGGCTACTTTTTTTTGGAAAAATGTACAGTTTCCGTGGGTTAGTTTAGTTTTCACAGAGACGGGATTCACGTGATTTTCTGCATAGTGGCAGTTTAGGGATCAGAAAATGACATAAGCCACTTTTTACGCCAAAAAAATGCACTATTCCTAGTATTTTATTCCAAAAATAAAGTTAACGCGGGAGGAGCCGCGGGCAACATCTAGTATTATAAAAAACAAAATTCTATCAGGTTTTCACTTACTGTCAACTACACTATTCCTTTGCACCTATTACAGTAGCAATTATCCATTTGTGTGGAATGAGTTAATTGACTTCGTATGCTATAATTGCTCCAACATGATGTCATTGATGTAAGAGAGAGATAGATAATGAATAAGGGAGATAGAATGACAATTACGTGTCGCAAGTTCATGGTCACTGGAGTTATATGATGTAAATGTAATAATACTACCGACCTGCCGCGAAAATATGACATCAAATTACAAAAAAGCCAGCAGACACGCTGATCTGATTACTACCAAATTTCATAGGGTCACCCGCTGGGCTGAGCTGAAGATCGCCTGAAAATTTTATCAAAATCGCATCAAAATCTTTTGAAGTCCACAGGGAATATAATAAATAACACCCAACAGTCACACACATAGCCCCAACCCCACACTAAGATACGAGTCTTGTATCAGGGACTACGAGAGACTTTCGGTCTCACAACACCCAGACCCCGGACACAAATATCTGACTGTCACACAAACATTTGTCCTGGTGTGGGAATCGAACCCACGGCCTCTCGTTTCACAGCCGGCTACTCGCCAACTGTGCCACGGAGGCTGTCAATATATATATATCGTGATATACACATCTATTTTTTTTTAAAGAGAGACTAGTAGTCCCGGCAGACGTCCTGCCATAAATCGTCTTCTCTGTGGACTGAATTTTCGTTGAAAAAATAAGAATTTCAGATCTTGACAACACAGCCTTTCGGATCTAAAACTATCCCATCTTTTAATTTGGACCCAGCCACACACATACACAAAATTTCATTGAAATCGTTTGAGTGGTTTCAAAGTCTATAACGGACATAGATAGAAACAAGTTTTGTGTTTTATATATATAAACTATCTGTTGCCCGCGGCTTCACCCGCGTGGTAGTTACATACATACATATACACTCACGCCCGTAATCCCCGAAGGGGTAGGCAGAGGTGCAACCAGTACACCCACTTTTCGCCGAATTTCGGTCCCATAATGTGATAGGGGGCGAGCCTATCGCCATACCGGGCACAGGTTCCAGACTCCGGCCTAATACTGAGAATTTCTAGATAGAAAAACCCAATATCACTTTACCCGACCCGGGGATCGAACCCGAGACCTCAGCAAGGCAGCAGTCGTAACGCATGCTCAATTACAACTGCGCCACCGAGTCAGTCATTTTTGCGTGGTAGTTATTTTTGAAAGAATAGGTATACAATCCATGGAGTCATTTTAAGCTATGTATGTTTCCATATTTTACTATTCTATAAGAACCGTTCATATTCCCGGGGAAAAAAGCCTATGTTATTCTCTAATCCCTAAACTACCACATGCAATAAATCATGTCGATACCTTGCTCTGTGAATAACAAAAAACTATCCCGCGGGAACCGTATTTCCGGGATAAAAAGTAGCTTATGTCATTCTCTGATCCCTAAACTGCCACTATACCAAAAATCATGTCGATCCCTTAATAATAAAAAAAACAAGGCTCTCCCGCAGGAACCGTATATTTTTACATACATACATATACATATACACTCACGCCCGTATCCCATGGGGGTAGGCAGAGACTATTGACTGCCACAAGCTACGATCCTGACACACTTCTTTCGCCTCTTCCACATTCATACATCTTCTCATACATTTTCGACTGTTGGAGGTACTCCTGATTTGCCCTTTTAGAGAATATCGTTAATTTGATTGGAATAAGTTCTCCTCGGGCGCCCTCTACCCACTCTTCCAGTCACATTCGCACGATAAATACCAATATATATTTCCGGTATAAAAAATATATCAAGCCTATCATTTGCGCGATATAATGATCTTACTGTATTCTAAATATCAGGATAATTGGTCAAGCCATTTTTGAGTTAAAACCGGACAGACAAACAGACAAAAATTGCAGAATTTGGATCAGTGAGTTATAAAAAGAATATTTCACGCAAAATCGGATAAATTACTCAAATGTTCAGACAGGCGATACGGATTTATATATTAGTATAGATAAATATAAATGTTAGTAATTACAATACAATACAATACAACAACTCTTTATTGTATAACCATAAAAACATAATAACATTGCATCCATAAGACTTAATTAGTAAACGCACCACCCGACACCGCAGCAGAGTTCATCCATACCACCTGGAAACGATTCCGTCTAGCACGGTACGTTTCCAGCGTTCATTTTTACCACGTACGTGCAAGCTCTGGAATGAACTCCCTGCTGCGATGTTCCCTGAGCGCTATGACATGTCCTTCTTTAAACGATGCTTAAAAAGAGTAGTCCTTCAACGGTAGGCAGCGGCTTTGCTGTGCCCTGGTATTGTAGAAGTCTATGGGCGGCGGTGACTACTTACCATCAGGTGGCCCGTCTGCTCGTCTGCCTATCGAGGCACTAAAAAAAATGGTTCTTCAATGGGCGGTCTTATCGCTAAAAGGAATCTCTACCAGACAACCTTTGTATGTACAGTAATGGAGGTAGAAGAAGAAGTGAAGTAGTAGGAGTAATTATGGTTTGTTTATAATTTTCCGTCTCACTCACTCCCTTTATCTTCAGGCATCCAATACCAAGTAGGCGGTATAGCTTCAGGGTTCAACCATGTAGTGACGAACGCTGGAGCTGAAAAGCGCATGTTTCAGGTCAAGGGCAAAAGAAACGTACGAGTTAGACAGGTGGGTCACTTTAGTATATCCCAAGGATGTTTTGAAAGCCAATGTCAACATGTTAATGTAAAAATCTTTAAATGACCTTGACAAAGGAGCATGTGTCAGTAATTTGAAGATAATGTCCGTGAATGAAGACATTTTAAAAAGGTCAATGTCAAGGTCAAGATACTGTCCATATCATGTGAAGGTCAAGGTCAAGGTAGAGGTCAAAGTCATTGGTTCTGACCAATAAAAATTTCATCACATAAAGGTGCACAATATACGGAATGTTGCACAAAAGTGGTATTAATAACACTACCTAACTAGAAAATCCCGTAAAACTAATCTTATCTGAGTAATTAGAATTTAAATTTTGCATTAAACCATGCGTTTTATGATTTATCTTATTAAATCTAACGAACCACTTATGTTGTATCTAAGTATGTTAATTGCTTAGTTAATCCGTTGTCAATTTTCTGGACTATACTAAGTTATACGTTAGACTATAGTTGCCAATTTTATGACCGCGCTACACAAATGGCAATTTTTTTTTTTACCAACTAGTTATGTACCGTATACGGAATATTTATTAGCACCGCCTTTTTGCAACACCCTATATTTCAAAATATAAGAACCAATTTTAAACCTTTTTACAGGTGGACCCTCTCATCTCCTCAATGAATAAAGGTGATGTCTACATCCTAGATAAAGATCATGATATCTACGTGTTTGTTGGGGAGAAGGCCAGGAACGTTGAGAAGCTAAAGGCCATCTCAGTAGCCAATCAGATCAGAGACCAAGACCACAATGGAAGGGGACGGGTGGACATTATTGGTAAGAAATTTTAATCCGAAAATATTGTAAAAAAACCCAAATCAAAATTAATAAATAAAAATCAATCGTAGAAAAGTTGATGAGTGCTAGATTAGCTTGGTATTTGATGAGGAGGGATGAAAGGAATGTGACAAGACTGGTTGTCAATATGAATGTGGATAGAAAGGATATACAAAGAGTCGTGGGAGATATAAAAAGAGATGGATGGATTGCGTGAATGAGGACATGCGCATGAAAGGAGTGAATGCAGATTTGACGGATGATAGGGCTGCATGAAGAGTTCAAACCATTCTTGCCGAACCCACTTAGTGTGGGATGATGATACGCCCGGATAGATCGCACTGTAAACAGGGTGTAAAACCCGCCATAATGGCACCCGCAAGTGTGTCGCGTTCCGAAGCAGTGTACATCCTGTTTTTCTCGGGGGTCTAGAGTTGGGGTATGACGTTTGGCCGTGTTGCGGCCGTCTGAGAACTCTGACACTAGACCCTCGACCGCTTCATCACCTTCTAGCAGTGTGAAGAAGCAGGCCGGCATGATTGTGTTGAATAGCGGGAGATAGATTGTCTCTCGCTACTCTAATTGGACGGCACTGCGCTTACCATTAAGTGCAGTGTGGTCACTTTGCCTTGCCAGGATAAAATTGGCTGCTGAGTAGCTTCACACTGCACACAATTGCCACCAATGTCTATCATCAAATCGGTTATCTAATAGTTCCTGTGATTTCTTCCAGACCAATACTCGAGTGAGACTGACACTCAGAAATTCTTCACCGCCCTTGGATCTGGTACCAGGGACATAGTGCCTGAAGACAGCGCCGGCGGTGATGACCAGGTATGTAAAAATTTATTTTTATATTTCTTTGTTATTTTCCTTTGAACCGTGTAGTCTTAGGTTTTCCAAGGTTAGGAAGTCAGTTAACGAATTAAATGACATTGACGCAGCGGTAGCCTGGTTGCGGCACGTCAAGACGAAAGTCGTATGTTCGAAACCCAAATGGCATACACCTCCGACTTTTCTAAAGTTACGTGTGTATTCATTGTTAATTATCGCTTGCTTTAACGGTGAGGGAAAACATCGTGAGGAAATCGCAACAAAATCCGTAAAATTTGTTTTATTTCAACAGTAACATATTCTTTTTAACCGACTTCAAAAAAGGAGGAGGTTAACAATTCGTCGGAATCTTTTTTTTTTATGTATGTTACCCGATTACTCGAAGACGCCTGGACCGATTCGAGAAATTCTTTTTTTGTTTAAAAGGTTATACTTCCCAGGTGGTCCCATTGGCACCAAGTCAGGATCTGATGATGGGATCTCAGAAAAATCAAGGGAAACCCCTAAAATTTTATAGTGTCGCATAATCTTTGTTTTGTTGAAGTCGGTGTACTTTTTATGAATAAAAAACTTTTACTTATTATTTTTTCAGGAGTTCGAAAGGAATGAAGAACAGTCTGTCATTCTGTCTGAAGTGTCAGACAGTACTGGAAAACCGAAAGTCACAGCTCTAACCAGACCATTCCGTCAGGAGCAGTTGAAACCCCAGGTACTTTTTATCTCTAATAGTTCCCTGTGTTTAATTTTGTACATTATTCTATATGCAACCGAATATTATACGCAAAAGAAATCAAAATTGCTTGAAAAATGAGGTCACAATATTTTTTTTATATATTTGTAGGAGCAAATACTCACAGGCATGAGCGAAAACCGTTGCGTATTGGGAACATATCGCTATCTCCCTCGCACAACGGCACAGTAATGGCCATTCTGAGAACCGTGACGTCACGGGACATATCATGCATCTGTTACTGTCATTTGACAATTACCCCTTCCAGCAGATTTGAATGACGTCTTACTTTTTTTTTGCGAATTTACTTATTATCGTTTGGAACCATAAAATTCTTTCCGTAATAGGTTTTAAGTAATGTAAATTGTTGATTAAATTAATAAAAAAAACGAGTCAACTACCCTGTTCTGTAACCATTGCAGAACTTTTAAGGTCATATTATTGACTAACTTTTTCCCGCGTTGAATGAATATTTTAATATTCTTTTTCACAACTTTAAGGATGATTTAAAAAAAACTACCCTAAGTCCGTGCTCGGTTTAAAGGTATCCTCATACAAAATTTCATCAAAATCGGTTCAGTGGAAAACGTAAACAGATCTCCAACCCTTAATTAATCCTCTTAGAGGTAACATATAGAAAAACGCCGAATTTCTAACCAGAAGCATGTATATGAAATTTCGTAGTTCTTACTTTGACTGCTTCGGTGGCGCAGTGTTGTAATTGCGCATGCGTTACGACTGCTGTGCTGAGGTCTCGGGTTCGATCCCCGGGTCAGGTAAAATGATATTAGGTTTTACTATTTAGAAATACTTAGTATCAGCCCGGAGTATGGAATTGTGCCCGGTATGGCGATGGCCTCCTATGACATTATGGGACCGTAATAAATTCGACGAAAAATGGGTGTACTGGGTACACCTCTGCCTACCGCCTTCGGGGATTACAGGCGTGAGTGTATGAGTAAGTTACTTAGAAAATGACGAACTTGCCTACCGTTCATCCATTTTTTTTTACAACCAACAGTCACAAAAATAGCCCCAACCACACACCAAGATACGAGTCTTGTGTTGTGGGTATCAAGGATCTAGAGAGACGCACGGTCTCCTAACACCCAGACCCCGGACACAAATATTTGTCTGTCACACAAACATTTGTCCCGGTGTGGGAATCGAACCCACGGCCTCTCGTTTCACAACCGGCTACTAGCCTTCTGCGCCACGAAGGCTGTCAAAAAGGCTGCCTTGTTTTGTAGTCTTATGGATCATGGTTTATTGTATTTTTCTATTCCAGGACAGCTATATTCTGGACACAATCAGCGGCAACATCTACGTCTGGATCGGGAAACAGTCTACTGACAGGGTTAGTTGTTTAATATCGTCTTACTAAAATTAATATTCCTACCAACTAATAGGGACAGTAAGCGAAAACCTGATAGAATTTTGTTTTTATAATAGATTTATTCTAAATATATCGAAAATTAAACAAATTTGTTAATTTATATGTGATTATTTAATATTTACTACTACTACATCTGGCCCATTATCATGTACGGCTGCGAAGCATGGACCTTAAAAGAGGACACCACGAGACGCTTGAAAGCACTCGAAATGTGGTGTTACCGTCGCATGTTACGCATCAGTTGGACGCAAAAGGTCAGAAACGAAACCGTGCTCCAGCGTGTCCATATGCCCAGGAAGTTGATGCAAACCATAAAACAGCGTAAAACGGAATACCTCGGCCACGTGCTCCGGCACGAAAGATACAGGCTGCTGCAACTTATAATGATGGGCAAGGTGGAAGGGAAGAGACGCGCTGGGCGAAGGAAAAAATCGTGGCTGCGAAATATCCGGGAGTGGACCGGTATCACCTCCGCTGAACAACTGTTCCGCCTGGCCAGTGACAGGGAGGAGTATAAGAAGCTGACGGCCAACCTTCAAGACTGAAGAGGCACATGAAGAAGAAGAAGAAGAATTTAATATTTTCAAGAAACAAATGACATGAAACACGCAACTGTCATGCATGACGTCACCGTATGAAACATCTAAAACGCTGAGCTAAACGTCTATAAAAATGGATATTAAATCTTGAAAACTGATGTTTCATGTTTATTAATAATAATATTTTAACAATATATACCATGAAGAATAAAATAAAAGGGTTTTCCAAAAATCAGTTTTAGTACCAATAATTGGAAATTTTGTTAAATTAAAATATTTATTGAACTCATAAAATGTTTATTTAGAATCATTTTTTTTAAAACGCAACCTAGTTGGGTGTGGCACGGTTGAGACTAAAGTCGTATGTTCGAAACCCAAATGGCATACACCTCTGACTTTTCTAAAGTTACGTATTCATTAATTGTTAACTATCGCTTGATTTAACGGTGAAGGAAAACATCGCGAGGATACCTGCATACCTGAGAATTTTCATAAGAATTTAGAAGGTATGTGAAGTCTACTCGCATTTGTGGTGGACTAAGACCCCTCTCATTAGTAGAGGCCCGTGCCCAGCAGTGGGACAATGTTTCATACAGGGCTAGTATTATTATCTTTCACTCTACCGCCAGTAATGCAATTTCACTAGAGTATGTACGGGCAAGAGACTCTAGCTTTGCTATTTGAAAACTGTTCACAATATTTGGACATACAAATAAATACTAATTAAGAAATTCTAAAGTATAATAATTGTTTCAGGAGAAGACAGAAGCGATGTCGAAAGCGCAGCAGACACTGAGCTCCAAAAACTATCCTAGTTGGGTAAGTGAATACGAATCTATATCAGTTGGACAATATACTCTATCTCATCATCTACCTGCCCTTATCCCACACTAAGTGGGGTCGGCACAATTGGTATTAACTCTCCACGCAGCCCTATCATCCGTCGAATCTGCATTCACTCCTTTCATGCGCATGTCCTCATTCACGCAATCCATCCACCTCTTTTTGGGTCTCCCACGACTCTTCCGTCCATCCACATTCATATTGACAACCAGTCTTGTCACATGCCTTTCATCCTTCATCACGTGCCCATACCAAGCTAACCTAGCACTCCTCACCTTTTCTACAATTGGTGCTACTTTCAGGCTTCCCCTTACATACTCATTCCTATCTAACTTTGTGACCCCACACATCTTAACATACGCATCTCAGTAGCATGCATTCTCCTCTCATCCGCCTTTTTCACTGCCCAACATTCAGATCCATACATAGCGACAGGTCTTATGACAGTCTTATAAATTTTCCCCTTAAGTTTAAGGGGCATCATCTTGTCACATATTGTTGCTGAGACCTGTCGCCACTTCATCCACCCTGCATTCATTCTACTATTCACATCTTGGTCAATATTGCCATCATTTTGGAGAAGCGAACCAAGGTACTTAAAATCGGAGCATACCGGTAGGGGTACACCATTTAAGGCAATGTTAAAGAAATTGGAAGAGCCACCGAAATCACAGGATATTTATTCGGTCTTACAATATACTCTATCTATATATAAAAAAAATATGTGTAATGTATGTCCTTATGGACTACAAAACAGCTGAACGAATTTGGATGAAACTTGAGACAGATAGTTTATTAGTTTGATGGGCACATATATTTTATCCCAGAACAATACGGTTAAGGGTTCGATTCTCGGAAAATATTTTCATAGTGTAAGGTGTATTCATTTCAGACTACGTAAAACTGAATCGTGGGTACTACGAGAGACCACGGTCCCATGGACCCGAAATATTTGTAGATCACACTGACATTAGTCTCGGTGCGGGATCGAACCTGCGACCTCTCGTTTCACAGTTACTGGCCCGCTGGCTATTTCTACATACATATACATTCACGCCTGTAATCCCCGAAGTTTCGGTCCCATAATGTGATAGGAGGCGAGCCTATCGCCACACCGGGCACAGATTCTAGACTCCGGGCTAATACTGAGTATTTCTAAATAGAAAAAACCCAATATCACTTTACCCGACCCGGGGATCGAACCCGAGACCTCAGCACAGCAGTCGTAACGCATGCGCAATTCTAAAATGTATTTAATTTGTCCAGGTGAAAGTGACTAGGGTCCTTCAGGGTACGGAGCCGGCTGCCTTCAAACAGTACTTCTCTACCTGGAGGGACGTTGGCATGTCTCACTCGCGTTTAGTCTAGACTTCAGGTGAGGGTATAAAGTTACAAGTAAAAAGTTTTTAATTCCTAAAAAGTACACCGACTTCAATAAAAAACAAATTATGCATTCCTACAAAATTTGAAGGTTGACCTCGATTTTTCTGAGGTCCCATCATCAGATCCTGACTTGGTGCCAATGGGACCACCTGGGAAGTATACCCTTTTAACCAAAAAAATAATTTCTCGAATAGGTCCCGGCGTCTTCGAGTCATCGGGGAACATACAAAAAAAATATTCCGACGAATTTAGAACCTCCTCCTTTTTTTGAATTCGGTTAAATAATCAGAAACTGGGTGTACTACATATTTTTTAACGATTAAATAAATAACACCCAACAGTCACACACATACCCCCGACCCCACACTAAGATACGGGTCTTGTGTTGTGGGTATCAGGGACATAGACAGACGCACCCTCTCACAACACCCAGACCCCGGACACAAATATCTGTCTGTCACCCAAACATTTGTCTCGGTGTGGGAATCGAACCCACGGCCTCTCGTTTCACAACCGGCTACTCGCCAACTGCGCCACGGAGGCTGAATTCAAGTATCATTGAGTTAATGTTATGGAAATAAAGTTGATTTTGGCTTGTATTTTTACTTTTTACCTTTTTCCGAATACAGGTGTCATTTATATATGAGAGGTTATAATATTTCTTTATCGTAATTAATATTTTACTTAAGTTGTCTGTATGCAGATTTAAAAATAATTGGCTGTATGTTTTTAATGCCTTTGCCTATTTTTCAGGTTCAACGACCCATCGCACCAGTGCCAAATATTTGAAGCTTATTAATCTTTATAATTAATTTTATAATAAAATGTAATCATAATTGTCGTTTTATTTCTTCCAATTGACTTCCATAATGTTTACGTATTGCCTTGGATAGAGGATCTATTCTCAGGTAGGGAATTCTTGAGTAACATTTCTATATTACGATCCATGAATGGATTTGAAGGCGATACAAGTGATGTAGGGGACAAGCATTGACTTATATTCTATAGACACGAACTGTCGTAAAAACAAGATGTTCCAAAAACCTTGTCCGCCCACTAATGCCATCTATTCATTTTACTTAGAACTATTTGGAAGTTATAACTCCCGTCACTTTCTCTCGAACGGGACAAATTATATAATGAATTTTGTTGTGAAAATGCCATCTATTCATTTTACTAAGAACTATTTGCCAGAAGCGAAATAACTCCGTCACTTTTTCTCGAACGGGACTTTCCGCGCGCTAAAACGGGACAAATTATATAATGAATTTTATTTTGAAATATAGATTTCCCGTATTCAAAATTGACATTAATTAATATTTATTGATATTACGTTCTAAACGTTATGAAATTATGTTATTTACCTTATATACTATTAACAGTTTCACTGTAAATCAATTTAAGGCACATTTGTTCGGGAATGTCGCTACAAATAACTAAAATTAACTGGTGTGCATTCGTTGGTGGCATGAAGCATACTAACGTCGGTGCGGAGTATACACCTCAACTCGGTGGAACATAATGTTTGTTCTGGTCGCCGCATCTAGTACGTAGTACATATAGATCGCTGATCTTAGGAATAATTTTACAGGAAAGGCAAAAATAGCGCTTAAAACTTTGATCACCATTATAGACAGGTTACAAGTTATTGCAATGAACTAATCATTCCCATCCTAGGATTTAATCTTAACCCTACTATCCTACTAATATTATAAATGCGAATGTTTGGATGGATGGATGTTTGTTACTCAATCACGCCATAACGGCTTGACGGATCTGGTTGAAATTTGGCAGAGAGATAGATTATAGTCTGGAATAGCACATAGGCTACTTTTTATCCCGGAAAAGTGTACTGTTCCCGTAGGATAGATTTGTTGTATTTCACAGAGCAAGGGATCGACATGATTTTTTGCATAGTGTCAGTTTATGGATCAGAGAATAACATAGACTACTTTTTATCCCGGAAAAAGTACATCCTATGGGATATCAAAATATAGAAAGATGTTATAGCTTAAGATAACTCCATAGATTTTATACCTTTTCTTTCAAAAATAACTGTCCCGCGGGCGAATTCGCGAGCAACAGCTAGTGCTTTATATTTATTTAATGATTTCGTATAGGTACGGTGTTGAATAAAAAACAAATTATGCGTCACTATAAAATTTGAGAGTTGCCCTTAATTTTCCTGAGATCCCATCATCAGATCCTGACTTGGTGCCAATGGGACCACCTGGGAAGTATACAAGTATACCCTTTTAAACAAAAAAAGAATTTCTCGAATCGGTCCAGGCGTCTTCGTGTAATCGGGTAACATACATAAAAAAAAAGATTCCGACGAATTGTTAACCTCCTCCTTTTTTGAAGTCGGTTAATAATTAAAAATGGTCTTATCACCTGGAATTATGTTACAATTTCGTTTGGTTAGACCGTTTTACGAAGGGTCACTATTGTTTACTTAGTTCTAATAAAATAAAAAACATTAAATTAAAAATCTTATTATGATACATTAAACTGCTTCAGTGGCGCAGTTGTAATTGCACATGCGTTACGACTGCTTTGCTGAGGTCTCGGGTTCGATCTCCGGGTTGGATAAACTGATATTAGGTTTTTCTATTCAGAAATACTCAGTATTAGGCTGGAGTCTGGAATTGAGTCCGGTATAGCGGTGGGCTCGTCCCCTTTTTTTTGATTAGTGCTTCGATAGGCAGACAAGCAGACGGGCCACCTGATGGTAAGTAGTCACCGCCGCCCATAGACTTCTGCAATGCCAGAGCACAGCAAAGCCCCTGCCTACAGTAAAATCCCCTATCACATGGGACTGTAATAAATTGGGTGAAATGTGTACTGGTTACAAATCCTCTGCCCACCCTTTCGGTTATTACAGGCGTGAGTGTATATGTATGTTATTGTATTAAATTTACAAATTGTATATGTGTAGAGGAAATAAACGTATTTATTTAAACTCGTTTAGAATAATAAAACGATCATTTATTTATACTGACCGGGCAGTCAAGGATGTCACGTTTAGTAAAGTATAAAAATTTATAATAATACCAGTCCTGTATTAACAGGAGAGGGGTTCCACCCTAAGAAGTGTTAGGCAGTCCACCACGCTTGTCTAATGCGGTTTGGTAGACTTCCCATACCTTTAATATAAATAATATAATAAATAACACCCAACAGTCACACACATAGGCCCGATCCCACACTAAGATACGAGTCTTGTGTCGTGGGTATCAGGGACTACAGAGACGGACCCTCTCACCACACCCAGACCCTGGACACAAATATCTTTCTATCACACAAACATTTGTGCCGGTGTGCGAATCGAACCCACTGCCTCTCGTTTCACAGCCAGCTACTCGCCTACTGCGCCACGAAGGCATGTTTAAATTCCTTTAAGAATTCTGAGGTATGCAGGTTTCCTCACGATGTTTTCGCGGGTTGGTGGACTTCACACGCCTTCTAAATTGTCCGAATGTCCCATAAACGGTCCCATAATGTGATAGGCAGCATATTACAACTGTGCCACCGAGGTAGCAGTAGGCTTAAAAAATAATACTATAGAATTACTTAATTGTTACAACCCTAATACTCAAATAAAACAATATCAAACCGGTCAGAGATAGTGATGCCACGTACCACAAGAATCGATTCTTTATATCGATTTTAGTTGAAGCAAGTTACACGTATATAATCGATCTCAATTTTGAAGTTTGGTTGGTATTTATACATATGTTTTTAAGTACATTCGTTCGGTACTTGGAGACTGTTCGATGTTATAATTTTAAAAATCCTGTTTAGTGAATAGTTAATGTGAATATACATCAGTCAACTGTAACTATACAGTGACCATGTCTTATTCGACAACCAGTCGAACTTTCTAGAAAGGAATGGACGTCGTAATGCGTCGTCTAGAAATTTCCATAAAGGAAAATACTCAATAACTAAGTAGTTACTTGACGATGATGATAAGTATTATATAACCTGCAATTGCACTAATTTCCTATTTCATGCTACTATCAAACCTCGTTAAACGGTTTTTTTTGTTGTTATAAGACAATAGGGTAGTTGACTCGATTTTTTTTATTAATTTAATCAACAAATTACATTACCTAAAGCCTATTATCGAAAGAATTTTATGAATCCGAACAAAAATAAGTAAATTAGACACCACTCAAATATGCTGTTAGGGGTAGTTGTCAAATAACAGTACAAAGATGCATATCTGATACCGTGACGTCACGGTACTATGAATCGCCTGTACTGTACCGTTGTGCGAGGGAGATAGCGATATGTTCCCAATACGCCATCGTTTTCGCTTATGCCTGTGAGTATTTGCTCATACCAATATTAAAAATAAACATTGTGACTTCATTTTTCAAGCAATTTGGATTCTGTTTTCGCAAAAGAGTTTCTTTTGCGTATTATATTCGATTGCGTAGAGAATAATGTACAAAATTAAACACAGGAAACTACCCTATTATTCCCAAGACATAGGCAGAATATCAACGAAAAGCAATAGTTTACTAGCTGGCAAATGCTGAGCTGGTCTTCTGACCAAACTGGAGACACAGGTGTTATGACTAGTGGATACGTTTAGTGTTTGTTAAAAAGATAATGTGATTTAACCTACTTCAAAAAAGGAGGAGGTTAACAATTCGTCGGAATCTTTTTACTTGTTCCCCGGTTACTCGAAGACGCCTGGACCGATTCGAGAAATTCTTTTTTTGTTTAAAAGGGTATACTTCCCAGGTGGTCCCATTAGCACCAAGACAGGATCTGATGATGGGATCTCAGAAAAATCAAGGGCAACCCTAAAATTTTATAGTGACGCATAATTTGTTTTTTATTGAAGTCTGTGTATATTAATAATAATAATACTAGCCCTGTATTAAACATTGTCCCACTGCTGGGCACGGGCCTCCTCTACTAATGAGAGGGGTTAGGCCTTAGTCCACCACGCTGGCCTAGTGCGGGTTGGCAGACTTCACATACCTTCGAAATTCTTATAAGAATTCTCAGGTATGCAGGTTTCCTCACGATGTTTTCCTTCACCGTTATTAGTAGTATTGGTTAAATAAAGCTTTTTCTTCTAGTTTTATTCAAAGAGGATTTTTGTCGGGAGTCTAGGGTACGTTGTTTGGCCGTTTTGTGGCCTTCTGAGTACTCTGACAATAGACCCTCGACCTCTTCTTCACCTTCTTGCCCATGGCGTAGTGTGAAGAAGCAGGCCGGCATAATTGTGTTGAGTAGCGGGGGATTTGGCTCTCGCTACTCGATATTCTATTAGGACCGCACTGCACTTACCATCAGGTGCAGTGTGGTCACTTTGCCGTGCCAGTATAAAAAAAAGAGACCATCAAGCATATTAAAATCAATTCTACATTCCATATCGATTATATCTTCCCATCTCTAAAATAAATATAAACATTTTTAATTAGTATGGCTCGAATAGTTTAATAACAAACTGGATTCAGAGCACTCGTGTAAAACAAACAATGTTTGAGATAAATATATTATTTTTGTTTTTAATTAACTATGCGGTGGGACAAGGGAATATCGGTAACGGGAAAATGATAAACGTATTTACCTGGAAACAATTAGGTTATGAAATTGACGGTGTTAATTGTGAGTACCTATTTATTTGCATTATTTTTATCCTAAGTATGAAGCAGCGATAGCCTAGTTGGTTGCGGTACGGACAATGAAGACGAAAGTCGTATGCTGGTGGTAGGATATTCATATCGTACATCCGGTTTCTGTTGAGGGTCTAGAGTTGGGGTACGATGTTTGGCCGTGTTGCGGCCTTCTGAGTACTCCGACACTCGACCCTCGACCCTTTCTTCATCTTCTTGCCCAAGGCGTAGTGTGAAGAAGCAGGCCGGCATGATTGTGTTGAGTAGCTGGGGATAGATTGTCTGTCGTTACTCGATGCTCTAATTGGACTGCACTGCACTTACCATCAGTGTGGTCACTTTGACGTGCCAGAATATTAAAAAAAAGTCGTATGTTCGGAACCCAAATGGCATTCACCTCTGACTTTTCTAAAGTTATGTGTGTATTCACTGTTAATTATCGCTTGCTTTAACGGTGAAGGAAAACATAGTGCGGAAACCTGCATACCTGAGAATTCTCAGAATTTCGAAGGTGTGTGAAGTCTACCAACCCATTAGGTCAGCGTGGTGGACTAAGGCCTCACCCGTCTCAATAGTAGAGGAGGCCCGTGCCCAGCAATGGGACAATGTTTAATACAGGGCTAGTATTATTAGGTATGAACTGTTCCATCTTGACCTTACACACTATAGCCCTTAGCCCTACATGATGAGTGCGTATCTAATATATTTTATAACCAAAAGTAAATTTAAAATTTTAGGTAGGTACATGAAACAAGTGAACTTTAGCCTGTTTTAAGATAAAGTTAAGTATTATAATTACTAGAATAGCTTAATGTTATCACTTTCATTTCAATACATTCCAATGAGCCTGTTTTAAGATAAGGATATTAAGAGAAAAATAATTGTTTAATCTCAACCCATACTCTCCCTTCCACATCAGAACTACTCGTGTTAGCTTGCGGAGCCGCAGCTTCGAGGTGTCTACTACCCTGGCCCGAATCGAGAGGTTCTCTAATTCATATCTTTGCCGCATCATCAAGCTGTGGAAAAGTTTCCCAGCTACCGTGTTCCTCCTATGATCTTGGCTCCTCTAGGCGTTGTGTGAAGCTAAACAGCAGACAATGATTGTGTCAAGTAGCGAGGTGTAGTTGTGTCTCGCTACTTGATACTCTAACTCGGCAGCACCTTGCCATGGTAAAAAATACTCTGAATATCTTGTTTTATCATTTTTATTTTGTTACGTGAGAACGTTTCAGTAATCAGAATAAAAAGCTTTATAATAGTATGTTATATAATTTATGACAGACAAGCATAGTCCTGACCCCACACTAGGTCAAACCTGTATCGTGGTAACTACGATGGGTTACGGACAACACCCAAACAAATTTTTGTACATCACAATAATGTGTTTTTGTGAGAATCGAACCTGCGACCTGTCGTTTTACGTCTACGACTACGCCACTGAGATCAATATCACATAGTCACGATATAAAATTTCATAAGTCAAGACCCTAATGTTGGGTTAGCAACTTTCAAAAAATAGGATTTGATGTTGGAAAAACCTGGACATATCAGTTAAAAAATAGGATGCGTGTTTGTTTTAAAAATAGCGCGAGCCGTGAGGCCGTCCGTAACGTAATTGCAAAAGTGGCGCACGAATTTTAAAATACAAGACCTTATGGCGCTTTTAAAGACCCAGGACGCTGCTTCAAAACTATTGAGGGCACCCCAGGACACATCTAAAACCCGGTCATGTCCTGGGAAAACAGGACGGTTGGCAACTCGATCCTATATTAGGGTATTTCCTATTATTAGAAACACCGAAGGTATATTGAAGGTATTTAAGAGACTAGTTAGGGGTACATTAATAATGACAACCTAAGTGGGGAGTAGTAAATGTCTAGCATAAAACGGAGTACCTTCCGCGCTCCGGTGTTTAGTGGTGTAGCAGTCGGGTCGATAGTGAGTAAATTCGTCGTTCATTCGCGGTGCAGTACCTAAGTGTCATCAGTTCAATTGGTTCAATTCCTCTACCTACCCCTTCGGGATTACAGGCGTGTGTGTATATGTATATGTATGTAAGTTCAATTGGGCGCGTAGTTCAGCTTAGAGAGTAATGCTGTTCGTAGGCTTAATAGATTAACTATAAAGAGAAGTCTGAAGTTAATCCTGACATGCGGTTTTTAATATTAAGCACTGAGATGTGTAACAGTGTTTTTTTTTATTCTGGCTCAGCAAAGTGACCACACTGCGCCTGATGGCAAGCGCAGTGCCGTCCAGATAGAGTATCAAGTAGCGAGAGACAGTCTATCCCCCGCTTCTCAACACAATCATGCCGGCCTGCTGTTTAGCTTCTTCACATTACGCCCAAAGGACCCAGGATCATAGGAAGGAGGGAACACGGTAGCTGGCAAACTGTTCCACCGCTTGATGGTGCGGCAAAAATACGAGTTTGCGAACCTCTTGGTTCGGGCCGGGGTAGTAGATACCACGAAGCTGTGGCTCCGCAATCCAGTACGCGTTTCTGGTATGGAAGGTAAACCAACCAATAAAATGATAAACATTGTATTTGTGCCTGTTGAAATATCCTTCTTGCATAGTTTTGTTGACGTTCCTAACCTAACGACCTAATGACCAAACGAAACAGACAATACTACTCGCGTACTTATACAAATTATATAGTTATTTATTGAGGTCGAAATCATCCTTCATCATCATCATCACATAAATTTTATTTACTTATCAAATTTTTTATTACGTGTCATTGGCAAAATTGTGGAGTTGTTCCTCCGCAGAGGCCATTAAAGCAAAAGAAGAAGAAGTAGTTATTTATTACCGTTTGAAAGAGTTCATACTTTGTTTAACACTATTGTATATCCTGATACATAATAATACACATTGTATTACACATTATCCCACTGCTGGGCAGGGGCTCTATTTATGAGAGGGGAGGCCTTAGTCCACCATGGAGTAATGCGGGTTGGTATTACATACCTTCAAAATTCTTATGAGAATTCTCAGGTATGAGATTTCCTCGCCTATTTTCCTTCGCCGTTAAAGCAAACGATAATTAACATTTAATACACAGTTTTAGAAAAGTTAGAGATATATGCCATTTGGGTTTCGAACATATGACTTTCGTCTGGACAGTCCGTACCGCAACCAACTAGGCTATCGCATGCTATGTCTGATATAACGCAATATAAATAAAGATTTACATATATGCTGCCGGCAGACTGCGGGTCGAATACCTTACCATCAAGGATGTTGACCCGGTCCTTCAACCGCGTTTTTTCCTTTTGATATGTTTATATTTATAAGTATGTTATATTATATGTTTATATTTATAAGAGGGTTCATCGGCACTGATGCTTAACTTTATAATTTAATATTTTAATAATTTCTTCGTTCTTTTAATAATACTGTAAGTATCACATACTTTTAGTCGAGGCAAGGCTGCAAAGCCTTGAACACAGACGTAAAGTTGCTAGTTTATCGGTATTTTACCGGATACATTTCGGCGAGTGTGCCTTGGAATTACATAATTTAATTCCCCCAACCCCTTTCCATCATCGGACGACAAGAGACTCGGCAAAGCGTCATCGATATATGGTTGATATTCCACCAGTGCGCACGAAGCGTTTTGCTAGTACATTTATCATGCGCACCGCTAGAGAGTGGAACTCTTTGCCGGAGTCTATATTTCCCGAAAATTATAAGCTGGGTATCTTCAAGTCAAGAGTGAATAGGTATCTTCTAGGCAAGCGTGCTCCACCGTAGACCACATCATCACTTTCCATCAGGCGAGATAGTGGTCAAACGCAAGCCTATTTCGATTAAAAAAAAAAACACATAAATATTTTTGTAATGATATTATATCAAATAGCAGCGATAACTAGTAGATAGTTAAGACGAAAGTCGTATGTTCGAAACCCAAATGGCATACACCTCTGACTTTTCTAAAGTTACGTGTGTATTAAATGTTAATCATCGCTTGCTTTAACGGTGAAGGAAAACATCGTGAGGAAACCTGCATACCTGAGAATTCTCATAAGAATTTCGAATTCGAAGGTATGTAAAGTCTACCAACTCGCATTACGCTGTGGTGGACGAAGGCCTCCCCTCTCATTATTAGAGGCCCGTGCCCAGAAGAGGGACAATGTTTAATACAGGGCTTAATAACGTTAAATTTAATATTAATTAAGTTAAATTAAGAGTAACTTCAAAAAAACATACGCAGTCATAGGGATTACCGGCAGAAGTGCAAGACAACGGTGTTCTTTATTGAAACAGCGTCCATGAAGTAGTTAATTTTTTTATAATTGCTTGTCAGTAATACATCTGAATAAATGAATCTGAGCGTGACGGTCACGCGAGTTCAGTGCTTTTCCCCATCCCAAATGTGCCCAACGTGCCTAAAGAAGTTTTCACTTCAAAAATATACAGTATGTGACAGGAATAACGCATACCCTCAGACGGTCCAATTGAAACATTAAGTTATTTTTATCTAGCACGGCAAAGTGACCACACTGCATATGATGGTAAGCGCATTGCCGTCCAATTAGAGCATCGAGTAACGACAGACAATCTATCCCCCGCTACTCAACACAATCATGCCGGCCTGCTCTTTCACACTACGCCATGGGCAAGAACGTGAAGAAGCGGTCGAGGGCTTAGTGTCAGAGTACTCGAAAGGCCACAACACGACCAAACAACGCACCTCAATTCTAGACCCCTGACGAAAACTGAACGCGACACACTTGCGTGTGCCACTATGGCGGGTTTTTCACCCTGTGTACGTTGGTCGCTATCCGGGCGGATATGAATATCCTACCACCAGCAGCAGAAGTTACAATCGTAATGCATACACTGAGATTATACCGAGATTAACTGTTAAATTATTGTTATTGTTAAATATGACAAAATACGGCTCACTTAAACATACTTAGAAGGAAATTTCATCCAGTTCATAGAAGCGAAACAATACATGTTAAAAAGAAGATCCCAAAACTCATTTGTTTTAAATATCCTCAATACAAAAAATTGTGATCTTACCTCTAGACAATTCATAAAAAGTACACCGACTTCAATAAAAAACAAATTATGCGTCCCTATAAAATTTGAGGGTTGCCCTTGACTTTTCTGAGATGCCATAATCAAATCCTGACTTGGTGCCAATGGGACCACCTGAGAAGTATACCCTTTAAAACAAAAAAATAATTTCTCGAATCGGTCCAGGCGTCTTCGAGTAATCGGGGAACATACATAAAAAAGATTCCGACGAATTGTTAACCTCCTCCTTTTTTGAAGTCGGTTAAAAATACGGTTCACTTAAACTTGAAAAATAATTTTATCCAGTTCATAGCAGCGAAACAATATATGTTAAAAAGAAGACCCCAAAACTCATTTGTTTTAAATATCCTCAATAGAAAAAATCGTAAAATTACAAAAATGTGCTCTTAACGCAAATCTCAGTGCAAAAACTTTAGCTAAAATTAATTACAAACGTATATTTAAATAAAGAGCAAAGTTGTTTTCGACAACAAAACACTTTTTAGTGTGATTCATTAATTTATTTAAAGTAATTCTAGCCAAACTTCGTGTCATCATGCTTCTCTTTTGTTTCTACGCGGTCCGACATTGATCCTTGTGGCTCCTGCTAAACGCATATGTTTTGTCCTCTGCTCGTCGCTCAATAATCTTAATTAAAAGATACACATACATATACACTCACGCCTGTAATCCCCGAAGAGATAGGCAGAGGTGTAACCAGTACACCCACTTTTCGCCGAATTTCGGTCCCATAATGTGATAGGGGGCGAGCCTGTCGCCATACCGGGAACAGGTTCCAGACTCCGGGCTAATACTGAAAATTTCTAGATAGAAAAACCCAATATCACTTTACCCGACCGGGGGATCGAACCCGAGACCTCAGCACAACAGTCGTAACGCATGCACAATTATGAATGTACAACTTGGCCAATGAACTAGTATCCACAAAATTAAATTATTAATACATACATAACTACAATTGTACCTACATATGAATACATCTATCAAAATATCATGTACGTTCGTAAAAATATAAGTAATTTCTGTAAAAATTGTGATATTCACAACATTAATACAAGAAACAGAAACAAACTAACAGTACCCTCCTTTAGAGTAGTAAGATCTAAAAAGTCTTTTATGGGTAACTGTGTTAAATTTTTTAACAAAATCCCCAATAATGTAATTGATTTGCCCAATAAAATGTTTAAGACTCATATTAAACGTGTTCTTATGGACAGGGGCTATTATAATGTTCAACAATATCTAGAGGATAGGGATGTCTGGCATTCGGCTCCTTCCTGCACACTGCGACCTGGCGCCCTGTAGCTTACACCATGTTAGTGTATACAAATAGTAAAACAAAATTAAATAAAAACTAAATTTATAAAATATTAATAACTGACATGTTGTAATATTATATACACTTAAAAAAATAAAAATAATAAACTAATATGACGACCGATCGCGTATAAAATAAAATAGTAAATTGGCAATGTAATTTGTGACAGGTCATCTACTAGAAATAATGAATCGGACCAAAAACAAGCCCGCTGAGTTTGATTTGCTGGATTCTCTCAGGACTGGGTCGCGCCGCGTAGTATCCAGCGGTAATGTAAGCCCGCTGAGTTTGTTTCGCCGGGTCTTCTCAGGCGGGGTCGCGTTTGGATCCGGTGGTAGCTTTTAAAACAAGCGACGTCTCGGAAATACCCATGGTCCATATCAAACCCATTGAAATATATATATATTTGACTAGTATTTCCTTGAATAATATTAATTAATAATATAAAAATAAAAATTAATTAATAATAAATAAATAATAATAATTTTAAATACCATATGAATAGTGTATTGATGATGCTATGTATGTATGTATACATAAGCTGATATGCTTTTCTTAAAAATTCTTTACTTTTTTTAAATGTTCTGACTTGTCATAAGAGCTATGTAATTGCCTACTTGATCAATAAACGATTTCATTTCATTTCATTTCATATTTCAAACCGAATGACATGGCTTCGGTCTTTCGACTGGAGAAAACTACAGATATGGCTTTGCCTTTTAATATTTATAATAAATAATACTAGCCCTGTATTTAACATTGTCCCACTGCTGGGAACGGGCCTCCTCTACTAATGAGAGGGGTTCGGCCTTAGTCCACCACGCTGACCTAATGCGGGTTGGTAGACTTCACATACCTTCGAACTTTGTTTTAGAATTCTCAATCTCCCATTTTCTGTCTTCTTTAACATTAAGACTGTTATTTATCAATTTTAGTCCGGATTTGAACAAACTAACGAAATACAAGGCTGCATGGGGAAGAATCCTAACCTCTTCGTTTTTTTAAGAGAAAATTGATAAAAAAAAAGATGAGGAAAGGATGACTTATACCAACAGCCTTTATATTTTTCAGATAGAAACAACTCTGATACTGAAAGAAAACCAGACAGTTTCCTGTACGATCAAGAATTGGAGGAGGACGAAAAATTCTTCACACAATACAATAATGTTCCCATTGGGCTGGAGGTTAATTCAGACGTGGTTTTTGTCACCGTTCCAAGAAGGAAGCATGGTTAGGAAACTTACTTACAAATACCTACTGTCCACTGCAAGGCACCTCTTCTATTAATGAGAGGAGTTAGGCCTTAGTCCACCACGCTGGCCTAATGCGGGCTGGTGGAGATCACAACTCTTTGAAATTCTTATGAGAATTTTCAAGTATGCAGGTTTCTTCATGAGGTTTTCCTTCACAATGAAGCATGCGAAAACTAACAAGGAATACATATGTCACTGCAAAAATTGTCGTTCAAGTCAGTGGTGTAGCTTGCCTTAGATTGGCCCTGTATCAAGGTCTGTTGGGGTGTCCAAATGAAGCGTAAAGATTTTTTTTTAAAGTCAATTCATTGATACGGCTGATATCGCAGAATCTATGCCCCTGGTTCAAGTATTACTATACTGACGTACTCGCCCCTCATATCCCCCGCGTCTCACATGTCAACAAAAATAAGCAAGGCAAAAATACCTTTTTATATGTTATACTTGAACGGCCCAAAAACGAGGCAGGGTCAAATGGGATAAATGCGGCCGAGAACGGGTTAAATGTAATACCATACATTTATCTATGTCTTCACAAAAAACCTAGTACTGCCATTTCTTATTTGCATTAGGTACTCCTTGGCCTACTCCAATACATAGACAAATGCAAGGTACCCATCTGACCCTATGACATTTGACCTGGTTTGGAACCTCCGACTTTAGCCAGGCGGTCTTTACCATTCCCAACTAGGCGTCCTCCAAATCCGTGCTCATCTAGTTCCAAAACGAAATTAAAACATTCCAGGAATACCATCAACTCTTAACTACGTGAATATCAGTTCTCCTTCGCCGCTCCTAAAACCATATCCGAATTATGAAGAAGTGAAAAGACTGGTGTCAGTATATCGGCCGGCGGTTGACGAATGCAACAGGATTTGGATGGTGGATACTGGTCTTCTGGAAGTACCGGGTGAGTAGGATATCCTAACGCCTGTGTTTTTTTTATTGTATTAGGATTGCTTACGGAGTTTACAACAATACTTAAAATCTACTTATGAATAGTCTCTTTTGTAATTGCAACTCTCGTTACAAGCAATCACAGCATGAGCCACAATAAAACATTCTAAAGCAATATTACCAATATAATATATAAATAATACTAGCCCTGTATTAAACATTGTCCTACTGGGCACGGGCCTCCTCTACAAATGAGAGGGGTTAGGCCTTAGTCCACCACGCTGGCCTAATGCGGGTTGGTAGACTTCACAAACCTTGAAGAAACGAAATTCTTATAAGAATTCTCAGGTATGCAGGTTTCCTCACGATGTTTCCTTCACCGTTATATTACTAATAACAATATTTTTTTAATATAACTTAACAGATATAATAATTATGTTCTAAAATAAAAATTACTTTGTATTTTAAAAGCTTATGCTAATGACAAGACCAAAAAAACACACGCAAAAAGAAAAATTTACCGTTCAGCAATACCATTCATTAACTTACGTCTGAATAGTGACAGACCATCATCAAAGATGTCTTGGGAAGACTGAGGTGTAACCAGTACATCCACTATCATTCTTACTCAATACGATCATGTCTGCTAAGTAGCTTTGTCAGTATAGCTGAAGTATAGAATCTTCTGTATATATAAAAGAAGAAACTGACTGACTGACTGACTGACTGATCGATCAACGCACAGCCAAAACGGCTGGGGTTAGAGACTTGAAATTTTGACAGTAGGTACCTTTTATGACGTAGGCATCCACTAAGGAAGGGTTTTTGGAAATACCACCCCTAAGGGGGTGAAATAGGGGATGATAGTTTGTATGAAAATCCGTCATTTTTGAAGTTAAGTTTACGAAAATTAGTATTTGGCGTTATAGTCAAAAACAAAAAATATATATTTCAGGATTTTTGGAAATTCCACCCCGAAAATTGGTATTTTGTAGTGTATAATTTTTGTCTGAAACATGACATCCACGCGGGCGGAGCCGCGAGCAACAGCT
The DNA here is from genome assembly GCA_905220505.1 of Laothoe populi. NCBI lineage: Eukaryota > Metazoa > Arthropoda > Insecta > Lepidoptera > Sphingidae > Laothoe > Laothoe populi. The sequence continues at coordinate 5,792,009 of HG992174.1, read as the reverse complement.
AGATTCTAATATAGCATTTCGACTAAAATCAGCATTTTTTTTATCCTGGCACGGTAAAGTGACCACACTGTCCACACTGCACCTGATGGTAAGCGCAGTGCCGTCCAATTAGAGTATCGAGTAGCGAGAGACGATCTATCCCTCGCTAGTCGACACAACCATGCCGGCCTGCTGTGTAGCTTCTTCACACTACGCCATGGGGCAAGGAGCTAAATAAGCGGTCGAGGGTCTAGTGTCAGAGTACTCAGAAACATAGACCCCAACCCAACCCCCCAACTCTAGACCCCCGACAAAATTAGTGGTTAGATGGCTTATTTGTTGAAGTGAAATAGACATGAATGATACGAACAAAACATAAAACATAATTATAATTTTTTCCCAGGAGCGCGAAAACAAATACAAGCTCCCGCGGTACTGGCTTACGACTTAGCAACTGAAAAAATGCTTTTTAGACATGTCATCGATCCTAGCGTGCTGGTAAACGAGAGAACAAGTGGAGGTATGTTTCATATAATAGGGTAGTTTCGTTCGCCATCGACAGGGAGTTCATCCTCACACATTGGAACCTAAATGGTCGCGCACAGCGCGGTTTCAGAGGAATTTCCTCCCGCGAACGCTCCGAATGTGGAATGAGCTCCCTGCCGAGGTTTTCCAAGGATCTATAGTATGGGGTTCTGCAAGAAGGGAGTAAATATGTTTCTGAAGGTTCGGCAACGCGCATAAGATGCTCCTGGTGTTACGTCCATAGTCTACGGTGACGCTTACTATCAGGCGGGCCGTAAGCTTGTTTGCCACCATCGTGGTGTAAAAAAAGTTTCCTTTGTTTAATTTTGAACATTATCGATATGCAACATAATATAGGTAATACGCAAAAGAAACCCAATTGAAACCAAAACCAAAATTGCTTAAAAATTACTTCACAATATTTTTTAAAAATTTTGGTATGAGCAAAAGTGGGTGCGGGAAAAACTCTCACTATCTCCCTCGCACAACGGCACAGTAATGGCCATTCTGAGAGGTGATGTCACGGCTAATATCGTGCATCCATTTACTGTCATTTGACAATTACCCCTTCCAGCTGATTTGAGTGGCGTCTAATTTACTTATTTCTGATCGTATTGATAATAATCTTTCAATATTAGGTTTGAGGTAGGTACTATAACTTGTGGATTAAAATAATAAAAAAAACGTGCTAACTAGGTACCCTGTTAACGCGCTTCTTTATACGGCTGTTGCATCTAGTTGGACTTCTAAAATAATTGTCATTTCAGGCTGCCAAACTTTAATACATAATACAATTTTTATGAATAAATCTATAATAATCAATTGTCACCGATATTTTGTCGTAATAAATTAGTACACATCCTTAAATCAAACCTTTCCGTTTTCAGGTTTAACCTCAATAACGATAGATGTTCAGCCATCGGCATGTGACGACGCCTACGCATATATTAACGACTTGGCTACAGAAGGCATTATAGTGTTCTCACTAAAAGAGAAGCAGTTTTGGAGGATAAACCATCCTAGTTTTACACATGACGAGAGTGCGATGAACTTTACTGCTGCTGGTGAGTATTGTTCCCGCGCAACATTTGGTTCGGCATCATTTAGTCACTCGATCTAGATGTTGGGCAATATTCAAACACTCAATCTAGATGTTGGGCATCATTCAGTCACTCGCTGTCGACGTTAGGTAACATACAGATTTTCAACCTCGAAATTACGCATCATCCAGACACTCGAATTAGATGTTGTGCAACCTTCAGACACTCAATCTAGATGTTGGGCATCATTCAGTCACTCGCTGTCGACGTTAGGTAACATACAGATTTTCAACCTCGAAATTACGCATCATCCAGACACTCGAATTAGATGTTGTGCAACCTTCAGACACTCAATCTAGATGTTGTGAATCATTCAGACATTCGATCTAGAGGTTCGCAACCTTCAGACACTTAATTTAGAGGTTGGTCAATATTCAGACGCTCTGTATAAATGTTGCAAAACATTCTAACGTTAGACCTCGACGTTGCGCAATATCCGGTCGCTCTATCACGTTGCGCAACTATTTCTTACACCCTACAGTCACACATAGTTCTGAAACCACGCTAGGTTAAACCTGTATCGTAAGAACTACGAGGGACTACGGTCCCACAACACCTAGACCCGAACAAATATCCGTCTGTCACACAAACATAAGTCTCGGTACCGGAATCGAACCCAGATCCTCTCGTTTGACTGCTCTCTTTAGATAAAAAGATTACTCTTTATTGCACACCAACATAATAATATTACAACAAGAAACCTTAAAACTAGAGTAAGTTACAATAGGCGGTCTTATCGCTAAAAGCTTTTTTGATATTTTTTTTTTTTTTTTTTTTTTTTTTTTTTTTTTTTTTCGCGGAGAAAAGTGATTTATCACTACCGCGTCGCCGGGGGGGTGGCGGGACGGTTATGTTGGGCTCGCCGGCCTTACGACCCAGCGTTAAGCCGTCCGGGAGAGATGTTGACATCCGGACGACCGCTGGGCCGAGTCCCTAACAAATTCCCTACACCGGCAATACCAACTAAAAACCCCGCGGTGGCCCTCTTCGGCGCATAAGAGACGGTCCCGGGCTCACGGGGCGAGAAGCGCCCCATTTTCGACCGGAACCGCCCCTGCGCGGTGCCGCCTTGCGGCCCGTCTCCAAGTGGGGGGGGGGCTCAGAAGCCCCCGCGCACCAAAGGACGCCCTCGGCGTCTACGGCAGCAACGAGGCCTACCACCCGTGCTGCCGTTCATCCCGGGGTCGCCCGGTGTGCCGACGAAGTATATACAAAATAAAACTATGTACTAACAAATTTTGACACACCGGAAAGGGCACTACGACAGCCCCCCGCTGCGCGCCCGCGACCCCCGATGACCCCTATTAGTCGCCTCTTACGACAGGCAGGGGATACCGTGGTGGGATTCTCCAAACGCCCCCAAACCACAGGGCGGGAGACGCCGGTCAGTCGTCAACCCGGCGCCTCCTCCGTCTCGACTGGCGGCGGGAGGGATCGGATCGTTCCCGATCCCTCCCGGCCCTCTCCTTCTGTGAGATAACGTTCTCACAGAAGAGGGCCACCGCACGCCAGGACCTCCGGCTGTCGACCATGGCTGACACCAAAGCCGGCAGCGAGAGGTCTCCTCCGACGACTGCTACGAGAGCGCTGCGCTCCTCATCCCAAGCTGGGCACTCCTCTACTGTGTGTTGGGCCGTATCACGCGGACAGTTGTCACAGTGATGACACACGGCCGACTCTTCTGCGCCAGCTATGCGACACAGGTACTCGCCAAAACAACCATGGCCTGTGAGCACCTGTGTCAGCCGGAACGTCGCCGCGCCGTGGCGCCTGTCCAACCACTGATGGAAGACAGGACGCACTGCCGCTACGACCCGCTGACCCCAAATTGGGTTCTCCAGCCTGAGACGCCACTCCTCCACGGCGGCTCTGCGGAGGGAGCCACGGATGGCCTCCACCTCTCTCAGGGCCGGTCTCTCCCCGCGCCTGAACGCCTCCTCCCGCCAGTGAAATGCGGCGGAGAGGGCCTTAGCGTCCAGGTCCCACGGTATAAAACCGGCCAAAACACAAGCCGCCTCGAATGAGACCGTGCGGTAGCCCCTGATCGCACGCTGCGCCACTGATCGCTGTGGCCTGCGCAGCAGAGCGACACACCGGTTGCTCAGGGACTCGGCCCAGACGGGACTGCCGTACAGGGCCATGGACCGCACGATGCTAAAAGCTGCTCTCTGCCAGACAACCTTAATAATATGGAGATAAATGAAAAGGGTCCGTAAAAATGACGGGTGTTAAACACAATAACAATGATATATATACATGCTATACACATAAACATACACACACATACATACATTTTTTTTTTTATCCTGGCACGGCAAAGTGATCGTACTGCACCTGATGGTAAGCGCAGTGCGCTCCAATTAGAGTATCGAGTAGGGCGAGACGATCTATCCCTGCTACTCAACACAGTCATGCCGGCCTGCTTCTTCACACTACGCCATGGGCAAGAAGGTGAAGAAGCGGTCGAGGGTCTATTGTCAGAGTAGGTACTCAGAAGGCCGCAAAATGGCCAAACATTGTACTCCAACTCTAGACCCCCGAGAAAAACCGGATGTACACTGGCTGATCCCGCAACGCGACACACTTGCGTGTGCCACTATGGCGGGTTTTACACCCTGTGTACGGTGGTCGCTATCCGGGCGGATATGAATATCCTACCACCAGTTATGCATACACGCACATAGCAATACATAGCATATATAGAATAAATAATATATCAATACATATAGTATAACAATAATATAAATAAATAAGAAATAATAATTCATTATATAAAAATAAAGCGTTATGATATAATAATTACGCAAGCAAATACATATAATACATTTTTACTCAAGTTTTAAAAAAGTCTCGTTTGATATTAATACTAGTTAATACTTTTTTTAGTGGTAGAGCCACGCTGTAGACATATTTGGCTACAGCATGAATGGGCCGGCTCGACCGGTGTAGTACCACTGTCTCACAGAAAACCAACGTAAAGTGACAGTTTACTGTCGCGTTTCGTATGGTAAGTGAGATATCCGGAGGCCCAGATTCCCCCTTCCCTTCCCTAATCCCTATTCCTGTCCTTTAAGGCCGACAGCGCATACATGATACTTTCGGTATTGTGGATGTTCATGGGCGGTGGAGATCACTTAACATCAGGTGACCCACTGGCTCGTTTGTCCGACTATGCTATAAAAAAAAAATATTAATAATAAATATTGCTTTTTTTGTTTCTAGGAAGTGTAATTAATTGGAAAGATGGTATTTTTAGCATTGCTCTATCAGAGATTAAAGACTCCAAAAGGATAGCCTATTACCATCCTTTGGTATCAACCCACGAATTCTCCATAGACACCACAGTGTTAAAGCAGAGAGGAGTTAACTTTGATAGCGAATTTAAGGTAACAAAGAAATGAGTCGTATAGAACCGAAGCAGTGGTAGCCTAGTTGGTTGCGGTACGGACTGTGAAGACGAAAGTCGTATGTTCGAAACCCAAGTGGCATACACCTCTGACTTTTCTAAAGTTACGTGTGTATTCATTGTTAATTATCGCTTGCTTGAATGGTGAATGAAAACATTGTGAGGAAACCTGGCATACCTGAGAATTCTCATACGAGTTTCGAAGGTATGTTTTTTTTTTTTTTTTTTTTTTTATCCTGGCACGGCAAAGTGACCGCACTGCACCTGATGGTAAGCGCAGTGCGGTCCAATTAGAGTATCGAGTAGCGAGATACATTCTATCCCCCGCTACTCAACACAATCATGCCGGCCTGCTTCTTCACACTACGCCATGGGCAAGAAGGTGAAGAAGCTGTCGAGGGTCTATTGTCAGAGTACTCAGAAGGCCGCAAAATGGCCAAACTTTGTACCCCAACTCTAGACCCCGAAAAACCGGATGTACACTGGCTGATCCCGGAACGCGACACACTTGCGTGTGCCACTATGGCGGGTTTTACACCCTGTGTACGGTGGTCGCTATCCGGGCGGATATGAATATCCTACCACCAGCAAAAGACGTGTGAAGTCTACCAACCCGCATTAGGCCAGCGTGGTAGGCCTAACCCCTCTCATTAGTAGAGGAGGCCTCTGCCCAGCAGCGAGACAATGTTTAATACAGGGCTAGTATTATTAGAACCAAAGTCGGCAAAGTAGGTAGTTAGGCAAATAAATATATGGCAATATAGGAAATTAAAATGTGCATCGACTATTCCAATGTTATATAATTAAATACGGCTATAAACCCTTCTAAAACGCAAAACAAAAGTTGCTTTAGAACCAAAGTTGGCAATCTTTCACTATCAACTAGACTTCCCGTATTCAGAATTGAAATTAATTAATATTTATTGATATTACGTTCTAAACGTTATGAAATTATGTTACCTTATATACTATTAACAGTTTCACTGTAAATCAATTTAAGGCAGCTTTGTTCGGGAATGTCGCTACAAATAACTAAAATTAACTAGTGTGCATTCGTAGGTGGCATGAAGCATACTAACATCGGTGTCGAGTATACACCTCGGTGGAACATAATGTTTGTTCTGGTCGCCGCATCTAGTACGTAGTACATATAGATCGCTGATTTTAACTGTCTCCAATTTTTTCTTTTTTGACAGGATTTAGGTACCAAAGGCCCTAATACCCAGAGTGGCTCGCATGTATACCACGATGGAACTAGGACCTTATTCTTCGCCAACGTGGCCCAGGACGCCATTATATGCTGGAACGTGGACTTGCCTTTGAAACCAGAAAATGTCGGCATCGCTGTTCAAGATAATAGGAATCTTGTGTATATCAGTGGTAAATGAGATTTGAGATCTTTCACAGTATAAGTAAAAAAATTAAAACTAGACCTAAAAGATGCAGAAATATTTGCTAATTCCAAATATGTATAATATCAAAATCAAATATTTTCTTGTGGTACAATATTCATATCCGACCGGATAGCGACCACCATAACAGCACAGGCAAGTGTGTCGCGTTCCGGGGTCAGCCAGTGTACATCCGGTTTTTGTCGGGGGTCTAGAGTTGGGGTACGATGTTCTGAGTACTCTGACACTAGACCCTCGACCGCTTCTTCATTTTCTTGCCTCATGGCGTAGTGTGAAGAAGCAGGCCGGCATGATTGTGTCGAGTATTGATGGATAGATTGTCTCTCGCTACTCGATACTCTATCTGGACGGCACTGTGCTTATCATCAGGTGCAGTGTGGTCACATTGCCGTGTCGGGATAAAAAAATATATAACCATAAATAATACTAAAAATCAATTTTAGAATTTATATTTTAGTATGAGCAAAAGTGGGACATATAGGACATTTCTCACTGTCTCCCTCGCACAAGGGCACAGTAATGGCCATTATGAGAAATGACGTCATATATCACATCGTACATCCTTTTCTCTCTTCAACCACCCCTTCCACAGCAATGGCTTCTAGCTTATTTATTTTAGAGCGGATTTATAAAATTAAATTGTAGGTTTTAGGTAAAGTATCTTATTGATTATAGAATCAACTTTATTGTTGTCAAAATTTGTCCCTAAGAAGGTTCTGAGAAAACTTTAAATACATTCACTTTATCCAACCTGAGAATAGCAAAAATCGATCAAAGTGGATTCAAGTGATATTTAACCGACATAGTACATATATACACACACGCCTGTAATCCCTGATGGGGTAGGCAGAGATGTAACCAGTACATCCACTTTTACCCGAATATATTTGGGTCCCATAATAGGGGACGAGCCTCCCATACCGGGCACAATACCAGACTCCGGGCATTGAGTATTTCTAAATAAAAAAAGCCTATGTCACTTTACCCGGGGATCGTACCCGACACCTCAGCACAGCAGTTGTAACGTATGCGCTACCGAAGCAGTCTCAGAGTAGGTTCTCAAATCATTTTAAATAATTTCATTCTAATTGATTTTCACTTTCAGACATGATAATAAAAGGAGACGAAGTGTGGGTCCTTGTGAACCAGATACCGCGGTTTGTGTATTCATCATTCAACGTTAATGAAGATAACTACTTCATACACAGGTGATATATCGATACCTAATTAACAAAATTAGTAACTACTTTTGAAAAATGTTACAAGAGATAGAATAAACTTAGTTAAAGGTGCGAGTTGGTAGCCGGCTGCAAACAGCAACAGCAGATGACGTGTCGCTGCGGCACTACAGGTTTCTATGTATTTCTATGAAATACCTTCCGCAACTAGCGACACGTTGCCCGACTACACGTCGCACGACCGCAGACTACGTGTCGTGCGACCGCAGATCAGTAGTGCCACCGACGCTGGAGCGATATCATGTTTCTTCTCGATAAATCTTTCTCAAAAAAATGAGTTTTCCGCTTCGGAGGAAAATAAACTAATAAACCAGATAGCCCAACATGCCGCACTGTACGGTGCATCTCACAAAAACTATTTAAACGGTGTCCTAAAGGAAAAAATTTGGACCAATGGACTTGTGGCTTGTCGTTTTTTCTCTCTATACTTATATAATAAAAAGACGTCATCGTCGTCTTCTTCCTCTTCTAACAAAAAATACAAAGGTAAATCGCGATCGCTAGACCCAAACACGTCAGATATCTTCTCACGAAACATTCAGAACTAACTGGAATACGGCGCTGCTATCTGCTGCAACCATATGCAGTTGGGTTCGAATTCATGACTGCAGCGACATGACGCTGCAACGTGTCGCTGCGACATGTCTCAACGTTACGTCGTTTGCTGCTGCTGTCCGCTGTCGGCTACGAACTTGCACCTTTATTCTTATATCTTCTAGAAAATGGATTTACGTATTTTTAAATATATAAATAGTCAATATTGTGTTATACATCGGGAAATAAGAACTAATCCATTCGAACAGTTGAAGGAATGTGCCCTGATGGCATTAAAAGCCTATATGGAATATTTTGTATCAATTTCAACAAAAATAACAACTTATGTACGGCAATGGAAGAAAGAATCAATCAAATACAGCGTCCGTGGCGCAGCGGATGAGTAGCCGGCTGCGGAATGAGAGGCCGTGGGTTCGATTCCCACACCGAGACAAATGTTTGTGTGAGATACAGATATTTGTTTCGGGTCTCGGTGTTGTGGGACCGTAATCCCTCGTAGTTGATACCCACGATACAGGTTAGACCTAGTGTGGGATCAGAACTATATGTGTGACTGTTGGGTGTATGTATTAATTGGGATAGTTTTGGACCCACAACATTCGGCTCGACAATTCGTACTTCCAAGTAGGCTATCGCTTCATTTCTACGATTATAAATAATTTATTTATTTCAGAGGCAAAGTCCAGGATCTGATTCGCGGTACAGTTTGCGAGAAATGAAGTCTAAATTTTTGAAATAAAACTATTTTAACAAAATTAATTCTTTTTCATTTATTGATGTCTCGTGCGAAGACTTCGCACCAACGTGGTCAGTTACGTAATATAATAAAATAGAAATAGGCACCTAAATGTAATGTGTATCTATAGACGGCATGTTTGTGTTGAGTAGAGAGGGATAGACTGTCTCTCGCTACTTGATACTCTATCTGGACGGCACTGCGCTTACCATCATGCAGTGTGGTCACTTTGTCGCTAAAATAAAAAAAACTACAAAATACTAATGTCTTATACGACAATAGATGGCTTAATTGTAATTTAACAATACAACAAATTAGTTTATTATACTGCCGACAGATGGCATTGTTCATTTTCATTTTTTTGGCAATAACTATAATTTAAAAAAATAAACATAGTTTTTAAAATGGTTTCTGAATCATAAAAATTATGAGTTATGTAAGTTATAGCGTACCGACAAAACACCTTTGAGAAATTATATAATGATTATTTTATGTGCAGATGAAACATTATTGCCGTGGCGTAGTTGGCGAATAACCGGCTGTGAAACGGGAGGCCGTGGGTTCGATTCCCACACCGGGACAAATGTTTGTGTGACAGACAGATATTTGTGTACGGGGTCTGGGTGTTGTGAGACCGTGCGTCTCTCTAGGTCCTGATACCCACAATACAAGACTCGTATTAGTGTGGGGTCGGGGCTATGTGTGTGACTGTTGGGTGTTATTTATTTATTATTTATTACCAATACACAAAGTACATACAATCAGCCCTATAGTATTGGTCACCTAGTTTAAACATGGACCTGGTTACATAATTAGCGGGCTATTTGATTTGAATTCATTTGATTTCACAGACTCGGTTTAATGTTTTTTTGATTTCGAAATAAAAAACACTATAAAAAACCTATTGCTTGGATTTTAGTAGTATTTATATGTATATCACTTGTATATGTCGTCGGCATGTCCACGGGCCGGGGTTGTGAGAGAGCTTATACGTCCCTCTCCGATCTCCAGATATTGTCAGGATGCTCGTCGTATAATAGTTCGTTAGAAAAACTCAAGATTAACACTTCAGAGTTTATTAAACTACTGCCAGTTCGGAATGCAGTCATCCATGGAGAAGAAGCTGGCAAGAAACTCTCATGGTTGCTCTTTTAAACACAACACAATCTAAGTTACTATAACTGATACTAATTACAGTCTCACAGCACGTTAACTTATTACATTACACAGTATTTCGGCATTACGACCACTAAGTTACTAGCTACTGCATTGTGTACTCACCATTAAGTGACTGCCTCGGTGGCGCAATTATAATTGCGCATGCGTTGACGACTGCTATGCTGAGGTCTCGGGTTGGATCCCCGGGTCGGGTAAAGTGATGTTGGGTTTTTCTATCTAGAAATTCCCAGTATTAGCCCGGAGTCTGGAATTGTGCCCGGTATGGCGATAGGCTCGCCCCCTATCTCATCATGGGACCGAAATTTGGCGAAAAGTGGGTGTACTAGTTACACCTCTGCCTACCGCTTAGGGGATTACAGGCGCGAGTGTATGTGTGTGTTTGTGTAAGTTACTAGCTATTCAAGATTGAATGTGGAATTCCTCCACAAATGACAAGACTCCACTCTTTTATTGTGATAGTGTCTATTGTGCCCCACTCTGTGCGCGAGATCATCCGATAAACTACTCAAACCCACCCTCAAAATAGCAAAACAAGTGGCGGTCGACATTTTACAATAAAACGAGTTATTTAAAAGTTCAATTGGGTATCCTTTTTCACGTTGCTTCGACATATATATTTTCATGCATCATCCAAAGCATCGATTCTTTGATCGAACTCACGATATATTTCTCCTCACTGGCATCATTGTTTGAAACATTGTAATGCAATAAAAACATTCGCAAAATTTTATGTTACTTTTTTGTTCCACATATTTAGTCTTTGTTAGCGACCATCGTTCAGTTGCTTTATTAGTTTCTGTGTAAATAGGTTTTTTAAAGTTCTGTTTACGAATTGAACTTTGTATGATATTTGGCACTATTATAAAATCGTTTTCAAAGTATTCCGCTAGTGTATTTTAATTTACTAAATTATACCTAGTTAACATTTTGACAGAAAGAATTAGTTGGACTAAGTGAATGATAGCCTTAATACATTCATTTTTTTTCGCGGGGAAAGCATTTTGTTTCTGCCGCCCGCTCCGGGGGGAAGCGGAATGAGAATATAACCGTTATGCTGGTCTAGCCGGTCTTACGACTCAGCACTCCCTCGCTCGGATGATGGCTATCCGTGCTGCCGCTGGGCCGAGTCCCTAACCCCTTTGTACACCCCACCCGACACTACCAGCTAAAACCCCGCGGTGGCCTTCTTCGACGCTTACGGAGCGATCCCGGGGTATTCTAAGGAGTGCTAGAATTGCGGAATCACCCCTGTGTGGTGCCGCCTAGCAGCCCATCTCCATAGGGGGCTAAGAAGCCCCCGCGCATCGAACAACGACAGCGAACGAGGCCTTACCACCCGTGATGCCGTCCATCTCGGGGTCGCACGATACACCGAAATTGGGAGTGCATCGATACGGGCTGACAGCCCCCCAACAGTCACCAAGACAGACAGACACCAAGCAGTCGTCCACCCGGCGCCTCCTACGTCTTCTCTGGCGGCGGGAGGGATCATTTCGTTCCCGATACCTCTCGGCACTCTCCTTCTGCGAGATGAAGCTATCGCAGAAGTAGTTCGACACCATGGCCAGCAGCGAGAGGCCTCCTCCGACGACTGCTCTGACACTCTTTCAACTTGTGTTGGGCCGTGTCCTCGCGGCAGTTGCCAAAGTAGTGGCACACGGCGAACACCTCCTTTCCGATCCTATACAGAAACGAACCGAAACACCCATGGTCCATTGGCCGTGCCAGAATAAAAAAATAATATTTATGATTATTTTTAGGATTATTATTTACTAGCTGTTGCTCGCGGCTCCGCCCGCGTGGACGTCATGTTTTGGAGTAAAAGTATACAATACAAAATACCAATTTTCATGCGTTTAACTTCAAAAATGATTGATTTACATACAAGCTTTTATCCCTCTTTTAACCCCCTTAGGGGTATAATTTCCAAAAACCTTTCCTTACTGGATATACGTCATAAAAGATACCTAGTGTCAAAATTTCATGTCTCTAACCCCAGCTGTTTAGGCTGTGCGTTGATCGATCAGTCAGTCAGTTTCTTCTTTTATAATTACACATAATTATTGATAATTCTTGATACCAACGATACAGGTTTCACCTAATGTGGGATCGAACTATGTGTACTGGATGTATCTAATAATACTCGCCCGCTGAGCTATCGTCGGTTTTTATGTTCATGTATTTACAAGGTCTTTGCTCTTTACTGTCTGTTGAACTAGCTAATTTCCCGTGGTTTGTTTTACACAGTAAGTTTATGAGATTGTAAAAAAACATACCGTCGATTGGAGGAATATTTAATTTAAGCGCCATTTTTAAATTCTACAGTAGAGGTTTAAAGTTTTTTTGATTCGGAAAAAAATAACTATACTTTTGTATAGTTATTTACTGTTGCGTTGATTTTAGTTGAATTAATATATTACTTGTATAAGCACGTACTGCATCTTTTTTGTTTTCATGCATTTATGAGCATGATTTTCTAAATTAAAGGTGCCCTGGAAAAAATAACCCTACCAGTTGATTTGATCGCAAATTACTTTTTAAATAAAAATAAAACCGTCTTCAAAAAAACCCAGACACAACTAAAAACTTCGATCAAGTTGTATTGTTGATCGAAGACTAAAAAGCAAAAAATAATTGATTACATTTACATCAATTAACTACATACAATTGAAATCAATTATTTTTGGAGAAAAATGACGATTATATAAATAATCCGTCACATACATCCCCAACCCCATAATCCTACTAATATTATAAATGCGAATGTTTGGATGGATGGATGTTTGTTACTCAATCACGCTGCAACGGCTGGACGGACCTAGTTGAAATTTGGCACAGAGATATATTATAGTCTGGAGTAGCACATAGGCTACTTTTTATCCCGGAAAAGTGTACAGTTCCCGTGGGATAGTTTAGTTTTTGACAGAGCAAGGGACCGACATGATATTTTGCATAGTGGCAGTTTAGGGATCAGAAAATGACATAGGCCACTTTATATTTCGGAAAAATGCACGCTTCCTATGGGATAGCAAAATATAGAAAGGTGTAATAGCTTAAGATGCCTCCATGGATTGTATACCTTTTCTTCCAAAAATAACCACCACGCGGGCGGAGCCGCGGGCAACATCTAGTAAGATATAAAATTATCGTGTGTCGTAACAGCTAGAGAGATTTATATATCATGCAAATATTTATTTCGGCGCGGGATCGAACTTGCGGCCTCTGCTGTTAAAGCAAGACTCGCTGACTGCGCCACGGCGCTTGTCTAAATTATTTATTTATTGTATTCACTAACTTCTGCTAGCACTTTGTGTGGTACATTGAATCCGTACCCCACAAGGATCTACAAAAAAATTACCAATTTTAATAATAGAACTAGGATATAGAACTGATTGATTGTCTCTCGCTACTTGATACTCTAACTGCAAGACTCTGGACGTACCAGGATTTAATTTTCCTCTTACTATCCTTGATTATCTAACCCGGCAACAATGGTTCATTGCCACTAAGAGATATAAGCAATTCAAAATAAACAAACAATCTTGTTTTAGTTCGTTATTAGTATGATAATAAGGCTTGTGGAAAATAAACGATTTACCGCGTCTTATTGACTAGGAAACTGTAAAGTTAGAGATGTGCAATGATATTTTTGATTTCTATCGAATATAAACAGCTTAGTGGTACAGCCAAGACGAAAGTCGTAGTTTTTTTTTGGGCGATAGGCAGACGAGCAGACGGGCCACCTGATGGTAAGTAGTCACCGCCGCCCATAGACTTTTGCAATGCCAGGGCACAGCAAAGCCGCTGCGTACCGTTTAGGTTCGCAACAAATGTAACTCCAACTAACTTTCTGAAGTTATGTGTGTATTCATTGTTAATTATCGCTTGCTTTTACGGTGAAGGAAATATCGTGAGGAATCCTGCATAGCTGAGAATTCTCATAATAATTTCAAATGTGAAGTCTACCAATACCATCAAAAGGCCTAACCCCTCTTATTGATATATATTATTTTACATTCCTTACAGAAAAAAATCAACATTAAAAAACAACAACATTCAAATGACAAATATCAATTTTTTACAGGGTTTGGCATCGCTTATTTCGCGTATTTTTTTTATGGCGCGGCAAAGTAACCACACTGCACCTGATGGTATATGGTTATAGCTTTCTGAATTAATCATTTATTAAAAATTTATTGAATCCATGAAATGCTACACAAATTTAGATTCAATTTTTTGTACTCTACCACCAGTTCGAAATGGAGTTTCGCTAGAAAAGAACAGGTAATAAACTCTAGCGTTCAATTCTATTATTCAGAACTCAGATGCTCTTAAAACCAATAACGAGATAGTAGGTTCCTTAACCAGTCCATATCAATGGCATGCCGGCGAACCAAAAATACTGGCAACACTCTTACATGCTATTTTTAACTTTAATTTTATGAAAATAAAATTGATTTTGGCTTATATTTTACAGACTCTATTACATTTTTTAACACCGGTGTGTGATTCGCGAGGGGTAATCGATAAATCTAGGCACATCACTATTTACTCACGACACAGGGTCTTACAAAGTATAAGCTTATCGCAATAAATGATCTCAGTTATTATCTTGATTTAGTGCGGAGACGTCCAGTGCTAGGTATGTAAACTTTGAACCTAGAAAAACATAAAATAGACTTTTTTACATGGTAAATATTTTGTCTCGGTAGTGGATTTGCGCGCAGTGCAACTTCGCTGAGGTTTCGGGTTCGATCCCCGAGTCGGGTAAAAGTGATGTTCTGTTTTTATATGAAATCGGAGTTTGAAACAGGGTAGTGTCCTGTATTTAATTTTGTGCACGATTCGATAATACCGAATTTTCATTTCAAGGACAAGAACCGTGTAATAGAGTATTTGACAGTAAGTGAAAACCTGATAGATTTTTTTTTATAATAGACTAGATGTTGCTCGCGGCTCCGCCCGCGTGGAGCCGTGGAGAATTCCATAGGAAGCGTGCATTTTTCCGGGATAAAAGTAGCCTATGTAATTCTCTTATCTTTAAACAACCACTGTGCAAGGAATCAGGTCGATCCCTTGTTCTGTGGAAAACAAAAATCTATCCCGCGGGAACCTTACACTTTTCCGGGATAAAAAGTAGCTTATTCCAGACTAGAATCTATCTCTGTGCCAGATTTCAGCCAGATCCGTCCAGCCGTTGTAGCGTTATTGAGTAACAAACATCCATCCATACTTACAAACTTTCGCGTTTATAATATTAGTAGGATTTTAGACGCAATATCGCAAATTAAATCAATTTGTTAATTTATATGTGATTATTTAATATTTTCAAGAAACAAATATGTAAAAATGAAGCATTTTGTCACGTGACATGAAACACCCATCAATTATGCATGACGTCATCGTTCGAAACATCTAAAACGCTGAGCCAAACGTCTATTAGTTTTGCGGATGGTCACGTCACACGAGAGGCCATGACAGTTGGTAGCGTTTTGGTGGGAAAAATAAAGTTGGTTTATAAAAATGCAAATTAAATGTTGAAAACTTATGTTTTATTTATTTATTTATTTATTTATTTATTTATTTGTTACACCAACGACATGTCACAACACAATACAATAATATTTATATAGGTAGTTAAGAATTTATACAATGTGAAATGCCTTTACAGGTGTATACAGCAATTAAAAGTTTCAGAGCTAGAATTGGAAAAAACAAATCAGATTACACGAAAGAAAAAAAAAAGTATACATACATTTAACATTAATACTATAACTAATCACTTATTACTAATTAATTCAATAATGTCAGTCTTTATATGCACAAATTATTTAATTTAATTAAATGAAGCAAAAAATTCTAAATAATACAAAATTAAAATCGTAAATATTTAAATTAAATTGAAGTTGAAATTGAATACATGTTTTTTGAATGTTTTTATGTCTTTATTGTGAAAAATGTCAATAACGCCCTTGGAACTTGTCAATATGTCGTTATAAGTTTGAGTCATTCTGTTGATGGGGGCATGTTTCCCTAAATTGGTTCTGCTATTAACCGGCTTGAATAGCATTGTTGAAGGGTATCTAGGCGTTCTACGAGGAACGGCAACATTTATTTGACTTAGGGACTCAGGGGTACTTAAACCACCATGGAGTATTTTGTGAAGCGTCAAGAGATCACTAATTTTGCGTCTATCTAAGAGTGAGTCCATATTAAAATGCTTTAATCTAGTACTATAATCCGCGCGATAAGGGCACTGAGGGTCTCTATAAGCCAAAAAACGAGTAAAGTTTCGTTGAATCCGTTCTATTCTCTCTGAGTGAACTTTGTAATGAGGATTCCAAATAGGTGACACATATTCTATCAGATTGCGGATCAGCGCATTATATAATGTAATTACGGATGTGGGTTGTTTGAAATCTTTACAAGAACGTTTTAAGAAGCCGAGCATTTTCCAGGATTTAATCATAATAACATCTATGTGTTCTACGAAATCCAATTTACAATCTAATTGAATGCCAAGATCTCGCAATGATGAACATTCATTCAGTGTTGCATTAAATATTGAATAAGAAGCCTGAATTATTACTTTGTTTCTTGTGAATCTTATATGATGGCACTTTGAAGGATTCAGAGTCATTTTATTTATAGAGCACCAGTTGCAGATAGCATCGAGATCCGCTTGTAGAAGCAATATATCGTTTTGACACTTTATGTGCCTGTATATCTTCAGATCATCCGCGAACATAGAACATTTACTAAAAGATATCACATCTATGATGTCGTTGATAAATGCCAAAAAAAGAATTGGACCCAGATGGGAACCTTGAGGAACTCCTGATAAAGGAGTAAAGTCAAAAGAAGAAGAGAAACCACCAGTTGTCACCCTCATCACTCTGTCCTTTAAGTATGAGTCAATCCAAACAAGTAGGTCGCCGTGAACGCCATAATGTTTTAATTTTGTAATTAGTATATTGTGGTTAACTTTGTCAAATGCGCTACTGAAATCTAAGTATATGCTATCGGTTTGAATTTTTTTGTCAACAGCAGACATCAAGTCGTTTGCGTAATTTAATAGGTTACTCAAGGTTGATTTATTTTTACGGAAACCGTGTTGTGCATCTGAAATAAAATTTTGTAAATGATTTGTTAAGATGGGACAAACAATTTTTTCCAATAGTTTGGGAATCACACTTAAGATCGAAACAGGCCGATAGTTTTTTATACTACATTTGTCACCCTTTTTATGTATAGGCATAATGTTAGCAATCTTCCAGTATGAGGGAAATGTGCCAGATTGAATCGATTTTTCAAATAGTATTTTTAGTGGAAGTGTTAACTGTTTATAGGTTTTTTTAATAAAAAGAGGGGGAATTCCATCTGGGCCTGCGCCTTTACTATCATCGATTGATTTTAAGATCTTTTCTAAAATCCTCTCCGTGATATCGACTTTACTTAGGGAAAATTGTGGAAAGTAGTGTCCCTTTTCTATAGTCACATTATCATTAGGTGTATCGTAGACTGAAGAAAAGTGTGTTTTATGTTTATTAATGATAATATTTTATTGATATAGACCATGAAGAATAAAATAAAACCGTTTCCCAAAAACAGCCAACGAGTCTATACATACTCTTGTTATGTCCATCCATATCCCGATCCAAAATTCCATATCGCTATTACCATAGTAGCTCTCGATAAGATGTATTTAATTATAACGAAATATTTACTCTCTATTACACAGAAATGGCTGCCAAAATATTAATTCTTTTGGAATTATCACTATTCATTCTAACATCAAGCCAAGACATCAGGAAGGTTGGACGGCTGACTGAAGTGTTCGCTTGGAAGCAACTTACGTACGATATAGACGGAGTTATGTGTAAGTAATCATCAAAATTAGTTGTAAAAATATTATGCTTGGTGTCCGAGTGTTAGGGATCTTGGTCTGCATATCGACTCCACTGTGAGCTGGCGGTTCCAGGTGAATTCTGTATGTCAGAGAGTCACCGGTACTCTTCGCGCTCTTTATCTCCTGAAGAATTTTCTTCCCTTTAAAACCAAAACTATGCTTGTGCAAACTTTAATCCTTCCAGTAATCGACTATGGTGAGTGCTATTTTGATCTGAATGCAGATCTACTCAATAAACTTGACCGTCTTCTTAACAACTGCATTCGATTCATTTTTAATCTTCGTAAATATGACCATGTTTCTTGCTATCGTTCTGTTATATACGATCAATGTCCATAAAAGACATTATTTTGGAAAAACCCTCTCCCTACAAAAGTGCCATCCAGCACTTTTGTATGTATAAATAAGACCTAAGGGCGCGGGACCAGGCAGTCGTTCCTAAATCTCGCTCGTGTGTACTATACCTTTGTGTGCCAGTACCTTTTCGCCGTTTCATTATATATTTCATATTGTATTTGTATTTTAAAAGTAATATAAATAGTATTTCAATAAAAGTGTTTTTTTAAAAAGGGGAATCCAAGATTCCGTATAACATTTTGGTGGCAGCGGTGGGATACGAAAATCCCTTCATACCCGAATACGCTTTCGGAAAAACTCTCAAGTGAAAAGTGAATATATTCAGGCATATATACCCAACGTGTGGTATATAACGATATATAGTGTATATTATATACACCCAAGTGAAAAGTGTTTCTCCGTGATCTGTATTACGCCGTATCAGAATACATCCCTGTGCTAAGTTCTGTGCGAGGCGAGTGTCCAGTTCACCACTGTATCCAGATTTACCCTGTTCCCGGTTCACGGCTATAGCCGTGTGGCACCCCTGCAGAACCAGCGACAGAGCAGTCAACCGTCGTGATGTTTCCAGTATTCCTGATACAAGTATTCCTGTGAGTCAAATTCTATAACATTGTGATCGCTCAATAGTATATAATTGAACTCAGAGTTTTAACTGTTTTATTAGATATTTATATTTAAATTGTGTCATTTCTATCTCATATAATCGTTGTAGTACCAATTGTTCAAGCATTTGTTTATGTTACGTGTCTAGACGACGCACTGATAAGCTCGCTCAACTCATTACACCTGCACAAGTCAACTTAGTGTAGAGACGGCTTATTGTAAATTTATTCCGCTACATTAGTTAACTTCGCAATGACTGGAAAATCGGAACCCAGGGAGGAAACACCCGGTGTATCCAAAAGTGTACCAAGTCGTGTAGAAAGTGAGGAAAAAGTGGAACTAAATGTCCTATTAAAATTCATAAAACCTTACGATGGTTCTAGAGAAAAGTTAAGCTCGTTCATATCATCTTGCCAAAACGCTTATAACACAGCACATAAATCACAGAAAACAATACTATTCAAGTATATACTAAGTCAGTTAGTAGGCAGGGCAGAAGCCACATGCAGCATAAAGGAGTTTGACACATTCGAACAATTTATAGATTTCCTAAAACAACAGTTCGGTGAAAGAAAGCATTATACACACTTACTATCAGAGTTACAGGAATGCAGACAAAATACAAACGAAAATGTTAATCAATTCCGCCTAAAGGTAGAGACTTGTTTAACTAAATTACTAACGGAAATTAATATTTCCATCCCTTCCAAAAGGAAAGGAGAAATAACAGGCCGCGTAGCAGCTATGGAGGATCTTGCCCTCCATACATTTATAGTAGGACTCCAACCAAGGTTATCTCAAATAGTGAGATGCCGCGAGCCTGATTCTTTAAGTGCAGCAGTTAATTTCGCTTTGGCAGAGGAGAAAATACTCAGTAGCATTAACAGAAGAACTACGACATTTAATAATGATAGGCCGAGACCCGCACCTCGCCAAGAATTTATACCACGAACTAGTAACAACTACTCACAGGGTCGTCCCGATCATTTTAAGAGCTTTAACGTCAATGGTATAGTGTGTAGATACTGCAAGAACATAGGTCACACAATCGAAAACTGCCGCAAAAGACAGTTCAATAATAATAGGAACAAATTTGGCGGATCATCCTCAAACGGGGTACCAAATAACACACAACAGAATCACACAACAAACTCACGCAGAGCCTTCACAGTCGATCAAGTCATTGACCAGGGTGTTGACGAAGTTGACAACGATGCATTTAATTTAAACGAATAAAATTTCTCGATAGGTATCGGTCGAGAAATTATGAATTCAAAATCAAAAGCGATACCAATAATTCCACTGTATCCAAATGTTTATTCGCTAACAATCAGGGTAACCAGCCCCAACTTTATAGCACTATAGCTGCATTACGTGGGAATTCTTCACAACGGAGGAAATCCTTAAATATTTCACGACCAAAGAAGTCACTGAATTCCTATAAACCTCTGAATCCCCTGAAGCCTCCGTATCCTCTGAATCCTCTGAATCCTCTGAATCCTCTGAATCCTCTGAATCCTCTGAATCCTCTGAACCCTCTGAAACCTCTGAATCCTCTGAATCCTCTGAATCCTCTGAATCCTCTGAATCCTCTGAATCCTCTGAATCCTCTGAATCCTCTGAATCCTCTGAATCCTCTGAATCCTCCGAATCCTCTGAATCCTCTGAATCCTCTGAATCCTCTGAATCCTCTGAATCCTCTGAAGCCTCCATATCCTCTGAAACCTCTGAATCCTCTGAAGTCCCTGAAGCCTCTGAAGCCTCTGAAGCCTCTGAACCCTCTGAAACCTCTGAAGCCTCTGAACCCTCTGAATCCTCTGAATCCTTTGAATCCTCCGAATCCTCTAAAGCCTCTGAATCCTCTGAATCCTCTGAATCCTCTGAATCCTCTGAATCCTCTGAATCCTTTGAAGCCTCTGAATCCTCTGAAGCCTCTGAATCCTCTGAATCCTCCGAGTCCTCTGAATCCTCAAAACCCTCTGAACCCTCTGTGTCCTTCGAATACTCTAAATACATTGAAATCTTTAAATGTACAAAATCCTCTGCAACCCCTGAAACAAAACAAACATATAAAAATATTTAACATACACAAAAACTCTGAAAAAAGATACTTACCTCATGTCACTATACAAACCACTATCGCCAAAAAGCCATTATCCTTATTAGTAGACACCGGCTCCTGTGTAAGTTTGCTAAAACTAAGTTGCTTATCCTATGTTCCAAAACTAAGTGATGAAATAATCACTCTCAAAGGAATTGATCCTGGTGATGAAACTACATCAACCTTGGGGAGTTTTAAAATGCCAATATTCCAGAATTTAAATAAATCTTACAAACACGAATTCCATGTCGTAAAAGAAATTAATTTAACTCATGACGGCATTATAGGCAACGACCTCTTAAAAAACCTTAAATGTAAAATCGATTACCAACGTGGAGTCATATCTATTAATAATGATTCAATTAATTTAAAATTTTCCGAGCCAGTGTATACTATACCCCCTCGTACAGAAGCGGTGATAGAATGTACAGTCATCAACCCCAATATTAGACAAGGAGTTATATTAGACCAACACATCTCAGATTCATTGTTAGTCGCAAATTGTATAGTTAATGTAAAAGAAAATAACCGCATTAATATCACAGTTGTAAATACATCCGAAGAGCCTGCTATAATCCATCCTAATATTAACCTCACTTTAGAGCCATTTTATGTACAAACCTGTACAAATTCTTCACCCTCATACAAGGTGTCTAACCGAACCAATCAAGTTCTTAATCAACTCAGAACCTCTCATCTCAATGACGAAGAAACCAACACCCTTTTGGAAATCTGTTCTCAATACTCTGATATCTTCCATCTTCCCGATGACCAACTCACTCACACTACAGCCACTGAACACAGAATCATTACAAACACTGACATTCCTATACAAACTAAGTCATACAGATTTCCCGAATGTCATAAGAAGGAAGTAGAAAAGCAAATTAATAAAATGCTAGAACAAAACATAGTTACACCCTCAGTTTCACCATGGTCTTCACCAATCTGGGTTGTCCCCAAAAAACTCGATGCCTCTGGACAACGAAAATGGAGAGTCGTCATCGACTATAGGAAACTAAATGACATAACGGTAGGCGAAACATATCCTATACCACAAATAACAGAAATCCTAGATCAATTGGGGAAAAGTCAATATTTCAGTACATTAGACTTGGCATCAGGATTTCATCAGATTCCAATTTCAGCCGAAGACGCCAGCAAAACTGCCTTTTCTATACCTCAAGGTCATTTCCAATTCACAAGAATGCCATTCGGACTAAAGAATGCCCCAGCCACATTTCAAAAATTGATGAATACTTGCTTGTCTGGTCTCCAAGGCACGCGGTGTTTCGTATATCTCGACGATATTGTCGTATACTCACCAGATTTGTTAAATCACATTAAAAATCTAACAGCCGTATTTGACAGACTCAGAAATTATAATTTAAAACTTCAACCAGATAAATGTGAATTCCTTCGAAAAGAAGTTGCATATCTCGGTCATATTATAAATAATGACGGAGTGAAACCAAATCCTGAAAAAATAAAAGCTATCATGGAATTCCCAATCCCAAAAAATCCGAAAGATATAAAATCTTTCTTAGGTCTTGTTTCATACTACAGGCGCTTTATACCCGATTTTTCAAAACAAGCAAAACCACTTACATCCCTTCTTAAGAAAGATGTTCAATTCAGCTGGAAAAACGAACACCAACTCGCTTTCGAAAATCTACAAAACAAACTTACTACATCCCCTGTATTAGCATATCCTGATTTTTCCAACCCTTTTATACTAACCTGTGACGCCTCTAACTTCGCCGTGTCAGCAATTCTATCCCAAGGACCTATTGGAAAAGATAAACCTATAGCTTACGCATCTCGCACACTGAATAAAGCAGAATGCAATTACAGTGTGACAGAAAAAGAATGTTTGGCAATTGTTTTCGGCACCAAAGCCTTTCGTCCCTATCTCTATGGCCGTCGATTTACCATTGTCACAGACCATAAACCCCTACAATGGTTATTTAATTGTAAAGACCCTGGCTCAAGATTAGTGCGTTGGAGGCTTAAATTAGAAGAATTTGATTATAATATTGTGCATAAAAAGGGTAAAATTAATACTAACGCCGACGCTCTATCTAGGTTCCCAGTTAACCCTATAGAAAAACAACCCTTATCGTCTCCAAGCCAACTTCTACCAAATATTAACGACGAATTCGGTAATTTATTAGAAGATCCATTACCAGAACTCCCATCTCCTATTCCATTTTCTTTCAATGATCAAGAATTACTATATCAAGACACTGATTCCAACCCCAATACTATACCACAACCTATAACAAACCCACTACAAGGCCCATCACAAAACTCCTTACCGATTCGAGATGAGATACCAGACCTTGTAGACCTAGGACCCTTATTGGATCTTAGTCCCAGAAGCGAAGATCTCAACCTTGATTTCGAAAATCTCAGTATCCCTTCACCTGCACAACCAGATGTGCAGTCACAACCAAATAATGACAACTATTCAACATTCCTAAAATCAATTTGCAACAAAGATAACACTCCTAACACTATTCTCAAAGAACATAGTGAAAATCTCCTGAAATCATCTTGTAAAATAACTCTAATTCCAACAAGTATAGATTTAGACGAATCCAACCCTTATATTCCTGAAATCCTCCTTAACACTCAGAATGAAGACGACATTATTAATGCTGAAAAAGAATTATACTCATTCCTGAAAACTAAATATGAAGATAAAACAATTTACCTCATTTTCACAAAAGTACATCATTTCGATGAATCATCCTATCCAGCCATTTACGACACTCTAAAACATATAAGAGATGAAATCTTAAAATCCAACCAAATAACTGACATTGCAATATCCGATTTCAAAAATCCATTCGATCAACATTCTTATACTAAAATTTACAATATTCTTACCCATATCTTCCATAACACTAAAATTCCTATACACATATATCTGAATAAAATAATTTTTCCAACGCTAAGTGAAAGGCCCAAAATTCTTCGTGAAAATCACGACATTCCAATAGCTGGTCACTTAGGTTCCACACGCATGTACAATAGAATAAAAGAACAATTTTATTGGAAAGGAATGCGTGGTGATATAGAGGACTATGTTAAAAAATGTAAAAGCTGTCAAGAAAATAAAGCCTTAAGGAGAATAAATAAAGCACCAATGGAAATCACTACCACATCTGTCTCTCCGTTTCAAAGAATAGCTCTAGACATTGTAGGTCCCCTACCAGAATCTGGTTTGGGTAAATTAAAATACATTCTCACATTACAAGACGATTTAACAAAATATTCCGTAGCCTATCCCATACGAAGTACAACAGCTGAAGAAACGAGCGACTGTTTAATCCATTTCATTTCTCTCTTCGGAATCCCTAAAACAATTCTCACTGATCAAGGCACTAATTTCACTTCTGATTTATTCAAAACAACATGTCAATTTCTCAAAATTAAGCAGTTATGGGCTACACCTTACCACCCACAAACACAAGGGGCTTTAGAGAGAAGCCATTCTACTTTAAAAGAATATTTGAAATCATTTACAAATAACAATCAAGACAACTGGCCCACTTATGTATATACAGCCATACTCACATATAACACTACAGTCCACACTACAACAAACTTTACCCCATACGAACTTATCTTTGGACACAAACCTTTTATTCCAAATTCTGTATACGAAAACAGTCCTGGTACAACTTACTCAGATTATATTAAAATGCTACAACATAAATTTAAATACACCCGAGGAAAAGCTTTGGAAAACATTATAAAATCTAAAGAATCCTCCAAAACTTACTATGACTCACGCACTAGGACACCTCCAAGATACAAAGTTGGCGAATATGTATATCTTAAAAACCACTTAAGACTTAGAAAGGCCTTATCTCCTCTCTGGAAAGGACCATATAAAATTATAAGAGTCAATAATAACCACACCGTCACACTCCTCATAAACAGACGACACGTAACACATCACTTTGACGAAATTAAACCTGCAGTAATATCACAGTCCTCGGTTCAAAACTAAAATAAATAAGATAAATTATAACACAATATATATTTACAACGACTACTTCTATTTCAGCGTTACATCAAATGCGCAACCAGACTACATCAAGCCATACCCTTCTAGTTCCGGAATCTACTTTGACACCCTGGGTAAACTTAAAATCATTAAGGGTCAGTTACATGTAGTTAATCATGTTGACATTTCTTTTATAAGTCCTCATTTAACAAACATTAATGAAATTATCGAAACAATGAAATTCGCATGCCAAGAGTCTAACAATACTCAATGTCTGAACATACTATCACCAATTTCTGTTCAGTATAATGATATTCTACGCGAGTACGAATCCATTTCCCACTTAATCTCAAAACGCAATAAACGATCATGGTTTGGTGGCATAGGCACAGTATTTAAACATGTTTTCGGTACCCTCGATGAGAATGATGCCGAAAAATACGATTCCTATATAGAATCTATCCAAAACAATGAAAAGAAATTAGCTCAAACGATGAAAGAAAACATTCTAATCAGTACATCAACCTTAGAGTCATATAAACAGTCAATAAATAAATTAAAAACTAATCAACAGATTTTGAATAACGCTCTTAACACATTTCTATATCAAATAAAAAATATTACCAAAATTTCTAATGATTTAATAATTGAAAATAAAGTCCACTCCATACTTACTAACCTCGATAGCTCATTACTAACATTGTCATTCCAAGTGGAAGATATTATCAACGCCGTTTTATTCAGCAGTCAAAACATTCTACATCCAAATATACTCACCCCAGCACAATTATACCAGGAACTCGTAGATAACGAAAGACACCTGCCTAGAGATTCTGAAATTCCAATTTCCTTAAGTTTAAGTAATATCCATTTAATCTTAAGTATATCTAATACTGCGTGTTATTATTTTAATAATAAGTTAGTTTTTATTTTACAGATACCCCTAGTTACTAAGAATGAATTCAATTTGTATCATAACTTAGCTTTACCTACTCCACATGGAGTAAATAACATATACAGTTTAATTTTACCTTCTACCCCATATATTGCTATTTCTAGGGATAAGTTGTATTTTTGTAATATAGAAAACTTAAATAAATGTAAAAACATTAACTCTGAGTTCTTTTTGTGTGAGATATCCACAATACTATTGTCGAGCGGTAACCCCACGTGTGAAAGCGAACTATTAACAAAAACAATCAGTGCTATTCCCGTGCAGTGCGAAACAAAAACAATAATCGGACAATTAGACATTTGGAAACCAGTCCGAAACAATCAGTGGATTTTTGTACAATCTCGTCCTAATAAGATAACAATCGAGTGTGGTGTTACCGAATTATACGAACTAATAGTGTCCGGTACTGGTATTCTACAAACTCCAAGTAAATGTACAGTGTATACCAGAAGTGCTAGACTAATTTCATCCAATGATGTAATAAATATAAGTTTTACTAATCCACATTTTAATTTTAATATTATTAATGATTCCTGTTGTATTTTAGACCATAAGACTAATAGTTTTACGAAAGAGATATTCCCTGTTTCATTACAAAATATTGATTTAGATAATTTAAAAGCAAATAACAAAAATGATAAAATATTCTTTGACTTAAATAACATTATTTCAGAAAAACCACATGTAATAAAATATGGGAATTACTATACTAGTTCTACAATTGTAATTATAGTTTTAATTATATTTTATATAGTTTATAAGGTTTGTAAAACTGGCATACAAAATAAATATTTTAAAATAAAAAGATTTAATTTAAAACCCGCAATTAACAACCCTGAGGTCGATAATGAAGAAATAGAAATACCCGATATACCGGCTCCCACTCTGCGAATCGGTTAAACTGATTCCCGTAAACTTCGCATAATAATGTGTAGTTTACTCTAAATCGGGGGGCTGTTATATACGATCAATGTCCATAAAAGACATTATTTTGGAAAAACCCTCTCCCTACAAAAGTGCCATCCAGCACTTTTGTATGTATAAATAAGACCTAAGGGCGCGGGACCAGGCAGTCGTTCCTAAATCTCGCTCGTGTGTACTATACCTTTGTGTGCCAGTACCTTTTCGCCGTTTCATTATATATTTCATATTGTATTTGTATTTTAAAAGTAATATAAATAGTATTTCAATAAAAGTGTTTTTTTAAAAAGGGGAATCCAAGATTCCGTATAACAGTTCGCAATTGAAATGGTTGCCTACTCGCCAGCGTCGATCTATGCGAGCACTCACTACTCTCTTTTCGTTACTTACATCTTCTACACCTCCTACTTACTTAACTTCACACTTTCAATTTCTTTGTGTCAGTCATGATAGAAATCTCCGCTCAACAAACAATATCCTCCTTAAGTGCCCTGCTCACAGCTCTGATTTCATTCACTCTTCTTTCGCTATCCAATCCATACTTCTCTGGAATTCACTCCCTCTCGAAATCAGGTCGTGCACCAACCGGTCGGCTTTCAAGTTTAGAGTTCGTCAACTACTGCTGAATGGAGTAGCAGAATCACTTCAGTGATATATGAATTATAATTTGTATATAATATGTATTTACTATATTTATATTTTATACGTATCTTATGTATTTATAATATAATAGTAATATGTATTCAGTATGTATGCATATATGTTTATATATGTACATTTTTTGTGTTTTTTTTTTTGTGTCCCCTTCTCCTATATCTTTATGCACCTACCTTGTTCATCTCTGCACCACCTTAAGGTTGACTGGTAGAGAATGCCTTCTGGCATTAAGTCCGCCTATATACAATGTATGTATATGAAGTGTAGGTATAAATAAATATATACTAGCGTGCCCGGCAGACGCCGGAAAAGCAGCGCCACAATCTTAAAGATCACAGTCTTTGGCATTTCACCCACAAATCCCAGCAAATCAAATTTTATGACTAAAAGTTAATTTACAAAGAATCTAATATTGTTCTGGGACCTAAAATATACTATGTGTTAATCCAGCTAATGAACTACCTATGTGCCAAATTCATCCAAATCCGTTCGCCGTTTTTGCGTGAGTTGAGTAAAAAACATCCAAACATACCAACTCATATTTATAGTTAGGATAATAAGGAATTAATTTGACTGATATTTCCTTGAATAACATTAAAATAATAACCCTAAAAATAATTATAAATACATTATAAATTAATAAGGAAATTGCTAGTGTATTGATGATGCTATGTATACATATGCTGATATGCTTTCTGTAAATAGATTTTTTTCTTTTCCTTTTTAATGTCCTGACTTGTCATAAGAGCTATGTAATTGCCTACATGATCAATACACGATTTCATTTAATTACATTTCAATACCAACGTTTGTGTAACATAAACCTTCAAGCATAAATCAATGTTTGGTTAACAAATATTAAGTAGTTTGACCTATGGAATTTAACAGTGTGTTTGCACTATTTTAAAACAAAACAGCATAAAGAACTGCTCAAATAATGAACCAAAAACCTTTAAAAATACCAATGGTTTCTTATGTTTATGCACATTACATATTAAACTAAAATTTTACTGATTTTATTGCGTTTTTTTTTACTTTTTTTTAAGTCTGCAATACTGTACATACAGAGGAAGGCTCCAAATCTTAGATTTGCCAAACCTCAAGTCCTTCCAGAACACTGATTCTTACCTAGGATGATTCGCGAGGCTATTGGAATTTCCAAACTTCTAAATTTCAATACAGAAGATGTATTGTTGATCGAAGCAGAAGATGGTTGGAAGCTAGCACAGGCCAAGCTGGGAAATTATGGACATTAATGTCTGTAATTAGTAAATGACCGTGATTCTTGACCTTTTGAAAATAGTTACATTCATAGGCAATATAAAAGACCTTGTCATTCTCCTCAATCTTGATATAAACCTTTTTAATAGTTACATTCATTCAATATCCTTAAATGACCTTGACATGGGCTCCTACGCTGACATTGGCTCTCAAAACAACCTTGGAATATTGGAGTCGTATAGTACCAAAGACGACAAAGTATGTAGTTTGGCAAAAATGAGAAAAATATCTTACGTCAAGTCAACAATCCGATTTCTCATGAGGTCAAAAGTTTTTTAATTCATAAACAGTACACCGACTTCAATAAAAAACAAATTATGCGTACCTATAAAATTTGGTTTTTCTGAGATCCAGTCATCAGATCCTGACTTTGTGCCAATGGGACCTCCTGGAAGCCCTTTCAAACAAAAAATGAATTTCTCGGATCGGTCCAGGCGTCTTCGAGTAATCGGGGAACATACATAAAAAAAAAGATTCCGACGAATTGTGAACCTCCTCCTTTTTTTAAGTCGGTTAAAAATGGAAAACAAGCAAAAATGGCAAACTTGGCAGGATTATTGTAGCAAAGGCATTTCTCTACAGCATGAATGGGCCGGCTCGACCGGGGTAATACCACTGTCTCACAGAAAACCAACGTAAAGTGACAGTTCACTGTCGCATATGGTAAGTGAGATATCCGGAGGCCCAGATTCCCCCTTCTCTTCCCTAATCCCTATTCCTGTCCTTTAAGGCTGACAGCGCATACATGATACTTTCGGTATTGTGGATGTTCATGGGCGATGGAGATCACTTAACATCAGGTGACCCACTGGCTCGTTTGTCGGACTATGATATAAAAAAAAGGCGACCATCTTACCTTAGTTGGGTTCAAAGTCGGCAATATCGAGAAAATTTAATAAGATTTTGCACCGTTAAGTTGAATTTTTTATCATTGTTGTTGCCATTATTAAATATCTCCTCAGATTAGTCTCCGATATTTAATTTAACGTTTAAACGTGCGTTGTATGATACATAAAATATGATAGTACATGTTTTCTTTACCTACAACAAAGTCCGCGAGGCTATATGTCTAACTGTTACAGTATTTTTTTTATCCTGGCATGGCAAAGTGACCACACTGCACGTGATGGTAAGCGCAATGCCATCCAATTAGAGTATCGAGTAGCAAGAGACAATAACAATAACCCATTTCTGTTCAAATTAGAAAAAAAACTCGAGAAAAACACGATTACGATAAAAGGGATAGACGGGCCGGGATAAAGATGTTTAAAGACGAAACAGAGTTTGCGGGAACAGCTAATTGTGAAATAAAACTTATTACAAAAACTATTACATCAAGAACCCTGAAGCTATACCGCTTCATTGGTACTGGATGCCTGGAAACAGATATATCGTTCCAATAAATCCCTGAGAAGTCTGCAATTAAATATGACTTTATTACGAATTTTTCTGTCTCAATGACTGACTGACTGGACTGCCTTGGTGGCGCAGTGGTAATTGCGCATGCGTTACGACTGCTGTGCTGAGGTCTCGGGTTCGATCCCCGGGTCGGGTAAAGTGATATTGGGTTTTTCTATCTAGAAATTCCTCAGTATTAGCCCGGAGTCTGGAATTTGTGCCCGGTATGGCGATAGGCTCGCCCCCTATCACATTATGGGACCGAAATTCGGCGAAAAGTGGGTGTACTCGTTACACCTCTGCCTACCCCTTCGGGGATTACAGGCGTGAGTGTATGTATGTATGTGTATGTTCTGTCTCAATAGAAAAGTCATATAAAACGCAACAAATAAATAAATAAATAACACCCAACAGTCACACACATAGCCACGACCTCTACACTAAGATACGAGTCTTGTGTTGTGGGTATCAGGGACCTAGAGAGACGCACGGTCTCACAACACCCAGACCCCGGACACACACGCTAGTAACAGCGACAGCCAGGTCTTTCCAGGAGGCCACCCTGCTCGCCTCGTTCGCAACCGAACAGGTGGTGGGCAGGATTCGGCGACTGGGCCTTAAGGTGGCCCTGAACAAAACCGAGGCCCTTTACTTTCACGGTCCTCGGATTCGGCCACCTTTAATGCCCCACATCAATGTGGAGGGGGTGCGGATTCCCATCGGCTGTACAATGAAGTACTTGGGATTGATTCTGGACAGCCGGTGGGATTTCCGTGCCCATTTCAAGGAGTTGTCGCCGAAATTGGTGCGGGCAGCGGGCGCGCTCGGACGCCTGCTGCCAAACCTGGAGGGACCTAATAGCCCTTGCCGAAGTTTATACGCTGGAGTCGTGCGGTCAATGTCCCTGTACGGATGTCCCGTATGGGCTGAGTCCCTGAAAGCCCGCTGCGTCGCCTTGCTGCGCAAACCGCAGCGTTTGGTGGCGCAGCGAATAGTAAGGGGCTACCGCACGGTCTCCCACGAGGCGGCCTGCGTATTGGCTGGCACACTCCCTTGGGAGTTGGACGCAAAACTCCTTTCGTCAGCGTTCTTCTGGCGGGAGGAGGCGTCCAGCGGCCGTCAGGAGAGACTGGCCCCGAGGGAGATTGCGGCCCGGTTTCGCAGAACCGCTGTGGAGGAGTGGCATACCAGGCTGGAAAGCCCAAGTGCGGGCTTGAGGACCGTCGCGGCAGTGCGTCCTGTCCTAAAAAGATGGCTAGACAGGCGCCACGGTGCGCCTACGTTCCGGCTGACGCAGGTACTGACGGACCACGGGTGTTTCGGTTCGTTCCTGTATCGGATCGGAAAGGAGGTGTCTGCCGTGTGCCACCATTGTCGCAACTGCCGTGAGGATACGGCGCAACACACGTTGGAGGAGTGCCCAGCCTGGGACGAAGAGCGCAGCGCTCTCAGAGCAGTCGTCGGAGGAGACCTCTCGCTGCCGGCCGTGGTGTCGTCCATGGTCGCCAGCCAGAGGTCCTGGCGGGCGGTGGCCCACTTCTGCGAGAGCGTCATCTCGCAGAAGGAGAGTGCCGAGAGGGATTGGGAACGATATGATCCCTCCCGCCGCCAGAGAAGACGTAGGAGGCGCCGGGTGGACGACTGACCGGCGTCTCCCGCCCTGTGGAATGGGGGCGTTTGAGAATTTCACCACGGTAACCCCTGCCTGTCGTACGAGGCGACTAATTGGGGCCATCGGGGGTCGCGGGCGCGCAGCGGGGGGCTGTTAGCCCATATCGATGCATTCCAGTTTCGCTGCATCGTGCGACCCCGAGATGGACGGCAGCGCGGGTGGTAAGGCCTCGTTAGCTGTCGTTGTTCGGTGCGCGGGGGCTCCTAAGCCCCACATGGAGATGGGCCCGTACAAGGCACCGCGCAGGGGCGGTTCCGGCAGCAATTCTAGCACTCCTTAGAATACCCCGGGATCGCTCCGTAAGCGCCGAAGAAGGCCACCGCGGGGTTTTAGCTGGTAGTGTCGGGTGGGGTGTAGATAGGGGGTAGGGACTCGGCCCAGCGGCAGCACGGATAGCCATCATCCGTGCGAGGGGGATGCTGGGTCGTAAGACCGGCTAGTCCAGCATAACCGTTTTATTCTTATTCCGCTTCCCCCCGGAGCGGGCGGCAGTAATAAAACGCTTTCCTTGCGACAAAAAAAAAAAAAAGACCCCGGACACAAATATCTGTGTGTTACACAAACAAGTGTCCCGGTGTGGGAATCGAACCCACGTCCTCTGGTTTCACAGCCGGCTACTCGCCAACTGCGCCACGGAGGCTGTCATCATTAACAAAGCCCAAAACTTAAGTTTTAATTGGTGTGTGTATGGGTCTGTCCGGGTTCAAGTCAGCCAACCAGTACAGCCTTCCATCCATAAGGGTTTCAAAGGATTTTTTGTTTTTCAGTGACCCAAGATCGTGTTGATTTCCAACAGAATACGCTTCCAAGAAAGAAAAGACAATCCGATCTGGTTTACTTCAAGAATGAATACATGGATGAAAGAATATGGAATGAAAGTGAGTTATATAGTTCGTCAAATCTAAAATGATATACTAGCTGGTGGTAGGATATTCAAATCCGCACAGACAGCGACCACCATACACAGGATGTAAAACCCGCCATAGTGGCACACGCAAGTGTGTCGCGTTCCGGGGTCAGCCAGTATACATCTGGTTTTTGTCGGGTGTTCTAGAGTTAGGGTACTACGGAGTACCTACTCTGACACTAAACCCTCGACCGTTTCTTCACTTCCTTCATAGGCCATAGGCGTAGTGTGAAGAAGCTACACAGGTGGCCAATATGATTGTGTTGAGTAGCGAGGGATAGATTGTTTCTCGCTACTTTATACTCTATCTGGACGGCACTGCGCTAACCATCAGGTGAAGTGTGGTCAAAAAAGAAAAACTACATGGGGTAGTTTCCGTTTCAGTTTTATTTACTTTATTTTCATATTCACTTCATTAAAACTCTGATCTTTATGTTTCTTTTTCTTCTGTATACCTTCTTCTTTCTTATAGAGTACACTCGCTTGGATTCTCGTGTGATACCGAGATGGAACTTGTACAGTTAAGTATCTTTCTATCTTCTTTCTGTTCTTTACTTCTTCATAATTCAAAATCACCTTTCCATCCTGACGTATAAGGTTTATAGACGTTGAATCATGCAAAACCAATTATGTATTTCCAATTATAAGAAACAATTATTCATTATGCGTAAAATTTCTTCGAATAATTGTTAACTCTAAATGCACACAGTTCTGACCCCACATTAGGCAAAACCGGTATTGTGGGTATCAAGAACTACGAGGGACTACGGTCCACAAAACTCAGACCCGAAACAAATTCTGTCTGTCACACAAACATTAGTCTCGGCTGTGCTGCGGAGGCTGTCAATGTGTATAAATGTTTACATTTTTTTTACATTTATCCGTTTTACAGGGCCAAGACCATCCCAACCTAACCCCGGAACAAATTGTAAGTAGTTTCTGGATTACGTTTACTTAAATAAAGTATTTTTAAATACACAATTTAAAATAATGCTGTATAACCGTTCAGACTTTGGGTTCGACCCTAAGTCGAACAATCCATTATTGAAGTAGCGAGCGACAAGTATCCCTCGCTACTCAGCACAATCATGCCGGCCTGCTGTGTAGCTTCTTTACACTACGCTTAAAAGACCCAGGATCATAGAAAGAAGTAAACACATGGACCAACAATTTGCGAACCTCTTGGTTCGGGCCGGGGTAGTAGACATCACGACCCACCCACTGCTGTGGCTATTCTTATCCGCCTGAATAGCGACCACCGTATACTGGGTGTAAAACCCGCCGTAGTGGCACACGCAAGTGTGTCGCGTTCCGGGGTCAGCCAGTGTACAGACGGTTTTCGTTGGGGGCCTTCTTGCCCATGGTGTAGTGTGAAGAAGCAGGCCAGCATGATTGTGTTGAGTTGCAGAGGATAGATTGTCTGTCGCTAATACTCTAATTGGACGGCACTGCGCTTACCATCCTTTGCAGTGTTATGACTTTGCTCTGCCAGGATAAAAAAAACGAAGCTGTGACTCCGCAAGCCAGTATGCGTGGTTCTGATGTGGAAGGGAGAGAATGGGATAAGATTAACAATTCTTCGGAGCATTCACCGTGATACAGACGGTAGAACACGCTAGGCGGGGAAATTTCTAGCCAACCGCTAGAGCTCTTCCAGGTTTTGAAAGTGCATTTTATGTAGTACAATATGTATTTTGCAGCTAACCAAACTGATGCTTTTTTCATACAATACAACAATGTTCCTATGGGAGTAGAACGAGTGGGGAATAGATTATTCATTACTGTCCCAAGACGTAGATATGGTGAGTATGAACTTCAAATATCACTGCAATATCTTTTAGACAGATTCATAAACTTAAGTGATTCGGAACATTCCCATTACTGCCCCTTCTCGTGGTCATTATCTCCCGTCACTTCCTTTACCGAAGATCACGATTCTTTTCATTTTCCGGTCATCCTCTTTTCTCCTTTTCCAGTCCTATCCTCGTCATTGTATCCTTACCTAGCAGCCCTTGATGGTGGTTTCAAAGTTTCTACGCCGTTATCCGTAATTATGCATTCCGTATGGAGAATTTATATTTGTGTTTTGACCTGTCGTAAGTTTCTTATATATACCTACATAATCAATATAATAATATAAATATAAAATAATACTAGCCCTGTATTAAACGTTGTCCCACAGCTGGGCACGGGCCTCCTCTACTAGTGAGAGGGGTTAGGCCTTAGTCCACCACGCTGGCCTAATGCGGGTTAGTAGACTTCACATACCTTCGAAATTCGTATAAGAATTCTCAGATATGCAGGTTTCCTCACGATGTTTTCCTTCACCGTTAAAGCAAGGGATAATTAACATTTAATACACACATAACTTAAGAAAAGTCAGAGGTGATTGCTACTTGGGTTTCGAACATACGACTTTCGTCTTGACAGTCCGTACCGCAACCAACTAGGCTATCGCTGCTATCTAATCAATACAGATTTTATTTTATATTTATTCAGTAAATAGCTTCATAATCAACCCTGTATTATGCAGACCACTGCAGAACAGTGGGCTTTACTAATTACATGGGTTAGGCCTTAGTCCACAACGCTAGCTTAATGCGAGTTATTAGACATCAACTACTTGTAAGATATTTTCCAAATTAAAGAATTAGAGCAATACTGACAAGACTGTCTCGGTGGCGCAGTGGTAATTATTTTGGCGCAAGCGTTACGTCTGCTGTGCTGAGGTCTCGGGTTCGATCCCCGGGTCGGGTAAAGTGGTATTGGGTTTTTCTATCTAGAAATTCTCAGTATCAGTCCAGAGTCTGGGATCTGTGCTCGGTATGGCGATAGGCTCGCCCTATATCACATAAAAAATAAATAATACTAGCCCTGTATTAAACATTGTCCCACTGCTGGGCACGGGCCTCCACTACTAATGAGAGGGGTTAGGCCTTAGTCTACCACGCTGGCCTAATGCGGGTTGGCAGACTTCTCATACCTTCGAAAAACTCTCAGATATGCAGGTTTCCTCACGATGTTTTCCTTCACCGTTAAAGCAAGCGATAATTAACATTTTAATACACACATAACTTTTAGAAAAGTCAGAGGTGTATGCCACTTGGGTTTCGAACCTACGACTTTCGTCACATTATGGGACCGAAATTTGGCAAAAAGTGGGTGTACTGGTTACACCTCTGCCTACCCCTTCGGGGATTACAGGCGTGAGTGTATATGTATGTATGTAGAGCAATATTTATTGCATTTTCAATTTTACAATGACTCCCTCTATTTTACATGTCAAGCCTCTGGCCTTGATAATATATGTTTCTTGTTTTCGAAAAGGCAAAGGTCACAGCCATACAGCCTAGCCTAGAGACAGAAGTACCGAGTACGCAATTACTAGAGCGCCACCGAGGCTTTCGATATGATTAAATAAAAAAGTGTTTTAATTCATAAGAAGTACACCGACTTCATTAAAAAACAAATTATATCCTATAATTATTTGAGGGTTACCCTCGATTTTTTTGAGATCCCATTATCACATCCTGACGTGGTGCCAATGGGACCTCCTGAGAAGTATACCTTTTAACAAAAAAGAATTTGTCCAGGTCCAGGCGTCTTCGAGTAATCGGGGAACATACATTAAAAAAAAGATTCCGACAATTTGCAAACCTTCTCCTTTTTTTGAAGTCGGTTAAAAAATCGTATCAACTACCCTACTCTCGTGTTTTAGGAATACCATCAACGCTCAATTATGTGGAGTCAGACCAAGGCTCAAGATCTCCAGCATTGAAACCGTACCCTGATGTAAGAGAAGCGGCCAGACTGACGTCAGTGTACCGCACTAGAGCGGACCAGTGTGGACGACTATGGATGGTTGATACGGGTCTCTTAGAAATACCTGGTAAGTAGTCCCTTTTTTTTTTGTTGTCGTGGGGAAAGCGTTTTATTACTACCGCCCGCTCCGGGGGGAAGCGGAATAAGAATAAAACGGTTATGCTGGACTAGCCGGTCTTACGACCCAGCATCCCCCTCGCCCGGATGATGGCTATCCGTGCTGCCGCTGGGCCGAGTCCCTACCCCCTATGTACACCCCACCCGACACTACCAGCTAAAACCCCGCGGTGGCCTTCTTCGGCGCTTACGGAGCGATCCCGCGGTATTCTAAGGAGTGCTAGAATTGCTGCCGGAACCGCCCCTGCGCGGTGCTGCGTAGCAGCCCATCTCCATGGGAGGGCTTAGAAGCCCCCGCGTACCGAACAACGACAGCGAACGAGGCTTTACCACCCGCGCTGCCGTCCATCTCGGGGTCGCATGATGCTCCGAAATTGGGAGTGCAACGATTCGGGCTGACAGCCCCCCGCTGCGCGTCCGTGACCCCCGACGGCCCCAATTAGTCGCCTCTGGTAAGTAGTCCCTAATATTGAAGTTTTGAGGCGAGTGGCAAAGACCGTAAGCTTATGCAGACCGTGATACAGAAGGTTGCCCACCTTGGAAATGTTTTTCAACATGCGAGCTACGACCCACTGCAAATTATTATGATGGGCAAAGTAGCTGGGAAACGAGGTGTTGGGTGAAAAAAGTCGTGGCTCAGGAATATTCGGGAGTGGACTGGAGTCACGAGAGCTGCAGAGTTGTTCCGCAAGGGATAGAGACCAATATTCGGAGTTGATGGCCAACCTCCAGTAATTGGAGGGGCACCTGAAGAAGAAGAAGGTAAGTAGACAGTGGCAACCCTATGGTACTGCGAGCAGTGCGACTGCACCGGGCGCAGAAAACAAAAAAACCATTATGATAGCCTCAAAAACAACACCGGCTTCAATAAAAAACACATTATGCGTCCCTATAAAATTTGAGGGTTGCCTTCGATTTTTCTGAGATTCCATCATCAGATCCTGACTTGGTGCCAATGGGACCACCTGGGAAATATCCACCTGGGAATTATTTATTAGAAATTTTTTAAACAAAAAAAGCATTTCTCGAATCGGTCCAGCCGTGTTCGAGTAATCGGGGAACATACATAAAAAAAGATTCCTACGAATTGAGAACCTCCTCCTTTTTTTGAAGTCGGTTAATGAATACTACGAGAACTAGGTAGAACTACTAGGTCACGCGAGAGACTCCACTGCGTCTCGCAGATACACCTAGATATTAGCTAGCTATATCTAATTTGTAATCACGGACAAGCAACTACATAGTATAGACACTCTAAGGTTATGAATAGAGACGCCACTATTAGATAGATCTCGCAATACATTTTAGCAACATCAGGTTAGATAAATACATTGATTATAAAATCATCATTATATAATAATACTAGCCCTGTATTAAACATTGTCCAACTGCTCACGGGCTTCTCTACTAATGAGAGGGGTTAGGCCCTAGTCCACCACTCTGGACCAATGACTGTGGTAGACTTCACATACCTTTGAAATTCTTATGAGAATTCTCAAGTATTGCTCACGATGCTTTCCTTCACCGTGCGATAATTAACAATGAACACAAACGTAAGTTTAGAAAAGTCAGAGGTGTGTGCCATTTGTGTTTCGAACATACGACTTTCGTCTCAACAGTCCGTACAGCAACTAACTAGGCTATCGCTACTATTTAAATTATAATTTTTGTAACATCGTAGCAGAAGCTCGGTTCAATAACCGCGCGTTAAACTGAGCAACAGCATATTTTTATTGCTTATTACAGCTGTTCGTTTTTACAGATTGTTTAGCTTAAGTTCCACTCAAACCCAAACCTAAATAAACGCAGCTCATCATCTGTATGCCCTCGTGTGGCCTTTTTTTTTTATTTTGTCGCTGGGAAAGCGTTTTATTACTGCCGCCCGCTCCGGAGGGAAGCGGATTAAGAATAAAACGGGTATGCTGGACTAACCGGTCTTACGACCCAGCATCCCCCTCGCACGGATGATGGCTATCCGTGCTGCCGCTGGGCCGAGTCCCTAACCCCTATATACAACCCACCCGACACTACCAGCTAAAACCCCGCGGTGGCCTTCTTCGGCGCTTACGGAGCGATCCCGGGGTATTCTAAGGAGTGCTAGAATTGCAGCCGGAATCGCCCCTGCGCGGTGCTGCGTAGCAGCCCATCTCCATGGAGGGCTAAGGAGCCCCCGCGAACAACGACAGCGAACGAGGCCTGACCCGCGCTGCCGTCCATCTCGGGGTCGCACGATGCTCCAAATTTGGGAGTGCATCGATACGGGCTGACAGCCCTCCGCTGCGTGGCCCTCGTGTGGCCTGCAGGACCTCTTTCGCAAGAAGACAAACGCGTAGTATAAGCGCCAAATTATACAACGATTTAAATAAAAAACTAAATATCGTTACACTAAGTAGACGTGAAGTTAAAGTGAAAGTTACCAACTGGCTTCAACAACTTGATTTCCAAAAAACCGAAGACCTTCTTACTTACATAACATAAATCCCACTAATTTACCAACACACATACACACTCACGCACACACAGACACACCCCACACAATGACTCATACACACCACAAATATATAATCAAGAGCATTAAATTAACAAAAAAAGCATAAACAGCGAACTAATATAAATAGTATAGTTTACCTTTGGAGCGACTGAACACTGTCTCCCAAGATACAGGCTTCTGGCCTAGTTTGGGAATCAGTAATCAGTACATATTATAATAAATATTTAAAAACTGTGCCTAAATTTAATACCAAATGTTTATGTAATTTACGTGTACATTTTTATTTATTTACTCAAACAGACACCGCAAATCATGTTTATTTCAGAAAATCCCCAACAAGTCCAGCCTCCGGCTATAGTAATATTCGATTTGAATACGGACACACAAATATTGAGATATCAATTCAAAGATGAAGACATACCAGCTGCAAATACACCAACTGGTAAGTTTTGTTTATAACGGACTAGCTTTTGCCTTTCTCCCAAATATAAATTCCACGCAGGCGGAGCCGCGAGCCTAAGTGTTATAGCATCTTAATAAAAATGTCCAGCCACATTTCCACATTGTTTTTATATTTTACAGGATTAGCTTCAATAACAATAGATATTAACACAGACTGTGCCTCTGCCCACGCGTACATACCAGATCTCACTACATTTGGTCTTATAGTGTACTCTCTGAAAGACAACGACAGTTGGAGGGTTTCGCACAGCTATTTCCACTTCAACCCTGTAGCTGGGAACCTCAATATTGCAGGTTGGTCTTTTCAAACAAAACATAAATAGTTTCTTAACAATACTGTGTAAAACAACAAATAAATCAACAAACAATAAATAAATACACCCAACAGTCACACATAGTTCTGACCCCACACTAGGTAAAACCTGTATCGTGGGTATCAAGAACTACTAGGGACTACGGTCCCACAACACCCAGACTCGAAACAAATTGGAAGTGGTAGAGCCACGCTGTAGACATATTTGTCTACAGCATGAATGGGCCGGCTCGACCGGGGTAGTACCACTGTTTCACAGAAAACCAACGTAAAGTGACAGTTTACTGTCGCGTTTCGTATGGTAAGTGAGATAACCGGAGGCCCAGATTCTCCCTTCCCTTCCCTAATCCCTATTCCTGTCCTTTAAGGCCGACAACGCATACGTGATACTTTCGATATTGTAGATGTTCATGGGCGGTGGAGATCACTTAACATCAGATGACCCACTGGCTCGTTTGTCGGCGTATACTATAAAATATATATATATCTATCTGTCACACAAACATTTGTCCCGGTGCGGTAATCGAACCCACGGCCTCTCGATCACAGCCGGCTACCAACTGCGCCACGGAGGCTGTCTAATGATACCCTAGTTGTGAGTAGTTCGAAACCAGCCGAAATGACAGACGCCTATAACTTTTTAAAGTTGTGTGTGCATTGGTGATTATAGCTTGCTTATTAGCGAAGGAAAACATCATGACGAAACCTGCATACCTGAGAATTTTCCATAAGAATTTTAAAGGTATGTGGAATCTTCCATCATTGCAGGCCAGCCTGGTGGACTAAAGTCTAACCCCTCATTAGTATGATACGAACTTAGTCGCCAAGGAATGTGTTTTACTGTGTTTTTAAGTGAGAATGACGTGCTATATTAGGATTTTATTTTTGAAATGTATTATATATAACGAACCTATGTGTATCCATGTAAAGCGTCGTATGATTGTTAGACCGCTTAATACACATAGGGGATTTTACAGTGTCGTAGTTGTCGGACAAAAAGATGAAATATTTTAGAGATTTTTAATTTCTGTAAAATTTGTTTTAATATTTTTGGTGAACACCTTTAGTCGTTTTTAGTTTTAGCAATATCTTTTAATAAAAGTATGCAATTCAATAGGTGTTTACAATATCTCTGAAATAATATCAGAGGGAGCAGAGGGGGGTGTTCCCCCCAAAAAAAAAAAACCCCTCATTAGTAGAAGAACGTGCCCAGCAGTGGGACGGTATTTAATACACACGTGGTAACATTATTATTTATTAGTAAATATTTGAATTATTATTATTATTCCAGGCCACTGCCTTGTTGGCACAGTTGTCGCATGCGTTACGACTGCTGTGCTGAGGTATCGGGTTCGATTCCCGGGTAAGGTGATATTGGGTTTTCTATTTACAAATACTCAGTATCAGCCCGGAGTCTGGAATTGAGGTCGGTATTGCGATAGGCTCGCCCCTATCACATTATGGTACCGAAATTCGGCGATAAGTGGGTGTACTGGTTACACCTCTGCCTACATGCCTCTGGATTACAGGCGTGAGTGTATATGTATTCCAGGTCAGAACTTCCAATGGAGCGACGGCATTTTCAGCATAACTATCAAGAAAACCGGTCTGGAATGCAACACGGCGTACTTTCACCCACTGATCAGCTACAATGAGTTTGCCGTCTCCACGTGCGTTCTGAACAACAGAACAGCCATTCAAGGATCGGATTATTGGTCCCTTTATTCTGTGAGTATTACATAATTGACTGCCTCCGTGGCGCAGTTGGCAAGTAGCCGGCTGTGAAACGAGAGGCCGTGGGTTCGATTCCCACACCGGGTCAAATGTTTGTGTGATAGACATATATTTGTGTCCGGGGTCTGGGTGTTGTGAGAGGGTGCGTCTCTCTAGGTCCCTGATACCCACAACACAAGACTCGGTATCTTAGTGTGGGGTCGGGGCTAAGTGTGTGACTAAAGCATGTTATTTATAAAAAAAAATTGTCGGGGGTCTAGAGTTGGGGTACGATGTTTGGCCGTTTTGGGCCTTCTGAGTACTCTGACACTAGACCCGCGATCGCTTCTTCACCTCCTTGCCTCATGGCGTAGTGTGAAGAAGTAGGCCCGCATGATTGTGTTGAGTAGCGGGGGATAGACTGTGTCTCGCTACTTGATACTCTAACTGGACGGCACTGCGCTTACTATTAGGTGCAGTGTGGTCACTATGCCGTGCCAGAATCAAAAAAAACAAAAAGTTGAAATTTCTTTATCTTACAAAAAATCTAAATATGAATGTTCAGTACACTAACTTTGGGAATAAAGGATTGCCCATACAAATCAACACCTATTTCTAGATTATTTTTTGAGACAAAAGATAGCCTTTTTTTTAGTGGCTCGATAGGCAGACGAGCAGATGGGTTACCTCATGGTAACTAGGATCCGCCGCCCATAGACTTATGCCACGGCACAGCAAAGCCGCTGCCTACCGGCTATGTCTATGTCCTTCCCCAGGGTATAATCTATATCTTTGCCAAATTTCATTACGATCCGTTCAGCCGTAAAAACTAACACACAGAGTTACTAGAGCATTTATAATAAGTTATTAATATGAATATTATGATAGTTGCCTGTATCTAATTTAATTACAGACGCATTATAAAACTGTTTTTGCACGCAAAATGTTTGACAGCACCAATTCCCCTAGGTAGTAGGCGAGCGTG
Source organism: Laothoe populi (assembly GCA_905220505.1). Classification (NCBI taxonomy): domain Eukaryota; kingdom Metazoa; phylum Arthropoda; class Insecta; order Lepidoptera; family Sphingidae; genus Laothoe; species Laothoe populi. Next base: position 5,749,194 of record HG992174.1, on the reverse strand, counting down.
GTGAAGACAGTCAGTCGACCATGCATGGCCACCACACAGACTCTAACGTGATGTTCTACGCCGAGATTGGACGAAACGCTGTCACTTGTTGGAACACCGCGCAACTACTGAAGCCGGCTAACATAGCTGTTTTAGCTCAAGATAGCACGCGGTTGAGCTACCCCTGTGGTAAGACAGTTCATACATTGTTTTAGGGTATTTCCTATTATTAGAAATACAGAAGGTATATCGAAGGTATTTAGGACACGTTTTGGGGGTACATTAATAATGACAACCTAAATGGGGGAGTAGTAAATGTTTAGCATAAAACTGAGTGCCTTCCGCGCTCCTGTGTTCAGTTGAGTTGTGAAGACTAGGTGACAGCCAGGATATTCGTGGTTCGTTCGCGGGGCAGTAAGTGTGTAAACAGTTAAAGTTTAAACATCCATCTGGCATAGTTTTGTTGATGTTGCTAACACGTTGAAATATAGCTACTTATACGGATTTTAAAGAGATTTTTACTTTTAACCCACTTAAAAAAATGGAGAAGGTTCTCAATTCGTCGGAATCGTTTTTTTATGCACGCTCCCCGATTACTCGACGACGCCTGGACCGATTCGAGAAAATCTTATTTTGTTTAAAAGGGTAGGTATACTTCCCAGGTGATCCCATTGGCACCAAGACAGGGTCTGATGATGGGATCTCAGAAAAATCGAGGGCACTCTCAAATTTTATAGCGACGCATAATCTGTTTGTTACTGAAGTCGGTGTACTTTTTATGAATTAAAAAACTTTCACTTATTTAGTCTCATAATTCGATAGCTTTACAGCCATGTCAAACATGCTGCAAATTTTCCTGCGGAATGAATAAATTTTGTAAATAGGCAGATAGGGGCCCGCGAACTTGTTAAAAACTAGCTGGTGGTAGGATATTCATATCCACCTGGATATAAATAATCCATAATGAATGAGCGTGACGGCTCAGTCTCATTCAATATCCGGTAAATAGTTAATATCAATTAACGGTAGGCAGTGCATTTGCTGTGCCCTGGCATTGCAGAAGTCTATAAGCGGTGTCTACTTACCATCAGGTGGCCCGTCTCCTCGTCTGCCTATCGAGGTTCAACGTTAGGCAGCGGCTCTGCTGTGCCCTGGCATTGCAGAAGTCTATGAGCGGTGTCTACTTACCATCAGGTGGCCCGTCTAATCGTCTGTCTATCGAGGCTCAACGGTAGGCAGCGGCTCTGCTGTGCCCTGGCATTGCAGAAGTCTATGAGCGGTGTCTACTTACCATCAGGTGGCCCGTCTAATCGTCTGTCTATCGAGGCTCAACGGTAGGCAGCAGCTCTGCTGTGCCCTGGCATTGCAGAAGTCTATGAGCGGTGTCTACTTACCATCAGGTGGCCCGTCTAATCGTCTGTCTATCGAGGCTCAACGGTAGGCAGCAGCTCTGCTGTGCCCTGGCATTGCAGAAGTCTATGAGCGGTGTCTACTTACCATCAGGTGGCCCGTCTAATCGTCTGTCTATCGAGGTTCAACGGTAGGCAGCAGCTCTGCTGTGCCCTGGCATTGCAGAAGTCTATAAGCGGTGTCTACTTACCATCAGGTGGCCCGTCTCCTCGTCTGCCTATCGAGGTTCAACGTTAGGCACCGGCTCTGCTGTGCCCTGGCATTGCAGAAGTCTATAAGCGGTGTCTACTTACCATCAGGTGGCCCGTCTCCTCGTCTGCCTATCGAGGTTCAACGTTAGGCAGCGGCTCTGCTGTGCCCTGGCATTGCAGAAGTCTATGAGCGGTGTCTACTTACCATCAGGTGGCCCGTCTAATCGTCTGTCTATCGAGGCTCAACGGTAGGCAGCGGCTCTGCTGTGCCCTGGCATTGCAGAAGTCTATGAGCGGTGTCTACTTACCATCAGGTGGCCCGTCTAATCGTCTGTCTATCGAGGCTCAACGGTAGGCAGCAGCTCTGCTGTGCCCTGGCATTGCAGAAGTCTATGAGCGGTGTCTACTTACCATCAGGTGGCCCGTCTAATCGTCTGTCTATCGAGGCTCAACGGTAGGCAGCAGCTCTGCTGTGCCCTGGCATTGCAGAAGTCTATGAGCGGTGTCTACTTACCATCAGGTGGCCCGTCTAATCGTCTGTCTATCGAGGTTCAACGGTAGGCAGCAGCTCTGCTGTGCCCTGGCATTGCAGAAGTCTATGAGCGGTGTCTACTTACCATCAGGTGGCCCATCTGCTCGTCTGTCTATCGAGGTTCAACGGTAGGCAGCAGCTCTGCTGTGCCCTGGCATTGCAGAAGTCTATGAGCGGTGTCTACTTACCATCAGGTGGCCCGTCTGCTCGTCTGCCTATCCAGGCACTAAAATCTACACTATAAAGTGCACAACGCACCTAAAGTTTTCACTCCAAAAATCTTCGCCCTTACAGATTTACACGTCAGCAACAACGAAGTATGGGTGATGGCGAACTCTTTACCACGGTTCAGCTATTCGAGGCTGGACGCTGGTGATTACAACTTCTTTGTATATAGGTAAGATATGTCGACGATAAAAAAAAACAAAAATCTTTTGACAAATATGATGAATCTTCCATCATCATCATCATCACATAAATTTTATTTATTAAAATTTATGTGATTTATTTATTTAATATTTTTATTACATATTGGCAAATTGTGGAGTCGTTCCTCCGCAGAGGCCATTAAAGCAAGAAGAAGAAGAATATCGTATAATGTTGACAAATATGACGAATGTGCGTTTGAAGTGTGTATGAAATGACTATCCAGACTTTTCTAATATATCACTTTACCCGACTCGGGACTCGAACCAAAGACCTCAGCACAGCAGTCTTAACCCATATTGCGTATGCGCCACCGAGGCTGTCTACTACTTACTAGTTTCCTCAAAATCCTAGCTTGCAAAGTATCTGGGATATTCAGGAATATCTTTTAAGACATACCCGAGAGTACCTTAGTGTCTCGCATGCAAAGTCTATCAACCTGTGTATAATAAACTAGCTGTTGCTCGCGGCTCCGCCCGCGTGGAGATCATGTTTGGGAGAAAAAGTATACAATACGTAATACCCATTTTCATGCGTTTAACTTCAACTTTTCATATTTCATACAAACTTTTATCCCCTATTTTACCCCCTTAGGGGTGGAATTTCCAAAAATCCTGAAATATATATGTTTTATTTTTAACTAAAAGGCCAAATACTAATTTTCATGCGTTTGACTTCAAAAATTACGGATTTTCATACAAACTTTCATCCTCTATTTTACCCCTTTAGGGATGGAATTTCGAAAAACCCTTCCTTAGTGGATGCCTACGTCATAAAAGGTACCTACTGTCAAAATTTCAAGTCTCTAACCCCAGCCGTTTTGGCTGTGCGTTGATCGATCAGTCAGTCAGTCAGTTTCTTCTTTTATATATACAGATAACTTTATCATTTCAGAGCGACCATTGAAGAACTAATATCCGGCACGATTTGCTCCGAGTAGAAAGGATATGAAAATAAGTTTCTCCAAAAAAGTTTTTATATTTTAATTTAATAAACTATTATAACAAGTCTCTTTATTGACCACACATACTTACAACTAATAATATACAGTATGATGCTAAAAGGTGTTACAAATAAAGATCTGAAATTACGACTTTAACTTATTGGCAAAGTAAACAAATGAAATTGGTATTAAAAAATGTTCTTAACATTTTTACGTGATCTTAAAATTATATGATGATTTATAAAACCGCCGAAAAAGTGTCAACTGATGATCTAAGCCTTATTCATACTGCAAAAATAGTTCATTCGTTTTGGGTGGATTTATAGATCATATAACGAATGATTCAAACAAATTTCAAGTTCTAATTACTCAGACAAGATTAGGTTTATCAGATTCTTTTTTTTTTCGTAAATTTACAAAATGTACCACTTTTTTGCAACACGCTGTATAAAACCCAGCAGCAGATTTACCTTCAAATACTTAAAAAGCCGCAAAGTGTGGCATCAGTACAAAGTATGAACACATTCTTATTCACTTCATATTTGTGAAATTCCGCAGGTTCTCACCCCGGGGTATAAAATTTACATGTTTTTATGGTTTACGTATTCTTATATTTTAGATACAACTTTGGTTTTAACAGGAGAATAACATTATTATGGATAGCATATTATATACACTTAAAAAATATAAAATATTAAACTATGACGACCGATCGCGTATAAAATAAAATAGTAAATAGTCTATTTGACAACATTGAATGTTTGCCAGCTACCGTGTTCCCTCCTTCCTATGATCCTGGGTCCTTTAGGCGTAATGTGAAGAAGCTAAACAGCAGGCCGGCATGATTCTGTTGAGTAGCGAGGGATAGACTGTCTCTCGTTACTCGATACTCTATCTGGACGGCACTGCGCTTACCATCAGGCGCAGTGTGGTTGGTAACTTTGCCGCGCCAGAAAAAAAATATTTAAAATACACTGCAAATTGTGGTCATCCTGTTAGACAATAGCTTAAAAAACCATATTTCACTTAATTTTAAACAAAATAATGTATGTTTTTGCAAATTTAACGAAATAAAGTACATCATTTTATTTAAACTTTATATGAGATGTGAACACTCTGTGATTGGTTTGCATTTTTGGTGACGTCACACGCAAGTAAACATAGTTTCTTCGAGTGATTTTAGTTCGCGTTTTATGTTTTCTGGGTGATAAATTCTATTGTTGATCTATTTTTGAAGCAGTTTTATGATAATTGTTGATAAATCATCATTATCATAAAACTTAGCTTTGCTTATCATTATTAGCTTGTTTACTTGCATGTGACGTCACACGTGTCATATGATCAGCGCCATTACAGAAATAGCGTTTTTGCCGCGGTTTTGGAGATTTTTTAAACTTTAACATTGATTTTTATTAAAAATACAGTAGATTTCCCGGAAATATCAATATAGTGTGCTTATTATGTAATAAAGTAAAGTTTTAAATCATTTTCGAAAATTAGTCAAATAGCCTATTGGCAATGTAATATGTGACAGGTCATCTACTAGAAATAATGAATCGGACCAAAAACAAGCCCGCTGAGTTTGATTTGCTGGATTCTCTCAGGACTGGGTCGCGCCGCGTAGTATCCAGCGGTAATGTAAGCCCGCTGAGTTTGTTTCGCCGGGTCTTCTCAGGCGGGGTCGCGTTTGGATCCGGTGGTAGCTCTTAAAACAAGCGACGTCTCGGAAACACCCATGGTCCATATCAAACCCATTTAAAAATATTTATATTTGTCTGGTATTTCCTTGAATAATAATAAAAAGAATAATTCTAAATATCCTATGTATGTTATGTATACATAAGCTGATATGCTTTTCTTAAAATTTCTTTACTTTTTTTAATGTTCTGACTTGTCATAAGAGCTATGTAATTGCCTACATGATCAATAAACGATTTCATATCAGCTGTTAGCTAATTCTCTTCGCGATTTACATCAAAGTGTGTGTTTGTCAGTATTATTTGTCTGACCCGAAACAAATATCTATCTGTCACACACATATTTGCTCGGTGTGGGAACCGAACCCACGGCCTCTCGTTCCATAACCGGCTACTCGCCCGCTGCACCACGGAGGCTGTGTGCTGTTTAAACTTTACAGAACATCTAATAAAGGTCTCTGAACCGTCACATCTGGGTAAACATGTCTATAGTGTTGGCAGTCCGGGCCAGTTTCAACGCTGCGAGGGCCTGTCGTGGTTCAGCGAGCCAGTCCCGGTGACCGCGCGTCGTCACCAACCGACCCAACAACCAACGCATCGTCTCTAAATTGTCTACCAGTTTACACAGTTTCCTGGAAACAAAAAAATATATATCTTTACTAGCAGACGTCGTCCTGCCCCTAAAAGTAGCGCTACGCCGACAGCAGCGCCACCTACCGGGTTCAATACCGGTGAATCTAAACCATCCAGGGCGCCACCCAAACGCATACAAAAAAAATCATTAAAATCGGTCCAGCCGTTTAAGAGTTCAGTGACATACACACTTACAGTAGAATTATATATATAAAGATATGGAGACGAAAATAATCCTACTATAATCGACATGATTTTTTGCATAGTGGCAGTTTAGGGATCAGGAAATGACATAGGCTACTTTTTATCCCGGAAAAATGCATGCTACATGCAATGCAATGCGGCTCCTTTAAGCGTAGTGTGAAGAAGCTACACAGCAGGCCGGCATAATTGCGTTGAGTAGCGAGGGATAGATTGACTCTCGCTACTTGATACTTTAACTGGACGGCACTGCGCTTACCATCAGGTGCAGTGTGGTCACTTTGCTGTACCAGAATAATAAAAAAAAAACCGCTAAAATAGAAAGGTGTAATAGCTTAAAATGCCTCCATGGATTGTATACCTTTTCTTCCAAAAATAACCTCCACGCGGGCGGAGCCGCGGGTAACATCAAGTATAAAAATAAAATTTAAAACATAAATAAATACACCGGACAGCCACACACATAGTTCTGACACAAGGGGTTAAACCTATATTGTGGGTATCAACAACTACAAGGGACTACGGTCCTACAACACCCAGACCCGAAATAAATATCTGTCACACAAACATTAGTCTCAGTGTGGGAATCGAACCCACAACCACTTTGATAGCCGGCTGCTCGCCCGCTGCGCCACGGAGGCTGCCTAAAATCACATGTTACCAACACTGAAAGATGCATTTTGTTTGCTTGTTTAGTCTTTATCCATTTTCAAGGGAATTTTATTTTCGAAGAGTAGTCTATGTACTTTAAATTGTGCTTTCAGAGTAAAAATATAAAAATTATGGGTCCTATTCTGTGCACACACCCCTATGTAATAAAGTTGTAGAGAATAAAAGCAAGTACATACATATACACTCACGCCTGTAATCCCCGACGGGGTAGGCAGAGGCGTATCCAGTACACCCACTTTTCGCCGAATTAACGGTCATATAATGTGATAGGGGGCGAGCCTATCGCCATACCGGGCAAAAACTCCAGACTCCGGGCTAATACTGAGAATTTGTAGGTAGAAAAACTCAATATCACTTTATTCGACCCGGGATCGAGGAGACCTCAGCACAGCAGTCGTAACGCATGCGCTAACAACTGCGCCACCGAGGCCGTCATTAAAGCAAGTATACTAACAAGTATAAAGGTCCGGTGGTATCCATATCGTCCTCATCCACTGCCCCCTCCCTTATATCCCGCAGGTCTGAGAGCTCTTTGTCCCACTGTTCCCTCACCGCCATGTACTCATCTTCCTTCTCCCTCAGTACCGACTCCATATGACGAAGCTCTATCTCTTTCGCACCGTAATCCGAGAGGGCTTTGAGTAGTCTCCTGGAATAGTTGGTTAAATAAAATGTCAATCTCTATAGCGATAATTTTATTTTAAATGAAACTATTGGCTCTGTAATTTGTTCTTGCAAGCAGAATGGACAGAAGATTTATTCGGCATGAATGACTAAATGGAACTTTTAAATTCATTTTAGTCAGAAGCAGTGTACAATCGATCAAAGACTAATAAATATCAAATAAATACAACAGTCACGTAGACGCCGGCATGTAACTTGGCATGGCTTGGTTGTTAGATGTGCAGAAGTAGTTTTTTATGTCTCTTTGGTTGTCAAGCGGGACGCAGGGTACAGTAGTACCGCGGTACAGGGTAGTACCGCGTGATTGGTGCGTCAGGTGAACCTCGCCTCCCGCACCGCTTCCACGCACCGTTCACTCCCGACTAAACTTTCTGGCACTAACATTGTACCCTGTTTTTGTTAAGTTTTTTTTTATTTATTTATTAATCAGGCAGGCAGTTGTCATGCAACTGATAATGCCTGTATCCAGTATTACAATACAGTTATTGAAATCCTAAGTAGATGTGGTTTTACATTTGAGGTAATTATCAAGCCGATTCTTGAACTGATTTATATTTTGGGCTGAGACTACATGTTCTGGGAGCCCATTCCAGGCTTGGACCACTCTGTTGCTGATAAAATGTTTGTGCGGGTTGTTGTTTGAGGCAGAGGTACATAGTTTAAGATGGTGACCTCGAAGATGAACATTATGACTCCGTATAAACAATCTGTCAACATTTTTAATGCTGTAGTGCTCATTTAAAATCTTATAGGTTTCAATTAAATCTCCAGGGTTCCTGCGATCCTTTAAAGTTGTAAGTTTAAGTAATTTTAATCGTTCTTCATAAGGGTGTTGTTTCAAAATTCTTGGAATTTTAGTATAACTTTGTATAAATGTTATTAATATTGTTAAAATAAAGGTTTTGTTGCAAGTGTTATTGTTTTAAAATTAATTGCAATGCCAGAACCAAATACCTTGTCACTCAGACTTCCCACAAAATTTATTTATGATGTGTGACCATTTTTTGTTGCATTAAGTGTACTATGCACGAACTTACCCCCACAATACCATACAAACATATGTGAAGTCTAACAACTCGCATTAGGCCAGCATAGTGAACTTAAGCTGAACCCCATTAGTAGAGGAGGCCTGTGTCCAGAGGAAGAATCATATTAATACAGGGCCGTACATTAATATTTCCCTAGTAAATGCTCTATATATAACTATAAATAATAACTCGTATTTTTGCCGCACCATCAAGCTGTGGAACAGTTTGCCAGCTACCGTGTTCCCTCCTTCCTATGATCCTGGGTCCTTAAGGCATAGTGTGAAGAAGCTACACAGCAGGCCGGCATGATTGTGTTGAGTAGCGAGGAATAGATTGAGTATCTCTACTTGATACTCTATCTGGACGGCACTGCACTTACCATCAGGTGCAGTGTGGTCACTTTGCTGTGTCAAAAAATATTACTTACTCTTTTCTCTCAACCATGCTCGAATCTAACTTCCTATCTGGTGTTGTTAACAGGATCTTCACAGCATGTGTGTGTGTCAGAGCCTTTACCATAGCCTGCTCCAAGACTTTGGCACTTGCTTCATCACCGTATGCCTTAAGTGTTAGCTCTGATTTACGCTGCTCTGTGATTTCTGGAGTTACTGTAAAATTCGGTTTTAATTAATTTACATTTCATTTTGCGTCTAAGTGTTGTGTGATGTCTCTTATATTTACTAGCAGTTTTAGCAATACTAGCGCCCTGCGTGAGATTGCAGGACAGTGCCCCATATTAAAAAAAAAACAAAAAAGGGAACCCGTTAATGGATTGTGGTCTTAAAGAGTAGGTGGATGACTCACACTATCCCACTACTCTCATGATAAAAAACATCCGATCATATTACCATACATACATACATATACATATACACTCACGCCTATAATCCCCGAAGGGGTAGGCAGAGGTGTAACCAGTACACCCACTTTTCGCCGAATTTCGGTCCCGTAATGTGATAGGGGGCGAGCCTATCGCCATACCGGGCACAGGTTCCAGACTCCGGGCTAATACTGAGAATTTCTAGATAGAAAAACCCAATATCACTTTTCCCCACCCGGGGATCGAACCCGAGACCTCAGCACAGCAGTTGTAACACATGCGCAATTACAACTGCGCCACCGAGGCAGTCACAAATTACCATACAATCACACTTTAACCAAACTTATTTTACGAAATGAGCATGTAAGGTTTCCAAGCATCTTTCCAAAAAAAATTACATATGAAATACAGTAAACTATAGTAATTCTGTTCTAGTGTGGTCCCTTTAGTGATTTCATCAACAGGTTAAAGGAGGTTTAATACTTTTATTGTGAACTAGGCTAAGTATATCCCGGCACTGCTTCGTGTTTGGCTCCACGGGCAGTCTCCCTACCGCAGGACCCCTACCTCCAGCCCAATAGGTGATTATAACACACACTATGTAAAGAATTAAATGCTGGCCATTATTAACCACTCACGTATCAAAGAATATTAAAAAGTAAGGTAGTATGGAGTAAATAGAAGCCAAAATCTATTTTATTTCCATAACATTAAAATTGAAAATAGCATATAAGAGCGGCGAGTGTGCCAGCATTTTTGGCAAGTTTTTTTGTTAAGTGCATCACTTAAGAACAGCTGGACCGATTGGGATATTTTTAATGTTCCTTATAGTCCAACTAAACGTTTAATAACAAGAAATTTTGGAAACCTGCACAATCAGTATATTTAGGAATAACTGAGTGTTTTTTATAAAATGGGTCTGATAAACAATGTTATACAACATGTGTCTGTGGACAAGTATTTAATAAGACACTGTGGGGACAGGACTAAGTGCATGATGGTTTTCTTTCAGTTATAAATATTGCCCACAATGCAGGTTTTGTTCATTTGGTAAATACAAAATTTTAAACCTATAATTTTCTTCGAGATGCTTTCTGTGATAATGATTAGTAATAATTCAGTAACATCCAAAATTTATGAATGAATACCTACCCTGATCATCTGTACATCATCCTAAAGTTGGCTAGGAAAGAATACCTTTGGCATTAAATCTTATTTTAGTATATGAAGTGTATAAATAGATAGCGAACTCTGAATTCAGTCAGCGTTCAGTCATTATCAAGATATACACGTTGAAAACTGACTTACAGCGCAAGAAACTATATCGTTTTATTATAAAAACAGTACGGCCGATTACGTTCGCCGGCCGCTTTTAGCCTGCAGTAAATCAATATTACATTTTTTACATACTCACAGGACAGAGGTTTTGCACGTAAAAGTTTTAGTTTCGCTGAATATAGCGATAAATCCCGTAATTTTTTCGTAATACATTCTTCAAAGGAGTCACCAATTTTAGCAGAATATAATTCTTGTGCAACTTGTCGTAGTTCACTTTCAAAGTTAACGCTCACATCCTGTAACGCTTTGAACGCAGACATAATGAACAACTCTAATTTTACATCAAAATTAATAATTAAACTGTCTCAACAGAAACAAGAACAACACTTCCTCAGACTATAACAAAATTTTTGAAAACAAAACAAACCGTTATTAATCTTTAAATACTTTAGATATGGCAAAGGAAACCAAAAACATAAATCCTAAGGGACTAATTCTTCGTTACGTATTATGAATATTTCGTTTATTTAAAACTATCTATATTTTACTGCTTTTATTATCCCAGTTTTTAATTTTGATTGGTTCAAACAGTACTTTACAGAAATATACTATAGAAGTGATATATAATTTAGTACTGAAAAAAATCTCTCGACTTCTAGCATTAGTTTTTGTCTGTAGCAACTCGGCTCATGTGTCAGTACATTTTTTTTTTATTTGTCAAGAATTCAAATTGTCATTTTAGTGAAAAAATGGTTTAATCACAAAAATAAACTGCGCAAAATAGAAAAAAACTTATTTCGCGCTATGAAATTAAATTAAAACATATCAAACCACATTCCACGCTCCGATACAAACAAAAAGCGAGCCAAACATGAACGAAGATGCAGAAAACCTTCCCCATCTGTCTATGTTCCCGACCGAACTCCTTTTATACATTTTTACATATTTATCTGGCCAACAACTTGTTAAATGTAGAGAAGTATGCTCAAGATGGAAAAGCGTCATCGACGGTACAGTTGAAAGCGAAAACGTATGGCGTAAGTACTGTGTCTGCGATTTCAAAGAGGTCTATAAGCGAGCGTATTACAAAACCAAATCTGAAATACTTTGGTTTGAATTATACAGGAGTTTGTGTGCTTGGCGTCATTTGCACAAAGCCGTGGAGAGCAGAGACGAGTTCGCATCGGCATCTATGATTTCTCAGGAGATAAGGGGCTTTGAAATTTTGCAAGAAGGATTGTTAGGTGTCCACACAAAAGGGTCCATTGACTATTATGACATAGAAACACTAACTCCCACACGACGGGGTAGCATACACGGGGACTTCTTGCGGTACACAGAAACTATAGAATACTTAATATTAATGAATTTCCATCTTCATCTATTTGTTATACGTAAACTTATTCCGACAAAAACACCGAACAGTATTACATTTAATAACGTCAAAACTTACATTCTGATAGATCATAATCTGTACTATGTTAATCTGAATGATGAAATATATGTGTGCAATTTACAACGTTGGGAGTTGGAAGGGCAGTTTGTGAAGAAAACGAATCATTGCATCATGTGTCTCGGTAGTACGGATAGTAATCTCCATATACTGACGTTCCAGAGAAATATATTCACTCTTGAGGGTACGAATTTGGTTTTCGCATGCTCTTTGGGACCGAGTTCGAATCTACTACATCAACTGCGTAAATACAACTTTCTTGACCAACTGGATTGGCGAATATATTTCCAATGGATGTATATCCTAAGCCACAGGGTACCGGATGGTCCATTGCGTGATATAGTCACTATCCGAGAGTATGGTGATGTCTATTTCGTCGGTTCGAATTGGGGAGTCCTTCGTATCTACTATGCCCCATACCCTGAAGGTGAATTTGATATTTTCAATACCGAACCGATAAAGCAGTACAATTTTATGGAGAGGTACGACTGTCCGGTGCTCTCCATGTGCCCGATCCTGATGATAGATGTGATTGAAGGTGTTAACAGCCATACGGTACTCATAGCCATGCCGAAGAAGATAGCTGTGTTGAATTTCACACATGATTTTCAAACACCACAAGTTCAAGCCATCCTTTCTATTGAGGAAATGAAGAAGTTGAACACAACTATTACGGTAGAAGAGACTCAACCTACTACATTGAAGTAAGAAAGACTGTATGTGAGTATATTAGCGCATTTAGATCTCAATTAAGATTTAAAACGGTATGGTAAATCATCCAATTTCTGTATTAAGGGCTGTAGTATTACTCAAGCACAAAAAGCAGCTGGGGATCTTTTCTTATTTTTCATGACACTGTGACGGGGTCACTTAATGGCGATTATGTCAGCAATATTTATTTACTTTATATATTTTGTTTAAATATGTAGTAGACTGATTAGAACATATATTTTTTTGTTGCCTAGATAGGCAGACAGGCCACCTGAAGGTCAGTAGTCACCGCCGCCCATCGACTTCAGCAATGCCAGGGCACAGCAGATCCACTGCCTACTGTATATATGGCAATATTACTTGATAAGCCCAACTGCAGAAAGCAGATTTAGAAAAAACTTATACCAATGTTAACACAACCATAAGAGAAGTTCTTATTTCTATGGTACACCTAGGCCCCCCCTTCACCAAAAGTAAACAAATCAAAATCTGAAGGGGGGAAAGGAGTTTAAAATTGTGGTAAAAATAGTTCTTGAACAGCCTGAATGTGATTTTTAATTAATTAAAATAGTTACCAAAAATGATGACATCAAAATTTTTTAAAGTAGAATAAAGTTTTTTACAAATATAGCTATAATTCTGTGTATTGATATGTTAACTGTAGTAAATTGTTAGTAATACAGTATTAGATAAGTAACACCTTGGGCCACAAATGACTGGTTAAGAGTATGTGTTGTGAAGAAATACTTTAAAGCTCTTATGGTCCCATAAAACTCATATGAGTCGTATAGAAAAAGTGAGCAAAGTAGGGCAGACTTATTTTTTGGCAAAAACTCTGATAAGTTTTTAATCATTGTCAACAACAATGATAACAAATCAATCATATTAAATTTTCTAGATTGCCAAGTTTGATCCCAACTAAGATAAGATGGTGGCCTTTGCTACTGTATTGCCAAGTTTGTCATTTTTGATTGGTTGTTGACTTCATGAGAATTCGGATTGTTGACTTAATCTTTCACTATCAACCAATCAGAAGCGTCTTCTGTTTGGTTGACAGTGAAAGATTGCCGACGTTGTTTCTAAAGCAACTTTTGTTTTGTGTTTTAGAAGTGTTTATAGTCAATTTTAATAATAAAACATTGCATTATCGATGCAGATTTTAATTTCCTATACTGCCATATATTTTTTTCATTTTCGCCCAACCACCTACTTTGCGGAATTTGATTCTGTATAACTCATATCTAAAAAACATGTTTATGCAGTGTTTGAACTATATTGTTCCACAGCTACTTAGTTGCCATTAAAATTTACACATTTGTTGTGAATTAAATTGTATTTGTGGTATTTCACGGTAAAATAGGAACGTAATAGTTTTTTTTTAATTGACATGTAATAGAAAATTTTGTATAGATTAATTTGCAAATTGTTAACAAAGTTCAAATGTATATTATAGTTTTATTATTAGTTATGTATATGTTATATATGTGAATATATTTTTCCTGATACTTGTTCCTTCTGACAATCTCTTCTGGGACTCAGTCTGCTGTGTAATGTGATGTCATTTTGACATCTATGCCACTGCTATTCTATTGCCATTGTACCAAAATATTGTAATTTATTAAATTCGCAATGATCTCTTTATAATATCTATTGCAATGGTGGTAATAGGGTATTTGACACGGTTTTAATTATTATTTTAATCAACAAATTACATCACTTAAAACCTATTATCAAAAGACTTTTATGAATCCGAACAAAAATAAGTAAATAAGATGCCATTCAAATTTGCTGGAAGGGGTAGTTGACAACTGACAGTAAAAGGATGCACAATATAAGCCGTGACGTCAACTCTCGGAATAGCATTACTGTGCAGTTGTGTGAGGGAGATAGTAAGATGTTCCCACTATGCACCCGTTTTTGTTCAAATTAATAGTTTAAATTAATATTGTGACCTCATTTTTCAATTAATATTGATTCTATTTTTGCAAAAAAGTTTCTTTTGTGTATTGTATTCTGATGCATATGGAATACAGCTGCATATGTTTTCATTGTCAGGAAAAATAAATTCAACATTATTATAATTGTATTGAAACTGCTTGAAAAGCATTTGCCTATTTAGTTAATTTAAATTGTTATTGGATTATTCTTATACTATAATTTAATACTTGAATTTTTAGAATTGATCCAGGAATTAACTGAATTTCAAATATAATATCACGCATTGTTTCATTAATAGTGTATTGACTGATCTCAATTTTTATAAGAAAAATTCAAAGTGTAAATTATGCGATGAAAGTATATTTAACTAAGACTATCGCCCGAATACTCAAACACAACTAAACTGGCCTACCATTTAACGGCTACTTATTTTGTTGGCTTCATACAATTATGACAAATAAGAGGGTCTCAAGGAAGCAGTGATAGCCTAGTTGGTTACGGTACAGACTGCCAAGACGAAAGTCGTAAGTTCGAAACCCAAGTGGCATACACCTCTGACTTTTCTAAAGTGATGTGTGTATTAAATGTTAATTATAACTTGCTTTAACGCTGAAGGAAAACATCGTGAGGAAACCTGCATACCTGAGAATTCTTATATGAATTTCGAAGGTATGCGAAGTCTACCAACCCGCACTAGGCCAGCGTGGTGGACTAAGGCCTAACCCCTCTCATCAGTAGAGGAGACCCGTGCCCATCAGTGGGACAATGTTTAATACAGGGCTAGTATTATTATTAAGAGGGTCTCAAATGTTTAACATGTTCTAAAATACGTTTGAGTATTCCGGTGTTAGACTAACGCCCGAATACTCAAACGCAACTCAAGCTTAAGATTGTGCTAACCATGGCGCAGTGGGTGAGTAGTCGGCTGTGATACGAGAGGCTGGGTTTGATTCCCGCACTCTAAATGTTTGTGACAGACAGATGTTTGTTTAACTGGGTGTTGTGGGACCGTAGTCCCTCGTAGTTGTTGAAACAAGTTTGCCCTAGTGTGTGGTCAGGATTAAGTGTGTTATTTTATTTGACATAATTATATGGCGGATTACAAAATAAGTAGCTGTGAAACGGTCGGCCAGTAAAGTAGCGTTTGAGTATTTGGGCGTAAAAGTCATAATTTGGACTGTGGTTGAACAACTAGATATACTTTGCATTGGTATTTTTTACAACATTTGATTCTTTAACATTTAAATATCTATCATAGTTTTATAAGTTATCACGCCTGGATCTATTCTTTCTTTTGTGATGTTAATGATTTTAAAAGTCATATTATGTTGAGCATTACTCTTTTTGTAGATAATAAAGCATCTTGTATAACTATGTAACTTTTGGTAGCAATCACTCGTATTGAAGACGGCACTTTAGCGAACTCTGCTATGCGTAGATTTCTGTATGTCATTGGTTCGTTTTTGGCGCCAAACACAAACTGTCAAATCACGTGTACTAAAATCTATTTTTTTTTTTATTCGTGTCCATGGATACTAGTCCTTCAGACGTATACATAAATACTGAAATCTAGCATAGTCTATGTTACCAGCGTTAAAAATATGAATGTACAATTATAGTAATAAGTTATTCAAATACATATTAACTCTTTCCTTTCTTTCTTTATGTTAGTCATATTAAAGTTGGTGTGATTGTGATATAATTACCGAAGAACTTTAATAAAAAAAACTTTGGACCGCTGTAAAACCTATATTGTTGTCATAAGATACAAGAATAAACGGACAAATATTGAGAAAAAAATATAGATGAAACTTGTAACTGACCTTTTTGCTTAGCATAATTTAGAGAAAAGCAAAAACGAGGCTCAATTGTCAAAAAAATTACGGGAAGTGGGAACGTCGTGAGAAAGTTACTGGTTCAATTCAAACTCCAAGCGTATATCCGACTTGTTAAATTTATTCATATTCACTGTCGTTTCTGCGGCAAAGGAAAGCATTGTATACCTGAGAGGTCTCATTTTATATGTGAAGT
Organism: Laothoe populi; assembly: GCA_905220505.1. NCBI lineage: Eukaryota > Metazoa > Arthropoda > Insecta > Lepidoptera > Sphingidae > Laothoe > Laothoe populi. The sequence goes on along the minus strand of HG992174.1, from coordinate 5,732,567 downwards.
ACCAGCTCACGCATACGAGGAGTACCTTACCCCTCTCATCAGTAGAGGTCGCCAGTGCACAGCAGACAGCAGTGGGACAGTGTAAAATAAGGCTCATAAGTCTTATTATTATGATGCTTCCTACGCTGATTTCTTTTATATACCTATTTAACTCAATTTTGCAAGCACTGACAAGCTATAGGCGACTTTTTCTTTGCAATTTACTCCTGTTTTGTCTAAATGACACTGAAAGAGGCAAGAAAGCGGTTAATATCACAATTATACCAACTTTATTATAATATTTGTAGAAGGTAGAAAAAAGGCACAAATTCTCTATTTTTGGACCACGATTAAAGGTTTTACAAAGCCTTTTTATATTCCCGCCAATTTTTTAAATTGTTCAATTGCGTTATAAATGTGCGAGTATGAATGTTTATTGTTAGAGATGATAAAGTTAAAAAAAAATATAACTTAATTAAAAAATAAAGTTATGACAGATAAACCGAGTATTTTTGAATACAAAAGGCCGAAGCCATGTCTGCAGTCTTCATCCTTTCAAAAGGGGGAAGCTATGTCCGATATTTTTCCCATTCTAAAGGCCGAAGCCATGACTGAAATAAACACAATTCTAAAGGCCAAAGCCATGTCTGAAATAGTTACAATTCAAAAGGCCGAAGCCATGTCTGTAATAGTCACAATTTAAAGGCCTAAGCCATGTCTGAAATATTTTTCTCACTTATTAATCACCTTTTCACATATATTTCGACAGGTAACATTTATTAAGAAGCATCAATTCGTGTTGATACTTGATGCACACATTTTAATTCTATAGTATAAGTACTCAGTTTATTTTGAAGCTTTACTTATTGGTTCAGAAATCAATGCAAAAAGGCGGGAACGTATTGTGCAGTTATTACACTTTTTTTCGCCTAAAGAATATTAAATTCTTGACAGTAAAGTATTCAAAATATAGCTAATTGCTGATTAAGTTTATTTTATTGACTATTGTGAAAGAAGTTATTGACAATTTTGAATGAAGTACTTAATGTTCTAATACTCTGAATGATTAATGTATGGGATTAAAAAATGGCCCATTAAACAACATTCTTCTTCTCACAAAATCTTGGCTTCACCAAGTCAATGCCAATTGTCAATTGCTCCTTCTTTTAAAAATACTTTTGTTGTAAAAAAAATAGTGCAATAATTCTGATAATAAAAATCATTTTATATTTATTGACGTTTTATTTGATCGTGTCAGGTGAACAAACCGGTTTTTTCCGAATCTATAGATAAACTAGCGGGCCCGGTAGACGTCGTCCTGACCAGAAACGGGACCTCACCTACCGGGTCCAATTGTGTTTTCAAACAAACCAGGAACCCATTGAAATATACATACAAAATTTTATCCAAATCGGTCCACCCGTTTAGGAGGCGTTCTGTCTGTCTGTCTGTCTGTCTGTCTTAATGATTAAAACCTTTTTAGTTGAATATAACTTCATCTCATAGTCCCAAATATCGTGTCTCGTTATCTTTTATGACTGTTATGAAATAAAGAACAATCAAGTTTGTTGCTGAAACAGGCTTTATTCAATCACATTTTGCAACTAAATAGTTTAGGTACTGTATAAGCCATTGAAATCATTGGGCATTTCAATTAAGTCCTCTTCTCTAATCTGATCTATAGAAACAAGAGACGGACGTGCGTAAAATATCTTCTTCTCTTTACGCCTTTTCTGGTCTACTTCATTGTCATAATCAAACACCTCTATAGAATGATGTGATTCGTCCCTTGAGTAATCTTTGACGTGTCTCTTTGAATAATTATTCGTGTAATCAGTTCTCATAGATTTGGAGTCCTTATCGTTCCGTTTCCTAGCTTTATTAGAAGATATAATTTTCTTCTGTTTAAAAATGCATTCATCACTACTCTCGCCTTTGGTGAACCGTAATGTTTTTTGATATTTCCTTTTGTTCCTTGCTATGTTCAGTAAAGCTTGGTACAGGTTCTGTGGTTCTAAAAACGGGTCTACGTCCATCTGCAGCTCTCTTTTCAGGAGATTTAGTACTAGTTTTTTCTTGTTTTTTACTCTATATGATTTCTTGCTTGGAAATAAGCCGCTATATGCTTTCGGGATAATCAATTTCGTGTTTAAGGATTCGGGCCTTTTATGTTTTGTATATCTTTGTTTTGGTAATAAATCGGTTTTGGAATATCTTATTTGTAGCGGCGTCGGATCTCTCAAATTGATATCACTCCAATTTTCGTCTGCAAGACAACACATTCTCGAAACTTTGTCCGTTATCCGCGCAGGTTCAATTTCTTTAATAACATTCAATTTTTTGGCCACAGACTCGTTGATAGCTAAATCTATTTTTGAATTGCTAGGCTTCTTCATTTCAGTGTTTAGCGTATTCATATTAGAAGCGCTAAATGTAGTTTGTAGTAAATCTACGAAGAAATTATAGAGAGCTGGATACCTTTTGTCTTGTACTAGCGTTACTGGCTCGTCTATAGTAACTCTCTTCTGTTTCTTTCCTTTTTTTGCATCTACATCAATAGCTTTATCTATCTCATGTTGCAGTTCACTTCTTGCAAATCTTGACAATGTAGTTCTCATTGTATCTTGGCTTCTTTCGGAATACATGGATGGTGTATTAATTATATCTCTTGTGGATTGAAGAACAATTAATTTATCGTCTTGATTATTTAGTATTCTAGATTTAAATTTTCTTTTAGATCGTTTATCAATGGTAGCGTCGGGGTTGGTTTTGGGTTTAGATAGTTTTGGAATATCAAATTCTGGATGTTGGGTGCCAGTGGTGGATTTTGATAGGATTGTAAGGACCGAATTGAGGAATCGTTTGCTTCCCGGCCGTGGTCTGGGAGGCGCTTTCTGCTTTAGCGGACTGTTTACTGAAATCAATATGCACTTATGATTTATTTTGATTAAAGGGCAATGGGCGAATTTGTATGAGCCCTGTCCCCACCCACCAACAGACACCATACATATACATTATTATTAAGTGTTCTATAAAAACTCTTACCACATCATTTAAATTTAATAAATCAATGGAGATTCCTTACAAAATAAAAAACATAAATTAAAAATGTTCTTAGTAAACACTGCTATTTTATTGCATTTTTTTACTATTTTGACATACTTTTAATAAATATATAAAGAAATATGGTCGCGTCACATTTGGTTACATTTGATAGGCAATTTCACCAGGAACTGTTCGCCAAGTAACTAAACCTTAGGAACTACCAATAGCTAAAACAGCCTGTTTGGATATTTGAGCTTGGAACCTTTGGCATATTTATAGTACAAAATCTGATGCTGATCTGATGATGGTAGGGAAAGGAAAGATAAACTGGATCTTGTAAAATGTAATAGTTGGAGACGTCTTGTTTGCTCGTATATGTTTTGTACTCTGTGTAATTGCAGAAGTTAAAATCTTTCCACAACAGATGATAGCAATAACAAAAATATTATCGGAGCTCGTGAACTACATTAGTTAAAAACGTCCCGTTTGGACATAAACGTTTAAAAACCTAGGCAATAACAGAAACACCCTACATACGTGGTGCAACACGACCGCCATTCATAGCATGAATGGCAGTATTCATGCTATGAATTTTAGTACTTTGTTTTTACAAATATCAAAAGAGATTTAAAATAAAGATTGTCTTATGAAAAACTATTCATTTATGGTTGTTCTTATTTTTTGCATATATTTTTAAAATAATGATATCAGACGAATTAAAAACATAATACTATTTTATTATAATATTTACTAACGACCCCCCGGGTTTGCACGATTGTTGTCAACCTTTGGAGACAAGTACATGTCAATGTGAACTCTTTCTAGATCATTTTAAAATCATAGTGCATTATGCATATTTTGATTTAGCCCTTATGGTTTAGCCGGGTAAGTTTTTTTTTTGGCGCGGCAATGTGACCACAGCGCACCTAATGGTAAGCGCAGTGCCGTCCAGATAGAGTACCAAGTAGCGAGAGACAGTAATGTAATCACCCGAAAATATAATTAGACGATACGATTATCAATCGTTGACTTTACTGTACATTCTACAAATATAATATGTAAGTATTAGGTATACATTTAAACCTTCGGGAAAAATATACAAATGATAATTATCATGTCGAGGCTGTCGAGAGGGCTTATACATCCCTCTCCGATCTTCAGATATAGTATCACAATGCAATCGTGTGATAGTTCAGTAGAAATAACACAAGTTATTTAACTCTGTTAAATAACTTGTAATAACTTCAGAGTTTATTAAACTACTAACTATTTCCGAATGCAGTTATCCTATGGAGAAGAACTGGCCAGAAACTCCATGGTCGCATTTTCGTGCAAGAAATCCCCGTTTTCTCCCATCCCCGTTCTTCAGGGTGTTCCATTCGCAATGCGGAATGACCTTAGTGTCCTAGGTATGGATATGCGCTGCGATCTTAATCCAAGGAGTCACATCGAGGCCGTAATATCCGCCACCACCTGCAGGGTCGGAATCCTGAACAGGGTGCGGCGGTTTTTCACGCCCGGTCAGCTCTACCGCTTATATAAAGCGCAGGTGCGGCCGGGAATGGAATACTGCTCGTACCTCTGGGACGGTTCCGCAAAATACCTTCTTGATGCCTTGGGTGGGTTGCAGCGGCGGGCCATCCGCATTATGAATGATGCAGACGTGAGTAACAGTCTGGAGCCGCTACAGCTGCGTAGGAATATTTCCTTGCTTAGCGTGTTCTACCGTCTGTATCATGGCGAATGCTCTGAAGAATTGTTTGATCTTATTTCATCCTCTCCCTTCCATACCAGAACCACGCGTACTGGATTGAAAGAAAGAAAAGATTTTTTATTGTCGGAACGTTAAAACAGATTAAAAAAATGCAAAAATTACAATAATAGTAATTGATCCGATAATGGTGGTCCTTATGCAACTGCATGCTGCAGTACAGGCTAACCCATACTGCAGCGCTGGTTTTCGATAGAACCCAACCAGTGACGTACACATGTTATACAAAATAAAAACTCTTGAAAACTAGCCAATATTAAATATAACCTAGTAACAAAAATAAACCTGAATTAAGCGTAATATTGCGGAGCCACAGCTTCGTGGTATCTACTACCCCGGCCCGAACCAAGAGGTTCGCAAACTCGTATTTTTGCCGCACCATCAAGCTGTGGAACAGTTTGCCAGCTACCGTGTTCCCTGCTTCCTATGATCCTGGGTCCTTTAGGCGTAGTGTGAAGAAGCTAAACAGCAGGCTGGAATGATTATGTTGAGTAGCGATGGATAGACTGCCTCTTGCTACTCTATTTGGAGGTGAAGTGTGGTCACTTTGCCGCGCCAGCATAAAAAAAGTTAACGAAGCATTCGTTAGGTCCCCCGTAGTCTCGTTGAGAACGCGAGTCGCTACCGCAAAACTGCAACCTTGTCGGTTTTATGTAAGACAGCGGTAACATACCAGTTGAGGTAGGCCATTCAAGCTGTAGAAAAAAAATTATTATAATGTAGCTCTACCACCTATATACTATGTTATAGCACGGCGTAATATAGTAAAATCAGCAAAAATAAAATTTTCTATTTAAAACAAAAATGTGAATTAAAAAAAAACTCAATACTTTTCGTTGTTGTCGTCATAACAAAAAATCATCACCTTGCTAAGATTAATCGATTGAGACCAATTTCAAACCTGTTGATGGGTGGGGACACTTAACCCATTGTCCTTTGGGCCTGTTGAAATATGAAATGATTTTATACACAGTAAATCTATTCATGTATATTTTTGGTCGGTTTCATCACGTGTCTATATATAAATAACTAGCTGTTGTTCGCGGCTCCACCCGCGTGGAGCTTATTGTAGTTTTAGTAGGGATCCTTATTTTTTTCTTGCAATCAAAATAGCCTATATTAATCAGTGATAATGTAGCATTCAAATGGTGAAAGAATTTTAAAATTGGTCCAGTACTTTTTGACCCAATTTGTTGCAAACAAAACTTTCCTCTTTATATTAGTATAGTATAGATATATTGTTAATTGGTCTGAAATAATCTAGTGTGAGACAGGGCTGTGTTTGACTGTATGTATAATTTCGTTTTCATGCTGTGCCTCAGAAGGTAGACTTTGTCCATGGTAACTGACTAATTTAAAGCGAGATTGTAACTTATTAGAGAGACTATTTTTGGCTAGTACATAGAGAAAGGACTGAGCGCTCTCTATCCAGCTATTAAGTGAATACGAGCAAATGTGAGAGAGATAAAGCGAACGTGCGGCCAGCAGTTATCTTTTTCTAGAATTTTGATTGGTCTACGTCAATAACTTGCAGGAGCGCAAAGAAGTATTGGCCGCACAGTCGCTTTGTCTCTTTCTATATACTTATTTCGTGAGGATGTTGCTCAGACCAGTTCTCTGTGTCTATGGGTAAGTACCTATGTATAAATTTGAGCTTTACCTGGATCATTAATGTCTGTTTTCATTATCTTCTTCTCTACATAAACTCCTCGCTTCGTCAACACGTTTGATTGGAACTCGGCATTACTTCTGCTTTTCTTGTTATTTTTATCGTTTTTTGTATACACAGCGCCATTTGATGATTTTGACTTCATAACTTTGGGTAGCGGTTTATCCATTCTTATAAAATTATAGTTTAAGTCTCTATGGATTTTTTCTTCCAGCCTTAAGCGAGCTTGAGTCTAGAGAAGATAAAGCGTATGTATCATACTATTTTGTAATATTTTTAGTTCATTTTATGTTTTGATAATTTTGAAATGACGGTGGTTGGTATGACAGATGACTTTTTTAATTTCCAGTAGCATAATGTTTAAAAAGTATATACATCATTGTACTTATTCATACGTCCGTGAAAAATAATTCAAATTGGCTATAGATTGGTATTCCTGTTAAGGAAAGGATACTTTCTCTAAGATTGCCAGGAGTTCCCGTAATTTAGCATACAATATCATATGTACAACATGCTGCGTTAGTCTTCAAATAAATAATTTTTTGCCTCCTATTTTTACTACCATTCTACCGAAAATTAGGAAACAACCTTTTTGGTGTTTAAAATAAGAAATTCGTGATTCACTGCAAATCTACGACTGCAAATGACGAATCGCAATTTGACAAGAATATTTCAGATCACGTCACAAAAATTTCAGTGTAACAATTTTCTAAAGATTCATGGATAAACCAATCAAAAGACACGAAGAGAGGAAGACTGGGAAAAGTACAATAGAGAACGGTGGTAATAAAAAACCTACATTTGGTAAAATAAACTACGATAAACCCTTTCCGCCGGACCGAGGCGATTCCAACCAAAAACCAGTACAAAAAACGGTAAACGATAGAAAGAAAAGCGATGAAAAACATAATTTCGACACCGGCAGAGATGTTTGTCTGAGAAATATTGACAAAGCCAAAGAAATTAAGATTTTAGACGCAAAAGAAAAGAAAACCGTCAGAGAAAAATACACTCTGAAATTAAGAAGCTTAAACTACGTGAATTCAGATTCAACCAAAACTAATGAAGATAATCAACAGGTTACTAAGAAACATGGTAAGCGTATTTAAATAAATAGACCCAACAGTAACACATGGTCTTGACCCCATACTAGATCAAACCTGTATCGTGAATATTAACTACAAGGAACTACAGAACACCCGACCAAAGACCCAGAACAAATATTTGCTGTACATAACTCAAACATTTTTCCTAGCGCGGGAATCGAATCCGCATTCCCTTATTTCATAGCCGGATACTCGTCTGCTGTGTCACGGGTTAGACGGATCAAAACCAGTTCTTCCTAGTATAAATAAAAAAAATAACAGTCACACACAGCTCCGACCCCACACTAAGATACGAGTCTTGTGTTGTGGGTATCAGGAACTACGAGAGACTTTCGGTTTCACAACACCCAGACCCCGGACATAAATATCTGTCTGTCACACAAACATTTGTCCCGGTGTGGGAATCGAACCCACGGCCTCTCGTTTCACAGCCGGCTACTCGTCAACTGTGCCACGGAGGCTGTCCCCATAAATACAAATGGGGTTTTTATTTATGGGGCCGCACCTGAACCTGTTATTCGTTTTGAGTCAACAAAGTTAGTATTAAAAATTAATTTCTATAACTTAAACATTAGGTATAGAAATTTTAAAATTTATAATTCTATAAGCGGGACTCCATAATCATTACGTTTTAGTTCTGCAATAAGATGTATAGGAAATATGGTATTAACAATTTTAAACTTTAAAACCTGTCCAGTTGACAACAAATTATCAATTAAAATACATTTTGTTACAGCGGACAAAACACTAAGGGTAAAAAAGGTAATAAACTTTGAAACAGAAACACCGAGTGTAGAAGAATGTCAATCGAACTCCAAAAATTCGGGAAAAACTGACACCAAAGCGGAGCATGAACCGAGACGAAAACCGGTAATCAAAACAATAATGTCCCAGAACGACAAAATGAGAATATTCAAAGCAGTCACATTTATCGACCAAAAAAAGAAACCGACAATGCCTTTGAAAATCAACATTCCGACTGAAGTGAGTAAGAAGCAGTCGAAAACTATCGAAACATCGCCAAAACCGAAAATTAAGAACACTGTGAGCAGAGTTAGTATTAAAGAAAAACCGGTCATGAAAAAAACCGGTAAATGTCGTAGGGTTAGAAGGCACGTTACGTCACCCGATATGTCGGTGACACATCGGGTCCGATCGCCGCCAACCGAGGTAGCAAAATGGGCGCCAACTTCAATCAATCACCACACAAAGCCATACTACGAAGCTTGGGTAGACACGACTTTAACGGCTATATCTAGGAATTATGAGAAGGACCAACAGTTTTTCGACAAACAGAGTATTATTAAGTCTTTCAAGAGGGCGCTTGAAGAGAGGCCGATGAGCCCTGAAATAATGTACGAAAAATTGTCTGATGAAAAATTTACTGGTCGTATTAAAGTGAGGCAGAGATAACTAGTAATTTTATTGCAAATATTTGATCAAAAAGCTAACTAAATTAATAATTGTATTTGATTTTTAGAATCAATCACGTGTACTGAAATCTAGGATAGTCTATGTTACCAGCGTAAAAAATATGAACGTACAATTATGGTAATAAGTTATTCAAATATTAACTCTATCCACTATGTTAGTCATATTAGAGTTGGTGTAATTGTGTTATAACTACCGAATAATTTTAATAAAAAAAACTTTGGACCACTGTAAAACATATGGTGTCCTAAAATCTCTAAGCGTATTATATTCGGTTCATTATCGAATAATGTACAAAATGAAATACAGGAAATTACCCTATTATTATTTCACAATAGGTAATTTTAAAATGCTAAAGTATGTACTCTATTACAAAAGATGAATTCTTTTTATGTATGATATTTTAACCGTGACGTCAATGTGATAAACAGCATCTCCTTATACTTCCTCCTGGGCCCCATAACTCATAATGATTGGTATAGTATATATTCGTTAGATATTTTTTTGGCAGTGTTTTGTCTTTCGGTAGTCTGAGGTGATCTTTATTTACAAATATAATTGTTAAATTTTTAGCTCGAAAATAACTTAATTACAGTAAATAAATGTTAAAGTCTCCTGGATCTCCAAGATACAGGCATTGCTTAGTTTGGGGCCCCCTGTCAATTTGAGTTTAAAAATTCTGTGTAAGCAACAATTTTACGTCACCCAATGTTTTGAATATTATTGTTAACTCCATGTTGTGCCAAATAAATATTATTTTATTATTAATTAAGTGAAGCTTATTAATGAAAATACTATTTGAAATTAAATTTGGATTAGATTACAAGAATGGGTCACAAAATACATAATAATGTTAATTATTTTGGAAGTGGTAGAGCCACGCTGTAGACATATTTGTCTACAGCATGAATGGGCCGGCTCGACCGGGGTAGTACCACTGTCTCACAGAAAACCAACGTAAAGTGACAGTTTACTGTCGCGTTTCGTATGGTAAGTGAGATATCCGGAGGCCCAGATTCCCCCTTCCCTTCCCTAATCCCTATTCCTGGTCCTTTAAGGCAGACAGCGCATACATGACACTTTCGGTGTTGTGGATGTTCATGGGCGGTGAAGATCATTTAACATCGGGTGACCCACCGGCTCGTTTTTCGGACAATACTATATAAAAAAACTAATCGATAAAATTATCCAAAATACGTTGTAAATTATAAATATTTGTAAACTCACTTAAAAACTAACGGAAGTTAACAAACGACTGCATTTATTACGTCTCATCTGACGCGTGTGTCATTCCATTCCAAACCTAAAAAATATCTTTGCCTGTTTACGGTAAATCTTTTCCTATTAAAAAAAGAGCACACTGGATGTTAATTTCAGAGATAAAATAGTTTATTCCATTGCCTTTCCGTTTAAAGTATAATACTCTTTGTCCATTGCCTTTGTGTTGTTTTTTGTTTGTTGTATTTTGTTTTTTGTGTATTGTTTCTTGGAATGTTGTTTTTGTGCGTGAAATTTGTTTTGTTTTTCGCTCCCACCCTGACCCTTGCATTGTACCTGGACTTTTACCTATTTTTGCGACTCTACCTGGCATTGTATTTTGGACTTTACAGACCTTCCAAGAACGACGACGACGACCCTTGCATTCATACGGACCTTTGTATTTGGAGATGGCAGAGTTTTTTGATATCATAATTATTATGGTTGATGCCTGATTCAAAGCAATCCTAATCGGACAGGTTAGGTTAGAAGGCTAACCCCTTCGTGGTTATTTTATTTTGTAACCAGAAATAGGGTGACCTCCGTCCGACCTATCTTGGTAGACTACCCCGCCCACACACCCGCCATTGTAACTTCTGTTTAGCCAGAATCAACAGTGGCACGCATTTTTTCGACACCGAGTTATGAAACTCGGCGAGTCTCTGGGAATGCTTAATAACTGTCTTTTATACCACAACGAAATTAATCAAATAGAAATATAGGGAGGAGATGGAAATAAAAATTGACCACTTCCCTCCATAGCAAAGCGGGAGACAAATACTGAACTAAAGAGGTATTAACCTCCAATAAAGGACATTTACGTCTGGAGAAGCCAGACGTAAAGCACTACGGAGGTTACATAACGGGTCCTATCATACGACCTATCTTGGTACGTGGTAATCAGTTACTGTTCTAAACAAATACCACCATAGGTACAGGGTTAGGATAGTTTTCTAATATAATCAGAAACTATACGTTTCCGCACTTACAGGGGTTCGCCCCCTCTCTTCCCAACTTCGCGTGCGGGTGAATACTAAAGCAATACCTAATTGGAATCTTAAATCTGAGAGTAATACATTTTCGATTTTATGTTACCAATGACAGTTGTAACAAAGATTAAGCGAAGACGTATTAGATTTTTGGATAATAATGGAATTACAGGAAAAAATGGTCATAATTTATTTTTATACAGTTTTATATATGAGCACATTATGTATTCGAATAATTCTACCCATCCAAAAAAATCAATAACAGTTACACACAGGGCTGCCAGAAGCAACACCTTTTTTTATCCCGCCATCTCTCTGACATTATACAAAATCGAAACTCACTATACAACCACCTTTACCAACCAACTCATTAAAAAAAAAGATCATCATCTTTGTCTTTCGTTTTCTAAAGGCCTTCTTATATAAAAAGGCAGAATCCATGGGGATTCAGCAGATTAAGCAGCGATAGCCTAGTTGGTTGTGGTACGGACTGTAAAGACGAAAGTCGTATGTTCGAAACCCAAATGGCATACACCTCTGACTTTTCTGAAGTTACGTGTGTATTTAAGTGTTAATTATCGTTTGCTTTAACGGTGAAGGAAAACATCGTGGGGAAACCTGCATACCTAAGAATTCCCAATAAGAATTTCGAAGGTATGTGAAGTCTACCAACCCGCATTAGGCTAGCGTGGTGGACTAAGGCCTAACCCCTCTCATCAGTAGAGGAGGCCCGTGCCCAGCAGTGGGACAATGTTTAATACAGGGCTGGTATTATTATTATTAATCCATGGGGAAAGTACTTGACCCTAGTTTTTTGTTTTTGTATCCTTTGTATCCAATTATACAAGGCTGTCTACTGTACACACTGGACACACAAGCTAACTAAATTGTACACATTTTGTATCCAATTATACAATCTTGCAATCTCTCAGCCCTGTCTACACAACAAATCTCCCCAAGGCCGTTAAAGAAAAAAACAAATTCTCTGTTTCATCGTCGGCGCGCCGACGTACCAAAGAAAACTGGCGAAAGTCGCCCTTATTGACAAGCGATTTTAAACATTTACGTTTTAGATATAAAGTTAATTTTGGCTTGTATTTTTACTCACTACTTATTACCTGATCTTTGAAGTCTTGCCAACCTTAAGACGGACGACGCACAAGTGCCAACATCAAGAAAAAAAATAAAACCGGCTACGACACTGACGTCCAGTGTTGCCAACATAGTGGATTTTCCACTAAAACTGGTGGCTTCAACCTCCTCCTATTTAGTGGCGGAATATTGCTTTTAGTGGCTGGTGGTTTTTTTAGTGGTTTAGTAATATTGTGTTTACAGTTTAAATCACACAAGATGCGACTACTCAGCCACTAAGTTACTTGTCGAAATATATACTTTCAACATTCTTTTAAGTTTACTTTAAAGAATAGTGTAGGAGTAATACTTTTATTGTGCCTATTTATGTAGTAAAAATATTACTCCTACACTGACCCATCAGAATGTGACCACCAGACAACGAATCAAAATGCTCAGTTTCTTTATGCGCGGATTCCCCGTAGAATATTTTGTAACTCGATCTCAGATTTTTACTGTATTGCTCGCACACTCAGTGCAGCTCAGAGTGCCGTGATAATATCGCGAATGTATTCATGCGTAACAATACCTTAACCACAATATACGCAAAATTTTCGGCATTCTTGGCTTCGAGACCCACATTCAAAGATTGGTTTAAAAACTAATAACTTATATACTACTTGTTTTCCTAACTAAAAAAAAACTATATTTTTTTAGTGGAAATTTCTGTGGTTACGTGTCTAGGACAATTTTTGTGTTAGTGGTTTCTGGTGGTTTTAGTAGTTGAATCTGGTGGAGAGCTACTTTAGTTGTTGGCAGCACGGCTGACGTCTATTGTACATATGAACACTGTCTCAGATATAACCTAAAAGGTTTACGTCTGAAGGACTAGTATCCATGGACATGAATAAATTAAAAAAAAAAAACTATTGTACATATATATAATAGACGTCAGTTGGCTACGCAGTTTTGCGACGCACCACACGTCACTCGACCAAAGAGCATTATAATACTACTGAAAAGAGCGTCGCAGTTTTTGTATTGGTTATTTGTGATTTCGTGTGTGATATACATTATATTATAAGGTGAGTTGAACTTCTAATAATTGTTTTATCGATCGATTCAATAAATGTAACTAAAGATATTGATTTTCGAGTAAGTTTTCCATCTCGAAACGAGACTATGTGCGTTATTTTCAATACAGTTTTTACTTAATAACATTGAAATAAGCCTTATAATCATATACAGTGACTGTTTTAAGTTAATATCTGCATGTTATTTTGATAACTTATAAAAAAATTGCATTAATATCAGTTGGTGAAATTCAAATAACGACGCATCAAAACGAATGCAGCTTCAAATGTTGTTGGGCCGTGTTCCGATATATACTGCGAGCCAATCATATTATGGCATTGTTCCGTTATACACTGCGAGCACTATAGGCTATTTGACAACATTAAAAATACACTGCAAATTGTGGTCATCCTGTTAGACAATAGCTTAAAAAACCATATTTCACTTAATTTTAAACAAAATAATGTATATTTTTTGCAAATTAAACGAAATAAAATACAACATTTTTTTTTAATTTATCTGCGATGTGAACACTCTGTGATTGGTTGCAACTCTGGTGACGTCACACGCAAGTAAACATAGTTTCTTCGAGTGATTTTAGTACGCGTTTTATGTTTTCTGGGTGATAAATTCTATTGTTGATCTATTTTTGAAGCAGTTTTATGATAATTTTTTTATCAACAATTATCATAAAACTTAGCTTTGCTTATCATTATTAGCTTGTTTACTTGCATGTGACGTCACACGTGTCATATGATCAGCGCCATTACAGAAATTGCGTTTTTGCCGCGGTTTTGGAGATTTAAACTTTAACATTGATTTTTATAAAAAATACAGTAGATTTCCCGGAAATATCAATATAGTGTGCTTATTATGTAATAAATAATAGTTTTAAATCATTTTCGAAAATTAGTCAAATAGCCTATTCAGTGCTCTTACTGGGGATAAATTCGTTCCGTTGTAGACTGACAGTATACTGCCGCAGAATCATAGGGAATTTACATTTTTGTACTGTAAACACTGGTGTTTTCGAGGTAAGATGCCCTCAGTGCTTTGATCACGTGATCAACAACGTCCAGAAATTTAACAGCTGGCACTATTTAAAAGATACCGGCCGTTAAAACAAACATGGAAAATTAAAAGAAATTGTGTTTATTACAGTGAGAAACCAATACTATAAGGTTATTATGCATTTAGTTACTATAATAACAATATTTTCTTTAAATAAAAAGTACACTTACTTGTATTTATGGGATTAATTCAATTGTTAACAAAAATATTAAATTTTTAAATATAACTATGCTGGTGGTAGGATAGTTATATCCACCCGGATAGACCACCGACCACCGTACACAGGGTGTAAAACCTGCCATAGTGGCACACGAAAGTGTGTCGCGTTCCGGGATCAATCAGTGTACATCCCGTATTTATCAGGGGTATAGACTTGGGGTACGATTATTGGCCGTTTTGCGGCCTTGGGAATACTCTGACACTAGACCGTCGACCACTTCTTCACCTTCTTGCCAATGACGTAGTGTGAGGAAGCAGGCCGGCATGATACTGTTGAGTAGTGGGGGATAGGATGTCTCTCGCTACTCGATACTTTAAATGGACGGCACTGCGCTTACCATCACGTGCAGTGTGGTTACTTTGCCGTGCCAGGATAAAAATAAAAAAAAACGTGAGGGTCTCGGGACGCTTGGCAGAAGTGATAACTTTAACTAATCTAAGTTGAACTATTTAATATTGAAATTGTTTAACTTGAGAAAAGCTTAGGCTATTACTTAAACTTTATGAATATTAATATGATAATGTGAGGAAAGCTTATTTATTAATAAAATCGAAAATAAATAAATCACTCTATCCCACTCAAATCAAAGCGATTCTAAAGAAGATTCACTTCAAAAAAATATAGCACAGAGATTATGGAACGACAGAAATTGAAATTATTAAAGAAGCCAGACAGAGTGGCGAAGTATGAACGCGTAACGTTACGGTTTACCCTCCCATAAGAAGTTATCACTTCAAAAATATAACCTCGACCGCTTCTTCACGTTCTTGCCCATGGCGTAGTGTGAGGAAGCAGGCCGGCATGATAGTGTTGAGTAGCGGGGGATAGGATGTCTCTCGCTACTCGATACTTTAAATGGACGGCACTGCGCTTACCATCAGGTGCAGTGTGGTGACTTAGCCGTGCTAGAATAAAAAAAATCCGCCATAGATCTTGTGCCCACTCTACATGAAAAATCGACGAAGTTCTGGATTCATAGTCGGCATTCATATATAAATTGCTCGGAATTTGAATTTATGAATTGATTTTTATTGAAGTCGGTTTACTTTTTATGAATTAAAAAACCTTTTTTTATTTTACAGTACCATGTCTCGATGGATGATCAACGACGGGCTGCCATCGTCGCGCTTTCAGGAGGAGTTGTATGGGGAGGATGAGCTGGACTACCAGGAGCTCACGGACTACGAGGAGAACACGGACTCCGAGCAGGAGACCGAAGGTGACGAGGTATTTGTATGCAATTTTTACCTAACTGCCAAGGAAGGGTTATGTTTTTCGCGCGTATCTTGTATGTATGACAGCCTCCGTGGCGCATTAGGCGAGTAGCCGGCTGTGAAACGAGAGGCTGTGGGTTTGATTCCCACACCGGGACAAATGTTTGTGTGACAGGCAGATATTCGTGTCCGGGGTCTGGGTGTTGTGAGACCGTGCGTCTCTCTAGGTCCCTGATACCCACAAGACTCGTATCTTAGTGTGGGGTCGGGGCTATGTGTGTGACTGTTGGGTGTTATTTATTTATGTTTGTAAATTTCTTTATTACCTCGTACCTTCCAAACCCCTGGATGGACCCCTGACAATTAAGGACGTAATCGTTAAATTCGTCTTAAAACCCCAAGTGTTCTTAGATAAGTATTGGGCGAAAAAGATCAAAATGGCGAATGTTCCGCTTGCAACTAATTTTCTCAATGATTCTCAATCTTGTTTTGGTATTATTGGTGCATTACTTTTTTGCAGTCGGGTTTTTGAATTATTTATTTTTATGTAAGTTATATTTTTTAGAAAAGCATCTAAAAATGTTATGGCTTTGCTTTTGTATCCGGCCGCACGATTTTCATTTTAATTTTAATCGGTCTATTGAAGCAAATACTAGTAGGATTTTCTGCAGAAACTTATAGTTTTCGAGAAATTTATATTTTGTGTTTTACAGGTTAACTACTAGGAATCGTATAGAATAGTATCGTTTTGGCCCGAGAGATTTGCATATTTACAATCTAAAGCATTAGAAAGAGACAACTTAATAGTTATATCTCCTTTCAACGCGAGTGTCATTCCAGACTTAAAAGATATCTTTGGCTGTTTACAGTAAATCTTTGCCTATAAAAAAAAAACACTGGCTGGTAATGTCATAGATTTCTGCCAAAAGTATAATACTTTCAGTGGTATTATAATGCTCTTTGTAAAATACTCTTTGTTCATTGCCATTGTGCTCTTGGAATGTTGTTTTATGTGCGTGAAATTTGTTTTGATTTTTGCTTCCCAACCTGACCCTTGCATTGTACATGGATTTGTATCTATTTTTGCGACTACCTGGCATCGTATTTTGGACTTTACAGACCTTCCAAGACGACGACCCTTGCATTCATACGAACCTTTGTATTTTGAGATAGCAGAGTTTTTTGATACCAACATTATGGTTGACAGCCCGATTAAGGATAGACCCCTCCCCCCATAGCCTGATTCTAAATAAATACCACCATAGGAACATTGCATAGGTTGAAATAGTTTTTTTAATATATTTCAGAAACTATACGCTTCCGCTCCAACCCCCTCCCCCCTTACAGTGGGCTCACCCCTCCCTTTCCTCCTACGCGTGCGGGCGGATACTTAAGCAATACCATGTTTATAACAGATGTTTACACCCCGCAGAATCTTCACTAGAAGTATCTAATGTTTATCTTAGAGCTTTGGTGCTGCGGAAGTGATGTGTCTTTGGTTTCATTTTTTTTTGACTGATGCTAGACGTATGTATCAAGAATTCACTCTATTCTTGATGTAGATATTTGTATGTTTCAATGTAAATTGTACTCATTTAACTAAATAACTCATTTGTAGCTAGCTTTGGTTATTTATTTTTATAGTTCGAGGCACCGGTCCCGCATTCTCCCTCCCTCTCCAGAAGGTCTTCGGAGCGGCGAGACAGCGACAATGCGGCCCTCAATAGATCCCGGTCGAGATCTCCATTACAGCCTCGCCAGTCAGATTCGTAAGCTATATATTTTTCATCCACATACGTTCAGAACACATTTAGAGTTTAATTGTAGCTAAAATTTCTTTTGCTGGTGGTCGGATTGCGACCACCGTACACAGGGTGTAAAACCCGCCATAGTGGCACACGCAAGTGTGTCGCGTTCCGGGATCAGCCAGTGTACATCCGGTTTTTGTCGGGGGTCTAGGGTTGGGGTACGATGTTTGGCTGTTTTGCGGCCTTCTGAGTACTCTGACAATAGACCCTCGACCGCTTCTTCACCTTCTTGCCCATGGCGTAGTGTGAAGAAGCAGACCGGCATGATTGTGTTGAGTAGCGGGGGTTAGATTGTGTCTCGCTATAAAGACAATGCCGAATTCTTTGCTTTGTCTCCAAAATTTTATTTACTACACCTCTACTCTATTACACCTAATTACGAAACTAGTCCTAGATTTCTTAATTTTAATATTGTGAACTGTTATGATTGTAATCTGTTATGCATCTTAAATAAAAAATAAATAAATAAATAAACTACATAAATTTTCTCCAGGAGACTACAGAAAAAATATTTTTAATTCAATTTGTATTTGTCTTCCATTATTTTTTAGACCACCGGAGTCTCCAAGCGGTCGGCTGCTTCTGGAAGATGATGATGCCATCCTTATCATTGTTATGGAAAATACGCCGGCGCTTGGAGAGCAGGAAGAGTTTTTCGACCCGGACGCTCATCTCCTGAATGCAAGGGATGAGAGAATGAGACGTATGCTGGGCCGAATGACTGATGCCCGTAGGGGCGTAGGGCGTCCGGATCTGGGCTCACGGAGTGGTCGTCATCGAGTAGGTGACCGTGTCCAGTGGGAACTCGGTCACCCACTACAAGAAGTCTGGGCTTCCGATGACGACGTCCCCCCTGAACTAGCCCAGATGGCGAGAGAAGTTGTCAGGAGACGTGTGATGAATAGAGATAGCATGGGTTATGAGGATGCCAATGATGGAAGTGATATACCGCTGGAGGGAGAAGACCTTCACTTTGAATGGTCTCCAACGGAGACTTTTCAAGGTGCAGAGGAGGTGTTTAGACCTGGGAAAGAGACTGGTCCTGTAGGTACGTTCGCATGTGCTTACGATGCTTTTCGTTCGTTTTGGGACGATGACATCTTACAGCACATTGCTAACGAGACCAACAATTACGCCAGGACGATTTCCTCAATTGATTTTGTTAGTAGCTGGCATGAGACAAACATCCACGAAGTGTTGGTGCTCTTTGCATTTTGGATGATGTTAGGCATTATCCGAATGCCTACCAATAAAAGCTGCTTCTCAATGAACCCGCTGCTGAAAACGAGAGTTTTCCGGCAGATGTTCACTCAGACACGGTATTTGCAGCTCATAAGAGCATTACACTTCGCGGATGAGGACCCTGTCGTCCACACAGCGCATCCTTCCACCGTTGACCCTGCTGCAAGCTTGGATCATATATACCGATTGAGGCCTATAGTAAACCATCTTAACGCCAAATTTCAGGCAAATTACGTTCCGAAGAAGGATATTTGCATAGACAAAAGTCCAACCCTCTGGAAGGGAAGGCTGAATATCAAACAGTATATTCGGTCCAAGGCTGCAAAATTTTGGATCAAAACCTTTGAACTCTGTGAGAGTGCCACAGGTTACCTGTGGTCTTTCGTAGTGCACACGGGTAAGCAGACCAGTGTAGTTTCTCAAGCTTCGGGGGACTTGACGAGTACTGCAGTGGTCAAGAGGCTTATTGAGCCCTTACTAAATAAAGGGTACCGACTTTTCATGGACGACTGGTTCAATTCCCCCGCATTGGCCAGGTTTCTAAAACGTAATGGCACCGACTGTGTTGGTACATTATGTCCGTCCAGGAAAGATGTGCCTCACGTGGTAACTGAAGCTCCGCTCAAGCAAGGACAGTTCGTAGCCAGGCACTCTGGGGATGTTTGTGTGCTGGCTTGGCAAGACATGAAGAGGGTTACCATGCTCTCAACTTGTCATGGTACTGCCACTGCCTTGACCAGGGTACCCACGAACCCAGTTCGTCGACTATCCTTCAAACCCCAAGTAGTTTTGGACTACAACAGGGGGATGGGTGGGGTGGACCTCGAAGACCAAATGCTCGAGCTGGAGTCACTTGAGCGGAAGCCATATCCCAAGTGGTACATGAAATTGTTCAAGCGGCTCTTGAATTGCTCTATCCTCAATGCGCGTATCCTTATGGAGTCTTCTACCAAACAATTTCAAAACCATTTAGTTTTTAGACTCCAGTTAGTGGAATCCATCCTTGAAAAACACATCTCTCACGTTCCCGTGTGTCGTTTGCATCCGGAGCGTCGCTCACATAAATATATGGATATATCCCGGTTGTCAAATAACTCCTCACACTGGCCTGTGTATATCACTACAGGCAGTGGGCCGGTGAGGAATCGCCAAGCCAGGATGAAATGTTTCATGTGCGTGCGGGCGGGGCACAGAAACAAAACGACACCATTCCAATGTGAGTCTTGCCATGTACCGCTGTGTGCGGTAAATTGTTTCAAGGCTTACCATTCCTAGTCCAACGGCGCAGAGAGGATTTAGCTAGTTTTACAAGCTGCTTGGCAATAGGTATCCTTTATGTTGGTTGTTTTGTTGCGTTTTTTTTGTTATTAGTAATATTCTGTTTTTTTAACTCAAGATATTATATGTTGCCACTATGTACATGTTTCAAATTATGTAGACCTTTGTAATTGATTTTAGTCACTACTTGGGTACACGAATTGAAATAAACTTTCCGTTCCAAACATCTATTTATTCATTTACAACAACAAAAGTTGTTAATAAAATAAGATACTCAACGACTCTGTTTTTTATTTTGTACAAAATAATAATAAAGTTACCTAGAGTTTGTTCTGATTTATCGATAAGCATCGATAAGACACTTGGGCAGCAGCGGCGCATTACTAGTCGTAAATAAAATACCTATTCGAAGTGTTTATTTTCAGAGCACAATTATTTGGAACATAATGCTCATAAATGCATGAAAATAAGTCCTAAAGATGCAGTACGTGCTTACACATAAGAAATACCTACCTATCCTAACCTGTCTTGGCAGGTGGTAATCCGTTACCCTTAGACCCCTCCCCCCATCGCCTGATTCTAAATAAATACCACCATAGGAACATCGCATAGCTTAGGATGGTTTTTTTAATATTTTCATAAACTATACGTTTCCGCACTAACATGGGGTTAACTAACCTACGCGTGCGGGCAGATATACTAAAGCCATGCCTAAATTGATTCTAAAATAGGAAAGTAAAATATTTTCAATTTTATGTTTTATTAATGTTGGATAATAATGGAATCACAGAAAAAAATTACATAATTTTTTTATACAGTTTTATAGTGAGCACATTGTATATTCAAATAATTTTTCACACCCAAAAAATCAATAACATCTACACACAGGGCTGCCAGAAGCAACAACTTGTTTTATACCGCCATCTCTCTGACATTATACAAAATCGAAACTCACTATACAACCACCTTTACCAACCAACTCATAAAGTTCATCATCTTTGTCGTTTTCTAAAGGCCTTCTTATTCTCTTCTGTTTCTAAATAAAAAGGCCGATGCCATGGGGAAAGTACTTGACCCATTGACTTATATTCTATACACACGAACTGTCGAAGAAAAAAGGTGTTCCAAAAACCTTGTCCGCCCACTAATGCCATCTATTCATTTTATTAAGAACTATTTGGAAGTTATAACTCCCGTCACTTTCTCTCGAACGGGACTTTCCGCGTGCCAAAACGGGACAAACTATATAATGAATTTTGTTGTGAATTATAGACATCCCGTATTCAGAAATGAAATTATTTAATATTTATTGATATTACGTTCTAAACGTTATGAAATTATATTATTTACCTTATACCTAGTCAGGTCATAAATTCTGTCACATGTTTAATATAAAATAATTGAAACAAGTTTATTCATTATGTAACCATTTATATACCAAAATGAACTTAACAAAACATAGATTCTTATGACACTAAAGTTTATTCAAAATGACCTCCGTGATTTTGAATACAGGCCTTCAATCTGCGCGGCCAGTTGTCTATCGCAGCACGAACGAGGTCCATGTCAATATCGGCGGCTGCCTTAATCAAGGATGTCTTGAGTGACTCCAAATTGGGATGAGGCTTTGAGCACGCCTTTTCCTCCAAGTGTTGCCATATCTTGTAATCTAACGGATTCAAATCTGGACTGGAGGAGGGCCAGTCTTCGTGCCGGATGAAGTCGATTTCACGCGCCGCCAGCCAGTCTTGTGTGCTCTTCGCTCTATGAGCTGGCGCCGAATCTTGTTGGAATACCCAGTGCCTGTTATTGAACATGGTATGAGAAACAGGTTCCACAAGGTTCGTCAGGACTGTATTTTGATACACAACTGCATTCGTTTTTACACCTTTCTCACAAAAATGTACCTCTGTTAAGCCCCAATAAGAAACTCCCAACCATACCATGAGCGAGGATGGAAAATGACCTCGTTGGACACGCGGAATACGGTTGCTCGCTTCTTCACTACTGTGTGCGTACAGCTTATCATTTTGTTTGTTGTAGCTCTCTTCTACGGTAAAAATTTTTTCATCTGAAAAAAGAATTTCCCGATATTTTTTTCCCGCGTACCGATTCAACAAAGCGCGGCATCTCTTCAGTCTCAGGTCCATTAGACGAGCATTCAAACGATGCCCTGTTTTTCTTCGATATGCCCGAAGCCCTAAGTCTTCATTTAACACCCTTTTCACCGTGGTTCTGCTTAACCCCATCAGAAGGGCCAACAGTTTCTGCTTACGTTTGGGATTTCTTTGAAATCGCGCCTTCACAGCTTTTATCACTGCTGGAGTCCTAACAGACCGAGGGCGACCACTTCTTGACCTGTCATCTACACTAGAGTCTTCATTGTGTCGTTTGATGGTACGGTAAACGAATCTTTTGGTTATATTCAAATTTTTCAGTATGTCAAAAATTTGAATTGGCGCGTAACCGCAACGATGCAACGCAATTACTGCAACACGGTCTTCTTTAAGCGTCCACTCCATATTTAAAAATGAGTAAAATTCTAAAAAGTATACATTTTTATTTTCATGAACAATTTGAAATTCGAATTCAATAAACTTTTTTGTGACCAGCATTCTAAAATAAAAGTTTTTACTGTGTGACAATACTTATGACCTGACTATGTATACTATTAATAGTTTCACTGTAAATCAATAAATTTGTTCGGGAATGTCGCTACAAATAACTAAAATTAACTCGACACTGAAAGATGCAATGTGGTGTGCATTCTTAGGCCCACTTGCGCGATCATGGGTTAACGTATTTAACTCGTGTGTTAACAGCTAACACAGGGTTAAATAAATAATTTATCTTGCGCCATCAACATTTTCGAGCAAACCTAGAGTTTAACTTCTAAATATTTAACCCACCCCACCGATTTGGGAAGGTTAAGGCCCACTTGCGCGATCATGGGTTAACGTATTTAACTCGGTGTTAACAGCTAACACAGGGTTAAATAAATAATTTGTCTTGCGCCATCAACATTTTCGAGCAAACATAGGGTTTAACTTCTAAATATTTAACCCACCGATTTGGGAAGGTTAAGTCGCTAACCCTGCGGTTAGTCTTTTTGTTGGTAGGTATTGTGTAATCTATTTTGTGGTTTTTAGTTAAAATATTACTACAATGACCATGAATTGTTATTCTCTGACGATGAAGATGAAGTCATTGAATATATAAGGTCAAATTTTTATGACAAAACGGTCAGAATATTATAATACACATAAAGGGGCAATGTTTGAATTTTTCGACTATTTACATAAAAGCATATTATCATTTATCGTGAAATAGGGAGCACATAATCGAGGTTTCTTCATTACACTGACTTTCTGAATTCAACAAATAAATAAAACACCACAAAAAATCAAATAACACGAATTTGACAATCTTAAAACAAACAAATTAAAAGTTATCAACCGTCATAGAATGAAGGACACACAAATACGCATCTTTATAGAGTGTGCTGTAGTGTAAAAGAGACAGAAATATTGTTTCGTTTTTATGTATATTCATTCATCCTTGGACGGACTACAACATGATGTGTAGATGTGCATCGACATTTCAGTGTTCCCAGCTAAAATAAAAGAAATGTCGGGTTAGCTAACCCAGCGTCAGTTTTTAGTGGTGCAAGGTGAAATGAGAGTTAACATTAACTGTCATGACGGATAGACACGCCGGCGGCGCGTAACACTAGCAACACTCGCCGTTCTTGCATGCAATTTTTAACTTTAATGCTATGGAAATAAAAGCTTGTTGCTTTACTCCCGAATTTTTTTTTAATATCCTTCCTGACTGGAGGGGTTTTAACTGGGTTAACATTCTAACCTGGGTTAATAAACTCTAAATTTATTTATTGGAACGAAGTTCCTTATCGCGCGTTGTGAAAGAGGGCTAGACGGAAAAAAATCTTACGAAAAGTTGTCACGACACTTTTATATTGGAACGTTTTTAAATGTATTTTAACAGCTGTCATTATTTTAATTTTATGATAATTTTGATTATAATTGTAAGTTACTATTATTTAAATTTTATGATTACTATTTTTTGATTTTTATTGTTTTTTATAGCTACTTATATTAAATTTAGATGCGGGGCTCTGTCATGTTTGTTATCCTCTGTTTTTACTGTTATTTTGTAATTTTATGTCAATGTTATTCGTATGAGAATGCTGTGCATACCTTCAATAGGCATATGTATCAGACTTTATATTATCTTTTATTATTTGTGATTTTTGGATGCATGTGTCACTGGTGTGTTATTTAATAAATAAATAAATAAATAAAAATAAATTATGTTTATATGTAATTTTACTTGCTGCAGTTGTTGCTAATATTATTAATAATTTTAATAATATAATTTTAATATTTTATTTGTTAATAATAAAAAAAATATTATTATAACTTAAAAAAAAAAATTATTACAATTCCTTCACTAATTAATCGAAAGGAACTTCGTTCCATCCGGGTGTCCCTTGACACCTCTCATTTTTTATTTTTTAACCCTAAATTGCGTGCAAGTGGACCTTAGTGGCATGAAGCATACTAACGGCGGTGCAGTGGTTACACCGCGACTCGGTAGAACATAATGTTTGTTCTGGTCGCCGCATCTAGTTCGTAGTACATATAGATCGCTGACTTGACCTTAATTTTTTTTGTATCCAATTATACAAGGCAGTCTACTGTACACACTGGATACACAAGCTAACAAAATTATACACATTTGGTATCCAATTATACAATCTGGCAGCCCTGTCTACACAACAAATATCTCCGATTCCAAGGCCGTTATAATAAAAAAAAAACAAATTCTCTGTTTCATCGTCGGCGCGCCGACGTACCAAAGAAAACGGGTGAAAGTCGCTCTTGTTGACAAGCGATTTTAACCATTAATGTTATGGAAATAAAGTTAATTTTGACTTGTATTTTTACTCACTTTTTAGTACCTGACATATTTTTGAAGTCTTGCCAACCTTAAGACGTACGACGCACAAGTGCCAACATCAAGAAAAAATATTAAAACCGGCTATGCAGTTTTGCGACGTTTGCGACCATTTTGCGACGCATCACGCACGCAGTGAGAACTGAGACCGCCATTAGAGCGTGCGTAGCAGTTTTTGTAGTGGTTATTTGTGATTTAGTGTGTGATATACATTATATTATAAGGTGAGTTGAACTTCTAATAATTGTTTTATCGATTGATTCAATAAATGTAAATAAAGATATTGATTTTCGAGTAAGTTTTTCATCTCGAAAACGAGACTATGTAAATACGCTTTATAATCACTGATTGTTTTAGTAAATATCTGCATGTTATTTTGATAACTTAATAATTTGCATTAGTATCGGTTGGTGAAATTCAAATAACGACGCATCAAAACGAATGCAGCTTCAAATGTTGTTGGGCCGTGTTCCGATATACACTGCGAGCCAATCATATTATGGCTTTGTTCCGATATACACTGCGAGCACTGTTCAGTGCTGTTACTAGGGAGAAATTCGTTCCGTTATAGACTGACAGTATACTGCCGCAGTATCATAGGGAAATTTATGACGTCATAAATCGTCGCCATTTTTGTACTGAGAACACTGGCGTTTTCGAGGTAAGATGCTCTCAGTGCTTTGATCACGTGATCAACAGCTTCCAGAAATTTAACACTGGCACTATTTATAAGATACCAACCGTTAAAAACAAACATGGAAAATTAAAAGAAATTGTGTTTATTACAGTGAGAAACCAATACAATAAAGTTATTATGCATTTAGATACTTTAATAACAATATTTTCTTTAAATAAAAAGTATACTTACTTTTAATATGCGATTAATTCAATTGTTAACAAAAATATTAAATTTTTAAATATAACTATGCTGGTTATAGGATATTTATATCCGCCCGGATAGCGACCACCGTACACAAGGTGTAAAACCCGCCATAGTGGCACACGCAAGTGTGTCGCGTTCCATGATCAGCCGGTTTCTGTCGGGGGTCTAGGGTTGGGGTACGCCGGTATCCTAGACCGCTTCTTTAAGTTCTTGCCCCATGGTGTAGTGTGAAGAAGCTACAAGCCGGCATGGTTATGTTGATAGCAGGGGATAGATTGTCTCTCGATACTCTAATTGGACGGCACTGCGCTTACCATTAGGTGCAGTATGGTCACTTAGCCGTACCAGAATAAAAACATATCCGCCATAGATCTTGTGCCCACTTTGCATAAAAAATCTACGAAGTTTCTGGATTCATAGTCGGCATTCATATATAAATTGCTCGGAATGCGAAATGGACCTATTATATGGGACAGATAACAATTTTAAAGTCGTACTAGTTGTAATTTTTGTTTTTAACCGACTACAAAAGAAGAAGAGGTTCTCAATTTGTCGGAATCTTTTTATGTATGTTCCCAGATTACTCGATGACGCCTGGACCGATTCGAGAAATTCTTTTTTTGTATACTTCCCACGTGGTCCCATTAGTACCAAGTCAGGATCTGATGATGGGATCTCAGAAAATTCGAGGGCAACCCTCAGCTTTTATTGGGACACAATTTAATTTTTATTGAAGTCGGTGTAGTTTTTACGAATCAAAAATCTTTTTACAGCACCATGTCTCGACCATGGATGATCAACGACGGGCTGCCATCGTCCTGCTTTCAGGAGGAGCTGTATGGGGAGGATGAAAAGGACCAGGAGCTCACGGACTATGAGGAGCATACGGACTCCGAACAGGAGACCGAAAGTGACGAGGTATTTGTATGCAATTTTCATTGATGTTAATTAATTAATTGATTTTTATTTATACAATATGTAGGTGACACTTTAAACGAACGATAATAGCTGAAGTAGTGTAAAACTGTGTTACAGCTATTAACGCCGCCTGCGGGCTTTGAAGGCACATAACTTAAGTTTACTTATTAGTAACAAACACTTGAAAGCAAAAATAAAATTTAACCAATAACAATATAAAAATAAAACTTAATTAATTTTTTTAAGTATATGTGTGTTGTGTTTTACGTATGTATGCTAATTTAACTTCTGTTTCTTCATAAGACAATATGAGTAGCCAATCAATGAGTTTTTCTTTAAAAATTTTAGTCCGTAGGGGATATACAAGATTAGTTTTTGTATACCATAAACCCGAAACACCCAAATTAGATTTTGGTATAAACGATCAGATAAATATATGACATAATAATAAGGAAAACTCACGCGTTGACATGCAAAAATAATTAATGCCGTTTCTTGAACGACGCGTGGGCATACGCGTCCCGCGCGCTGTCCGTTGTTTCGTGCCCTTGACCCGTGTGACGGCCGGCTGTAGCTAGTAGTGTAGTAGTAGTAAACAAAGTGATCAGCTTGATAATTTTTTTATATATTTTTGGGATACAAATATAACATCCTAAAAATTATTGCAATGGATTGTGCTACTGATTCTCAACAAACTACTTTCGGCTTTGTAGTATACTAAAAATAATGTTGTATATCGTGTTCTCTGTTTTATTTGTTGTATAACTTCGAAGCTAAGAAATAGTATTGACAGCCGGCAGTAGCAGCTAGTTATCTAACAGATACAGGTTGATGTTAATGTAAATTATATTTTTTAGAAAAGCATCTAAAAATGTTCATGGCTTTGCTTTAGTATTGGGCCGCACAATTTTCATTATAATATTAATTGGTATATGTAAGTAATAGGTCATTGAAGTAAATACTAGTAAGATTTTCTGCGGAACCATATAGTTTTCGAGAAAATAATTATTTAAATTTTATAGGTTAGCTACTAGGAATCGTATAAAACAGTATCGTTTCGGCCCAAGAGATTTACATATTTACATTCTAAAGCATTAGAAAGAGACAACTTAATAGTTATATCTCCTTTTAACGCGTATGCCATTCCAGACTTAAAAAATATCTTTGAATGTTTACGGTAAATCTTTTCCTATAAAAAAAGAGAACACTAGCTGGTAATGTCAGATTTCCGACTAAAGTATAATACTTTCAGTGGTATTATAATGCTCTTTGTATAATACTCTTTGTTCATTGCCATTGTGCTCTTGGAATGTTGTTTTATGTGCGTGAAATTTGTTTTGCTTTTTGCTCCCAAACTGACCCTTGCATTGGACCAGGACTTTTACCTGTTTTTTGCGACTCTACCTGGCATCGTATTTTGGACTTTACAGACCTTCCAAGAGGACGACCCTTGCATTCATACGGACCTTTGTATTTTGAGAGAGCAGAGTTATTTGACATCATCATTATGGTTGACAGCTTGATTCTGGGTTTGACCCCTCCCCCCATCGACTGATTCTAAATAAATACCATCATAGGAACATTGCATAAGTTAGGATAGTTTTTTTTAATATATTTCAGAAACTATACGCTTCCGCTCCAACCCCCCCCCCCCCCCTTACAGTGGGCTCACCCCTCCCTTTCCTCCTACGCGTGCGGGCGGATACTAAAGCAATACCATGTGTATACCAGATGTTTACTATGTATGTGTCGTTCGCGATTGAACGAATCAAAAGAACCGGGTCATAATATCTGAAAGATCCATTGGATCACTTCGTTGCAAAAGATTCGTTCGTTCGATTTTAGTCGTATCGCATCGCGAGTTGCGGCGATCCAGAGGCGCGAGCCGCGAGCCGCGAACGAGACAAACGAATCGAGCTGAGACCGACGCGACGGTTCTCGAATGATTGAATGAAACGTAGACCGTAAGAGAGAGAGAGAGACCGGAGAGTAAACGTCACGACCTTACGAACTATGTAGAAAATGTGCTTTAAATTTAGAGTTTTAGAGTCTAATCTACTCTTGTTCTAATCTATTCTAGTAGTACTACTCCAGAAATGTTATAATGGTTTTTATATAAAGATAAATAAGGTTCAATATGGTTTAAAATAAATATTTATTTTAAATTAAATTTGAATTTAGTGTGTGACCCATTGACCATTGTTGTTGATCACAGCTCACGAATCACTAGTGAACCAATCAATCGATTGAACGAATCGAACGAACCAGATCTTTTTGTTAACAGATCAGTATTGATTCGGTTCGTTGAGATCGAACGAACGACACATACTTAATGTTTACACCCCGCAGAATCTTCACTAGAAGTATCTAATGTTTATCTAAGAGCTTTGGTGCTGTGGAAGTAATGTGCCTTGGTTTCATTTTCTGCGCTGCATGTCATATGTTTCAAGAATTCACTCTATTCTTGATGTAGATATTTGTATGATTCAATGTAAATTGTACTCATTGAACTAAATAACTCATTTGTTATTTATTTTTATAGTTCGAGACACCGGTCCCGCATTCTCCCCCGCTCTCCAGAAGGTCTTCGGAGCGGCGAGACAGCGACGATGCGGCACTCAATAGATCCCGGTCGAGATCTCCATTACAGCCTCGCCATTCAAATTCGTAAGCTTTATATTTATCATCCACATACCTTCAGAACACATTTAATCTTTATTGTAGCTAAAATTTCTATAGCAGTGTACAAAAGACCATGCCGAAGCCATTGCTTT
Organism: Laothoe populi; assembly: GCA_905220505.1. Taxonomy (NCBI): domain Eukaryota; kingdom Metazoa; phylum Arthropoda; class Insecta; order Lepidoptera; family Sphingidae; genus Laothoe; species Laothoe populi. The sequence goes on along the minus strand of HG992174.1, from coordinate 5,702,790 downwards.
GTCTCGTAACATTTATACTGCTCTCTCAATATTCCATCTATTACACCTAATTACGAAACTACGTAATTTTTCCCCATGAGACTAAAGAAAAATATTTTTTATTAAATTTGTATGTGTTGCTTCCATAGACTGCCCCGTTGGCGCAGTTGTAATTAGTAGTGCTGAGGTCTTGGGTTCGATCCCCGGGTCGGGTAAAGTGCTATTGGGTTCTACTATCTAGAAATTCTCAGTACTATCCCGGAGTCTGGAACCTGTGCCCGGTATGGCGATAGGCTCGCCCCCTATCATATTAAAGGACGGAAATTCGGCGAAAAGAGAGTGTACCTGTTTACACCTCTGCTTACCTCTGTATATGTATATGCCTCTGCTGTATATGTCTCTTCCATTATTTTTCAGACCAACGGAGTCTCCAAGCAGTCTGCCACTTCTAGAAGATGAGGATGACGCCATCCTTATCATCGTGAAGGAAGATACGCCGGCGCTTGGAGACGAGGAAGAGTTTTTCGACCCGGACGCTCATCTCCTGAATGCAAGGGATGAGAGAATGAGACGTATGCTGGGCCGAATGACTGATGCCCGTAGGGGTCGAGAGCGTCCGGGTCGGGGTTCACGGGGTGGTCGTCATCGAGTAGGTGACCGTGTCCAGTGGGAACTCGGTCACCCACTACAAGAAGTCTGGGCTTCCGATGAGGACGTCCCCCCTGAACTAGCCCAGATGGCGAGAGAAGTTGTCAGGAGACGTGTGATGAATAGAGATAGCATGGGTTATGAGGATGCCAATGATGGAAGTGATATTCCGCTGGAGAGAGAAGACCTTCACTTTGAATGGTCTCCAACGGAGACTTTTCAAGGTGCAGAGGAGGTGTTTAGACCGGGGAAAGAGACTGGTCCTGTAGGTACGTTCGCATGTGCTTACGATGCTTTTCGTTCGTTTTGGGACGATGACATCTTGCAGCACATTGCTAACGAGACCAACAATTACGCCAGGACGATTTCCTCAATTGATTTTGTTAGTAGGTGGCATGAGACAAACATCCACGAAGTGTTGGTGCTCTTTGCATTTTGGATGATGTTAGGCATTATCCGAATGCCTACGAACACAAGCTGCTTCTCAATGAACCCGCTGCTGAAAACAAAAGTTTTCCGGCAGATGTTCACTCAGAAGCGATACTTACTGCTCATAAGAGCATTACACTTCGCGGATGAGGACCCTGTCGTCCACACAGCGCATCCTTCCACCGTTGACCCTGCTGCAAGCTTGGATCATATATACCGATTGAGGCCTATAATAAACCATCTTAACGCCAAATTTCAGGCAAATTACGTTCCGAATAAGGATATTTGCATAGACGAAAGTCCAACCCTCTGGAAGGGAAGGCTGAATATCAAACAGTATATTCGGTCCAAGGCTGCAAAATTTGGGATCAAAACCTTTGAACTCTGTGAGAGTGCCACAGGTTACCTGTGGTCTTTCGTAGTGCACACGGGTAAGCAGACCAGTGTAGTTTCTCAAGCTTCGGGGGACTTGACGACTACTGCAGTGGTCAAGAGGCTTATTGATCCCTTACTAAATAAAGGGTACCGACTTTTCATGGACGACTGGTTCAATTCCCCCGCATTGGCCAGGTTTCTAAAACGTAATGGCACCGACTGTGTTGGTACATTATGTCCGTCCAGGAAAGATGTGCCTCACTTGGTAACTGAAGCTCCGCTCAAGCAAGGACAGTTCGTAGCCAGGCACTCTGGGGATGTTTGTGTGCTGGCTTGGCAAGACATGCAGAGGGTTACCATGCTCTCAACTTGTCATGGTACTGCCACTGCCTTGTCCAGGGTACCCACGAACCCAGTTCGTCGACTATCCTTCAAACCCCAAGTAGTTTTGGACAACAACAGGGGGATGGGTGGGGTGGACCTCGAAGACCAAATGCTCGAGCTGGAGTCACTTGAGCGGAAGCCATATGCCAAGTGGTACATGAAATTGTTCAAGCGGCTCTTGAATTGCTCTATCCTCAATGCGCGTATCCTTATGGAGTCTTCTACCAAACAATCTCAAAACCATTTAGTTTTTAGACTCCAGTTAGTGGAAACCATCCTAGAGAAACACCTTCCTTTTGTTTCCGCGTGTCGTTCACGTTCGGAGTGCTTCTCGCATAGACATTTGGATGTATCCCGATTGGATGGTAATGCCTCACACTGGCCTGTGCTTATTACTAGTGACAGTGAGCCGGTGAGTAATCGCAAAGCCAGGAAGAGATGCTTCATGTGCGTGCGAAACGGGATCCGAACTCGTATGACACCATTCCGATGTGAGTCTTGCAAAGTACCGCTGTGTGCGGTAAATTGTTTCAAGGCTTACCATACCTAGTCCAGCGTTGCAGAAAGGATTGAGCTAGGTTCTACGAGCCGCTTGACGATAGGTACCTTAATAGGATATAGGATTTTTTTGTAATCTGTATTGAAATCAAGATATTATATGTTGCCACTATTTATGTGTTTTAAATGTACATTTTAATTGATGTAAGGCACTACTTGGGAGTACAAATTGAAACAAACTTTCTGTTCCGAAAATCTATTTACAACAAAAAATCATAATTGATTTTTGCAGAACTGCTCTGTAAAATAAGTGTCATATGGTAGTTGACTAGTTTTATTAATTTAATCAACCAGTTATATTACCTAAAACCTATTATCGAAAGAATTTTATGAATCTGAACAAAAATAAGTAAATTAGACACCACTCAAATCTGCTGGAAGTAGTTGTCAAATGACAGTACAAGGATGCGTATCTGATACCGTGACGTCACGGTACTATGAATCGCCTGTACTGTACCGTTGTGCGAGGGAGATAGCGATATGTTCCCAATAAGCCACCGTTTTCGCTTATGCCTGTGAGTATTTGCTCATACCAATATTTAAAATAAATATTGTAACCTCATTTTTCAAGCAATTTGGATTCTGTTTTCGCAAAACAGTTTCGTTTGCGTATTATATTCGATTGCGTAGAGAATAATATACAAAATTAAACACAGGAAACTACCCTATTTGACACGAGTCCCTTGTCGAGTAACTTCAAACAGCTAGGCAGGCGACAGAGTTAATATAAATATAAAACAAAAATATGCATGTACTGCCTCCTATTCCATAATAGTGGTTTTATCAATATCAAATGAAACCTATACAAGGACTTGAAGTGTTGAGCTATAGAATCACTAGGTTTTACAAATATAATTCGATATTGTATACATAAACATAGTGCCATCTCTATCACGCCAATATAAATTTATGTGTGTAAAAATAGATAGCTATATTTTACTTTATAACATATTGTCAACGGTTACTGTATCCCTCTGACAATACTTCGTTGCGGCAGGTTATCATCCATTTTTGTGCAGTATTGTTTATATAGACTGCCTCGTTGGCGCAGTTGTAATTGCGCTACGACTGCTACTGCGGTCTCGGGTTCGATCCCCGGGTCGGGTAAAGTTTTATTGGGTTTTTCTAGAAATTCTCAGTATTAGTCCGGAGTCTGGAATCTGTGCCCGGTATGGCGACAGGCTCGGCCCCTATCACATATGGGTCCGAAATTCAGTGAAAATACATACATACATATACACTCACGCCTGTAATCCCCGAAGGGGTAGGCAGAGGTGTAACTAAGTACACCCACTTTTCGCCGAATTTCGGTCCCTTAATGTGATAGGGGGCGAGCCTATCGCCACACCGGGCACAATTCCAGACTCCGGGTTAATACTGAGTATTTCTAGGTAGCTAGTTATTCAGCATTCATTCAGTCATTCAGTGAAAAGTGGGTGTACTAACACCTTTGCCTACCCCTTCGGGGATTACAGGCGTGAGTGTAAATGTATTGTTTACATAGCAACGGTCAACACATTTTATTTTAATAATATTAATTTATAACAGTAAAATAATTATATTAGTTTAAAAAAACGGGAATTGTGTTTGTGAAAACATGCCTAATAGTTATTTATTTATCTTAGTACAGGAAACAAACAGTATTAAGTATATTAATAATTAAATATACATATAACTAAATCTTAGATCAATAAAGTTTCCAACAATAAAGAAAGTTATATTATTGGTTGCGGCGTCTTATGTTCATTCGAATTAAATTAGTAATTTATTGTGAAATTTATGATTAATTTATGCATATGAGATAGTGATGTACTGTTATAATGGCTGGCTGGTGGTAGGATATTCATATCCTCCCGGATAGCCACCACCGTACACAGGGTGGAAAACCCGCCATAGTGGCACATGCAAGTGTGTCGCGTTCCGGGATTAGCCAGTGTACATCTGGTTTCTGTTGGGGGTCTAGAGTTGGGGTACGATGTTTGGCCGTTTTGCAGCCTTCTGAGTACTTTGACTCTAGACCCTCGACCGCTTCTTCTCCTTCTTGCCCATGGCGTAGTGTGAAGAAGGAGGCCGGCATAATTGTGTTGAGTAGCGCGGGACAGATCGTCTCTCGTTACTCGATACTCTAATTGGACGGCACTGCGCTTACCATCAGGTGGTGGTCACTTTGCCGTGCCAGTAAAAAAAATTGCTTATAACGGTAGATATAATATGTGACTTAGACTGACTAAATAATTATTTTTTTAAGGTTACCTAAGAATGCATTGAATAGGAAATAATGGTTGGATACAATAGGCTATTTGACTAATTTTCGAAAATGATTTAAAACTATTATTTGTTACATAATAAGCACACTATATTGATATTTCCGGGAAATCTACTGTATTTTTAATAAAAATCAATGTTAAAGTTTAAATCTCCAAAACCGCGGCAAAAACGCTATTTCTGTAATGGCGCTGCTGTGTCATATACACGTGTGACGTCACATGCAAGTAAACAAGCTAATAATGATAAGCAAAGCTAAGTTTTATGATAATTGTTTTATCAACAATTATCATAAAACTGCTTCAAAAATAGATCAACAATAGAATTTATCACCCAGAAAACATAAAACGCGAACTAAAATCACTCGGAGAAACTATGTTTACTTGCGTGTGACGTCACCAAAATGCAACCAATAACAGAGTGTTCACATTACAGATGAAATTTTAAATAAATGTTGTATTTTATTTCGTTTAATTTGCAAAAAATATACATTATTTTGTTTAAAATTAAGTGAAATATGGTTTTTTAAGCTATTGTCTAACAGGATGACCACAATTTGCAGTGTATTTTCAATGTTGTCAAATAGCCTATTGGTAGTGAAAACATTTCTGTTTCCACATAAATATTTATGTTTGTTCTCTTCATTTTGAGGAATCGTGTTTTAAATATTTCTAAAAAAAATTGTGAATAATAGCAATTATAATAATAATAGCAGCGATAGCCTAGTTGGTTGCGGTACGGACTGCCAAGACGAAACTCGTAGGTTCGAAACCCAAGTGGCATACACCTCTGACTTTTCTAAAGTGTGTATTAAAATGTTAATTATCGCTTGCTTAACGGTGAAGGAAAACATCGTGAGGAAACCTGCATATTGAGAATTTTTCGAAGGTATGAGAAGTCTGCCAACCCGCATTTAGGCCAGCGTGGTAGATTAAGGCCTAAACCCTCTCATTAGTAGAGGAGGCCCGTGCCCAGCAGTGGGACAATGTTTAATACAGGCTTAGTATTATTATTTTATTTGTGAATAAATATCTTACCGAAATTATTTAAATAACATAATTTTATTTCGTAGTGAGTAATAATATTGTAGTTATTTAGAGATAATAAAATAATGATTTTCATAAGTTTGTTTCTTTCCTACTTATTAGTCATATAACTGAAAATTCTTTATTGTACTTAGACCGAGCTAGTATTAGTAGCTATTTATTTACTGTTTTGTATTGAAAGAATAAAATTATTTGAAAAATAAACTCATTTGCAAAAAAAACGGGCACCTAAGCAATGAACCATTTCAAATGTTACTATTGGTTTGTTTGATAATTATAGGTAATTTTATTTTCACAATTTTGTAAATTAATAAGCAAATAATCGTTTTCGTCAGTATTATCATAAAATTTTGATAAAATTTATGGGTTTTAATGCTAAAGTTCACTAGTAGTGTATGCTCGCTAGTAGTGCATATGCTCGTGAAGTAAAAGTTAACAAAGATTTTTGATTGTTTTTTCTTTATAAAGTAAAAGCAGATAAATGTTTAGTATCGAGTGTGACCCCCTCTAGCTGAAATCACAGCTTGAATTCGTCTGGGTATGCTAGCGAGGATATCCCGGATACTTGCTTGCGGAATACGTTCCCACTCCGCGGTAATCACATTCTTCAGCTCTCTGATGGTCTGCGGAGCCGGTTGTACTGATCTCACGCGTCGTTTCAGAACGTCCCAGACATGCTCTATAGGATTGAGGTCGGGACTTCGAGCTGGCCAATCCAAACGACGAATGCCGACCTCTTGCACATACGCTTCCACATCGCCAGACCGGTGGGCGCGAGCGTTGTCGTCCATAAAAATTGAGTCTTCGCCTAAAGCAGCCAATGCGGGTTGTGCATGAGGAATTAGAACTTCCGTTATGTATCGATGTCCAGTCAGTGAGCCGTTTTCAATGAAGACTAACTCTGTACGATCCATTGAATTTATTCCTGCCCAAAACATAACAGAGCCCCCACCATAAGGTGTGATTTCTTCAAAACAAGCCTCTGCAAAGCGTTCTCCTCGTCTTCGTAGCACTCGCCGACGTCGATCTTCACCGAACAGAGATATCCTGACTTCATCGGAGAACAATACCCTATTCCAGTCTTCTTGAGTCCATGACTCACAATTTCGAGCAAACCTAAGCCTGGCAACTCTGTGCTCACGGAGTAACTTAGGGCCGCGGGCCGGGCGATGACTGCGTATATTGGCCGCGAGAAGCCTCCTCCTGACCGTCCATAGACTAATATGCACATTTCTTACTTCATCGAGGTTGTTTTTAAGGTCCACATACGAAGACTTGCGATTTCTCAATGCGCGACTCACAAGAAAACAATCATCCCGTGGTTGGGTACATGGTTTTCTTCCAGAACCAGGCCTTCTCTCGACGGAACCGGTGTCTTGATACCGCTGCCAGGTCCTTTGAACCGTCGAGCGACTCACACTTAGCCTCTGAGCCACGAAGCATTGGCTGCAACCCTCTTCGAGCAGCGCAATAATTTTGGTAGCTTTTACCACTTTCTCTAACATTATTGAGACAGCTAAACAGCAATAAATGAAGCTTTGACAATTAAGAATATGAAATAAATTCATAAAAATTGACTAAAAGTTATGAAAACCGATATTATCTTTTGGAACTTCGCACCAAAAATGTAGGATAAAAAGTGGTTTTCTGTAAAAACGAGCATCAAACGAAAATTTGAATTTAGAACGTACTGTTTTAAACACCACGGCATTTTTAAAACCGGCCAGTAACATGTACAAATGATTGAAATCATTTTGGTACCGTATTTTTTTAAAGAAGAATTAAAATCAAAACCGCCCGTTTTTTTGCAAACGAGTTTATTATTTAAAACTGAAAAATAATTTAATTATGAGTTAGGAATGGCCAGAGTTGAATCCAAGTCAACGGCGCTGTACCGACAGCGGTTTCCGATCAATGTGAAACAGACCGTGGGGTTTGTGTCGAATGATACTCAGGAGTCTCAGTTCACAAACTATATTTACTGGCAGAGGTTTCGTTTATTACAATTACAATGCAAATGAATCTAATGTGAAGAAGCTAAACAGCAGGCCGGCATGATTGTGTTGAATAGCGGGGGATAGACTGTCTCTCGCTACTCGATACTCTATCTGGACGGCACTGCGCTTACCATCAGGTGCAGTGTGGTCACTTTGCCGCGTGAGAATAAAAAACAATCGTTAGTCATGCTTAGTTTGTCATTGTTAGTCATGGTTTTCAAATTCGTATTTTTGCCGCACCATCAAGCTGTGGAACAGTTTGCCAGCTACCGTGTTCCTTCCTATGATCCTGGGTCCTTTAGGCGTAGTGTGAAGAAGCTAAACAGCAGGCCGGCATGATTGTTGAGTAGCGAGGGATAGACTCTCTCGCTACTTGATACGCTATCTGGACGGCACTGCGCTTACCATCAGGTGCAGTGTAGTAAAATAGTTCGGATACATATAATTTAAAAATATATTACTTACATAGACTATTTCCTTAAACATAAAATATTTAGTATACTGTAATACTAAATATTTTATCGTTATTTACTTGGATTATTAGGATACTTGCTATCAATAATTTATTCATAAACGAATCAATCAGAAGGAGACAAGAGGATGTGACGTGTTCTGTATTTGCACCATCACTTATAGCGCCAGGTGTCAGTCGCTAACAAATGTATTAATATTTATATCATTTAAACTAATTGCGAGCAGTGAAATTTTCTTTCAAAAACTTAAACTTAAATATATGATGCAAGAAACTAAAGAAAAAAAATTACACCAGAAAAGTCATTTATATAGGTATTTTGTAAATTTTTAAAGGCATGTGAAATCTGCTCAACTGTGGGACAATGTATAATTAGGAGTGTTCGCAACGGCTATATATTGAAAACGCGTTACAACGATACGCTACTTTTAAAACGCCTATTATATTTTACGTTATAATATATTAGTATAATATATCACTTCGCTTCGTAGAACGCGATTTGATCATCGCCATAAAGGACGCCGTGCGCTGTTAAACATTACCTATTTATCTAATAATCATGTCTATGGACTTATTTATTCATTTTTGGGTTATAATTACTTTTAAAAACTTTAAACATTTTTGTATACAATTTCTCCCCGATTATAACCTGTTTTGTGTGTAATAAACAGAAAATAAAAATAATGATAATAAAAAAATAAAAATTACACGAAACTAACTCTTATTTACACTTTTAAAATCATCAAATAAACCAACACAGCGATTACTTCACAACTCAATTAAAGTAAGAAGAAGAAACGAAGTCATCCGCAGTGATTTTATTCAAAAAATAATCTAACGTGTACGAAAGAATATGTTAGCGCGGAACATAAAATATTAAATATTAGGATATCCGCTGCGATCTTAATCCAAGGAGTCACATCGAGGGCGTAATATCCGCCACTTCACGCAGGGTCGGAATCCTGAACAGGGTGCGGCGGTTTTTCACGCCTGGTCAGCTCTACCGCTTATATAAAGCACAGGTGCGGCCGGGAATGGAATACTGCTCGCACCTCTGGGACGGTTCCGCAAGGTACCTTCTCGATGCCTTGAATGGGTTGCAGCGGCGGGCCATCCGCATTGTGAATGATGCAGACGTGAGTAACAGCCTGGAGCCGCTACAGCTGCGTAGGGATATTTCCTCGCTTAGCGTGTTCTACCGTCTGTATCATGGCGAATGCTCTGAAGAATTGTTTGATCTTATCCCATCCTCTCCCTTCCATACCAGAACCACGCGTACTGACTTGCGGAGCCACAGCTTCGTGGTGTCTACTACCCCGGCCCGAACCAAGAGGTTCGCAAATGCGTATTTTTGCCGCACCATCAAGCTGTGGAACAGTTTGCCAGCTACCGTGTTCCCTCCCTCCTATGATCCTGGGTCCTTTAGGCGTAACGTGAAGAAGCTAAACAGCAGGCCGGCATGATTGTGTTGGATAGCGGGGGATAGACTGTCTCTCGCTACTTGATACTCTATCTGGATGGCACTGCGCTTACCATCAGGTGCAGTGTGGTCACTTTGCCGCGCCAGAATAAAAATATTAGTTTGCCTATTATTTTTACTATTCAATTGAATATAGTTCTTATACGGTTTATCTTAGAGCAAATTTGGCATGTGACAAAATACTTTTTTTCAACAAAGTGTTAGTAGATCTTTAATGGAACGTTGGGTTTCGTCACTTTGGTACTGTGCATGCGATGTCGATTGTGTTTGTGTGCCCGTGGCCGGCGGTTTTGGTCGCATGTAATAAAAATAATCGTTCAATATAAATAACGCTTGCCTGCTAATAAATTAATAGGCTATATGATTATGTATAAATAATAGGTTATTTTATCGGTTATCTAATATAACGAACACTCCTATGTATAATACAGGGATAGTATTATTATATTACTACGACACGAAGGCAAAGCAAAAAAAAACCACAACTTTTGTTTTTATTTAATGTACTTCAAGCTTTTTACAAAACTTAATAACTAATACAAACATACGAATCAATGCTTAACTTATAAACTAGTAATGAACGTCTTATGCCCCTAATTTGGACATGTACGGGGCACTTAGCCATAAAAACACGTTGCTCAAATGCTTATACAGGATGAAAAGGCTGCCTCAATGCTTATACAGGATGAACAGGCTGCCTTAATGTTTATACAGGATGAACAGGCTGCCTCAATGCTTATACAGGATGAACAGGCTGCCTCAATGCTTATACAAGATGAAATGGCTGCCTCAATGCTTATACAGGATGAAACGGCTGCCTCGATGCTTATACAAAATAAAACGGCTGCCAATACTTATAGAGAAAGGTATTATACATGTTAATGTAAGGTTGAAAATCTTATAAACCTCATCTTATCTGAGAATTTGAAATTTGTATGAAATCATCGTTTTATGTTTCACGAAGCCACTGATACAAGCTAACACTACTTTTGCAGTATTTATTATCTAAGTACGTTCTTAGTTGATTAGTTAACACTCCGATGTTTTAAAATACTATTCTAATATACTACAGTACAACCAAGAAATAATTCAGTCAATCACTGTTCAGTTTTAATACAAAGGCAATGCTAATAAATGCTCCCTGGTGCTCATTACACAAGTTAACTGTTTATTTGGGCACCAGAGTTCCATGAAACACTTCGTTAGTCTGTATTCTAAATACTGAATGTCTTCTAGTTTTAAGTGTTTTTGTATATTTTTTGTATGGATCCAATAAATATTATTATTATATTATAGTTAGTCGTACCGATATATCGGAACATGTAAAAAAGAATCTCACAAATTAAAACAAATTCCCAATCGAATATTTGTCCGTAATTTCTTTGAAATAAAACGAATTTTACGGATTATATCGCGGTTTATTTTACTTTGTAACCCGACGTTTCGAAGGCTTTACAGCCTTCGTGGTCACGGGGCAGACTAAGTTGTATGTCGTCATGTCTCTCTCTCTCAACTATAATATAAGGTGAAATGGTTTCTCGCTTGATTTGTGATTGCGGGGGTGAAGCAAGTATGAAGGTGGCGGACTGCGAGGGGATTCCCCCGCTACGAGTAGCAGAGTACTTATATAAAGGATATTCATTTTACACTATACAACGGGATATAAATTATATAAATCGGGACATAGTTTATACTATTTAATTAAAAGTGAAAATAGCCGAATTCCAATTAGTGTTACTCCCACTAAACTTTGATTTGTATTTTCATTACCATGAAATTCGTGAAAAATTATGGGAAAAAGTACTGAATATTTATAGTGAAATTTCGTTCAGATATTTTCGGTTTATGACAATGGAAAGTTTGTGAAAAACAGCTCCGAAATCAATTCGGGGAAAAATTGTGAACTATCGGATAATTTTATAACAGTTGTCTCACGGGAAGGTGATCCTTCTTAAGCCAAAAGACTAAAACTCCGTGCCGTCGCGAATGGAATGCGATGGAAGATTTTTTTGGGAAATCAAATTAATAGAAAAATAAATCAAATTAAGGAAATTCGCTTCGATTCATTTTCGATTTGATTTTATTCATAAAAAGTGTTTATGAATAAAATCAAATCGAAAATATTAGAAAACAATTGTCACAATCGAATATGAGGCTTCTTACTAAAGCCAAAGTTTGGCCTCTGACTATTCCAAGTTAAAGGCACAGTCAAGCGAAATTACGTATGAATATAAATATGATTTATCTTAAAAATCTTGTTCAGAAACGAGTTTTCAAGCTGTGTTAATTCAAGCCAAGTCATACATCTTGACTGAAAATTTAAAAAATACAAAAAACATTTACAATAAGGTCGATTAAAGAATCAGTCTTTGTAGCATTCCTGAAATAATTATATTTTACCGTTTAAACTTTATCAAATATTCTGTAATGTGAAATATTATCATTATAATGTTTACACTATATGTTTAAATAGACAAATACTGTCTGTATGAAAGTGGAAAAAGGATATTCTTATAGCAAAGGCCATAAATCGGAGCCGCTGTTACAGGCCGAAAAACTAATTAAGCAGCTTCAGAGCTAATTACGAGAGACAGTATACCATCTCTCATCCTAGACAGATCTAGAAAATGTCACCAACTTTGGCTTAGTATTATATACAGACAAAAACGTGGACAGGGTCTGCCCTATCGCTCCTGCCAAGTAGAAATACCATTTTATGAATAAAAGGAATTTTCCAACCGTAAATAGAGTGATTTAGGTGGCCACTTCACTTCACATCATTAGACTGAATGATGCACCATACAAAATAATACATTTTGAAAATCCCATCTCGAACTTTCGACGCCAAGCGAAGCAAAAAATACAAACTAACAAGCAAACTACAAAAGACCTACGGCTGAGTTTCTTGGTGCTTCTTCTCAAACCAGAGGGCATTTCCGAAGCACCGGTAGACTTTAACATTCCTATGACATGTAAAAAGTGCCCCTAGTGGACTAATTTACGAAATAAATGATTTGATTTGATTTCAAAACTGTGGAATTCATATAACTCTTGGGAAATTAATAATAGTACAACCAACAGTCACACACATAGTTCAGACATCACACTAGGTCACAGGCACCTAGACTATGTGACTTCGGTCACACAACACCCAAAATTGAAACAAATATGGATCACATTTGTCTCGATGCGTGGTTACAAAGTTAGATAAGGAAAGTGTATGTAAGAGGAAGCGTAAAAGTTGCACCAATCGTAGAAAAGATGAGTGCTAGATTAGCTTGGTATGGGCATGTGTTGAGGAGGGATGAAAGGCATCTTTATCCTGGCACGGCAAAGTGACCACACCGCACCTGATGATGACAGACCGTCCAGGTAGAGTATCAAGTAGCGAGAGATAATCTATTCCCTGCTACTCAATACAATCATGCCGGTCTGCTTCTTCACACTACGCCATGGGCAAAAAGGTGCAGAAGCGGTCTAGTGTCAGAGTACTCAGAAGGCCGCGAAACGGCCTAACATCGTACCCCAATTCTAGACCCCCGACAAAAACCGGATGTACACTGGTTGAACCCGGCACGCGACCCACTTGTGTGTGCCACTATGGCGAGTTTAACACCCTGTGTACGGGGCGAGCTATCCGGGCGGATATGAATATCCTACCACCGGCTGAACATGTGAAGAGTCGTAGGAGACCTTAAATTGGATAGCGTGAATGAGGATATGCGCATGAAAGGAGTGAATGCAGATTTGACGGATGATAGGGCTGCGTGGAGAGTCAAAACCATTTATGACGACCCCACTTAGTGTGGGATAAGGGCAGGTAGATGATATTTGTCTCGTTACGGGGATCGAACCTTCGACTTTTTACAGCCGATTGCACTAGGGACTGTATGTTCCAGTGGGTTAGCTAGTCCCATTCGCTCATAACAGCGAAATCCTTCATTTTCTCTAGTGGAAGGCCGCCATTATAAGTCTTAAAAAGGAAAAACGAAAGAACACAGAAATCAATTCTGCGAAAAATTTCTAAATCAAAAGATTCGGCAATTGAAAATGACCTCTCCTGTTGCTAAAGAGCAAAAATCCTGTGACATTGCAGTATTGGTGGAAATGCGCAATGGAAAAATTATCTACTTCAGGGAAAATGGAATAAAATTTTTATTTAATTATTGAATATACCCACCCCATCAGTAGAGGCCCGTGCCCAGCAGTGGGACAATGTTTAATACACGGCTAGTATTATTATCGACTATAAAAATATTTATAGTGGCATGTTTCATAAATGTTCAGAAGAAACACCACCATGTTAAAAAGCTACCTTGAAGCTAACTTCGCGAGAAGTCATCCTAACTTAACATGAAAATTCTCTTCAAAATGCAATACTTCCCATGAAGTAAAAATTCAAAAATAATTGAAGTAACCAGTTTTAAAAACACACGCACCATAATGGAAAATGTGCTGATCAACATTGAAGTTTTTCTTCAATCAACTTGACTTTATGGATAAAATAAAGACGTATTTTGTGATAGCATCAGCTCTGCATCACTTACACATAGATTGGTAGAGAATGGCTTAAATTAAATTTTAAATAATTACTCTGTACAGATAGGAAATGGCTCCAAAATCAAACACTGAATGTGCAATTTAATGCGCTTTCACTCAACATTCATTTGGATTAGTTTTCCCCACCTAATGTTAGAACTCCCAAGGGAACCAAACCTGAGAAAATCATTGTAATAAAACGAAATTTACGGATTCTATCGCGGTTTATTTTACTTTTTAAAAACGTCGGATTAAAAAAGTAAAATAAACCGCGATAGAATCCGTAAATTTCGTTTTATTACAATGTATAATATTCGCGTAAACATAAGAAACCATTATCTGAGAAAATCATGTCAAAATTGGAATTAACGTGTAAAATTGTAGGAATATACCAAAGAGCCTCGACCAACATCTTCAGAGAATCAATTGGTCGTTGGGTCAAAAGGATACAAAATGCAGTATTATTGGACACGGCATGCATTGTAAGGAGATTCCTTACTCTGGGGTCCTAACCGCCGGTGGCTTGGGTCCTAGGCCTCGCCATCGGAGGGTGCACATTTTTAACCAGTCATGTAACATTCGGACGCCGGCGTCCGGACATAAACAATCGTCTTTATTGACGTGCGTAATAAGCTATTTTTAACGTTAATGTTATGGAAATAAAGTTGATTGTGGCTTGTATTTTACTCACTACTTTTTACCTTTTCCCGAACACCTGTGTCCTTGTGATACATAAGAGGTTAAATGTATTTTTTTTAAGAAATTTATATTTAAAAATGTAAAAAACCCTTTTGGAATAAAGGGCCATACAAAATCCCCTGTATTGTATTGTGCCACGGTTGGGGACTAATGAAAGGGGGGTAAGGCCTAGAATTGGCCTAAAGGCGTTAATACCGGCCATTAAAAACATTCTTGGATGAAAAATTGAAACAATTCTTAACTATGAGAATAGAAAATCTCCTTTCACGTACCGGAAATTTCCGGAATTTGTGACTCCATTCCGGAATATGGAGGGAATTGCAATAAAAAAAATTATCTGAAAAAATATTTTAAGACGAGTTCTGGAATTTAATTTTGACACAAAAAGTTAACTCGTCAAATGCGGAAACATTCTTCTTCCTTTTACGTATGGCTCCACTGTTGAATTCTATTTTTTTCTTTTTTATTCTGGCGCGGAAAAGTGACCACACTGCAGCTGATGGTAAGCGCAGTGCCGTCCAGATAGAGTATCAAGTAGCGAGAGACTATCCCTCGCTACTCAACACAATCATGCCGTCCTGCTGTTTAGCTTCTTCACACCACGCCTAAATGACCCAGGATCATAGGAAGGATTTTACCAATGTCAAACTGGCCTGAAGTCTTTAAGTGGAAACATTAGGATAGAAATAACGACTACCGGAATATTCCATAATACCGGTAATACATTCTATGAGTCAACTATGCACAGAAATGATTAAATAGTCTGATGTAAATTAATTAAATAAAAAAAAACAAATAACTGTTTACGAGTGAACATTAATCTGTCAGCAGATAGTCCTAACGTATTCTTAGAACCGGAATATATATCTACTCCAGGCATCAAACCAAATGTATATGAGACAAAGGCACCATATTCAAATATCACACCTGTGAAATGCCTGAGAAATCCTGAAAGGCCATCTTAAATTCTTGACTCACTTCTGAAGGGAAACAAAAATAGCGACAATAATAGTTAACGTGGTTCTGAAACATATATCCACGTAGTCACAAAAGAAAAAAAAAGCTTTTTTATCCGGGCACGGCAAAGCGACCACACTGCACCTGATGGTAAGCGCAGTGCCGTCCAATTATATTATCGAGTAGCGAAAGATGATCTACGCCCGCTACTCAACACAATCATGCCGGCCTGCTTCTTCACACTACGCCACGGGGCAAGGAAGTGAAGAAGCGGTCGAGGGTCTAGTTTCAGGGTCAGAAGGCCGCAAAACGGCCAAACATCGTACCCCAACTCTAGACCCCCGACAAAAAAAAAAGCACAAACGCTTAATTTTGTTGACAAAGTATAAGTGCAACAAGTGCATAATAGTGAAAAATTTAACAAAAATCTTCAAAAAATCTGTGACTTTTCCTATAACATATTTAGGAATCATTACACTATGATAATTATGAAGTACCTAAATACTTTTTTACATTAAGATAAGTATCAAGAAGACTTTTGAATTATTTTTAGGCTGAGATTAGTAGTTTTTATGTTGACGTTTGGCTGCCTATTTGATTTAAGCGACTTTTAAAGGCGGAAAGTTACAGAAGATAAAGTTTTTTTGTTCTTCGAAAATAAAATCACTATTAAAAATCTTTTGCATGGATTTTATTAGAATTAATATTTTACTTGTGTAAGCACGTACTGCATCTTTAGGACTTATTTCATGCATTTGTAAGCATTATGTTATGAAATAAATATGCTTTGAAATAAATGATCCTTGTTTAACCAGTAGATTTAAGCACGTAAAGCGGCCCCAATAATTAAACTAAGCTCAAAAGATGCAGATGTTTTGCTAATTCTTTTGAAATAATTGAGCCCTGCTTTACCAATTGAGCGTCCAAAAAGTGCACAAAAAAATTCAAACTAGGCTCAGATTCCGGAATTCCGGAATAAACTTCGCTTAAATCAAATATCCCGACAATCATCGATATTCTGTCGTCACGTCACGTCACTTATGAAAATAAATCTAATAATTACAGATACTTAGTCTTATTCATAATGAGTTATCGGAGCTTTATAAGGCTGTTAATAGGAACTTGTTAAAATTGAGCGGTTTTATCTCTATTGATCCAATATAATACTAGCCCTGTATTAAACATTGTCCCACTGCTGGGCACGGGCCTCCTCTACTAATGAGAGGGGTTAGGCCTTAGTCCACCACGCTGGCCTAATGCGGGTTGGTAGACTTCACATACCTTCGAAACTCGTATAAGAATTCTCAGATATGCAGGTTTCCTCACGATGTTTTCCTTCACCGTTAAAGCAAGCGATAATTAACATTAGAAAAGTAAACACACACACATAACTTTAGAAAAGTCAGAGGGTTTCGAACTTACGGCTTTCGTTTACACAGTCCATACCGCAACCAACTAGGCTATTGAGCCAATATGAGTAACATTTTTTAACAGGCTCCTATTATTTTTATTTATTACACACATAACAGGTTACAATCGGGTACAAATTGTATACAAAAGTGTTTAAAGTTTTTTAACATCATTGACAACACATCAAAATCTAAATTAGCGTAAAATAAAAATACCGTTTCTTATGTTTTCTATTCTTAGTTCAAATATATATTTTATATTTCTTTTAATACTTTAGTTTCGAAGAAAAAAATTAAAAACCGAAAAATGCTTGATGATGTCAGACATACGGTCGAATGAAATAGTTTCTTGGCTCACCTTACTATTTATATTAAAAACCAATACATTGTCATTTGTTAAATGTCAATGTCACAATACGTCAATAATTCGCCAATCAAAAGACAGAAGTTTGAGTTGTGACAACTCACATCTGTCACTTGTCAGTTTTTTTTTGTAAAGCAAACGTCATAACGTCTTGCGCCGTATATATGACGTCATTTGGTGCTTACGACGATTTAGAATAAAACAAAATTCAAAGTGAAAATCATGAATGAATATTGAAAAAATATGGGTCTCATAATTTTAGTTCAAGTTTCATTTAGTATACAAATTGGAGTATGTTAGAGAAATGAAAAGTTGTCAATTATAATCCACAAATTTGTGTTCCGGAATTAATATTCAGTGTTAACAAGATAACAGAGTGAAAAACATCTAATACAATGCTAATTTCAACTAGTTAATTTTTAAATAAGTTATTGGAGTGGAACACGAATGAGCAACAATTCAATTGGTGTATGACATACATAGTTAAATTACATACATACATATACACTCACGCCTGTAATCCCCGATGGGGTAGGCAGAGGTGTAACAAGTACACCCACTTTTCGCCGAATTTCGGTCCCATAATGTGATAGGGGGCGAGCCTATCGCCATGCCGGGCACCATTCCAGACTCCAGAGTATTTCTAGGTAGAAAAACCCAATATCAATTTACCCGACCCGGGGATCGAACCCGAGACCTCAGCACAGCAGTTGTAACGCATGCGCAATTACAACTGCGCCACCGAGGCAGTCATTTGTCGAGTCAGTAAATTGACATTAAACTTAGCTTAAGATACATCGTTAAAGACATTACGGATCATTATTAACGTCCTTATAAAACTCCGATAACTCATTATAAATAAGACCGTTAAAATTAAACTTATAACCTAATGTAATGTTAGTGTATTACACCATTCTCTCACTGAGGCGTCTGATTTAACATATAAAAATATTGTCATTTATCGACATTTTAGTAGAAATTATGTCGATAATAAACATCTATCGATATTCTTGTATTGACAGAAGTCATCAAGAATTGCAATCGAAATTATGTAAATATTTAAGACAATTATAAGGTGACACTTCGATATATTGTCGTCACGAGGAGACTTTTAATCGATATTTTCTCTACCCAATCGCACATCTCTAAAAAATTGACATATTAAAAAGTTTTCAAGAGAAAGCCCCTTTGCGCGTTTTCTCACTTGAAGAAGATAACTTTTAATACTAATTGTTTTTTACGATATTACGACCGATTTTTGATTAAAAAAAAAACAAAAACAAATTTTCGCCGTTTCTATATGAATATATATTTTTTACGTGTTTTTAGAGGATATGCGATTAGTTATAACATTTTTATAGATAAATGCAGTAATCCTTACTGTTGAAATATCGATTTTAATCACTTCTTGACCATAGCGAGCAGTAGCTCTTTAGCCTGCACCTGGTACAGACCTTCATCTACCTTAACACACTTCGAGACCCTTAACTCCCCGCGGCCTTGCTCATCCATCTTCATAAACTGTCTGGCCTTTGACATCATCTCAGCCGTGGGGTCTGTGGGGAAGTCTTCAATATCCAGGTGTGACGCCACAGCCGGCAGACCCTTGACAAACTCCGGTACTATCTTCCTGAGATGGGCGACAGGGACTAAAGCCACGTGCCCCGTGTCAACATATAGCATCCTGGCTTTATCACCGCCCGGGCCGTCCAACTGTTCCAGGAACACCGCTCTGTACCATTTTTGGTTAAGTGGATACTTGGCTATGCACAGTTCTTCGGGTTTCGGCAAGTATGGCTGACGGCCAAGTTCGCTGTTGCAGTAGTCAGCCATTCTATCTGCTAGGTGCGTGAAGACATATTGCGCATGCGCGTGGTTTAGCTGGCAGGCCGAGATGCTGCCGCTGTCCAGGAGTAAAGAGTCGAGGATCTGGAGCGCGCCTCCCTGTTCACTCAGCTCTAGGCACTCCATCTCGCGGTACATCACGCATGGTGTGTCGATGACATCGCCTCCTCTCTCTTCGATCTTCTTCCACTCGGGCTTGGTGAGTTCTAGAAGGTTCTTCTGTACGTCGTCGTTTGTTTTCACTACGGTGAGAGAGGCGGAGGTACCGCTCGGAGCTGTTTTAGCGCCGTCTGGTAACGTCTGAGGGAAATACAAATATTGTATAACACCAATATTATAAATTAGAAAGTTTGTGTTGTCTGCCTCGATGGCGCAGTTGTAATTGGGCATGCGTTACGACTGCTGTGCTGAGGTCTCAGGTTCGATCTACGGGTCGAGTAAAGTGATATTAGGATTTTCTATTGAATTTCTCAGTATGAGTCTGGGATCTGTGCCCGGTATGGCGATAGGCTCGCCCCCTATCACATAAAGGGACCGTAATAAATTCGGCCAAAAGTGGGTGTACTGGTCTGTCACCTCGAGCTATTCCTTCGGGGATTACAGGCGTGAGTGTATATGTATGTATTTAATATTATAAATGAGAAAGTTTGTTACTCAATCACGTAAAAACCGAATTTGGATGTTTGTCACACAGATAGTTTATTGGCTGGATTAACACAGGATGTTTTACCCCAGAAACTTATTAGGTTCTTTATAAATTCACTACTCAGATATGGAAAGATGTAATAGTATCTGATGCCTCCAAGGATTGTATACTTTTTCTTCCAAAAGTAATTCCACGCCTAAATCGATTTAAAAAAAGGGGGCCGTCTAAATTTTAATTCAAATCCATTACAAGACCAAAGGCCCGGGACAAGCCTTACCATACCCTATTTAGTCTGCCACTACATTTGTATGTTGGGCGTTAGATACTAGCTGGTGGTAGGATATTCCTATCCACCTGGATAGCTCGCACTGTACACAGGGTGTAGAACCGCCATAGTGGCACACGCAAGTGTGTCGCGTTCCGGGATTCCGGGTGTACATCCGGTTTTTGTCTAGAGTTGGGGTACGATGTTTGGCCGTTTTGCGAACTTCTCAGTACTCTGACACTAGACCCTCGACCGCTTCTTCACCTTCTTGCCCATGGCGTAGTGTGAAGAAGCAGGCCGGCATGATTGTGTTGAGTAGCGAGGGATAGATTGACTCTCTTTACTCGATACTTACTGGGCTCTGCACTTACCATCAGGTGCAGTGTGGTCACTTTGCCGTGCACGGATGAAAAAAAACCATACTTACTAATATCATTTCTTGTTCCTTTAGACTTTCCAAATATTTTTCTGCCTCGGGCGTTAATGTGGTATCTGTGTCAAGTTTGAGAATGGACGCTACAGTGGGCGCCTTCTCGAGGTCATAGTCTTCTGGACACGGATATAAGGACTCCAATTTTGACACTTCTATGTTACCTGTTAATAATAAATAAATAAATAACATCCAACAGTCACACACATAGCCCCGACCCCACACTAAGAAACGAGTCTTGTGTTGTGGGTATCAGGGACCTAGAGAGACGCACGCTCTCACAAAACCCAGACTCCGGACACAAATATCTGTCTGTCACACAAACACTTGTCCCGGTGTGGGAATCGAACCCGCGGCCGCTCGTTACACAGCCGACTACTCGCCAACTGCGCCACGGAGGCTGTCAATAAATAGTAATATATTTAAATGACTATTAAGACGAAAGTCGAATGTTCAAAACCATCCTAAATGGCATACACCTCTAATTTTTCGAAATTACGCCTAGAGTTGGGGCACGATGTTCTGAGTACTCTGGACACTAGACCCTCGACCGCTTCTTCACCTTGCCACATGGTGTAGTGTGAAGAAGCCACACAGCAGGCCGGCATGATTGTGTTGAGTAACGGGGGATAGATTGTCTCTCACTTGATTCTCTAACACGGCACTGCGCTTACCATCAGGTGCAGTGTGGTCACTTTGGCGTGCCAGAATAAAAAAAAATCAAGTGTGTGCAATTCACACACGGTAGAAGTGAAACTTCAGAAAAGTTACCTACGAGTAAGCTTTGTAATACGCAGGCACATACACGCGTATTCACACACATACTAACTACTAAAATATAAAGCATTAAATAACTACGTCAATAACAGGAACCGATTCGATCCCTCCCGATCCCAATCAATCCCACTCGACCCGTCTCGTAGGCTCTCATTCTCTCTTAGGCTTTGTTCTATAGCCATATGTGTTTGTCTCTTTTTAACCGACTTCAAAAAAGGAGGAGGTTAACAATTCGTCGGTTTTTTTTATGTATGTTACCTGATTACTCGAAGACGCCTGGACTGATTCGTGAAATTATTTTTTTTTTTGTTTAAAAGGGTATACTTCCCAGGTGGTCCCATAGGCACCAAGTCAGGATCTGATGTTGGGATCTCAGAAAAATCAAGGGAAACCCTCAAATTTTATAGTGACGTATAATTTGTTTTTTATTGAAGTCGGTGTACTTTTTATGAATAAAAAAACATTTACGTATTACTGTCGCTTTTCCGTTTCATCGAGTTTCAAAACCAACTCACCATATTCAATATACTCCAGTTGGTATTTATTCTGCTTGACATTGGTGCGTCGACACATCGCTCGGTAATGCAAGTCGTCATTAAACTTGGCGACCACGGTTTGACCTGGCATCGGTGGCTCCTCTAACGGAGTAGCTGTAACAATCATACTCGGTTATGGATATGGATAACATTTTTACACATTATTTTGTTTTTAAAAGTGTCACCTGATGTTGTCGGTGAGTAGTGAGCCAGTAGTCGGTGAGAAGCGAGGGAGTGAGCCGGGAGAGTAGTGAGTTAGGAGTGAGTAGCGAGTGAAATGGGAGAGAGTAGTGAGTTAGGAGTGAGTAGCGAGTGAAATGGGAGAGAGTAGTGAGTTAGGAGTGAGTAGCGAGTGAAATGGGAGAGAGTAGTGAGTTAGGAGTGAGTAGCGAGTGAAATGGGAGAGAGTAGTGAGTAGCGAGTGAGACGGGAGTGTGTAGTGAGTGAGCTAGGAGTGAGTAGAGAGTGAGACGGGAGTGTGTAGTGAGTGAGCTAGGAGTGAGTAGAGAGTGAGACGGGAGTGTGTAGTGAGTGAGCTAGGAGTGAGTAGAGAGTGAGACGGGAGTGTGTAGTGAGTGAGCTAGGATTGAGTAGCGAGTGAGGTAGGAGTGAGTAACGAGTGAGATGGAACAGAGTAGCGAGTGAATCAGGATTGTGTAGTGAGTGAGAAGGGATGGAGTAGCGAGTTAGGAGTGAGGCAGGAGTGTGTAGTGAATTAGAGGGGAGAGAGTAGTGAGTAAGTCGGGTGTGAGTAGTGATGAGACGGAAGAGAGTAGTGAGTTAGTAGTGAGGCGGGCGTGCGTAGTGAGTCGGGAGTGGGTTAGGAGTGAATGGCGGGTGAGTCGGTAGCGGGTAGTGAGTGAATGGTGGTGGAGTGGGGAGCGAAGGGTAGTGCGGGTAGTGTGTGAGCGGTGGGTGAGTCAGTAGCGGGTAGTTAGCGAGTAGTGGGTGAGTAGTGAGTAGTCGGCGAGCCGTCAGACCTGCCGTCCCGTACAGCACGACGTCCTGCAGCACCGCGTCGAACTGTCGCTGCGCTTGTTCCGCGGCGGGTCGCACGCACACTCGCACGCCCCCCGCGCCGCCCGCACCGACAGCGTCCGTCAGTATCACACGTGTGCCGGACTGTAGCGGCGGGCGAAGCACTTCAGGGATCTTCGGTACTGAGGAATAACGCGTTCATATTATACAGGAGGCCTACGATACACAAGATTAAAAAAAAATTAAAGACTTCAAAAAAGGAGGAGGTTCTCAATTCGTATGATTTTTTTTTATGTATGTTCCCCTATTACTCTAAGACGCCTGGACCGACTCGAGAATTTTTTTTGTGTAACAGACAGAACAGTTTGTGTGACAGACAGATATTTGTGTCCGGGGTCTGGGTGTTGTGAGACTGTGCGTCTCTCGTAGTGACTATGTGTGTGACTTTTGGGTGTTATTTATTTATTGACTCCCTTAAACTTAACTCGAATGCGCAAGTACATCACTAGTTTAATTAATTTATCGATAAATTGCCATCACTATTACCTGCAGGAGTAGGGTCTACGACCGGGTACTCGACATCCGGCGACCACCGGGACACCTCCCCGCCTCCCAGCTCAGTGCCTGAGTCCACGTTGTGAATAGTCACCTTGAAGCCATCTGGAGTCTTCGACGTTAGCGTGCATTTCAGGTTAGACCCGGGCTGTGGAAAAAGTTCATATTTTAAGTATATATACATATTATATATTTTTATGTACAACATCTTTATTATCGGTTTCTGTGAGTGATTTCCTGAAAAGGGACGGAAGTGTGTAACAGGAAGTCGGGGCAGCGCGCTTTTTGATTTGGGCGCAGGGTGCTAGAGTTGGCTATCAGATGGTATCAACCCATTTTACTGAATTCTGAGTGGTTTGATTTTGGTTTTTGAATGGAATAGAATGAATGGAATACAATTTTTATTAAAAATAATTATTCATCGTTACCAACAATCATTTCAATAAGTTTTTTGTTGCTTATTACTAATGTGGGATGTCAGATGATACACATCATATACAACTACTCAAAATCAAAATCAAATAATTAAAATAAAACGAAGTTTACGGATTATATCGCGGTTTATTTTACTTTTTTAACCCGACGTTTTGAAGACTTTACAGCCTTCATGGTCACGGGGGAGACTGAGTTGTATGTCATCTCGAAAGTATAGTGCAATGTTTCTACCCTCAATGTAGTTGATAATAATAATAATAATACTAGCCCTGTATTAAACATTGTCCCACTGCTGGGCACGGGCTTCCTCTACTAATGAGAGGGGTTAGGCCGTAGTCCACCACGCTGGCCTAATGCGGGTTGGCAGACTTCACATACCTTCGAAAAATTCTCGGATATGCAGGTTTCCTCACGATGTTTTTCCTTCACCGTTAAAGCAAGCGATAATTAACATTTTAATACACACATAACTTTAGAAAAGTTAGAGGTGTATGCCACTTGGGTTTCGAACCTACGACTTTCGTCTTGACAGTCCGTACCGCAACCAACTAGGCTATCACTGCTATGCAATGTAATTGATATTACATTTTTATTTTGATGTAGTCCGATCTACGCAGAAAGAGCTCACAGTGTCATGAGGTCTGGCAGTTGGTCTTTTGGGTTCCGATTTAATTAAATGTATAATTGGGTCCCAGGCTGGTGCTAGCTTCCAACCATCTTCTCTATTGAAATTTGGATGTTTTTTAATTTCAATAGCCTCGCGGATCATCCTAGGTAGGAATCGGTGTTCTTTGGCAAGGATTTGTGGTTTATCAAATCGAAGATAATGTCGACCATGAAGGCTGTAAAGTCTTCGAAACGTTGGGTTAAAAAAGTCAAATAAACCGCGATAGAAGCCGTAAACTTCGTTTTATATCAATGTATAATATTCGCTTAAATATAAGAAACAAGTATCAAATAATTATTGAATTTTTCGAACACCATTATTTTTTGAGACATGAGAGGTTAAATGGCGTTTCAATCATTTAATTTGATGAAGAATTATGGAAGTTAATACCAATAAAAAAAACTCCTTCGAGAAATAATATAGACTTACCTCAACCTTAGCGTCCAACAGGCAACAGAACTCTGGTATTTCTTGATACTTGCCGGGCAGGTTCTTCAGTTTATCAGTGGGTTTGAGTTGCACTATCTTACCACTGTCCAGCAAAGCGATGGTGGTGGGATTCAGACAGCGAGCGCGATACCAGCCACCGTCTTCAGGGTCCAAGTAGGAGAGACTCACTCCTGGTGTTAGACTGACGTCAAACAAAAAAAATAATAAATGAAATATAATGAATGAAATGAAATCGTTTATTGATCATGTAGGCAATTACATAGCTCTTATAACAAGTCAGGACATAAAAAAAGTAAAGAAATTTTAAGAAAATCATATCAGCTTATGTATACATAACATACATAGCATCATCAATACACTAGCAATTACTTATTCATAAGGTATTTATTATAATTATTTTTAATATTATAAATAAGACCCAACAGTACATATAGTTCTGACCCCACACTAGGAAAAAGCTGTATCATGGGTATCAACAACTACAAGGGACTAAGGTCCCAAAACACCCAGACCCGAAACAAATATCTGTTAACAAACATATGTCCCGGTGCGGGAATCGAACCCACGGCCTCTCGTTTCACAGCCGGCTACTCGCCCACTGCGCCACGGAGGCTGTAAAATAGTTTCATACATATATACGTATTTTTTGTTTTCAATATTGATATGCAAAAATGTGTCTGTGTAGTGGGAACATATCACTATCTCCCTCGCACAACAGCACAGTAATGGCCATTCCGAGAGGTGACGTCACGGCTTATATCATGCATCCTTTTACTGTCATTTGACAATTAACTCCTTCCAGCAGATTTGAATGGAGTCTAATTTCTTATTTTAGTACGGATTCATACAATTTGAAAATGGGTTTTAAGTAATGTAACTTGTTGATTGAAATATAATAAAAAAATCTTGTTGACTACCGTATTCTCAGGTATGCAATTTTTCTCACGATGTTTTCCTCCATCATTAAAGTGATAATTAACAATGAATATACACATAAATTTAGTAATGTCAGAGGTGTACGCCATTTGGTATTGTTTCGAACCTGGGACTTTCGTTTTGAGTTCGTATCACTCCCAATTAGGCTATTGCTGCTATTAAAAACATGTCAATTTTAAATAATAAACATTATACTATTTATCAAATTCATGATTGCAAACAATAATAAACTACATACATACATAAACACTCACGCCTGTAATCCCCGAAGGGGTAGGCAGAGGTGTAACCAGTACACCCACTTTTCGCCGAATTTCGGTCCCATAATGTGATAGGGGGCGAGCCTATCGCCATGCCGGGACAAATTCCAGACTCCGGGCTAATACTGAGACATTCTAGATATAAAAACCGAATATCACCTTACCCTAGACCTCAGCACAGCAGTCGTAACGCATGCGCAATTACAACTGCGCCACCGAGACAGTCATGACACATGACAATTTAAAATATTAAACATTTTACTATTTAACATCAAATTCATGATTGCAAACAATAAAAAACTAAGCTTCTTGGTATCATAATCTCTAAATAATTAAAGCTGTTAAATAATTAATATGAAAGTTTATATGAAAATCTGTCAATAAAGTGAAACGCATGAAAATTGGTATTTTGTATTGTATACTTTTTCTCCCAAACATCACCTCCACGCGGGCGGAGCCGCGAGCAACAGCTAGTTTGTATGTTTTTTTTTAGTATAGTCCGACAAACGAGCCAGTAGGTCACTTGATGTTAAGTGATCTCCACCGCTCATGAAGATCCACAATACCGAAAGTGTCATGTATGCGCTGTCGGCCTTAAAGGACAGGAATAGGGATTAGGTAAAGGAAGGGGGAATCTGGGCCTCCGTATATCTCACTTACCATACGAAACGCGACAGTGAACTGTCACTTTACGTTGGTTTTCTGTGAGACAGTGGTACTACCCCGATCGAGCCGGTCCATTCATGCTGTACACAAATATGTCTACAGCATTGTATTGTATACTTTTTCTCCCAAACATGACCTCTAGGCGGGCGGAGCCGGGATCAACAGCTAGTTTGTATATGTATGCTATAAAAGTGCGACCCTTGGCATACCAAGGTGCATTCTAGCTCGGTTTGTGCCCAATTCAAGTAGTTAATTTGCAGTGCAGTGTGCGTTTAGTTATTTTGCTAACGATAATATATTTAGTGATGGGGTTAAATGGCGGTTAAATGACAATTAAACTAAAAAAACGCGTATTGCACTAACACTTGTGTAATAAAACGTGAAAACAGTGAAAAAAAACAAAGCTATGTACAAATTGAAAATAGTGACATCTAGCGGCAGTGCTCGCATTAATACATAGCTCAAACACCAAGCACAAAAACAGATGGCGCCACTGAATTTCTACCTTTCTGCTGGGTTTGGAAGTTTCTGGATACCCGCCGGTCCTTTAAGTTTGTCTTCTTTTAGGGCCTCTAGCCACCGTCTTATGGACCGTGGCCCGTTCAAACCGTGGGATCTGTGCCGTGTTATTTATGAAAATGTCTGCCTATTGTATACTTATCGTTCATACTAACATGGTTTCGAGGGTATATCTGATATGAAATAATCCAGTTTTTTTTGGTGTATGATTTAACAAGTTGACTGCTGCAGACACTGGCGTGTTTTTAATTGCGCATCGATAACATAAACTATGATTTCCCGACCTGGGACTTGAACCCAGGTCTTGGTTTGTCAGTGTTAGTGTGCTGCCACAGACCACTGGACCAATGGAGTGTATATTCAGAGAAATCCTTTTAAAATGTTAACTGACAAATAATTCAATATACAGACATGGAAATCAACACACAAAAAATAGAATATACAAAAAAATCTTTCAATCTAATCTATTGAATGAAGTTCAAATTTGAGTACAGAGTATAGACAATAATATGACACAAAAGAAAAATTTTGATATAAATAAAATACATAGGCAGCAGGTAGTCCCCATACAGTAGTGAAACTTATAACTTTGGAATTACTGTGTTCTTTAACAGCGTCCGTGAAGTAGTAACTTTTTTTCTTTATGATTGCTCGTCAATAAGCTCGAGCTTCATAGGCTTTTATTTCGGAATATATATATTACATTGTGATAATTACCGAATTATATATCTAAAAATACAAATGTACAGCCTACCACGTTCTTCACAGAACATGCAAGATAAATATACGCGAATAAATACTCACACCAACTCAGTAGAATCAGCCTCACAATCCAGTACATAATCTTCGCACAGCTTCTGGTAGTCCGCTTCGAACTTCTCGTGCATGGACAGGCACACGAACCCGGGACGCGACGTTCGACATTCGCTCGCCTTGCGGTCGACTGACAGCAGAACCATATCTCCTACAGTCAGATGTTCTATGAGGTATCTGTGGACAATATGGTACTGTGAGAATTTAAGCTGTGAATGGCTTCGGCCGGAGAATTAATGAATAAAAATTGGACAAACAAAATATAATGAAGACTTGGCTTAGGCCTTACTGAACACAAAAATCCTTATAATGAAAGAATAAACTGAAGACTTGGCTTAGGCCTTACTGAAAAAAAAACATGATATCTTTACATGATTGACGAGACCGTATGGGCTAGAACCCTTTGCCTTCCCATTACATTAGATATTTCTGAGTGCTCTGATACTAGACCCTCTACCACTTCTTCATGTCCTTGCCCATAGCGTAGTATGAAGAAGCAGGCCGGCATGATTGTGTTGAGTAGCAGGGGATAGATTGTCTCTCGCTACTCGATACTCTAACTGGACGACACTGCACTTACCATCAGGTGCAGTGTGGTCACTTTCTACCTATTACCCTTATACTTTACTTTTATTAGGCACGAAGCCTTCACTACAATAATTTTTTGTATGGAACACTCAAACACAGACTAGTAGGAGTGGGCGTTGAATCAACGAACCGTTTTTAAAACTGTTTTTCTACTGTTAACGAGTCGACCGTTTTCTCTTTACCGCAAAACTAGTTGAATTTATCAACCTGTTTCATTCAACGTCGTTGAATCAACGACAGACGCGAACAAAACGGGAAATTAACGTATAGATCTGTGGACGTTTCTGCAAACCAGTTAAAAACGTCAACTGTTTATAGGAAACGCTTTCATTGCGTTAGCGCAAAAACCGTCAACGACCCATCTCTACAGTGTCAAAATCTACTCACGTTTTAGGCACAACTTTAGGTGCAGACTTGACAGGCACGGCTTCCTTAACTTCTTTCTTCACTATAGGTGTCGGGTGAACCTCTTTAACAGGTTTGATCTCTTCTTTGACAGGCGTCGGTTTAACTACATTGTCTTCTCTCGCCGGTTTTGGGGATCTTAATTTTGGCACCATGCTATCCCTTGGCTTGTGGTTCGGAGTATCATGACGTTGGAAGTTCTTTTGCGGTGTTGGGTCTGTGGAATAAAAAAAACTTATATTTTATTTACTCACTAGCTGTTGCTTGCGGCTCTGCCCGCGTGGTAGTTATATTATACTATTTATAAAATCATTTTATCTCTCACAACTACTCTTTACATAATACAGATATAACTTTTCATTGAACGCACTATTCTCTGGTTGTTTGCCAGCCTCCGTGGCACAGGGTTTCGGGTTCGATTCCCACACCGGGACTAATGTTTGTGTGACAGACAGATATTAGTGTCCAGGGTCTGGATGTTGTGAGAGGGTGCGTCTCTCTAAGTCCCTGATACACGACACAAGACTCGTACCTTAGTGTGGGGTCGGGGCTATGTGTGTGACTGTTGGGTGTTATTTATTTATTCGTTACAAAATCAGCTGGCAAAACAAGATGGCTGACAAAATGTTAAGTCAAGCGAGTGCGTTTCCTTTCATGCAATATTTTAATAGTTCTTTTTTAATTTTTGCCAATCCCGAATATCACGAGATTGGTCAAATTTAATTCCGAAATTTTCAGGACTGAAAAACGACGGGGTCCCGGGATATCGGGATCGAGTTCTCTATCTATGACCCACAAGACAAACCGGGCTCTGTCATAAAAAAAAATTTGATCAGCCAGTGTACATCCGGTTTTTGTCGGGGGTCTAGAGTTGGGGTAAGATGTTTGGCCGTTTTGCGGTATTCTGAATACTCTGAGACTAAACCCTCGACCTCTTCTTCACCTTCTTGCCCATGGCGTAGTGTGAAGAAGCAGGCCGGCATGATTGTCTTGAGTAGCGGGGGATAGATTGTCTCTCGCTATTTGACTTGATACTCTAATTGGACGGTACTGCGCTTATCATCAGGTTCAGTGTGGTCACTACCGTGCCAGGTTATATAAAAAAATTACTTACTCTTATTCCCTTCGTTGTCTTCTTTAGGTTTGTTCCTGTCTGGATATCTGTTGAATACAGCACCACCTCTTTGGTTGGATCGGTTGCCGGAATTATTCCGGTCACCTTGACGGTAGTTCTGGAAAATAAATGACCGTGTTAGAAACAAAATGTCTTTTGTTGGCTATTATCTCTGACCATAGTACAATAGTAAGTACACACTAAGAAAAGGTTGACAGCCACCGTGGCGCAGTGGGCGAGATGGGAAACGAGAGGCCGTGGGTTCAATTCTCGTACCGAAGCAAACGTTTGTGTAAGATATATTCGTTTCTGTTTTTTGTCATTAGGCCAGCGTGGTGGACTAAGACCTAACTCTCATTAGTATAGGAGGCCCCTGAGTACTGCGATAATGTTTACAGGGTTAGCAACATTTTTTTTTATTCTGGCGCGGCAAAGTGACCACACTGCACCTGATGGTAAGCGCAGTGCCGTCCAGATAGAGTATCAAGTAGCAAGATACAGTCTATCCCTCGCTACTCAACACAGTCATGCCGGCCTGTGTAGCTTCTTCACACTACGCCCAGGATCATAGGAAGGAAGTAACACGGTATCTGGCAAATCAACAAAACTATGCAAGATGGATGTTTAAAAAGGTATAAATACAATGTTTACAAATTTTATTGACTGATTTATATAACACTGTTACACATCTCAGTGTTTCATATTATCACAACCGCATGTCAGGATTCACTTAAGGCATCTCTTTATAATTAATCTACCAGCATTACCCTCTAAGCTGAACTACGCGGTCATTGAACTGTTTACACACTTACTGCCCCGCGAACGAACCACCAATATGCTGGCTATCACTTAGTCTTCTTCACAACTCAACTGAACACCGGAGCGCGGAAGGCATACCGTTTTATGCTAAACATTTTCTACTCCCCACTTAGGTTGTCATTATTAATGTACCCCCAACTAGTCTGCTAAAAACCTTCGATATACCTTCGGTATTTCTAATAATAGGAATTACCCTAATAACAGGACTAGTATTATTTATTAAATATATACCTTATTGCTTCTGTCGGATCCAGCGTCTTCGTTCCGTGTTGTGTCCCGACCAACGGACGGAGAATGTGGTCGCCGTAGTGGGGGAGCCGGGGCAATACTGATCATAAACATATTTAATAATAAACATCACCCAACAGTCACACACATAGCCCCGACCCCACACCAAGATACGAGTCTTGTGTTGTGGGTATCAGGGACCTAGAGAGACGCACCCTCTCACAACACCCACACCCCGGACACTAATATCTGTCTGTCACACAAACATTTGTCCCGGTGTGGGAATCGAACCCACGGCCTCTCGTCTCACAGCCGGCTACTCGCCAACTGCGCCACGGTGGCTGTCGAAAAAGATTGGCTACTTACTTTATGTTATATATGACTGGCAGCTTATGGCTGAATTATTAATTATTATTAGCTTATGATTCAGAAGATGAATTCATTGAGGCTACATAATATTTAGAAAACCAGGAACCTTTTTTATCCTGGCACGGCAAAGTGACCACACTGCACCTGATGGAAAGCGTAGTGCCGTCTAATTAGAGTACTGAGTAGCGAGAGACAACCTATCTCCCGCTACTCAACAATCATGCCGGCCTGCTCCTTCACACTACGCCATGGGAAAGAAGGTGAAGAAGCGGTCGAGGGTCTAGTGTCAGAGTGCTCAGAAGTCCACAAAACGGCCAAACATCGTACCCAAACTCTAGACCCCCGACAAAAAGCGGATATACACTGGCTGATCCCGGAACGCGACACACTTTGTATGGTGGTCGCAATCCGGGCGGTTATGAATATCCTATCAGAGCTAAATATGTGACTGTTGGGTGTATTAATTATAAAAAAGGGCCTTCAATGCATATATTTATTTCCCCTTTTTTACGTAATATTTTACAGCTCTGGATTCGACGTATATTTCGTTCTTTTTTTTAAATGATAATTTGTAACAAGAAGTGAAAGGCTCTGGACATAACACATATATTACATATTTTAGTTCTATTGTAATTTAATAATCTTTAAAAAATTACAAAATAATATTATATTTGAAACAATTTTCTTTTATTTATGCATTTTATATGCATCGTGTATATATACATAATGCCAAAGGCATTCTCTCCCAGCCAAAAATAAGCAGTTATTTTAGACAGGTATATTAAAATGGCAAGTCTATGCGCTTTATTACGTACCTCGTAAGATCCGGTGCATCTTTAACATCAGTCCCTTGCGACGATAAACTGTGAAGAAGACATGTCAAATTACTAATTTTTGTTAATCTGATATGATTTTTTTACTATCATTATAAACCTGTGGTTTTTAATGCATATAATATTATGTAACGCGCAATATTAATTGCAATTACGTGATTAAATGGAAAAAGGGTCAGAAAAGAAGAGATGTTGTATGTTCCCCGATTACTCGAAGACGCTTGGGCTGATTCGAGAAATTATTTTTTGTTTAAAAGGGTATACTTCCCAGGTGGTCCCATTGGCACCGAGTCAGGATCTGATGATGGGATCCCAAAAAAATCGAGGGCAATCCTAAAATTTTATAGTAACGTATAATTTGTTTGTTATTGAAGTCGGTGTATTTTTTATGAATTAAAAAACTTTTCGTTACATAGAGTTTCAAAGCACAACGAAAAAGAAGTTTAACTTCAAAACCGAACATAAACCCCTAGGTTTAATGAATGAGATAGAATACATATTATATCCTAATATAATATGTATTCTATCTCATTCTTGCCAGCTTAAGCCTATACAACATGTAACATGATTAACGCACACTCTGAAAGTACTTTGTTCAGAATAAGCGACTGAATCGATATCAAAATTTTTTTAATAGACGATTTTTTTTCCAAAAATAATTTACACTGAGGTAAATAATAGTCACCCTTTAATTTAACGTTCAAGACAAACGAAACTGAAACATAGCTCGATGCGATAAAGTCTTTTCTAAATGCAATAATAAACGAACACTTTAAAATTCAAATAATTAAAATAAATAAAAATGATGTGGTGTCGTGGGACACCAGGTAGGAACGAAGTTCCTTCGGCTAATGTAGAATCGACACAAATTGCAAAAATAATCGTGCTCTACTCGCTTGTGTATGCGACTGTCGCGCCTGCGCACGTCTCATTTAACGGTTTTATTCCACGGATTTTTTCTTACGGTTTTACTATCACATTTTTTTCAGTTCGGTCGCGCAGCAAAATCCCTATCTCCTTAAAGCCTGCCGTAAGGAACTTCGTTCCAATTACGAACTGTATGTCGAAAATTAGTACAACTAATTTCATAAAAAACAATATTTATATTCATCGCAGTCTAATTTCAATACATGAGTTATGATTGTAATAATATTTTTAAATTGGGGTGTCTGAGGATGTGCGTTATTCCCGTTACACGTAGTATATTTTTCATTGTCGTGACGAATTTTCGTTTCGAGTTTCAAAGCAACAATCCTAAAGCTTTACTTCAATATGAAATACTGTGTAATGTATTCTATCTCATTATTGCCGGCTTAATCCAAGTGCCAATGATACCACCTGGAAAGTATACACTTAAAAACAAAACAATTTCTCGAATCGGTCCAGGCGTCTTCGAGTAATCGTACATACACAAAAAAATAGAATTGAGAACCTCCTTTTGAAGTCGGTTAATAAAAAGACAACTCACCGCGCCAAGTTATGGCATACGGCCCTATGCCGTTCGTGCCAGTCGTTCCTCTGACAGCGCTGCGAACAGTACGGCGTAACACCGCACCGAGCGCAGAACTGATCCGCGACCAGTCCGCAACACACGCACTGGCGGGAAGCGTCGCGCTGTAGTGCCGGCATTGGGTGCTGCGTCACATTTATACGCCACTTTGTATGTGTTTTATATAACTGGCTGGCCACTCGTGTCTCAAGAGGATTAAGGTGTTTTTTTTATACTGGCATGGCACAGTGACCACACTGCACCTAATGGTAAGCGTAGTGCCGTCCAATTAGAGTATCGAGTAGCAAGAGACAATCTATCCCCCGCTACTCAACACAATCATGCCAACCTGCTTCTTCACACTACGCCATGGGCAAGGTGAAGAAGCGGTCGAGGGTCTATTATGAGAATACTCAAAAGGCCGCAAAACGGCCAAACATCATACTCTAGACCCCCGACAGAAACCGGATGTACACTGGCTGATCCCGGAACGCGACACACTTGCGTGTGCCACTATGGCGGGTTTTACACCATGTTTACGGTGGTCGCTATCCGGGCGGATATGAATATCCTACCACCAGCAGGTGTTCGGAAAAAAGTAATAAGTACAGAGTATATACAGGCTAAAATCAATTTTATTTCCATAACGTTAAAGTTAAAATCGCATGTAAGAACGGCGAGGTTGCCAGTGTTTTTTGGCTCGCCGGCATGCCATTGATACAAGACTGGTATTAGAAAGGCATTATTTACTCTGAAGGCGCCAGGGAGAAGGCAAGGCTCAAGCAATAGTCTGAAGGTGTCGGGAAGGTCAATTGCACAACAAACGGCCAATTGTACTAAACATTCGATAACGCTCGGAAGTAATTGTTATTTTTAATATCGGCGGTTGGCGGACTATTTGATCTAAGCGACACTTTTTGCGACATTGAGTTAATAATACTAGCCCTGTATTAAACATTGTCCCACTGCTGGGCACGGGCCTCCTCTACTAATGAGAGGGGTTAGGCCTTAGTCCACCACGCTGGCCTAATGCGGGTTGGCAGACTTCTCATACCTTCGAAAAAATCTCAGATATGCAGGTTTCCTCACGATGTTTTCCTTCACCGTTAAAGCAAGCGATAGTTAACATTTTAATACACACATAACTTTAGAAAAGTCAGAGGTGTATGCCACTTGGGTTTCGAACCTACGACTTTCGTCTTGGCAGTCCGTACCGCAACCAACTAGGCTATTGCTGCTGTTTTTGCCATGGCAGTAAATAAATTTGAGAGTGGAATTATTCAGAAAGCATAGCCAAGCCAGCCAGAAAATTTTGATTATTTCTTGTGCCCTTGCACTAGCCTATCCCCATCGCGGGCGTTTTTCGAATGTGTTGGGCGCAAAAAGACTTAAAGCCCACTTCACATTTGCGACAAACACTAACGTTGGGGAACCGCTGGTGTAATCGGAGCTTTAGAACATTTTTAGAATAAAGGCCAGCAAATAAGTAGCATTCGTACGTGGCATAAAGTAAATGCAAAGCAGCAAACCAATGTTAAAAATATCAAAACATGTTATATAGACACATATAATATAAATATACAATATTCTGTAGGAATGATTTTTTATGTTTACGCGAATATTAATGAAACTAATTTTACGGATTCTATCGCGGTTTATTAAACATTTTTAACTGACTTCAAAAAAGGTGAAGGTTAACAATTCGTCGGAATCTTTTTTTTATGTATGTTACCTGATTACTCGAAGACGCCTGGACCGAACGAAAAATATTTTTTTTGTTTAAAAGGGTATACTTCCCAGATGGTCCCATTGGCACCAAGTCAGGATCTGATGATGGGATCTCAGAAAAATCAAGGACAACCCTCAAATTTTATAGTGATGCATAATAGTAAAACGCATATAGTTTTTTATTGAAGTCGGTGTACTTTTTATGTTTAAAAAACTTTTACTTATTAACCCGACGCACGGTGGTCCCGTTCGAGAAAAAATAGGACATAGGGAATTTAAAAAATTAAAGTCTTAATTTTATAAAACTGAATATGCCGATCGATTCGTATATGAAATAGAAACTAAAATGATTTTTGCGTTTTTTAAGATTGGACTTATTGTTTATGAGTAAATCGAATAAAACTGATTTTCTTGTATGGAAAGCCACATAAAAATATGAATAACTCGTCATTTTCGTCCATTTTCGTTCTGAAACTTTTACAGTAGTAACTTGTCATTATTTGCCTCATTTTCTTCAAAGATACATGGTGCTACTTTTTTGCACTTTTTGAGATATGATGAAAAGTAGATAAATTTTAAAAAGTCGGGTCTAGATCAATATTAAATGGATTTTATGGGACTTAAATGGGTTTTAAATTTACTAATAATAATTCAACTAAGAATACATACTCTATTTTGGAATTTTCTCACTTTACATGTACGAAAATACCAAATAACTCAAAAATCAACAAAAATTAAATATTTCAAGTAATATTGATGACCACTGTAGTCGCAATCATAAAACTCGTATCCTCACCAACCTACTTAGTGATTAAAAGGTACTACCTGGTAAGAATTATCCGTCTATTTTAGGAGTAAATCGAATAGAACTACATATTTTTATTGTATAGAAAGCTACATATTAATATGAATAAGTTGAATTATTATTAGTAAATTTAAAACCCATTTAAGTCCCATAAAATCCACTTAATATTGATCTAGACCCGACTTTTTAAAATTTATCTACTTTTCATCATATCTCAAAAAGTGCAAAAAAGTAGCACCATGTATCTTTGAAGAAAATGTGGCATATAATGACAAGTTACTACTGTAAAAGTTTCAGAACGAAAATGACGAGTTATTCCTATTTTTATGTAGCTTTCTATACAATAAAAATAGTTCTATTCGATTTACTCCTAAAATAGACGGATAATTCTTACCAGGTAGTACCTTTTAATCACTAAATAGGTAGGTGAGGACACGAGTTTTATGATTGCGACTACAGTGGTCATCAATATTACTTGAATTATTTAATTTTTGTTGATTTTTGAGTTATTTGGTATTTCCGTACATGTAAAGTGAGAAAATTCCAAAATAGAGTATGTATTCTTAGTTGAATTATTATTAGTAAATTTAAAACCCATTTAAGTCCCATAAAATCCATTTAATATTGATCTAGACCCGACTTTTTAAAATTTATCTACTTTTCATCATATCTCAAAAAGTGCAAAAAAGTAGCACCATGTATCTTTGAAGAAAATGAGGCAAATAATGACAAGTTACTACTGTAAAAGTTTCAGAACGAAAATGGACGAAAATGACGAGTTATTCATATTTTTATGTGGTTTTCCATACAAGAAAATCAGTTTTATTCGATTTACTCATAAACAATAAGTCCAATCTTAAAAAACGCAAAAATCATTTTAGTTACTATTTCATATACGAATCGATCGGCATATTCAGTTTTATAAAATTATGATTTTAATTTTTTTAATTCCCTATGTCCGATTTTTTCTCGAACGGGACCACCGTGCGACGTTTCGAAAGCTTTAGTCTGTGGCGGCACAGAAGCGCCTCACACCGACGAGATAGCAATGACGCCAGAATTCCGTAAAATTAGTTTCATTTGAATTCTTTATTAGTGGTAGAGCCACGCTGTAGACATATTTGTCTACAGCATGAATGGGCCGGCTCGACCGGGGTAGTACCACTGTCTCACAGAAAACCAACGTAAAGTGACAGTTTACTGTCGCGTTTCGTATGGTAAGTGAGATATCCGGAGGCCCAGATTCCCCCTTCCCTTCCCTAATCCCTATTCCTGTCCTTTAAGGCCGACAGCGCATACATGACACTTTCGGTATTGTGGATGTTCATGGGCGGTGGAGATCACTTAACATCAGGTGACCCCGGTGGCTCGTTTGTCGGACTATGATATAAAAAAATCTGTAGGAAGTTAAGACTGTTGCACATTTAGTATTTTCTGTTATAAAATTGAGTTAGCAAGAAACACGTTTAAATAACTAAGAGTTTTTACACAATACTTTATGATCCGGAATTATTTATTCTCATATACTTACTAACTCCTTTTTTTGCATTTCTCAGTGGTTGATCCGATATTCATATCCGAATTTTATTATTTAAACCAATTAATTACCTACACCCTATTATCGAAATTACAAGTAGCTTAGAAGCTATTCAAATATGATTTTAAGGGTAGTTGTCAAAACAGAAAAAGACGCACGACATAAGTTGTGACGTCACCACCCAAACTGACCATTACGGTGCAGTCGTGCAAGCGAGACAGTGAGATGTTCCCACAGCGCCCGCACTCTGTTCATACCAATATTTAAAATAATCATTGCGATATTTTCTAATCAATTTTCAATGTGTATTCGCAAAATATTTTCTTTTTAGTGCTATTTTGTTGCATATTAAAATCACAAGGAACTACACTAATCGAAATTCGGGGAAGAGTTCTCTTCACTCGCGCCTGTCATCCCCGAAGCTGTCTTCTAGGCCAGCGTGCTCCACCGTAGACCACATCATCACTTACCATCAGGCGAGATAGTGGTCAAACGCAAGCCTATATAGGTAAAAAATGGTGTAGATATGTAAAAGTACACCCGTTTCGCCGAGCTTACCGTCCCATGATGTGATGTTGAGCGTATCGCCATACCGGGCTCAAATCCAGACTAGTATTTCGTGATATTTAAAACGTAAAATAGATTGAGTATAATATTTTCCCATATACAGGTTTGAACTAGAGTGGGGTCAGGACTAAGTGTGTGACTGTTGGGTGTATTTGAGTTCAACAGCTCGTTGGGGTAATTAGCGAGTAGCCAGCCGGCTGTGAAACGAAAGGCTACGTGTTCTATTCCCGCACCGATAATATTTTTGTGACATACAAATATTTGTTACGGGTCTGGGTATTTGCCTCCCGTAGTTTATATGGCTGTTTTGCGGCCTTCTGAGTACTCTGACACTAGACCCTCGACCGCTTCTTCACCTTTTTTAGTGCCTGGATAGGCAGACGAGAAGACGGGCCACCTGATGGTAAGTTGTCACCGCCGCCATAGACTTCTGCAATGCCAGGGCACAGCAGAGCCGCTGCCTACCGTTAGGCAGGCAACCACCTTATAGCCCATGGCGTAGATGTGAAGGCCGACATGATTGTGTTTAGTAGGGGGGGATATATAGTCGCTCGCTACTCGATACACTAATTGGACGGCGCTTACCATCAGGTGCAGTGTGGTTACTTTGCCGTGCCAGAATAAAAAAAAATATCCACGATAATTATATCTTACAGTAGGGTCAGGTCTGTGTGTGTGTTTCTATTATTCTAATTATAAAATAAATCATATACTTATAATAAAGATATATATTGACGGTTGGCGGTCTATTTGATTTCAATTTTTGAATGAAAACAATGGGTTGAAAGGTTTTTGTTTTTCGGCAAAAATCACTATAAAAACCTATTGCCTGGATTTTAGTAGAATGAATATATTACTTGTTGGCACGTACTGTATCTTTATGACGTATTTTCATGCATTTATAAGTATTATTTTTTAAATATGCCCTGAAAATTAGCCTTGTTGATGTAGCAAAAAAAATTAAACTAGATGCCGAAAAATAGGTAATTCTGAATATATAACTGCATATCGCGAAAAATTTCGCTTAAATTAAATGACCCGCCATTCATTATCTATACTAATAAAAAAAGTAATTTTTTTTCACCATTTGAATGCTACATTATCACTGATTAATATAGGCTATTTTAATTGCAAGAAAAAAAATAAGGATAGAAAGGTGTAATAGCTTAAGATGCCTCCATGGATTGTATACCTTTTCTTCCAAAAATACCCCACGCGGGCGGAGCCGCGGGCAACATCTAGTGTATAATAGAACTAAAAAAACAACTAAAATTAAAAGCAAATTTATTCATAAAATTAAATCGAGATTACACTAGAGACCAAAACAATAACCTATGCGGTAACAATAATTAAATAATAAACAAAGAATACCTACCATCACAAAACTTATGTAAAACTTACAAACAGAACATTAAAGCGTTGGGAAATACATACTGCCATTCAAAGTAAATAAAGAATCACAAGACAACCTGGGACTATACAAACACAAAATGCCAACATTTTTATTTATTATATTTATTTTTATTTAATTTATAGAGGGTGATGCAGAAAAAAGGTACACTTGAAAGAACATATCGTCGGTGATACTGCAATACGTTCCATGTCAAAAAAATATATTTTTATTTTTTTTGTTAAAATGATCGAGATCCTGTATCCGAACGCATCTGTTTCCGGGATTATTTGCCTGTTATTATATAGGTCTTCATAGCGTTATATCATTATAAGCATACTTAGCGAATTATTTAACAACAAAAAAAACGTTTTCTGTCTCTGCTGTAAAATCAGTTCTTGGTGACATAACTAGATATGAGGCTGTCAGTGCAAAAGTGGCCTACACCCTAAATTTTTCATAATCAGACCTATGTACTACAAATGATTTAAAATGTGCGAAAATTTAATGCAAAACCGGCCTATCTCTAGTTTCACCAATTGCCAATATATGGCATTGCAAAAGTTCCTAGTGTAATATAATTTATGTACATTGATTTAAAATTAATGAATATACAAACCCATTGTCATACTCATTGTCTCAAGCTTTGGCCACTTTTGCGCTGACGGCCTCATATTATAACATCTGGACAGTCGGAATTTGCTTTAGAAGTAGTTTCTATATATGTAATTGCATGTCATTGACTGACGGTCTAGAAGATAAGGAGGTTTAAATTTGCTAACTGAAAAATTAACTATTATCTTTTATCTGAAATAGTTTCCAAAATCAGATGACTATACCACTTATGAACCTGCCGGGGTATTGTGTCGAGTAGTGAGGTATATTTGTCTCTGGCTACTTGATACTCTAACTGGACGGCACTTGTCATCTGGTGCAGTATGGTCACTGCCGTGCCAGGATATAAAAAAAAATGATTGAATAGAAAGATAGGTCTAATACTAAGTTACAAGTCGAATTATTGAAAGATTATGTTAAGATTTGCTCATCTTTACTGTTGTTTCTTATCAGTTATAAGTTATTTTGTGGTACAAATTTGGCACCACCTTTCCACAGCACCCTGTATAAAAATATCTTAAAACTGGTACCGTTAAAAATAGTTCTTTGAGTGACAGTATAGTTAGATTACATTCAGAAAACACAAGTATAAGAAGCAAGTTACAGAAACTTAAATATACTTCTTTCGAATATGGAAATAACCCAACAGACATAACGAGTAAGCACAGTGTAAAGAAATACACAGAAAGAAATAGAAAAATGAGTTTCGAGAAAAATCAATAACATTATTTAATTTCATACAATTTAATAATTACCAAACACTGGAATCTTAATGTTAGGTAGTAAGAATAAAAAACTTTCTAATTTATTAATACCAGACCGAGTAAAAAAACACCGGTAAGAAGTTTTTGGATCAAATCTGCTTTGAGCAATAGATAGAGATATAGTAACAAAAATAGTTGCATAATCAGGACAGACTAAGATCTATCAATGGAGTATTTTATTACACATATTAATTTAAAATTACTTTATACCGATTTAAAAAATCGTACTGTATATTGATTCGTAAAACCTAAACGGTGGGTAAAACATGGCTTCCACACAATAAAACAC
Source organism: Laothoe populi (assembly GCA_905220505.1). Lineage (NCBI taxonomy): Eukaryota > Metazoa > Arthropoda > Insecta > Lepidoptera > Sphingidae > Laothoe > Laothoe populi. The sequence continues at coordinate 5,660,871 of HG992174.1, read as the reverse complement.
TAATAAAAATATCACAGACAATAGTCAAATTCGTTGGGTTTGAAATTCAGATAAATGTAAAGGAATGTCATGGAAATAATAAAAATTTAAAAATAACATACTAAAATTAGGAATTATTACAGCTATTCTCCTTAAAATAGGCAAAATGGCTAGAAATTTCACCTGTTTTACTATATAATTTGAGCCCCATTTATTGTTCCTATACGTCATAGATCAGAATATGACAAAAAAACTAATTTACAAGACACCATATGATTCTTAATTTAAAATTTTAAGAAGCGGCCTCTTAAATGACCGATTCGGATAAAACATTCTTGCCTATATATAATGAATCTCCATTTAAATTAGGTTTAAGGCAATATACTTGTAATTAAGGAGTTAAGGTGTAATTCCAATAGCAGGGTAAATTATATTTCATAATTGACCAGCGTCATTATCTCTGCCAATTTTATTAATCTTTCCTAAACCAAAAAGATTTATAACATAAAAAACGACAAAAACAATGCCAGAATTATATCTAACACTTAGGAAGAATGTAATTTCATATTTATAGGATAGAATTGAGCGCACAACAGTAGGGCTACTCTTGAAATAAAAACCAATCTCGAACTCGATACAGTTTCAATTCCAATCTAGAAGATATTGGCACTCTAACTCACTCAACTAAATGAAATAGAATATTAACGAACTAGCGATCGTAAATACTCTATTTCATTTAGTAACTAAAAATTCCGCCATATTCAGTTAAATCGTGCGCTGGTGTTGCGTTCAAGAGTGCCAAATGTAGTTTTCGAACCCAATCACAATTTTAATTTGGAATCGAGTATCAAGAGTAACCCGCCAGGTGCTAGAAGAAACAAGCCGAAGACTTTGAATAAAGATGGTTTAAAGATGCCAAATTGTTTTCTTCATATGACAAAGCAACCTAAAATAACAAATTCAAAAATAAAACTTCAATTTCTCACCACCGATGTACGAAGAGAAATTCTTACTTTTGATTATAGAAACAGATTGTTTATCCACATACAAGATGAATTTACCATTGCTAGGATATTCTGTTTCTGTATACACCTGCCATAATTCCGTATTAAGTCCTGGGTTTTTATCTTCTAGCAGATCGAAAATAATGTTCAAATCGTCAATACTATCCGGCAGTATGTTTACGGGAATTTTGAGGACAACCTTATAGTCTTCCTCTCTCATTTGTATTTCGCTTTCAAGACTTTTCGGCGAATTAGTATCCGGTTCTATTACGATAGGATCCAAATCAGATATATCTTTCGGTGTATCCTTTGTAGTTAATTTATAATCCATAACATTCTCCAATTCATGTTTCATTTTAATAACTTTAACACCTTTCGTTTCTTGTTCTTTTGCATATTTTTGCATTTCTGCTCTGGCCGCAGCTCTCTTTTCTCGTTTGATGTATTTCTTTTTCAACTCTTCTAAGCTACCTTTGGGATTCAATAAAGATTTTAAGTGTCCCAATTTGAATTGTACTGCACTTTTCCCAATGAATTTGTTAAAATCTTTGCTGGTGATCACTTGAGCACTTAGTTTATCAATTTGTATGACTGCCTCTAGCTTAGTTTTATTACGAACTGTGCTTATTTTCCTCCAATATTTAGTACGGAGTCGTGGATTTTGACTTTGCAATATATCTATTACTTGATCAAAGTCTTTATTTGTCTTAACGACCATACTGATAATACCAACAGCGCCACGGAATTCAGTAGATTTTAGCTGCAAATTCAATTTACTATTCACTTTTGGAGTTGCGTTTTCGATCCATAATCTAGATGAACTATCTTGGCAAATTATGAATATCACACCATCGAATAGATAAATATCGTGAATTTTCGGTATATTTTCGTCTTTTAACTCGTTCATATCGACCGCTTCGCATACAATATCTTCCAAAGCTCTCATTATAGTATGGAATAAGGTTTCATCAACTCTACATTCAGGGTAGTTGGACGGACCTAAATAAAGTTTCAAATCGTCTGGAATAATATCGGAATAATGATTTGTCCTTATTCTGGTGAGCGGGGCATTCATTATTTCAATACTTATGGGTACGTACATACTTTTAATTATGGCCTTATGTTTCTTATCATCTGTAACGGTAACTTTTTCCTCAAAACTAACGTCTCTTTTCTGCCTGTCGATAATACGGAAGCTTATGATTTCTCCTTCGTATGTTCCATCGAAATCGTCACTTTTAATTACATTGAGAGACTGCGGGTCGACTCCAAATTGCCGTTTCTGCTTCCCAGCGACATCAGAATAATACTTCCAACATTCAGGCTTCAAGTCAGGATACTTAACTTGCAATTTTTGTAATATCTCCGCAGATTCCACATGTGCTATCTCTTTCGGCAAACGCATTACAATCCTAGTGTACCTCACCAAATTGGTTATATCCCTAAAAGTTAACCTCAAACCTGTCGAGTTAATAAACTTTGGTAAAACTTCAGTTAAATAATCTTTAGTTTCCAAACTATCACAAACGTATATCACAGCGCCGTTAGACAAATATATGTCCTGGAATTTCGGAATGATCAAGTTAGCAAACCTTTGTAATTTTAGGTCTTTATGCATGTATTCTTTGAATAAATGCTTTAGGCGACGTATATGCGTGCCTTCTAATTTATTCTGCGGATACCCTTCTAGAGTAATGGCTACTTTCAACTCGTTTTCGACGTGCAAATAGTTCGTTCTTCTGTGATAGGCAATTCCTCTGTTACTATCAATATTTAAATTGCTTCCTTGAGCAATCAGATTGAATGTGCTATCAGATATGGACTCAGTTTTATCAGACACGGTGATTGACATTGAATCTATTTTTTCCGTTTCATCAAGACATTCTTCCTCATTTTTAACTTCAGTGCATCCCATATCACTGGTATAGTCATTTGTTTCGTCGGACCAAACTAATACTTCGTCTTTAACGCCAATATATTGTGCATCTTTAAGTTTGTTTAATACATCTTTGTGTATAGAAGTTTCCGGTTCTTCTTTAACCTCAATGTCTCCTGAATCATCCGCTTCTTCTATAACAACAGTCATTTCCGCGTCATTCTGTTCCACTACTTCATTATTATTCATTTCCTTTTCTTCAATAGCTGAGTGTTTAGAATCATCTGACGCATTTCTGGGTGTATTTTGTTCCGATTTCAATTCTTCCAGAAGTTTAACTCTAGACGCAACGCTACTTAAATCTTCTGGCAAGCTTGACAGAAGACATTCATAGTAAATCTCTGTGTAACCAGTCAACTCAAACTCCATTTGCTCATAATCTATTACATTTTTGAATGTAGGCCCTCGGATTATCTCTCCAGATACCCTATCAATTAAAAACGATGTACATTCCACGTCATCTGTAATCTTCTGAGAATAGATCCTCCACATTTGTGTTTTCAAAGTAGGATTGAAGTATTGTAACAGTTTGAACGCGTCCTTAGCTGTTGTGGGCCAACACACTCGTGGAATCTTTAGTATAGCTAAACATAACCTTTTTACTTTAGCTTTAAGCAACACCAAATTATTATTCATACGTTCTTGCAACCCTGGAGAGATTCTAACGACCCAATCTCTAGTATCACAATCCTTACAAATGCACACTATCGCACCACGATTTAGATAGTAATCTATGAAAACTGGAGGTCGTTTGAGAAGACCATTCTTTACTTGCATACTGACAATATCGTTTAGACATTTCTGGAACCGTTCCATTTGTTTCAGACGCATTCTACTTGTCGGATATCCTGCCAAAGCTACGACTACTTTCAAATCATCCTCAATTATGTCCATATAGTCAGCATTTCTCAACTGTATAAGTCTGTTGGTTTCATCTTCGTCCTCAGAGTCAGTGTAAAAATCGCTAAATTTTAAATCGCACGTTTCATCACTAATCTGGCCTTTCACATCAAACTTTTTACTAGTCGCGTCAGATCTCTTGCTGACATTATCTCGTCTAGAAGTTACTCTACTAGGTAATTCCGACTTATCTTTGACACTGTGGTCCTCAGAGCATAGGATGCAAGTGGATGGTGTGCTACTCCCATCGGAGCACACTTCCCAGGAACATTTCGACTTGGTCGCAGTCTGGCACGAGCAGAGAGTGGTCTCGTTCTGCAGACAAATGTTATGTCAGATTTGTCGCCTTTTCGAGTTTGGGTTCTTAATCTAATATTGTTTTAAATGTGTTTATTCGAGAAATAGCCATTGTTTTGAGCCTTAGACTGAAAGCCGTTCGTGGCGTTTTTGGAGTTCTGAAGCGGCAATTTTTATTTGTTATGCCAGACAGTGAATTTTGCATCTCACTTTGGACTATTAACCTAGAAATGTAGAAAACCGAATATACAGATTTTGAATAACTTTCAGTTTTTTTTTAAATAAATGCAATAGTTACAAGATAGTGCCATTGCATTACCAGATTTCAAAATAGACAAAATAACGTGAGATTTTTATTTTACAACAAATAGAACCGACTAAGATTCGAATCCAAAGTAATATGTTCTGGTTAAATTCGATATTTCGTTATTGAAATAATTGACGTAAATACAATATACCTAAAAACACAAATATTGTTTTGATCTCTAGTATATTATAATACAAAGCAGAAATAAACGGACATAAATACATATTACTCTTTGTGGAAATACACTATGAATTTTGACAGCCTCCGTGGCGCAGTAGCCGGCTTTGAAATGAGAGGCCGTGGATTCTATTCCCACCCCGGGACAAATGTTTGTGTGACAGGCAGATATTCGTGTCCGGGGTCTGGGTGTTGTGAGAGGGTGCGTCTCTCTAGGTCCCTGATACCCACAACACAAGACTCGTATCTTAGCGTGGGGTCGGGGATATGTGTGTCTGTTATTATTTAATACATAAGTTATACATAGACGGTAGGTGGGCTATATATTTGATTTAAACATTTTAACAATTTTTTGAGCAATTGGTAAAACAGCGCTCCATTTTTACATGGCACATTTATTTTATACAATACTACTCATAAATGCATGAAATAAGTCTCAAAGATGCAGTACATGCTTACACAAGTAATATATTTATTCTACTTATAAAATTCAAGCAATATTCTTAACAAAAACATATTTATACCGCTCTCCTGTAATTTTTTAAATGTCTCTTAAATCCCGCAACTGATGATATATAATAATACTAGCCCTGTATTAAACATTGTCCCACTGCTGGGCACGGGCCTCCTCTACTAATGAAAGGGGCTAGGCCTTAGTCCACCACGCTGGCCTAATGCGGGTTGGCAGACTTCTCATACCTTCGAAAAATTCTCAGATATGCAGGTTTCCTCACGATGTTTTCCTTCACCGTTAAGCAAGCGATAATTAACATTTTAACACACACATAACTTTAGGAAAGACAGAGGTGTATACCACTTGGGTTTCGAACCTACGACTTTCGTCTTGGCAGTCCGTACCGCAACCAACTAGGCTATCGCTGCTATAACTATAGTTAAATACATATATTATTGACTGCCCCTGTGGCGCAGTTGTATTTGCGCATGCGTTACGACTGTTGTGTTGAGGTCCCGGGTTCGATCCCCGGGTCAGGTAAAGTGATATTGGGTTTTTCTATTTAGAAATAATCAGTATCAGCCCGGAGTCTGGAATTGTGCCCGGTGTGGCGATAGGCTCGCCCCCTATCACATTATGGGATCGTAATAAATTCCGCGAGAGTGTACAGGTTACACCGCTGCCTACTCCTTCGGGGATTACAGGCGTGAGTGTATATGTATGTATTATTGAGTCGATTTGGATTCTATACTGGCAAAAAGGTGTTTAATGTACATTTAACACACAAATCTACCCTATTATTTATTTAAACAAAATCACATTAAATGAATATGGATTAATATTTCACGCTCCCTGTAAATATTATAACATTATTGACTCAAAAAGTGTATGAATATAAATATATACAAGTTTTAGGTTCATTTAAAGCGTTGCAGTGTCGTGTCATGCAAAAGTAAACGAAATCAACTTACGGCATCCCCAGCGCCCGCGCCGTAGGTGACCTCTGCATCGCGTACATCCAAACCGCTAAAAACAAATAAAAACATGAGTTTTACACACCTGTCTATGATTGTATTTCACACCACAGATGCTCCACGGACCCTTTTTAATGTATGCCCTTATAATTAAGGTTGCTGGTGGTAGGATATTCATATCTTAATCTCTCTCGCTCGCACCGTACACAGGGTGTAAAACCTTCCATACACATACGAATAGTGGCACACGCAAGTGTAGCGCGCTCCGGGGTTAGCCAGTGTAGATTAGGGATGTGACATTGAGTGAAAAAAATCGATTTTTCTATTAACATTTTATGTAATATGCTTTGATTTTTTTTTTATCCTGGCACGGCAAAGTGACCACACTGCACCTGATGGAAAGCGTAGTGCCGTCCAATTAGAGTATCGAGTAGCGAGAGACAATCTATCCCTCGCTACTCAACACAATCATGCCGGCCTGCTTCTTCACACTTCGCCATGGTGCAAGGAGTTGAAGAAGCGGTCGAGGATCTATTGTCAGAGTACTCAGAAGGCTGCATAACAGCCAAACATCGTACCTCAACTCTAGACCTCCGACACAAACCGGATGTACACTGGCTGATCCCGGAACGCGACACGCTTGCGTGTGCCACTATGACGGGTTTTACACCCTGTATACGCTGGTCGCTATCCGGGCGGATGTGAATATCCTACCATCAGCTATTCACCATGGCTATTCTATTTCACATCCCATATTTTCTACAAATAATACTAGCCCTGTATTAAACATTGTCCCACTGCTGGGCACCGGCCTCCTCTACTAATGAGAGGGTTTAGGCCTTAGTCCACCACGCTGGCCTAATGCGGGTTGGCAGACTTCTCATACCTTCGAAAAATTCTCAGGTATGCAGGTTTCCTCACGATGTTTTCCTTCACCGTTAAAGCAAGCGATAATTAACATTTAATACACACATAACTTAAGAAAAGTCAGAGGTGTATGCACTTGGGTTTCGAACCTACGACTTTCGTCTTGGCAGTCCGTACCGCAACCAACTAGGCTATCGCTGCTTTTATATTTTATTTTCTACAAACCCTTTTTAATTTATGTCCGTACGAGTGATATGGAACCAAAGTCGGCAAAGTTGTAGTCGGGCAAAAATGAAAAAAATATATACGAAATTAAAATCTGCATCGACTATTGCAATGTTTTATAATTAAAAACGGCTGTAAACCCTACTAAAAAATAAAAAAGTTGCTTTAGAACCAAAGTCGGCAATCTTTCATTATCAACCAATCAGAAGCGTCTGTCAACCCAAATATCCTATTTCTCATGAAGTCAGTGACAATCAAAAACGAGAAACTTGACAGTACAGTAGCAAAGGCAGCCATCTTACCTTAGTCGGGTTCAAACTTTACAAAATTAAATAACATTTTTCACGGTTAAGCTTAATTTTTTATCATTGTTGTCATTAATTAAATTAAATATCTCCTCAGATTAAAATAAAACAGTCAACAAAATTGTCTTTCGAATTAAACAAAAGGTTTAATTCGAAAATCAGTTTTTTTCTTTGCCGACTTTGGTTCTACGACTCAATAAAGGTTGTCTAACAGAGATAGACCTTGGCGATAAGGCCGTCTTATTTAACATTGTATTTTTTTGTATACTGGCACGGCAAAATGACCACACTGCACCTGATGGTAAGCGCAGTGCGGTCCAATTAGAGTATCGAGTAGCGAGACCATCCATCCCCCGCTACTCAACACATGCCGCAGCCTGTTTCTTCACGCTACGCCATGGGCAAGAAGGTGAAGAAGCGGTCGAGGGTCTATTGACAGGGTACTCAGAAGGTCCCGAAGTGGCCAAACATCGTACCCCATCTCTAAACCCCCGACAAAAAGCGGGTATAGTTTTAAGCGAGCGAGTCTACCGCCATACCGGGCACAATTCCAGACTCCGGGCTGATACTGAGTATTCCTAAATAGAAAAACCCAAAATCACTATCCGACCTGGGGATCGAACCCGACACCTAAACACAGCAGTCGTAATTAACTGAATTATCTATATTAGGATGACACATTCGTATTTTTGCCGCACTATCAAGCTGTGACAATTTGCCATCTACGGTGTTCCCTGCTTCCTATGATCCTGGGTCCTTCAGGCGTAGTGTGAAGAAGCTACACTGCAGGCCGGCATGATTGTGTTGAGTAGCGAGGGATAGACTGTCTCTTGCTACTTGTATACTCTAACTGGACGGCACTGCGCTTACCATCAGGTGCAATGTGGTCACTTTGCCGTGCCAGAATAAAAATGAAATCTGGTTTAACTCACCGTTCAGTGACATTCCTGACAACAATCCTGCCGTCTGGTAGGATGCATCTAGTATTGCCGGAACCTGGATGTGCCTGAAACAATAACACACACAATAGGTTCAGGTGGTTGGTCATTTGGACCTCTGGAAATCTAACACAACATTCAAAATATAAAAAATCCCAATACAAATCGATTTTCGAATCAGATAAACGATCTTCTCCTAAAAGGGCAAATCAGAAGTACCTCCAACCGTCGTAAATGTATGAATGTGGAAGAGGCGAAAGAAGTGTGTCAGGATCGTAGCTTGTGGCACTCAATAGTCTCTGCCTACCCCCATGGGATACGGGCGTGAGTGTATATGTATGTATGTACAAATCGATTTTTAGATGCATATACGAGTCATATAGAGCCAAAGTTGGCAAAGTATACTAGTACACTGGCGGATCCCGGAACGCGACACACTTGCGTGTGCCACTATGGCGGACTTACACCCTGTGTATGGAGTCGCTATCCGGGCGATATGCTACCACTAGCAAAGATAGCATAAATCATTTTCCAAAAATGATTATGGTACACATAGTTTTTTTTTTTGCTTTAACCGAAATAGGCTTGCGTTTGACCACTATCTCGCCTGATGGTGAGTGATGATGTGGTCTACGGTGGAGCACGCTGGCCTAGGAGATACCTATTCACTCATGACTTAAAGATACCCATATATTGTTATAATTTTCGGGATATATAGACTCCAGCAAAGAGTTGAACTAACCGGTTTCTTTTCAGCTTGTCTGAGCAACAGCATCCGGTGCTTGCACATGAGCTGCTCCTCGCGTAACTTCAGCTGTTCCAGCTTCAGGTTCTCCAGCTCTAGGTTCAAGCTGGCATCCAGCGGGTCTGTTAGACTCTGTAAACAGATTTATTAATTTTACTACTTATACTCCGAGGACGAACATTCGAAGTATTGCTCATTGTCTCGCGCTACACAATTGCTCAATTATTTATTTATTTTATTTGGTAGGCAGAGGTGTAACGAGTACACCCACTTTTCGTCGAATTTCGATCCCATCATGTGATAGGGGGGCGAGCCTATCGCCATACCGGGCACTGATTCCAGAATCCAGATTCCAGGCTGATACTGAATATTTCAAAATAGAAAAACCCAATATCACTTTACTTGACCCGGGGATCGGACCCAAGGCTTCAGCACCAGTCGTAACGTAGCACAATTACGCGCCAGCGAGGCGTTTTTTTTTTATTAAAAAGTGATAAAATTAAAAAAAAAATATTCTTACCATATCCTCTTCGACTGGATATATATTCACTGTCTCACTGTCTCCATTAGTGACCTCCTCTTTTCTGTAACAAGAAAATAATGAGCAATGAGTCTGAGTAACTTAGGTGAGTGTTGATCCCATGGATCCTGTCCCAAATAAAAAAAAAAAACGCTAGATAATGCTGCAGAATATCATCTTCTATATCGCATTTAATCACATTAACTTTACATGGCATTGCAAACTAAAATTGGCTGTCTAAGTGCAGTTTAGTCATTTTGTCACGCCAGAATAAAAAAATCACACTTTAAATTTCTCGGTTATTTTTTAAGCAGGCAGATTAGAGAATGTAAGCAATGGATAAGAAAGCTTTCTGCTCAATTTTAAGGATACGAAAAGATTGTATAAAACAAATTATGCGTCCCTATAAAATTTTATTTTTCTGGGATCCCATCATCAGATCCTGACTTGGTGCCAATGGGACCACCTGGGAAGTAGACTCTTTCAAACAAAAAAGAATTTCTCGAATCGGCCCAGGCGTCTTCGAGTAATCTGGCAACATACATTAAAAAAGATTCCGACGAATTGAGAACCTCCTCCTTTTTTTGAAGTCGGTTAAAAAACTGGGACACGCGGGCCGAGCGACAAGCAAAAGTTGCAAACATTATCACGACAAGATGAGGTCGTCAGCTTCGGGGAATTACTTAATTGCTTAGCACAGCCGATCATATGACAAACTTTTATACAAACATTCGGAGACATTCGAAAACACGAACTTTGAACTAAGCCATACATAAGATAGCTAATATAGGTATACCAACCCCGGAATTCAAATACTAGGATTTGGAGTAAATCCAGGGCATTTCAGTTTAAAAACAGCACACATTTTAATTTTAAAATAGCGTAAACACTTGCGAGCCAAGACGCCGCCCCTAAAGTAAGGATTGCAAAAGTGGTATGCAAATTTTAAAATACAAGGCCTTATCAGGACGCTTTAAAAACCCAGGACGCTGCTTAAAAGCTATCCAGTACACCCCAGGACACTCTAAAAACCAAATGTCCTGGGAAAACAGGATGGTTGGCAATTCTAAATATAGGGATACGTTTATGAGTAAACGATATTGTATTGCATTTATCAACATTTAGGTCTAACTTGTTAATCTTACAATATGTTTCGAGTCTTAACTCTGTCCTGAGTCCTGGATAGTTTTTAAGCAGCGTCCTGGGTTTTTAAAGCACCCTGATAAGGTCCTGTATTTTAAAATTTGCATACCACTTTTGCAATCCTGGGGGGGTGTGCGTCTCGGCTCGCATAAGATGCGTCCTGTTTTTAAATTAAATTGTCCTGGTTTTTCTAACTTCAAAAAATAAAAACCTGGTATTTGAATTTCCGGGTTGGCAGCCCTAGTCTTAACAGATCTCGAAGCATAAGTACCTATATCAATATTGACTATTGTTAACCGATAATCATTACTACCCGCTACGAAAAAAATAATTATGCGTAGTTGTTCTTTTAATCCGACCACGCGTGTTTTTTGGAGACAAAATTAGGCCATGTTAAACGTAATATGTTCTTTGTTTTGATCTAACAACAAAATCATTGTACTTCTGTTACAAAATAAAATGAAACATGTGGGTTGAAAACACTAAATGAAAATATGAACAGTACACAATATATTCATTGAAATCGAGACAATTAACTATTACAGAATATTGCTTAGTAATGTAATAATGTGACGACAAAATTGTAAACAAACGATACTTAATATAATTTATGTACTCACGGCTTTTGTTGCATCGATGAAAAATATTTTTTTAGAAGCATGATTTCAATTCCGCAATATCCAGATTACGAATATCACAAATTTAAACAAAAACTTATTACCCGCACACAAATAGCTACAAACACTAAGATATTCAGTCAAATGAACTGAAAAAGTACTGAAAACGGCGAGCTGCGAAAATGATCAAGTACAAACTTTCGTATCAAACTTATGCAGCCATGTTGTATTTTGCCGCCAATAATTAAACTGACCAATAACACTACTTACTGCTTTCTAATTTAACAAGCTGTGATTGGCGGAACTTCAGAATATTAACCAATCGTTATACAGTATTCAAATAAACGTTTTTAATAGGCTGCCACTTTTATTGTTTATTGTGCCGTGCATGTAAAGGAAATAGAAATAAACAGCCTTACTGATCGCATAAATTTTGAACATTTTTGTAGACTTACCAAAATACGTTTGCTATAAAAAACAGTCGCAATAAAAACATAATACTCACCTCGAGTATTTTCCTCTGCTGCCAACGCTCATGGTTTCTTCATCCGTGCGGCGACTCCGTTCCTTGCTTCTATCAATATTGCTTCTATCTTTGTTGTCCCATTGTCTATCAGATTTCTTATGCTGTATTAAAAATAATGTATTTTACTACGGGTGTCTAGTTTAAACAAATTGCAGAAGTCTAATTATTACAAAGTTTTTTATTTAGGTAAATTTAAGAATATATCGTAAACTACTGCCTTGGTGGCACAGTTGTAATTGCGCAAGCGTTACGACTGTTGTGCTGAGGTCTCGGGTTCGATTCCCGGGTCAGGTAAAGTGATATTGGGTTTTTCGATCTAGAAATTCTTAGTATCAGCCCGGAGTCTGGAATCTGTGCAGGGTATGGCGATAGGCTTGCCCCTTATCAAATTATGGGACTGAAATTCGGCGAAAATTGGGTGTACTGGATACACCTCTGCCTACCCCTTCAGGGATTACAGGCGTGAGTGTAAATGGTATGTAAATTTAAGAATATTTCGTACAAAACTTACGCAAATGTAAATAAAATCCCATGTCTAATTCCTTGTATGTTTTTTTAAATGCTTACCTTATGAGCGATTGACAGGTTCAATTTCAGTGGCTCTGTTCTGTTCATTTTCATCATGGCTAATTTGGCCTCACTGTTGGCAAATTTGAAACAATTATCAATTTTACATTTTGTTAGGCAGCATATCATGGAACCCTAGATAATATATTGGTAGGAAAATAAAAAATTTAGCAATGATTTGAAAAAATAAACAGACACGTTGAACAGACAAGGCTGCATGGTGGAGAACCTTTGCCTTCTTTCCAAAGCGACATAAATGTGCTCATTTTCACCCATTTTTGCTTATCTTTATCTTCTTTAGAAGCAACATACATCAAAGCTGTGTGACGTCAGCCTATTTTTCCAATACTTTGTTGCACTGTGCGAAATGTTCTGCTTGCAAATGTCATCTGAACTGATGGTTAGATGACATTAAAAGGCAAGACCAATGCCTGTCCACACCACCAAGTCACAACTGCCTTTATCGCGTTCCGGGATCAGCCAGTGTACATCCAGTTTTTGTCGGGGGTCTAGAGTTGGGGTACGATGTTTGGCCGTTTTGCGGCCTTCTGAGTATTCTGACAATAGACCCTCGACGTTCACCACCTTAACCCACCTCACTCACTTGAGGCACTCTGAAGCAGGCAGGCATGATTGTATTGCGTAGTGGGGGATACACTGTCTCTCGCTACTGTATACTATAATTGGACCAAACTGCGCTTACCATCAGGTACAGTGTGGTCACTTGCCATGCCAGTATAAAAAAAACTCGTGAAAAGCGCGCGCACCAATCAGCGCCGCTCTCAGACGTGCGTATTCTGAATTATCGTGTCTTTTTATCTCCATAGAAATATGTACATTATATTGTGGTGATAAGAATGAATTTCCTATGAACTTTTAGATTGACATTTCATTAAGATTTACTCTACGCTTGTATAATCTTATTTATATAATACACATACCTTGCAGTCTCAAAAGACACCAGGCCATATCTCTTCTGTGGATCTTTGCTAACATGCACCTCCAGAAGTGTACCGAATTTGGCAAAAGCTGCTCTAAGACCTTCGTCATTTAGTCCTTTTGGAATGTTCGTTATGTAGAGACGGCAGTGATCTAGCTGCACTCCTTCACTGTTGGTGGAAAATAGGTTTATTTAGTACTAGAAACCAGAAGTGGTAGGAATATTTTAAGACAAACGGACAATCAACTGATCACGTTATATTTTACAAACTTATGCTAACTACAAATATACAAAACGCGATGTCTAATACGTCCTTTGTCTTCGAATGTCGTCGGCGAAAGAGACCGCACCCCCGCGCATCCTCGTTTATGGGACACGGTCTGGCTTTGGGGTTGCAAGTTTTCAGTAACACGAACAAGAGGCTACATTTATGTTCCTGCAGGGTGTCCAATGTTTGCATGATTTACAAACATTTATTAATGTCTGAGTGATGTGACAAGTCTTTCATAGTGTCTGATGTAACTCAAAATAAGAGGGTAGTTGACTAGGGTAGCATTATTAAAAGAATTTTATGAATCCGAACCAAAATAAGTAAATTAGACAGCATTCAAATCTGCTGGAAGGGGCAATTGTCAAATGACAGTAAAAGGATGCATGATATGAGCTATGACATCGCGTCACCTCTCAGAATGGCCATTACTGTGCCGTTGTGCGAGGGAGATAGTGATATGTTCCCACTACATAACCATTTTTGCTCATACCAATATTTAAAATATATATAATGAACTCATTTTTCAAGCAATTTTGATTTTGTTTTCACAAAACCGGTATGAGCAACAATAGGTGCGTAGTGGGCACATCTCCTTCGCACAGTAATGGCCATTCTGTGAGGTGGCATCACAGCTCATATCATGCATCCATTTACTGTAATTTGACAATTACCCCTTCTAGCAGATTTAAATGGCGTCTAATTTACTTATTTTTATACAAAATTCTTTGGATAATAGTTTTTAGGTAATGTAACTTGTTGATTAAAAGAATAGGAAAAATTATGTCAACTACCCTATCGGAACTAGGTGAAACAGGTATTATATAATATATAATAATAAAATAATAATACTAGCCCCGTATTAAACATTGTCCCACTGCTGGGCACGGGCCTCCTCTACTAATGAGAGGGGTTAGGCCTTAGTCCACCACGCTGGCCTAATGCGGGTTGGCAGACTTCTCATACCTTCGAAAAATTCTCAGGTATGCAGGTTTCCTCACGATGTTTTCCTTCACCGTTAAAGCAAGCGATAATTAACATTTTAATATACACATAACTTTAGAAAAGTCAGAGGTGTATGCCACTTGGGTTTCGAACCTACGACTTTCGTCTTGGCAGTCCGTACCGCAACCAACTAGGCTATCGCTGCTTATTATTGACAACAGGTATTATTGACTAGGAATACATTACTTAGTCCAAAATTTATCTAGTATAACTTATAACTACTATGGTCTCACCTATTGTCACCATCAGGGTACTGTGCGTCATATGTGGTATTGTTGTAGTCCTCCTTCATCGGATCCCAGTCTTGGCTCTTGTTGAAGTTCCTTCCCCGTGTCGCCATAATGCTAGAAATTATAAATTACTTATTAATTTAATAAATTAAACTACCCGACCTTTAAGTCTAGTGGTATGATAAATGATGAGATCCTTGATTCAAATTAAGAATAGTTTTTTTTGATATGGTATGGTATACAAAAGGGATGGATAACAATAACATGTACCATTGTTGGCTCACAGCTTAATAAGTAAGGCAAAGTATTGATAAATAAATAACACCCAACAGTCTCACACATAGCCCCGACCCCACATCTTAGACAAGCCTTGTGTTGTGGGTATCGGGGACTACGAAAGACTTTCGGTCTCACAACACCCAGACCCCGGACACAAATATCTGTCTGTCACACAAACATTTGTCCTGGTGTGGGAATAGAACCCGCAGCCTCTCGTTTCACAGCCGGCTACTCACCAACTGCGCCACAGAGGCTGTCAACATTGATTGATGACATTGTTAAAGTGCTTATTCAACAGTTTTTTTATTAATATTTAATAATCTTATTTCCAATTAGTTTTAAAGTGATTTTTAGTCTTGTTTTCCAAATAATCATGAAATTAGAGTCTTTAAATCATGTGATGGAATTGTTAAACTTTTTTTTTATTAATTCCATTTATTTGAATCAAGGTTTAAGTTCCCTGGTAAAGAGGTTTGGTCTTAACCAAATATAAATTAAAATATACTGGCTACACCTCAGCCTAGCCCTTCATGTATTGCAGGCGTGAGAGTATGTGTAAATTGTGGAATCGTTCCTCCGCATAGTCCATTGAAACAAGAAGAAGAAGAAGAGAGTATGTGTAAATTAAAATATCTCAGTTTTATTCACCCACATTTTGCCAAACTTATAACGGTCCCATTATGTTATAGGGGGCGAGCCTATTGCCATACTGGGGTCACTTCCAGACCCTGGGCCGATACTGAGTATTTCTAGATAGAAAAAAACATAGGCTGTCATGGAGACTACCAACAGAAGTGAAAACTTAAAACTTTGGAATTACTGCGTTCTTTTTTGAAACAGCATCCATGAAGTAGTTAATTTTTTGTTTATGATTGCTTGTCAATGATTAAAGAACTTCATTGGCGTGCTGACATCAACAGTAAAATAATCTGAGAGTGAATATCACTCAAGTACAGTGCTTTTTCCCATCCCAAAAATGTCCCAACATCCCTAAAGAAGTTTTCACTTCAAAAACCAATATCACTTTACCCGACCCGGGGATCGAACCCGATACCTCAGCACAGTATTCGTATAGCATGCGCAATTACATCTGCGCCACCGAGGCAGTCAAAGCAAGATATAAAAAAAGATTATAAAAAAAGTGTTAGCTCCGAAAACAACTATTTTTTTATAGAGAAAGCTTTAAAAGACGCACGTGTATTTAAAAATATATAAAAGGTGAAACTTAGTTTTTTTTAAATTTAACCGAAGAAACAAAGGAAGCTCGGTACCGAGTACACGAAATAAACAGGTTTTTTTTTAGGTTTTCATACTTAGTTTGATCTTTTAAAAGCCGTTATGAAGTACACAAATAATAGATATGTAAGGAACACATGTTATTTTTGAAAGCCGGTCGGAAAGCTAAAAATTGTTAATATCCTGGACCCGTGTTTATTAATTTTATCCAATGTTTTATAATCAAATTTTATGAAGGCACGTGCAAGATAACGTGTAATAAATTTGGTAAATCTTACCCGGGTATATTTTGAAATAAATCGAAAAGTTAAAATATTATGGCCAACGACACTGCATTCCTCAAAAACAAAATGAATCCACAGATTGCAAGAAATTGTGCTTTGTAGTTTGTATACTGTATTGCCAACTATGTGCACTGAATAAAACGAAACCTACTTAAAACTGTCTAAAACTGCAAATTCTTTTAAAGAAAACTAAAAAGCAACAGCTAATTATAAACATAAGCAATAAATTTGAATAAATATAAAATTTTTACATAGTTATTCTGTTATAAAGTGATGTTAATAAAGTGAACTTTTATGACTTGGAACGAAGAATGTTGCTCCTTGATATCGCCTAAAACAGTTTCTTATCAATTGACTATATATCTAGTCTGATAGCCTCATCTCTACTTCACATGACAGTAAACAACTGACAGGGAAGTAACCTAAAATGTCTCATAGAATACGTAAGAATAAAACAAATATGTTATAAAAACAACAATACAAATATGAAGAATGGACGATAATGCAAAGCAAACGTCCTCATATCAGCTGGACCAGGAAATTTTGGATGGTAAGCGTTTTTAAAAAACTAAATTATAGAGAAGTTAGTTCTTATATCAACAGGTAAGTTTAAGCTCCAACTATGACGCATATTTGCGCATTTTTTGTACTAATAGAGTACTCAAAAGTTTTATTATATAGTATGGTGATAGTATTCTGTAATATATCGCGTTTAAAGTTCCTTAAATGACCTTACAGTGCACTTAATCGTATCATTAATCCTTACGTGACCGAATTATAAGAGAAAAGTTTTCGATGTTTACACATATTAATACTTTTTGGTATTATTATTTTCATTTTTTTACAATATTTTGCGTAATAGACAAATATCGTCCTGTATATGTAATGATTAAATCTGTGATTTATTATTTTGAAACATAAAGTTATATAGACTTGTAGTGAATTTATGTTATTGAATATTTTAGATATATAAACTGTGGTACATAAGTCTACTATTTTCATGTCATGCCTGCTATAAAATGTATGAAATAATGATATTAAAATATTATAATAGGTTTCATTGAAAATTAGACTTAACTTTTTCATGATAATTGTATGAAAGTTGTAAAAATTATCACTTTGTATTATTGTTGAGAAGTATAAGTAATTTCAAATCTATGTTTAAATAACTTTTTTAATAGACTTTATTTGACTTGCAATGTTTGTATGTATGTTTGTTTATGTGAAAATGTAACTGAATTTTTAACCAGTTACTGTAGCCAGAACAGGCTGAAATTTGGTATTCATGCATAAACTAGATGACAATTCAATATAATGTACGCTAGACCTGATGCTGTTGGGGTTGATTGCAGACCACCCAACTCCTTAACAACTTATTGAAAATTAGCTTACAGTAGCCATCCATATCTTGTATAAAAGCTTGTTGAAGTTATACTTCTTTAGGTGCGTTATGAAATAATTATTAGAGTGAAATTTTAAGATACGCATGACACAAAAGAAACACCTCTGAAGCTGTGCTTATATACTTTTTCAAGTGCTCCAATATAATTGAGGTTAACTATCTGTATGTATTATTTATTGATATACATTAAAATATTATTAATATTAATTATTAATATTTGCATGCAATTAAAAATTATTTTTAATGATGCCAAGGAAGTATAACTTCTCATGCGCGTACATAAGTACATGCACCCATTTTTTTACTACTCTTTTTGATATGTGAATCAAAAATGTTTTATATTAATTACTAATGTGAAAAGACGTTTTATATAATCCTTTACATAGTTTATATCTTTTTTGTCATTATATCTGCACCTTACACAAAAATAAATATCAATAGCCAGATGTTTTGCCAGTTGATACCACATTTTGGCTTAGTTATTAAATGATCCTGGGTCCTTTAGGCGTAGTGTGAAGAAGCTACACAGCAGGCCGGCATTATTGTGTTGAGTATCGAGGGAAAGTTGGCTCTTGTTACTTAATACTCTAACTGAACCACACTGTGCTTCAGGTGCAGTGTAGTTACTTTGCTGTGCCAGGATTTAAAAAAATACACCCAACTGTCACACATAGCCAAAATAAACCCAAAATCTTTATATACCTATCTATACCTTTATGTGTATCAAGAACTATGAAGGTCAGAGGTTCCACAACACCCAGACCAGAAACAAATCTTTGTGGACTGACATTTGTCTCAGGCAGTGACTGAATCTTGTTTTTCGCATCCATACACTATGGACATTGTCAAAAAATAATTAAACAAAGCGATTAGCACTGCATCCATAATTTTTCTGGTATTATAGGTGTTAAAAAGTAATATATATAATAATATAATACCAGCCCTGTATTAAACATTGTCCCACTGCTGGGCACGGGCCTCCTCTACTAATGAGAGGGGTTAGGCCTTAGTCTACCACTCTGGCCTAATGCGGGTTGGTAGACTTCACATACCTTCACATACCTTTTTCTCGGTGTGCTAAACAGAGCGAAGAGGTACTTCACTCCGGGGCAAAGACTGCTATTATACAAATCGCAAGTCCGGCCCCATATGGAGTACTGCTGTCATCTCTGGGCGGGAGCACCTCAATACCAGCTTGGTCCTTTTGACTCGGTTCAAAGAAGAGCTGTGAGAATCGTTGACGATCCCAAACTCACAAACGGTATCGAGCCTCTAAGTCTAAGGAGAGACATAGCCTCCTTGTGTGTGTTCTACCGTTTGTATAATGGGTTGTGTTCCGAGGAATTGTTTGACATGATGCCCACGGCCACTTTCTACCATCGCACCGCTCGCCATCGACAGGGAGTTCATCCTCACACTTTGGAACCTAAATGGTCGCGCACAGCGCGGTTTCAGAGGAATTTCCTCCCGCGAACGCCCGGGACTACAGTATGGGGTTCTTCAAGAAGGGAGTAAATAGGTTTTTGAAGGGTCGGCAACGCGCATGTGATACTCCTGGTGTTGCAGGCGTCCATAGGCTACGGTAACCGCTTACCATCAGGCGGGCCGTAAGCTTGTTTGCCACCAACGTGGTATAAAAAAAAAAAAAAACCTTCGAATCTCGTATGAGAATTCTCAGGTATGCAGGTTTCCTCACGATGTTTTCCTTCACCGTTAAAAAGTGGTAAAGATTAATTACAACTAATAGATCCAATTATTCATACTACAGATGTTTGTGTGACAGACAGATATTTGTGTCCGGGGTCTGGGTATTGTGAGACTGTGCGTCTCTCGTAGTCACTGATAACCACAACATAAGACTCATATCTTAGTGTGGAGTCAAGGCTATGTGTGTGCCTATTTGTTATTTATTTGCCACTGTCTACCAAGTTCTTCACATTTCTGTTTGTTGCAGCTAGAGGTATCAATATGACTGTGGAGGAAGTAGCTGGACTGCCTACATGCAAGTATTCGGACAGAGTGCATGCATTAAAACTTAATGAGGATGACCTTGCCTTCCTCAAAGGGTTGCGGAGACGGATAAAAAATAGGGTATGTTGAAATAAAACTAATGCTACGAATTTTATCATGGATAGTTTTTACTGTGTCATAGGGCGAGCTGACTTGTATATCGTCAAGTAAAGATATTGTAATGTTAATTTATCGTTAGTAGGGACTCCGTCCCTCCGACTGACTACCGATGACTCCGGACATCATCCGGGAGAGGGGGTGCTGGGTGGTAAGACCGGCTAGTCCAGCATAACTGTTTTATTCTTATTCATTTTTCCCCCCGGGGGCGGCCAGAAGTAATAACATGCTTTCCACGCGACAAAAAAGGATCGTGCTAGCTTCCAACCAACTTCTAACGAAATTGGTATGTTTCTTAATATCAATAGCCTTGCGAAACATCCTAGGTAGAAACATTGGGACTAAAAAGTAAAAATAACCGTAAAGTCTGTAAAATTTGTTTTAATTTCAGTGTTAATTTTGTTTAAAAAAAAGTTTTTAAAAAAGCAGCGAAAGCCTAGTCGGTTGCGGTACGGACTGTCAAGACGTTAGTCGTATGTTCGAAACCCAAATGGCATACACCTCTGACTTTTCTGAAGTTAACGATAAGTTAAGATTTCGAAGAATTTCGAAGGTATGTGAAGTCTACCAACCCGCATTACGCCAGCGTGGTGGACTAAGGCCTAACCCCTCTCATTAGTAGAGGAGGCCTGTGTACAGTGGGACAATGTCTAATACAGGGCTAGTATTTTTTTTTAGTTATTATTGTTAATTTAGTTTTTAACACATTATAAGCCTTGAATATATATGTAAATGATCCATCGTTGATTACATTTCGCAAGCTGGCACCCGGTGAACGCTAGTAGCGTGGGAACGCGCGCCGGTGTCGTGTTCCCGTCACCGCAACAGTTCCTCTTACATTTGAGTTCACAGAGCGTTTTGTGGGCACACTGGATCAGATTAGGTCGGACCGACATTTATCGCCCCGATAAAAATCCCTCCGACGCATAAAGAAGTTGACCCTAATGATATCAAGCCTAAAATCCTAATATGCGGATATTATATGCAATAACTGTTAAACAACCTGTCCAATTCTAAGTTCAAACATATTTTCGCGATGTGTGCTCGTATTTTATGGCACAGATTATATTATCCGTCATCAATATTTCGCGATTTTTAATTATATCCTATGCTAAGGGGGCGGTCCGGACCCTTGAGCCCCCTTATATACGCCCAGTCTCTAAAGCATGGTTTCTCAAACTTTTGGCTTCACGTACCCCTGTTAAAGTTTGCACTAATTAATCCAAAAGAAAAGAATAAAATTGACTGTTGAATAAAATAATGTATTTATTTCAAGAAAATATTGAGTTTTTCTATCTGATATTGGGTTTTTCTATCTAGAAATTCTCAGTATTAGCCCGGAGTCTGGAATTGTGCCCGGTGTGGCGATAGGCTCGCCCCTATCACATTATGGGACCGAAATTTGGCGAAAAGTGGGTGTACTGGTTACACCTCTGCCTAACCCTTCGGGAATAACAGGCGTGCGTGTATATGTATGTAATTTCAAGAAAAATTAATAAATACAGTGCCAAAAGAAATATATTTTTAATATTAATGTGATGGGTGGGCTTGTTTCTTGTCGCAAATTGAGTCAATTATAGGAGTAATTTTGTACAATTTTAACCTTAATTCTGAGTCGGTATCAAGTAGATTTCTGTATTTTTATTTTGCTGGTGGTAGGATATTCATATCCGCCCGGATAGTGACCACCGTACACAAGGTGTAAGACCCGCCATAGTGACACACGCAAGTGTGCCGCTTTCCGGGATCAGCCAGTGTACATCCTGTTTTTGTCGGGAGTCTAGAGTTGGGGTACGATGTTTGGCCGTTTCGCGGCCTTCTGAGTACTCTGACAATAGACCCTCGACCTTCAACTTCTTGCCCATGGCGTAGTGTGAAGAAGCAGGCCGGCATTATTGTGTTGAGTAGCGGGGGATTTTCAGATATTAAGCTAAAAAGAACAGATACTACACTTTGATTTGATAGATTGTCTCTCGCTACTCGATACTCTAACTGGACTGCACTGCGCTTACCATCAGGTGCAGTGCGGTCATTTGCCGGGCCAGTATATAAAAAAAACGTTTCTATCATGTCGTTATGTCACATGCCAGTCATCAAGCCACCATTACGTAAATCTCTTCGCAAACCCCCTACTGTCGTATGGCGAACCCCTAAGGGTTCGCGTACCCCCCTTTGAGAAACCCTGGTCTAAAGTATAGAAATACAATAGTTATGCCATGATTTCCTTCCAGCTAGCGTCCCAAAACAGTCGTCGCCGTAGCGTGGAACACCTCCGTCGGTTGAGTCGTGAGCTTCGCGCGGTCCGTGCGTGTAGACACGACGTCCTGTCCGAACGGAGGCAACTCACGGCGCAGCGGGACAGCGTGCGGGGACATTGTGTGGCGTTACGACGGTATTTACTGCAGGTGAGACTAACCAGGCAGTTACAGAGAGGTATGGTCATTTAGAGGCGATTTTGGTCATTTTGTGGTGATTTTGGTTATTTTGTGGCGATTTTGGTCATTTGTGGCGATTTCGGTCATTTAAAGATAAAGAGGCACCAAATAGATTTATGTCATAAAAAACTGACCGGAAATTTAACAAGTCACTGAAAACTTAATTTAAATGTGTTAAAAATTAAGAGAAATAAGTATAATATCTTGCTTGACCTCTGTCTGTGCTCTCTAGCACACTATATTTTTAAATGACATCCCTTGTAAGTGCACCGAACAAATTCCATATAGACACTAGCTTGAGGGCACAAATCTCTTAATATAAAATAAAATAAAAATAAAAATGCAACACGTTAGGCGTGTTTCCCACTCACTCGCGTAACGTTACAACACGCATATCGTGTGCCAGCCTTATATACGCAATAGGGTACTTGACACGATTTTTTTTTATTAATTTAATCCTCATGTTACATTACCTAAAACATGTTATCAAAAGAATTTTAAGAATCTGAACAAAAATAAGTAAATCAGACGCCATTCAAATCAGCTGTAATTGTCAAATAGCAGTAAAAGGATGCATATGTCCCGTGACGTCACGGTTCTCAGAATAGCCATTACTGTGCCGTTGTGGGAGGGAGATAGTGATATGTTCCCCCTACGCAACCATTTTTTTCATACCAATATTTGAATATTATGATCTCGATTTTCAAGCAATTTTGACTATGTTTTCGCAAAAGGGTTTCTATTGCGTATTATATTAGGTTGCTTATCGAATAATGTACAAAATTAAACACAGGAAACTATCCTATTAATAACACGCCAGGCGTATAACCGCAGTTAACCAGTTATGACACATAGGCTTGCCGGAGGTGCGGAGGTGCCTTTAAACACTGGCCAGTTTCGCCGTTCTTACATGTTATTTTTAACTTTAATGTTATGGAAATAAAAATGATTTTGGCTTGTATTTTACTCCCTACTTTTTTTTTAATATCCTTACTAGACACGAGTGATTAATGTGTAAAAACATGTTTCATTACAGATACTTCAAGAACGGCGCGACCCTGAACAAGTTCCCCAAATAGAACCCTCAGAATCTCATCCACCCAAAGAAAACGGCGTAAATGGCGTTAAAAAAATGGACACAGACATATTCCAATGCCGCATAGATAAAATAGTTTCGCAAAGTGTGAACCATATATTCAAAAGTGATGAGAAAAAAATTGTAGCCAAAACATTCTTTATAGAGGATTCTGTGAAGGAGGAAGAAATGTGTTTCGGGAAGCAGGACGGTGTATTGAATTTGTCTGTGAAGGAGGGGAGGCGAAGAAGCCATGGGAGGAAGCAGTCTGCCCCGCGAAGGATTGTGTACGACCATGATAATGGTATGTTATTAAGCTGCTAGCTGTGGTAGGATATTTCAAGTCCTAGTGGATAGCTTGCACCGTACTTAGGGTGTAAAACCCGCCATACACATAAGAGTAGTGGTACACGCACGAGTGGCGTTCCGGCATCAGCCAGTGTACATCCAGTTTTTGTCAGGGGTCTAGAGTTGGGGTACGATGTTTCTGAGTAGTCTGACACTAGACCCTCGACCGTTTTTTCACCTTCTTGCCCTTAGTGAAGTGTGAAGAACCGTTTCCCAGCAACCGTGTTCCCTCCTTCCTGTGATCCTGGGTCTTTTAGGCGTAGTGTGAAGAAGCTAAACAGCAGGCCGGCATGATTGTGTTGAGTAGCGGGGGATAGATTGTCTCTCGCTACTCGATTCTCTAATTGGACGGCACTGCGCTTACCATCAGGTGCGGTGTGGTCACTTTAACGAGACAATATAAAAAAGAAATCATTTCGGGTCTTTTGTGACAATACAGGACAAGACAATCGCATTTCAGTGATGTCAAGACTTAGATTACAAAAGTAAATTCATTTTTCCTTTTCCAGATGGCGTATTGGACCTTAAAATAAAAAAAGAACTCAAGTGACCCAAGTTGATATTTCACAGGACAATATTAGTAATATTATGAGTGTAAGGAAAATGGACACCATTTTACATGCAAACTTAACCGCGAAACAAAGAAAAACAGAAAAACTAAATGGAGATTACGAAGAGGTAAATATTCAAATGAGGGTATCCAGAACTTTTTTAAACCAAATTAAAGGTTATAATGGACTGACATTGACATATGACAGTTCTTAGATTTCTTTGTATGGAAAAGATTAGTAATGTATTTAATAATTATTTTTATAGATACAAATAATAGACTACCGTTATTAAAATAGATGTATTAAACATTGAAAAAGGTGCGGAAGTCATATGAATTAGTGTCAAGCCAGTCCAGTCCAATCAAACACTATCTGCGGTCTAGCATAACACCCACGAGATATTTCGCGATATAAAAAATGTTTCAATAAAATTTTCTCGTGCGTTCATGCTAGGCCAGATAGCGAGTTGAAATTTTGTTATACAGATTTGGACTTATTCAAATCAAATCATTTATTTCGTAAATTAGGCCACTAGGGGCACTTTTTACATGTCATAGTAATGTTAAAGTCTACTGGTGCTTCGGAAATGCCCACTGATCTGAGAGGAAGCACCAAGAAACTCAGCCGTAGGTCTTTTGTAATTTGTCATTACATTATAAAAATAATTCACATATAAAACAATACATTCTACAAGTTTTTGGAGCATTAAACACAGAAAACTATATTTTTTAGGTCATTTTTGGACTCCACTTAACATAAAAAAATGCCACGACCCTTTGATTGATAAACGATTGGAGCAATCTTAAAATAGATATAAATTAATTTGGACCAATATTATTAATATAGTAACTTATAACAAATTTTATACAATGTGGAAATGGCGTTAGTAATTTTAGATTAATAAAAAAGGCAGATCTGCTGTCCGTTTACTAAAAGGCAAACAAACATAATTTTGACATATTAAAAACGTGGAAATGATGTCCCTAGAAATGATATCGAAATGGCGGGCTATTTGATTTCAGTGACAACTTTTGCGATATTGAGTTATACATATTGGGAATTAGCAAATTTGTCTGCATCTTTTGAGTCTAGTTTAAAATTTTTGTGCACTTTTTTGGTGCCAAACAACTAGTAAAACAGGGCTCATTTTTTCAGAGCACATTTAGAAAATAATGCTCATTAATGCATGAAACTAAGTCATAAAGACGCAGTACGTGCTTACACAAGTAATATATTAATTCTACTAAAATCCACGCCATAGGTTTTTATAGTGTTTTTTCCGAAAAACAAAAAAATTTAACCGCTCTTCTGTAACTTTTCAAATAACTCGCTTAAATATAGCCCGCCTAATTAATATGGTAGAAAAATATAGCCCTGACTGATCGATAGAGAACAGTTGCTTTTTTACTTTGTTAAAATAACTTTTTCGAATGTCACTTAACGGCCTTTAGTAAAAAGGACGGCATAGATAAAAAACACAATGTAAAAAAATTATACAAAAAATTCATTATCTGTTTTAGAATTTATAGTCATCTCCACATTGGTGCAGAGAATAAAAATAAAAATATATGTGTTTTTGGAAATGTCATTTTTTGTAAAAAAAAATTTAAGATAAACACAGTTCTTATTTGATTTGAATGTTCAAGGTAAATTATTGGGAACAACATTTGTTATGCAATTTCAATAACAGTGCCTACATTTCAACAATTGTAATATTACTAATATACAATTAAATACGTATGAAGACCAAAAAATATTTTATATATTGTGTAGATTATGATTTTAAATGGAACATTTACTCTATTGGGTACATATATATTTTAATGTAAGCACATGGGAAATGAGTATTTATATTGATAAGTGCGTGTAATACGCGCCAGACTTGGGAAACAGTATATACAAAAATGTCGTCACACGCCAGGCGTTTGTAATGTAACAATATTATATACAAGGATGTTATGTCACACACAGGTTTGTGCAACAATAATATATACAAAAATGTCGTCACACGCCAGGCGTAACAATATCATATACGAGGACGCGATGTCACACGCCAGGCGTGTGTAAGGGTCATATATACAAGGATGCGCCGCCTCGCACCCAAATGGGTGTCACAGTAATATACGCACAAGTGGCACCAAACACCAGGTTTGACAGGCTGCATTTTCGTACTCTATATTTACACGCCTCGCGTGTGTCGCCGTAGGTCTTATTATTTTATTAAGTTTTTATATATATTTTTAATATCGTCGAAACTTTGATTTTCTTATAATAAAAATAAGGACCGGGTCTTAATCGTCCAATATTTAATTAATATTGAAATTGAGAAATATTTTTGGTATTTATACCATTAAATATTGCGCGATTAAGGCCCGTTCCTTAATTTTATAATATGCATTCAAATCGCGAGAGTCTAAAAACATTTGATTTTCTTTCCTCTTTTTTTAAGAAAAATGCTGTTTAAAATTATAATTTGTAATATAGGTTGTAGGCTTATGGATTGTATGTTTTCAAATGTTTATACAATCCCAAAAATATATTTAAGCACATTCGCCATTTCAAATGGTTAATTGACTGATATATTGCATCACATAGTTAGATAAGAGAATTTGGCTTCAACTCTAATATTGTGCTTACATTAAAACTCATTCCCAACTTAAAACACATAACGTCCACGTTTTTACGATTTTATTAGGCAAAGCCACAGGACAATGCCATAAAGTTTAAATAATTTGTAAGGGATATTTACAAAATATATATAATTAGGTTGAAGTAAGACTTCTGTATTATGTCCAGAGACAGCGCTAGTTACTCCGGCTGTAATAGCCTTGGATAATTCTATAACAGTCAATACAGTACAATTCTTTTTTAAGATTCAATTGAGATCACGAACACTCGTATTTATAATCGAGAAAAACATTTTACTTGAGTAAAAGTAATTATTTAAGTAATGATTCTACTTTATGAATGAATTCTTAACCAAGTAAGAATCGTTTGACGTAAGATTTCTAGGCAAAGCATTAGAAGCGATGTCCGATGCTTCAGTAATGAAATGACTTACTTAAGTAACTGCTTAAGACAGAGTAATGTGTTGTTTATAAATATAAGTATTAGAAACTCTATTGAGACGGAAAGATTCAAATTGAAGCCATATTTTATATAGATTTGCGCGAAGTACGGCTTTTTAACCGACTTCAAAAAAGGAGGAGGTTAACAATTCGTCGGAATCTTTTTTTTTTATGTATGTTACCCGATTACTCGAAGACGCCTGGACAGATTCGAGATTTTTTTTTGTTTAAAAGTGTATACTTCCCAGGTGGTCCCATTGGCACCAAAGTTAGGATCTGATGATGGGAACTCAGAAAAATCAAGGGAAACCCACAAATTTTGTAGTGACGCATAATTTGCTTTTTGTTGAAGTCGGTGTACTTTTTATGAATTAAAAAACTTTTTCTATGACACTCACGAATGACATACAACCCATTCTATGATAAAGATTGTAAGATAATATACTCACACAGCGTTGTCTCTGGTCATGATGTATGGTTATTGTTTTATATTGATTAAATTCATAAGATTATCAATGGAATGTATGGGACGAAATGTAATAGTGCTTGCATTCTTGGCATATTTATGTATTTAAATGTCCGTACAATAAAGGACCCAGCATGATTGGTTTATTACCACTGTCTCACAAAAAATTTAAAATTATCGGCATAGTGACCACACTGTATCTCATGGTAAGCGCAGGGCCGACCATTTAGAGTATCAAGTAGCGAGAAAATGTATCCCTCGATACTCAACACAATCATGCCTGCTTCTTCACATTACGCCATGAGCAAGGTGAAGAAGCGGTCGAGAGTACTGTCAGAGTACTCAGGCCGCAACACAATAAGCAACAATTAAAAATAATATGTTTATTATCAGGCCCACATATATATGTCAAGAATGTACATAGCATTAAATGTGTAGGTATTGAATGTTAAAAATGTAACACTTGAAAGTGTACCGATTGGATATATTTTAGATATTAGTGTTTAGTTCGTTGATATTCTGTGTATAAAAGGCGTTAATTAATATAAGCTTAGGGCCTCGCCATACTACGTACAGCCGATTATCAATCACAATTTACAGAAAACTTATTCGCAAGATTTTGCGTTATTCAATTGTAAAGCGAAGATAGATCGATGGCGTCGATTCTATCATTCACAGTGCTAAATAAATGGCGCAAGTATTTGAAACTAAATGCTTCGTAATTGTACATATATCGGGTATTACGGAAATTCTCCCAAAAACGAAGACAGACGATAGTACTAATGACACCTTTGATGATAAAAAAAAACCATCGCGAAGAAAAAAACATCTCTTTACAAAGTTTTCTTAGCATTATTCACGCTTCGTAATGTTAGTACACCAAAATGAAACGACCGGCTCGACCGGGGTAGTACCACTGTCTCACAGAAAACCAACGTAAAGTGACAATTTACTGTCGCGTTTCGTATGGTAAGTGAGATATCCGGAGGCCCAGATTCCCCCTTCCCTTCCCTAATCCCTATTCCTGTCCTTTAAGGCCGACAGCGCATACATGATACTTTCGGTATTGTGGATGTTCATGGGCGGCGGAGATCACTTAACATCAGGTGACCCACTGGCTCGTTTGTCGGACTATACTATAAAAAAACAAAAAACATCTATGCGGCTCGCAACACGCTGGGTATGTTTCACCTAGCGTAGGGTTAAAACACGACAGGCGTGTGGCGACCATATACGGTGTGCAATTAAATTACATTAAAAACTTATTATTATTAAATTAAAAACAGCCTCCGTGGCGAAGTTGGTGAGTAGCCGGTTGTGAAACGAGAGGCCGTGGGTTTGATTCCCACACCGGGACAAATGTTTGTGTGACAGACATTTGTGTCCGGGGTCTGGGTGTTGTGAGAGGTTGCGTCTCTCTAGGTCCCTGATACCCACAACACAAGACTCTTATCTTAGTGTGGGGTCGGGGCTATGTGTGACTTTAGGTGTTATTTATTTATTTAAAAACACGCCAGTGATTTGACGAACTGTAATGTAAAAACACTTGATATATGGTACAAAGGTGTTTTTCATCAATAACTTGTTCATATGACGTTGTATCACGTACAATGTGGCACGGTTTTAATCTAGTACTTGCGTCGTCTATTTAAGATCTATGTCTTTTATGCCGTTTGTTTTTTTTTGTTAGCTTATTTAAATATTCTAGAAGTTTTATGTCAACCGATTAACTTTAAGTAATTTGTCGTCCATGAAGAGAAGAAATTTTTACAATAAACTTAGTTTCATGACAAATTTATACAAATTATTACAAGTATAGGATATACAAAGATAGTAGTGTAAGTGTATGTGTACAGTATGTTGAGTTTTAATAAATAAATTAGTTACCTGAATGGTTTATTTATTGGTTTGTGTCTATATTGTGAGAAAGTGCATTGACGAAACTTATCTCACTTATAAGAAACTAGCTGTTGCTCGCGGCTCCGTCCGTGTGGAGGTCATGTTTGGGAGAAAAAGTATATAATACAATATACGAATTTTCACCCGTTTAACTTAAAAAATGACGGATTTTCATACAAACTTTCATCCCCTATTTTCACCCCTTAGGCATGATTTTGGAAAAAATGTGAAACACGTATTTCTTTATTTCCTATCAAAAGCCTTAGTATGAATTTGCAGATACCTAAGTCGAGGAATTATGGATTTCCCATACAAATTTTGAACTCCTATTTGACCCCTTTCAACGTTGTTGCTTGGGAAAAAAGATAGCCTATGTCCTTCTCCAAGATAAAATCTATCTCCTTGCCAAATATCATCACAATCCGGTCAGCCGGTTAGTCGTGAAAGGGTAACAAATAGAGTTACTTTCGTAATTATTATAGTGTTGGTATAGATACATGCTGGATATATCCATAACTTCACTGTGCTGCCATCTGTTGTCTTGCAGTAACTACACGAAAGGATTTCTTAGTTACAGGGGTGAATCTGATTAGGTACTGTTGATTACTGTTAACAAAACTGAATAATAATTCAAAAGTAACATGAAATAGTTTAGTACATAATCAGTTTGAACTGAAATTATTTTATAAAGTTAAATATTAAAATTACCTCACATATAATTTTAATGCCATCTAGTAATTATGTCGTGAACTAAGTATAGTTTGTTAACTTGAGTGGATAGTCTGTTGATGTGGTAGTGCTATTTAGCACTAGATGGCGTACTTAGCAGTTGTTAAATAATTAATTATTTTTTAATAATGGCAACATTGCACGTAAGTAGCGCCACCAAGCGGGAAAATCCACGAACTCTCCTTTTGTCTCGTTCAATCCAATATGGCGGCAAACGGTGTATGAAAGGTGCGGAATGTTTTGATTCGAAACGAACAATAAGAAAAAAAAAATTGTAAAAAAATCATTCGAAACCCGAAAAAAATGTGTAATGGCCGGTGAATTAACTAGGTGTGCGCTTTGAAAACATTGGATCGATTCGTGCGTGTGCTGTGGTGATAAGTGATTTCAGTTCTGTTATATGATTAATGTGTATTTTTTTGCTAATGTGGTCGTTTGTGGTGATTTTAGACAGTAGTTTACGCGATAGATATGTCTACCGATCCTGATAAACACACGGCATGCCCGAACGCCAGTCCAAACACGAGTAAGGTGGCCCAAAGCGACTGCGGCCGTCTTCAACAAAATGATGATTTTGAGAAGAATAAGAAGAAACGATCGCGTTCAGTGACTTTCCCTGATGAGGGACAGTTAGTCACTCAGTACTTCGAGCCAGCTAACCCTTGGCACGATGGTAAGTTGAACACAAATTAAAATATAATGTTGGCAACGAACTGAAAATTGTCTCCAGGTATTTTTTACGACCGTGATTTGATAATAAAAGAGTCTATTCTTTGACCTGAAAAACATTAAAAATAAAATACAAGTTATTATACAGATAAAAAGTCTAATTCAAAATGAAAAGGTCTGTATTAAATATTTTTAAAGTAAACATTATTTCTCAAAAACATGGACATATAGAAGAATTCTCTCTATTGGCACTGTGTAGATGGTATTATTTCTCATGGAATCTATGTTTTTAATTTTGTAATTTTTTATAGATCCCATTATTATCATTAAAACTATCAGTGTGAAAATTCTTAAGTCTCCATACTTATTTGTAGATCTGTTATGTGTGCTAGGCAAATTTCTAGATTTTATATAATGTAAAATCAGCTGTTGTCAAATACCTAACCATGTATTGTCTATACAAACATAGCACAAAGGCTGCATGGTGAAGAACCTTTGCCTTTTCTTTTATAATAAATAAAATGCACAAATGAGTTGAACATCTGTACCAGCTAAGGTCAAATTAGCTCATAAATGAATACTAAAATACTAGCAGCTGTAATAATGTATTTTGGAAAGCTAGTGAATTTGCCTTTGCATCTCATTCCTTAAAAGCAATACTCCTAGTTGACATGTTTTTTTAATCAATAAGTTACATTACCTAAAACCTATTATCGAAAGAATTTTATAAATTTAAACAAAAATAAGATGTCATTCAAATCTGCTGGAAGGGGGTAATTGTCAAATGACAGTAAAAGGATGATATAAGCTATGATGTCACCTCTCAGAATGGCCATTCCATGCCATTGTGCGAGGGAGATAGTGATATGTTCCCACTACGCACACATTTTTGCTCATACCAATATTTAAAATAAATATAGTGACCTAGTTTTTCAAGCAATTATAGATTCTGTTTCACATAAGTAAAAATTTTTTAATTCATAAAAAGTACACAGACTTCAATAAAAAACAAATTATGCGTCACTATATACACTACTTAATTTGAGGGTTGCCCTTGATTTTTCTGAGATCCCATCATCAGATTCTGAATTGGTGCCAATGGGACCACCTGGGGAGTATGCCCTTTTAAACAAAAAAAGAATTTCTCGAATTGGTTCAGGCGTCTTCGAGTAATAAGGTAACATACATAAAAAAAAAATATTCTGACGAATTGTTAACCTCCTCCTTTTTTGAAGTCGGTTAAAATGTTTTTTTGCGTATTATATTTGGTTGCATATCAAATAATGTACAAAATTGAACAGAAGTTACTACAAAAAATACTGGGTCTAAAAATCCTGATATTCATGTGATACAATTTATGGATGGCCCCAATATTTCCAAAACAGCATATTTAGCAGTTACACATCAACAAAGAAGATTCAATATCTATTAAATCTTCTTTTGATTTGACTCTGTTTACACATTGTTTTTTTCTTCCTTGTAAAGTAGTTATTTTAAATTCCACACTGCTAGAACTTCACTGACAATAAGAGTATCGTTATGAAATACTAGATGTTGCCTGTGGCTCCACCAGTGGGAAAGTTATTTTTGGAAGAAAAGTATCAAGTCAATCTATAGAGACATCTTAAGCTATTGGGTGTTTCTATGTCTGCCTAGTATTGAATTTATAAAGAACCTAATATTTTTTTGAGATAAAACATATCCTTTGTGATAATCCAGCTAATAAACTATCTGTGTGCCAAATTTCATGCAAATCTGTTCTTTTTTTGCGAGATCGAGGAACAATCATCCAAACAAATATTAATAGGACACCAATTAAAAACAGCATACATTTCTATAAATATATTTATTTTGCGAATGTGACTGGAAAGGATGGCAGAGGGCATCTGTAGAGATTTTATCCTGATTAACTAACTGACTATCTCCTAAAAAGGCATACCAGGAGTACCTCTGACTAAAATGTATGAGAAGATGTATGAATGTGGAAGAGGCGAAAGAAGTGGGTCAGGATCGTAGGTTGTGGCAATCAATAGTCTCTGCCTACCCCTATGGTATACGGGCGTGAGTATTTATGTATTTGTATAAACCAAAACTATAAATAGATAATTTACATTAACATAATTCTCCATTGTTATACATACAGTGATTGCTTACTCTGCTATTAAATCTTATTGAATATAACAAAAAAAGCAATATATGACTATTACAGACAGTATAGAATATAATGACTACCTCCATGGCATAGTGGGTGAATAGCCTGCTGTGAGACAGGGGTTTGATCCGGGCTCCATGACCGATACTTCTATGACAATATATTGCGTAATATCTGCAAGTTGTGAGAGCAAAAGTCTGTCATAGTCCAGATTCCATGTTTCCTCAAGATGTCTTCCTTGACCGTTATAGCAATAGATAATTAACAATGAATATGCATACCTATTATAAATAAATACCTATTGTTTTTGTAATTTACATATTCCTTATTATTGTGATATGGCAAAGTGACTAAACTGATTACGTTGACTTGTTAATAAGAAAGATCCTGATAAATATTACTTAAAAACTGGGAACTGGAAAAAGAAATTATCCAATAAGCAATTTAATTAAGCTTACATAATACTGCTGGCAGGATATTCATACCTGCCTGGAAAGCAGGTAAATTTTACATAGAATATAGTTTATTTGATTTGGAATCTGCTTTGTAAGGGATCTAGTTAAATATGGTGGTGGTGGTAGGATATATTATATCCGCCCGGATAGTGACCACGGTGCATGCTTCTCTGTAATTTGACAGCTACCCCTTTCATCAGATTTGAATGTCTTCTTACTTATCAGTAGTTTAATGATTTTTTTCCGATAGTAGGTTTAAGGTTACCTCACTGATTGATTTAAATAATATTGTGTAAACTACCTTACATACATATGCACTCACGTCTGTAATCCTCGAAGGAGTATGCAGAGGTGTAACCAGTACATCCTCATTCCGCCGATATTACCATCCCAAGAAGATAGAGGCTATAGCCATACCAGGCACAAAACCCCGGACTGATACTAAGTATTTCATGATAGAAAAACTCAATATTACTTTTATCCGATCTGATCGAACCCGAGACCTCAGCAGACCAGTCGTACCGCGTGCGCAGTAACTACTGCTACAACGCGGCAGTAATATTTTTTCTGGCACGGCAAAGTGACCACACTGCACCTGATGATAATCGCAGTGCCGTCCAATTAGAGTAGCGAGAGACAATCTATCCCTCGCTACTCAACACAATCTTCACACTACGCCATGGGCAAGAAGGTGAAGAAGCGGTCGATGGTCTAGTGTCAAAGTACTCAGAAGGCCGCAAAACGGACAACCATCGTAACCACCAACTCTAGACCCCCGACAAAAACCGGATGTACATTGGCTGATCCCGGAACGTGACACACTTGCGAGTGCCACTATGGCGGGGTTTACACCCTGTGTACGGTGGTCGCTATCCTTCATTCGTCATACTTTCACGAAAGCAAAAATAAGACCTCATTTCACGTTTAATCGGTCGATAATCTAAATATGGCACACATACAATATTTAATGCATCATTGAAGCATATGTCTAAAATCGATCCCGTCTGCTCACGATGATGTCGTCCCTGTATTATGTGTGAACACTCTCCCACTGCTGGGGCGCTGGGCACGGACTTGTACTAATGAGAGGTTAGGCCTTAGTCCACCCTCTAGGACTAACTTTGCGTACCTTGGAAATTCCATACGTATGTATGGAACACTCAGGCATGTAATCCCCGAAAGGGTAGGAGAGGTGTAAACAGTACACACACTTCGCCGAATTTATTGATGATATGTCCCATAATTTGATATGACCCTGTCGCCATACGGGGCACAATTCCAGACTCCGGGCTGATACTGAGAATTTATAAATAGAAAAACCCAATATCACTTTATCCGATCTGGGATCAAACTTGAGAACTCAGCACAGCAGTCGTAACGCATGCGCAATTACAACTGTGCCACCGAGGCACCTTTGAAATTCTTGTGGAATATACAGTGTTGGTGCAACGGGTGAGTAGCCGGCTGTGAAAGAGGCCGTGGGTTTGATTCCCGCATCGCGACGATTGTTTCTGTGATAGACAGATTTGTTTTGGATCTGGGTGTTTTGGGACCGTAGTCTGTCGTAGATCTTGATACCCACGATATAGGTCTGACCTTCTGTGGAGTTAGGACTAATAATCAAAATATAAATGTTTTGTTTAATCTACCGCCAGTTCAGAATGCAGTTTCGCTAGAGAAGAACGGGCAAGAAATTCTAGCGTTGCTCTTTTCTAAAATTAGTTTACAATACTTGGACTACCGGTAGCACATTTCCGGCCTCCCGTCTGATACTGAGTATTTCTAAATAGTAAAACCCAATACCACTTTTACCTGGTCCAAGACTAGACTCTTGAGTACCATGAAAACAACGACGAAAGATAAAAACATCCTGAGCAGACCAGTCCACACGAGCAACACCCGTTCACGAGTAATGAAGCAAGTGTCAGCCATCGGCCTCCTCAACCATATTACAGAGAAGAGAACGACCCGGCACATGCCACCGTCGGCGTTTCCAAATATTTTTTACTATAGTACTTTTCCGTGTCTCTCTATTTTACAATTTCTTATTATTACCATAAATGGAGTCGTAAAATTGAGTTGTCCTTGGTATAAAACATTAAAATTAGCTGGTGGTAGGATATTCATATCCGCCCGGATAGCGACCAACGTACACAGGGTGTAAAACCCGCCATAGTGGCACACGCAAGTGTGTCGCGTTCCGGGGTCAGCCAGTGTACATACGGTTTTTGTCGGGGGTCTAGAGTTGGGGTACGATGCTCTGACACTATACCCTCGACCGCTTCTTCACCTCCTTGCCCATGGCCTAGTGTGAAGAGGCAGGCATGATTGTGTTGAGTAGCGGGATAGATTGTCTCTCGCTACTCGATACTCTAATTGGACGGCACTGCGCTTACCATCAGATGCAGTGTGGTCACTTTGTCGCGCCAGGATAACAATATTGCTTTGTTTTGAAACACATTTATGCAGGTGTTTATATAATGACTAAGTTTCTTTAAGATGTAAGACAATGAAGACATCGGTTGCTTAGCAACGGATCCCCGCGCATCGAGTATATTGGCAGCATTTCAAACGGTTGTTTGTTGGTTTGGTGTTTTCCTTGTGTGATATAAAGGGCTTTGTTGAATGAAGCGATTGTTTTTCTTCAATACATGGACTTGTTTCCTTGTCTTATAAATAAAGGCGATCATCGAAAACAGAATTGCAATGTGCCTAAAAATTAAATAAGATATGTCGGCGGCAGGTCCACAGGGCGAGGTTGTGAGAGGGCTTACACGTCCCTCTCCGATCACCAGATATAGTCAGGATGCACATCGTATGATAGTTCGATATTAAAACACGAGATTAACAATTCAGACTTCAGAGTTCCGAGTTTAATAAACTACTGCCAGTTCGGAATGCAGTTATCCATGGGGAAGAGTCTGGCAAGAAACCCCATAGTCGCTCTTTTAAACACAGCACAATCTAAATTACTATAACTGATACTAATTACAGTTTCACGTCACGTTAACTTATTACTTCAAACAGTATTTCGGCATTACGATATCTAAGTTACTAGTTATTCAAGATCGAATGTGGAATTCTTCTAATGACAAGGCGCACCCTTTTATTATGGTATTTTCTATTGTACCCCACTCTGTGCGCGAGATCCCCCGATAAACTACTCAAACCCACCCTCAAAATAGCATAACAAGTGCCGGTACAGACATTTTATAATAAGACGAGTTATTTAAAAGTTCAATCGAGTATCCGTTTCCATGTTGCTCCGACAGATATATTAAGGCTTGCTAGACAGAGAACGCACTATACTTACAAATTACGTCACTTGTAAGGACCATACTACTTACATGTTTTGCGTGAAAGGGACAGAGCGTCCCTAATCCGATTGAACACTTCAAACACTTAACATATTAGATAACAAACGCACACTCTTTTTTTTCAATCAAAAGTCAAGTCCAATTAGGGTATCGAGTAGTGAGAGACAATCTATCCCCCGCTACTCAACATTCATGCCGGCCTGCGTCTTCACACTACGCCAGGGGCAAGAAGGTGACGAAGCAGTCGAGAGTCTAGTATCTGAATACCCCATCAAAAACCGGTTGTACACTGGCTAATCTGATCCCGGATCGCGACACACTTGCGTGTGCCACTATGGCGGGTTTTACACCCTGTGTACGGTGGTATTTAAGGATTTTAATGACAGTTAAGTAATTGTTACTTGAGGTTAATTTAACGATCTGGAGTGCACCAGTTAGTTACTGTAGAGCCGCATTACTTATTTAAGAAATATCTAAATTCTAAAGCACATATTTTACTTCCTCGGTGGCTCAGGTATTGCATACGCGGTACTGCTGTGCTGAGGTGTCGGGTTTGATTCCCGAGTAAGGTAAAAGTGATATCGGGTTTCTACTACGAAATAAACAGTAGGATGGCATTGTACCGGGTGTGGTGATAGGCTCGCCCTCTATCATCATGGGGCGGTAATAAGCTCTGCGAAATATGGGTGTACTGGACCTCTGCCTACCCTTTCGGGGATTACAGGCGTGAGTGTGTATGGCGAACATATTATTTTCCATAAGAGCGATGCTTCACAGTAACATGAGGTAAGCAGTTTTTTACTACATTTTCGTTAAGTTTTTACATGCCGTGACTAAACCAGGTGATATCATAGTTTATTTATTTTTAAACTTAACTATGCGATCATAGTTTCGTTTAAAAATAAACATAGTACCATGCGGGGAATACACATGACCATAAGTGGATTTATATCCCCGCACGAGACAAATAATTGCGTGTTTTGGGTCTGTTGTGGGACAGTAGTACCTCGTAGTTGATACCCACGATACAGGTTTGACCTTGTGTGGGGTCAGGACTATGTGTGTGACTGTTGGGTGTATTTATTTAATTGATAAGTGTAAAACCTACCCCAATCCTTAAACCCGTGTTTCGTTAGACATAATACATGCTATTTAGTTGATAAATTGTAATTTTTGCTCTTTAAATAACTTGAAAAGAAAAAAATGTTACGGATTCTATCGCGGTTTATTTTACTTTTTTATCCCGACGTTTCGAAAGCTTTACAGCCTTCATGGTCACGGGACGGACTGAGTTGTATGTTGTCACGAAAGTATAGTGCAATGTTTCTAGCCTTCATATATGTAGTTGATATTTAATTTTTATTTATTGTAGTCCGATCTACGCAGATGGAGCTCACAATGTCTTGAGGTCTGGCAGCTAGTCTGATATGGGATCTGGGATAACAAAGTTTAATAAACCGCGATAGAATCCGTAAAATTTGTTTCATTTCAATGTATAATATTCGCGTAAACATAAGAAACCAATACTTTAAATAACTTATTAAAAATCGTCGACATCAATTTATTCTAATTAGTATTCGTCAAATGGTCGAAATTTGACTGTAAATCAATCATAAAAAACTACATACATACATATACACTCACGCCTGTTATCCCCGAATGGGTAGGCAGAGGTGTAACCAATACACCCACTTTTCGCTGAATTTCGGTCCCATAATGTGATAGGGGGCGAGCCTATCGCCACACCGGGCACAATTCCAGACTCCGGGCTAATACTGAGAATTTCTAGATAGAAAAACCCAATATCACTTTACCCGACCCGGGGATCGAACCCGAGACCTCAGCACAGCAGTCGTAACGCATGCACAATTACAACCGCGCCACCGAGGCAGTCTGATTCAATTTATTTATTGATAACACTAAAGCTCAATAGCTACAAAACTAAAAAAACAAATGGGCAATAAGAGGAGTAAAATACTGCACTGTTTTGTCTTTGTTATATAGATATTCATATACATCCGGGTACCGACCACCGTACACAGGGTGTAAAACCCGCCACAGTGGCACACGCAAGTGTGTCTTGTTCCAGGGTTAGCCAGTGTTCATGCGGTTTTTGTCGGTGGACTAGAGTTGGGGTTCGATGTTTGGCCATTTTGCGGCCTTCTGAGTATTCTGACACTATATTCTCGATTGCTTCTTCACCTCCTTGCCCATGCCTTAGTGTGAAGAAGCAGGCCGGCATGATTTTGTTGAGTAGCGTGGTATAAATTGTCTTTCAGTACTCGATAATCTTATTGGACTGCGCTTGCCATCAGGTGCAGTATGGTCACTTTGCCGCGCCAGGATAAACCAGGATACCCCATGCCTATTGTGGGTGTATTGGTTTTTTTTTTTTTTATTTCATAGTCCGACAAACGAGCCAGTGGGTCACCTGATGTTAAGTGATCTCCACCGCCTAAGAACATCCACAATACCGAAAGTATCATGTATGCGCTGTCGGCCTTAAAGGACAGGAATAGGGATTAGGGAAGGGAAGGGGG
Organism: Laothoe populi; assembly: GCA_905220505.1. Taxonomy (NCBI): domain Eukaryota; kingdom Metazoa; phylum Arthropoda; class Insecta; order Lepidoptera; family Sphingidae; genus Laothoe; species Laothoe populi. The sequence goes on along the minus strand of HG992174.1, from coordinate 5,620,915 downwards.
AATCTGGGCCTCCGGATATCTCACTTACCATACGAAACGCGACAGTAAACTGTCACTTTACGTTGGTTTTCTGTGAGACAGTGGTACCACCCCGGTCGAGCCGGCCCATTCATGCTGTAGACAAATATGTCTACAGCGTGGCTCTACCTCTTACTACTGGTTGCAACCAGTACATCCACTCTTCGCCGAGCTTATCACCATCCCATGATGTGATATGCGAGCCTATCGCCATACGGACACAATTCCAGACTCCGGGCTGATTATTTCCATAGAAAAACCCAATATCATTTTTACCCGACACTGGGATCGAACCCAAGACCTTAGCACAGCAGTACCGCGTACGCAATTACAACTACGCGATGCAGATACTGAAAGAAATGTGTAATTTTCATTCATCTCGACTGTTAATGATCGAAGCATTGGTGTTGAAGCGTAGAAACATCGAAACGCACTAGTTCTGAGAATTTGGCAAACTTTATGTACAGTTCGAATGTTATGGATTGGTCGTTGTTGAATGTTTATTATTGTTGACGGAAAAGTTTTTTAATTCATAACACCGACTTCAATAAAAAACACATTATGCTTCCCTATAAAATTTGAGGAATACCCTCGATTTATCTGAGATCCCATCATCAGATCCTGACTGGTGCCAATGGGACCACCTGGGAAGTATCATTATAAACAAAAAAAGAATTTCTCGAATCGATCCAGGCGTGTTCGAGTAATCGCCGAACATACATAAAAAAAGATTCCGACGTATTGACAGCCTCCTCCTTTTTTGAAGGTTCAAAATAAACTGCGATGAAGTGCGTAAAATTAGTAGCAGCGTATAACGTGGTACGGACTGCAGAGACTATTATTATAATATTTGTCTTGTATTATATCTGTATATAATACTAGATGTTGCACGCGGTGAGGTTATTTTTGGGAGAAAAGGTATACAATCCACGGAGGCACGTTAAGCTATTACACCAGCTAATTAAGCTATCCTGTAGGTAGCGTCCATTTTTCCGGGATAAAAAGTAGCCTATGTGTTATTCCAGGCAATAATCTATCTCTGTGCCTAACAACCAGATCCGTCCAGCTGTTTTAGCGTGATTGAGTAAAAAAACATCCGTCCAAACATTCGCATTTATAATAGGATAGTAGGATATACTATTATATCGCATTTCTTTTTTTAGAAACATTGAACCTGTTTCCTTTAAACAAAGAATTGTGGTGTGTAGCGAAAACTATCTAATAAAATTACTGTTTTTGTTTACATACATACATATACACTCACGCCTGTAATCCCCGAAGGGGTAGGCAGAGGTGTAACCAGTACACCCACTTTTCGCCGTAATTCGGTCCGACAATGTGATAGGGAGCTATCGCCATACCGGGCACAGGTTCCAGACTCCGGGCTAATACTAAGAATTTCTAGATAGCAAAACCCAATATCACTATATCCGACCCGGGGATCGAACCTGAGACTTCAGCACAGCAGTCGTAACGCATGCGCAATTAAAACTGCGCCACCGAGGCAGTCGTTTGAATTATATATAAAATTTATACACAGCAATCTACTTTGGTTTATTTTTAACGGTAGACAGCGGCTTTGCTGTGTCCTGGTATTGCAGAAGTCTATGGGCGGCGGTAACTACTTACCATCAGGTGGCCCGTCTGATCGTCTGCCTATCGAGGCACTAAAAAAAAAATGCCAGTTCAACACGCTTGCACATTATCCTATAATCACCTTGACGCAACAGCTGTTGCCAAAAACACTTGCGGTAGGTGAAAACATAGGAAAATACCGGACAGTGTTATATTTAACACACGCCGCTATAAATAAACGCGTAGTGTGAATTTCGTTTATCGTTAGTCAGTACAAAGAGTCCAGGAAATTGAATGGAACAACACGCTGTTTTATATCCTGGCAAAGTAAAAAAACTTTAAACAATTTTGTATACTATTTGTACCCGATTGTAACCTGTTTTCTGTGTAATAAATAAAATAAAATAAATAAAATAAAGTGACCACTGTACCTGATGGACTGTGCCATGACGTCCAGAGTATCAAGTAGAGAGAGACAACCGTCGCTACTCGACACAATACATAATAACTGTTGAGTGGTATGTTGCTGGTGGTAGGATATTCATAGGGTGTAAAACCCGCTATAGTGGCACACGCAAGTGTGTCGCGTTCCGGGATCAGCCAGTGTACATCCGGTTTTTGTCGGGGTCTAGAGTTGTGGTACGATGTTTGGCCATGTTGCGGCTTTCTGAGTACTATGACACTAGACCCTTCTTGTACTTCTTCACCTTCTTGCCCATGGCGTAGTGTGAAGCAGCAGGCCGGCATGATTGTGTCGAGTAGCGGGGGATAGATTCCCTCTCGCTACTCGATACTCTAATTGGATGGCACTGCGCTTACCATCAGGTGCTGTGTAGACACTATGCCGTATCAGGATAAAAGAAAATATAGACACAGATCAAGGGATCGACATGATTTTTTGCATAGTGTTAGTTCAGAGATCTGAGAATGACATAAGCTATTTTTTATCTCTGGAAATGCACGGTTCCTATGGGATAGCATAATATAGAGAGATGTAATAGCTTAAGTTGTTTCCATGGATTTTATACCTTTTAAACGTAACTACCACGCGAAGCCGCGAGCAGAAGCTAGTACATAATAAGTGTATTTAAATACGATCCATATGTTGTGACCAGGAAGTGGAGATTATGTGTCTGCACTCCGCACCGGTCGCTTATCTCTGTTGTTTTTGTTGTGTTGTACAAATTATTGATTATGATATAAATGGCATATTGCATAATATGTTAGATTTTTTTTTTACATTATTATTTTAGGGTTTTTATCCACAAGTATATGCACTCTGCACTTTTAAATTGGTAGAGCCACGCTGTAGACATATATTTTATAGTGTAGTCCGACAAACGAGCCAGTGGGTCACCTGATGTTAAGTGATCTCCACCGCCCATGAACATCCACAATACCGAAAGTGTCATGTATGCGCTGTCAGCCTTAAAGGACAGGAATAGGGATTAGGGAAGGGAAGGGGGAATCTGGGCCTCCGGATATCTCACTTACCATACGAAACGCGCCAGTAAACTGTTACTTTACGTTGGTTTTCTGTGAGACAGTGGTACTACCCCGGTCGAGCCGGCCAGCTAATAAACTCATGTAAAAAATACATTATTCTATTTCTATTAAATAAATTTGGGTAAACACCTGAGACGTTGATTTCATTGATAAAACTATTATCTAAGTCGCACTGATATCGGCGACCTTGTTAATGTATCGTGGATTCATACTTGCAACGTGTCAGTATACATGACAATAAAAATAGACTAAACTACGGATTATATATAATAATAAATAATTCTACATACATATATATACACTCGGCCTGTAATCCCCGAACAGGTAGGCAGAGGTGTAACCAGTACTCCCACTTATCGCCGAATTTCGGTCCCATAATGTGATATGGGCCTATCGCCATACCAGGCACATGTTCCAGACTCCGGGCTAAAACTGAGAATTTCTAAATAGAAAAATCACTTTACCCGACCGATTGAACCCGAGACGTCTGCACAGCAATCGTAACGCAATTTATACATATTTCAATTTTCATAGTTTTATGTCACTTTTGTCGTAAAAAATAACGTTTTTTTCAAACGCAGCCGCGATTCAATGTAAATATATACACGATAAAATGTTCACGTCCAATTATTGATACATAGATAGTAGATATTGCTTATTTTTAGGCTTTAAGTGCCAAATATGTTATCAATAGATGTTGTTTTCTTTTAGGTCTTGTTGATATTAATATTAATAGTTTTAAAAACTTTTGTAAATGGATGGACTCCTGCCGGGCTAAGATGCGTGCCACGAAATATATCGATAACGACTAAACATGTGGTCTCCCGCGATACAGGTTCGCCTAGTGCGGGGACCGTTGTATTTTTGTTATTAAATGTAAAATGTGTTTTTGGACAATAAATAATTTACTTACTTAAAAAAACAACGACGTAGACAAATTGTCGATGTCGATTCATATCTCGATTTCATTAATCGACAAGTTTCTCGTTGAAGACATAAGTCTCATCTAATAAATGAAATTACTTTATTCTATGTGTACTTCTCTACATACAAAATATCCACGTCAAATATCTGGGTTACATATGTCGAAAATCGATAAAATTGTTTGTTCATGTGAAGGTTTGTACAAATAAGTAAAAATTACTATTTCTACTTTCGACAAAACAAGTCGAGAAAAATGAACCCGCATCTTAACGACGGTAGACTATAGACATAGATGACTTTTTGTCGTGTTTTAGACACGACAAAATTTGACCGAGGCGCGCATCTTAGCCGGGCTGGATTTACTTAGTTGGTTTCTTTGAATTTATTTCGTGGTTTTATTTAATACAGCCACGCTGTGGTCACTTTTTGTTTTTTTTTTATTGGCAAGGCAAAGTTACCACCCTGCACCTGATGGTAAGCGCAGTGCCGTTCATTTAGTATCAAGTAGGGAGAGACAATCTATACCTCGCTACTTGCCGGCCTGCAAAATTTAGCATTATGAGGGTATCCTCTGATTCGTGAACTCAAAATGGGGAAAGGGTCTAGCAAAATCTCAATTTTAAAGAGCACGATTCGTTGATAATCTTACGTCATTTTTTAAATTAAAAAATATTATACTTTATTATGACTAATGATTTTTTATGATCTATAATATTTTGTTTTATATCGCCCGCAAAAACAACTAAAAATCTATCAATCTCTGTAAAAATTAGTAAAGTGGTAGAGCCACGCTGTAGACATATTTGTCTACAGCATGAATGGGCTGGCTCGACCGGGGTAGTACCACTGTCTCACAGAAAACCAACGTAAAGTGACAGTTCACTGTCGCGTTTCGTATGGTAAGTGAGATATCCGGAGGCCTTGATTCCCCCTTCCCTTCCCTAATCCCTATTCCTGTCCTTTAAGGCCGACAGCGCATACGTGATACTTTCGGTATTGTGGATGTTCACGGGCGGTGGAGATCACTTAACATCAGGTGACCCACTGGCTCGTTTGTCGGACTATGATATAAAAAAAAAGTATGTCAAATATCGCGTGACAGAGATCCACCACATCTCACTAAGGAAATCAAAATTGAAAACACGTGATAGAAGTCTATCGCCCACAGCGTGAAAGGGTCGGATCTCTCGGATTTGTGTTCGCAGAAACATAGTGTGAAGTGTTGATCTTTTTTAACGATCCTTATCATGCTTGTCGGCAAATATTAGAACTACTTATATTGTATTATGTCAGCTGACCAAGTGGATGTAAATATCTGGACGCTATGGTGTTTTCGCCAATAGCACACTTTAAAACAAATATTTTATCTGATAGCAAGCTAGTCTGTGGTGTACGTTTTTTATACTGGCACGACAAAGTGATGTTTGGCTGTTTTACGGCCTTCTGAGTACTCTCAAACTAAACACTCGACCGCTTCTTCACCTTCTTGCCCATGGCGTAGTGTGAAGAAGCAGGCCGGCATGATTGTGTTGAGTAGCGGGGGATAGATTGTCTTTCCCTACTCTAAATGGACGGCACTGCGCTTACCATCAGGTGCAGTGTGGTCACTTTGCCGTGCCAGGATAAAAAACATTCTGTTTGGTGTCTTAGATAAGAGGTTCTTCCATATATCGCCACTTTTGATTGTATTTAAACTCTTATCAGCTTTCATTACATGTATTATGTCATCATGATAATTTCAGGTAACGCGTAAGTGCATATTTTTATAATGACATCAGTATATAGATTTTGTTCGTAGATTACTTCACATTGACAGGCATAGATTGTCTTTCGTTACTTGATAATCTAACTGGACGACACTGAGCTTACCATCAGGCGCAGTGTGGTCATTTTGGCGCGGGAGGAAAAAAAATGTTAAAATATCGGCGAATAATAGTTTAATTCTTACATCTCTTTCATACTGCCGTTACGCCTACGCCATTGTTATTCTTAGACTTAATATATATATATATATGACATCGCGTGACCGTTTCTTAGAATCACAACAATTAGTACGCACTACGTACTACGTATATCGTAGTCATGTATACCGGGAAAAATGATACAATCGCTTTTCAGAGCGCACGCGCCGCGCTGTCTGCTCGCTGCAGCGGCTCCCATTGGTCGGTTTAAACACCTCGTCTCGCACCCCTCGCGCTGTGACATGACGTCGTATGCATTGTCCAATTGCATTGATTAGATAAAAAAGTCACACAAGCTTCTATTATTTATTTGATATGTTAAGGCTATCGTCCAATCAAACTTGGCGATAGCTGACCGCCTGATAGATCCAGGGGTTGCAGTGGAAGTTACGGGCGCTCGAAATGCAGCGTTTTTTACCCGAGTGCCAAGGAAGGGTTATGTTTTTCGCGCGTATCTTGATATTATTTTATTTTTTATTATGGTTTCGGTTTGTGGTTACATTTTTTGTAAAGAAAGTTCAAAATCTATCTAGATCCGTTTTTTATATACAGTAAAATAAAAAGCCTAAAACACGATTCATCTGGAGCGAACAAAACGCTCCGACCTAGCTGCTGTTTGTCAACGTTCAAATCGCCAAGGTAATTTGGCTATAGTCTCAACAAAGGGTCGATCTTGTGTTATGCAAGCAGCTTATATCATGTTTAGCTGGTGGTAGGATATTCATATCCGCCCGGATAGCGACCACCGTACACAGGGCGAAAAACCCGCCATAGTGGCACACGCAAGTGTGTCGCGTTCCGGGATCAGCCAGTGTATATCCGGTTTTTGTCGGGGATCTGGAGTTGGGGTACAATGGCCATTTTGCGGCCTTCTTAGTACTCTGATACTAGACCCTCGACCCCTTCTTCACCTTTTTGCTCATGGCGTAGTGTGAAGAAGCAGGACGGCATGAGTGTGTTGAGTAGCGGGGATAGATCTCGCTACTCAGTACTCTATTTGGACCGCATTGCGCTTACCATCAGGTACAGTGCGGTCACTTTGCCGTGTCAGGATAAAAAAAAATGAATATTTTTACCCGACTGCTCCAAAAGGTAATGTTTGGATAAACCAAGATCTGCTGACTACGACACATTGTAACGTGTTCGAATGATAATTATTATAAGACTATTCTCGGTAATTAACACAATCATTATGACCGCTGACGATTCAACCGTTTTTGCTGATTGTCATTTGCCTTTTAACTGAAGTATGTTTCAATGTCAATGTGTTTTTAATATTTGTAATCGTCCCAATAAGGTTTATAGGTTATGTTACAAAAGTAGCCTTGACAGCCTCCGTGAAGCTATAGGCAAGTGGGCTGTGAAACGAGAGGCCGTGGGTTCGATTCCCATGCTGAGTTAATGTTCGTGTGACAGACAGATCGACGGTCCAACTTAAAAAAACTTGAACTTAATCGACGGTCAAACTTAAACCCCCTCATTAGTGGAGGAGTAGGTTTAAACGGTAGGCAGCGGCTTTGCTGTGTTCTGGCATTGCAGAAGTCTATGGGCGGCGCTGACTCCTTACCATCAGGTGGCCCGTCTGCTCGTCTGCCTATCGAGGCCTAAAAAAAGGAGGCCCGTGCTCAGCGGTGATAAAATATACTGTTACTGCATAAAAAGTACACCGACTTCAATAAAAAACAAATTATGCGTCACTATAAAATTTGTTTTTCTTTAATTTTTCTGAGATCCCATCATCAGATCCTGACTTGGTGCCAATTGGACCACCTGGGAAGTATACCCTTTTAAATAAAAAAAGAATATCTCGAATCGGTCCAGGCGTCTTCGAGTAATCGGGTAACATACATAAAAAAAAAGATTCCGTCGAATTGTTAACCTCCTCCTTTTTTGAAGTCGGTTAAAAATAGCGTTCAAGTGTTTCAACGCGGTTTCATTCATACCATTATATTAAATATCTATATAACGGAGCAGCACCTGCCACCTTGACACGGAGCTGGTTAACGCGCTTATTTTATCTGGCTTTAAATAGATCATTACGCTAGCCGAGCTGGTTGTCGACAGGGTTGGCAACTTGAAGGAAATATTATGAACAAGTTGTGGATGAAAAACTAAGGTATTATCTCGAGTTTGATATAGGTTTTAAGGGTAGCCAGCGGCTCTGCTGTGCCCTGGCATTGGATAAGTCTATGGGCGGCGGTGACTACTTACCATCAGGTGGGCTGTCTGCTCGTCTGTCTATCGAGGTTCAACGGTAGGCAGCGGCTCTGCTGTGCCCTGGCATTGCAGAAGTCTGGGCGGCGGTTACTACTTACCATCAGTTGGCCCGTCTGCTCGTTTGCCTATCCAGGCACAAAAAAAGTTGATTATTTTTTATATAAAATGGCCGCTTTGGTCCCGTGATATTTTTTATTAGTTTAATTATCAAGTTACATTACCTAAAACCTATTAACAAGATATTATTAAAAAAAGGACACCGCAGTTCGAAAAGGTAATAAGTAGAGTCTGTCCAAAATAAATTCACAGGGCGAAAAACCCGCCATAGTGGCAGTGCATCCGGTTTTTGTCGGGGGTCTAGAGTTGGGGTACGTTATTTGGCCGTTTTGCGGCCTTCTGAGTACTCTGACAATAGACGCTCGACCGCTTCTTCACCTTCTTGCCCATGGCGTAGTGTGAAGAAGCAGGCCGGCATGATTGTGTTGAGTAGCGGGGGATAGATTGTCTCTCGCTACTTGATACTCTAATTGGACCGCACTGCGCTTACCATCAGTGTGCAGTGTGGTCACATTGCCGTGCCAGGATTAAAAAAAAAATTATTTCCATAATATTAAAGTTAAAAATAGCATGTAAGAACGGCGAGTGTTGCCAGTATTTATGGTATGCCGGCATGCCATTGATACGTGACTGGCTAATTTTCTTATGGTATGTGCGTGTTGGTTGCGGTACGGCACACACCTCTGACTTTTCTAAAGTGATGTGTGTATTAAATGGTTATTATCGCTTGCTTTAACGGTGAAGGAAAGATCGTGAGGAAACCTGCATACCTGAGAATTTCGAAGATATGTGAAGTCTACCAACCTGCAATAGGCCAGCGTGGTGGACGCTAAGGCCTAACCCCTCTCATTAGTAGAGGAGGCCCGTGCCCAGCAGCGGGACAATGTTTAATACAGGGCTAGTATTATTGGAACGAAGTTCCTTATCGCGCGTTATGAAAGAGGGCTAGACGGAAAAAATTCTTACGAAAAGTTGTCACGACACTTTTATATTGGAACGTTTTTAAATGTATTTTAACAGCTGTCATTATCTGTATATATAAAAGAAGAAACTGACTGACTGACTGACTGACTGATCGATCAACGCACAGCCAAAACGGCTGGGGTTAGAGACTTGAAATTTTGACAGTAGGTACCTTTTACGACGTAGGCATCCACTAAGGAAGGGTTTTTGGAAATACCACCCCTAACGGGGTAAAATAGGGGATGAAAGTTTGTATGAAAATCCGTCATTTTTGAAGTTAAATTCATGAAAATTAGTATTTGGCATTTTAGTTAAAAATAAAAAATATATGTTTCAGGATTTTTGGAAATTCCGCCCCTAAGGGGGTAAAATAAGGAATGAAAGTTTGTATGAAAATCCGTCATTTTTAAGTTAAACGCATGAATATTGGTATTTAGTATTGTATACTTTTTCTCCCAAACATGACCTCCACGCGGGCGGAGCCGCGAGCAACAGCTAGTGTTTATATGTAATTTTACTTGCTGCAGTTGTTGCTAATATTATTATATATTATTAATATATTATTATTAATAATTTTAATAATATAATTTTAATATTTTATTTGTTAATAATAAAAAAAATATTATTATAACTTAAAAAAAAAATTATTACAATTCCTTCACTAATTAATCGAAAGGAACTTCGTTCCATCCGGGTGCCCCTTGACACCTCTCATTGTTTGTATTATTATGTGCGTGTTTCTTTCTGTGTGTGTGGTAGCCCTACTGGTCGGTCGATTCACGCGCAAAGCTATGCAGGTGAGGAGTGACGGAGCGTTATTTGGATGTGGTTTTTTCAAGTGCGTGCCAATTGTGTGTTTGATTTTTTATTAATTTTACCTGCCCTGTATTACACTGTGATATGACCAGAGACTATCCCGCCCACACACCCGCCATTGTAACTCCTGTTTAGCCAGGATCAACAATGGCACGCATTTTTTCGACACCGAGTAATGAAACTCGGCGAGTCTCTGGGAATGCTTCATAACTGTCTTTTATCCCGCAACGAAATTAATCAAATAGAAATATAGGGAGGAGTTGGAAATATAAATTGTCCACTTCCCTCCATAGCAAAGCGGGAGACAAATACTGAACTAAAGAGGTATTAACCTCAATAAAGGACATTTACGTCTGGAGAAGCCAGACGTAAAGCACCACGGAATTGTGGTATGACCAGCATACTATGCTAATGAGAGGGCTTTAGTTGATAGATTTCATATACATTTAAATGCTTTTTGGAACTTGGCACGGCCAAGTGACCCCACTTCGTCTGGTGGTGAGCACAGTGCTGTCCAGGTATCAAGTAGCGAGAGACAGTCATAACTGCTCAACACAATCATCCTGACCTGCTTCTTCATACTATGCTCATACGATCAAGGATCATAGGAAGGAGGGACCACGGTAGCTGGCAAACTGTTCCACAGCTTGATGGTGCAGCAAAAATATGGATTTGCTACCCACAGCTTCGTGGTGTCTACTACCCCGCCACGAACTAAGAGCAGAGCAAATTCGTACTTTTGTTGCACCTTCTAGTTTTGGAACAGTTTGCCAACTAACGTGTTCCCTCCTTCCTATGATCCAGGGTCCTTTAGGCGTAGTGTGAAGAAGCTAAACAGCAGGCCGGCATAATTGTGTTGAGTAGCGAAGGATAGACTATCTCTCGCTACTTGATACTCTAACTGGATGGCACTACGCTTACCATCAGGTGCAGTGTCACCAGTAGTCACCTTGCTGTGCCAGAATAAAAAAAGAACAGACGGTACACGTTAACCACACTATACCCCGGGCATTAGATATCATTATCAAAGCCGGCAAACTTTTATTCAGCCAATGTTTAAAAATATAATAATAATACTAGCCCTGTATTAAACATTGTCCCACTGCTGGGCACTGGCCTCCTCTACTAATGAGAGGGGTTAGGCCTTAGTCCACCACGCTGGCCTAATGCGGGTTGGTAGACTCCACATACCTTTGAAATTCTTATAAGAATTCTTAGATATGCAGGTTTCCTCACGATGTTTTCCTTCACCGTTAAAGCAAGCGATAATTAACATTTAATACACACATAACTTTAGAAAAGTCAGTGGTGTATGCCATTTGGGTATCGAACATACGACTATGTAATATGTTTAGCAAAATATCACTGAATTTTGTTGCATGTGTTAAATGGTCTAGTGCCAAATATTATCTCCTTAGCTCAATTAACACGTGTCCAATTAGATGTCACGTTTTGATAACGAATTGCTTTATACTGGAAAGTGAGGACTACATTAAACAACTTTATACAACAAATACGGCTGCCTCTGTGGCGCAGTTGTAATTGCGCATACGTTACGACAAATGTTTGTGTGACAGACAGATATTTGTGTCGGGTCTGGGTGATGTGGGACCGTAGTCCCTTGTAGTTTTTACTACTATGCTATACTTACTACGTATGTGACTGTTGGGTGTATTTATTTGATCGTGCGTGTGATTTTATCGTTAAAATGCGTATGGCGGACATGCCTGAGGAAAATTTAACGGTAGGCAGCGGCTTTGCTGTGCCCTGGTATTACAGAAGTATATGGGCGGCGGTGACTCCTTACCATCAGGTGGCCCGTCTGCTCGTCTGCCTATCGAGATACTAAAAAAAAAATGGACGAAATCTATATTTAAATCTACACCTAATACTAGCCCTGTATTAAACATTGTCCTACTGCTGGGCACGGGTCTCCTTTACTAATGAGAAGGGCTGGCCTTAGTCCACCACGCTGGCCTAATGAGGATTGGTAGACTTAGCATACCTTCGAAGTTCTTATGAGAATTTTCTTTTATGCAGGTTTCCTCACCTTGTTTTCCTTCACCGATAAAGCAAGCGATAATTAACATTTAATACACACGTAACTTTAGAAAAGTCAGAGGTGTATGCCACTTGGGTTTCGAACATATGACTTTGGTATTGACAGTCCGTACCGTAGTCAACTATAAAAATAAAAATAAAAAAATGTTTATTGCCTTATTATCTACTTACATAGTATAAGTTGTATGAGCTAAAAATTATAATTAAAAATAAAAACGACATAAGGCAATAGGAAGTGGCTCAGCTTCAGCTGACCGGAACCATAGCTCCAAGCAGCGCTGGTTTTCAGCCACTCCTGACTCCCTGTGGTGTTATGTGGGAGATATTATAGCGGTGGCAAACGTAGTGACACAAAACCCCTCAAAGGGAAGATAAACTAGGCTATCGCTTGCTTTTAGCCGCTACCTGCTACTCTAACTGGACGGCACTGCGCTTACCATCAGGTGTAGTATGGTCATTTTGCAGTGCCAGGATAGAAAAAATAAGAATCATTAAAAGTCTTAAGTCGATTCTATTACAGTTGCGTCAACGGCATTTAATTATACTATTTTATGTGTGGACTAATAAAAACCTTTAATAAAGCAGTGGTTCCCAACCAGTGGTCCACCAGTCATAATTTGCTCCGTGAACAATTTAAAATTTCCCGAGCGATGCATTGCCATCGCAAAGTAAGTGATCATTTGCGTATAGCTTTGTGCAATAATATTAGTGGATAGCTGAACTTGTGCAGAAGATGCAAGCTCTAAAATCACATTTATTCATTTACCTATTTGGCTTTCTACTAAAAGTTTTATATTTTCCATTAAATTGGATTTTTGTATCTAGAAATATATTATAATAGTATTAGCCTAGATTCTGGAATATGTGTGTATGACGATAGGCTCGCCCCCTATCACATTATGGGTCAGAAATTTGGCGAAAAGTGTGTGGGTAACAGGCGTGAGGTTTATTTATTTTTATTTATTTATGTTTTATTGTACACCAGAATACATATATTAACAGTACATTGCAATAAACTTAAAATAGAATGTACAAACGGCGGTCCTATCGCTAACAGCGATCTCTTCCAGACAACCGTTACATGGATTCGATTTGAATCATTACAAGGGTGGTCATAGTAGGGAAATAGACGTTTTTGATTAAAGTTATTTTCCGATTGATTCATTTTTTTTCTTGAAAATCGTGCTCCCCGAATGACAAAAAAATCAAAGTGGTTCCTGGTCAATAAAAGGTTGGGAACCACTGCTCTAAACATATATGCAGAAATAGAATAGAAGCTATAATTTCCGCACAATGACACATTATGAAAGCGGGAAAGGGCGCGATGTCCTTGTGTCTCGCTCGCACGTCCCAAATAAGATCACCGGGTCGACAAGTGACTTCATCGCAAGTTTTATGAGATTCACGTATAGACCGTAGCTTGGGCTTCTAGAAAATGTTTTGTAGATGTTTTTTTTTATCAAAATAGTCTTGCGTTTGACCTCTATCTCGCCTGATGGTAAGTGATGATGTGGTCTACCTACGGTGGAGCACGCTTGCCTAAAAGATACCTATTCACTCTTGACTTAAAGATACCCAGATTATAATTTTCGGGAAATATAGACTCCGGCAAAGAGTCCACTCTCTAGCGGTGCGCATGATAAATGTACTAGCAAAACGCTTTGTGCGCGCTGGTGGAATATCAACCATGTATCTATGACGCTTCGCCGAGTCTCTTGTCGTCCGATGATAGAATGATATCAGTTATGGTAGATATTATCTATGTATTGGTCACCGAACCCAGAGGCAAATTCGTAATTTTAGCCGCACCATCAAGCAGGAACAGTTTGCCAGCTACAGTGTTCCTTCCTATGATCCTGGGTCCTTTATGCGTAGTGTGAAGAAGCTACACAGCAGGCCGGCATGATTGTGTTGAATAGCGAGGAATAGATTGTCTCTCGCTACTTGATACTCTAACTGGACGGCACTGCACTTATCATCAGGTGCAGTGTGGTCACTTTGCCGGCCCAGGATAAAATTAAACACATTTTTTTTTATGTCCGCTATAGACTTTGAGACCACTGAACAGATTTCAATGAAGTTTTGTGTATGTGTGTGGTTGGATCCAAATTAAAAGATAGGACAGTTTTAAATCCGATAGGTGGCGCTGTTGTCGAGGTCTGAATTTCTTATTTTTTTCAGCGAAAATTCGGTCCACAGAGAAGGCGGCAGGACAACGTCTGACCGGGACCCACTAGTATTTAATAATCAAACGTAGAGTAACTAACAGGGATGTTATGGAGCTCCGTAATCGTAACCGAATCTGATATAAAAGTTTCAAATAATTTCGGATTTTCTAATTGAGACACGCTAGGACTGGTTTTTGCTTTTGCCTGGCCGAACCGACACACGAGCCGCGCGCGTATCTCAATGCATTTATTATATTTATTTCTATTGCTTAGACATAGCCTGTCAGTCATTTACTCTTGTGGGATTACATTTTCTTACATAAAATAGAACCAAATGATAAACTAGAAATAAAGCTATTTGTTTTTTTACTTTTACAATTTCTTCAAAACCTAATATCCATAACCGAAACTAACGGATAATCCGAAATAATTTAATATCCGTAACCGTATCCGAAACCGATATAATATTATTCTCATATCCGTATCCACATCCAGATCCGAAATTTCAAATCCATAATCCATAACATCTCTAGTAACTAATCCCAAATGGCATAAACCTCTGACGTTTCAGTTATGTGTATACTAATCGGATCTAAAACTATCACAACTAACACACATACACAAAATTTCATTGAAATCGGTTGAGAGGTTTCAGAGTTGATCGTGACACATTTTTTTTTCAGGAATTTCTTTGGAGCTTGACGCGAATTTTACGATCGGGACGAATGGCCTTAGTTCAGTAGCTGTGTAGTTTGCATTACTTCATTAGTATCGATTGAGGCATTCCGCCACCCGTTGAGTCACGGCTTACATATATACACTCACGCTTGTAAACCCCGAAGGGGTAGGCAGAGGTGTAACCAGTACACCCACTTTTCACAGAATTTATTACAGTCCCATAATGTGATAGGCGGCGAGCCTATCGCCATACCGGGCATATACTGAGTATTTCTAAATAGAAAAATCCAATATCACTTTACTCGACCCGGGGATCGAACCCGAGAGGCACAGCAGTTGTAACGCATGCCCAATTACAACTGCGCCACCGAGTCAGTCGCGACTTCGGGTCACAATAAAATTGAAAGAGGCTTTTATTGCAAGGACAGCCTTCTTGATGTGGTGAGTGAGGCCGTAGGTTGAATCCCGGACCTTGACAAATAATAAATACACCCAACAGTCACACACATAATCCTGATACCACACTAGGTCAAACCTGTATCGTGGGTATCAACTACCAGGGACTACAGTCCCATAACATCCAGACCTATATCTGTCGGTTACACAAACATTGGTTTCGGTGCAGGAATCGAACCAAGTCTCTCGTTTCACAGCTGGCTACTCACCTGCCGGGCCACGGAGGCCGTCAAATATTTATTTGAAGAAACTGACTGACTGATCGATCAACGCACAGCCTAAATGGCTGGGGTTAGAGACTTGACTTGATTTTGACAGTAGGTACCTTTTAT
This sequence comes from Laothoe populi, assembly GCA_905220505.1. Classification (NCBI taxonomy): domain Eukaryota; kingdom Metazoa; phylum Arthropoda; class Insecta; order Lepidoptera; family Sphingidae; genus Laothoe; species Laothoe populi. The sequence goes on along the minus strand of HG992174.1, from coordinate 5,605,183 downwards.
GACGTAGGCATCCACTAAGGAAGTGTTTTTGGAAATTTTGTATGGAAATCCGTCATTTTTGAAGTTAAATTTATGAAAATAGTATTTGGCCTTTTAGTTAAAAATAAAAAATATATATTACAGGATTTTTGGAAATTCCACCCCTGAAGGGGTAAAATAGGGGATGAAAGTTTGTATAAAAGTCCGTCATTATTGAAGTAAACGCATGAAAATTGGTATTTTGTATGGTATACTTTTTCTCCCAAACCTCCACGCGGGCGGAGCCGCGAGCTAGCTAGTTTTTCATAAATACAAATCCCTTAGATTAGTTTTATTTCAATAATAGAGTAGTTTTCTGTACCATATTTGTGCAACTGAAAATTATACAAAGAAGAAACACTTATGCGAAAAAAATCAAAATTAATTAAAAAATTCAATTATTATTTTAAATATTGGTATGAAGTGTGTGCGTAGTGGGAACATGTCCCTATCTCCCTCATATTACTGCACCGTAATGGTTATTCCGGGCGATGACGTCATAAATCATTTCGTGCTTTGAACGGATCTAACTTACTTATTTTTGGGCGGATTATACAATTTTTTTCGGTAATAAAACATATTGATTGAAATGATAAAACATATACGCAATGCGCTGATTACAAATTAAAAACTAACGCATTTTTTTCCGCTCTATATTTATATTTGATTTCGTTCCGAAATTAAAGACAGTTTAGATTCTCAGAGACTCGCCGATTTTCACTACTCAGTGTCGAAAGAATGCGTGCCATTGTTGATCCTGGCTAAACAGAAGTTACAATGGCGGGTGTGTGGGATAGTCTGCACTAGTCTAATATGTAGAATTTTGGTAATCATTTTGTATTATCTCGTTGCAGTACCATCGACGACACGTGCCCAGCTCGCCGCGGAATACCTCGAGTCCTGTCGGAGGCATCACACGCATCCGATCGAATCCGTTCTACAGCAAATACGGGTGGGAAATATATTTATATATATATAATTCTACTGTACGTGTGTATGTCACTGAACTCCTCCTAAACGGCTGGACCGATTTGAATGTTTTTTTTTGTATGCGTTTGGGTGGCGCCCTGGATGGTTTAGATTCACAATTGGACCCGGTAGGTGGCGCTGCTGTCGATGTAGCGCTACTTTTCCGTCTGCACGGATCCGCTAGTAGTTTTATATAATACATTTTACATACACCTAGCTTTTTTTATACCACACTGCACCTGATGGTTAGCGCAGTGCCGTCCAGTTAAAGTATCAAGTAGCGAGAGACGATTATCCTTCGCTACTCAACACAATCATCTCTGCCTGCTTATTCACATTACTCTTTGCGGTAAGAAGGCGAAGAAGCGGTCGAGGGTCTAGTGTCAGAATACTCAGAAGGCCGCAAAACGGCCAAACATCGTACTCCAACCCTCGACTCCCATTATGGCGGGTTTTACACCCTTTATACGGTGATCGCTATCCGGGCGGATATGAATATCCTACCACCAGCAAACTGTTACTGTTGATTGTTAGGGTGTATTAATTAATGAATAAGTAATGGTGTAACTTTTTATCTTCTCCAGGAGTTGCCAGAAGCTTCCATCGGCGGTGCGATACGCGCGCCCCGTCTGGCGCTCACAGAATGTGCACTACTCGGCACGGCTCCAGTGGACGCGCTCGAGTCGCTGCTGTCCAAGGTTCAGTTCCGCAGGCTCGAGATTGAGCACGCGCAGATCGACGACGAAGGAGCTGTGAGTTTTTTTTATCATAGTAACCACACTGCAGCTAATAGTGCGCAGTAGATATCGTCCAGGGAAAGTATCAAGTAGCGAGACATCCTGGCATGGCAAAGTGACCACACTGTACCTGATGGTAAGCGCAGTGCCGTCCAATTAGAGTATGGAGAGACAATCTATTCCCCGCTACTCAACACAATCATGCCGGCTTGCTTCTACATACTACGCCATGGGCAAGAAGGTGAAGAAGCGGTCGAGTACTCAGAAGACCGAAATAAGGCCAAACATCGTACCCCTACTGTAGACCCCTGAAACAAAACTGGACGTGCACTGGCTGATCCCGGAACACGACACACTTGCGTGTGCCACTATGGCGGGTTTTACACCCTGTGTACGGTGGTCACTATCCGGTCGGATATGATTATTCTACCACAAGCACTATCCGAATCATAACTAATAATTTATAACATTACATACAGGAAACCTTAATGAGGTGAATGTGACTTGACAGGAGGCGCTTTTCGACATGATAGAGTACTACGAGAGCGCTAGCATTGTGGCCATCAGTGGGCCGAGGCAGTTCGGCATCAGAGGATGGCAGGCCGCTTCTAGAATGATCAAGAAGGTACGTTGCGGACTGTGGTATACAAGATTAGTTTTTGTATACCATAAAGCCGAAACACCCAAATTAGATTTTGGTATAAAAGATCAGATAAATATATGACAAAATAATAATAAGGAAAACTCACGCGGTGACATGCAAAAATAATTTATCCCGTTTCTTGAACGATGCATGGGCATACGCGCGCCGCGCGCTGCTGATTGTTTCTAGCCAAAGTATTAAGTAGGTATAGGTGAACGACCGACACGCGCCGCATTTTCATTAAGTAATAAACAAGGTAACCTGGCTGACGAAAATTATTATATGTTTTTGGGATACCAATATAACACATTAAAAATTAGTACAATAGATTGTGCTACTGATTCTCAACAAACTACTTTCGGCATTGTAGTGTACTAAAAATAATGTTGTATAACTAATGCGTTTAACTTCAAGAATGATGGATTTTCATACAAACTATAATCCCCTATTTTACCCCCTTAGGGGTGGTATTTCCAAAAACCCTTCCTTAGTACCTACTGTCAAAATTTCAAGTCTTTGTCGTATGCGTTACGACTGCTGTGCTGAGGTCTCGGGTTCGATCCCCGGGTCGGGTAAAGTGATATTGGGTTTTTCTATCTAGAAATTCTCAGTATTAGCCCGGAGTCTGGATTATGTCCGGTATGGCGATAGGCTCACCCTCTATCACATTATGTATTATATTTTTGAAGTTGGTTAAAATCATACTTAAATACATATACGATCACGCCTGCAATCCCCGAAGGGGTAGGCAGAGGTGTAACCAGTACACCCACTTTTCGCCGAATTTCGGTCCCATAATGTGATGGCGAGCTTATCGCCATACCGTACGCAATCTAGACTCCGGGCTGATACTGAGAATTTTTAGATAGAAAAACCCAATATCACTTTACCCGACCCGGGGATCGAACCCGAGACCTCAGCACAGCAGGCGTAACGCACCACCGAGGCAGGCAGGCATGTATGTTCATAAAAAAATCCGACAAATTGAGAACCTCCCACTTTTTTGGAGTCGGTTAAAATATGTTGTATCCAACAGAGCGCGGAGCTGTCCGAGCTAGAGGTGACCGAGAGCGCCCTGGAGGAGTGCCACGCGCCGGTGCTGGCGCGGGCGCTGCGGCCGCACACGTGCCGGGTGCGCGCGCTGTGCCTGCAGGGGGCGCAGCTGTGCGGCGAGCCGCTGCTGTGTCTCGGTCAGTCACAAAAAAAACCGTGATATTTTTATTACCGGTAAAAAAATACCGTAATAATTTTTTTACCTGTTAAAAATAGCGTCATATTTTTTTTACCGGTAAACCGGTAAATCCAGTAATAGATGCATTTTCAAATTTTCTTGTAAAAATTGGAGTAGATAATATTAAGTAGCCTTAAAGTAAAAAGGAAGTAAATGTATTATAATAAAAAAAAACATACATTTGTTTCACCAAGGCAGTAAAAGCTAACAAACAATCATGTTTGCTGGTGGTAGGATATTCATATCCGCCCGGATAGCGACCACCGTACACAGGGTGTAAAACCGCCATAGTGGCACACTCAAGTGTGTCGCGTTCCGGGATCAGCCAGTGTACAACCGTTTTTTGTCTAGAGTTGGGGTACGATGTTTGGCCGTGTTGTCTGACACTAGACCCTCGACCGCTTCTTCACCTTCTTGCCCATGGCGTAGTGTGAAGAAGATACAGGCCGGCATGATTGTGTTGAGTAGCGGGGGATAGATTGTCGCTCCGCACTGTGCTTACCATCAGGTGCAGTGTGGTTGCTTGCTGTGCGAGTATAAAAAAAATTACACTGTCACAGTTACCACATGGTTCATGAACAAGTAGTTACACTGTCAAGGTCAGCAAAGGAAAGGATCGGTGGAGGTTTTTGGGCTTCTAGTAATCTCCACCATACTTACATACCATACTTTTGGTAAAAAGGGCAAACGGGCAGGAGGCTCATATGATGGAAAGTGATCATCGCCGCTCATGAACATCGCAACACCAGAGGGCTTGCAAATGCGTTGCCGGCCTTTCATGAAAGAATATGGTAAAGTTAAACTGAATGTCATCATATATATCATCATGTCTATTTTCTCCTGTTACAGTGATAGCGTTGAAATCAAACAGTTCCGTACGAGAGCTACGTCTCGGCGACAATCGTCTATCTGCAACGGACGCTGCGCAGCTCGGCTCGCTGCTACTGTACAACAGCACCATACAGCTGCTGGACCTGTCCAACAACCAGATACAGGTACACACCAGTCGGTTCGTGCGTCGGTTCGCAGCTCGGCTCGCTGCTACTGTACAACAGCACCATACAGCTGCTGGACCTGTCCAACAACCAGATACAGGTACACACCAGTCGGTTCGTGTGTCGGTTCGCAGCTCGGCTCGCTGCTACTGTACAACAGCACCATACAGCTGCTGGACCTGTCCAACAACCAGATACAGGTACACACCAGTCGGTTCGTGCGTCGGTTCGCAGCTCGGCTCGCTGCTACTGTACAACAGCACCATACAGCTGCTGGACCTGTCCAACAACCAGATACAGGTACACACCAGTCGGTTCGTGCGTCGGTTCGCAGCTCGGCTCGCTGCTACTGTACAACAGCACCATACAGCTGCTGGACCTGTCCAACAACCAGATACAGGTACACACCAGTCGGTTCGTGTGTCGGTTCGCAGCTCGGCTCGCTGCTACTGTACAACAGCACCATACAGCTGCTGGACCTGTCCAACAACCAGATACAGGTACACACCAGTCGGTTCGTGCGTCGGTTCGCAGCTCGGCTCGCTGCTACTATACAACAGCACCATACAGCTGCTGGACCTGTCCAACAACCAGATACAGGTACACACCAGTCGGTTCGTGCGTCGGTTCGCAGCTCGGCTCGCTGCTACTGTACAACAGCACCATACAGCTGCTGGACATGTCCAACAACCAGATACAGGTACACACCAGTCGGTTCGTGTGTCGGTTCGCTGCTACTGTACAACAGCACCATACAGCTGCTGGACCTGTCCAACAACCAGATACAGGTACACACCAGTCGGTTCGTGCGTCGGTTCGCAGCTCGGCTCGCTGCTACTGTACAACAGCACCATACAGCTGCTGGACCTGTCCAACAACCAGATACAGGTACACACCAGTCGGTTCGTGCGTCGGTTCGCAGCTCGGCTCGCTGCTACTATACAACAGCACCATACAGCTGCTGGACCTGTCCAACAACCAGATACAGGTACACACCAGTCGGTTCGTGCGTCGGTTCGCAGCTCGGCTCGCTGCTACATATCATACTTGAGAAATTCTTTTGGAGAACACAAGTATGCAGGTTTTTTCACAATATTCATGTTTATTGTAAAACAAAATAGCCAAATGTAACTAGATAGTATATAATTTTTTTTTGGTGTATTGTGTGTGTGGAAAAATAAATGGTTTAAATGGTTTAAAACATGCTACAATTAGTAGTGAGTAACATATTAATTATACCTTTGAAATCTGACGGGACTTTCTTAAGACCTTGGATCAGATTCTCGGCCACGTAGTTGTTTTGTTGTTTAGTTTCATTGTTGTTTAGTTTCTAAATGATACGAATAGCGTATAATTTTTTTTACTGTATATTTTTAATAATTTACTGAAAAAACGACAATTAGTTGAAAATACAAAAGAACCACGATTGAGTTAATTGGTGCTTTTTCTCAGATCAGTGGGCATTTCTGGAATACCGGAAAAAATATTTTAAACGTACGTGCCATGTCAAAAGAGCCTCTAGTCGCTTACTTTACTAAATAAATGATTTCATCTCTTGCAGGACGCAGGTGTGGGCCACATAGCAGACGCGCTGGTTAAACAAGCGGCGCAGACTCCACCCTCGGCTGCCACCTCGCCCATATCACCCAACAACTGTCCTTGTGAGTAAACGTGTGCTAGAATTGGGTCTATAATTACAAGAGAAATGCTTTATTTCGTAAATCTATAACAGTTTAAAATTTGATGTAGTAAATACTGAATAGTAGATATAAGACTATGATTTTGATATTCACTTATTTCCGGAAACCGGAAAAATTATCGCGTTTCCGGTAATTCCCGATTAAGACTATTAAATGTTTGTGTAATAAGTTATTTACATGAACTAATGCAAATTTATACTACAATTGAAATTAATTATTTATAAAACATTACCATAAAGAAAAAAGTATATTTTCGCACTGCAATAATCGTAAATAGTAAAAATAGTAGCTATACGAGACGCACTGCGCTTACAGTGAACAACAATGAATAAAACAAGATTTTAAAATAGTAATTGTTTCTAATGATTGTATACCTAAATATATAAAAAAAACATTCATTTTGCTAAAAAACCGTTTTAAGATCTAGTGCTGCTTGAGCACTAAGCCTCCTCTAGATGAAAATAAAATATTATACTTGCCTATTTTCTATTTTATCAGACTGGTTATCAGATACGACTTGATTATCTATAGAGTTTATAAAATTTTCCGATTTTCCGGAATTTCCTGGTTCCTCCGGGACGAGGCACTTGAAGACTTATATATTTTTTTGTCACCAGTACTGGGCAGTCACGAGTCACGCGGCCTGGCGTTCCTGGTGTTGTGGAACAATCAGCTCACCAGGAACTGTGCAACACATCTTAGCAAGGCGCTGGTAAGTCACCATGGTCCCACAACACACAGACCCGAAACAAATGTTGTCTATCCCACGTCTATTAGTCTCGGTGCGGGAATCGAACCGACGGCCTCTCGTTCCACAGTTTCAATGATGTGTGTTGTTTGTCAGCGGTCGTCGTCGTCGCTTTGCGTGTTGAACATCGGTCGCAACGCGGTGGGCGCGGAGGGGGTGCGCGCGCTGGCCGGCGGCGCGCTCGTCTCGCTCGGGCTGCAGGCCGCGCGGCTCGGACCGGACGCCGCGAGGCCGCTCGCCGACCTGCTGCGGGCATCCACCGCGCTGCAGGTCACTCACTCACTCTTACTCATTCACTTACTCACTAAGTCACTAACTCACTCACACACACAATCATCTACTAACGCGCTCACTCACACACACACACACTCTTACTCATTCACTTGGAAAATGAAAAATCCTTTATTAAAAATATAGACTTATGGAGACTAACTAAAAATGATGTTATACAAAACTATGAGATCCTTAAAACTATTATTCCCAGGGGCACCCAAACTAGGCATAGCATGTATCTTGGGCTACCATTAACACAATTAGGTACATCTGAGTACAAGAGAATTGAGTTTAAAAATATAAAGGTACTTGGTTACTCACTAACTCACACACTCGGTCAATCACTAACCTACCCATTCGCTCACTTACTTAGTTACTGACCTCATTCAGTACCTAACACTCTTACTCACTTACTAACCCACTCACTTATTTACTCACTTAGGCAATGACCTCTCACTCACTCACTCATTCACTATACTCATGTAATATGTACCGTTACTTTGAACTACTTGTCTGTCTACAGCGGCTAGATCTCCGAGACAACAGACTGGGCAGCGCGGGACTCCAGGCCATCCTCAGTGCCATGAAGGAGAACACCACGCTCACGCAGATAGACCTCGACGACCCTGCGGTGAGTGACCTCATAGTATTAGTGTGCACAGGTAACCACAATAAAGGAAACAAAAGTTTTGAATGACAAGTTACATTTAATCAGTCATGACTCATAAGCTTGCCGGCGGTGCGTTCAAACACTGGCCAGTTTCGCCGTTCTTACATGCTATTTTTAACATTAATGTTATGGAAATAAAAATGATTTTCGCTTGTATTTTACTCCCTACTCTTTTTTTATATCCTTATAGACACGAGTGATTAAAACCTATTATCAATTATTATAAGTAAACTAGACTCCATTCAAACCTGCTGTAAGGACAGTAACAGATGCATGATAATTGATATGAGCTGTGACGTCACGGTTCTCAAAATGGCCCTTACTGTGCCGTTGTGCGAGGGAGATAGTGATATGTTCCCACTATGCAGACCAATATTTAAAATCAATACCTCAATTTTCAAGCAATTTAGATTTTGTTTTCACAAAAATGTTTCTTTTGCGAATTTTATTCGGTTGCATATAGAATTATCTACAAAAGATTTTTCATAAAAAGTACACAGACTTCAATAAAAAAAAAATTAGATTAGAGAACCCTAGATAGAGCCCTAGATTTTTCTGAGATCCCATCATCAGATCCTGACTTGGTACCAATGGGACCACCTGGGAAGTATACCCTTTTACACAAAAAAAGAATTTCTCGAATTGGTCCAGGCGTCTTCGAGTAATCGGGGAACATACATAAAAAAATCCGTCGAATTGAGAACCTCCTCCTTTTTTTGAAGTCAGTTAAAAATGACACACAGGAAACTACCCTATTGTTCTAGCAGCCGGACGCACCGAGCGCGAACGCTGACGGTGTAGAGAGCGAGCCGGCGTCACTAGCGCGTCTGACGCTCGCGATACGCGCGCTATGTCACCGCAACGAACCGGACGAGCAGACCGCGCCCTCGCTCCGACCGCACCACCGCAAGATCAGTCTCACCTGCAACACAGCGCACGCGCTCAAGGTATCATATACACTACCTAGATGTCCAGTGTTCTGTAATAAGAAAACTGTCGAAAGGCTTTTAAAAAAAATCGTGTGCGTCTCGGGACGCTCGACCGAAGTGATAACTTAAACTAATCTAAGTTGAACTATTTCCCACTCGATCCCACTCGTCCCACTCGATCCCACTCAAATCAAATCACATCGATTCGAAAGAAGTTTCACTTCAAAAAAATATAGCACAGAGATTATGGAACGACAGAAATAGAAATTAATAAAGAAGTTAGACAGAGTGGCGATGTATGAACGCGTTACGTTACGAAGCGGTTTACCCTCCCATAATGTTATCACTTCAAAAAGATTTAACTAATTATATTCAAAACTTAATGTTATGGAAATAAAATTGATTGTGGCTTTTATTTGCTCCGTAAATTTAGCAGTACAAGAATATATTTTACGCAAATGAGTAATCAGCAATTTGCTGAACCTAAAACGTGAGCTAAGATAGTACTTAACTCGTATGACTAATAAAATATTCATGTTTGTGCATGTTCGGCAGGCGCCGCTATGTCTAGAGGAGGAGCGTCGGTCGGTGCGGCTCCGGTCGCCGGCCCCCTCTCCGGCACCGTCGCCGGCGCCGTCTCCGGCACCGTCACCGGCACCGTCACCCGCCGGCAGTCCCGTGCCGCACTCGCGGTTCTGTGTGAGTACAGCACTAGCCAGTCATGTATCAATGGTATGCCGGCGCGCCACACATACTGGCAACACTCACCGTTCTTACATGCTACTTTCAACTTTAACGTTATGGAAATGAAATTGATTTTGGCTTGTATTTACTCCCTCCCTCCCTGGTATGCGTAGTGCAGTCCAATTAGAGTATCGACTAGCGAGAGGCAATCTATCCATCGCTACTCAACACAATCATGCCGGCCTGTAGCTTCTTCACACTACGCCATGGGCAAGAAGATGATGAAGTGGTCGAGGGTCTAGGGTTAGAGTACTCAGAAGGTCGCGAAACGGCCTAAAATCGTACCCCAATTCTAGACCCTCGACAAAAACCGTATAGTAAAAAAATGGTGTGTGCTTAACACTACAATTATTAATCGTTGTTATTATGTTGAACCATAAAAAATAGTATAGCAGTGACGCGTTGACTATAACTCTTTGCCTTGGTCGACGAGACCCGAATTTACTCGAACGAGCGTTACATAGCCGAGCGTGACGGCTCAGTCACCTTTGTCTTGTCTTCACCGGCCGGTCAGTGTGTCTATGGATTCCCAAAACAACTGGAGTGATTATGACGAAATCTTCAGATTAGTCCAGCGGCTGATTCTGTGATATTTGTTATGGGATCTGCAGTACTTTTGGTAATTTTGTGTCATATGTTCCAATAAATATAAAATCGTTGTATCGAGAACGTAACTTCCCCTGTGTAAATTATGTTCCGATTTGATTACAGGTGACCCGAGTGACCCCGGACAGGGAGTCATCTACGGACAGCTCGAGTCCAACGACTCCCACTCGACCCTCATACTGTCCGACGTCGAGGTTCAAAGTGGTACAGGTAATATCGTGTTCGGAATTTAAATTTTAAAAGCGTCATTCTGTGGGCACTCTTTTCTGCAAAGTATTCCCATTACTCAAAAACATGTACTAAATTTCAATTTTAAAAGTGCTAGTGTCATTTTGTAGGCACTCTTTTCTGCAGACTATTCCCATTAGATATAATTCTGAACTTCTGTGGTTTGTCCTTTCATATAATAAGTAAAAATTTTGTTTATAATAGAGTATAGCGCGTCTAAAGTGGAATTGTATGGCTGCCAATCGATTTTAAATCTTACTGCAAACAAAATTGAGTGCCATAGGGGTGGAGTGTATATTATCTCAGATTACAAGACCTAGAGAGTCTACCTCGTGGGCGCAGTTGTATTTGCCCATGCGTTACCACTGCTGTACTGAGGTCTCGGGCTATATCCCCGGGTCGGGTAAAGTGATATTCAGTTTTTCTATTTAGAAATACTATGTATCAGCCCGGAGTCTGGAATTATGCCCGGTATGGCGATAGGCTCGTCCCCTATCTATGTCATCCCCCTATATTATGGGACCGAAATAAATTGGGCGAAAATAGGCGTACTGGTTACACCTCTGCCTACCCCTTCGAAGATTACAGGCATGAATGTATACAATAGCTACCTAACATACAACCTTGTTTTTACAGGTGGCTGAACCACCTCAGATCCAAGTGCATCCAGCGACCCAGCCTCGACGCAGCGCCTCACGTTTCTCAGTGACGAGGAACTATGACACCACGTATAATCCCACCCACCCATCACCCACTCCATCACCAGTACCCCAGATCACATACCCTGAAAGGACCGATGGCAGAAATACAGAAAGTTCTGTTAAACCTGCTGCGGTACGCAGTCAAGTACCAATCCCAGCGACGGCAGTGGAATCTGGAGTGATTGAAGCACCATGTATAGCAAGTGTGCAGAAACAACCACCCTGTATAACCACAACGGGTGTAGAGGATGAATTTGTGAAAAAGAATGCACCATGTATAGTCACTACGGCACAAGATTCACCATGTATAACTAGAGTACAGTGTTCTGAAGCACCATGTATAATCACTACAAGTGCAGAGGGTGAGTCTGTGAAAGTGGAACCAGCGTGTGTCACAAATATACAAGGTTTTTCCAAATCACCACATATAACCACTACAAGTGTAGAGGGTGGTACCGTTAAAATTGAAGCACCATGTATAATGACTGATGTACAGGATAATTTTGTTAAAACTGTTACTATTGTACAGGACGCAGCTGAAGCTAGTACTGTACAGGCTTTGGCTAAGGAAACAGAAACAAAGATCCAAGAAAATATGGCTGTTAATGTAACTGCTCTTACAAAATCTCATCCTAACCGACCTGGAGTAAAAATTGTCTCTGCAAATAATTCTATTTCTACAATACCAATGGGTATTGTTACATCTACATTGGTTAAAGATGGGTTAAAAACAGAATTGTCAAGGGTTGAGACAGAGGAATCAAGTTCAAAGCCTATTCCAGTACCAGCAGTGACTGTTCCAAGTGGACTAAGGCAAAGTAATAAAATTACGGGGGTTCAAGAAATTGCTAAAGCTAAAGACGTAGCAAGCCAAACTATTGTTGAGCCAGAGAAAGTATTGATTGGCAGTTTCAGTGAAATGAAACTTGGTGATAAGAATGATGTGGCTCAATTTGGAACCAAAGAAGTTCCCAAAATACCCCCAGAACCTAAACCTATAGTACCTGAAAAGACCGTAGTCATACCAGGACCTGGCCCAGAAATACCCAGATCTGCAATAATGGTGTCGGAAATGAAGTCTAGGCTGGAATCGCCGTTCGAGATTAAAAGTTGTGAGACTGATAGTGTAAAAGACAGTGTAGTGAAAGAAAAAACTTACAGTGACGTGGTGAAGTGTTATAAAGACAAAACTGAAGTGACTCGCAGTGAAGTTGCAAGTGATATACTCAAATTTGAAACTAATCTTGTTTCGCAAAGTGTGGAAGTGAATGACAATCAAAGAACTGACGTTAAAATAGAAGTCACGGTCAAGAATGAACTTAGAGCGGATCATGATATTGAATTCGTAAATATAGACGACATAAAAAAACAAGATACAGCGATGAAGCAAATAGAAATACTGACCGAAGACTTAGGCAATATAATTAAGGAGATGAGCGATCTTTCAACGAAGAATAAAAAAGATTTAGTTAGCGAATATGTAAATAAATTTGAAAATGTACCTGCTAATATACGAGATAGTATAGTTCTTAAGAAAAATAAAAGTGAGTCAAGTTTGGACAGTCCGGATTTGGAGGTCTCGCGACTGATGAACAAGCGGTTGACTGGAGGTCCGTTTTGCGACAGTAGCTCGTCGCTTGAGGTCTCTGGGAGCTCTGTGGAAAGCCTTAACGATCACCCACAGCCCATAACCAAGCCTATTATAATACAAGAGTCTATAGAATCAGATTCGGAGTTGGATAGAAGAAAAGCTGATGTCAGACTGTCGACTGAAAGCAGTATAGAATCAACTAGTGAGGTGACACCAGTGAACAACTTCTTAAATACATCGGTTAGTTCGAACGAGAGTGTTTCGCCGATATTCGGTAAAATTACCAAAATACACGACTCTCTATCGAGTTTGGAGGCTAGTGTGAGCTCATTAGAATCTGCAAGACAAGAGAAATTAATGGTGACATCAGCTGATTCAGGAATAGAGTATTCTCTTCAACATCCATCAGAGAATAAAGAAGATAATTCGTCTAACGAAGGAACTCTTACGAATAACTCTAGCTTGAAAGAAACTGTTAAAAAAGATAGTATGCCACTCCAAGAGACTTTAACATCATCTCCGAAACGGGCTTCCAGTCTTTTGGATGTACCAGCTTTAAAGAGTAAAGGCTTGGACCGCATGAGAAAGATATCCTGGGTAGCTCCATCATCTAGTTTTCATATCCCAAGACCTGATGATAAAGACGGGAAACCCTCGCATTTGGAGAAGCTTCTAAGTCTCTTCCAACACCCGACAAGTCTGTTTTCAAGAAATTCCCAAAGCGATGATGAGAGGAAAACCAGTTCAAACACGCCGCCACGGAAAGATTCTTCTCTGACCAGCTCATTTTGGTCATGGGGAAGTATGGTGGAGAAAGACAAAGACGACAGAGACGATAGTTCTTCTGAAGCTACAGACTCAACTCTGTCGGAACGTGTCCAAGTTTCTTTCGTCGATGAGTCCTTTTCAAGAAAACTGGATAGTAAAACTCCATCTACGGATACGGATAACACCTTAAGCGAGTTCCAGTCCTTCCCCACTCAAGTTTCGGAAAGCGAGACGACTGAAGCTGAAAAAAAAGTTACCCACACCACCGATGACAATTTAGTACAAAAATGTTTAGTTTTAAGCTTAAAAAGTGACACCGGTTCTAACGGTAATAGAGCCAGTGATACAGATCTCGTAAAGCCCAACGATATGAATAGGAATGTATGTGAAACTGCCCAAACGGGCGATAATAATAAGAATCCCAATCAAGTACTCGAAGAAGAAACTATAAAGGAGGTTAAACTTGATGATTTGAAACCTGAAACCGTAAGACCTAGGTCTTTCGCCGCTGTGCTTAAGTCTTCTGGATCTGAAAATTCTCTGGATAAACAAAACAGTCCCGAAACGGGACAACCTGTTGACAAACTGTCTACTAAAGTGATTCGAGGAATAAAAGAGAATATTAGCCCAGAAAATACATTGACTTCAAGCATGACTAACACAAAAGCTTTAGCCTTTGAGTTAGTTGAAAGACAAGTGAAAAATCAGCCAATAGTGAATGCGGTATGGGAAGTCACAGCTCCGATATTAGACAAAGTTGAAATCAAACCTGATGATAATAAGGTCCAAAGTGATTTGGCGCCGATAGCTACTATAGACGAAACTTGTGATGAAGCGGCTGATAATAATATCCAGTTGAATTTCATTGACGATGATAGTGACCAAAAACCAGTGACATCACAAGAAGGACCTAGTGAGAAGAAGGAAAGTTCTGTGCATGATATGGAAGCTGTAGATCTCGGCAAAGACGCTCTTTCGTACTTAATATTCGAAAACCAAGAATTCGGGCAACAAAAAGCCCAGAGTTCTCTTGCTCAAGAATTAGAGGAAGCAGAATTGAAAGAAATAATCGATTTATCACCAGAATTGATAATCGATGAGGCGATCGAATTACCAGAAGTGTTCACAGCGAAAGAAATAAAGGGTCTTAAGACTTCACCCGTGATACCAGAGAGAGCTAAGCTAAAGAAATCTAATTCTCTCGAAGATTTGTCTCAATTGAGCAATGAAGGGGAAACGACCTGCCCGAAGCCGAAAACGATAGTCTTCAAAGTGCCCGAAAGCACCACACCGCGTGACATACCCGAAAGACGGACGAAACTGCGCACTAGAAGTGGATCTAGCCCGAAATCCTTGCCCGAAAGCTTGAACAAGCCTTGTCCATTAGCAAAAATGGACTTAATTTTATCCAAGAAGAAGAAAAAGGTGTCTTCTCTTGGCAAGATGGCTCGCGACTCACTTTTAGCTTTAAATATGAGCGAGGAGGAAATAGCAGAATTCCGCAGATCGTATAAACTGACTTCCGTAGAGAGTTTACGGAGTCTAGAATCAGTTTCAGAGGATGCTAATTCTCAGAGTGGGAATTCTGTGGACTCCAGATGTAGGGCGTGCCTGCGAACTTCGCAAGAGAGTCTAATATCGCTTGACTCAATCACGGAGGATTGTCATTGTGGAGAGAAACCGGGGAGATCGGCTAGATAAACTTACTTGACGTTCTATGAGTCACTGGTGATCATACGTGGATCTAAGAAGCTAAGGAGGGACATTGTCTGATATAAAGGAAGTAGTCTGTAGAACCAAAAAAAAATATTGGTAATTGGATACATGGCTCTCTTAGGTCCGCGCCGTGTATATTTCATTTTGTAGTCATCCGTGATCGTATATATAATTTGATGTGTGAGTCACCGGTGATCATACGTGGATCTAAGGAGCTAAGGAGGGACATTGTCTGATATAAAGGAGGTAGTTATTAGACCCAAAGAAAATATTGTTGGTAATTGGATACATGGCTCTCCTAGGTCCGCACCTGCGTATATTTCATTTTGTAGTCACTCGTGATCTTATATATAATGACATATGAGTCACCGGTGATCATACGTGGATCTAAAGAGCTACGGAGGGACATTGTCTGATATAAAGGAAGTAGTCTGTAGAACCAAAAAAAAAATGTTGTAATTGGATACATGGCTCTCTTAGGTCCGCGCCGTGTATATTTCATTTTGTAGTCATCCGTGATCGTATATATAATGACGTATGAGTCACCGGTGATCATACGTGGATCTAAGGAGCTAAGAAGGGACATTGTCTGATATAAAGGAGGTAATTTGTAAAGAAAAAAAAATGTTGGTGATACATGGCTCTCTGAGGTCCGCGCCTTATAAATTTCATTTTGTAGTCATCCGTGATCGTATATATAATGACGTATGAGTCACCGGTGATCATACTTGGATCTAAGAAGCTAAGGAGGGACACTGTTGTCTGATATAAAGGCGGTAGTTTGTTGAGCCATTTTTTGCTGTTGGTAATTGCATCCATGGCTCTCCTAGGTTGGGTGTGAGTCACCGGTGATCAGGTGTGGATCTAAGATTTAATATAAAGGAGGAAGTTTGTAGTCAAAAAAATATTGTTGGTAATTGGATACATAGCTCTCTTAGGTCCGCGCCGTATATATTTCATTTTGTACTCATCCGTGATAGTATATATAATGACGTATTAGTCACCGGTGATCATACGGGGATCTAAGAAGCTAAGGAGGACATTGTCTGATATAAAGGCGGTAGTTTGCAGACCCAAAAAAATATTGTTGGTAATTGCATCCATGGCTCTCCTAGGTTGGGTGTGAGTCACCGTTGATCAGGTGTGGATCTAAGATTTAATATAAAGGAGGAAGTTTGTAGACCCAAAAAACAATATTGTTGGTAATTGGATACATGGCTCTCCTGTGTGTAGTCAACCGTGACCATATATATAATTTTTTTACGTATGAGTCACCGGTGATCCACAATGTTATTTACACCGGCGAACATAGGCTTTATTATTGGCTGTTATGGTTTTTTAAATAATGCGGGTACTAGATTACTACAGTAATCACCAGTGATTTTTGCATCTGACCGATATGCCTATTGTAAATTTTCGTGAGTCACCAATATACGTAATCTTTATACTTCTACGTGGATTGAGCAATATGATGTTTACATGTAATAATGCAAATGTACATTACGTAGAGTTTTTTTAGTGCCTCGATAGGCAGACGAGCAGACGGGCCACCCGATGGTAAGTAGTCACCGCCGCCCATAGACTTCTGCAATGCCAGGGCACAGCAGAGCCGCTGCCTACCGTCAACCGAGATAAGTATATGAGTCACCGGTGATACATACATTATGAACCACAGTATGAAAAAAAAATTATATGCTTTGACAATGAAACATCGATTTTCACCAACCTAAACTTAACTTTAATTGACCCCTAAAGGCTAGTACATATGGTAGCGATATGAAATAGGCGTCTTAATAAACTTGGAGAACCGTGAATAATTGTCTGCTTACCCCTAATACGAGAGCTAATATGTATCTTACTATAGAAAATATAGTCTGATTATGGCAATAGGGTAGTTGACAATAAGTGAAAACCTGATAGAATTTTGTTTTTTATAATATATTTTAGTCTAAAAATATCGAAAATTAAACCAATTTGGCAATTTATATGTGATTATTTAATATTTTCAAGGAACAAATATGAAAAAATAAAGCATTTTGTCAAGTGACATGAAACACCCATCAGTCATGCATGACGTCACCATTCGAAACATCAATTAAACGCTGAGCCAAACGTCTATTAGTTTTGCGGATGATGACGTCACACGAGAGGCCATGACAGTTGGCAGTGTTTTGGTGGGAAAAATATAGTTGGTTTATAAAAAGGCAAATTAAATCTTGAACGTCAAGCTCAGATTATTCTACTTTTGACATAAGCACACCTATGAAGTTCTATAATTAATCAAGCAATCATAAAAAAAGTTACTATTTCATGGACGCTGTTTCAAAGAACACGGTAATTCCAAAGTTAAAGTTAAATATAGTGTTCACTTCTGTCGGTATTCCCCATGTTTTTTTTTACTAAGTTTGAGTAAAGATAATGTAACTTACCGCTTACCATCAGGGGGGCCGTAAGCTTCTTTGCCACCAACGTGATATAAAAAAAAATGCGTGGTAAATGCGTTGATACTTATTACAACTTCTAGTACCAGTTATATTTTAACAGTTATCGTTATCAGTTATAGTTTAACGGTAGGTAGCGGCTTTGCTGTGCCCTGGCATTGCAGAAGTCTATGGGCAGCGGTGACTACTTACCATCAGGTGGCCCGTCTGCTCCTCTGTCTATCAAGGCAATAAAAAAAATAAAAAAAATTTATTCTACGTGTGGAAAATCAACCTTTTGATTGTCACTATATTGAATTAAATACATTGACATGAATTAAATTTAGTTATTCGTAGGGGTAAAAAAAACCCGAAATCTGCTGATCCAATAGATGTTCAAAAATTTATTATGATAGCCTCAAAAAGTACACTGACTTCAATAAAAACAAATAATATTAAAATTTATAAAATTTTACGGTTGCCCTCAATTTTTCTGAGATCCCATTATCAGATCCTGACTTGGTGCCAATGGGACCACCTGGGAAGTATATCATTTTAAACAAAAAAAGAATTTCTCAAACCGGTCCAGGAGTCTTCGAGCAATCGGGAACATACATAAAAAAGGTTCCGACGAATTGACACTCCTTTTTTTGAAGTCGGTTAAAATAATATGTTAATATGATGTACAAAATCTCTTACAAAAGTAGGTAGTAATGCATGTTAGAAAACTTGAGTTTCATAAAACCGTTTTTCCCCTATTTTACCCCCTCAGGGGTGAGGGTGAAATTTCCAAAAATCCTTACTTAGTGGATGCTTACAATTAAGAGGCATTAACTGCCAAAAATTAAAGTTTGTAGCCCCAGCGCTTTAGGCTCTGCGTTGATGAATCAGTCAGGACAAATAATAAGACAATTTATAGGCGAGTACATCGAGTTTTGTACTATTGAGGGAAAGTAAAGAGTAAGTAAGTATAGAGATTGGGTCAATTCTTAGGATTTTCTTGTAACTTTACTACGATTTGTACTAAGTACAACTTTATTGAGAACTACCCGTCATAGATGGTAAGGTGTCAACTGACATTTCATGTCAAACTAAATGATTTCAATATGGTGGCAATCAAAGGGAAAAATGTTAAAATATACCTTTTATATGATGTATTATAGACGTTTGATTTCGTTAAAAAATAAAAAGCTATGCCAGACTATAAATATATTGCCCTAATTTTAACTCAAAAATATTATTTCTAAGATATTTCAAATTCACTGTTCTTCGCTGTTTTGCATTAATCGGGTATTGTAAGAGGCTAATCCAATAGAAAAATGCACATTAGTTTTTCCGAATTTTCCAATTACGCATTACATTGGTCTTTCTTTTTCTTAAAATCTTATAGGAACTTATCGAAATTAAAAAAATGCCAAATCAGTCGAATCAATCTCAAGTGATTACCAACCGACGGTTTTTTTTACCCTGGCACGGGAAAGTGACCATATACCTGATGGTAAGCGCAGTTCCGTCCAGTTAGAGTATCAAGAAACAATCTATCCCCCGCTACTCAACACAATCATGCCGGCCTGTTTCTTCACACTACGCCATGGGCAAGAAGGTAAAGTAGCGGTCGAGGGTCTAGTGTCAGTACTCAGAAGGCCGCAACACGGCCAAATATCTTACCTCAACTCTAGACCCTCGATAAAAACCGGATGTACACTGGCTGATCCCGGAACGCGACACACTTGCGTGTGTCACTATGGCGCCTTTTACACCCTGTGTACGGTGCGAGCTATCCGGGCGGATATGAATATCCTATCACCAGCAAAATGTCAGCTTTTGCCCCCGACTTCTTTCGCGATGAATGACTTTAAATATAAACAACAACGATTATTTAAAACATTTTATAGGTTACGGATATTCAATTATTTCGGATATCCGATAATTTCGGTTACGGAGTTCCATAAAATCCCTAGTTAATTAAACAATATTTCAGCTTTCTAATTTACTTGCCGCTTAGTTGTGACATGACTTGGTTTCAGTCAGGGTTAATTTGGAATTATATTGACTAAACTATCCCCAGACCTGCATGAAAATTTCTCAGGTGGCAACACTGAAAAAATGGCGACCATTTCTCTCATTTAAATGAACATAAAAAAATTGTATATGTATTTACTTCTATTTGTAATAAACTTGTGTTAAATTATCAAAAGTCTATTATACATCATAATAATTAAGGTAGCTGCAGCGATGCGATTTTATTGTGATCTCAAACGTCGACTTTTAGTCGACCGATGTACGTTAAGGACTGAGAAATTGTTCTTTTTTATTGTTTGTATTTAACGCGTTCTTAAAAAATCACTAACGTGTAACAAATTGTAAAGTGTCTTTATTGGAATTGTCTTCGAATAATGCTAAAATTTATCGAAATTTAAAAAAATACGGACTTTTGTACTGTACTTGTATAGAAACAATGGAAATGATTAATATTAATTATAATATGTACAGTTAATCGTTTGAAGATTCATGTTCAGAACTTTATAATAGTTAAGGCGTTTTGGCGGCGCTTGCGACTGTCGGCCGACTTTTAGTCGTGCAACTTTTTGACGACTAAAAGTCGCAGTGGACTTTCGTTTCGTGTCTATGTATTAAATTCAAAAATTATATAATACTAATTAAGTGTTAAATCAAATCATAGAAGTCGTTTTATCAAATTGATAAGTTGTTTTTGTCGTCTAATACATGTAAACACTATTTTAAATATCGATTTCATTTTAAATTATACACATACATATATTTTCTCGTCATTAGTGTAGTCACAAGACTATGCCACATTATTGTAGTCATAAGACTACGCCACATTATTGTAGTCGCAAGACTACGCCACATTAGTGTAGTTGTAAGACTACGCTACAGTATCAGCGTATTTACAAGTTTTCACTTTAGTTGAGTGCTAAAAATCTCTTTAGATTTTTTCATGTCACGAACAACATTAAAAAAAGTTTAAAATTTTTCCAAGATGTAGTATTAACTAACAATATTTAATTTGTCTACAAAATTTCACCCAAATCTGTCAAGTTTATTGACACAAATATCAATATGAGTTTTGGCGTAATATAATAGTACTATGTACTAGGCTTTTAATGACCACGTAAATACCACACGACCACAAAAGTAGCTATTGTAAGCAATTATGAAACAGCTATTTATGTACTTATACTGAAGGGAGATAGAGGGTACTCATAATTGTCGCAAGTTTTTAGCCGACCCTAAGCATGTGACTCTTCCAACGGTTTCTTATGTTTACACGAAATTAAAATAAAACTAATTTTATGGATTTTATAGTCACTTAAAATGCTGTAAATTATAAAAATCGTAAGAAAAAATTCAATGACTTCTCAGTTATAAGATTTATAAAATTGCTTTGCGCATTCTTTTTTGTCTTTACAAAACACTAGAATACTGTTATTAGTGCATAAAAACTACATTCGTTATGATACTAACGTGAAATCTTGTAAATACGCTGGTACTGTAGCGTAGTCTTACAACTACACTAATGTGGTGTAGTCTTGCGACTACAATAATGTGGCGTAGTCTTACGACTATAATAATATGGCGTAGTCTTACGACTACAATAATGTGGCGTAGTCTTATGACTACACTAATGTGGTGCATTCTTGTGACTACACTCGTGACGTGTAAATTATTTACTACTCGCATGTATAATTTGAAATGAAATTGATATTTAAAAAATCACCATACGTAGAGTATTTGTAAATTATGTATTGTTTTTACACATAACGTTATATGACCAGTTTCGAATTAAGAAGTGAATTGTGTAATTATTGCTTCTGTTTTGTTTTTTTGGCGAAGTTGTGATGAAATGTTTTGTGACGGACATTGGCATTAAGTCGGTGGATAGATTTTAGATATTTAATGTGTCTATTAAACATTTGTTTAGAGGTAAAGCCATGTATTTCAATGATTGTTGTGCAACATGCATACGATGTTGAGCAACATTAGCCACGTAGTCCTGACCCCCACTAGGCCAAATCTGAGTCGTGTATAAAGAACTACGAGGGACTACGGGTCCAAGACGCACAGACCCGAAAAAAATATTTGTGGATACAAAAAATTGTCTCGGTACGGCAATCGAACCCGCGGTCTCTAGTTTCCCAACTGCTGTCAGATGACAGACTGACGGTTGACGGAATATTAGCTTTTCATTAAAAAGGTTTAAATCGTGTCCAAGCTAAAAGTTGTCTATAGAATATCGTTAGATGGCGTTGTATCGTAATTGTGTCTAAAAACTTGAGTACCGTCTTTTTTGATTTCTTCAAAAGGACCCAAAGGTGGTTTATATACCGTGTTTTTTATCTCACTAAATTCAAACAATTTTGACAGATACATACCTTATAGTATATTAATTTACTTGCTTAATTTTTAATAATTTATTCTAGTACTTTTAGTAAACCATGTTTCTACCTCCAAACTATATAGTTACGTAGATAATTCACCTCTTTGCACGATTTGCTCGTTGTTTGTATAGAAATATTGACTATTTACCCGACTACAGCGAAGCAAAAGGGAGTGTTATGTTTTTGTTAATGTATATATTGATGATTTATGGCGGACAAAGCCCAAAGATACACAAGACGGCGAAATTAGGAGATAGCCGCTCTCGTTAAATATTGGAGTATTCCGTCACCAAACAACTCTGTCTAGTAAAAATATGGTTATGTTTGGAACTTGAAAAATGATCTTACTGCCTTTCAAATCTTCAGAAGTCCTATTAAGACCTGTAGCCCTACTCTTGAAATCAATTCCAATCTCGAACTCGATACCGTTTCAATTCCAATCTAGAAGAAATTGGAACTCTAACTCACTCAACTAAATGAAATTGAATATTTGCGAACTAGCGATCGTAAATACTGTATTTCATTTAGTTACTAAAGATTCCTCCGTATTCAGTTAAATCGTGCGCTGGTAGTGCGTTCAAGAGTGCGAATTGTACAGTTTTTGAACCCAATCCCAATTTTAAATTGGAATCTTGTGTCAAGAGTAGCCCTCCAGAGGACCGATCAATCGAGGCCGCTACCGAATGAAGACCGTGTGACTGAAACAAAAATACGTGTTGAACAAAACCACGCACATATGCATGACGTGGAAATAGGAACTAATGTAAGGATCCAATAACAAGAGTCAATTCTTGCAAATTTATGTGGATGTATCGATATAAAATTAGATTTCTTTTAAAATGGAGAAAAAGGATTTAGTCTTGATAACAGCTTCAAGAATAATCAGACTGCACAACCAATGCAATAAAAATGAATGAATGTGACGAAAAAACTAGATATGGAAATCCTTTAAAATGGACGGTTATAGAAATATTTGAGGAAGTCGATGGACATGAAATTGGCAAAGTTATTATTGAAAATTCACCGATGGAGCTACTAGACATATAAAAGATTAAATAATAATTTACTCATATTTTATATAAAAAATACCATATCGGTAAAATTAAGTGATATTGGGTTTTTCTATCTAGAAATTCCTCAGTTAGCCCGGAGTCTGGAATCTGTGCCCGGTATGGCGATAGGCTCGCCCCCATCACATTATGGGACCGAAATTCGTCGATAAGTGGGTGTACTGGTTACACCTCTGCCTACCCCTTCGGGTATTACAGGAGTTAGTGTATGTATGTGTGTGATCGGTAAAATGAATATTATTGCTTACGCGACTGAATAAAGAAGGTAACTTTAATATAAAATGCCCTTTAAAAAGGGCAAATCAGGAGTACCTCCAACCTTCGAAAATATATGAGAAGATGTATCAATGTGGAAGAGGCGAAAGAAGTGTCAAGATCGTAGTTTGCGGCACACAATAATCTATGTCTACCATGTGATACAGGCGTGAGTGTATATGTATGTAAAATATTAAACTACAAAGTGCCATATAAAAGAGTGTCTAATTAAGAATTTTGATACAACAGTAAATGGCGAAAGGAAGATGGGTTATCCTACTATAATATTATAAATGCGTATGTTTGGATGGATGGATGTTTGTTACTCAATCACGCTACAACGACTGGACGGATCTGGTTGAAATTTGGCACACAGATAGATTAAACTTTTTATCCCGGGAAAATGTACAGGTCCCGTGGGATAGTCAAGGTTTTCACAGAGCAAGGGATCAACATATTTTTTTGCATAGTGAGAGTTTAGGGATCAGAGAATGACATAGGCTACTTTTTATCCCGGAAAAATGCACGCTTCCTATGGGATAGCAAAATATAGAAAGCTTAAGATGCCTCCATCGATTGTATACCTTTTCTTCCAAAAATAACCACTACGCGGGCGGAGCCGCATCTACTGGGAAATATATGGTTATGAACGTTAAGAGAATATTTGGAACAGCGTTGGTACAAGACAATGTTTAACTGCCTATTTAATCAGGATTTTTGTTCATTGAAAAGTGGCAAAAGGAGGGGCAAGGTGAACGTAAATAAAGATTGCACCAAGCAATAAAGTACTTTATGATTGTTGATAGAATGGAATAGTCAACAGATATTGTTTTAAACGTTGACTACATCGCAATGCACCTACGTATCAAGGCACCGGCAAAAATCAGGCATGTGTTGACCAAAACCAGATGCTATGCCATACACTTTTTTTATCCTGGCACTGCAGAGTGACCACACTGCACCCGCACATGGTAAGAGCAGTGTCTAATTAGAATATCTAGTAGCGAGAGACGATCTATCCCCCGCTACTCAACGCAATCATGCCGGCCTACTTCTACGCCATGGACAAGAAGGTGAAGAAGCGGTCGAGGGTCTAGTGTTAGAGTTCTAAGAAGGCCGCAACACTGCCAAACATCATACCCCAACTCTAGACCCACGACAAAAACCGGATGTACACTGCCTGATCCCGGAACGCGACACACTTGCGTGTGCCACTATGGTGGGTTTCACACACTGTGTACGGTGGTCGCTATCCGTGCGGATATGGACGGATACCAACACACTTGTTATATTTTCGCCCCATAACTAACGCACCAGGCGTGCTGGACCGCATGCTCTTCGCACAAACACAGCATAGACATCCGTGTTGCTAAACGAAAAAACACGCATTGTAGTCGATTTATTCTATTATTGGGAGACCGTAGTGAAATTTTTTATTCTAAACGATGTATGATAATATATGGGCTTATGAAAACGAATGCAACGGAGTCATAAACTGTCCAGTAATAGTGTCTCAATGGATCTGTTATTATGAGATTGAAGAACGTAAACGAGGCCTTCTTTAAACGAGGCTTAAAAAGAGTAGTCCTTTAACGGTAAGCAGCGGTTTTGCTGTGCCCTGGCATTGCTATGGGCGGCGGTGACTACTTACCATCAGGTGGCCCTTCTGCCTATCAAGGCACTAAAAAAACGTAACAAAACAAGATGGTTAAATATGAATACAACACAAATGAGTTTGAAGAAATGTAAGCTACTATAGATATTTATAAATATTAGCAACATCGATTAAACACACACTACACTGAGAACGGCTGTACGCACACCGATTAATACTGAGCTAGACTCCCGCTAGTCTCGTATAGACTGCCCTCGCGCCCTGAGGCGTTCCCTTTTATAACAAATCTTCCCCCACTGAGTCTAACTTGTCAATCTACCCGCAAATATTTTGTAAGTGGACCCCGATATTTATATTAAAATCTTAGGTAGAGTAGATTAAGCCGGAAGTCATTGAATAAATTATCGTTGTATTAAAAAGTACCCTTACACAAGTAGGTCGTATATTCAAATGAAAGAAAACGAATGTTGGGGAACTAAATTTACTGTGGAATCAACTAGATGGAAACGAGTGGAAAGTAATGAAAATTTTCTTGACAATAATTCTAATAACCAAACTAACATGTTGCGATAATTTTCACGCGCCTTACGTGTGCCGCCGCGAAGGCGTTCGTCTTTGTTACGCTAGTAGGGCAATATCCTAACAAAATTGACCAAC
Source organism: Laothoe populi (assembly GCA_905220505.1). Lineage (NCBI taxonomy): Eukaryota > Metazoa > Arthropoda > Insecta > Lepidoptera > Sphingidae > Laothoe > Laothoe populi. Next base: position 5,579,496 of record HG992174.1, on the reverse strand, counting down.
TTGTAGAAAAAGACAAACTGACCGTGCGGCCAATCCCTTTTTGTTATTGCTCTAGCGAGTCTGTGACGTAGACCAATCAAAATCCTAGAAAAAGACAACTGCTGGCCGCGCGTTCACTTTATCTCTCTCACTTTTCCGCCCGTATTCACTTCATAGCTGGATAGAAAAGCTCAGTCAAAATCTTTATATATATAGAAAAATACCTAGCGTGCCGAAACCGCAAGGATAGGAACCAATTGTTATAGTGGTAGCAGTCAAACTGTTGAATTCAAACATATAGGTGTTTCTAGTTTCTACATTATTCGTTTATATTATGTTCATATCATATTAAAAGTTTATGTAGACTAATTTCATAATACAGCGCCATCTAGCGGTACTTGTTTGAAGTATCAGTAAAATATGATCTCCTTCTTCAGCCTTCTTCTCATAGCATGTATAGGTCGTTTTGTATAATCAATGGAAATTCAACCTTATTGTAATGCCAATATGTTTTTTGTATAATCATGATTGCATGCTAGAACATTGAATCTTATCACCATTGGTATAAGGCATTTAATTCTATGACACCGATTAATACACGCTAGTGATAGTGAAAATACTATAATACCGGTATGAAAAACGATACTTAGGTCTTGTTTCCAACGTAGTTAAATTATGATTATTGTTAAAGTCAGGAGAGTTACTCTTTGGGTTTGGTTTTGGATTGGGTTCGAAAACTGTACAATTGGCAGTCTTGAACGCAACACCAGTGCAAGATTTAACTGAATCCGGCGGAATTTTTTGTAACTAAATGAAATAGAGTATTTACGATCGCTAGTTCGTAAATACTCTATTTCATTTAGTTCAGTGAGTTAGAGTTCCAATATCTTCTAGATTGGAATTGATTTCAAGAGTAGGCCTACAGATCTATCACGTCACTGCACAGTTCAAGGTATCAATTGTAAAAAAATGTTATAAAAATGGAGAGCAATCCATTTTAACTGTCCCCGAAACAACCTGATGAACATATTTGGCTATAAAAATCTAATAATTGTTAAAATTGATTAAAGTTAAATACTGTCTTAGACAGTTAATTACTATGCGTCGATCTATGTGATTGGTTTATTTTTGGCGCCAAAGAAACTGACCAATCACGTATAAAGAAATCAACGCCTAGCAAAGAGGTCGCTCAAGTATCGTATACAGGTGTGACTTTTAAATTATAAAAGTGTAAGTCCGAGTACCAAAACCATGCAGCCAGAGTTACATCGCCATAGCCTTTCTTATTCTGCCTAGTATAATTTCATTTATTTTTTTAAATTGTTCTTTTGTTACCTCTTTTTTAACCCCTCCAGTCAGGAAGGATATTAAAAAAAAAGTCGGGAGTAAAGCAACAAGCTTTTATTTCCATAGCATTAAAGTTAAAAATTGCATGCAAGAACGGCGAGTGTTGCTAGTGTACGCGCCGCCGGCGTGTCTATCCGTCATGACAGTTTAAAATGAAATAACATACGTTCATAAATATTCAGCCTAGTCGGTCGTCAGTTCTTAATGGAGATATATGAATATGTGGTTATGTCCGACTATGAAAGATAAAAAATATTAAAACTGTATAAAATTATAAATGCAAACAGTATTTTGTATCTTTAATCTACCTACTGACAATAAAAATCAATACGATTTTAACCACTCAAGTATTATCTGGACTTAGGCCACGCCAAACTTATTGATGTATTAAGCGTATTCGTATGGAAATAAAGTTGATTTTGGCTTGTACTTTACTCACTACTTATTATCTTTCTCCGAACACCGGTGTCCTTATGATACATGAGAGGTTGTGCAAACGTAATGCACACGTGACTTATTTTTGTTGATTTAAACAAAATGGATCCTTAATGGCACGATGTATTTTTACGATACACGCTTATGAGTTGGTGTTGACGGTATTTTGGGAACAGATCATCATGTGTAGGGGTCCTGGCATATTACTACGGTATCGAATTGTATCAGCTGTTACCGACGATCGAAAAATATGAAATGATGAAAATGGTAATAGCCGAGACAAATGTCGCCATTTTGAACCCAACCCAAAGGCAGCTTACCAAGCATATACATGTTTTTAATATCAATTATCACTCACTCAGTTGGCAAAAGAAAACAACGTGACCTAAGAGTTAAAAATATGTCCAATGTGAAGTCAATACAGCCAGTACAGGACCGTAAGGCCTTATTCCTTTAGTAGATAAAGCGGTATATAAATAAAGGGCTATTATATAAAAAAATGTAAATGGAACATCGGTGATAGCTGATACTTTTCAATTTCGTATGGCGAGAGTCTTAGTTGGCAGTAGGCGCTGTTATCGGACGAACGTTCGATTTTCAAATTTTTAAATTTATTTTGGGTTCTTGGGTTTTTTTATTTTGGGTTCTGCCGCCTGCCGATTTATGATTGGTCCATGGAGAGAATGTGCTGGAATGTGAGTTTACGCAATGGGCTTTATGATTTGTGTGATAAAGTAACTAGTTAATGTAATTTCGAATAAATGTATATTTAACTAATGGTAACATGTGTTTTTTTTTATTCAAATACCGAACGTGAACGTCGTTAGCAGTAAAAGTACCATGCAATTACTGAGTGGGATATAAATTAAAATTATGTATGAGGAATTACATATGCTGAAAATTCTTTGCAACAAAACACGTGCTGTGATTAAGTGCGCATTGTGTGGCTGTGTGGCTGACAAGTGTGTTTTACAAAAAAAAAGTATATTGTGGGTTTAAAAAAAAGTATACTCGGCCCAGCGACTGGCCCGGATAGCCATTAGCCGGGCTAGGGATATGCTGGGTCGTAAGACCGGCTAGTTCAGCATAATTAAAAAATAAAACGCAAGCCTATTTAGATTAAAAAAAAATGATTATATTACATATAGAGGTCTATATGCATTGTACCTATCCTTGCAGGTGCAAGGATAGGTACAATGCATTTGTCGCGAATAGTCGCGAAATGTTTGCAGGCAGAAAACTATTAAATCTTGTTGTGAGGGTAGTCTCTTTTTATTGGAAATGTCGAGGGTCTCTTACAAAATAAGTGCGTAGATTTATAATTTATATTCGGGGGATTTGCTATAAATAGGAGCGTATCTGTTCTCGAGTCAGTCTCGCTCGGTTTGGATCAGTGTGCAGTGGTCCTCAGTTCAGTGTGTGTGTTTAGTTGTGTTACTAACAGTGGGCAGTAGACAGCGGTCAAGGAGAAACAAAATATGTAAGTCAGTTACAATGTATTTATTTTAGAGACATTCCAGTATCTGTTAACTCTCCTTTAAACAGTAAAGCAGTTAGGTTCTCGCTATTGCATGGAGCTATTAGGTTTAGTTTCAAAGATCAAATCATACTGATGTACAGTTACTAGACCCAACCTGGGTATCTTTAAGTCAAGAGTGAATAGGTATCTTCTAGGCAAGCGTGCTCCACCGTAGACCACATCATCACTTACCATCAGGCGAGATAGTGGTCAAACGCAAGCCTATTTATAAAAAAGTGACGCCGACAGTCAGAGGTGTCTTCAGATAGTTATCTGACCAATTGCAAAATTAGGCCAGATGGTTAAATAGGAGGCCGAGTGCCGTATGCGAGGGATTTCCTCCCAGACAGTTCACAAATTACCTTCGTAGTTAAATTCCGTAAACGCAACCGTCATATTTCATCTGTGATATTATCATTCCTGATTATTTCGCTACAACATCAAGTTTACATATATACCTAGTCAGGTCATAAATTCTGTCACATGTTTAATATAAAATAATTGAAACAAGTTTATTCATTATGTAACCATTTATATACCAAAATGAACTTAACAAAACATAGATTCTTATGACACTAAAGTTTATTCAAAATGACCTCCGTGATTTTAAATACAGGCCTTCAATCTGCGCGGCCAGTTGTCTATCGCAGCACGAACGAGGTCCATGTCAATATCGGCGGCTGCCTTAAAGGATGTCTTGAGTGACTCCAAATTGGGATGAGGCTTTGAGCACGCCTTTTCCTCCAAGTGTTGCCATATCTTGTAATCTAACGGATTCAAATCTGGTCTGGAGGAGGGCCAGTCTTCGTGCCGGATGAAGTCGATTTCACGCGCCGTCAGCCAGTCTCGTGTGCTCTTCGCTCTATGAGCTGGCGCCGAATCTTGTTGGAATACCCAGTGCCTGTTATTGAACATGGTATGAGAAACAGGTTCCACAAGGTTCGTCAGGAGTGTATTTTGATACACAACTGCATTCGTTTTTACACCTTTCTCACAAAAATGTACCTCTGTTAAGCCATAATAAGAAACTCCCAACCATACCATGAGCGAGGATGGAAAATGACCTCGTTCGACACGCGGAATACGGTTGCTCGCTTCTTCACTACTGTGTGCGTACACCTTATCATTTTGTTTGTTGTAGCTCTCTTCTACGGTAAAAAAATTTTCATCTGAAAAAAGAATTTCCCGATATTTTTTTCCCGCGTACCGCTTCAACAAAGCGCGGCAACTCTTCAGTCTCAGGTCCATTAGACGAGCATTCAAACGATGTCCTGTTTTTCTTCGATATGCCCGAAGCCCTAAGTCTTCATTTAACACCCTTTTCACCGTGGTTCTGCTTAACCCCATCTGAAAGGCCAACAGTTTCTGCTTACGTTTGGGATTTCTTTGAATTCGCGCCTTCACAGCTTTTATCACTGCTGGAGTCCTAACAGACCGAGGGCGACCACTTCTTGACCTGTCATCTACACTAGAGTCTTCATTGTATCGTTTGATGGTACGATAAACGAATCTTTTGGTTATATTCAAATTTTTCAGTATGTCAAAAATTTTAATTGGCGCGTAACCGCAACGATGCAACGCAATTACTGCAACACGGTCTTCTTTAAGCGTCCACTCCATATTTAAAAATGAGTAAAATTCTAAAAAGTATACTTTTTTATTTTCATGAACAATTTGAAATTCGAATTCAATAAACTTTTTTGTGGCCAGCATTCTAAAATAAAAGTTTTTACTGTGTGACAATACTTATGACCTGACTGTGTATATATATCAGTACAGTACTATGTACCAATATACCTATATATTCGCCAAATACTTATTACATCATACATGAATCCCAAATCTAAAGATTCCTCGAGATTTTAAGTTGAGACGATTTAAAAAAAAAATGTCCCCACCTTTAGGTCCCAGGCCTCCACGACTTAGTCCGTTACTGAATTCTAACATTAATTATATTAATGGCGTACCGATAATAAAAGACCCATAAATGGTAAATTAGCCAGATTTTGCGCAGTACCGGATCAAAGGTAATCTCGATGGGGTTCAGATATATGGTTTTATACTAAGGAATATAAATAAATAAATACACCCAACAGTCTCAAGGAGCATACTCCGGCGCGACTTCATTTCTGGCGCACTGGGTGGTTGCCCAAACGCACTCACCTCTAACGCCGGCCCTGACTACCCTACAGCTGGGCAAGGCCCCCCGAGGTGTCAGGCCTTAGTCCACATAATATAATAATAGTACATAATTTATGGCTCCCAAAAACTTTCTGGATACGGATCTGCTTTTTGAATAAAGGAATTAATGTTTAAATTGTGTTTAAAAAAGCAGTGTTAAAAATTTTATTTAGTGATTTAAAATGGCGGTAAAATTGAGAGTATTTGCTGTTCACTATACAATTTACGAGCTATGGATGGAAATTCATCTTCTTATTTTATTTTGTAAGTATATAATGAAATATGTTCCATATTTATATATAGCAGCGATAGCCTAGTTGATTATTATAAACAGTTTAATTACAATTAATATTCACGTAAATTAAAAAAAAAAAAATTTCATTAGTCTTCCCACTTCCATCATACTCGGACCAAGACCTGAAAAACGAGAAGTATAACGACTGGGAAATGAGCGCCACCGCACCAAACAGACTTTTAGAAATAATGCGCACTTACCTAGTAGATGCGGAGAAACGCTCCGTCGAGATGAACTCCATGAGGTTCATGTTCGAAGAGTCGCCGTATTATGAACAAGGGTATGTCATGGGAGAGATTATTGAAAGGTGAGAACATAGCAAATGAGCCCAATTGTATGCACTACTGGTAGTAGGATATTCGTATCCGTCCGGATAGCGACCACCGTACACAGGGAGTAAAACACGCCATAGTGGCACACGCAAGTTCAGCAGGTTTTTGTTCAGACCTCCATGATGCGGCCTTCTGCCTACCTTCTTGCCCATGGCGTGGTGTGAAGAAGCAGACCAGCATGATTGTGTTGAGTAGCGGGAGATATATCATATCTCGCTACTCGATACTTCAATTGGTGCAATGTGGTCACTTGGCCGTGCCAGGACTAAAAAAAAAGACTATCCGGCACTGCACACCATCAGATGCAGTTGTCATTTTGCTAGCATCAAAGAGGCTATCCGCACGCAAATACATTTGATGATTTGGACCTTAGTAACCATACAAACACCGGTTGAAGCAGATTATCCAGGCGCCCGAAACTCGGCGTTTTTATTAGTAATTTGATTTTTTTGTTATGAAAGGGATACGTTTTGTTAGGAATCCATTTTCGCATAGCAAGTGGAAAGGCTTAGCAGATTTCCACACAATCTTTCGTTACCCCCATCTACCCTATCACTGCTATGCCATAATAATTTACGTTTATTATATTCTAAAAAAAGTGAGGTGACATTTACAACGCTTGTAATAAAAAATGAAAAAAAAATATTTTATCTCGGGGGCCCGAAGTCTCTACTTTGGTTTGGGGCTGTTATCAATCAAGACAATAACCTTCCTTCTAATTCTACTTTGCCACATGGCGGATGATATTTTTACAGATACAAGAAAATGGTAGAGCATGTGAAACGTCCAATAGAGTTCAAAGCAGATTCTGTGTTCGCCACCTTGAAGCGAACAGAACTAATACAGAAGTTGTATTTCGAAATCTATCACTTAGTTAACATGGCCCATGAAATACCTAAGAAGTATAGGTGTGTAACGTCTTTTTTTCAAAATGAACAAATCAAATAATTTATTTAGTAAATTAGGCCACTAGGGGCTTTTTAGAATTATTAAAATTTATCGGTGCTTCGGAAATGGCCTAGTGGGGTGAGAAGAAACACCAAGAAACACAGCCGTAGGTCTTTTATATATTTTTTGAAGGTCTGTGATGTGGTAGACAGAGGACTAGAATGTGGTAGACTTACTAACCTCGCATTAGGCCAGCGTGGTGGAATAACTCCTCATTAGTAGAGAAGGTCCGTTCCCAGAAGTGGGACACGTCTTTGACTCTCAGGGAATTGAATCCGTTTGAAATCGTTTCATAGCCAGCTACACGCCTACTGCGTCACAGATGCTAAATAATATACTATTAAGGACCCAAGTCACGCCCCGGCTTTGCAGGGGATACACACAGTTTTTTTTTATAGTATAGTCCGACCAACGAGCCAGTGGGTCACCTGATGTTAAGTGATATCCACCGCCCATGAACATCCACAATACCGAAAGTATCATGTATGCGTTGTCGGCCTTAAAGGACAGGAATAGGGATTAGGGAAGGGAAGGGGAAATCTGGGCCTCCGGTTATCTCACTTACCATACGAAACGCGACAGTAAACTGTCACTTTACGTGGGTTTTCTGTGAGACAGTGGTACTACCCCGGTCGAGCCGGCCCATTCATGCTGTAGACAAATATGTCTACAGCGTGGCTCACACAGTGTTTTGTCGTAATCTCGTACCAGCCTATTACAATCGAGCATGTGGGTCAAATTAAAATGTAAATAATGTTAATACTACAAGTAGTATTGTTATATATTTTATTTCCAATCCTACAAATGTTTTAAAAGTAAACCTTCCATACGGCATGATTTTTCCGAAATCTTCAAAAATCTTCGCCATATATCAGCTAATTTTGAGATCTCGCATCACCTAATTTTCTAGGCCCATCACTAATCTAATCCCTAGACAACACGTGTAGTCATTAACACTGTCTCACCGAACACCCACGTATAATATCAGCGTACGCTCTTTTTAACCGACTTCAAAAAAAGAAGAAGGTTCTCAATTCGTCGGAATTGTTTTTTTTTATGATTGTTCCCCAATACTCGAAGACGGCTGGACCGATTCGAGAAATTCTTTTTTTGTTTAAAGGGTATACTTCCCAGGTCCCATTGGCACCTAGTCAGGATCTGCTGATGGGATCTCAGAAAAATCGAGGGCAATCCTAAAAAATTTATAGGGACGCATAATTTGTTTTTTTATTGAAGTCTGTGTACTTTTTATGAATTTAAAAACTTTTACTTATATAACTTAGTTATATAGAAGAATTCCGAGATATGCTGAACCCAGTAGATTTAGAAGAAATGCTTAAACACGAGGAATGGATAAAGGATAACGAGCGGCAGAGGAAGCTGCAAATAAAGATGGAAAAGAAGAGAATGCAGCAGATGAGAGAGTTGTACTTGAAGCTGAAGATAAAGACGTATGAGCCGGTGCAGAAGAAGACATATAATAAGTGGTGGCCCATCGACTATGGATGGGAAATCGAATATTATTGGTAAAATGATTAAGAACTACCTTTCGAAATATACGATGAATACAACTAAAAGGTTTTATCTGGTTTACAAAAAAAACATTTTAGGTAGCCACCCACGGGGCCAGTACCCGGCTGTGAAACGAGAGGCCTTAGGTTAATCTCTCATTGAGACATTTTGTTATGATCCGCAAATATTTTGTCAGTGTGGTGCGACCGAGTCTATCGAAGTTGATAGCCATGATACAAAATTTTCAAATAATTTTAATCTAGATATTTTTAAATTTCTAGTGATATTAGGTTGCAACAAGCATGCAAGCATGTTCTAAACTAGGCTGCTTCGTCACTTACCATCGTGAGATAGTACTCAAATACATGCCTATTAATAGTAATAGCAGTATTGTATGCTTTTCATGAATTAACTTGATACTTAGTATCTAGTATTTTAGTTGTTGTGTTCAGTCTGGGTACGTCATGCTCGCTAAAGTGTCTGTGCTTGCTGCGGCGCCATGTGCCAGGTCGGTCTCTTCCCTGTAACATGGTTGAGGAGGCCGATGCCTGACACATGCGTGATTAAGCGTGAACGTCTTCTCGTACTGTGGCAATAAATCGAGATTTTCATCTTTCTCACGACGGTCATGTGCAATAAGTCTTGTAATAAATTAACCAATGTTGAAATGAGCCAGTGGGTCACCATATCAGGTGACCCACTGGCTCGTTTGTCGGGCTATACTATAAAAATATTACCAAATATTGTAAGCCGGTGTTCGAAAAGAGCAACGCTAGGGTTTCTTGTACGTTCTTCTCTAGCGAAACTACATACCCAACTGGCGGTAGAGTAACAAAGAAAGTATTTGATTTTGATTTTTAATACACTCCCTCTAATGTCTTAACTATCTTAAATCTGCAACAACATCTAAATAAAGCGAGAACACTAGAAAACGTACATCACATTGATAGCGGGTAGGATGTTGGTAGTTCGCTGGCAGTTCTAAAACCGACACTGGTTAAATTTATAATCATGGTAAGTTCAGTGATTCGAAATATAGGAACACTGAATGAGATCGTCTGCTATTTTCACAATTAACCACCTACAAATGCAATTTTACCATGATAAATCTCGCGGTTAGATATTTTGGCCTCAATACCAGTAAATAAAATAATCTATAAACACAGACTCCTCTATTCATTTTATGCAATAGAATAAATGTCCCAAGCCCAACCGGACTTGTTGATACCAAGCTTCTTCATCATAAACTCGTCTCTGTACTTACTCTTCAATTCTTCCTCTTTGATGCGCAACGCAAGTTTGGAATCTGGAAACATAAATTTATTAGTGGATATAAATTGTAAATTCACTTTCTAGAAAGAAAGAAATACATTTGCTATCTCCATTTTTTTAGTGTCTGTGTATTATCCTTGGTTATCAATTACGATTTAATAAAGAATTTTCTATGTCATCATAGCTATTCTGTTTGCGCCATTGGAATATATTTTTTTTAAACAATAATTTTTAAAACAGTTACAAACATAAAATATATAAATGTAAAATTAGATAGCCTCCGTGGTGCAGCGGACGAGTAGCTACTAAAGATTTTTGTATTTTTTTTAGTTCCTTGATAGGCAGACGAGCACACGGGCCACCTAATGGTAAGTAGTCACCGCCGCCCATAGACTTCGGCAATGCCAGGGCACAGCAGAGCCGCTGCCTACCGTTGAACCTCGATAGACAGACGAGCAAACGGGCCACCTGATGGTAAGTAGTCACCGCCGCCCATAGACTTCTGAAATGCCAGGGCACAGCAGAGCCGCTGCCTACCGTTGAACCTCGATAGACAGACGAGCAGACGGGCCACCTAATGGTAAGTAGTCACCGCCGCCCATAGACTTCTGCAATTCCAGGGCACAGCAGAGCCGCTGCCTACCGTTGAACTATATAAACCTATAAAAAGCACTTATGACAGGTCAAAATACAAATGTGAATTCTCCATACGGAATGAGTAATCATGGTTAATGGCGTAGGACCTTGGAATCCACTGTCAAGGGCTGATAGGCAGGGATACAACGACGAGGATAGGACTGGAAAAGGAAAAAAGAGGATGATCTGAAAATTAAAGGAATCCTAATCTTCGGTAATGGAAGTGACTGGAGATGATGATCAGGAGAAGGGACAGGAACGGGAGAAGAGAAGTTGAAAGGAGACTGGACGGATTTGGAAGGAAAGTAATCCCTAGTCCAGCTATGCCAGGGCACAGCAAAGCCGCTGCCTACCGTTTTAAAATGATTGCTAGGAATTATTAGTACTAAATTTTTTCATTAGTTAGTTTTAAATTCTAAAATACACATTGATATTTACAGCATCTCTCGTAGTATTTAGCTGTAAATTCACTCCTTACGTCCATACATCCCGAGTTACTAATACAAAAAAATCAAAACATATCACGCTTCTGACTGCCTCGATGGCGCAGTTGTAATTGCGCATGCATTTCGACTGCTGTGCCGAGGTCTCGGGTTCTATCCCCGGGTCGGATAAACTGATATTGGGTTTTACTATTTAGAAATACTCAGTATCAGCCCGTCTGGAATTGAACTCTGTATGGCTCTCGCCCCCTATCATATTATGGGACCGTAATAAATTCGGCGAAACGTGGGTGTACTGGTTACACCTCTGCCTACCTCTTCAGGGATTACAAGCGTGAGTGTAGGTATATGTAAGTTAACATACCACGATTCCTTAACGCCTTAGGCGGCTCGGGCGGCCCGGGAGGCTCGGGCTTCGCGACCATCGGCGAGGCGCCTTTCTCCAAAATTTTCTGAGGGATTGTCTCTAGCACATGGACCAGTTTGTCAATATCCACTTCCCTCATGTGGACCAGCTCCATGCTGATTATGTAGTGGAGTGGCCGGAGCTTCGTCATCCCAGGACCCAGGAGCGTAGTCCTGTTCGTGAATCGGTTTCTGGCCTCGCGATAGGTTTCTAGCATGCGCTTGTATTTTTCACGAATTTGACCTGGAATTTACCTTTTTTTATCCTGTCACGAAAAAAGTGACCACACTACACCTGATGGTAAGCGCAGTGCCCCAATCTATCCCCCGCTACTCAACACAATCATGCCTGCTTCTTCACACTACGCCATGGGCAAGAAGGTGAAGAAGCGGTCGTGAGTCTAGTGACGGAGTCCCCAACTCTAGACCCTCGACAAAAGCCGGATATACACTGACTAAGCCCGGAACGCGACACACTTGCGTGTGCCACTATGGTGGGTCTTACACCCTGTGTACGGCAGTCGCTATCCGGCCGGATATGAATATCCTACGATCAGCAAAACATTTACATTTATATTTTTAGCTGGTTATAAGCAAGCTGATTAAGCAGTGGTGATCGTACATTTGACATCCCCCCCCCCCCCTCCTTCCTTTTCAATGCTTACCAATAATAACTCCAACATCGAAGGCAACCATGGCCCCATGCTCATCTTTAATGCCTGAAACCTGCCGTAGCTTCAGTTTGGCGTCCTTCAGAAGGCCCAGGGCAAGGATCTTTAATTTGTCCTTATCCGTCTGTCCCATAAAGTCATGGGCTTGGTATGACTTTTCCTCCCCTGATGCCACTAGAACAAATAAATACACCCAACAGTTACAAACATAAAATATATAATTGAAAAATTATATAGCCTCCGTGGTGAGGCGGACGAGTAGCTACTAAAGATTTTTGTAGTTTTTTTTAGTGCCTGGATAGGCAGACGAGCAGACGGGCCACCTGATGGTAAGTAGACACGGCTGCCTATAGACTTCTGCAATGCCAGGGCACAGCAAGATCACACAAACATTTTTCCCGGTGTGGGAATCGAACCAACGGCCTCTTGTTTCACAGCCGACTCGCCAACTGCGTCTTATGTAACAATTGTTCATTATTATCATCATTGTTATCTCTGCCTATTGCCGTCCACTGTTGGACGTAGGCCTCCAATTGGGAGCCAAACATCAACTTGGGTGCATCCATCCGCAAAACAATGTGTGATTTATATTTGTTTTGGGTCTTTTTATGATCGCGTAGTTACTAGTTGATACCTAACGCAAGACTCTTATCGTAGTGTGGGCTCAGAACTATGTGTGTCTATAGTAGAGTTGCTAACCGTCCTGTTTTCCTGGGTGAGGGTCCTGGGGTTTCCTGGATAGTTTTTAGCAGCGTCCTGGGTTTTTAAAGCGCCCTGATAAGGTCCTGTATTTTAAAATTCGCGTGCAACTGTTGAAATCCTTACGTTACGGACTTACGGCTCTCGAGTGTCTTTAACCGACTTCAAAAAAAGGAGGAGGTTCTCAATTCGTCGGAGCTTTTTTTTCATGTATGTTCCCCGATTACTCGAAGACGCCTGGACCGATTCAATTTTTTTTGTTTATAAGTGTATACTTTCCAGGTGGTCCTATTGGCACCAAGTCAGGATCTGATGATGGTATCTCAGAAAAATCGAGGGACCCCCTCAAATTTTATAGGGACGCATAATATGTTTTTTCATCGGTGTACTTTTTGAGGCTATCATAATGGTTTTTATAAAACAAAGACTCGTCCTGTTTTTAAACTGAATTGTCCTGGTTTGTTCCGACTTCAAATCATAGTTATTGAAATTCGGGGCTGGCAACCCCAGTCTATAGGCTGTTATTTATTTACTGAAATAACAATAGATTTATTATTTCTTACCACACAAAATCGTTAGTATTATTGTAAACATGTTTTTTTACAACACTTTATTAATTAATTTTCCAACGCAAATGTGTAAAATACCAATAAGATTTTATTGTGATTAAGTATTAAGAACCACGTTTAATATAATAGTGGTAATAGCCAAGGGCTTAAATAGAGAGCGAAAATTACCGCCATGTTACACATTTGACAGCCTCCATGAAACAGATGTACACCATCAAGCTGTGGAACAGTTTGCCAGCTACCGTGTTCCTTCCTATGATCCTGGGTCCTTTAGGCGTAGTGTGAAGAAGCTACATAGCCGGCATGACGGTGTTGAGTAGCGAGGGATAGATTGTCTCTCGCTACTTGATACTCTAACTGGACGGCACTGCACTTACCATCAGGTGCAGTGAGGTTCTTGCCTGGATAAAAAAAACTGAATTCGATTCCCGGAACGAGTTAAATATTTGTGCAATCCTAATTTTTATTCAAGTTATGTTTAAAGTTTCTATCATCGCTATGTGACCTTAACAAACATCATTACTATTATAACTTCATTATATTATATTCTGGGTGTTGTGGGACCGTAGTAACTCGTAGTTTCGTGTTGCCAACCGTTCTGTTTTCCCAGGATATAAGGTTTTGGAGTGTCCTGGGGTGTCCCAGTTTTAAGCAGCGTCCTAATAAGATCTTGTATTTTAAAATTCGCACGCAACTTTTGTAATCCTTTTGCGGCCTCACGACTCGCGCTGTTTTAAAAGAAAGACGCATCCTGTTTTTAAACGGAAATTGTCCTGGTTACTCCAACTCTAAATCCTAGTTTTTGTAATTTGGGACTGGCAGTGTCGTAATTGATATCCACGCTACAGGTTTTACCTAGTGTGGTGTCAGGACTATGTGTTTGACTGTTGGGTTTAAAAGAAAATGTGCTTTTTTGCATGTATGAATCAAATTACAAAGGGCCCTGCTGGGTAGACACATTTTTCTTGCTGAATTTCTCCTGTTCTGTTAAAGATACCTTGCAGTTAATACATGAATTTGAAGGTACCAATGTACCTTCCAATTCATGTATTAACTGCAAGGTACGATCAGTATTGTTTTTATGTATTCCGAGCGTAATACAACCGCGGGCCCCGCTGGATGGATGAGGCGATTTATTGTAATTTCTATCAAAATAGTTGAGGTACATTGGATGTTGTTAATAAATTCGTGAGGTACATTGAACAAGCAAAGCATTGCCACTTGTTTTCTCGAGATTGTGTTGTCGGTATCAGGGATTACGAGATACGCACGGTCTCACAACACCCGGACCCTGGACACAAATATCTGATACACAAAGATTTGTCCCGGTGTGGGAATCGAACCCACGGCTTCTCGTTAGCCTGTTACTCGCCAACTGCGCCACGGAGGCGCGGGTTCGGTCGAACACCAAATAAAAGAAACATTTTTATTACATTTATATATTGCATAGCACTTTATCATTGTTTGGATCTATAATTTATATAGAACACCGACTTTATCACGTTAAACCTACCAATAATAATCAATTTCCCATCCGTAATCCAAATCCCACCATTTTCGAGTGGGTTTTGGTGTTGTAGGGGTCATGCGTTGCTCCAAATATCTATCCAGCTTGAACTTTTTACGTCTGGTGGTGGAATGTACCGTGGGTTCCCCATGATAATGAGTGGGTGCTCCGTGAGCCCCATCGTCGTATTTCTCATGCAATCCTGTTCGTACTTTATATTTCCTTTCTATTTCATGCATCATGTTTGTTATGTGCTCTACCTGTAGACATATATTCAACACGATTTAAATAAATATCATTTAGTTTATTTTTTTTATAAAAAAGAAAAGGCAAAGCTCCTACACCATGCAGCCTTGTCTGTCGTTAGTTTGTTCAAAGGGCTGAAATTGATACATAAATCAATATATAAATAAAATAAATAAATGTTAAAAGGCCTAAGCAATGTTGAGTATACCACGCCACTCGATACAATCATGCGTAGCTTCTTCAGACTTCGATTAAAGAACCCAGAAGCATAGAAAAGAGCACGTGGACTGGCAAACGGTTTTACAGCTTGATGGTGCGACAAAGATGGAATTTTCCAACCTCTTGGTTCGGGCCGGCAGGTTGGAAAACGAGCACGCGTCGTTCAGGAACCTACCATTTTTTTTATCCTGGTACGGCGAAGTGACCGCACTGCACCCGATGGTAAGCGCAGTGCCGTCCAATTAGAGTATCGAGTAGCGAGAGACGATCCATCCCCCGCTACTCAACACAATCACACCTACTTCTTCACACTACGCCATGGGTAAGAAGGAAGAAGCGGTCGAGGGTCTAGTGTCAGAATACTCAGAAGACTGCAAAATGATCAAAAATCGTACCCCGACAGTAGAGCCCCGATAAAAACCGGATGAACACTGGCTGATCCCGGAACGCGACACACTTGCGTGTGCCACTATGGCGGGTTTTACACGCCTGTGTACGGTGGTCGCTATCCGGGCGGATATTTATACCCTACCTGCCAATAATGTCGTTCAATTTCTTCCAAAATGATTACTAGTTCCATTAAATACAGCCGTTGTTTCATATAAGTGCTGGTGTTGAATTTATCCACCATTTTCCTGTATTTCTCTTGAAGAATATAAGTTAGGTATCCAACCTCAAAGGGGGCTGTGTTGACGCTGTCCTGAAAGTTATATATGCATGAAGATATGACAGTACTATTTCACCATTTGTCACTTATACCTTCGTCACCTGATTACAGACTTCTAAATGAAACATATATATACATACATGTACACTCACGCCTGTATTCCCCGAAGGGGTAGGCAGAGGTGTAACCAGTACACCCACCTTTCGCCGAATTTCGGTCCCATAATGTGATAGGGGGCGAGCCTATCGCCATACCGGGCACAATTCCAGACTCCGGGCTGATACTGAGTATTTCTAGATAGAAAATACCCGACCCGCGGATCGAACCCGAGACCTCAGCACAGCAGTCGTAACGCATGCGCAATTACAACTGCGCCACCGAGTCGCTAGTCATTTAATGTTGATTGCAGAAGTCTATCGGCGGCGGTGGCTACTTACCATCAGGTGTCCCGTCTGCTCGTCTGTCTATCGAGGTTCAACGGTAGGCACCGGCTCTGCTGTGCCCTGGCATTGCAGAAGTCTATGGGCGGCGGTGACTACTTACCATCAGGTGGCCCGTCTGTTCGTCTGTCTATCGAGGCCCTAAAAAAAACAATTTCACAGCGGGCTTTTCACCTATTGCGCCACGGAAGCTTTGTTACAGAACTACCTGTCTGATATACTGCAGTTTGGAGATACGTTCATCCGTGTCATGTATTACATCAACCGTCGTGTTTAGTATTATCAAAGCTGATTTGAGATCATTTCCTTTGAGCGGTGTCTTCTGAGTTGACGTTAAAGAACCTGAAAAAAGTGTGTGTGTGTGTGCAATTCAGACTAGGTAGATGTGAAACTTCAGAAATAATAATATATTCTGCAAATCATACTACAATATTATAAATGCGAATGTTTGGATGGATGGATGTTACTCAATCAAGCTACAACGGCTGGACGGATCTGGTTGAAATATATTGTGTACTAGCTTTTGCCCGCAGGATAATATTGGGATATACAACAGCGTCTTGGCATCTCCATTTTCAGATGGAGCCACTACCAGGGCGCCATCGTCAAAATTGACGAAGTACCGTTTAAATAATGATAATAAATATTGATTTTCCACGATGTTTTCCTCTACTGTGAAATCATGCGTTAAAATACACATGTGATTTCGAAATGGCAGAGGTGTAAGCGATTTGAGATGGTTTCGAACATACAGCTTTCGACTTGACTCCGTACCGCAACCAATTAGGCTATCGCTGTTTTCACTTATATGCTAATATATGAGAGGAATAGAAACACAAATTATTACCCACAATAAAGCAGTAAACACGTGCAATACTTCATGTTCTCAGGTTGCTTGGTATTTAAAAATAAATGTAAATTAACGACGTGGAAAATTAACTAGTAATTATATCCACGATAAATAGCTGTTTGTTTAAATGTTGTACATGTGAATGAGGAGTGTTTCTGTTATTATGTGGTAGAATATTACTGCGAGTGTTCTTGGTAATTTTATATTTCAGCATAATTGACAACATTTCATTTTTCTAACATACTTTAATTTGTATACTATATGAAACTTGAACTAAAATTATGAGACCAATATTTTTTCTTTTTTCAATATTCAGATATTTTCATTTATAATTTTCGCTTTGAATATTGTTTTATTCTAAATCGTCGTAAGCACCAAATGACGTCATATATACGGCTCAAGACGTAATGACCTTTGCTTTGCAAAAAAAACTGACAAGTGACAGATGTGAGTTGTCACAACTCAAACTTCTGTCTTTTGATTGGCGAATTATTGACGTATTGTAACATTGACATTTAACAAATGACAATATATTGGTTTTTAAAATAAATAGTATGGTGAGCCAAGAAACTATTTCATTCAACCGTATGCCATCAAGCCTTTTTCGGATTTTAATTTTTTTCTTCGAAACTAAAGTATTAAAAAATATATATTTGAACTAATATATATTTATTATATATATATATATATATAATAAATATATATATAATAAATATATATTAAATATATATATAATAAATATATATTAAATATGTATATATATATTAATATATATATTAATTATTTAATATATATATTTTTATTTATATTTTTCTATAGAATAGAAAACATGAGAAACGGTATTTTTATTTTACGCTAGTTTAGATTTTGAAATGTTGTCAATTGAGTAAGTTAATTAGCGAGAACATCTTTTTTTTTATCCCGGCGAAAGCATTCATTTCTGCCGTCCTCCGGGGGGAAGAGAAATATGAATAAACGGTTATGCTGGACTAGCCGGTTTTACCAGCACCCCCTCGGATAATGGCTATCCTCCATCCTAGAACCTCATCCTGACAATAACAAACAATAAAAGAATTAGCGCAATCGGTCCAGCCGTTCACGCGTGATGCAGTGACCACGGGAAATAGGAATTCATTTTTATCTTCTTTATATATATAATTCTACTGTACGTGTGTATGTCACTGAACTCCTAAACGAGTGGACCGATTTGAATGTTTTTTTTTATGGCGTGCGGGTGGCGCCCTGGATGGTTTAGATTTACAAATCAGCCCGGCAGATGGCGCTGCAGTCGGTGTGGCGCTGCTTTTACGGGCAGGACGACGTCTGCCGGGCCGGCTTGTATATTATATAGGTATATATGTACTATGTTATATACATTTCAGGTAATTGAATGCATGTGCTGAATAAACCACCATGCAAGTGAACATCATAATAATTCTATGTAAGTACTCTTGGCTCGACTGCCTCGGTGGCGCAGTTGTAATTGCGCATGCGTTACGACTGTTATGCTGAGGTATGAGGTTCGACCCCCGGGTCGGGTTTTCCTATTTAAACATACTCAGTATTAGTCCGGAGCCTGGTTTTTTTTTTATTTTATTTATTTAGAACAACAAACAGTTATACAATGTGTCTTACATGCGTGCATGTGGATTGAGTGAGCACCTTCCAAAAATCGTTTTTTATGTATTAGGGATTTAGTAAAAGTTCTAAAACAATTGTAAAACCAATCCTGGAATTTGTAAAAAGATAAAACCGAAGATAAATCAGTTAATGTCTGCTCACTCAATCCTGATAACGGGCAACCCAGATCTACAAATGTATCAAGTTTACATATAAAATTTGGGTTCTAGGATTTAGTAAAACCTTAGTGAAAACACAGTGTTTAATTTCAGATCACCTAGTGCCCTATTTAAAAAGTTACAAATTGTTATTGGTGCTCACTCAATCCACATGCTTTGAAAAGTCAAGATTTCTTAGAAATTACCTATAAAATCAAGTTCAATTATATTTCTAGATTTAGTAAAAGTGGAATAGAAATTTGTAAAACACAAAACGAATCACTATCATGCTTCGTTTCTGAAAAAATAATTTTTATAGGTGCTCACTCAATCCACACGTTTTTAAAAAGTTAAAATCTTTCATATCTTTAAATCTGTAAGCGCTACAAAAAATGTGAATACGTCAAGTTTGAGTGGAAATTTTTACTAAATATTGGCTATTTCACATTTTCGATATTTTGCTTACTTAAAGAGATATTACATTTTTAATGTTTTCCATACAAACTTACAATGTAGGGTCGCCACACGTGTCAAAATACAGGATAATCTACAAAATAAATTTATATTTGCCTATCTCTAGTTATGCCTATATGTACCTAAATTTGTTATGCCTATATGAATAACGACGATATAAATGGTAATAATATGATATAATATGATGGGAGGGTAATAAACTCAGCGACATATGGTTGAATTAATTTATTTTTACCTATTTATAGGAACCCAAATTAATATTATTTTAAATTAGTAAATTTTTAGTCAATACTATCTGGCACCAATTTACTAATTAAATTCATATGGGAATTCTGAACTACTTATTATATAAAATACTTGAAACATACTGATATCTGAATTTATTCTTTTTAACGTGTTATTTAAGTATTTTAGCACGAAGCTTAAATACAAATGTGACTATTAAGTATATCTAAATAAAAGTTATAATTTTGTTACTTTAAATAAAACTGCGTAGTTGCTAAAAATATTCTATTGACATTTGGTGTTATTGTATAAATAAAAGGCGTCTGTACTAATATATAAAAGAGGTAACATTTGTATGTTTTGATGTTCGGGGTAATCTCCGGTTCTACGGAACCGATTTTGAAAAATCTTTTACTGTTAGAAAGGTATTTTAATGAGTTTCCTGAGTGCTATAGACTACTCCTATTCAAATTTTTACTCCTGAAAAAATTATCTCGTGGGATAGACGGGCCGGGGCAAAGATATTTTTAAGGCGATACGGAGTTCGCGAGGACAGCTATACCAAATAACATTATAAGCCAAAAATCGAAGTGCCGCAACTTATGCTGAGAGTAAAACACGACAATTGAGCGATGCTGACATGGCTAGGTTAGTATATTTTGCATATTGCCATAATTTGGTGTGTCACGGGACTCTACTATGGAGAGGTGCTGCTAAAATGAATATCATTTTACTCTCCAAAAGCGAGCTATAAGATCTATCGCTAAGTTCTAGAAGTTCTTGGGGAGGAAAATTCTTCTTTCCAGTGGCTTTGCATACGCTTTTACAATAAGGTTCCCAATCATATTAAAGAACTAAATGAAAGATACTATTAAGCAGATGACCGAAAGACTTCGGAATATATTATGCTATTACTTAGAAGTGTAGCCATTAAATATAGTAGAAGTAGTAGTAGTAGTAGCCATATTATTAGGAACCTTATATACCTAGTCAGGTCATAAATTCTGTCACATGTTTAATATAAAATAATTGAAACAAGTTTATTCATTATGTAACCATTTATATACCAAAATGAACTTAACAAAACATAGGTTCTTATGACACTAAAGTTTATTCAAAATGACCTCCGTGATTTTGAATACAGGCCTTCAATCTGCGCGGCCAGTTGTCTATCGCAGCACGAACGAGATCCATGGCAATATCGGCGGCTGCCTTAATCAAGGATGTCTTGAGTGACTCCAAATTGGGATGAGGCTTTGAGCACGCCTTTTCCTCCAAGTGTTGCCATATCTTGTAATCTAACGGATTCAAATCTGGACTGGAGGAGGGCCAGTCTTCGTGCCGGATGAAGTCGATTTCACGTGCCGCCAGCCAGTCTTGTGTGCTCTTCGCTCTATGAGCTGGCGCCGAATCTTGTTGGAATACCCAGTGCCTGTTATTGAACATGGTATGAGAAACAGGTTCCACAAGGTTCGTCAGGACTGTATTTTGATACACAACTGCATTCGTTTTTACACCTTTCTCACAAAAATGTACCTCTGTTAAGCCCTAATAAGAAACTCCCAACCATATCATGAGTGAGGATGGAAAATGACCTCGTTGGACACGCGGAATACGGTTGCTCGCTTCTTCACTACTGTGTGCGTAGACCTTATCATTTTGTTTGTTGTAGCTCTCTTCTACGGTAAAAATTTTTTCATCTGAAAAAAGAATTTCCCGATATTTTTTTCCCGCGTACCGCTTCAACAAAGCGCGGCATCTCTTCAGTCTCAGGTCCATTAGACGAGCATTCAAACGATGTCCTGTTTTTCTTCGATATGCCCGAAGCCCTAAGTCTTCATTTAACACCCTTTTCACCGTGGTTCTGCTTAACCCCATCTGAAGGGCCAACAGTTTCTGCTTACGTTTGGGATTTCTTTGAATTCACGCCTTCACAGCTTTTATCACTGCTGGAGTCCTAACAGACCGAGGGCGACCACTTCTTGACCTGTCATCTACACTAGAGTCTTCATTGTATCGTTTGATGGTACGATAAACGAATCTTTTGGTTATATTCAAATTTTTCAGTATGTCAAAAATTTGAATTGGCGCGTAACCGCAACGATGCAACGCAATTACTGCAACACAGTCTTCTTTAAGCGTCCACTCCATATTTAAAAATGAGTAAAATTCTAAAAAGTATACATTTTTATTTTCATGAACAATTTGAAATTCGAATTCAATAAACTTTTTTGTGGCCAGCATGCTAAAATAAAAGTTTTTACTGTGTGACAATACTTATGACCTGACTGTGTATGTGTATTAAGTAATGCCAATATATTTCATTTCCTTAACATTGCGAACTTATGTGAACAGTATGCCTTACATGACTCTACTTGATTTTAGTGTCTAATATTTTAATTGTTGTATTCTGTCTGTGCTTGCTGCGGCGTCATGTGCGGGATCGGTCACTTCCCTGTAAAATGGTTGAGGAGGTCGATGGCTGGCACATGCGTCATTAATCGTGAACGGGTGCTGCTCTTGTAGACTGGTCTACTCAGACTGTTTCAGTAAGGACAAACTGCTCAAGAAATTGAGATTTTTATGTATTTCACGGCGGTCATGTGCAGCAATAAGCCTTGTAATAAGTTTTATTTCACAATATAAGGCAACCTAATTAACATACATTGAGCTGCTCTAATCTAATCAATTGTATGACCAAATATTGTTAACCGGTGTTCGAAAAGAGCAACGCTAGAGTTTCTCGCCCGTTCTTCTCTAGTAAAACTGTATTCCGAACTGGCGGTATAGTTAAAAAGATTGACTAAATCTAAATAATGTATAGCGTTCCAAGGATTCAATAACTTTTTTAATGTTTTTACTGAAATAAAAAAAATATTATAAAGTATCGTTTAATTTAATCACTTTAGTCCAATTAGCATACATACTCACTCAGCTCTGTAATCTCAAAAGGGGTAGGCAGAGGTGTAACCAGTATCCACGTTTCGCTGAGCTTATTACCGGCCCGTGCGTGTTTACTTTAGGTATTTACATATAGGCAAATACAAATTAATTTAGTAGATTATCCTGTATTTTTACACGTGTGGCGACCCTACATTGTAAGTTTGTATGGAAAACATTAAAAATGTAATATCTCTTTAAGTAAGCAAAAAATCGAAAATTTGAAATAGCCAATATTTAGTAAAAATTTCTACTAAAACTTGACGTATTCACATTTTTTGTAGCGCTTACAGATTTAAAGATATGAAAGATTTTAACTTTTTAAAAACGTGTGGATTGAGTGAGCACCTATAAAAATTATTTTTTCAGAAACGAAGCATGATAGTGATTCGTTTTGTGTTTTACAAATTTCTATTCCACTTTTACTAAATCTAGAAATATAATTGAACTTGATTTTATAGGTAATTCCTAAGAAATCTTGACTTTTCAAAGCATGTGGATTGAGTGAGCACCAATAACAATTTGTAACTTTTTAAATAGGGCACTAGGTGATCTGAAATTAAATACTGTGTTTTCACTAAGGTTTTACTAAATCCTAGAACCCAAATTTTATATGTAAACTTGATACATTTGTAGATCTGGGTTGCCCCTTATCAGGATTGAGTGAGCAGACATTAACTGATTTATCTTCGGTTTTATCTTTTTACAAATTCCAGGATTGGTTTTACAATTGTTTTAGAACTTTTACTAAATCCCTAATACATAAAAAACGATTTTTGGAAGGTGCTCACTCAATCCACATGCACGCTCTTACATCTAGCACAGTTAAATCAAATTAATAATTGTACAACCCACACCGTTGTCCCCATAAAAACTAGTTATAAACTATTACAAAGAGACCAAAACTATATGTGTGTATTATATAGAATGACATTTAGAATTTTTGATATTTATGCAAATCAATGATGTGAAAACAAAATTAAAGAAAGAAAATAAAAGTTAACAAAGACCGAATTGAGTACATAAATAAACCCAAAATACATAAGAAAATTAGTTCTTATGTATTTTGAACCATTACAATTCCCTATATATTTCCGCCCGATTGAGCCCGGTATGGCGATATGCCCCTATCACATCATGGGACCGTAACAAATTCGGCGAAAAGTGGGTGTACTGGTTACACCTCTGCCTACCCCTACATGGAATACAGGCGTATAAAGTATTGATTCACTGAGGATAATCATTTATATATTTTATCGAGTGAAATAAATAAATACACCCAACAGTCACATACATAGTCCTGACCCCAAGAAGCTTCTCGGCATAATTGTGTCGAGGGATAGTTGTTTTCTGTTAATACTCTAACTGGACGACATTGCCACCATCAGATGCAGTGTGGTCGCTTTGCATTTAGCCGTAATGTGAAGAAGCATAGCATTTAGGATTTAGCATAGCATTTAGCCGTAGTGTGAAGAAGCATCGCATTTAGCATTTAGCATTGCTTGTAACACAGCATTTAACATAGTATTTAGCATAGCATTTAACATGGCATTTACAAAAGCATTTATCAAAGAATTTAACATAGCATTTAACATAGCATGTAACATAGCCTTAGCATAGCATTTAACATAGCATTTAGCATAACAAGTAACATAGCATTTAGCATAGCAAGTAACATAGCATTTAGCATTAAGCCGTAGTGTGAAGAAGCTACTCAGAAGGGAAGATTGTGTCGAGTAGCGAGGTATAATTGTATCTCTAACTGGACGGCACTCCGCCCCATCAGGTGCCCTTTACGTCATATTATATAGCACCATTCTCCAACACACTGTAGTAAGGGTTCAATTTTGTCATGTTACAGCTCTGCTGTACATCTGTTCGGGCGACTATCCAACACCGCCAGAAGCTATCAAATGGCCAGAATGGGCTGAACACCTAATTGCAGCTCATCTTATTAATATGACCGCAGAGCTTATTAAAGGTAAGGGCATATCAACGGTTGGTGGGCTATTTGACTTAAGTGTCATTTTTTAAAAGTTACAGGAGAGAGGTTTAAAGTTTTATGACAGCCTCCGTGGCGCAGTTGGTGAGTAGGCTGTGAAACGAGGGGCCGTGGGTTCGATTCCCACACCGGGACTAATGTTTGTGTGACAGACAGATATTTGTGTTCAGGGTGTTGTGAGACCGTGCGTCTCTCGTGGTCCCTGATACCCACGATACAAAACTCGTACTTTAGTGTGGAGTATGAGCTATGTGTGTGACTGTTGGGTGTTATTTTTTATTTATGTTTTCGGAAAAAATTACTATAAAAAATCTATTGCGTGAATTTTAGTAGAATCGATATATTACTTTTGTAAGCACGTACTGCATCTTTACGACATATATTTCATACATTATTTTCTAAAATAAATGTGCTTTTGAAAAATGAGGCTTTTACCATTTGATTTGAGCGCCAAAAAAGTGCACAAAATTTTTAAACTAGGCTCAATAGATGCAGAAAAATGTGCGGATTCCGAATATATGTAATGAATAGCGCAAACAATGTCGCTTAATAAAATCAAATAGCCCGCCAACTGTTTAATATATTCTTAAATTAATTACAATCACCGTACCCAACCGTTGATTGTAGTAGCTTACGTTTAAACTGTGATTCCACAACCCAAAATCTACCACCGTCTCTCGATTTCCTTTCTTTAGACATAGTAGTATTGTAGTATTTTATTGCACGAAGATGTATTGTTTATAAGTTAGCCTGTCTAATGTCAGGAGCAAATTTTGACAACCTAAACATGTACAATAAATGACGTAAGTGTAAAACGCGGGAATGTCAAACTTGGAGGTAGTAACATGGTAAACAGTCCATAAAAATAGTTATAGTGTGTGGAACTTCGTTCTCTAAACGGCATAAGAAAACTGAAGGGTATACATAACTACATTGTATTGTGATGCCTGCAAAACCAACTCGGCATTACGC
The DNA here is from genome assembly GCA_905220505.1 of Laothoe populi. NCBI lineage: Eukaryota > Metazoa > Arthropoda > Insecta > Lepidoptera > Sphingidae > Laothoe > Laothoe populi. Next base: position 5,553,933 of record HG992174.1, on the reverse strand, counting down.
CTTTTAGGAAATTGCGATAATTGTGAAAATGCGAAATCGTGTGTTGAGCGACTTGTTGTTGGAATAATATAAAATTGTAACCATATTTTTTTTAAATCAATTCTAAGGCCGTTCGTTGCGCAATTCCTGAAAATTACGTCAAGTTCCAAGAAATTCCCAAGAAGTCTGTTTTTACAGTCGCTATATATTGCTGATGGTAGGATATTCACCGCCCGGATAGCGACCACCATAGACAGGGTGTAAAACCAGCCATAGTGGCACTGTCAAGTGTGTCGCGGTCCGGGATCAGCAAGTGTACATCCGGTTTTTGTCAGGGGTCTAGATTTGGGGTACGATGTTTGGCCGTTCTTCGACCGCTTCTTCACCTTCTTGCCCATCGCGTAGTGTGAAGAAACAGGCATGATTGTGTTGAGTAGCGAGGGATAGACTTCTCGCTAATCGATACGCTAATTAGACGGCACTGCGCTTACAGATGCAGTGTGGTCATGTTGCCGTGCAAGATAAAAACGGCTTAACTTGAAAGTAAAATTCAAATTCGGTTTATTTGATTTCAATGTATAATATTAACCATTATGTATTAGGGTATTTCCTATTATTAGAAATACCGAAGGTATATCGAGTTATTTAGGAGAGTAGTTGCGGGTACATTAATAACAACAACCTAAGCGGGGAGTAGTAAATGTTTAGCATAAAACGGAGTGCCTTCCGCGCTCCGGTGATCAGTTGAGTTGTGAAGAAGACTAGGGTGATAGCCAGGATATTCGTGGTTCGTTCGCGGGGCAGCAAGTGTAAAAGTATGTAAACAGTTCAATGGCCGCGTAGTTCAGCTTAGGGGGTAATGCTGGTAGATTAATTATAAAGAGAATCCATAAGTACTGACATGCGGTTGTGTTAATATTAAGCACTAAGATGTTTGTGTAACAGTGTTATATAAATCAGTCAATAAAATACATTGTATTTGTGCCTTTTTAAATATCCATCTTGCATAGTTTTATTGATGTTGCTAACATGGTCATTCTAACGTATTCTAAAATAATCACAGACGCAGACTACAAGCTGGCACATGCCTCCAAGATCCAGGAGAAGTATATGCACACCATAACCTACGAACTGGGAGCCATAGCAGCCGGGATCCAAGACACGTACAAACATATGCTAGAGATCTATAGAACTCTCACAAACATGACCCATTTCATGAGGAAGACCTATGATATATACTACCATCTCAACGCCTATCATATTGTTCGTAAGTTCTAGAAGTTAGTTTTGCTGGTGGTAGGATATGCATATCCGCCCGGATAGCGACCACCGTACACAGGACGAAAAACTCGCCATAGTGGCAACGCAAGTGTGTCGCGTTCCGGGATCAGCCAGTGTACATCCGGTTTTTGTCGGGGGTCTGGAGTTGGGGTACAATGGCCATTTTACGGCCTTCTTAGTACTCTGACACTACACCCTCGACCCCTTCTTCACCTTCTTGCCCATAGCGTAGTGTGAAGAAGCAGGCCGGCATGAGTGTGTTGAGTAGCGGGGATAGATCGTCTCTCGCTACTCAGTACTCTATTTGGACCGCACTGCGCTTACCATCAGGTACAGTGCGGTCACTTTGCCGTGCCAGGATAAAAAAAAAAGTTTTTTTAGGCTCATAGGCAACGATTCTATAGTCGAGGCAAGGCTACAAAGCCAAACACAGACGTAAAGTTGCCAACTTATCGGTTTTTTACCGGATACATTTCGGCGAGTGTGCCTTGGAATTAAATTATTTAATACCCTCAACCCCTTTCCATCATCGGACGACAAGAGACTCGGCGGTATTGAAGAAAATTAGCAGGGTATTCGTTTAATCAGTACAGACAAGTTTCAAATCGCGGCTGATCATTGCGTATATTCAAAATGTCATTTAGGATTGGGTACTCTGCTTTTTATTAAATTTATACTAGTGATCCCGGACAGACGTTGTCCTGCCATAAACCGCCTTCTCTGTGGACCAAAGGACATTGCTCAGCGCCCATACAAAGTTCGCCTAAGAACCAACAGCCTTAGAAAAAATACTTTCGGGTTCTAAAGAACACCTATAAATCCATAAATGTTGATTTGAACAACGGATACTTCTAAGACTTTATTTATTAACAAAATTGATTTCTATTTTAGGTTATATTCTTAATGTCAACATGCCTTCAATACAGTGGGACAATACCAACATTAGAGCTAATTCGGTTTTATTTGACATTTAGATTCTAACTACTGAATAATTACCTAATAATAGGTAAATCATAATTATATCAATGACAATGATTTCACGAAGTAAGAAGCTAATATATTTTTTACGGTTTTACCTGCCTTATCAAAGTATGTTAGTTTAGCATTATAGGTAGGCAACTACCTACATTATAACTGTTATTTACCTACATAGTTTTAAAAGTTAAACACACTCAAAACACAACAAAAACGATCCACTGAACAACAAGCAAATCACTTAAAAACAATAAACATGACCACAGAACACTATTTACTTATTACTCTGATGAACATGACAAGTGACAACTGACACAAGGGGTTAAATCAAAAAAATGTTTGCGCTATTTCCGTTTACTTTCAGCGAATTAAGCGCCTTAGCCTTTTTTTCTAGCATTACGGACGATTTATAGATCAAGCGCTTAGAGTAGAATTTGATTATTTTTTGGGGATCCAAGTAACATCGCGAAATCAATAAAATGCCCATTTATTTTTTATCTTTTTAATATGAAGTGTCCGTTAAATTCTAGTAGTTGGAATAAAGGGCATAAAATAAGCCAAGAATTATGGTATAAGTTAAATCTCTGTTGATTCATAGGCGAATTTGGACAATGTCCTTTCTTTGAAAAATAAGAAGTTTAGATCTCGACAACAGCGCCTATCTTTTAAGTTGGACCCAACCACACACACACACACACAAAGTTTCATTGAAATCGGTTGAGTGGTTTCAAAGTTTTAAGGGACATAGGTAGAAACAATGTTTGTATAGATTTAGTAAAATATCTGTTTAGTTTTGATGAAATAATTAATATTATCTTCTAGAAGGAGACTACAATCAGATCAGAATAGAACAGAACATGTTCTACGACATCCTACAAAAGCACGAGGAGCAGAGAAGAGAATATGAGAAACGGCAGAGGAGATTAAGGTCTACTACTCCGAAAGACCAGAGGAGGAGGGGCTCCGGAGCGAAGTGGAGGGACGGGGAGAAGAAAGTGTGGGGTTCGAGGATGAGAGAAATTGATTTCATGAAGATGAATTGGGTTTTATAACTTATTACTATCGTATGACGATTGAAATTCCTTAAAATAAGTAAAAGGTTTTTAATTAATAAAAATTACACCGACTTAAATAAAAAAACAAATTATGCGTCCCTATAACATTTCAGGGTTGCCTCCGTTTTTTCTGAGATACCATCATCCGATCCTGACTTGGTGCCAATGGAACCACCTGGGAAGTATACCCTTTAAAACAAAAAAAAAATTCTCGAATCGGTCCAGGCGTTTTCGAGTAATCGGGGAGCATACATAAAAAAAGATTCCGACGAATTGAGAACCTCCTCCTTTTTTGAAGTCTGTTAAAAATAACTTTATAGCAAAAATATGCCTTCTGACTTTTCTCAATAAATTCATAACAACTGAATCTTGTCTGTGTTACTATTATATATAGATATAAATTCTCTGTATGTTTGATAGTTAGTTTAGACATAGAGAATAGGCTGAGCGCTCTAAAAATGTGAGAGGTAAAGCAAACAATTCTAGCACTCCTTAGAATACCCCGGGATCGCTCCGTAAGCGCCGAAGAAGGCCACCGCGGGGTTTTAGCTGGTAGTGTCGGGTGGGGTGTACATAGGGGGTAGGGACTCGGCCCAGCGGCTGCCCAGAGGGGGATGCTGGGTCGTAAGACCGGCTAGTCCAGCATAACCGTTTTATTCTTATTCCGCTTCCCCCCGGAGCAGGCGGTAGTAATAAAACGCTTTCCCCGCGACAACAAAAAAAAAAGGGGGCCAGCAGTTCTTTTTATAGAATTTAGATCGGATACGTCACAGAGATGCAGGAGCGAAAAGAAATAGGTATTGGCCGCACAGTCGCTCTGTCTCTTTCTACAAAGTGGTCGATTTTGTGAGAATATTGCTCTATAATAATAGTCTATGATAGTTCGAGCATAATCCTAAAGTAGTTAACATATGAAAATAAACTTTATTTCAATAAAATAAGACACAGTACTGAGTAAGTAATCTGAAACTAGGCGGATCTTGAAAACAGATAATTGACAGCCTCCGTGACTTAGGGGGTGAGTAGCCGACTTTGAATTGAGAAGCCGTAGATTGGAATAAAACGAAATTTACGGATTATATCGCGGTTTATTTAACTTTTTTAACCCGACGTTTCGAAGACTTTGCAACGTCACGTCTTCTTCGAAACGTCGGGTTAAAAAAGTTAAATAAACCGCGATATAATCCGTAAATTTCGTTTTATTCCAATGTATAATATTCGCGTAAATATAAGAAACCAGTATGAGAAGCCGTAGGTTCGATTGCCGCATTCTCGACGTCCGTATAATGTTAGTTTGTATTAAGATTTATGATTCAACTAGATGTTGCTCGCGGCTCCGCCCGCGTGGAGGTTATTTTTGGAAGGGGTATACAATCCATGGAGGCATCTTAAGCAATTACACCTTTCTATATTTTTCTATCCCATATGATGCGTGCATTTTTCCGGGATAAAAAGTGGCCTATGTCATTTTCTGATCCCTAAATTACCACTATGCAAAACATCGATCCCTTGCTCTGTGAAAAACTAAACTATCCCACGGGAACTGTACATGTTTTCGGGATAAAAAGTAGCCTATGTGCTATTCCAGGCTATAATCTATCTCTGTGCCAAATTTCAACCAGATCCGTCCAGCCGTTGTAGCGTGATTGAGTAACAAACATCCATCTAAACATTCGCATTTATAATATTAGTAGGATTGGAGAGTCTGATATCGTTGCTTTATTCCTGTGACATACTGTGTATTTTTTAAATCGCGTATTGACCTTAGTCTGACCTTATAGAAAATGATAATAATGTCTACATTTTTACAAGCTTTTTTTTACAAGCTAAACGTAATATACCAATTTGCTTTATGCTTTGAAAATAATTTTTTTTAATACTACACAGTATAAAAAGGCATCACAGCGGCAATCAGGTTGCTGGTAGGTTAGCTAGACTAGGGATTACTTTCCTTCCAAATCCGTCCAGTCAGGAAGTGGTAGAGCCACGCTGTAGACATATTTGTCTACAGCATGAATGGGCCGGCTCGACCGGAGTACTACCACTGTCTCACAGAAAACCAACGTAAAGTGACAGTTTACTGTCGCGTTTCGTATGGTAAGTGAGATAACCGGAGGCCCAGACTCCCCCTTCCCTTCCCTAATCCCTATTCCTGTCCTTTAAGGCTGACAACGCATACATGATACTTTCGGTATTGTGGATGTTCATGGGCGGTGGAGATCACTTAACATCAGGTGACCCACTGGCTCGTTTGTCGGACTATACTATAAAAAAAAAGTTTCTACTTTTCCCCTCCCTTTCCTGTCCTTCTCCTGATCATCTCCCGTCACTTCCTCTACCGAAGATCATGATTCCTTTCGTTTTCCTGTCATCCGCTTTTCTCCTTTTCCAGTCCTATCCTCGTCGTTGTATCCCTGCCTATCAGTCCTTGATGATGGTTTCCAAGTTCCCATGCCGTTAACCGTAATTTTGCATTCCGTATGGTAAATTTCCATATGTGTTTTGAGATGTCATAAGTGCCTTTTATATGCCTATATGAAGAATAAAGATTTATATTTATTTATTTTATCAGGCTAAATCGCAATCGCTCGCTATTTTAACGCGACCATCAGAAGTCTCCTTTTATAATGAAAACTAATGAAATCGGTTAATTAACACTTATGGAATGAAACCATTAAATTCTACTTCAATATAGCCAATAGTATTAGAGGTACAATAAAAAATTATCGTTTAATCATTAAAATGCGTTATATTTCTAGTAAGACGATATGAAGTGTTTATTAAAAATAGTTATAATTTGTGAGTATTCACTTTGATTTTTAAATCAACGTTTGGATCCGACAGAGTAAATGTTGCTGTATTATTTTGTACGTATAATTCAAATTTTCCTATTAAAAAATAATACAATACAAAATGGCGCAATGATTATACGTTCCCGCCAAAACTCCAAACTATATTTTATACTTTTTCGACAATAGAATTAAACAATTATCAATTATTTTTAGTTATAATAAGTAAGAGAACTGATGCAGAAAGCGAGACGACTACAAAGAGCTTCACAGACGTAAATATAAATACCTATTTTATAAATAAATAGCACCTCAGTCGCACCCCGATCACACTGTAAGACAAATATCTTGTATACATATTATAAAACTAGCTGTTGCTCGCGGCTCCACCCGCGTGGAGGTTATTTTCGGGAGCAGAAGTATACAATCCAAGTTATTTTTTCTTGCAATTAAAATAGCCTGGTGTTTCTGTACCTATTTCTATAATTCTTTTTTTATTAAATTAAATAGGTAATAATGTTAACATTTATTAATTAGGGATGATTGAGAGTGTTATAAACGTAAGAGTAGACAAATATAATCAGAAATCTCCGAACTGCTAAGCTATCGGGAGTTACACGTGTTATTGTGAGTCAACCATAAAATATAGACATTTGCTGTCGTGGAATATTTTTTATACAATTTTAAGGAGAACATTTCCGTCATACATGATTTCTGTGTAGCTTTAACTATTAAGGCTGCACACGCGACGGAAGCTTAAAAAATGGAGTAAGTTCTCCTGTTTTCCTAACCTTTCCCTTCACTGCTCTGCTCCTATTGATCGTAGCGTGATGAAAAATATACTATAACCTGCCCAGGAGTATGAAGAACAATTGTACCAAGTTTTGTTGAAATCCGTCGAGTGGTTTTTGTCTCTATAACGAACATACAGACAGACAGACAGACAAAAATTTTACTGATTGCATTTTTGGCGTCAGTATCGATCACTAATCACCCGCTGATAGTTATTTTGGAAATATATTTCATGTACAGAATTGACCTCTCTACAGATTTATTATAAGTATAGATTAGGAACGGGTCTTAATCGCGCAATATTTTAATGGTATAAATACCACAATTATTTCCTGACGTTTCGACCGAGTTGCATCGGCCGTGGTCACGGGCTGACTCTCAGAGTCAGTAATTTTATAATATGTATTCAAATCGTGAGAGTCTAAAAACATTAAATATCTTGTATATTTAAATGAGTTTTTTTTTATCCTGGCATGGCAAAGTGAACACTCTGCACCTGATGGTAAGCGCAGTCCGGTCCAGCTAGAGTATCGAGTAGCGAGAGACAATCTATCCTCTGCTACTCAACACAATCATCCCGGCCTGCTTCTTCACACTTATTTATTTTATTTCATATGTTCTAAAGTCCATTACAGAATCCCCACATTCCACATCTGAATCAAACGATGAAGACGACACAACTCCCGAAGGTGATCATAGTTGGGCTACCGAAGCTGATTACACCACAATACCAGAACAGACTAAGGATGTCGAACAGGAGCGTGATACAGAAGATACAACGGGTTTTGATAACGATCTTTCTGATGATGCCTTAAATAGTCTGACGAACAGCACTAATCGGACTTCTAGTGAGTGTTCCATTTTGAAAGTAGAAGATTTTTGTATAGAAGTCGCGTGAATGAACGTAGTTTACATGAGGATTTGCGATTTTATAGCCCATGAAAATAATACCAAAGGAATCATATGCAATCAAAGAACATTTGGTGCTTGCAACATCAAGCTGTTACTACATGATCTTGATGTGAAACTTCTTTAGAATCGTTGTGATTTGAAACTCGATGAAAAGAAAAAGGGACAGTAAAAGAGACAAACACATAAATCTGTAGGACTAAGTCTAAGTGAGAATGAGAGCCTACGAGAGAGTGGGATCAAGTGTGATCGAGTGGGATCAAGTGGGATCGAGTGGGGTCGAGTGGGATCGAGTACTATCGAGTGGAATCGAATCAGTTACTGTTATTGACGTAGTTCTGTAATGGTTTTGAAATATTTTAGTAGTTATTTTTTATCCTGGCACGGCAAAGTGACTACACTTGAATGACCCCCATGTATAATATTAAACACAAGTACAGTAAATACTCTTATGAAATTCAGTTACAGTAAACGTGACAAAGATGAGTCTTGAAGACCAGAAGCAATACATACAATGGGAATGGTCGTATGACCTCCGACATTTTGGCCATGATAACGCCTTCCTACGCGTCTGCTATTACTTGGCTACCACTTACCGAAATGCGTGAGTTACCGTTTGCCCCCTTTTTCAATAAATAAAAGAGTTAATGAACCTCTTCAAGGTCTGCTAAGGATCTGGAGGATCCTGCACTTGTGGTAGCTAGGAAACGTACCCATACGTGACCCGTTCAGGGAGGGGGGGGGGGTATAAGGTCTGCAAAGTACCACGCTTGGCCACAGGGGCGTGCAGCGTCTGAGGTTATCGTCACGTTTTTTTAATTTACTGTTTGAAAAAAAATAGTTAAAAAAGTATTTAAGCATTACTACGCGATAACTAGAAAGGGAGGGGGGGGGTGTTAAAAAATTGTAAAAATGGGTCACGTGGTACTGGGTACGTTCCCTTAGTCTGGCTAAACATTTATGTGGCAGCTACAGCACGCATCACGGCTTTTAATAAGCTGTTGGGGAATGGAGCCCACAAATTAGACCTAAGGCTAACTGAATAGATCAAGCTTATGAGGATAGTGTTCGGAAATATATATTTTTAATCATCAACTAAATACATTGCTGTTGTAATCAATTACAAACTAAGTTGTATTTTTGCAGTGCAGTGTAAACCGTTTTTAACAAAAGCAAAGCAAGAGTTTCCCTTCTTCATCATCATCTAGCTGCCCTTATCCCACACTAAGTGGGGTCGGCAAAATTGGTTTGAACTCTCCACGCAGCCCTATTATCCGTCAAATCTGCATTCACTCCTTTCATGTGCATGTCCTCATACACGCAATCCGTCCATCTTAGGTCTGAGAACGTTTAAGATGGATTTTTCCCCCGGAACAAAGAGTCTGCCAATCCGCATTAGGCCAAAGGTGGACCAAAGCCAAAGTGGAGGCCACGTACCGGCAAGCGCAGCGTTGGACGTGCCCTTCTGATTAGTAGAGAAGGCCCGTGTCCAGCAGCGGGACAATGTTTAATACAGGGCTGGTATTAACTTTATAACATATACATATACACTCACGCCTGTAATCCCTGAAGGGGTAGGCAGAGGTGTAACCAGTACACCCACTTTTCGCCGAATTTCCGTTCTATAATGTGATAGGGGGCGAGCCTATCGCCATACCGGGCACAGATTCCAGACTCCGGGCTAATACTGAGGAATTTCTAGATAGAAAAACTGAATATCACTTTACCCGACCCGGGAATCGAACCCGAGACCTCAGCACAGCAGCTGTCGTAACGCATGCATTACAACTGCGCCACCGAAGCAGGTATTAACTTTATAAACCCTCGATATTTCTTTATAGTGACTATGCATTTCAGGATGACAGATCTCCGAAAATACTACCAAATCCGATATATGTATTACGACAACGTCGAATACGAGATCGGTTACGTCACCCATGAGATAATCTTCAAGTACCAGATAGTCCTAGAACTGTTCCACTTGATGCAGAGGAAGTTTGAGTCCAACCAGGACCGGCACATCGCTCCCACCACGTACATGCTGTACATCTACACCAATATACTATTCCAGAGCACAGACATCATACATTTGTGTAACATGATGCATGAGATTGAAAATAAATACAAGAATTATCGGAGCAAAGGTCCTTTTGCTGACGATCAGGCTCCAGGTAAGTTTTTTTTATCATGGCACGGCGCAGTCCAAACTGCCTTCCAACTAGAGTATCGAGTAGCGAGAGACTATCCCCCCGCTACTCAACACAATCATGCCGGCCTTCTTCTTCACTACGCCATGGGCAAGAAGGTGAAGAAGCGGTCGAGGGTCTATAGTATTTATATTGTTTATAGTATTAGATGAAACTTTATCTGGATTTCATGCATTTCTTTCTTAGTTATAAGTAAATGTAGAGCTTCACAGGAGTACCTTGATGTTCTATTAATTATAGAAGAAGCCTATATAATAGCGGGTCACTTAAAGAAGGACCCCTTGTACACGCAGTTGCACCAAATCAACTGTGCACGACCAGATTCTCAAATAAATACGTTTAACGGAGTACCTCCTATTCGATTTCACGATTACGGGAGATATCGGGAGATTTTATGTTGTTATGAAGGTTTAAAATGTAGCTTTTTTAATCCTGGCGCGGCAAAGTGTCTACACTGCACCTGATGGTAATTGCAGTGCCATCTAGTTAGAATATCAACTAGCTAGAGACAATTATCCCTAGCTATTCCACACAACCATACCTACTGAGTAGCTTTTACGTACTACGCCTAAAAAGTCCAGGATCAAAAGAGGGCACACGGTAGCTCAAACTGTTCCACAAACTCTGGACAATCACTAGTAAAAGAATTCCCCAAACTTCACTAAAGAATGTCATGTTACAGAAAAAAGCTCATTAGGCAACCGAACATTAGCCGAAAGAGAAAAAGCTATTGCGGCATATAATAAGAAATTGGCTGCAATAGAGAAGAAGATCCGAAGAGAACAAAAGAAAAGGATGAAGATGATACAGAAGGGGAAGATATTTTCACCAACGATACGCACCACCAGGACGTATAAAAAGTTCTGGGATCTGCATTATGGTTGGTCTATCGAGACCTGGTAATACTGGAAATAAATAAATACAACCTTAGATTATTTTTAGATATTATTTGCTAATATCCGTAAAATATTTTGTCTTTAAATTATATTTTTAACCGATTTCAAAAAAGGAGGAGGTTAACAATTCGGCGGAATCTTTTTTATGTATGTTCCCCGATTACTCGAAGACGGCTAGACCGATTCGAGAAATTATTTTTTTGTTTAAAAGGGTATACTTCCCAGGTGGTCCCATTGGCACCAAGTCAGGATCTGATGATGGGATCTCAAAAAAATCATGGGCAACCCTATTTTTTTATAGTGACGCATAATTAGTTTTTTATTGAAGTCGGTGTACTTTTTATGAATTAAAAAACTTTTCATGATTAATACAATGCCTGCTTCCGTGGCGCAATTGTAACAGGGTAGTTTCCTGTGATTTGATTTGTTAAGCAACCGAACATAATACGCTAAAGCCTAATTTATGTCTTCGGTTACAAAATGACACTGTTGTGCACAAGCCTTCTCTACTAACGAAAGGTGTTAGGCCTTAGTCCACCTCGCTAGCAGGCCGGCATGATTCTATCGAGTAGCAAGGGATCGTTGCCTTTCGCTACTTGACATTCTACCTAACGGCACTGCGTTTCAGGTTTAGTGTGGTCATATTGCTATTTGCTGTGCCAGGATAAAGAAAAACGCTGGCTTAATGCGGGTGTGTAGACTTTACATACATTCGAAATGCTTATTCAGAATTTTCAAGTATGCCATTTTCCTCACGATGTTTTCCTCGTTTGTAAAAACGAGCTATAATTAACAACGAATGAAATGAAATGAAATTGTTTATTGATCATGTAGGCAATTACATAGCTCTTATGACAAGTCAGTACAATAAAAAATGAAAAGAAATTTAACAAAAAGCATATCAGCTAATGTATACATAGCATTCATAGCATCATCAATACACTAGCAGTTACTTTATTAATTTTTATTTTTAATAATATCTAAAGAAATAACAGTCAAATATACATATTTTTAAATGGGTTTGATATGGACCATGGGTATTTCTGAAACGTTTTAAAACGTGCGTTTTAAAAGCTACCACTGATTCAAACGCGACCCCGCCTGAGAAGACCCGGCGAAACAAACTCAGCGGGCTTACATTACCGCCGGATACTACGCAGCGCGACCCAGTCCTGAGACAATCCAGCGAATCAAACTCAGCGGGCTTGTTTTTGGTCCGGTTCATTATTTCTAGTAGATGACCTGTCACATATAAATTGCCAATTTACTGTTTTATATTTTACTAGCAGTTGCTCGCGGCTCCGCTCGCGTGGATGACCTCCATGTTTGGGAGAAAAAGTAAAAAAAAAAAAACATGGATTTAACTTAAAAAAATTACGGATTTTCATACAAACTTTAATCCCCTATTTTACCCCCTTAAGGGTGGAATTTCCAAAAATCCTGAAATATATATTTTGTATTTTTAACTAAAATGCCAAACACAAATTTTCATGAATTTAACTTCACAGATGACGGATTTTCATACAAACTTTCATCCCCTATTTTACCCCCTTAAGGGTGGAATTTCCAAAAACGCTGCCTTAGTGGATGCCTACGTTATAAAAGGTACCTGCTGTGAACATTTCAAGTCTCTAACCTCAGCCGTTTAGGTTGTGCGTTGATATGTAAGTCAGACAGTCAGTGTTTTCATTTATATATACAGATTAGTGTGGCTATAACTTTAGGGATGATTTTGCAAAAAATGTGAAACACGTATTTCTTTATTTCCTACGAAAAGCCTAAATATTTTCAGATCCCTAACTTGAGGAATCATGGATTTCCCATAAAAATTTTGGACTCCTATTTGACCCCTTTCAAGATTGTTTTTTGAGAAAAAAGATAGCCTATGTCCTTCTCCGGGATATAATCTATCTCCTTGCCAAATCACAATCCGATCAGCCATTTAGTCGTGAAAAGGTAACAAACATAAAAAATGACTCAAATTGGCGCCAATTTATTAGCAACGCCATCTGTCGACAAAGTTTTGAAACTAAATTTTTTGCGAGTGTTAAAATTATCGAATACGAGATAAAATGTTTTTATTATCCAACCGCCATGCCAGCGCCGCCTCGAGATCAGATAACTTATCACACATTATCGCGTAGCCAACATGTTTACGCGTCACACAGGCCGTAAATGACCATCAGTCAGTCAGTTATCGGCTGCCCTAGCGCGCGTTCGCTCGCGATTATAACCCTACTAAATTGCGTCGGAGTTGCGTACACGTTTCGATTACCCATCGGGTGTGTTTTTTAATTCGGTGGTGTTATTGTTTACTTTTTAAATTTGTGATTTTGGAATAAAACGCTGGTGATAGTGCTGTGATTGCTTTTTGTTGGATTTTTTACAAATGTAAGTTGATGTCAAGTATTTTTCCTCGTGCGTCTCTTTCCCGCCTAGTGAAAGTTAATAAAAAATGTAGGTAAACAAACATTGTTGGCTTCTGTTATGCAATTCAAATATTTGGACAAGGAGACAGTGACGATACAAATGTATATAAAATTTGTTAATCAACTATCCTGACCTGTTGAACTTTATGAATATCTTCTATCCCTCTTGCACACTATCAAATCGAACGTGACGGAATACCTATTTACGATTGACATTTCGATTTTGCACATGTTATGACGTAAGGGGAAAACACATTTTTGAAATAAGAATACCATTTTTAAATATTTTTTAATTCTACTTCACGGCGCAATATGCAAAGATAACACGTGCGCGCGGCCTTGAATCGCTAACTGCGACTCTGACATAATAACATATTGAGTATTGCTATTTATAAATGTATATCCGTAATATAATATATGTCTATGTTAAATTATGGAGACTGCTAACTGTCTGTCTAGTTATACGTATAATGACTAAGGACCTTTCAATATATGTTTTACGTGAAATTGAATTCCAGGAAGTATAGTTTATAAAAACAAGTTTTCCTGCCAGTGGTAGAGTGGACGAGTATTCGGCTTTGTAACGAAGGCCGTGGGTTTGATTCCGCCACATATTTTCCGGTTTTATGTGTCAAAAGTCGCTCATAGTTGATACTTATGACACAAGATATATTATCTTAATGTGGGCTCGGAGCTATGTGTAATGGAATTTTCTTGTATCACATAAATGTATTTAAGAGCGCGCCAAAATTTATCAATGCATAAATAAATTTAACAATTTACAAGACGCTTGTATGATTTACATAACCCTTTTTTATACGGTAAGTGACCACACTGCACCTGATAGTGCGCAGTGCCATCCAGTTAGAGTATCAAGTAGCGAGAGAAAACTATACCTCGCTACTCGACACAATCAAGCTTGTAGAGTAGCTTCTTCAGACTATGGTTAAAGTTTTTCCTCGTTTTATATTTATTTTTAAACTAGATTGTGCCCGGAGCTCCGCCCGCGTGGAGGTTATTTTTGAAAGAAAAGGTATACAAGCCATGGAGGCATAAGCCATTACACATTTCTATATTTTGCTATCCCTAGGAAACGTGCATTTTACGGGATAAAAAGAGGCCTATGTAATTTTCTGATCCCTGAATCATGTTGATCCCTTGCTCTAACTAAACCCACGGGAACTGTACATTTCCGGGACAAAAAGTAGCCTATGTGCTATTCCAGACTATAATCTGTTGCAAATTTCAACCAGATCCGTACAGTCGTTGTAGCGTGATTGAGTAACAAACATCCATCCAAACATTCGCATTTATAATATTAGTGGGATAGTAGGATTATTGGAAGAGCTTGGTTTGGAATAACATGTTAGTAGGAACGTCAGGATCGGATAGAAACAAAATGCCTTACGACCTGCGTCCGTAAAAACCGCCTGAAACAGCCGGTACCTAGAGTAGGTCCCCCAATGGGTGGAGCATCAACAATGCCATCTATTGATGACAATTCCTATTCATATACACCCAAGCCTGTAATAAAATAAAAACCTTTATTCATCATGTAGGCGTATAAAAGGCACTTATGACAGTTCAAAACATAAGTGGAAATTCTCCGTACGGAATGAGTAATTGTGGTTAATGGCGTAGGAACTTGGAATCCACCGTCAAGGGCTGGTAGGCAGGGATACAACGTCGAGGATAGGACTGGAAAAGGAGAAAAGAGACCGGAAAATTAAAGGAATCATGATCTTCGGTAAAGGAAGTGACGGGAGATGATGATCAGGAGAAGAGACAGGAATGGGAGGGGAGAAGTTGAAAGGAAACTGTAATCCCAGAAGGGGTAAGCAGAGTTGTAACCAGTACACCCACTTTTCGCCGAATTTATTACGGTCCCATAATGTGATAGGGGGCGAGTCTATTGCCATACTCCGGGCTGATACTGAGTACTGCTAAATAGAAACACCTAATATCACTTTACCCGACATGGAAATCGAACCCGCGATCTCAGCACAGCAGTCGTAACGCAAGCGCAATAACTGCGCCACCGAGGCAGTAGGCATCAATGTTCTAAAGTAGTTTTAATTATTTACGGAATAGTTCAATCTCGACCAGCGAAATAAATTCCCATTACCTTATGTACATAAGTTTTATTTACATAATACGAGTCGTATAAAACCAAAGTCGACTAATTTTTTGTCAATTTTTTTTTTATAGCATAGTCCGACAAACGAGCCTGTGGGTCACCTGGTGTTAAGTGATCTCCACCGCCCATGAACATCCACAATACCGAAAGTATCTTGTATGCGCTGTCGGCCTTAAAAGGGATTAGGGAAGGGAAGGGGAATCTGAGCCTCCGGATATCTCACTTACCATACGAAACGCGACAGTAAACTGTCACTTTACGTTAGTTTTCTGTGAGACAGTGGTACTAACCCGGTCGAGCCGGCCCATTCATGCTGTAGACAAATATGCCTACAGCGTTGCTCTACCACTTCCAAAAATTAAAAAAAATAACTTTCATTGGAGTCGAAAGACAATTTGGTGAATATTTTATTTTAATCTTAGAAGATAATTAATCAATGACAACAACAATGATAAAAAATTGTACTTAACTTTGGAAATTTTTATTAAATTTTCTAAATTGCCGAATTTGATCACAACTAAGGTAAGATGCCTTTGCTACTGTACTCCCAAGATTCTCGTTTTTGATTGGTTGACTTCATGAGAAATTGGATTGTTGACTTGACAGACGCTTCTGATTGGTTGATTCTGAAAGATTGCTGACTGGTTCTAAAGCTTTTGTCTGTGGTAGTATATTCATATCCGCCCGGATAGCGACCACCGTACACAGGGTGTAAAACCCGCCATAGTGGCACACGCAAGTGTGTCACGTTCCGGGATCAGCCAGTGTACATCCGGTTTTTGTCGGAGGTCTAGAGTTGGGGTACGTTGTTTGGCCGTTTTGCGGCCTTCTGAGTACTCTACAATAGACCCTCGACCTCTTCTTCACATTCTTGTCCATGGCATAGTGTGAAGAAGCAGGCCGGCAAGATTGTGTTGAGTAGCGGGGACCGCACTCCGCTTACCATCAGGTGCAGTGAGGTCACTTTGCCGTGCCAGTATAAAAAAAAAGCTTATGTTCTGTGTTTCAGAAGGGTTTATAGCCGTTTTTAGGTCATTGCAATAGTCGATGCTTCATGCTGTTTTTAATTTCCTATATTGCCATATATTTATTTCATTTTTGCCCAACTACCTACTTTGTCAACTTTGGTTCTATAGGACTCATCTATACTTATAATAAATCTGTAGAGAGGTCAATTCTGTACATGAAATATATGTATTTCCAAAATAACTATCAGCGGGTGATTAGTGATCGATACTGACGCCAAAAATGCAATCAGTAAAAATTTTGTCTGTCTGTCTGTCTGTCTGTCTGTCTGTATGTTCGTTATAGAAACAAAAACTACTCGACGGATTTCAACAAAACTTGGTACAATTGTTCTTCATACTCCTGGGCAGGTTATAGTATACTTTTCATCACGCTACGATCAAGAGGAGCAGAGCAGTGAAGGGAAATGTTGGGAAAACAGGAGAACTTACTCCATTTTTTAAGCTTCCTTCGCGTGTGCAGCCTTAATAGTTAAAGCTACACAGAAATCATGTATGACGGAAATGTTCTCCTTAAAATTATATAAAAAAAATCCACGACAGCAAATGTCTATATTTTATGGTTGACTCATAATAACACGTGTAACTCCCGATAGCTTAGCAGTTCGGAGATTTCTGATTATATTTGTCTACACTTCGTTTATAACACTCTCAATCATCCCTAATTAATAAATGTTAACATTATTACCTATTTAATTTAATAAAAAAAGAATTATAGAAATAGGTACAGAAACATCAGGCTATTTTAATTGCAAGAAAAAATAACTCCTTGGATTGTATACTTCTGCTCCCGAAAATAACCTCCACGCGGGTGGAGCCGCGAGCAACAGCTAGTATGTAATATGTTCATACGCACAGGCGTGGCATCGTCATGACATACGTCATGTATTGACGGTCACGACATGTTACTCAATCATGAGAAATTCTCACGTATGCTAGCGACAACGTAAAATATTTATACAGGGTGGTTGTGAAGTCTACCAACCCATTAGGCCAGCGTGGTGGACTAAGACCTAACCCCTCTCATTAGTAGAGGAGGCCCGTGCCCAGCAGTGGGACAATGTTTAATACAGGGCTAGTATCATAATAATAATAAATAACACCCAAAAGTCAAACACATAGCCCCGACCCCACACTAAGATGCGAGTCTTGTGTTGTGGGTATCAGGGACCTAGAGAGACTTACGGTCTCACAACACCCAGACCCCGGACACAAATATCTGTCCCGTGTGGGAATCGAACCCACGGCCTCTCGTTTCACAGCTGGCTACTCGCCAACGGAGGCTGTCTGGCTGTATTATATATATACATATTATATGTTCACATGTAATATACTAAAATAAGTGTTACGACATCTTAAATATACGTATCTAGATTTCAATCAAATCTACATATATAACTTTTCCAACAAAAAACTGAAATAAAAACCATTAAAACCGCTGCATCTCACCGCTCAGACATTAGTATGGAGCAGTCAGCGTCCAAATCACCAAGGTCACTAGCGTAGCGTAAAATTTTAGATCAAACAACCAATAAAATTACCATGACAATGTGTTTTGATGACCAAATATGTCTTGAAATGAAATTCTTCCCTCAATATGACAACCAGTGGCGGCCATTTTTTGTGCTCGCGGTGCGACTACACCTGGCGCCATCATGGAAAGGGGGATATAAATACCGCCGAAATCAAATGAATGGGCAGAACAAGTGCAGTGTCAAGCGCGACAGACTAGATATTTGATAGCTATCTCATAATACTTGTAATCATGGACAAGCTACTGCATAGTGAAACACTGAGGTTTTGAATTTAGATGCGCCATTTTGAAATCTCACACAGCTAGAAAAAATCGCTAGGGCCGCCATTGATTCAAGGCCGTACAGAAGTTTTTTTCTTAATGTTTATTAATTCAGTTTTGTTTGTAATTGATAAAAAATCGATAGGGATTTTCGCTTCTTAGTTTATGACATAATATTTAGCAAGACATAGTAAATATTTAAACTACATTAAAAAACCTACTAAAGAATCTCATTAAGATCTCTACCACATAGTTCTTAGTTATAACTTTTTGTAATACTGCCATCCGTAATAAAGCAATAAAGCTGCTTTTTCTCTATTGATCAGTCTTGCTCATATATTTCTATTTATAGTTATAAGATCTTAAGTCTACGCTCACTAACCACATCATTTCTAGAGCCACCACTTCCATGTTTATAAATGTTTTATAATTTATGAAAATTATATTCATTCATTTGTGGCAGCGATAGCCTAGTTGCGGTACAGACTGTGAAGACGAAAGTCTTATGTTCAAAACCCAAGTGGCATACACCTCTGACTTTTCTAAAGTTACGTGTGTATTAAATGTTAATTATCGCTTGCTTTAACGGTGAAGGATAACATCGTGAGGAAACCTGCATATCTGAGAATTTCGAAAGTACGTAAAGTCTACCAACCCGCATTAGGCCAGCGTGGTGGACTAAGGTCTAACCCCTCTCATTAGTAGAGGAGGCCCGTGCCCAGCAGTGGGTCAGTGTTTAATACAGGGCTAGTATTATGTTAATTCATGGTGGTTGGATATTGCTGGCGGTAGGATATTCATATCCGCCCGGATAGCGACCACCGTACACAGGGTGTAAAACCCTCCATAGTGCCACACGCAAGTGTGTCGCGTTCCGGGATCAGCTTACATACGGTTTTTGTCGCGGATCTAGAGTTGGGATACGATGTTTGGCCGTGTTACGGCCTTTTGAGTACTCTGACACTAGATCCTCGACCGCTTCTTCACCTTCTTGCCCCATGGCGTAGTGTGAAGAAGCTACGCAGCAGGCCGGTATGATTGTGTCGAGTAGCGAGGGATAGATTGAATCTCGCTACTTGATACTTTAATTGGACGGTACTGTAACAGTATTTTAACACTAACCAAAACATTCATAATTTTCCTTATATCTTATACTTGAATTTACGCCGCAATCAATTCACTTATGCAATATTGTGTAATACCCCTAAACCAGTATAAAAACTCGCTGTTTTTGTCTGTCTGTGTGCGCTAAGTTCTAAGCTACTCATCGGATTTCGATATATTCACTATCATTTAGGTCATTTGTTTCGGAAGGTATGTCGTTGACGGGCTATTTTTAAAAAGGTAACAGAAGAGAGGTTTTTATGGGAAAAAAATCACTACCTATAAAAAAACTATTATAAGGATTATAAGGACAGCCTCCGTGGCGCAGTTGGCGAGTAGCCGGCTGTGAAACGAGAGACAGTGGGTTCGATTCCCACACCGGGACAAATGTTTGTGTGACAGACAGATATTTGTGTCCGGGGTCTGGGTGTTGTGAGACCGTGCGTCTCTCGTAGTCCCTGATACACGACACAAGACTCTTATCTTAGTGTGGGATCGGGGCTATGTGTGTGACTGTTGGGTGTTATTTATTATTTTTATTGCGTTTTGGTAGTATTAATATATTACTTGTGTAAGCACGTACTGCATCTGTATAACTTATTTGCATTCATTTATGAGTTATATTTTCTAAAATAAATGGGCCCTGAAAATTATGTTTTTCCAGTCGTCGAGAGCTTTGGCGGCCTGTTTCGTATGACTGACTGGTATGATTCAGGTATTTTCGGTAGGCACTTCAATTCCCGCCCTTGTCCCGGGAGCTCTCAGTACAGACAGACAGAACTAAGGCTGGCTCCCATGAATTGCGTCGAGAACGTGGCAAGGCAAGTCCGCCATTGTGTGGTTTTTTAATGCCTATATTTTTACGCAGTCCGTTCGAGAATTGTGTGTCCTGGGTTATCACCGAACCCCAGACTGTTTGATACAATAGTACATGCATATTATATTTCTTGAAGAGAAAGGTCCATATTTTGTATTCGTGTCGTCAAAATATTTTTTTGTTTACATTGCTAACGCTAACTAAACCTTATTATATATTAAAACAATATCGTATATATCCTTTAGGCGTAGTGTGAAGAAGCTACACAGCAGGCCGGCATGATTGTATTGAGTAGCGAGGGATAGATTGTCTCTCACTACTTGATACTCTAAGTGGACGGCTGCACTTACCATCAGATGCAGTAGGGTCAATTTGCGGTGCCAGCATAAAAAAAATCTACAATAAATGGTTTGGTCGATTTTGTACATTATTGG
Organism: Laothoe populi; assembly: GCA_905220505.1. Taxonomy (NCBI): domain Eukaryota; kingdom Metazoa; phylum Arthropoda; class Insecta; order Lepidoptera; family Sphingidae; genus Laothoe; species Laothoe populi. Next base: position 5,533,309 of record HG992174.1, on the reverse strand, counting down.
TTATGCAACCAAAATAATCTGCACAAGAACTCCATTTACGAAAACAAAATAAATACTGATTAAAAAATGAGGTCACAATTATTATTAATATTGATAAGAGCAAAAGTGAACATCTATCTCCCTCTCACTCTTGCACCGTTAAGGCAATTCCGTACGGTGACGTCACAGATCATATCGTGCATCCTTTTTCTGTCATTTGACAACTACACTTTTCATTCGATTAGAATAGTATGCAACTTAACCTCTCAGGCCCGGCCCGGCCGAATATGGCCGGATCAAAACGGGCGAAACTCGCCTTTATTAACATGCATTAAAGGTGTATTTAAGATAATGGCCGCGGGTGGTTTGTTACATTAAGTATTTTGATTTCATGTTAAATGGTATAAGTGCATACGTTTCTTTCTACGTAAAACTTTAAGTTAAGGGCGATTTTCTCCTGTTTTGCTTTGTTAAATCTATATAAATAAAAACGAATCGCCGAAATGTATGTACGCCCATAACTTTCGAACTCGATACAGTTCCAATCCCAATCTAGAAGATATTGGAACTCTAACTCACTCAAAAATGAAGTAGGATATTTACGAACTAGTGACCGTAAATACTCTATTTCATTTAGTTACTAAATATTCCGCCATATTCAGTTCGCCGTGCGCCGGTGTTATTGAAGAGTGCTAATTGTACAGTTTTCGAACCCAATCCCAATATTAAATTAAAATCCAGTGTCAAGAGTAACCCTCCAGTTGAATGCTCCCAGTAAACGTGCGAGGCCGGAGCGGGTCGCTAGTTACTGAGTAATGAGTATACAATTAATATTCAATGTCAACCGTCACATGGTATTGCGTCGTGAAATGCACAAACATAATGTAGGGTTGCCAACCACAATTTTAATAACAGTATTATACTTTACTATATTTTCCCGCGTCTCCGTCCGCGTAGAGGTTATTTAAGGAAGAAAAGGTATACAATCCATAGATGCATCTTAAGCTATCACCTTTCTATATTTGCTATAGAAAGCGTGCATTTTTCCGGGATAAAAAGAGAAAAGGAAAAATATGAAAAAAATCATGTCGATCCCTTGCTGTGTGAAAAACTAAACTATCCTACGGGAACTGTACATTTTCCGGAATAAATAGCCTGTGTGCTATTCCAGACTATAATCTATCTCTGTGCCAAATTTCAACCAGATTCGTCCAGCCGTTGTAGCGTGATTGAGTAACAAACATCCATCCATCCAAACATTCGCATTTATAATATTAGTAGGATTTCATACTTTTCCTGATGCGAAGGTTGCGGGCCAGTTCGATTACTGTCTTGCCATGATAGCTAAAAGGCCTAATTCACGTACTATATCCGGCACTGTTGTGAAAAGCCTACGACAGTGACAGCCTCCGTGGGTCAGTAGGCGAGTAGCCGGCTGTGAAACGAGAGGCCGTGGGTTCGATTCCCAAAAGAATATCTTTCACAGCCTTTTGTCACGCAAGCGGTGAAAATTACATATTCCAATCCTGAAAAGTGTGACCCTATCGCTGTATAAAAATATATAATAAACATTGATTCTTTACAAACCTTTCTCTCAATATATATTACACAATTTAATTCCCCCAACCCCTTTCTATCATCGGACGACAAGAGACTCGGCGAAGCGTCATCGATACATGGTTGATATTGCACCAGCTCGCACGAAGCGTTTTGCTAGTACATTTATCATGCGCACCGCTAGAGAGTGGAACTCTTTGCCGGAGTCTATATTTCCCGAAAATTATAACCTGGGTATCTTTAAGTCAAGAGTGAATAGGTATCTTCTAGGCAAGCGTGCTCCACCGGAGACCACATCATCACTTACCATCAGGCGAGATAGTGGACAATGGTAACATAAAATTTAATTTCTATAAGTGTTCTCCAATCATACAAAATTTGATGGTAGAGCCACGCTGTAGACATATTTGTCTACAGCATGGATGGGCCGGCTCGACCGGGGTAGTACGACTGTCTCATAGAAAACCAACGTAAAGTGACAGTTTACTGTCGCGTTTCGTATGGTAAGTGAGATCCGGAGGCCCAAATTCCCCCTTCCCTTCCCTAATCCCTATTCCTGTCCTTTAAGGCCGACAGCGCATACATGATACTTTCGGTATTGTGGATGTTCATGGGCAGTGGAGATCACTTAACATCAGGTGACCCACTGGCTCGTTTGTCGGACTATGTTATAAAAAAATATATATGGTATCTTTAATGCATTACGTGTATTCTACACTAAAAAAAGTGTTATGGCATCCTGACAAAACTAGTCTAGCAAAATTTTCAACTTAACGAAAAAATAACAATAAAAAAATCAGTTAAGAAATCCTATTCACGTATATTCTATACTAAAATAAGTACATGTTGACAAAACGGATCTAGCAATATTCGACTTTCCTAACAAAAAAAAACATAAAAATGCAGAATCTCGGACGTCCGACACCTCAGCTAAAACCGGTGTTCTATGGACCTGTCAGGTTTCAAATCGTAAACCTTATGGCCTTGGGGTATAATCTTAAATCAAGGTCATCATCAGCTTTAATTAGTGGCCGAGAGAATAAGAAAATTACTTATAATACTCCTTAAGGCAAAAACATAAACAAAAACCTTTTTTACAAAAACAAAACCGACTTAAAGAACCATACTATAAATGCGAAAGTAACTCTGTTTGTTTGTTACCTTTTCACGACTAAACGTCTGACCGGATTGTGATGAAATTTGGCAAGGAGATAGATTATATCCTGGAGAAGGACATAGACTATCTTTTTCTCAAAAAACAATCTTGAAAGGGGGTCAAATAGGAGTTTAAAATTTGTATGGGAAATCCATAATACCTCGACTTAGGGATCTGGAAATTCATATTTAGGCTTTTGGTAGGAAATAAAGAAATCGTTTTTTTACAAATCATCCCTAATGGGGTAAAATAGGGGATGAAAATGAAAGTTTGTATGAAAATCCTTAATTGTTAAAGTTAAACGCATGAAAATTCGTATTTTGTATTATATACTTTTTCTCCCAAACATGACCACCACGCGGACGGAGCCGCAAGCAACAGCTAGTCACTACATATATACGTCACTTTATATAGAATATGCGTGGTAATACATCAAAAAATTACACAAAAAGTATACAAGGTCAATCGGAAAGGCTGTACTAAGCCAACTTAAATTATAGCAGATAGTGATTTTAACCTCCGTAGTAGTTGTTGATACCCAGTGTGTGTGTGTGTGACTGTGTGTATTTATTTATTTATAATCAACAAACTGGTTAATCCGCTAATAATAAGACTAGACCTGTATTTTTTTTATCCTGGCACGGCAAAGTGACCGCACTGCACCTGATGGTAAGCGCAGTATCGAGTAGCGAGAGACGATCCATCCCCCGCCACTCAACACAATCATGCCGGCCTGCTTCTTCACACTACGCCATGGGCAAGAAGGCGAAGAAGCGTTCGAGGGTCTAGTGTCAGAGTACTCTGAGGGCCGCAAAACGACCAAACAATGTACCCCAACTCTAGACCCCCGACAAAAACCGAATGTACACTGGCTGATCCCGGAATGCAACACTTGCGTGTGCCACTATGGCGGGTTTTTCACGCTGTGTATGGTGGTTGCTATCCGGGTGGAATAGGATTACCCATTGTCCTACTGCTGGGCACTGGCCTCCTCTACTAATGAGAGGGGTTAGGTCTTAGTCCACCACTCTGGCCTAATGCGGGTTGGTAAACTTTACATACCTTCGAAATTCTTATGAGAATTCTCAGGTATGTAGGTTTGCTCACGATGTTTTCTTTCTTTAAAGCAAGCGATAATTAACATTTAACACACACGTAACTTTAGAAAAGTCAGAGGTGTATGCCATTTGGGTTTCGAACATACGACTTTCGTCTTGACAGTCCGTACCACAACTAGCTATCGCTGCAACTATATTTTAATTCAATACAGATTAAAATAGTTTGATTATTCAAGGAAATACTCCGATGTTTCAATAACTAAAGGTGTTGATAGAACCATATCTCCATAGGTTTGGAACTCAAACTAGTTTGATTAAAAGGCCCGGTTCTTTACTCCTTAGTTACTGATTATAGGATAATTCCCAGGCAAGGGGGCCAGCTTCTTTCGTCATCGTCATTCAAAAACATACAAAGGCCATTTCAAATAAACAGAATAGTTTCTCGTTTAGCGTTTCGGTGCTAATTTACGTAAACGTCCATATCATAAAGCGAAATAGCGTTTAGTGGTATTCTTATTTCTTTTGAAATAACACCAAATTATTTCACTCAACCCAGCACTGATTGTAGCGTATTTCTGTCCCAAGATGTATTTTTTTACCCTGGCACGGCAACCACACTGCACCTGGTAAGCGCAGTGTCTTCCAGTTAGAGTATCAAGTAGCGAGATATCTATCCCTCGCTACTCAACACAATCTGGCGGACTGCTTGCAGTTCTTGCTGTAGCTTCTTCACACTACGCCATGGAGCAAGGAGGTGAAGAAGCGCTCGAGGTTCTGGTGTCAGAGTACTCAAAAGGCCGCAAAACCGAATATCGTACCCAACTCCTCAACAAAAACCCTGATTATTGGAATCAAATTAAACAGCTCGCATCGTAAGCCAAACATTAATCCCGTTTTCATTTCACAGCTGTCTACCCATCTGCTACACCACAGAGGCTGTCCATACATATACACTCACGCCTGTAATCCCCGAAGGGGTAGGCAGAGGTGTAACCAGTACACCCACTTTTCGCCGAATTTCGGTCCCATAATGTGATAGAGGGCGAGTCTATCGCCATACCAGGGACAGGTTCCAGACTCCGGGCTAATACTGAGAATTTCTAGATAGAAAAACCCAATATCACTTTGCCCGACCCGGGGATCGAACCCGAGACCTCAGCACAGCAGCCGTAACGCAGTCCAGTATCAAATATTGATACGAATAATAGTGCGTAATAAAGAAGAGAAAAAGAAAGAAAGGACAGGATAAAAAATATATATATATTTATAAACCCGAACAAAAACAAGTAAATTAGACGCCATTCATATCTGCTGGAAGGGTAATTGTCAAATGACAGTAAAAGGTTGCATGATATGTCCCGTGACGTCATCTCTCAGAATGGCCATTACTATGCCGTTGTGCGAGGGAGATAGTGATATGCCCACTACGCAACAATTTTTGCTCATACTAATATTTAAAACAAATATTGTGTCCTCAATTTTCAAGCAATTTATATTTTGTTTTCGCAAAAGGGTTTCTTTTGCGTATTATATTCGGTTGCATATCGAATAATGTACAAAATGAAACACAGGAAACTACCCTATCGGGGAGTCTGAGGTAATATTTAATTTTTTTTAAGTTGGCGCGGCGAAATAACCACACTGCACCTGATGGTAAGCGCAGTGCCGTCCAGATAGAGTATCAAGTAGCGAGAGACAGTCTATCCCTCGCCACTCAACACAATCATGCCGGCCTGCTGTGTAGCTTCTACACACTACGCCTAAAGGACCCAGGATCATAGGAAGGAGGGACCACGGTTATGTTATTACTGTGACAACCTGTATTATGGATATTATTATTTTACATATATTCACTCATTACCTTCAATAAAATATGCCACCAAGTGACACAAACGGCGCAATAACCTTATTCATTGCTATGATTATCGATCAGAGATACTTCAAAAACACTAGTTGTGACGCTTGAAAAGAAGTTTAACCCCTGGAGTACCGAACGATATTAAAAAAAGTAAAGTAGTACGGAGTAAATAGAAGCCAAAATCAATTTTATTTACATAACATTAAAGTTGAAAATAGTATGTAAGAACGGCGAGTGTGTTGCCAGTGTTGTGGAGCACCGATGTTCCATTGGGACGTGAGTGGTTTTGTTTCCAAGAGTATTTTCGTAATAAGTTCTAATATAGTTTAATTGTGCTACATAGACTAGTTAACTGTTTTTGGTAAACCGTTTTATTTTATTCCTCATGGTCTATATTATTAAAATATTTTGATTAAGTTTTCAAGATGTAATTTGCATTTTTATAAACTAACTTTATTTTTCGCAACAAAACGCTACCTACTGTCATGGCCTCTCGTGTGACGTCACCATCCTCAAAACGAATAGTTGTTTGGCTCAGCGTTTTAGATGTTTTGAACGGTGACGTCATGCATGACTGATGGGTGTTTCATGTCACGTGACAAAATGCTTTATTTTTACATATTTGTTTCTAGAAAATATTAAGCAAACACATATGAATTAACAAATTGGTTTAATTTTCCGTATTAGACTAAAATCTATTATAAAAAACAAAATTCTATCCGATTTTCACTTACTGTCAACTACCCTTTTAATGTCTCAAAACGTTTTAGATTTAAATAAAGAACACACGCTGTCAAAGTTATAACGGATTTTTCGTAGTTCAATTGATTTGTTACATGCATACGCACTCACACATGTAATCCCCGAAAGAGTAGGCAGAGGTAACCAGTACGCCCATATTTCGCCGAATTTATTACCATCCCACGATGTGACAGGCGAGCCTATCGCCATACAGGACACAATTCTAGACTCCGGGCTGATACTGACTATTTCGTGATAAACCCCAATATCACTTTACCCGACCCGGGGATCGAACCCGAGACCTCAGCACAGCAGTCGTGACGTACGCAATTACAACTGCGCCACCGCTGCACCGAGGCAGTCAAACAAGCATAATTACATTACCTACTTGAAGTGTTAAAATGTTATCACTGAGTATTTTTAATTTACGACTAACTTTTGACCGATGCTTTGCGTGTGATAACGTATCAGTGCTGTAAGACTCAAATCCCATAGAAAAAAGCAAAGGGCTATTAAAAAATATACAAATCTGTTTTTTATCCTGGCACAGCAAAGTGACTACATTGCACCTGATGGTAAGCGCAGTGCCGTCCAATTAGAGTATGAATAGCGAGACACAATCTATCCCCCGCTACTCAACACAATCATGCCGGCCTGCTTCTTCGCACTACCCCATGGGCAAGAAGGTGAAGAAGCGGTCGAGGGTCTAGTGTAGGTACACATAAGGGTTAGAGACTCGACCCAACGGCTGCTAGGCTTGCCATCTCCTGGGCGATGAGGTGCTGGGTCTTAAGACCCGGTAGTCCAGCATAACCGACCCCCCGGGTGGGGAGGCAGTAAAAACTTTTTTTTATCCAGGCACGGCAAAGTGACCACACTGCACCTGATGGTAAGCGCAGTACCGTCCAGTTAGAGTATCAAGTAGCAAGAAACAATCTATCCCTCGCTACTCAACGTTTTGCCCACGACAGTAAGTTATTACTAGCTCAATAAAAATTAAAAAGGTGTTTCTCTGTAAGAAGAGATAGTCAATCTAGTCCATGTGTGCCATAGAAATTGCCTATCTTACTACTATTATAAATGCGAATGTTTGGATGGATGGATGGATGTTTGTTACTCAATCACGCTACAACGGCTGGACGGATCTGGCTGAAATTTGGCACAGAGATAGATTATAGTCTGGAATAGCACATAGGCTACTTTTTATCCCGGAAATATGAACGTTCCCCGTCAGATAGATTCATTTATGTTTTACACAGAGTAAGGGATCGACATGATATTTTGCATAGTATTAGTTGAGGGGTCCCGAGAATGACATAGATTTTTTATCCCAAAAAATGGACGGTTTCTATGGGATAGAGATTCTTTTAAAGATAACGATCACAGCAGCTTCTAGTATGTATATAAAACAAAAAAAATATGTTTCTACCCATGTTCGTTATACACTTTGAAACTACTTAACCGATTTTAATTAAATTTTGTGTATGTGTGTGGTTCCAACTTAGGATAGTTTGGTTTGGTTTTGGTGGTCGACTAACGCATAGCAAATATTCCAGTGTGTCATCCACTCGGTATGATAAACATGCATATTCCATAAGTAATATACGCAATGGTTGAATCTTTATGCACAGGAAAATATTAACATCTAGCTTGACTCGGTTTTCCTCTGATTACTCATTTAGTATAGGATAGGTGCGTCACAAACAAAGTTGGCATTCATTTCATATTCCAAGAAAACCTTTTTTGTATTCCTATATCCTTGTACGGTAACTGGCCATATTTAATGCAGTTTCAAATTTCGAACGCATTACGAACGGTGCTGTACAAAAAATCACAGAGAAAAAAAAACTTAATTCTGAACTTCCAATAGTAACAATTCTAATAAAAAAAAACTCACTTAAACTCTTGCGAACAAATGTGAATCAACTCGGATTGCTCATTGATCTGGTGGTAGGATATTCATATCCGCCCGGATAGCGACCACCGTACACAGGGTGTAAAACTATGGTTGCCAACCCCGAAATTCAAATACCAGGATTTTTAGTTTTTTAAGTTAGAAAAACCAGGACAATTCCATTTAAAAACAGGTCGCATCTTTTGCGAGCCGAGACGCAAGGATTGCAAAAGTGGTGTGCTAATTTTAAAATACAGGACCTTATCAGGGCGCTTTAAGAACCCAGGACGCTGCCTAAAAACCCAGAACGCTGTTTAAAAACTATCCAGGACGTCCCAGGACAATCTAAAACCAGGACATGTCCTGGGAAAACAGGACGGTTGGCAACTCTATGTAAAACTCATAGGTGCACACGCAAGTGTGTCGCGTTCCGAGGTCAGCCAGTGTACATCGGGTTTCTGTCGGGGGTCTTGGGGTACGATGTTTCTGAGTACTCTGACACTAGACCATCGACCGCTTCTTCACCTCCTTGCCCCGTGGCGTAGTGTGAAGAAGCAGGCCGGCATTATAGTGTTCAGTAGCGAGGGATTATTTCTCGCTACGTAATACTCTTACTGGATGGCACTTCCAGGATAAAAAACCTAGGAAATGAAGGACAGAAGAAATGGTACCGGTTGTTTATCAGACAGCTCTTATAGCGTGTTCAATCGCAGAGTAAACAAAGCTAAAAGCCATTGCGTAAGATAACATCCATTCTTGCATCACAGAATTGTATGCTAAAATTTGGTGTAACATTTTATCTCTCAGTGTATCTAAATGATAAAGTATACTGTAATTTGTTTTCCGTATGTCAACTATCTGTGTAGAAGAAACTGACTGATATCAACGCACAGCCTAAACGGCTGTGGTTAAGGACTTGAAATTTTGACAGTAGGTACCTTTTATGACGTAGGCATCCACTAAGGAAGGGTTTTTGGAAATACCACCCCGGAGGTAAATAGGGAATGACATTTTGTATGAAAATCTATCATTTTTGAAGTTAGTCATGAAAATTGGTATTTTGTATTGTATACCTTTTCTGCCAAGCATGACATCCACGCGGGCGGAGCCGCGAGCAACAGCTAGTACCTTATATCAGTATGTCTTGTGAGTCTAGTGATTAAGGAACCTTTGCGGTCAAAAAAAGTTCGTTAATGAGGATCCCTGAAACGAAGCATAAAAACTACCACCGGATCCTTCCTGATTAAGAAGACGCCCATCTGTAAAATGAAATGTTACACAATTGGCGTTTTCTATACATTTTTATATATATGCGATCTATATGTTATATACAGGTGTTGTAAAACGGGGGTACTTATGAAAGCACCATGTATAGTGTCGGTGATTAGATTTTTTTTTCTTGGCATTTATGTAGCGCAATATTAAAATATTATTCTTACTTTTAAAACTCTTGATAAAGAGTCAAACGATTAAGCATTAAATATACTATAAAAAATAGTAAATATAGCAAATAGTATGGCTTCAGGGGTTACACAACGAATGATTTCATAAAAAAATCAAATTACAATAATTCAGATAAGATGAGGTTTCGGGATTTTCAACTTTTTCTATATGTTACTAATCACCAACTCTATACATGGTGATTTCATTTGTACCCCCCTTTTACAACAACCTGTATATTTTATTCTTAATCTTACTTTTTGCAAATGTTTGGTTGGATGGATGGATGGAAGTTTGTTACACAATCATGCCAGAACGGCTGAACGGATCTGGTTGAAATTTGGCACAGACATGGTTTATAATCTGGTATAGCACAATAGAAAAACGTACGGTTCCCGTGATATAGTTTTTTTTTACAGAGCAGAGATAGACGTGTTTTTGCATAGTGGTAGTTTAGGGATCATAGAATGGCATGCTTCGTTTTATTCCGGAAAATGCACAGTTCCTATGGGATAGCAAAATAAAGAATGCTGTTAATTCTGACTCCATGGATTTTATACCTTTTCTGTCACAACTACTACGCGGGCGGAAGCCCGGGCAAAAGCTAGTTTGTCAAATATTTCCCCCCGTCCTATTATACCCACTATACAGGTTTGATCTAGTGTGAACAGGATTATGTCTAACTGTCGAGTGTATTTATTATCAACTAGAGGTTGCTCGCGGCTCCGCCCGCGTGGAGGTCATGTTTGGGAGAAAAAGTATACAATACAAAATACCAGTATTCATGCGTTTAACTTAAAAATGACGGATTTTCATACAAACTTTCATTCCCTATTTTACCCCCTTAGGGGCGGAATTTCCAAAAATCCTGAAACATATATTTTTTATTTTTAACTAAAATGCCAAATACTAATTTTCATGAATTTAACTTCAAAAATGACGGATTTTCATACAAACTTTCATCCCCTATTTTACCCCCTTAGGGGTGGTATTTCCAAAAACCCTTCCTTAGTGGATGCCTACGTGACAAAATGTACCTACTGTCAAAATTTCAAGTCTCTAACCCCAGCCGTTTAGGCTGTGCGTTGATCGATCAGTCAGTCAGTCAGTCAGTCAGTCAGTCAGTCAGTCAGTTTCTTCTTTTATATATACAGATGACAGTTAGCAAAGGCGTGTCGGTAGTATTACGATAAGAAATTGCAATCCACCGTAGATTGGATGTTATATGTCCGTGACATCTTTAGATATAATGCACCAAAACGTGATAGCAAACGAGAATAGCAATGATACATTTTATTTTTTTATAATGGCACGGCAAACTGATCACACTGCACCTGATGGTAAGCGCAGTGCGGTCCAATTAGAGTATCGAGAGACGATCTATCCGCTGCTACTCAACACAATCCTGCCGGCCTGCTTCTTCACACTACGCCATGGGCAAGAAGGTGAAGAAGTGGTCGAGGGTCTAGTGTCAGTGTACTCGGAAGACCGCAACACGGCCAAACATCGTACCCAACTCCATACCTCCGATAAAAACCGGATGTACACTGGCTGATCCCGGAACACGACACACTTTTGTGTGCCACTATGGCAGGTATAAATATAAATTTTTGAAGTGAAAACTTTGAAGTGAAAATTTATTAAGGCACGTTGGCAAAAATGGGGGAAAAGCACAGAACTCGGGTTACCGTCACTCTCAGACTTTGATATAAGCACGCCTCTGAAGTTCTATAATTATTGACAAGCAATCATAAACACAAATGTGACGAATGGACGCTGTTTCAAAAATGGACACAAGTACTGTCGGTAGTCTCCATGACGGCCTATAATATTTTAAACTTTATAATTTTAACTGTAACGGATGCATCATGTTATTTAATCACAAGCAGCGATAGCCTAGTTGGTTGTGGTACGGACTGTCAAGACGAAAGTCGTATGTTCGAAACCCAAGTGGCATACACCTCTGACTTTTCTAAAGTTATGTGTGTATTAAATGTTATTTATCGCTTGCTTCAATGGTGAAGGAAAACATCTTGAGGAAACCTGAATACCTGAGAATTCTTATACGAATTTCGAAGGTATGTGAAGTCTACCAACTCGCATTAGGCCAGCGTGGTGGACTAAGGCCTAACCCTTCTCATTAGTAGAAGCCCGTGCCCAGCAATAGGACAATGTCTAATACAGGGCTGGTATTTTATATTTAATCACACACAACCCTGACGCTATAAGATATCATTTATCTTGTGTCGTGGGTATCAAGTGCGAGAGAATTTCGGCCTCAGAACAAATATTTTTCAAATCAAATCATTTATTTTGTAAATTAGGCCACTAGGGGCACTTTTTACATGTCAGATTTAAGTTTATCTACCGGTGCTTCGGAAATGCCCACTGGTCTGAGAAGAAGCACCAAGAAACTCAGCCGTAGGTCTTTTGTATTTTCATCATAACATATAATATTCATTTAAAATTAATAACAATACTAGAAGTATAACTCTTAATTTCTATATACAATTATAGAACAAAAAAACTGTTTAAGATTTATATACGTGTAAATACAAGGCATAGAGTAGTAAGTGACGCTATACATGAAGTTAATTAATTAGCTTAAACTAACAATCAATGAGCAATCCGGGCAGACCAGTCCACGCGAGCAGCACCCGTTCACGAGTATGACGCATGTGCCAGCCATCGGCCTCCTCAACCATGATACAGGGAAGTGACCGACCCGGCACATAACGCCGCCGCAAGCATAGACGTTTAAGCGAGCATGACATACACTAATCGCATCAAAGAATGAGAGAAAATAAATAAATATGCGACACAAAAGCTTTATAAAAAGCCAAGACTATTAAACTCAGCCATCCTGTAAAAGCCACGTACACCAATCCGTCAAAAACAAAACATTGTATAAATTGTATAAAATATGCAATATAGCTGTTGATTCAAATAAGGATTTTACGGATTCTATCGCGGTTTATTTTACTTTTTAGTCCCGTTAATTAGTTCCCGTTAGTTTTCTTTCTTTCTTCTTTACATTTCGAAAGCTTTGCAGCCTTCAAGGTCGAGGGGCAGACAGTTGTATGTCGTCACGAAAGTATAGTGCAATGTTTCTACCCTCCATATAGTTGATATTCAATTTTTATTTGTTGTAGTCCGATCTACGCAGAAGGAGCTCACAATGTATTGAGGTCTGGCACTGAAAAGTAAAATAAACCGCGATGCAATCCGTAAAATTACATTTCAACGTGTATAATATATACACATTGAAATATCGCGTAAAGATAAAAACCCATTACTGCGGAAAAATTTACGTTTTTTCAAACATATTCTAAACACATTCCTTTGCCACATGCATAATTAAATGTTCCTGATCGATGAAGTTCATAAGGTCAAGGACACAAACAAACAAAACGTGTTTGAACTATGAATTGCGTTAATCTAAACAAACGAAGGTAGGGTCACTGGCGTCAGTATGACTCTTGACCTGACCTTCAGAAAAGGCGCTTATCATTTTTGGGTGCTTAGGTTAGAGTTGCCAACCGTCCTGCTATCCGACATGCCCTGGTTTTTAGAGTGTCCTGGGACGTCCTAGATAGTTTTTAAGCAGCGTCCTGGGTTTTTAAACAGCGTCCTGGGCCCTTAAAGCGTCCTGTATTTTCAAATTAGCGTCTGCGTCTCAGCTCGCAAAAGATGCGGCCTGTTTTTAAATTGAATTGTCCTGGTTTTTCTAACTTCAAAAACTAAAAATCCTGGTATTTCAATTACGGGGTAGGCAACCCTAGCTTAGGTCATCTATCAGCTGCTGGTGGTAGGATATTCATATCCGCCCGGATAACACCGTACACAAGGTGTAAAACCCGCCATAGTGGCACACGCAAGTATGTCGCGTTCCGGGGTCAGCCAGTGTAGATCTGGTTTTTGTCGAGGGTCTATAGTTGGGGTACGATATTGCGCCCTTCGGACACTAGACCCTCGACCGCTTCTTCACCTCCTTGCCCCATGGCGTAGTGTGAAGAAGCTACACAGCAGGCCGGCTTGAGTTAAGTAGCGAGGGATAGATTGTCTCTCGCTACTTTATACTCTAACTGGACGGCACTGCGCTTACCATCAGGTGCAGTGGACATTTTGCCGAGCCAGGAAAGAGCCCATTAGATTTAAATGGATTATTTCAGAATCGCGTACAATTCAGCGGGAAACTAAATATATAGGAGCACACGCACATTTCTCTTGGAATCGAACCAGTGGCCTGTCGTTTCACATTCGGCCATTGCGCCATGGAGACTGTCCATTATCAAAAAATTAGTTGTAATAGAAAGATCCAACCTTGACTTTAATAACTACAAGAGTACTAGGACTACAAGAGACGCACTGTCTCACAACACCCCGACCCCGGACACAAATATCTGTCTGTCACACAAACATTTGTCCCGGTGCGGGAATCGAACCCACGGCCTCTCGTTTCACAGCCGGCTACTCGCCTACAGCACTACGGGGGCTGTCATAAATAAATTGTTATTATGCCCAAATTCGTTTCGACACCAATCAGCATTCACGAAAGAGGTGACCCACTTACACGTTTCTCGACCTTAAGAACAGTTGCTTATCAACGTCCATGCGGCCGTGCGACATAATTCCCATAGATTGAAGGTTGTCTAATTAGTTGCACGCAAGCAATGTCATACAGTCTAGGAGTTATCTATGATGAAGACCAAGTATTATGTAAATACCAAAGATGGCCTATGCTTTGATTTTTTTTGATGACAAATGGGTCTGGGGTCCTGAAACCCGAGAAATATCAGGTGAAGTGCGGTCACTTTGCCGTGCTAGGATAAAAAAAAAAGAATATCTATTTATGTTTCGTATTTTTCTGCAAAAGGAGAATGACCACGGTACAAGTTTGCGTTAATTCCAAATTTGTTTTAAATAGTCTATAAAGTATCCAAATACTATCTTATGTTTACATTTTTGGAATTGGAACGCGGGTTTCCATGTTTTTTTGTGTAATAATAATATTTTTTGTGTAAACTGTAGGTTTATAAAGATTTGCGTAAGACTAGGCAGCATGGTCGATTGCCTATAGCCTGTCCTTTGGACGAATAAAAAAAACTGTAGGTATCATTACGTCAATGAAAACTGGTAGTCATTTTTAATCAATAATATGTCTGATTAATTTTAAAAAGAAATCCCCTACACAACACAGACATTCTGTTTGCCACACGACTTCAAAAATAAAGAAATTAATTTAAATATTATTTTTATCTTAAGGCGCGAGAAAAAGCAGTACCAAATCAAATAATTTATTTTGTAAATTAGGCCACTAGGGGCACTTTTTACATGTCATAGTAATGTTAAAATCTAAGTCTACCTAGAATGGGCATTCTCCTTTAGTGGGTTCTTATAATTTCGACTGCCTCCGTGGCGCAGCGGACGAGTAACCGATTGAAACGGGAAGCCGTTGGTTCAATTCCCGCACCAAGACAAGTGTTTCTGTGACAGATGTTTGCTTCGGGTCTGGGTGTTGTGGGACTGTATTCCCTCGTAGTTATTGATACCCACGTTACAGGTTTAACCTATAGTGGTTTGACTATGTAAGTGACTGTTAGGTATATGCAAGCGTAGACCACCGTAGACGAAATCATCACTTACCATCAAGCGAGATAGTGGTCATACGCAAGCAAATTTCGCTAAAAAAAATTGTATATAATATATGTATGTTTACATATTCTGACATGTCAGTTTTTTTTTTATTCTGGCGCGGCAAATTGAGCACACTGCACCTGATGGTAAGCGCAGTGCCGTCCAGATAGAGTATCAAGTAGCGAGAGACAGTCTATCCCCCGCTACTCAACACAATCATGCCGGCCTGCTGTTTAGCTTCTTCACATTACGCCTAAAGGACCCAGGATCATAGGAAGGAGGGAACACGGTAGCTGGCAAACTGTTCCACAGCTTGATGGTGCGGCAAAAATACGAATTTGCGAACCTCTTGGTTCAGGCCGGGGTAGTAGACACCACGAAGCTGTGGCTCCGCAAGCCTCCTCTCCTAATGGGAAGGCCTTAGTCCACCACACTGTAAGTAACTCAGTGTAAATAATTAAATCTTTACTAATTGGGATAAGTTAATGAACCATATAAAAAAAAACAGAAACAAAAGCAGCTATAGTCGAGTAGGTTGCGGTACGGACTGTCAAGACGAGAGTCGTATGTTCGAAACCCAAGTGACATACACCTCTGACATTTCTTAAGTTATTTGTGTATTAAATGTTAATTATCGCTTGCTTTAACGGTGAAGGAAAACATCGTGAGGAAACCTGCATACCTGAGAATTGACATAAGAATTTCGAAGGTATGTGAAGTCTACCAACCCGCATTAGGCCAGCGTGGTGGACTAAGGCCTAACCCCTCTCATTAGGAGAGGAGGCCCGTGCCAAACAGTGGGACAATGTTTAATACAAGGCTGGTATTATTTATTTAATTTTATTAACATATATACATCTACAAGGTTTAGAATCGTTACACTAACCTTTGGTGACGACATACATCTCATTCCTGTGGCCACGAAGACTGTAAGGCTTTCGAAAACTCGGAACTAAAAAAGTAAAATGATCCGCAATGAAATCCATAATCTTAGCTTCATTCCAATTTTTTATCCTTACTAAAAACTACAACACTTATGCATACAACCCATACGAATTAAAAAGTAAGACCCAAATGGCTACATTGTTTTCGTTAGGGTAAATAAAAAGTTGGCATATCTCATTTTTTATTTGAACATGTTATGTATAATTTTATCTTATCATTTCAAATTTTTAGATACGCCTGCCATCTATTTATGTAATATAGAACTAATAGTAAACAATAGTAAGCCGACTGATAGATGGCGCTGATAATATTTATCTTTTATGTTTATCGTGGCTCGACAAAATAATTGATTGTAAATTATTTTTATTATATCACGTGATTCTCAGAATTATCAATTAATTTGCTACTGTAAGATATCTTCAAAATCAAATCAATCAAAGCAATAGTCATGGTATTTTTTCTTTTCATAAAATTCTAATTTCAAAATACATCGCAGTTTATTTATTTTTAAAACAATACGTGCAAACGGCCAGTTCGTACGGATCAAGAAGGCTCAATCAGCCGAGTGCCCCGCCATCTATCGTTCATAATCCATTATATAACCTGTATTTTATAATCTTTAAAAAATAAACTTGCTAAAACTTATGAAAACTTAAAGTAACTGTGATATAATTAAGCAAAGTATTGTTGTGTAGATATATAAAAAATCTATGTTGTGTATTTAATTCGCATCTCACACAGACTATACAGTTCTTCTAATATTAAAAACAAGTGAACAATCATTATATTTATAGCCCGCGAAATTTGAAAAATGCCGACTATAAGAGAAAATATTAGCTATTTTGTTGGTAGTCCCAATACAAATAAACTACATAGGTTATTACATAGAAAACACATATAAATTCTATTCAGACATAAAGTTTCGTAATGATGTCAGCAAAAATCTCAGGAATAGGCTAGTTGACAGTTTTTGGGAAACCGTTTTATTTTATTCTTCATGGTTTATATTATTAAATATTATCATTAATAAACATGACATAAGTTTTCAAGATTTAATTTGCTTTTTATAAACCAACTTTATATTTCCCACCAAAACGCTACCAACTGTCATTGCCCCTCGTGTGACGTGACCATCCACAAAACTAATAGACGTTTGGCTCAGCGTTTTATATGTTTCGGTGACGTCATGCATGATTGATGGTGTTTCATGTCACGTGACAAAATTCTTTTTTTAACATATTTGTTTCTTGAAAATATTAAATAATCACATATAAATTAACAAATTGGTTTAATTATCTATATTATTTTTATATCTAAAAAACAAAATTTTATCAGGTTTTCACTTCAACTTTCACTGTCAACTACCCTATTTTGGAAGTCGTTTTCACTATTTGTGCCAATTAATAACTTAACTGTCTGGACTTAAGGTAAAAATTCTAGATTAAAAAACTCGTAAACAACGTTTAATCTTAAATGTCAAGTTAATATTATCTATTAAATATTTTGACTCCTGTTATCTTGTATGTATTGACTCCAAATAATTGATTTCATTTGTATGTAATTAATTGATGTAAATGTAACCAATTATTATTTGGTTTTTAGTTGTGTCTGGGTTTTTTGAAAACGGTTTAATTTTTATTTAAAAAGTAATAATTTTTTTTTTGCTTTTTAGTGGTACACAAATACAAAATAGGTACGTTGGATAGAGTACCATAAGAAAACACCACTGAAAAAGTCACAGAAAAGCAAAATTCGCAGTTTCGTATATTCGGACAACATATTTTTTCCAGTTATTTCGGTTTTAAAACCAAACTACTCAACTGATGTTGATAAAAATTCTATGGGATCAATCTGGAAGTATATTCTCTGTAATAAAAGAAGAATTTTCCAAATCGGTCAATAAATGACGGAGTTCTGAGGTAACAAACATAAAAAAAATACACGTCGAATTGATAAGCTCGTCCTTTTTTTTGAAGTCGGTTGAAAAAGAGCCACTAAAGTAAAAAAAGCGAATAACAACCGACCGTGTTAATATTTACACATGATAAAAGACTTAAGATTTATATGAAGTATGAAATAAACTTCCTCATTAAATTGATCTCCAAAACATTATAAAAATCGTTTCAGGAATTGTGATAACGTTTTATCATATATTTATCAACAATTCTCGTAACTAAGTACGAAAACATGTAACATAACGACACGGTATCTAGGTAAGGATAGGCTATGACTTCTTCTTCTTCTTCAGGCGCCTCTCCAATTACTGAAGGTTGGCCATCAACTCCGAATATTTATCTCTGTCCCTTGCAAGGCGGAACAACTCTGCAGCACTCTTGACTCCAGTCCACTCCCGAATATTCCTGAGCCACGACTTTTTTCTTCGGCCCACACCTCGTTTCCCAGCTACTTTGCCCATCATGATAATTTGCAGTAGGTCGTACCTCTCATGTCGAAAAACATGTCCAAGGTAGCCAACCTTCCTGTGTATGACGGTCTGCATGAGCTTGCGGTCTTGGCCAACTCGCCTCAAACCCTCGATATTAGTGACCTTTTGGGTCCAGCTACTGGAAAAGTATGACAGTGATATGGTATCTAATAGATCTAATACATCCAACAGACACACACATAGTCCTGATACCTTACTAGCTTAAACCTATCGCAGATATAAACTACGAGCAAGCTGGGTCCCACATCTATCTGCTGGTTATTCATATCCGCCCGGATAGCGATCACCGTACACAAGGTGTAAAACCAGCCATAGTGGAACACGCAAGTGTGTCGCGTTCCGGGATCAGCTAGTGTACAACCGGTTTTCGTAGGATCTTTGGCCGTGTTGCGGCCTTCTTAGTAGGTTCTCTGATACTAGACCTCTTCTTCACCTCCTTGCCCCATGGCGTAGTGTGAAGAATCTGCACATCGGACCGGTAGTATTGAGTAGCGAGAGATAGATTGTTTCTCGCTACTTGATACTCTAACTGGACGGCACTGCGCTTACCATCAGGTACAGTGTGGTCACTTTGTCATGCAAAAATATAAAACCTAACAAAAATTCATGGATAACAGGAACATTTGTGTGGCGATCGAACCCGCGACCTCTCGTTTCACAGCCGTCTACTCAACTGCTGCGCTAAGGAAACTGTCCATGAGTTGAATTTAATCAAAAGCTTATTCAAGATGAGCAGCAAGCAAATGCTAATAAAATTTTCGGATTCATAATTATGCTCGCCATCTATTAAGACCATATAGAAATAACATTCATAATGTAACTGATAGATGGCGCTGATAATAATTATCCTTATTTTTCTATATTTTATCGGGCCTATAAAATATTATCATTACCTATCTATTTTATGCATTTTATACGCATCTGTCGCAATCACTGCATTTTAACTAGATGTAGCACTTAAGAACTAATTTGTTTTATGCGTAAATAATACAGATATTAGCTATTTACTGCGAGTACTAAATTGAATTGTTTTGAAGTGCTAGTGCAGCGATCTATATGTACTACGTACTAGATGCGGCGACCAGAACAAACATTATGTTCCACCGAGTTGAGATGTATACTCCGCACCGACGTTAGTATGCTTCATGCCACCTACGAATGCACACCAGTTAATTTTAGTTATTTGTAGCGACATTCCCGAACAAATCTGCCTTAAATTGATTTACAGTGAAGCTGTTAATAGTATATAAGGTAAATAACTTATTTTCATAACGTTTAGAACGTAATATCAATAAATATTAATTAATTTCAATTCTGAATACGGGAAGTCTATATTTCAAAACAAATTCATTATATAGTTTGTCCCGTTTTGGCGCGCGAAAGTCCCTTTCGAGAGAAAGTGACGGGAGTTATAACTTCCAAATAGTTCTTAGTAAAATGATAGATGGCATTAGTGGGCGGACAAGGTTTTTGGAACATATTTTTTCTTCGACAGTTCGTGTTTATAGAATATAAGTCAATGTGCTAGTGTTAAGCTGTGCACAATTTTGTCTACATGATAAATGGGTCGGTTCGACTAGGTTAGTCCCACCGTCTCACAAAAAACTGACGTGACCGCAGCGAGTGGGCAAAGTTTTTTTTTATGCTGGCGCGGCAATGGGACCACACTGCACCTGATGGTAAGCGCAGTGCTGTCCAGATAGAGTATCAAGTAGCGAGAGACAGTCTGTCCCCCGCTACTCAACACAATCATGCCGGCCTGCTGTTTAGCTTCTTCACATTACGCCTAAAGGACCCAAGATCATAGGAGGGAGGGAACACGGTACTACAAGTGCTACCAAACCGCATTAAGACAGGGTGGATTAAGACCTAGTCCCTCTCATTACCGTGTTCCCTCCCTCCTATGATCCTGGGTTCTTTAGGCGTAATCTCAGAATACAGAACAAGTTTTTTCTGGATTCTGAGGGCGTAATGTGAAGAAGCTGAATAGCAGGCCGGCATGATTGTGTTGAGTAGCGGGGGATGGACTGTCTCTCGCTACTTGATACTCAATCTGGACGGCACTGCGCTTACCATCAGGTGCAGTGTGGTCACTTTGCCGCACCAAATAAAAATAAACAACCTCTATAGGATTTAATAAAGTTGCAATTTTATCTGTCTGTGTGTGCTTAAGTCTTCTAAACCACGCAAAGACTCACTATCATTTAGATAATTTCTTCCAAAAGGCTTATTGAATACATGCATATTATAATTAAAGAATATAAAATCTATGTCCAACTATTTTAGACCGTATTTAGGCTGGTATGTATGTGTCAAGTAGCGAGGCATAGTTGCTCTCACTACTTGATACTCTAACTGGACGACCGATCAGGTGCAGTGTGGACATTTTGCCGTCATTCATTATCATTTATGTTCCTGTGTCCCCTAAATGGGGCAGAAGGCATTGCGTTCGGTCTTGCGCTTCGTATTGTATTTCGCTCCAGGGGTGCAACTCTTGAAATCAATTCCAATCTCGAACTCGATACAGTTTTAATTCCAATCTAGAAGATATTAGAACTCTAACTCACTCAACTAAATGAAATAGAATATTTACGAACTAGCGATCGTTAATACTCTATTTCATTTAGTTACTAAAAAACGTATTCAGTTAAATCATGCGCTGGTGTTGCGTTCAAGAGTGACAATTGTGCAGTTTTCGAACCCAATCCCAATTTTAAATTGGATTCGAGTGTCAAGAGTAACTCTCCAGGTCTTTCCAATAGCCTTCGCTTCATCAATGATATGATAGTCTGCCGTCAGCTAGGCGTAGGCCGCACGCTTTGCCGTGCTAGTATAAAAAAAATCGGGCGCTGACATTGTTAACTCAAGCTAAAATTTGTGATAGATCAAATAAAGTATCACCGAATTATATATTTTAACTAGCTAGTGCTCGCGGCTCCGCCCGCGTGGAGGTCATGTTTGGTAGAAAAAGTATATATACAATACAAAATACCAATTTTCATGCGTTTAACTTAAAAAATGACAGATTTTCATACAAACTTTCTTTTCCTATTTTACTCCCTTAGAGGCGGAATTTACAAAAATCCTGAAACATGTATTTTTTGTTTTTAACTAAAAGGCCAAATACTAATTTTCATGAATTTAACTTCAAAAATTACGGATTTTCATACAAACTTTCATCCCCTATTTTACCCCTTTAGGGGTGGTATTTCCAAAAACCCTTCCTTAGTGGATGCCTACGTCATAAAAGGTACCTACTGTCAAATTTTCAAGTCTCTAACCCCAGCCGTTTTGGCTGTGCGTTGATCGATCAGTCAGTCAGTTTCTTCTTTTATATATACAGATAATTTCCACAAAAAGGTCCTCCATGACATATGTGTAAGGTTTCGTAGTAGTACGAAGCTGGGCCGGTCGTTAGGCAATAAAACGACTATATTTTCGACGACTATCTTTTAACAGCGTGAAAAAAACTGCCTTGATACGTTATCATTGCTCGACCTTCAAAGACCTGGTGTAAAATCTTATAGATAAAATATACATGTGAATAAAGGAAGTATGTTACTGATAGCCAGTTTTATATAATTATTACACTTCTTTTAGACGCGATTATTATTTAGACGCGCCAAGAGACTCATAGGTAACGATTCCATAGTCGAGGCAAGGCTGCAAAGCCTTGAACACAGACGTAAAGTTGCTAGTTTATCGGTATTTTACCGGATACATTTCGGCGAGTGTGCCTTGGAATTACATAATTTAATTCCCCCAACCCCTTTCTATCATCGGACGACAAGAGACTCGGCGAAGCGTCATCGATACATGGTTGATATTCCACCAGTGCGCACGAAGCGTTTTGCTAGTACATTTATCATGCGCACCGCTAGAGAGTGGAACTCTTTGCCTGAGTCTATATTTCTCGAAAATTATGACCTGGGTATCTTCAAGTCAAGAGTGAATAGGTATCTTCTAGGCAAGCGTGCTCCACCGTAGACCACATCATCACTTTCCATCAGGCGAGATAGTGGTCAAACGCAAGCCTATTTCGCTTAAAAAAAAAAACTATTTTTATGAATAATAATACTAGCCCTTTATTAAAAATTGTCCCACTGCTGGGCACAGGCCTCCTCTACTAATGAGAGGGGTTAGGCCTTAGTCCACCACGCTGGCCTAATGCGGGTTGGCAGACTTCACATACCTTCGAAATTTTTATAAGAATTCTCAGGTATGCAGGTTTCCTCACGATGTTTTCCTTCACCGTCAAAGCAAGCGATAATTAACATTTATTTTTATGAATTTACATCGATTTCTTCACTGAGTGAGGACCAATTTTGATCATTTTTTTCGTCTAAGCTAATTCTAATTAGAAGTCAAATAATGTAGCTAGGGCTGATACACACTGCTCTGAAGAAAGTTGCATGTTCGTAACTAGACCAAATGACACATTAACTCTAACTTTTCACAGTTACTTATATATTCATGCTCAATTGGCGCAGTTGGCTAGTAGCTGTGAAACGAGGGGCCGTGGGTTCGATTCCCGATAATAACTAAAAAGAGTTTTAATGGGAGCTGAATGAAGTCAGTTAAAACGCCACTAAAATTTAAAACTGCCTCGGTGGCGCAGTTGCAATTGCGCATGCGTTACGACTGCTGTGCTAAGGTCTTGAGTTCGATGTCCGGGTTGGTTTAAAGTGATTGGGTTTTTCTATTTAGAAATACTCAGTATCAGCCCGGAGTCTCAAATGTGCCCCGTATGGCGATAGGATCACACCCCATCACATTATGGGACCGTAATAAATTCGGCGAAAATTGGGTGTACTAGTTACACCTCTGCCTTCCCCTTCGTGGATTAGACACGTGAGTGTATATGTGTGTAATTAAAAATTACGGGCATCACCTAAATCATTTTTGTCCACAGAGTGTGTACTGGGAAGCGGTAACATGTTAGAGGACGTACTGCCTACCATGAGGAGCCTCAGTCCAGATCCTGAGGATATGGCAGATATCAATAGGAAGTACAATAATATCCAGGTAAGTCATTTCACAGCTTTATAATACAAGAGGCAAAATTAAACTCTATTATTGTTAACTCTATTATCTCTAGTGACAGAGATCAGTGTCTCATATTACACCTGAGTTCAAGAACGATAATGATCCTAAGTAAATAGCCCGCGAAATTTGAATTTTCTCGCAACTTATTAATTCAAATAATAAATAATTCAATTAGATAATTTTATAACTATAATGTTACGATAAATCAAAACAATTTGTAGTATAACGTAATTAATTACGTATAATACTAACAGATGGCGTGAAATTTCAATTATAATCAAACTTCTGTAAGTGTTTTGTTATAATGTTCGTTGCTTATTTATTGCGATATAGGCCTGTAATGAGATAATAGGGGTTAAGGTCTTCAACCTTGAACGTATATTTGAGATATGAATTACGTCATATTTGTATTTATTGCGCAATCATTTTTTATATTCCATTAGGTACTTGTATTTTTCAAAGGGCATGTTATCATTAATATAATATTTTTATTTGTTTTGCCATATGATAAGATTTTTTTTCTGCATCTATCTCACTAAGATTAAAAATATGTGGTATTAAACCTCCATCTCGCGGCAAGTAGTGGTATCTTGTTTATAATAAATTTATAATAGTTCAATAATTCAACACAAGATGGCAGTATTATCAAGTGTGTAAAATTATTTTGTTTTATCAACGATACAATAAGAAAATATACTAATAAACCAGTTATTTACGATTGCGCAAAGTCACCGCAATTTTAAGGGCAAATAATGATTAGCAACCTTTCATAATCAGTCGTGCAGCTGTACTATTGAATGTTTTGTTTCTCTTCAACACATACGTCTGTCCCTTACAAACGTCAGTATGACGTGTAGCGGTGCCAAGTTCGATCGGAAGTCAGTTACAGGCCGTATAGCAAATCGTGCGATCTTGTTTTTTTCATTTAAATAACAAATTAAATAATCAATTACATTATAAATCGCGGTGCAAAGTTCATAATTGCGTTCGCTGTAATGTACGCCGGCTTACCGCGAGTTTCCAGTGATTAGTGACAATATATTGGTGTAATTTTTGAGGTTTCAGTGTCTATAGGTTTTCCTAGAAACTTTTACACGTTTTCTTTGACAATCTTCCGTTATAACAGGTAATGAAGCGTAACACTGCATCGGAGTTAATAATAAATTAGTTTTGTAACCTCTGCTATATTCGACCTTGCAGGGTATATGGAAAAAGGTTCTGTTACTTCGCGACTAAGTTTTAGTGTATTTATGATTCGTAAGAATATTTTTCCGGCATTTCTATGTGTTTCGATTAGCAAATTAAACAAAGCGTTATCTTATCAAGGAATAAGTACTATTTTACCTATGTTACCGATAGGTTGCACGACCTATATTCTATCTTCTTCATTCGTAAATCCCTTCATACAGGTTAGAGAGAGATAGACGTAGTACTTAGTTCATGTAGGGACTTATGTCAGTGAAAACTTTTTGCTAGTTTTCCATCACAATATTTTATTTCATAATAAAATCATTATCAAAATATTACGTATTATCACTTTATACTTATTGCGAATTAAAATTTAATAATAATTTTTATTTATGTTTTTACTATAAGAAAATTTCCAATTGGAATTATATATAATTTCCTTAGTATTAAAAAAAACATTTTATTTTTAAAAAGTTTTTGTGCTTGTATAGGGGAAAGGTGTTGAATATTGAAGGGTAATCTATATTAATACAGTTTTAGATAATTAGCTAAGTTAATGTCATAATATTAAATGTGATGAGAAATTTAGTGACATAAATCAGTATTGGGTTCAATTCTATGCTACATTATAGTTTAAAATGATTTTTAAAGCAAATGTAGGTAACGGGAAATTCCTAACTTTTTTTTTATACATGTCCATGGATGCCAGTCCTTGAGACAAATACATAAATTGTGTAAAATCAATATTCCCAACTTTAGTCTTACACCTAACTTGCCAACCATTTTGTGTAGCCAATAAATACATAGTAAAAAAGTTAATTGTGAAAACTCTTCTTTTGTTGGATTATGCTAATTATTTATGCTTTTTTAATACAGTAGTATAGCAGCGATAGCCTAGTTGGTTGCGGTACGGACTGCCAAGACGAAAGTCGTAGGTTCGAAACCCAAGTGGCATACACCTCTGACTTTTCTAAAGTTATGTGTGTATTAAAATGTTAATTATCGCTTGCTATAACGGTGAAGGAAAACATCGTGAGGAAACCTGCATATCTGAGAGTTTTTCGAAGGTATGTGAAGTCTGCCAACCCGCATTAGGCCAGCATGTTGGACTAAGGTCTAACCCCTTTCATTAGTAGAGGAGGCCCGTGCCCAGCAGTAGGACAATGTTTAATACAGGGCTAGTGTAGTTCAATGAAAGAGACATTATTAAAATGAAAAAGTGGCTAAATATTATGAAATTCCTATAGCTTATAAATCTGGGGTGAATAGTATTCTAAAATTAATATTCATATGATTTGTTATAGGTCTGTGTAAATTACATTTAATGTATAATAAAGAACCAACAGTCGCACACAACCGAAACCCCACAATAACATATCATGTTGTATAGTGGTCTCAAAACACCCAGAGAGACAAATATTTGAGATTCACCCAATAATTTGTCTAGGTGTGTAAATAATACCCACAGCCTATCATCTCGTAGCTGGCTACTCTCTACTGGTCGTGGAGCCTGCCAAAAACATTTTATTTTTTATACCAAAGAAAAGGCAAAGGTTCTCATGCAGCCTTGTCTATGGTTATTTTTCAAATCTGGGCTGAAATTGAAAAGTCTTCTTTGATAGTAGTAGTCAAAATAGCTATATCAAAAGGCAAAAACCATGTCTGATATTTTTCCACTTAAAAGGAGAAAGCCATGTCTGATATTTTTCTATTCTAAAGGCCGAAGCCATGTCTGAAATAGTTACAGTTCTAAAGGCCAAAGCTATGTCTGAAATAGTCACAATTTAAAAAGCCAAAGTGGGCCAAGGCCAAGTCTGAAATAGTGCCAAAGATATTGACCACTAGTATGTTGTCATAATCAATTCTTAAAGGAGGTAAAAAACTCAAAAATGTTTACTCCATAATCAGATGTTCACTATACAAATTACACAATGTTTTTATTTATTTATTTATTTATTTATTTATTGGTACAGATACAGACAACAGATTGAATTTTACATATAGTTACATTCATAACAGACATGATATAAATCTGGCATCCATTTACTACTGTACACAGCACTCCAATAACACAATTTAGTAATGTTTACTTAACTAACAGTGAACCTTAGTTAATTAATGTAATAAAAACAAAAACAAAAAAAATTGCTCATAAAAATAGAATAAAATAAGAAAGTAAGAAGCAACAAAATAAGTGGTTAGGATACCAAAACCACTTATTTTGTTGCTTTGTTAGATCTTAGACGGTTTTTAAAGGTGTTTAAACTATCATGATATATATCCATTTCAGAACAGACATTATTATATTGACTACACATTCTGATGAGTGGATTATTTTGTGACACATTGTTGTTGCTTGCAGTTAAACAGAATAGTTGTGGTATACGCACAGACCGCGTCGGTACTTTGAGGTTTAATTGGCGTAAAAGTTGGCTATCCATTACACCATTACTAATTTTATATAGCATGCACTGGTCGCTCACCCATCTCCTTTTCTCTAAACTCAACATTTTAAACCTCTGTAATCGCTCATCATAATCAGTCAATTTGCGCCTTAAACCATACCTTATACATAGAGCTCTGAGGAAACGCCTTTGTATAGATTCAATACGATCTTTATGAGTGTTGTATATTGGCGACCATACTGACGAACAGTATTCTGTTATGCTCCTTACTAAAGAACAGTATAATGTAATCAGAGATAATTCATGTTTGAAGGGTCTAGCAATTCGAAGAATAAAAGACAACATACGGTTAGCTTTGCTGCATATGTGATCAAAGTGTGCCCTGAAAGACATATTGGAATCGAACATAACACCCAGATCACGAACAACACTAACTCTATCGATGACAATGCCTTTAATGTTATAATTATAGTTAATCATATTCCTATTTTTTGTGAATGTAATTACCTGACACTTTTTGATATTAAGAGACATGAAATTCTCTTCGCACCAGTTATTAATGGTGTCTATATCAGATTGAAGATGTTCGCAACAACGATGATCAGACATACGTCTGAAAATCTTTATATCATCGGCATATGCCAAACATTCACTATCAATCCTTCCCAACAAGTCATTAACAAATATCAAAAACAATAATGGACCTAGATTCGATCCTTGGGGTACTCCTGATAAAGCCAAAAAAGGAACAGATTCATACCCACTCAAGGCAACCAACTGGGTTCGATTTAGTAAATAAGACGAGAACCATCTATAAAGATTGCCATGAATTCCCACATGTTGAAGCTTGGTTTATCAACCCACAACTGTTAAAAACAATTTCTTTTTGCATAATTTGTGAAATAAATAGTTTGTCTATTTATAGAAAAGGAAACAGAACATTTAAAAAAAAATATAATCTGTGAAAAGTACCTTTTCACTCAAATTTGGGCAAAGGCAATGAGTACCTAGAAACAATTTAAATATCAATTTTATTATTTACAAATTTTAAATTACTCAATATTGACAACTGTTTATAAACTATCAGATATAATAGCTCTGGTGTGCATATAGATAAGTGTAGAACAGAGGTCCCCAAACTTTTGGTGTCATAGACCCCTTGCCATGTTGTTCGGTTTTGGGTATACTACCCTACCCCTACTAAGCTAATATTGCATTTTTGAAAACTCATCAACTTCAAATGTGTTTTGACTGATGTCTAACTATATTGACATGTAAAAGAAACCAAAATTAAAATATACCAAAATAAAATAAAATACCTATGTATTACATGAGATCGATAACTAAAAATTTACACTTTCTAGTGGGAGTGATGTACCTGGAGCTTTGATAATAAATTTTCAATATTTGGCATTGCGCTCACCATCAGGTGCAGTGTGGTCGCTCTGCCGCACCAGGATAAAAAATAACAATTGAGTGAGGAGTATAGACCCCCGTTTACCCATAGAACCCTAATTCTATTTTCCGCTCACATGGACCCCTAATAGGATGTCGTCGACCTCTGGGAGTCACTTTGGGTATCATTGGTCTTGAATAACTCAAAACACCCTAAAAATCTATTGAATAAAAAAAACTTAGAGCACCTGTCTGGTCAATGTAAGACAGAATCACCTTTGTGTTTGGCATTCTGTGAAGTTGTTGCCATGTCACCTCTAGAATTAGTAACACTTTTATTTTTGATAATTCTTGGGATTTATATTAGTTTATGTGAACTCCAGAGTAAATTTTTGAATATGTACTTCATAATATGGTATTGCCACAAAAGCTCTAATCTATACTTATAATAAATCTGTAGAGAGGTCAATTCTGTACATGAAATATATTTCCAAAATAACTATCAGCGGGTGATTAGTGATCGATACTGACGCCAAAAATGAAACCAGTAAAATTTTTGTCTGTCTGTCTGTCTGTCTGTATGTTCGTTATAGAAACAAAAACCACTCGACGGATTTCAACAAAACTTGGTACAATTGTTCTTCATACTCCTGGGCAGGTTATAGTATACTTTTCATCACGCTACGATCAATAGGAGCAGAGCAGTGAAGGGAAATGTTGGGAAAACAGGAGAACTTACTCCATTTTTTAAGCTTCCGTCGCGTGTGCAGCCTTAATAGTTAAAGCTACACAGAAATCATGTATGACGGAAATGTTCTCCTTAAAATTATATAAAAAATATTCCATGACAGCAAATGTCTATATTTTATGGTTGACTCACAATAACACGTGTAACTCCCGATAGCTTAGCAGTTCAGAGATTTCTGATTATATTTGTCTACTCTTACGTTTATAACACTCTCAATCATCCCTAATTAATAAATGTTAATCCCTAATTAATAAATGTTATCATTATTACCTATTTAATTAATTTAATAAAAATACATATTTCAGGGTTTTTGGAAATTCCAGCCCTAAGGGGGTTAAATAGGGTAAGAAAGTTTGTATGAAAATCCTTCATTTTAGAAGTTAAATGCATGAAAATTGGTATTTTTTAGTGTATACTTTTTGTCTCAAACATGACCTCCACGCGGGCGGAGCCGCGAGCAACAGCTAGTTATAAATAAAATCCAACCCCATGTCCCATGATGTGATATGGGTGAACCTATAGCCATACAGGGCACAATTCCAGACCCCGGAGCTGATACTGAGTATTGTGTGGTAGAAAACCCAAATACCATTTTTGCTCGACCTGGGGATCGAACCCGAGACAGAGATACAATTATCTTGCGTCAATATCAATTACAAGATACTTTTGTTCTCAAAACGCAATACAGATATTTTTGTGAACCACATTTGTCTCAGTACGGGAATCGAATGCGCGGTGTTTCGTTTCACGACCGACATTTGGCCCATTGCGCTACGGCAACTGTCATTTTTTTTTATTTATTTACTCTATAAAAGAGAAGGCAAAGGTTCTCCACCATGCAGCAATGTCTGTCGTTATTTTTTCCAAATCAAATTAAAGTCTTCTTCTTCTCTGGTTTTAACTTATACAAAAGGCCGTAGCCATGTCTGCAGTCTTCATCCATTCAAAAGGGGGAAGCCATGTCTGCAGTCTTCATCCATTCAAAAGGGGGAAGCTATGTCCGATATTTTTCTCATTCTAAAGGCCGGAGCCATGTCTGAAATAAACACAATTCAAGAGGCCTAAGCCATGTCTGTAATAGTCACAATTTAAAGGCCTAAGGCATGTCTGAAATATTTTTTTCACTTATTAATCACAATACAACATCACATCACATTCCTGCATTTTTTGTTTTTTTTTATTCTCGCAGCTGTCAATTTATGAGTGACGTTTCCGTCGTCGATTTAAATATATGTATAGTAACTTCTCTGGATACTGGTCTTTTCCCCGACTTACATTTTGCTTATCATAAATGAGTACAAAGGCAAGTAAATAAAGTATGTAATGGTTTCTTATTTTTACGCGAATATTACACATTGAAATAAAACATTGCCGATTTTATCGCAGTTTATTTTTTAACCCGGTGTTTCGACACGTCATAAAGATAATATTTTTTTTTTTCAAAATAAAGTCAAGTTCACTGAACAAATCACGCGTTAGAAAGGCGTCTTTACTGGAATTTACTGTGTCTCGAGTCAGAACGAAAATAATGCGGCGTCTATTTTGATATTGAGTCTGTATTATAACCTTTTTTATAAACCTTACTTTTATGGAAAGCATGTCAAGGCAATGCAAGGCAATCATTGTACTCTACTTGACCAAGATACACTTGCTATGTTCTATATTAATAATAAATAAATATAATGTTAGGAACATTAACAAAACTATGAAAGATGGATATTTAAAAGGCACAAATACAATGTTTATAATTTATTGATTGATTTACACGGCACTGTTACACATCTAAGTGCTTAATATTAACACACACGCATGTCAGGATTCACTTTAAGGCTTCTATTTATAATTAATCTACCAGCATTACCCTTTTAAACTGAACAACGCCATTGAACTGATTACCATTATAATTACCATTTACACTTACTACACCGAACCACGAATATACTGGCTATCGTCTTGTCTTCCACTCAACTAAACTGAACTGAACCAACTGAACACCGGAGCGCGGAAGGCACTCTGTTTTATATTAAACATTTACTACTCCCACTTTGGTTGTCATTATTAACTACCCCCAACTAGTCTCCTAAATACCTCAGTTATACATTCAGTATTTCTAATAATAGTAAATACCCTAAAAATAAATACACCGAACAGTCACACACATAGTCCTGATCCCACAATAGGTCACACCTGTATCGTGGGTAAATTAGGAGAGAATACAATCGCACAACACTCAAATCCGAAACAAATATCTATCTGTCACCCAAACATTTGTCTCGGTGTGGGAATCAAACCCACGGCCTCTCGATTCGCAGCCGGCTCACACGCTGCGCCACGAACGCTATCAAATAAACAATATTTTCTTTGGTTTTTATTTACTCGGACTCAAATGCTTTTAAAATGTTAACGTTTTTTTTAGTGTTTATACTCACTCTCTTATCTGTGGAGGTAAGCAGAGTACTTGTGGTTCGCCGAATTTATTTCCGTCGTAAAATAGCATGCGAGCTTATCGGCATATCCGGCATCTATGGGTAAAACTCAGACGTAATTATATTTGAAAAACTTTTTTTTTATTGCGTCGATAGACAGACGAGCAGACGGGCCACCGTATGGTAAGTAGTCACCGCCGCCCATAGACCTCTGCAATGCCAGGGCACAGCAGAGCCGCTGCCTACCGTTGAACCTCGATAGACAGACGAGCAGACGGGCCACCTGATGGTAAGTAGTCACCGCCGCCCATAGACCTCTGCAATGCCAGGGAACAGCAGATCCGCTGCCTACCGTTGAACTTCGATAGACAGACGAGCAGACGGGCCACCTGATGGTAAGTAATCACCGCCGCCCATAGACCTCTGCAATGCCAGGGCACAGTCAGGGCTGGGCAAAATACATGCTTTGCTGTAATTGAAATACAAATTACAAAATACTGTCGCGCATGTATTTAAAATACAAAATACAAAATATTTTTAACTCGAGTATTTAAAATATAAAATACAAAATACAGTATTTTGTATTTTATATTCATCAAAATACAAAATACAAATTACAAAATACAATCAGGTGTTAGGTTATGTAAATAGAATAGTATAGGCCGCACCAATGAAGGATGAACTATAAAGGACAATGGCGAAATCGTAGTTACAAAAAATTTATTGTATGAACATATTTTTTTATATTTGGATAGCGTTCAAGAATGCTAAGCTCTTTGCTTTTATCATTTAGGAAGCTGACTAACTCTAACTCCATTTTTGATGTCTGTGGTTGATCACTGTCCCTGTTCACAAAAACAATAAAATCATCATCATCTTTACTAGTAGTGCTACTCCTGCTACTCCCAGGCATTTCATGTTTTTTGTAATTTGCCTCTAAGGCATGAATAGCAAGATTTTGAATTCTTTGCCTCTCCATCTGTTGTGATGCTTGCTGGGAAAAAAAACTATGTAAAAAGTGTAGGTAAATGAAATTTTTTTTTTAGTGCCTTGATAGGCAGACGAGCAGACGGGCCACCTGATGGTAAGTAGTCACCGCCGCCCATAGACTTCTGCAATGCCAGGGCACAGCAAAGCCGCTGCCTACCGTTGAAAATTTACCCAGTGTGCAGTTACACCAAGATAGCTCCTAGTTTTAGTTGATCATATATCTGCAGTGGTTGATACATACATCACATTGCTCAAAATGCTTTTAATTTTTTCCATGATATCTTTTTGAGTCATTTCAATTTTCCTTCCTAATGTTCTTCTTGACATTACATTTAAGTTTTATGGAAGGTCAGTAAAAATCTTTACAAAATTGGGATCATCTACAGTACTCAAGGGTTTTATACTCTGTACAATATAATTCATGATGTTTTTATCAAGTTTTTTCTGACATTCAGTTTCATTTAGCAACGTAAATCTAGTTTAGTTTGTTTCCTTTTTTCTTCGTTTTTTAATGGTTGTTTTCTTTTACCAGAAACATGTTGATTTATTTTGCTGTTCTCATATTCACTCTTGACATCACGGACACTTCTAGATATAAAAAACAAGTCTGGCAAATATTATGCAGCTAATCATTAGTATGTTAGTAACTAGTATCTATTTCTTTCCTAGTGTTGTAAAATTAGAGTAAATCTATACTTATAATAAATCTGTAGAGAGGTCAATTCTGTACATGAAATATATTTCCAAAATAACTATCAGCGGGTGATTAGTGATCGATACTGACGCCAAAAATGCAATCAGTAAAATTTTTGTCTGTCTGTCTGTCTGTCTGTCTGTATGTTCGTTATAGAAACAAAAACCACTCGACGGATTTCAACAAAACTTGGTACAATTGTTCTTCATACTCCTGGGCAGGTTATAGTATACTTTTCATCACGCTACGATCAATAGGAGCAGAGCAGTGAAGGGAAATGTTGGGAAAACAGGAGAACTTACTCCATTTTTTAAGCTTCCGTCGCGTGTGCAGCCTTAATAGTAAAAGCTACACAGAAATCATGTATGACGGAAATGTTCTCCTTAAAATTATATAAAAAATATTCCACGACAGCAAATGTCTATATTTTATGGTTGACTCACAATAACACGTGTAACTCCCGATAGCTTAGCAGTTCAGAGATTTCTGATTATATTTGTCTACTCTTACGTTTATAACACTCTCAATCATCCCTAATTAATAAATGTTAACATTATTACCTATTTAATTAATTTAATAAAAATAGAATTATAGAAATAGGTACAGAAACACCAAAGTTATACATGAAATACGCTAATAAGCCATCGCGCGTGAATACTGAATCATGCTATAAGGATTATTTTTGTGTAACCGTCGCGTCGGGTGGCGAACTTCATACAATATTTGGCTGTTGATGAGAGTAGACGTTCCGAGCATTCGACCTTATTGACAGGCAATATTGTTTATCAGCGCGACTTTTAGTCTTTAAATTAATTTAGTTTTCTTTTGTTGTTGTTTCATAAAATAGGTATTAGTTATTTTGGTAGCGTGTTATATTCGTTCAAATTACAAATTATTAATAGTTTATAAGTAAGTAAAAGCGTAGGTACTTTTATTATTAATAGGTATAGGTATTATTAATTATAGTAGTTATAGGTATTTAGTTTTAAGTGAAGTAGGTTTTATTATTAGACTGACAGGCAACGCACAGCCGAAACTACTGGCAGTAGAGAGCTGAAATTTGGCCTGTGTGTTGGTTTGGAGGAGTAGGCTACCACTAAGAGAGGATTATTGGAAATTCCCTCCCAACGGGGAGAAAAGGGGGATAAATTGTTTTTTTCCGGAAGTCATTATTCCACGCGGACGAAGTCGCTGGTAAAAGCTAGTAATAAATAATAATATTCAAAGTCACTATATAAAATTGTAAATTTGCATGCTGTGGTCTCCTGTAATTGAAGGAGCACGTCACAAAGTTAATATATAAAATGTAACACTTTTTCTTTTATATACGTGTAACCTTTGTTGGAGGTCCTTAATAATAAATAATAATAAAAACATCAGGGTGCTTTCTCTAAAAAAATAAAGTAAATAAATAGTATAAGATATAATAGGTATGTATAGTATAGTAAGTATATATTGTATTAATGCAATCATTTCGTAACCTGCAAATTCTACAATAAAAAAAATCTGGATCCCACTGCACTTACCATCAGGTGCACTGGGGTCACTTTGCCGTGTCAGTATATAAAAAAACACAATAACATAAATCGTTTCATAACTTACTTTCAAATGCAATATGAAGTTGCTTGTAGCCTTTAAATTACCTTTAATGGTGGCTTTGCATTTAATACAAGATGCCTGGACATTATCATGGACGCTATTGATTACTGTGAAATACTTTCCGCCAGTTAAAATTTGCGGATACGTCACTTGATTCACCCCATTGCCGCCGTCGTTTGGCATCGTAGACGTACCATGTGGATTGATCATCCATCGTCACAATCTTAGTAATAAACTTAAAGGTCCCAGCTCATAAGAGCCACCCGGCACCCGACTCGTACCGCCTCGTCGCTCGGCGTCCACTCGTTGTCGAAGTGGTGGTCGTCCAGGTGGTCCACGGGTGGACGCCGCGTTGTCACCAGTAAACTTCGCTACGCGACTTATGGGTCTTGTGCGTTGGCAATGCGCAGCAACTCGCGATCCACGCGTGGACGGCTTAGGACCGAGGATATGGAGGCGAGGTGACGCTATGGAGTTTATGTAGTGAGCGCATATCCATAAAGGTCCAAATAAAGAATACTAAACGCACTAGGCGAGGCGGTGCGGGTTGGATTTCGGGTGGCTCTTACTTAATTGTTACACAGAAGTTTTGTAAAAATAACCGTTTGTTTCATTCTCTCTTTTTTATATAAAAGAAAACGCAAAGGTTCTCAACCATGCAGCCTTGTTTAATAACATCGCTATTTAATGTATTTTGGTCAAATGTATTTTGAAGCCCTATGTATTTGAAATACTAAATACAAAATACCGCAGCGTCAGGTATTTGAAATACCAATTACAATTACATTTTTTAGAAGTAATTGAAATACAAATACAAAATACGTATTTGTATTTCAATTACGTATTTCAATTACAAGTAATTCAAATACTGCCCAACCCTGGGCACAGTAGAGCCGCTGCCTACCGTTGAACCTCGATAGACAGACGGGCCACCTGATGGTAAGTAGTCACCGCCGCCCATAGACCTCTGCAATGCCAGGGTACAGCAGAGCCGCTGCCTACCGTTGAACCTCGATAGACAGACGAGCAGACGGGCCACCTGATCGTAAGTAGTCAGCGCCGCCCATAGACCTCTGCAATGCCAGGGCTCAGTAAAGACGCTGCCTACCGTTAAAACCGTTACCGTATAAACTAAATTTATATTAAGGTGTCATCGGTGAATTATATGGCCAATGTTAAGTATTAAATAGCACAAAAAATATCTGTATATTCAAGTTGTAGCAATAAGTTGTGTGACTACTTCTAATACAGGTCAGTGGGAAAACCACTATCGAATTAGTTTCATTTATCGCTAAATGTTCGTTCAAAAACAAATGTAAATTCTAGGCTGCATGGCTGTGGCCTTTGCTTTTCCGAAATGAAGGAACCTGTAGCATCATCAGAAATGACAAGAGGGAAGTTGAAACGATTGATGTTGATACTAGCCCTGTATTAAACATTGTCCCACTGCTGGGCACGGACCTCCTCTACTAATGAGAGGGGTTAGGCCTGAGGGGTTAGTTGAAACGATTATTAATTTAATTATCAAGTTACTTTACCTGAAACATAATATCGAAAAAAATTTATGAATCCGAACAGAAATAAGTAAATTAGACGCCATTCAAATCTGATGGAAGGGGTGATTGTCAAAGACAGTAAAAGGATACATGATATGATCCGTGACGTCACGGTTCTCAAAATGGCCATCACTGTGCCGTTGTGCGAGGGAGATAGAGATAGGGCGTAGTGAGATGGTCCCACTACGTAGTCATTTTTGCTCATACCAATATTTGAAATAATAGTGTGACCTCAATTTTCCAGCAATTTTGATTCTGTTTTCGCAAAAGCGTTTCCTTTGCGTATTATACTCGGTTGCATATTTAGGAATAATATACACACAGGAAACTACCCTATTCCTTTACGGATACGTAATTGAGTAGGCAGTATGTTAGAAAGTCGAAAGCCTGTCCTTTAGACGAAAATAATTATAAACGGGCAAAAAATCATTTAATAAGAAAAAGAAGAAAAATGGCGGGAATGTGATGTTTGATTTGTGAATTAATTATTTCAGACATGGCTTTGACCTTTTAAATTACATGGTTTCGGCTTTTAAATGGATAAAAACTACAGATATGGCTTTGGTCTTATAAAAAACAAAGAAGAAGATTTTCAATTTTAACCTAGATTCGGAAAAATAACGACAGACAAGGCTGCATGGTGGAAAACCTTTGCTTTCTCTTTTATAGAGAGAATGAAATATAAAAAAAATCATTTATTATACAAAATAAATAAAAAAATGGATCGCGTGTGCAAGCAAGGATCAAGAACAGGAAAATCCATTGAATGAGAAAATACGCCAATTAACACTTCTGTAAAACCTACGTTATTTAGATTGTATTTCTTTCCTTTCATCCCGAAGAATCAAATCCCTTTTTGAATAGGCTACATTCTTGTGTTTAATAAATAAATAAATAACACCCAACAGTCACACACATAGCCCCGACCTCACACTAAGATACGAGTCTTGTGTTGTAGGTATCAGGGACTACGAGAGACTTTCGGTCTCACAACACCCATACCCCGGACACAAATATCTGTCTGTCACACAAACATTTGTCCCAGTGTGGGAATCGAACCCACGGCCTCTCGTTTCGCAACCGGCTCCTCGCCAACTGCGCCACGGAGGCTGTCAATTCTATACTTTATTTGATAAGCAACCAAATTATAAAAAACGATTTTTCAAAGCAGAAACAAAACTAATGTCCTAATAATTATTAATATTAGTATGAACAAAAGTGAGTGCGTTGTGGGATCTTACTATCTCGCTTTCACTACTGCATCATAATAGCCGATCTAAGTAGTGACGTCATCAATAACATCGTGCATCCTTTTCTGTCAGACAACCACGCACGAGT
Source organism: Laothoe populi (assembly GCA_905220505.1). Lineage (NCBI taxonomy): Eukaryota > Metazoa > Arthropoda > Insecta > Lepidoptera > Sphingidae > Laothoe > Laothoe populi. The sequence goes on along the minus strand of HG992174.1, from coordinate 5,495,213 downwards.
TTAAATGACTTTAGGTTTAGTCACTTATTGTTTAAAATAATAAAATAAACATGTTAATTATTCTAATGTACAATGGTATTGTGCCAAGACTTACCGTAATGTAGGGTTGCCAACCCCGAAATGAAATAACCAGGAATTTTAGTTTTTGAAGTTTGAAAACCAGGACAATTCAATTTAAAAACAGGACGCATCTTTTGCGAGCCGGATGCACCCCCCCCCCCCCCCCCCTCGCAAAAGTAGTGTGCTAGTTTTAACATACAGGACCTTATCAGGGCTCTTTAAAAACCCAGGACGCTGCCTAAAAACCAGGACATGTCCTGGGAAAACAGGACGGTTGGCAACTCTACCGTAATGTGATTTCTGTCTGAGCCTAGCATTAGTACATAAATAGATATATGTATTACATCATTCTAAGCAATCGCGTATGATTCATTTTTTGTTTATCTGAATATAAATAAAAAATGAAAGAACGGATGATGTCGGCAAGTGGGGTTTGCCAATCATCATATTTTTTTTATCCTGGCACGGTAAAGTGACCACACTGCATCTGATGGTAAGTGCCGTCTAAGAGTATCGAGTACCGAGAGACAATCTATCCCCCGCTACTCAACACATGCCGGCCTGCTTCTTCACACTACGCCATGGTCAAGAAGGTGAAGAAGCGGTTGAGGGTCTAGTGTCAGAGTACTCAGAAGGCCGCAAAACGGCCAAACATTATACCTCAACTCTAGGCCCCCAACAAAAACGGAAGTACACTGGCTGATCCCGGAACGCGACATACTTGCGTGTGCCACTGTGGCGGGTTTTACACCCTGTGTACGGTGGTCGCTATCCGAGTACTGATTACTGAGTCATTGATTACGGGTGCTCAAGGTGCAAGGTTATTTAAGATTTTAATTTGTTATTTTTAACCGACTTCAAAAAAAGGAGGAGGTTAACAATTCGTCGGAATCTTTTTTTTATGTATGTTACCCGTTTACTCGAAGACGCCTGGAGAAATTCTTTTTGCGTTTAAAAGGGTATAATTCCCAGGTGGTCCCATTGGCACCAAGTCAGGATCTGATGATGGGCTCTCAGAAAAATCAAGGGCAAACATCAAATTTTATAGTGACGCATAATTTGTTTTTATTGAAGTCAGTGTACATTTTAGGAATTAAAAAACTTACTTATACTGAAATCCATACTAATACTATAAATGCGAAAGTAACTCTGTTTGTTTGTTTGTTTGTTTGTTTGTTTGTTTGTTTGTTTGTTACCTCTTCACGAATAAACGGCTGAACGGATTGTAATGAAATTTGGTTAAGGAATAGATTATATCCTGGAAAAGGACATAGGCTATATTTTTTTTCAAAAAACAACTTTGAAAGGGGTCAAATAGGAGGTCGAAATTTGTATGGGAAATCCATAACTCCTCGACTTAGGGGTCTGTAAATTCATATTTAAGCTTTTGGTAGGAAATAAAGAAATACGTGTTTCACATTTTTACACGAAGTTAAATAGTGAGAGAGTGAGATAGTGAGAGAGTGAGATAGTGAGAGAGTGAGATAGTGAGAGAGTGAGAGAGTGAGAGAGTGAGAGAGTGAGAGAGTGAGAGAGTGAGAGAGTGAGAGAGTGAGAGAGTGAGAGAGTGAGAGAGTGAGAGAGTGGGAGAGTGAGAGAGTGAGAGAGTGGGAGAGTGAGAGAGTGAGAGAGTGAGAGAGTGAGAGAGTGAGAGAGTGAGAGAGTGAGAGAGTGAGAGAGTGAGAGAGTGAGAGAGTGAGAGAGTGGGAGAGTGAGAGAGTGAGAGAGTGGGAGAGTGAGAGAGTGGGAGAGTGAGAGAGTGAGAGAGTGAGAGAGTGAGAGAGTGAGTCCGTCAGTCCGTCAGTCCGTCAGTTCGTCAGTCCGTCAGTCCGTCAGTCCGTCCGTTTGTTTGTTTGTTACCTTCTCGACTAAACGGCTGACCGGATTGTGATGAAATTTGGCAAGGAGATAGATTATATCCTGTAGAAGGACATAGTCTATCTTTTTTCTCAAAACACAACTTTGAAAGGGGTCAAATAAGAGTTCAATATTTGTATGTGAAATCTATCATTCCTCAAGTTAGGGATCTGAAAATTCATATTAAGGCTTTTGGTAGGAAATAGAGAAATATGTGTTTCAACGTTTTTGAAAAATCATCCCTTAAAGGGGCAAAGTGAGGTTAAACTTCTGAGGTATTCTTTAGATGCAATCTCAAGATTCAGGTTCAACAACTGAGAGGCTGGACAATTGCTACAGGTGCCTCAGTGCAGAGGACAACTCCTTGGATTGTATACTTCTGCTCCCGAAAATAACCTCCACGCGGGCGGAGCCGCGAGCAACAGCTAGTAAAACTATATTTATTTATTTCTAATTATTTAAAAGAAATAATTACCTACTTTAAAGATGAGTCAAATCGATTCAGTAGCCTATTAACAAACTACTTACAGGGTGAGCGCATTGTATTTTGTATATATGATTGGTCAATTTTTGGCGCTAAACTTAAACAGGCCAATTGCATTAAGTCTACGCATAGCAAAGAGAACGCTGTGATTAAAATTCTGACTTATGTTGGTAATCTTTGACTGGCCTGCCGCTAGCCATCAGGCCATAATGATCCTGTCATTGAGTTGTATATTAATTTGTTTCTTTTCTTGGCACTGCAAAGTGACACAGTACACTTAAATATTGCCAAAGGAGTTTACAATTATTATCATAATATTTTATATAAATAAACACAAAGTAATTGCTACTACTACGCGAAAGCCTAGTTGGTTGCGGTACGGACTGTCAAGACGATGGTCGTATGTTCGAAACCCAAATGGCATACACCTCTGACTTTTCTAAAGTTATGTGTGTATTAATTGTTAATTATCGCTTGCTTTAACGGTTAAGGAAAAAATCGTGAGGAAACCTGCATACCTGAGAATTCTCATAGAATTTCGAAGGTATGTGAAGTCTACCAACCCGCATTAGGCCAGCGTGGTGGACTAAGGCCTATCCTCATTAGTAGAGGAGGCCCGTGCTCAGCAGTGCGACAATGTCTAATACAGGGCTAGTATTATTATTATTATAATTGCTACTCTGTTTATGAGCAACGTGAGCCGTGTAAAACATACAGAAAAAAGTTGAACATGTCAACAAAATTACCACTTTCAAACACAGAAGTAGTCAAAAATATTTTTTTAAAATAAAAATGAAATACAAAATAAAATTACGATCATCAAAATAAACTTTCTTTAAACAATGCATTAGATAAGGATTTTATATCGAGTTTTGGCTTGAACTGAATGCATGATATCACTATTATTCGAAATATAAAAACGTAGACAGCCTCCATGGCACATTAGTCAAGTAGATGTTATAACGGTAGGCAGCGGCTCTACTGTGCTCTGGCTTTGCAGAAGTCTATGGGCGGCGGTGACTACTTACCATCAGGTGGCCCGTCTGCTCGTCTGCCTATCCAGGCACTAAAAAAAAATTGAGTGACAGTGGGTTCGGTTCCCGATATGAGTTTTGTGTGATGTAAATATACGTGTTTTTGGTCTGGGTGTTACAGTGCAGTCGTTGGGTGTCATTCCCAGTCTGTGCACACTATGCCTAAAGAACCCAGGATCGTAGGAAGGAGGGAACACGGAAGCTGGCAAACTGTTCCACAGCGATATTTGCGAGTTTCTTGGTTAAGGCCGTGGTAGTAGACACCACGAAGCTGTGGCTCCGCAAGCCAGTACGTGTTGTTCTGGTGAGGAAGGGAGAGGACGGGATAAGATTAAACAATTCTTCGGAGCATTCGCAATGATACAGACGGTAGAAGACGCTATGTCACAGGAATAACGTCACCCTGATACTCCTCAAAAACATAATGTTTCAATCGTAATACATACACTGACATTACTGTCATCGAGTTAAGTATTGCTTACGAATTTGGAACTGAATTTGTTAAAACTTTTATTTGCCTTGACATAATCATTTGAAACGGATTCCGTTTACATTTATAGTTGCATTTAAAACTTTATCACCTGAATGTATGATACAATTTCGTTTGTTTTACGATAATGTAAAAACTGAAAAAGTTACCGAAATCATTCTTTAAAAAGTACTTTCAGGTGTGCGTATTATGTTCAACGCATAAAAAAAGTGTTTTCTTTAACCATTTTCGTCTCTTACAAACAAAGAATAATTGAAATAAACCCGTTCAGGATTTAAACAATTGCTTGTTGTTACATGTATAAAAACATAAAGGTGTTTTATTTACGGACCATTTTCGTCACTTACAAACAAAGAATAATTAAAATAAACTCTTTCAAGATTTGTTTGTTCTTATTGTAGACAAAGTAGGAAACGTAACGACGGAGTTTTTATTGTATACAAAGTTGGTGGTTTTCTATGACTTCATTAGGCGAAAAACAAACATGAAAGCCGTACGTCGCGTAATATAATAAAAATCCGACGAATTCCAAAACATTCATGAAAGACTACTAAACGTATTGCAATTTAAAAATATATATGCTAAATATAGCTTGATTACAAAACTTTGTCTCAATAGAGTTTCTAAAAGTATTCTCAAATAAACATATTGCTGAAGAATATATGCTAAATATGGCTTGATTACAAAACTTTGTCTCAATAGAATTTCTAAAAGTATTCTCAAAATAGCCGGTTTATTATATAGTTAGAGCCCACGTGGAACCTCTACGGTGAATGATTTTCCAAAAAAAAAAAGGCAACTCGTATTTCTTCGATTCAACACGAATTACGTATTGCCTATACAAACTTTAAATCCCTTCACGATTCTTTTTGAGAAGATAGCCTATGTCCTTCGCTATGATATAAACGATGCCCTTGCCAAATTTTATTACGATCTGGTCAACCGTTTAGTCGTGAAAAGGTAATAAACAAACAGCTTCTATAATATTAGTATCCCATTTATAATATTAGTATGGGTAATATACAAAAAAAATGTATCTGACCAATATGACCATTTGTTCGAATACCAAAACCAATAGGGTATTTGACAATTTTTGAAAATTGATGGACATCGATAGAGGACTCTTCACTTATAGCCCCCGTAATATTTTTATTATTGAAATATACTCAATTTATATAAAATATATATATTATAATAATATACAACAACAATACAATTTATATATTATATAGACTGCCTCGGTGGCGCAGTTGTAATTGCGCATGCGTTACGACTGCTGTGCTGAGGTCTCGGGTTCGATCCCCGGGTCGGGTAAAGTGATATTGGGTTTTTCTATCTAGAAATTCTTCAGTATTAGCCCGGAGTCTGGAAAATGTGCCCGGTATGGCGATAGGCTCGCCCCCTATCACATTATGGGACCGAAATTCGGCGAAAAGTGGGTGTACTAGTTACACCTCTGCCTACCCCTTCGGGGATTACAGGCGTGAGTGTATGTGTGTATGTGTGTGTGTGTTATATAAAATCCGTGATTTTATTTTTTCATATATAATTTCGCGCTAAAACGCGTTGTCACGTGACATTATCTCTATGTGACGTCATCGCACATATACAAACATTCGTGACACCTAACAAATTATTTGCATTTATCTGATAGTTTTTCCGCAAAAATGAATGAGCCAGCATATAAATATTGTTCAATGTCTTTATGTAAAAACTCGACACTAAATCCCGATAAATTGTTCATCCATATGCCAAAATCAAAAGTTTTAAGAAAGAAGTGGCAGATTTCGACTATCAGCTTTTGTAATGCCTTCTTCCATTCTTATAGAAGACTCGAAGACGAAATTGACACGTTTCCACACGTTTACACATCGAAAAATATGTTCTTCCTTACAATTTTATTTGTCGTAGGATGCAATGTTTATGTGCAATGTCGTCACGAGTAATGGCGGCCGGTATTGCTACCTTTTTGGCACCGACAGATACAGATTAAAAATTCTAAATTTTAATTACGAAAATGAAATATTTATAATACATTTAAAATAAAAAAATGTATTTAATAAATATGTTTGCCCACTATCCTTTCTCCTAGGGCAGTTTTATATTTTTTGGTTACACCAGTCAAACACCCTATTGCCAGACACAAGACACTTTAGCTTCCGCGTAGATCGGATACCACTAATAAAATTTTAAATCAACTCGAACTCGAACGGTAGGCAGCGGCTTTGCTGTGCCCTGGCATTGCAGAAGTCTATGGGCGGCGGTGACTACTTACCATCAGGTGGCCCGTCTGCTCGTCTGTCTATCGAGGTTCAACGATAGGCAGCGGCTCTGCTGTGCCCTGGCATTGCAGAAGTCTATGGGTGGCGGTGGCTACTTACCATCAGGTGGCCCGTCTGCTCGTCTGTCTATCGAGGTTCAACGGTAGGCAGCGGCTTTGCTGTGCCCTGGCATTGCAGAAGTCTATGGGCGGCGGTGACGACTTACCATCAGGTGGCCCGTCTGCTCGTCTGTCTATCGAGGTTCAACGGTAGGCAGCGGCTTTGCTGTGCCCTGGCATTGCAGAAGTCTATGGGCGGCGGTGACGACTTACCATCAGGTGGCCCGTCTGCTCGTCTGTCTATCGAGGTTCAACGGTAGGCAGCGGCTTTGCTGTGCCCTGGTATTGCAGAAGTCTATGGGCGGCGGTGACGACTTACCATCAGGTGGCCCGTCTGCTCGTCTGTCTATCGAGGTTCAACGGTAGGCAGCGGCTTTGCTGTGCCCTGGCATTGCAGAAGTCTATGGGCGGCGGTGACGACTTACCATCAGGTGGCCCGTCTGCTCGTCTGTCTATCGAGGTTCAACGGTAGGCAGCGGCTTTGCTGTGCCCTGGCATTGCAGAAGTCTATGGGCGGCGGTGACGACTTACCATCAGGTGGCCCGTCTGCTCGTCTGTCTATCGAGGTTCAACGGTAGGCAGCGGCTTTGCTGTGCCCTGGCATTGCAGAAGTCTATGGGCGGCGGTGACGACTTACCATCAGGTGGCCCGTCTGCTCGTCAGCCTATCGAGGCACTAAAAAAAATATGGAGGGTGGAACTTTGCACTATACTACAACATACCCAAGATTCTTAAATTCCATTAATGTTCATAGGTGGTTTGCTGACTTCTGATTAAAAAAAAACTCAATCCAAAATACATCGGTTATAGTAAAAAAAGAACAAAACAACAACAAACAGTTTTTAATTTATTACAACATAGCTGTTGCTCGCGGCTCCGCCCGCGTGGAGATTATTTTCGGGAGCAGAAGTATACAATCCAAGGAGTTGTCTTCTGGACTTAGGCACCTGTAGCGATTGTCCAGCCTCAGGTGCCTGAATCTTGAGATTGCATCTAAAGAATACCTCATAAGTTTAACCTCACTTTGCCCCTTTTAGAGATGATTTTTCAAAAACGTTGAAACACGTATTTCTTTATTTCCTACCAAAAGCCTAAATATGAGTTTCCAGATCCCTAAGTCGAGGAATTATGGATTTCCCATACAAATTTTGAACTTCTATTTGGCCTCTTTCAAGGTTGTTTTTTGAGAAAAAAGATAGCCTATGTCCTTCTCCAGGATATAATCTATTTCCTTGCCAAATTTCATCACAATCTGGTCAGCCGTTTAGTCGTGAAGAGGTAACAAACAAACAAACAAACAGTGTTACTTTCGCATTTATAGTATTAGTATGGATTCATATCAAACTGTCTCCATCTCTGAAGGCCATTAGTGTAAATCAAAATAAAAATATTGCCTCGCTTAGACATACTGGTAGTCGCAATTCAATAAAAACTGACAATTCAAACTGACCGTGTACGCTCGATGCATTCGTTTAAAAATAGAAGGCGGCGCATGTTCTGCGCGTACGCATCCGTTGGCATTGCAACGAAAGTGTTGTATTTATTAACACAGTCTCCATTAATGTTCTAGATTAAATTATGTGACGTGAATACTAAGAAATTTTGAGTTTCTTGTGACCTAATTCCAGGGAAATGGCGTGATGATATAAATATATTTTTGACCTCAATTTTGAGAAGGTGACCTATAGAATTCGTAGGTCAAGTAGCTAAGAGATTTAGGTCGGAGGTTACCTAAATGTTTAGGAATGATGGGAACTGATGATATGGTTATACTGCCGTCATGAGAAAACAAAAAAAATGCCTCATAATTTTGGAATGGATGTTATGAATTTGGAATCAGCGCTACAAAAAGAATTATAAAACTTAACACTATATTGCAGACATAGCAAGGTCCTGATCGTAAAATTTGCTGCCTCCGTATAATTCTGCCTACACATACATACATATACACTCACGCCTGTAATCCCCGAAAGGGTAGGCAGAGGTGTAACTAGTAGGTACACCCACTGTTCGCCGAATTTCAGTCCCATAATGTAATAGGGAGAATAATGTAACATGATTTTTTGCATAGTGGCAGTTTAGGGATCAGAAAATGCCAGACACATTTCATCCTGGAAACATGCACACTCCCATGGGATAGCAAAATATAGATAGATGTAATATACCTATGTTAAGATGCGTCCACCACGCGGGCGGAGCCGCAAGCAACATCTAGTTGATTTAAATATGTCGAAATGAGGCCAATAAAACAATCATATAAATATTCTGTTCCATTGTGTAGGAACATTAAAGTATTCCCAAAAATGATAGCATTTTACAAATAAAATATCTAGACATGAACAGAAATGAAATTCGCCATTTTACGCAAACTAGAACTAACGGTTAAAAAAGTGCAAAAAAGTTAACATAACGGTTTTTGTGAATTAACATAAACTGGTAGTTTAATGGTGTGATTTAACTGTGAAGGAAAAGTATTCTCCTATATCTTTGGACAAGATATTTACGGAAGAAAGAATATATTAATTTAATGAATTATAAAAAAAAGTTTTTTAATTCATAAAAAGTACACCGACTTCAATAAAAACAAATTATGCCTCACTATAGAGTTTGAGGACTGCCCTCGATTTTTCTTAGATCCCATCATCAGATCCTGACTTGGTTCAAATGGGACCACCTGGAAAGTATATCCTTTTAAACAAACAAAGAATTTCTCGAAGCAGTCCAGGCGTCTTCGAGTAATTGGGGAACATACAGAAAAAAAAGGTTCAGACGAATTGAGAACCTCCTCCTTTTTTGAAGTCGGTTAATAAAACTCATCAAAATATTTCAATGAATGGTGCTATGGGCCGCGGGTTTGATCCCCGCACCGAAGCAATTGTTTGTGTGATCCACATGGGGTCCTTGTTAGTTCTTGATACCCTCTTTTGCGTCGTAGGATATTCATATCCGCCCGGATAGCGACCACCGTACACAGGGTGTAAAACCCTCCATAGTGGCACAGGCAAATGTGTCGCGTTCCGGGATCAGCCAGTGTACATCCGGTTTTTGTCGGGGGTCCAGAGTTGGGGTACGATGTTTGGCCGTTTTGCGGCCTTCTGATTACTTTGACACTAGACCCTCGACCGCTTCTTCAACTTCTTGCCCATGGCGTAGTGTGAAAAGGCAGGTCGGCATGATTGTGTTGAGTAGCGGGGGATAGATGTCTCTTGCTACTCGATACTCTAATTGGACGACACTGCGCTTACCATCAGGTGCAGTGTGGTCACTTTGCCGTGCCAGTGGGACGTTTGATATTTTGGGGTCAGTACTATGTGTGTGACTCTTGGGTGTAGAGTAAGATTTGATATCCTTGACTCTACAAGGTTTGCAAATATTGAAATCAAATTACACATCTGCCTACCCCAAAGAATACTGGCGTGAGTATAGCAATTCCTCCCGTCTGAAACACACGGAAACCTTGCGTTTTTTTTTCACTCAGCGCTTTATTTTTGGCTAGGACAGCGACGAATTGGTGCGTTGACCTGTCGGACATGATATGTGGCAAGGTCGTTTCAACAAAATAAAATATTACGTCTTGAAATTTTGTATGTTTTTATAATTTGCATTAGGTTTTCATTGGTGATGGTAATCGGTGACCAATGAAGTCTTGGCTTCAAATCTCAGGTGCGGCAATCATAATGTCGATTTAGTTTTCGATTGGAAATGCTACACATTTTTTGAACATTTTTTATCCTGGCACGCCAAAGTGACTACACTTCACTTGATGATAAACGCAGTGCCGTCCAGTTAGAGTATCGAGTAGCGATAAACAATGTATCCCTCGCTATTCAACACAATCATGCCGGCCTGCTTCTTCAGACTACGCTATGGGCAAGAAGGTGAAGAAGCGGTCGAAGGTCTAGTGTCAGAGTACTAAGAAACATCGTACCCATCTCTAGATCCCTGAAAAAGTTTCTATGCTTTAAGACAAATAGACATTATGTGGCTATGTTAGTCATAAAGTATTTTCTGTAATAAGTCCTAAATGTCCGGTGACGGTCAACGACCTTGAATGTAGATTCTGACCAATTATGTCATATGTATTTTAAACTGCTAATTTGTTAGCAAATAGTAGTTTTTATCTGAAATCAGCTTAAGTTCGACTTTGTTTGACTTCACTGAAGATGCATGGTGTACATATAACTTGATATAACTTTACATAGAAAATAAAACAGATAAAAAAAACATTTTTAAAAATCCTAAGATAAACACAAAATTCGTAATTGCTTGTATCCAAACACATATTATGACAACAAATTAAATATATTTAGAAAAAAAAGGTTATTTCAAACCGAACCAAAAAATTCTAGAATGGTTTGTGTTCTAAATTCGAATCCCAAGTCCATCAAGTTCAGTGGTGAAAAAACTCTGTTCTTGCTCCACTTCTAAATTCGAACACTAGAATACTAATTTAGTGCAAGCCAATGAAAGTTTCTCTGAATCGCAGAGTGCCACTTAGCACCAGATGTCACCTTCGGCTTGGGTCATTATAACCCGCAACCGAATCTCTGGACATTCATTTATGCTCATATTATTTTTGTAGTCATATTTTATTCGTACATTACATTTAAACTGTATAAAACTATGTGTGCTTTGTTTTCGAGTTTTAGTTCATTTTTTGCATCATTCTTCACAATACAACCCTGTTACTACCACGGGATTGAAGCGTCTCTGACGTCACAGATGTTCCAATTTTAAATTATCAATTATTTAAAAAGTCCGTTGATGAATTTGAAAATGGAAGACCGGTATGGCGGCGAAAAAAGGAAAGTTCCTTGTTTCGTCTTAGTATTAGGAAACTCGTTAGATGTTCCAATTTCAAATTATCAATGATTTGAAAAGTCCGTTGATGATCGGTGATGGCGGCGATAAAAGAAAGATTTCCTTGTTTCGTATTAGTATTAATAAACCAGTTAGAGATGTGACTGATGTAACCTATACTACACGTGGAAACGCGCAAGTAGGTCATCTGAGAGTGGTATTACGGTCCACGAGCATTAGCAATTTTTCTTCTTTCTCTTTGCCATTTCTGAACTCATCTGAGAGTGGTTTTCAACGTCAACAAGCGTTCATAATTGCTGACCTCTGTCTTCTCCCTTTTTATCAGCCTTTGCCATTTCTGGACTGCCAGAAACATCATATTCCGACGTCATATTTGATAAAAATATACCATTAAACAGCGCTTGATCTTCGCGAAGGTCGCACCTGAATCATCATATCATTGACTCCAGCTGGTCAATGTACTAAACCGCGTGGGTGGGTATCGTCTCAATTCTTTGTTCTTTGCAATCAAGTAAGATATGAGTATCTTTGTAAAGTTGTTATATTGTTTATTGAGAATCTTATTGTGGATATTTTGGTCTTAGTCCCTTATGGGAACAGATTACAAAAGAAGTTAAGAATTGATTATTCTAATTTACCGCTTCTCACGGAATATAACAAAAACAATATTAATATGTAAAACACTTTTTTTGTCGGGGGTCCGGAGTTGGGGTATAATGGCCATTTTGCGGCCTTCTTAGTACTCTGACACTAGACCCTCGACCGCTTCTTCACCTTCTTGCCCATGGTGTAGTGTGAAGAAGCAGGCCGGCATGAGTGTGTTGAGTAGCGGGGATAGATCGTCTCTCGCTACTCAGTACTCTATTTGGACCGCACTGCGCTTACCATCAGGTACAGTGCGGTCACTTTGCCGTGCCAGAAAAATTGTTTCTACCTATGTCCGTTATAGACTTTGAAATCACTCAACCGATTTTAATGAAATTTTGTGTGTGTGTGCGTGTGTGGTTGGGTGCAACTTAAAAGACAGGATAGTTTTAGATCCGATAGGTGGCGCTGTTGTCGAGATCTGAATTTCTTATTTTTTCAACGTAAATTCGGTCCAAAGAGAAGGCGGTTTAAGGAGCGTTCATATCGTCAAGTTCATTAGCATAATGTAATTAAGTCTTAAGATATCCCCCAATAATAAACAATAAAATAAAGGAACGAAAATAAAATTTCGTGATATTTTGCCAAAACTCCTTTTAATATACTGATCTCTGGAATTAGGACATTCAGTAAACCTCGTATAAATCTGTCAAGAACCAGGTCATGTGTAGGTCCCGACCTGGGTTAAATATGGCCGCGTTTATAACCATACACAATACACATGCGGGCCGGCATGATTGTGTGGAGTAGCGAAGGATAGATCGTCTCTCACTACTTGATACTCTAGCTTAGAGTTGCCAACCGTCCTGTTTTCCCAGGACATGACCTGGTTTTTGGGGTGTCATGGATAGTTTTTAAGGAGCGTACTGGGTTTTTAATGCGCTCTATTTTAAAATTTGCGCGCCACTTTTACAATCCTTACGTTAGGAGATTGTTTGCGCTTTTTGAAACAAAGATGCGTTCTGTTTATAACTGAATTGTCCTGGTTTGTCCAACTTCCTTAGTTTTTGGAATTCGTGGTTGGCAACCCAACTCTACCTGGACGACATGTGCCGATTAGAAGATTTACTATCTAATTCTAAAATTTATTTAGCTTTATGTAACTTTATAATTCATACTATTGAAAAAAAATAATTTTAGTCTTTAGTTACATTTTCTAATTATTATGTTTTTGTTTTGTAACAATTTATGTCTGAAAGGACAAGTATCCATGGAAATGAATAAATAAAAAAAAATAGACGACATATATCATGTACCATCAGATGCAGTGTGCTCGCTTAGCCATGTCAGAATAAAAAACGAATGTTTTCGTAAAATAATATTCCTCGGCTTGTTAATACAGATCCGACCCATTTACGACTCAACAGACCTCATTATCTTCCCATAAACATAATAATATTTACGTGCACTTGTAGAATGCAGCGGATATTTAGAGGTTATGCTATTTTGAAACCGGCCGTGGGTGGTGTTAATGTTTGAATTTCCTTCTTTCATGTTTTAATGAGGGAAGGTGATGTGTCGACCTTTGTGGAGACTATTAATTTCACACATTGCACCATTGTTATACTATCCAAAACAAGTATAGCAATATTCCTTGTATTTTCATAATAATGTCCCTCCATTTTTACATTTTTTTATTTAATTCTCTCTGTAAAAGAGAAGGCTAAGGTATTCCACCATGCAGCCTTGTCTGTCGTTATTTTTTGAATCTAGGTTAAAATTGAAAATCTTCTTCTTCTCTGGCTTTTATAAGGCCAAAGCCATGTCTGTAGTTTTTATCCATTTAAAAGCCGAAGCCATGTCTGAAATAATCACAATTCAAAATGCCAAAGCCATGTCTGAAATAATTAATTGACTTAATGAAATCACAGAGCAAACATCACATTCCCGCCATTTTTCTTTTATTCCCATTTTTACAATTGCAAGCCCACCGCACTTAATCTGTATATATGAAAGAAGAAACTGACTGACTGACTGACTGACTGACTGACTGACTGACTGATCGATCAACGCACAGCCAAAACGGCTGGGGTTAGAGACTTGAAATTTTGACAGTAGGTACCTTTTATGACGTAGGCATCCACTAAGGAAGGGTTTTTGGAAATACCACCCCTAAGGGGGTAAAATAGGGGATGATAGTTTGTATGAAAATCCGTCATTTTTGAAGTTAAGTTTATGAAAATTAGTATTTGGCCTTTTAGTCAAAAATAAAAATATATATTTCAGGATTTATGGAAATTCCACCCCGAAGGGGGTAAAATAGGGGAAGAAAGTTTGTATGAAAATCTGTCATTTTTGCAGTTAAACGCATGAAATTTGGTATTTGGCCTTACAGTTAAAAATTAAAAACACATATTTCGGGGTTTTTGGAAATTCCACCCCTAAGGGGGCTAAATACCCCTAAATAGGGTAAGAAAGTTTGTATGAAAATCCTTCATTTTTGAAGTTCAATGCATGAAAATTGGTATTCTGTAGTGTATACTTTTTGTCTCAAACATGACCTCCACGCGGGCGGAGCCGCGAGCAACAGCTAGTACTCTTATATATGTATGTTGAAGCAAAGGGCGCATCCATACAGCCTTAGATGACAGTGACCACAGACCCTGTTTTCACATCGTATTCTATTTTTAAATGATTAAGTAATAAACATACTATAGATTATGGAACCTTACAAATGACTATATCATTTGTAAGGTTAACCCCTCATTAAGTGTATAGCGGGTATCGAGAACTACGAGGGACTACGGTCCCACAACACCCAATCCTGAAACAAATATTTGTTTATAACACAAACATTTGTCTTAGTGCGGGAATCGAACCTGCGACTTCTCGTTTGACAGCCGTCTACTAGCTCAACCTCAACAATTTGTATGGTAAGACCCATTGACATCCGTGCTTCATACAGCTGTCGCCGGCGGTCTTTCCGAACCGTTACGACATGGGAACCTTCAATAAGAGAGCATATTCCTTCCTGAAAAGCCGGCAACGCATTTGCAAGCCCTCTGGTGTTGCAGATGTTCATGGGCGGCGGTGATCATTTTCCATCAGGTGAGCCTCCTGCCCGTTTGCCCCCTTTTCCCATTAAAAATATATATATATGGCGACAAGCTCGCCCCCTTTCACATCATTTGCCGGCAATTACCCCGGCAAATACTGGTTACGCATCTGCCTATCCCTTGAGGGATTACAGGCTAGTAGTGTGTATTTTATAAGTTAGTACTCGATTAACCAGCGTCAATGAGTCATAAAAAGGTACTGATTCTATATAAGCAGTGTGGAAGTCCTTGCGAATGCTTAAGTAAGGTTAACTACATGAATATGGCGTGCTATTCTAACAGAATGTATGAAGAATGACAAGGGCGGATCACATGTGTTAGATAAAAAATATTATTATGATAGCCTAAAAAAGTACACCGACTTCAATAAAAAACACATTATGCGTACCGATACCGACGACAGAAGATATTATATCTTACTGAGGAGTAAGGGACTATGAGGATGTTTCTTGGGTTATTTAGACTCATATTAAATTATGTATGAATTGAGTTTGATAAATACGAGAACGGATGACAAAACTTAGATTTATCACAAAAATTGCGAACAGAAAATTGGCGGGAAAAGTGACAGACATTAGTTCAGAAATACATAAATAGAAACGTTCTTCGTTCGAAAAGATAGCTGACAAAATAAGATTTTCTTATTCTAATCAATAAATGGATGGAAGTGGTAAATGGCAAATGAAAAGGATGCACGATATGATTCATGACGTCATCACCTGGAGTTACGTTGCAATGGTGCGAGGGAGATAGTAAGATGTTCCCACTACGCATTTAATAAACTTTTGCTCTTACCAACTTTAACAAAAATCGTATAATTTTAGAATCAATTCTGATTCTAATTAGCAAAATTTTTATTGGTGTTATTTTAGTTGGATACCAAATAGAATATAACTAGTCTATGTTAATGAGTTACCCTGGGAATGTCATAATAAACTAAAATATACTTTAAAATAGAAATTAAGTCATCAGCCACTCCACACTTGGCGGAATCACGTAACATACAAAGTGCAGTGTGCAAAGCATGTTTTGTTCCAGTTCGATTGATATTGAAGCCAGTGAAATTACTAATCATTTACATCTGATGACTTTTTATCCTGGGATGACACCACACTGCACCTGATAGTAAGCACGGTGACGTCCAATTAGAATATCAAGTAGCGAGAGACAATCTATCCTTCACTACTCAACACACCATACCGGCCTGCTGTGTAGTTTCTTCACACTACGCCATGGGCAAGAAGGTGAAGAAGCGGTCGAGAGTCTAGTGTCAGAGTACTCAGAAGGCCCAACACGGCCAAACATCGTACCCCAACTATAGACCCCCGACAAAAACCGTATGTACACTGGCTGACCCCGAAACGCGATACTTGCGTGTGCCACTATGTGTATGGCGGGTTTTACACCCTGTGTACGGTGGTCGCTATCTGGGCGGATATGAATCACCAACCACCATCCTACTACCATTTGTCAGGGTGTTGTGTAGTTGCTTGTACTATTCAACCTCCTTACTAGTGATTCTACTGCTAACCATCAGATCGAACGCTACTCGTCTTTTCATGTAGTAGAAAATATTCATAATATCTCCAACTGGTGTGGTATTTTGGGAGAAAAGGTATACAGTCCAAGGAGGCATCTTGAGCTATTACATCTTTTTTTTATATCATAGTCCGACAAACGAGCCAGTGGGTCACCTGATGTTAAGTGATCTCAACCGCCCATGAACATCCACAATACCGAAAGTATCACGTATGCGCTGTTGGCCTTAAAGGACAGGATTAGGGAAGGGAAGGGGGAATCTTGGCCTCCGGATATCTCACTTACCATACGAAACGCGACAGTAAACTGTCACTTTACGTTGGTTTTCTGGGAGACAGTGGTACTACCCCGGTCAAGCCGGCCCATCCATGCTGTGGACAAATATGTCTACAGCGTCGCTCTACCACTTTACAATATTACATGTACTAATATTACTTTATTACATCTTACTATATCTGCTGGAGGGTTACTATTGACAATCGATTCCAATTTAAAATTGCGATTCGGTTCGAAAACTGTATAATTGGCACTCTTGAACGCAACACCAGCGCACGATTTAATTGAATACTGCGGATTTTTAGTAACTAAATGAAATAGAATATTTACGATCGCTAGTTCGTAAATATTCTATTTAATTTAGTTGAGTGAGTTAGAGTTCCAATATCTTCTAGATTGGAATTAAAACTGTATCGAGTTCGAGATTCGAATTGATTTCAAGAGTAGGCCTACTGGGTAGTGAATAAAATAAATAAATTACCTTTCTGAAGATCCTGGGTGTATATTGACAATACTAAAATCAGTTGAAAAAAAATATTCTTTTGCATCCCCAACATTTTAAAATATGGAATAGAGACATAACCGGAATACACCAAGAAGCTCCATTTTCAAATTCCCGCCTTATAATTGGTGGATTTTTCCCGCCAACTACATTGTTCCAGTTGACAGTATTTAAAATTCTCTTTGCTCTGTAATTAATATAGTTCCGTAACCCCGTGGCCTTCAACGAAATGCAAAGTCCACTGTTACATATTGTATCAAAAACAATGGTACTTTCCAAGTATTGGCGATCATTCACTTTTGCATTACATAGGCAATTACATAGGTATATTGACTTTTCTACATATCGCCTCGTGGAAGGTCCAAGTATGAAGGTTGTATAGGCTTTTTAAAGAATAGGGTAGTTTCCTGTGTTTAATTTTGTACATTATTCTCTACGCAACCGAATATAATACGCAAAAGAAACTCTTTTGCGAAAACAGAATCCAAATTGCTTGAAAAATGAGGTTACAATATATATTTTAAATATTGGTATGAGCAAATACTCACAGGCATAAGCGAAAACGGTGGCGTATTGGGAACATATCGCTATCTCCCTCGCACAACGGTACAGTACAGGCGATTCATAGTATCGTGACGTCACGGTATCAGATATGCATCCTTGTACTGTTATTTGACAACTACCCCTTCCAGCAGATTTGAATGGCGTCTTATTTACTTGTTTTTGTTCGGATTCATAAAATTCTTTCGATAATAGGTTTTGGGTAATGTAACTTGTTGATTAAATTAATAAATAAAATCGAGTCAACCCTATTATCTTTAATTGTCTTTTTGGTTTTATAGTGCTGTACTGGCCCAATAACTAGTGACTTTGATCTGCATAGTACATACATCGGAGACGTCTGGATAAAGTGGAAGTAATTATCAACTAAGACCAGATTTTCATAAAGTATTACAATAATATAATTGTTTATATTTAGTCACTTTGTCGGTCCGGAAAGAGGGTCTTGGCACATCAAAGGGGGTTGACAAGTAACAGCTGATGTACTGAAGTGCGGAGCCATAAAAAAAAAAAGTTACAGCTGCGGCTAAAGAAGTATGCATATAAATGCCAATTTTTGTACTTCTAATATACCTACTGATATGCATATTTACTGATAGAAAGACCGATGGAATTTTAATTTGAAATGTTCTGTTTTCTGGGCGTATAGCATACACTAATGCCCCGTGAACATACATATCAAATTACAGTAAAAGCATGCATGATATGTCCCGTGACGTCACGGTTCTCGGAATGGCCATTAATGTGCCGTTGTGCGAGGGAGATAGTGATATGTTCCCCCTAGGTAACCATTTTTGCTCATACCAATATTTAAAATAAATATGGGGACCTCAATTTTCAAGCAATTTTGATTCTGTTTCCACAAAAGGGTTGCGTATTATATTTGGTTGCATATGGAATAATGTACAAAATTAAACACAGGAAACTACACTATTTGGCCTACATAATGTCAACGCGGAGGTGCTCTACTAGCTATCCATCCACACTACCCTTGTGCGTCCTCTGTCTGAAGCACTTCAACATATCAAATATTAAATGTTTTTAGACTCTCGCGATTTGAATACATATTATAAAATTAGGAACGGGTCTTAATCGCGCAATTAGTATTTGTGATAAAAATAAAAACAAAGAGAAGGTAGTTATAAAAACCCCCACTAAACTGGTTACCGATACTCCCACCACACGAAAGCCCACCTTACGAGACGACACTAAATCTTACTCAGTCAGCCCGTGACCACGGCCGATGCAACTGGGTCGAAACGTCGGGAAATAATTGTGGTATTTATACCATTAAAATATTGCGCGATTAAGACCCGTTCCTAATTTTATAATATCAAATATTTGTGTGACAGACAGATATTTGTGTCCGGGGTCTGGGTGTTGTGAGAGGGTGCGTCTCTCTAGGTCCCTGATACCCACAACACAAGACTCGTATCTTAGTGTGGGGTCGGGGCTATGTGTGTGACTATGTGTTATTTATTTATTTTTCTCAATATATGCTCTTTCACTCCGCAATGTTTCATCACGTCATTATTTCTCACTTTATCACAGTCACACAATTGCTTCGCAAAGCGCTCATAAAATAAAATAAATATATACTTTAATTATTTGTCTAGTGTCTTTCCTTTGACTTTAGTAATCTCGCTTTTTATCACATATACTTTCCATTAGTAATTGGACCCTGTTAAGCTGAAAATATCCAACCAAAATTTTTATGAAATCTGGTTAAATACATAGTCATAATCTCCTAATCAAGTTTGAAATGTGCACAAAGGATCAGGCAGTTTGATGACATTTACATAGATAAGTAAAAGTTTTTTAATTCATAAAAAGTACACCGACTTCAATAAAAAACAAATTATGCGTCTCTAGAAAATTTGAAGGTTTTTCTGAGATCCCATCATCTGATCCTGACTTGGTGCCAATGGGACCACCTGGGAAGTATATATACCCTTTTAAACAAAAAAAGAATTGCCGAGTCGGTCGAGGCGTCTTCGAGTAATCGGGGAACATACATAAAAAAAGATTCCGACGAATTGTTAACCTCGTCCTTTTTTGAAGTCGGTTAAAATTTTTGTTTTCATAGCCAACAAATTTTGAAATAGTTACCACATAGTAATATTTTTAAATTCGCTGTCAAACTTTAAACTGCATTTACTCAAAATGATGAAAACGTAAGTTGCATCTTTCTGCTTATCAGGGTCTAATTGATCTAAGGCTGTGTGGGTACGTCTACCTTTGCTAATGAAATTATGATGATATATTTTTTTAATATCATAAACGCCATCTATAGTGCAGTAATGACAGTCAAGGCTGCATGGTGGAGTACCTTCGCCTTTTTTATCTACTAGAGAAAATTTAACAGAAAATATAAAATATTCCCGATTATAACCGAACACACCCGAAGTTTACTGCACACGGATTCCCGTCATAATTCACAGCGCGCGTATTTTTCTCGCGCGCCCGCCAATAAGTTCAAGGTCGGACGCCATTTTACGTAAAGTTCCTTGCCCGCTGCAGATAGTAACAAATTCGATTGTGGGTTTCAGATACGAATTTTAAGTTTGAATAATAGTTGAGACATGTAATAAATATGGCTACCAGTGGCTCTCGGGTTCGATCGGGTCGGGTAAAAGTATTCGGTTCTTCTATCATAAAATACTCAGTATGGGAACGGAGTTTTTTTTTAATTCTGGCGCGGCAATGTGACCACACTGCACATGACGTGTGCAGTCTAGAATCCCATATCACATTATGGGATCGTAAAAAGCTCGGTTAAATACGGTACTGGTTGCAAGAACGCGTATGTTATGAGTAATAAGTATAATTTTGGGTGCATCTTTCTATAATGATCAGTTATGCACTAGTTTCCCACTGCTTGGCACGTGGCTGTACTAATGTAGAGGTTCACACCATCAAGCTGTGGAACAGTTTGCCAGCTACCGTGTTCCCTCCTATGATCCTGGTTCCTTTAGGGTAATGTGAAAAAGCTAAACAGCAAGCATGATTGTGTTGAGTAGCGAGGGATCTTGATACTCTCACTGGACGGTACTGCGCTTACCATCAGATGCAGTGACACTGCCATGTCAGAATAAAAAAAAATGTGATTATGGTGTCGTCTACCATTCTAGCCCAATGCTGGTTGGTAGACTTTTCACATACATTTGAAATTAAGGAGAATTCTCAGACATGCAGGTTCACTATGTTTTCATTCACCTTTCGAGCTAATTATGAAAGCATAATAGAACAAAGTCAGGGTTGCGGGCTGAGTCTAGCATCAACCCCACGACCTCTGTCCTGGTAATAACGGTAGGCAACGGCTTTGCTGTGCCCTGGTATTGCAGAAGTCTATGGGCGGCGGTGTCTACATACCATCAGGTGGCCCGTCTGCTTGTCTGCCTATCGAGGTACTAAAAAAAACCGTTCCATGTAATCGCTTGTTTTAAATCTTATTGTATCATATTTTTGGTAAAATTGGATACCTTAGGTTCGTAAGTTCTGAGCAATTTAGAATATATTTTCGTATGCGGATAATAATTTTAATTTTACTTGTGTGTTGGCGAAATTTCTGGCGCAATGTCCATTTGTCCTCGGAATTCCGGAACTTAGAATTCCCGCGCATTCAGGAAAAGCGACCGGAAAATAGTGGCTTATTATAGGCTTGGTCTGCATCTTCTTGAAGGTAATTCTTCATGGTCAAGGCAATCTGTTCCATGTCGTGTAACTGGCCGGTTTAGCTTATCACCAATAAAAAAATTGAATAACTGAAATAATTTTACGTAAGTATGACAGATAATATTGATAAAAACTTTATTGAGATTAGATATTCCGTAATGAAGTCATATTTCCCATGGCTGCGTCTTTGAGATATTCTTAAAATTATTCGCGGCGAAATACGATGGCGGCCATTACAAAAATGGCGGATAAAATTAATTTTGCATTGCGCCAAAATTTAGAAAGTTTGCGAAACACGTGAAAGTAAGTTTTGTTGGCCAAAATGTGCGTTAGAAAGTGGCGCTACGCAATGCGTGAACTATGTTGAAAATATTTTTGTAATTATAATAATTATTAAAATAAGAATGCCATATTTCTTCTTCTAGTTAGTGTCACGAAGCGTGCGAAGTTTGAATTCCGAACGCCATTTTTTTTACTTTTTCATGAAAACATTCATCCTCTGTGGTGCATTTCACGAAGACGTGGGGGTTTTGAATTTCGAACTCTATTGATTGGGTGTTCCTTGTTGCTATGCTAGTTATGAAATAACGTATGTATAAAATCAAGCACCTTATAATGCTTGACGTGCTGTAAACATTTTGGTTTATAGAATAGCTAGACTGGGACGACCGGGGTAGTACCACTGTCTAAAAGATAACAACCGACGCAAAATGCACATAGTGACTACACCTGATGCTATAGACTCCGGCTAGCGCCAAAGTGACTGCGTTAAATTTTTTACCACTGTACAATGGAGTACAGATACCTATCAGAGACACACCCAGACACAGCAACAAGTGCGCCGCGCATTGGAAGGTCTTACTTTCAGTTGTTTGTAAACTATGATCTCTGCCAACCCCTTGTACACATGTATTGTGAGTAATACAAACATGAAATATAATAACGTTTGCAATTTCTTACAACCGTACCGAGAAGTGCCCTCATTTCTTTGTGATAGGTGATATTCAGGGGTCAAGTTACACTGGTCGAGTACTTGGATGGTCGCCATAGGGAGAATGGCCTCCATGTCTCAAAGACATCAGAACAAAAACGTTTATATGCATAAATTCTAAATATATTTTCACCTTGTGTCTGTTACTGATGTGTATTTTGAGATAATTATTTCGACTGAGGTTTTATAATGAATTCCATAATTTTCTTATGATTAAATGTCTTACTTCATGCGAGAAGCAATACAAGTATATTGTCTCGCTCGCCTCAGACGTACGTAAGCAGGATAGCGAAATACGTCATCGCTTGCTAGTGAGCGAGATGAAAAGCGCGGAAAAATTTGCGTACCGCGGCAAATTTAAATTCAGAACACGTGCTTAGGCGTATTGTCAATATTGCAATAGGTGCCGCTTAGAGCCAGTTGTTTCACGTCTACATTACGCAGGGACAAAAGTTAAAATGTCATTAACAATGGTTAAAACATACAAACAAAAATGGTTAGAGTCTTCAACCGTCAGCATTATGGCGTATGCTCTTAATTGTTTAATCATATCCCATTCTCTCCCTTCCGCATCAAAATCACACGTACTGGCTTGCGGAGCCACTGCTTCTTGATGTCGTCTACCCTAGCCCGATCCAAGAGGTTCGCAATTTCTTATCTTTGGCGCACCATCAAGCTGTGGAACTGAATAAGCTTATCAGTAGGCCTATATATTCTTGAAATCAATTCCAATCTCGAACTCGATACAGTTTCAATTCCAGTCTAGAAGATATCGGAACTAAATGAAATAGAAAATTTACGAACTAGCGATCGTAAATTACTCTATTTCGTTTATTTACTAAAAAATCCGCCGTATTCAGGTAAATCGTGCGCTGGTGTTGCGTTCAAGAGTGCCAATTGTACAGTTTTCGAACCCAATCCCGATTTTAAATTGGAATCGAGTGTCAAGAGTAACCCTCCAGCAGGCATGATTGTGTCCAGTAGTGAGGTATAGTCTCTCGCTACTTAATACGACATTCAGAACCATCAGGTGTGTGGTCACTTTGCCATGCCAGGATAAAAAATCAATAAAACATTCGTTACAAAGAGTTGATATTTATTACATATACAGTAAGGTACAGGTTATCTTGTCCATCTCGAATGAATCATATTGAGGTCTCGCCATGTATAGAAACGTATTGAGAACAGCATATCGGACTTAGCAACGGGCTTTTTATGGGAAATAAATGAAAATAAGTGCCGTTTGACCCTGTAGATAAAGTGTAGGGACATGATATTATTAACTTACAAGTTATGTTACCTAGAAACTATTATCGAAAGAATTTGGAAAATCTACTTAAAAATATATATTTCGGATGGAAGGGGTAATTGTCAAATGATAGAAAAGGATGGACACTATTATTCATGACGTCATCGCTAGGAATGGCATTTACAGTCGTGCAAGTGAGATAGTGATATGTTCCCAATACGCACCTCTGCACATACTTTTCTGCGCTGTGCGGTACGAAAAGCGGCAGGGCTTTTAATAGTTTTCATCTGTTACTTTATTTTTCATTTTGCACCTTGGGCATGCAGTGTGATTCATGTTTTTGGTCGCAACATATTTTATCGGAGACATGTGATTTTTAAAGGCAAACTCTATTAAACTCCAACATCTGGTTTTCATTTTGTCTACATATTTGATAACAATATGGCAATTTCGATCGAGATAAATTCCATAATTATAACCCTATTTCACATAACCTTTTGTACAATAATCTCTAGAAAGGCGTATCTAGGCAGTTATGCGATTAACAATTAACACCCTTAAGACTTATTAAAAAGGTCAACATTACGTCAGATTGACATTGACACTCCATGCAGATAAAATAATAGAAGGCGATAAAATACGCCGGAACGGTCATAATAAACAAAAAATGTACGCGAAAATGATATAGGAGTCATACTGATAATTGAGTCATAATCGTGACGATAGGCAAAGAGCGCTTCCATTCTGCCACAAAATTTGCATTTAATGTCACTTAATGTAATAATACTGCGACAATTATAACAATCGATAAAATAAAAACATTGTAAGGTTATTTTCCTCAACAAAAGAAAATTGAAAACAAAGATCGTGATGACCTAAGTAACAGCCATTTTATAATGACTTATCAGTGTTTATGTGATAATAGGAGCGAGAGATCAAGATAATTTGGACGCGTTAGTCAGAGAACACCTCGTGCGTCGCTCGGCCGCAGTTCTACGTACAGCACCGTTGCAAGCTGGCGCGTCGCCTCTCGCAACGTAAACAAAGAAATCGCGAATTATTTAAATTTCGAACACGCGCTCTGTAATTTATTTATCATATGTATTTTAATTTTGTTTTATCGATTTTGTAAACTGTTATAAACGATTATTATGTGACTGGCCGCAAATAATTTCGCAGT
Organism: Laothoe populi; assembly: GCA_905220505.1. Taxonomy (NCBI): domain Eukaryota; kingdom Metazoa; phylum Arthropoda; class Insecta; order Lepidoptera; family Sphingidae; genus Laothoe; species Laothoe populi. Next base: position 5,470,413 of record HG992174.1, on the reverse strand, counting down.
GTAAACAAAAACATTGTGTTCGCAATAGGTGTATTCTTTATTTGACGTCTCGGTCAGCTGTTGAGTGAAATGTTTGTGCGTTTTTAATTTTAGCACGTTTGGATATTGACGTTGAATGTTTTTAATAAGTACTTTTTAAATACTGAATGTAAACAAAGACTTTTATAAACACGCAATTTTAGTGTTTTCTAATTTAAATTTCGAATGAGCCTTTTATTTTTAACAGAACCTCTTTTCGTAACGAATTATCGATCACGCAAGCGTCTGATATTTTTTGAATCGATTTATTTTCAAGTGTTGAGGGACTTTGAACCTTATACTAAATGTTTACGGTTGGTTTCAGAACTTTCTTACCGTAATATATACCGAGTCAAGGGTTAACTAAATTCGTAAGCCCGATTCAATTTTAATGTGTTTAAAAGAATAGAAACTTACTGTTTTAAAATTTAGATCGTACCGAATTAACCCATTGCAGTGTAAAGGTGACAAGAGATTTTTCCGCGAAAAGTGATATTGGCCAAGTACCAAAAATCAGTGACTCTAGTGACTTAATGGCTGGCAAAATGTGTTCTGCCATAGTGGACCTGTGCGTGGGGGAGAAGTGACGTCAGACCAAAATGTCTCCAGACAAACGCAAAAGGAGGATAGAAGAAGTGAAATATAGTAAAACAAGGACTCGGATATAGCGCTTGTGGCGCTTTTTACGTTTCCAAGATCTCAGTAGTGCTCAATTTAGTTTAAAATGATTGCGTTGAAGAAGTTGTACGGAGACGAGCTCCTGCGCATCGCTCTGGTGTTGAGCCTCTTAAAAGTCGACCCCAACGACTACATAGAAGGAGATACTCAACTCCTAGCTGGACTGAACATCTCGAACGGTTCCGACTGGTCCCTCGAACAGGAGGCTCGGACCCTCATACGACCGAGATTCGTCCATCCAAAGTCCCTGGACAACATCCTGATTAACTACGAGAGGGAGTTGTTCGAAGAGCTGCACTCCCTGGGCCGTTATGGACAAAGTCTAAACAATGCCCGGACGTGGCATAGTCGTGGGCCGATTCATACATATTTATTGAATGTTGCCACTGACACCGCGCCCCTGGCAGTCGCAGACGAGACTTCAGACCAGGATGTCTCCGCTGACGACAACGTAGCGCAGGAAGTCAAAGTCAGCGATGACTCGGAGGAGTCCACTGATTCTGTGACTCCAGATGCTGTAGTCACACTATCAGCTGATTATTTCGACAATCACACCGATGTCTTTACTGAAATATCTACCAGATCGTTTGATGTCAACGAATTCCTGGTTCAACCTAACGAAATGGAGATCAAAAAGGAACCAGATTCTGAAATTCTTGACGTTCATGTCAAGAAGGAAACTGATAATGATGTGTTTTATAATGATAACGCTATAGACTACGTCCCGTATTTCTCTGATAAGACTGAAAAGATGGATTTAGAAGAAGACTCTGTATTCCATCAAAACATGGCTGATTTACAAGACTACGGAGATTTATTCGACGATGTTAGAGATTTAAAGCCTGATCTTGAATTAGATGTTAAACAACAGCACGAGAACTTAGAGAAGTACCTGATCGATAACCAACCGTTGGACGCGGAGGTTTATGAGTTGGCGCCAATGTTTGAGGAGGAGTTGGTGTTGGACGTGAAGAGGGAGCGAGCCAGCACTAGCTTCACGGCGAGTTCCAGTGGTGTGAGCGAGATGGATGCGCTATCGCCTGATGTAAAGATGGAGCCCGATGAAGGCCATAATACTGGGGATGAGCTGACCCAAGAGGTAAGTGGTAGTATTATTGATAATAGTATTTTTCGCGCGCTTTCGTTAGTCACTTGCGGTATTACTATCATTCTTGTGGCAATATGCTGTTAACTATGAAGTCCTGCATTCAGTTTTGCATAACAAATAAGTGTCACACTTTGTTATACTGTTTGTATAATAAAACAATAAGATGACCTGAGACTCGAACTTAAGACTTCAAAGTTTTTAACATACATATCTCTAGATCAAATTATTGATAATTAAAAAAACAGCTTAATTTTAGAGGTCATTGGCATTATAAGTATAGTTAAATTCCTTATTACTATTTCATGACGAATTTTGATTCGGTTTAATTCTATTACAATAATGTGTTAGGCGTGTTTTTAAGTGTTCATATAAATGTATTTATAAATTCACGCCTGTGTCGCAGAAGGGCTGGGCAGTGGTGCATCTAGTGCACCTGCCAGCCGTTCTAGTTTCCATCTCTAGATATAGATGGCGTCCTATTGTATTAAACATTCTCATTCTCTGCTGGTGGTAGAATATTTATATCCGACCACCGTACACAGGGTGAAAAACCCGCCATAGTGGCACACGCAAGTGTTTCGCGTTCCGGGATCAGCCAGTGCACATCTGGGTTTTTGTCGAGGGTCTCGAGTTGGGGTACGTTGTTTGGCCGTTTTGCGGCCTTCTAAGTACTCTGACACTAGACCCTCGACCGCTTCTTCACCTTCTTGCCCGTGGCGTAGTGTGAAGAAGCAGGCCGGCATGATTGTGTTGAGTAGCGGGGGATATATTGATTGTCTCGCTACTGTAATTGGATGGCACTGCGCTTACCACTTTGCCGTGCCAGGATTAAAAAATGACATAGTGACCACACTGCGCCTGATGGTAAGCGCATGTCATACCTAATATTGGATTATTTAACAGTTCATGTTAGGGCCCGTTATCATTTACGTCTGGCTTCTTCAGCGGGAAATGTGCTCTTTATATTTTATTTATTTATATTTTATTTCGTTGCTGAAAAAAGCCTTCAGACTCGTGTAACCGCTCAGTGTTAAATGCCTTCGATCCTGGCTCCCAAGAGTGGCGAATGTGTCTCGTCCATCGTCTATTTTATTTTTACCCGACTGTCAAGGAAGGGTTAGTTTTCTGTGATAACATTTTTAACGGTATCAGCTCATTTGACTTCTTATACTTGACAATGATTATTGTTATCAGACGTAAGATCTTTCAACAGAGCTTTCAACACAATGCCGGCCTGCTTCCTCACACTACGCCATGGGCAAGAAGGTGAAGAAGCGGTCGAGGTGTTAGATTACTCAGAAGGCCGCAAAACGGCCAGACATCGTACCCCAACTCTAGACCCCTAGACCTAGACCCCAAAAAAAAACCGGATGTACATTGGCTGATCCTGGAACGCGATAGACACACTTGCGTGTGCCACTATGGCGGGTTTTACACCCTGTGTACGGTGGTCGCTATCCGGGCGGATATGAATATACTACCATCAGAAAAAAAATTGGAAGAAAATGTATACAATTCATGGAGGCATCTTAGGCTATTACACCTTTCTATATTTTGCTATCCCATAGGAAGCGTGCATTTTTCCGGGATAGAAAGTAGCCTATGTCATTTTGTGATCCCTAAACTGCCACTACAAAAAATCATGTCGATCCCTTGCTCTGTGAAAAACTATAGTATCCCACGGGAACTGTACATTTTTCCGGGATAAAAGTCTTTGTGCTATTCCAGACTATAATCTATCTCTGTGCGTAATTCAACCAGCTCCGTTCAGCCGTTGTAGCGTGATTGAGTAACAAACATCCATCCAAACATTCGCATTTATAATATTAGGATAAACAGCGTCTCATTAGTAAGTAGTTAAGGCCTAACCCCTCTGATTAGTAGAGGAGGCCCGTGCCCAGCAGTGGGACAATGTTTAATACAGGGCTAGTATTATTCAACAGCGTCTCTAGTGGTTATGTGAGAAACTAAATTCAGTAGTATGAGAACGAAACATTCCATACATAGAAACAACGTTGTAACGCTAGCGACTTCGTTTACCTATCGTAGGGTTACCAACCCCGATATTCAAATACTGGGATTTGAAGTTAGAAAAACTAGGACAATTCAGTTTAAAAACAGGACGCATCTTTGTTTTGAAATAGCGTAAACACTTGCGAGCCGAGAGGCCGCCCCTAAAGTAAGGATTGCAAAAGTGGTGTGCGAATTTTAAAATACAGGACCTCATCAGGGCGCTTTAAAAGCCCAGGACGCTGCTTCAAAACTATCCAGGACACTCTAAAAACCAGGACATGTCCTGGGAAAACAGGACGGTTGGCAACTCTAACCTATCGTAACTTTTTGACGTAAACTCATAGTTGAGCTTCTGAATGCGTTATTCGATTTCGCCCTACGCCACGTGTTTCGAAAACGCATATGGCTTTGTGCCAGATTGGTTGGTTGTTTTGAAGTCTAGTATTTCAATTTAGGTGGAAGATATACTCACTGTTTATACCTTCGTTGTTTATCAAAGGAAATTATGATATAGAGCAATTTTTTTCTGACAAGAATAAGGCATTTTCCTGTTTTTAATTTTTTACATTATTCGATATGTAACCGAATATAATACGCTAAAGAAACTCTTTTGCGAAAACGGAATCAAAATTGCTTAAAAAATGAGGTCATAATATTTATTTTAAATATTGGTGTTGTGTAATCTGTAAACACAATACTATTTATTATCTGTTACATGACAACTGATATGTCAAGTTGTAGACTTGCTCTCTCTCTCTCTCTCTTGTTGCGTTGTTCATGGTCAATGGTGTGCTGTGTAAAGTTAATTAAATATCTTTGTTAATCTCAGTAAATAGTATCATTTATTATTATAACCAATCAATTGGTATGAGCAAAAATGGGTGTGTAGTGGGAACATCTCACTATCTCCCTCACACAACGGCAGAGTAATGGCCATTCTGAGAGGTGACGTCACGGCTCATATCAGGCATCCTTTTACTGTCATTTGACAACTACTTCCAGCAAATTTGAATGGCGTCTAATTTACTTATTTTTCACGATAATATGTTTTAGGTAGGTATCTAATGTAACTTGTTGATTAAAAAAAAAACGTGTTAACTACTACTGTCGTTTTTGTCATACGCCTGGTACCCCATCGCTGGCGTAATGCTGCCGGCCGTTACATTTTGACAAGTTTGAGTTATATATACATACATACATATACACTCACGCCTGTAATCCCCGAAGAGGTGAAACCAGTACACCCACTTTTCGCCGAATTTCGGTCCCATAATGTGACAGGGGCACAGGTTCCAGACTCCGGGCTATTACTGAGAATTTCTAGATAGAAAAACTCAATATAACTTTACCCGACCCGGGCATCGAACCAGAGACCTCAGCACAGCAGTCGTAACGCATACAATTACAACTGCGCCACCGATGCAGTCATATATACAAAGTAAAAAAGCTGCTTTTTCTCTATCGATCAGTCTGGTCCATATATTTCTATCTAAAGTTATAAGATCTAAAGACTACGCTCACTAACCACATCATTTCTAAGACATCACATTGTAAATATCTCCAAATTAAGCTTATTCACTTGTGCAACAGCGCGCAACGCAATCCTAAATCGCGGTAGCAAAGTTTGCGCGACACTTCGCATATATAGAAAGTTAGAAGGGCACAAAGGGTCAGGCACGACTCCCGCCTGATTGAACACCTTCCCCTTCGCTGGCCCCATTTGTCGGGGGTCTAGAGTTCAGGTTGGGAGTACGTTGACACTAAACTAATTCTGCTGGTGGTAGGATATTCATATCCGCCCGGATAGCGACCACAGTACACAGGGTGTAAAACCCGCCATAGTGTCACACGCAAGTGTGTCGCGTTCCGGGATCAGCCAGTGTACATCCGGTTTTTATCGAGGGTCTAGAGTTGGGGTACGATGTGTGGCCATTTTGCGGCTTTCTGAGTACTCTCAAAATATACCCTCGACCGCTTCTTCACCTTCTTGCCCATGGCGTTAGTGTGAAGAAGCAGGCTGGCATGATTGTGTTAAGTAGCGGGGATAGATCGTCTCGCTACTCGATACTCTAATTGGACCGAACTGCGCTTACCATCAGGTGCAGTGCGGTCCCTTTGCCGAGCCAGGATAAAAAAAACCCTCGACCGCTTCTTCACCTCCTCCATGAAGTAGTGTGAAGAAGCTACAGGCCGGCAGGATTGTGTTGAGTAGCGAGGGATAGATTGTCTCTCGCTACTTGATACTCTAACTGGGTTTACTATCAGGTGCAGTGGTCACTTTGCCGTGCCAGAAAAAAACACTGACATCTGTTCCTCTACACACTTAACTTTTAGTAAACAGACAGCGTGCCCAGCAGCGGGACAATATATGGCTGGTATTACTATGCCCGATTTGTTAGGGACGTAGAGTGTAAGACGTAATTAGTTTTACACGTGCTCTAGTCGCTTACATTTTAGACGCAGGAAAACAATGTAACAGTGTATAAATATAATTTATCGATAAATATATCAAACTGTATGTACTGTTGTTATGTGTTTATGATATTTACAAAGCTCCGAGGTAAAATTACTAAGAATAATCTATCTATAAATAGAAATGAAAAAACTGCCGCACCATCAAGCTGTGGAACAGTTTGTCAGCTACCGTGTTCTCTCCTTCCTCCTCCTGGCTCCTTTAGGCGTAGTGTGAAGAAGCTAAACAGCAGGCCGGCATGATTGTGTTGAGTAGCGAGGGATAGACGGTCTCTCGCTACTTGATACTCTATCTGGGCGCCACTGCGCTTACCATCAGGTGCAGTGTGGTCACTTTGCCGCGCCAGAATAAAAAAAAATTAAATCCTGTTCGGTGGTTAGCGAATTAAACAGGTGGACTGATTTGTCTAATATTTTTTAACCGACTTCATAAAAAGGAGGAGGCTCTCAATTCATCGGAATCTTTTTTATGTATGTTCCCCGATTACTCAAAGACGCTTGGACCGATTCGAGAAATTCTTTTTTTGTTTAAAAGGGTATACTTCCCAGGTGGTCCCGTTGGCACCAAGTCAGGATCTGATGATGGGATCTCAGAAAAATCAAGGGAAACCCTAACATTTTATAGTGTCGGATAATTTGTTTTTTATTGAAGTCGGTGTTTTTTTTTATTTTTTTAGTGCCTCAATAGGCAGACGAGCAGACGGGCCACCTGATGGTAAGTAGTCACCGCCGCCCATAGACTTCTGCAATACCAGGGCACAGCAAAGCCGCTGCCTACCGTTGAAGGACTACTCTCTTTAAGCCTCGTTTAAAGAAGGACATGTCATAGCGCTCAGGGAACACCGCAGCAGGGAGTTCATTCCAGAGCTTGCACGTACGTGGTAAAAATGAACGCCGGAAACGAACCGTGCTAGACGGAATCGTTTCCAGGTGGTATGGATGAACTCTGTTGCGGTGTCGGGTGGTGCGATGATAAAATGGTGATGTAGGCACCATTTTAAACAGTTCCTCGGAGCACTCCCCGTGGAACAACCGATAGAACAAGCAGAGAGACCCGAAGTCTCTCCGCAGCCCCAACGGTTCCAGGCTATCCGTAATATCAGGATCCCCGACAATCCGAACGACCCGCCTCTGTAAGGAGTCAAGTGGGTCCAGCAAGTATTTCGGGGCTCCTGCCCAGAGATGAGAACAGTACTCCACGTGGGGCCGGACTTGCGCTTTATAAAGCGCCAATCTATGGCCCGACGTGAAATACCGCCTCGCTCTGTTCAGGATCCCCAATTTTTTGCTCGCCAATTTGGCTTTGTCCTCCACTTGACTCCTAAACTGGACCGTGTTAGATATATTGACGCCGAGGATCCCAATACCCTCGGAAAGCCGGAGAGTGACTCCTTGAAACCGTGGCGCCATGACAAATGGGTCCTTCTTAGCGGTGAACGCGCAAACTTGTGTCTTCGTGGGGTTGAAGTGAACTAGGTTCCTTTCACCCCATTCAGAGGCCCGCCCTAGAGAGCTCTCGATTTCCGACACAAGTTCTAACCGTCTTTCTTCCAAAGTGCTCCGAGGGATACCCTGCTGGCCGGTGTATCGCATGTCGATAGTACTATCATCTGCATAGCAATGCATGCTATCAATAGACAGCATGTCAATGATATGCAGTATGAATAGTGTCGGCGACAACACCGAGCCTTGTGGAACGCCAGCATTAATGGATAAAGCGTCGGAGCAGTAGCCGTCTACGACGACTTTAATGCTCCGACCATCCAAGAAGCTAGCGATCCAGTTGCAGAGTCCCTCGGGGATTCCATATGATGGAAGCTTCGACAGAAGGCCCCCATGCCATACCCGATCAAACGCCTTCGCGATGTCTAGACCGACGGCCATAGCCTCACCCTTGCTCTCTATAGTCTCCGCCCAGCGATGTGTGAGGTAAACAAGAAGATCACCAGCCGAGCGACCGTGACGGAAACCGTACTGACGCTCGCTAATCAGCTGGTGCTCCTCCAGATACCGCATAAGCTGGGCGTTAATTACTCTTTCCATGACTTTAGAGAGCAAGGATGTGATGGCTATCGGTCTATAACACGAAGGGTCCGACCGGTCACCTTTTTTAGGGATCGGATGGACATGAGCAACCTTCCACGAAGCGGGAACCCCTTTGGAATTGTATGAAAGACGATAAAGACGCGTGAGAATGGGGGCGCACGTCTTAAGAACCACTGCGGGGATACAGTCCGGCCCACTCGACTTTCGGATGTTCAGGAGCCTAAGCTCCCGCCTGACCGCGCGCTGATTGATGCGGATTTCAGGCAGGGAGTACTCGCACCGGGGAAGTTTTGGTGGAGTGGCTCCCCCGTCATCCAAAGTCGAGTTCGAGGCAAAGGATTGGGCCAAGATGTTGGCCTTTTCTTTTGCACTATGGGCCAAACTGTCATCAGTCTTACGCAGTGGCGGGAGACTGGACAGGCAGAAGTTAACTTGGACAGCCTTGGCGAGCGACCAAAAAGCCCGACTGCCAGACGGATAACTCTCTAGGCGCTCACCAATTCTGCCAATATGTTCTGCCTTGGCCTTGGCTATAGCCCTTTTGTTGGACCAGGAAGCGGCATTAAATTTCCGCCTCTCCTCCTTCGCGTTTGGATCCCGATGCTTTTGAGGTTCGTTCCACGCCCCGTATGCGGACCGCTTAAGGCGTGCAGCTTTGGCACATGTACTATTATACCAAGGCCAGCTGCGACGCCCGACAGGTACCTTGGAATTGGGGATGAACAGATTCATCCCCATAACCACCAGGTCCCTGACGCGGTCCGCACAAGCATCAGGATCTTCGGAAGAGAAGCAGTACCGCTTCCATGGGAAGGACGCAAAGAATTCATGCATCCCTTCCCAATCCGCTGACCCATACCGCCAAACCCTGCGGAATCCAGTCGCTGGAGAGCGATCAGGATATACCGCAGGGGCTGAGGTACGAATAAGGCAGTGGTCTGATGACCCCAAAGGGGGGTCGACCAGTACCTTATATCCCTCAGGATTTGTGGTCAGCAGAAGGTCCAACAGGGAGGGCTCATGGGTCTCAACATCTGGAACTCGGGTGGGCTGAGTTACCAGTTGTGTGAGACCGTAAGCCAAAGCCATCTCATAAGCAGACCGACCCGCAGCGTCGGTGGTCCGAGAACCCAACCACTCAGCATGGTGAGCGTTGAAGTCCCCAAGAACCACCACCTCCGCGGAAGAGTACTGCTCTAGAGATTGGCCAGTCCCCACTTGGACGTTCTCAAAAAAATGAGAAGACCCCGCTTCACCGGCATGGGACCTGTAAAGGCAAGCGTAGACTCGGGTACGACCCCCGTACTCTACGCATAGCCACAAGATTGACAGGTCCCGATGCTCGAGGCCCCGAAGGCGGCGACAACATATATCATCCCTGACGAAAACGCACACCCCGGCTTTACGCAGGAACGAATGTTCCAGTACGTAACCGGGGTAGTTAAGGTACGAGATATCGTCAGGGGTAGATATCTGAGTCTCAGTTAAAAAGAGCAGGGCAGGCCGCCCCGACTCTACGTGGTAATGTACGGCGTCTAGGTTACTGTGCAGACCTCTGACATTGCAGAAGTCTACTGTTAAAGTGGATGTAGGATCCGCCGAAGTACGCTTACTCTTTTTTTTTTGTGTGCCTTCATTTTATTTATTTTTTCTGTAGTAGGGGAGAGGAGATGTGAGGAGGCGGTGAAATTTAGACGGCACTCGCAACATAATGTCGCAGACCCAGGTGCAGGATGGTAACGCAGGTAATGTGAGGAGCTGGCGCGAGGCACGGAAGGGCCCCCGATGCCCCCCCCGCATACAGTCGCCGGGATCCACTCCAGTCTCCCACGCTGGCACGACGACCGTACTACGGGATTTTCGCCAGTTGGCGGGACAGCTTCCCGGGGAGGGAATTTTAAGAAGTGTATCCCCGGGTTCAGGTCCCCTACTGACTGGCAGGCGGCCGGCGGTGGCCGTTCCCATCGGGTCTCCCTGTACCCCACGCCAGCCCCCCACAGATGAGACCCACGCGACGACCAACACCAAAGTTCCGCATATTACGAGTACCGTCCAAACTGCACCGCCAGGGAAAGGAGAGGACAGAGGGAACGGCTATCTAGCCCTTCCGCCGGAACGCATTTCTACTTCGCTGTAGAAATAGGCTGGACGGTGGTACCAATCCGTTCGGGCCCAACTCTAAGTGAATAAAATTCACTTAAAGTTGAGCCCTACCACCAGTGACGGGACGGGAAGGGATGGAGGAGGACATCAGAGCCACGGGTGGAGTGATGGAACGCGGCGCTGACGGCTCGAGTGGCCGGGGTTGCACTCCCGAACCGTTCTAAATGACAACCGGACAGACTGACATAAGAACGGCCTCTGGCACTTTTTATTATTATGTATGTTCCCCGATTACTCGAAGACGCTTGGACCGATTCGAGAAATTCTTTTTTTGTTTAAAAGGGTATACTTCCCAGGTGGGCCCGTTGGCACCAAGTCAGGATCTGATGATGGAATCTCAGAGAATTCGAGGGCAACCCTCAAATTTTATAGGGTGCATAATTTGTTTTTTATTGAAATCGGTGTACTTTTTATGAATTAAAAAGCTTTTTTACTTATTTAAAAGCCTGTTAAAAGTTCAATATAGGAAACAAAGGGTCAGTCCATCGCCCCGCAGTGCGTCGACCGCTGTGTCTGGATTTTGAGACCTAGACGGGGTCGGGACTTGACTTTGGGAATTATCGGATTTTCGGTCGTTACTACAGTTGTAGATTGGAGTAGACGACGCATATATACGAAATGAAATCAACGTATTGATATTTTTTGTAAATGTAATGATATCTATGCCTCGGTGGGGCAGTTGTAATTGAGCGTTACGATTGCTAAGGTCTCGGGTTCGAACCCCGCGTCAACACAAGTGTTTTTGTGATACACAAATATTTTTTTCTGGTTGTTATGTGACCGTAGGTCCTTGTTGATACCCACGGTACAGGTTTGACCTAGAACAGGGACTGAAATGTGTGACTGTAGCATGACTTCTAGATTTGAAATAATATAAATACTAGCCCTGTGTTAAACATTGTCGCACTGCTGGGCACGGGCCTCCTTTACTAATGAGAGGGGTTAGGCCTTAGTCCACCACGCTGGCCTAATGCGGGTTGGTAGACTTCACATACCTTCGTCATTCTTTTGAGAATTCTCAGGTATGCAATTTTCCTCACGCTGTTTTTCTTCACCGTTAAAGCAAGCGATAATCAACAAAGAATACACACATAACTTAGAAAAGTCAGAGGTGTATGCCATTTGGGTTTCGAACATACGACTTTCGTCTTGACAGTCCGTAGCGCAACCAACTAGGCTATCGCTGCTTTAGATTTGAAAATATGTACCTAATTAATAACTCTTTGGCGACAAAGAGGCTGGTAACGTTCTATTATTTTGCAATTGCATTTTATTTACGTATCCCACTGCTGGACATAAATCCCCCAATGTATTGCGATATAAAGCAGCAATGCTTTGATTATGTAAAAATAGACATTCTCTATTCTAAATACTATAATTCGTCACTAGATTTATACAAAAAAAGTATGACTAAATTTTTATTTTTAAATATTACGTGACTGCCTCGGTGGCGCAGTTGTAATTGCGCATGCGTTTACGACTGCTATGCTGAGGTCTCGGGTTCGATCCCCGGGTCGGGTAAAGTGATGTTGGGTTTTTCTATCCAAAAATTCCCAGTATTAGCCCGGAGTCTGGAATCTGTGCCTGGTATGGCGATAGGCTCGCCCCCTATCACATCATGGGACCGAAATTTGGCGAAAAGTGGGTGTACTAGTTACACCTCTGCCCACCCCTTCGGGGATTACAGGCGTGAGTGTATATGTATGTATGTAAATATTACGTTACGCATTTTGAAGAGTTTTTCTTACTCGTTCTTGGAGAATGTTACATATTTTGGACTCTAGATCCAGAATACTAATTCTGGTATTATTTATTCTTATAAATCTTATCTTACTTCTTACTAGACTGCCTAGATGGCGCAGTTGTAATTGCGCATGCGTTGTGCTGTGCTGAGGTCTCGGGTTCGATCGCCGGGTCGGGTAAAGTGATATTGGGTTTTTCTATTTAGAAATACTCAGTATCAGCCCGGAGTCGGTGCCCGGTATGGTGATAGGCTCGCCCCCTATAGCATTATGGGGCCGTAATAAATTCGGCGAAAAGTGGGTGTACTGGCGCAGTGCCGTCCAATTAGAGTATCGAGTAGCGAGAGACACTCTATCCCCTGCTACTCAACACAATCATGCCGGCCTGCTTCTTCACACTACGCCACGGGCAAGAAGTAGAAGAAGATGTCGTGGGTCTAGTGTCAGAGTACTTAGAACATCGTACCCCAACTCTAGACCCCCGACAAAAACCGGATGTACACTGGCTGATCCCGGGACGCGACACACTTGCGTGTGCCGCTATGGCCAGTTTTACACCCTGTGTACGGTGGTCGCTATCCGGGCGGATATGAATATCCTGCCACCATCATTCAGCAACATTCTGATGTTACGCCTTAGAATATTTAGATTTTTCAAATTTCGACTATCACAGTAGTAAAATACTTCATCACCTGAGTATAAGTGTCCTAAATCGTGCGTTGACCCCGCGCGAGGTGGTCGACCTTGCGTAACGCGTTCGCGAATTTCATTATCAATGCCGCCGATTTCTTATAATTGTTATATTTTGATTACTGATTGTGTATTTTTACATAATTTCATTTTGCTTTCGTTCGTTGTTCTTTGTGAATTTTCTTAAGAGGAAAGTTTAGGTGCTTTGGACGGTTTAAGGATGGATTATCACCGACATGCTATGAAAAATGCCTAATCTGAATGGACATCATTCAATATTTTAAGTACATATTATTATTATTATTGACAGGCTCCGTGGCGCAGTTGGCTAGTAGCCGGCTGTGAAACAAGGCCGTGGGTTCGATTCCCACTCCGGGACAAATGTTTGTGATAGATATTTGTGTCTGGGATTTGGGTGTTGTGAGAGGGTGCGTCTTTCGTAGTCCCTGATACAACACAAGACTCGTATCTTAGTGTGGGGTCGAGGCTATGTGTGTGACTGTTGGGTGTTATTTATTTAATAATAATTATTATTTTAAATATAAAACAAAGTCTCGGTGGTGCAGTTGTAATTGCGCATGCATTACTGCTGTGCTGAGGTCTCGGGTTCGATCCCCGGGTCGGGTAAAGTGATATTGGGTTTTTCTATCTAGAAATTCCGCAGTATTAGCCCGGAGTCTGGAATCTGTGCCCGGTATGGCGATAGGCTCGCCCCCTATCACATTATGGGACCGAAATTCGGCGAAAAGTGGGTGTACTGGTTACACCTCTGCCTACCCCTTCGGGGATAACAGGCGTGAGTGTATGTATGTGTGTGTGTAAAACAAAGTCTTCCGCCGCGTCTGCTGTTTGTTCGCGATAAACACAAAAACTACTGAACGGATATTCATGCGGTTTTCACCGATAGATAGAGTAATTCATGGGGAAGGTTTGTATATAATTTGTCAAAGTTTTGTTTAAATTGGTTGAAATATAACGATAAAATAAGCGATAGTCTAGTTGGTTGCGGTACGGACTGTCAAGACGAAAGTCATATGTTCGGAACCCAAATGGCATACACCTATGACGTTTGTAAATTTATGTGTTTCATTGTTAATTATCGCTTGTTTTAACCAAAGAAAACATCGCGAGGAAACCTGCATACCTGACATTTCTAATACGAATTTCAAAATTAAGTCTACCAACCCGCATTAGGCCAGCGTGGTGGACTAAGGCCTAACTCTCATTAGTAGA